>CM077585.1:25390546-26674296 GCA_039657365.1 Stephania yunnanensis
GGTCTACCTGTAGCTACATCATCGTCTACTCTGGTTCTCTACAAAAGTCTAGGTCACTTTCCAAGTACATTGAGGTCAAGATGACATTTTGGTTCTCCTCCGCCCGGACGGTAGCAAAGTATTGCTCCATGTCCTGAAGAAAATCTCAAGCTCCTTCGCGCTCGCTTGCCTGGAAACTTATTTGGCTTCGGCACCTTAATTCTCAGCTTCGCCCACCCACACCTCTGAGGTTCCACACATGGCTAGCTTGAGCAGACTAACCTCCAAAGCCGTTGTCGCGGGTGTTTCGGTGGTGAGCTCTCCTACAAAATGTACATCCACTACAAGTTCCTCGAACTTAGATTCCCAAATAGCTATAATGGCTTCTAGTGACTCTCCTCTCATCAAGGAAGCCACCAACATCTCCAAGCCTTCAATGCGCAGTGCCGACATTGAAGACTCCGCCGCCTCCACTAGAACAACCATCGTTGCCATCATGTGTTCTAAGTGAGCTACCTTCTAACTTAGATCACTTGCTACTCGGTCGCTATCATCTCTAAAACGAGGCTATTAAGTAAGGGGTTTACCCTAAGGAATTTTTCTTGCTTAATCCCACCCGTGGTGCCTAAGGGCCACCTTAATTCAACACTACCAATACTCAAAGTAAACGAACAACAAGCGATGGTACCAAAATGATGTTTTACTAAGCTCTCAATGGAAATACAACACTGACACTTTATGCTTCCCCAAGCATGGTGCTATTGGCTTTATAGATCAGCTAACAAGTAGTTACATAACCGTTAAGGATACATGTCATGATTACAATGATTTGAAGACTAAGTAAAACCCTTCTCCCTGTGGTCAAGGCAGTTACCCAACTGCCATGCTCCCTTGCTGCCACCTGGTTCCATAACTCCCACAACTGCTTGGTCAATTGGCACATGCTCAATGTGCTAAGGACATTCTTGGATGTGCCTTGGTCATGCCAAAGGCTATGACCAAGGTAGTTACACAACTGCCTAGAACTACCTTGACTTGGTCCATCCATGCCTTACGGTGACTTGGTCCATGCTTCGCTTAGGGACAGGGTCTGCTCGGTGGTGGCTAGCTGAGCCTAGGCACCTGGGTGATAGATGGGGCTCGGTCGAGTCCAACTGGCTTGGGGAGGCTTACACCATGGGTCCTTGGGTCTAGCCTTGACATGATTGCCCAAGGCATGCTTTAGGGTCTCCCTTGCTTCCTTGCCCATGCCGCCCCTGGGAGAGTACCCACCCCTCCTTATAATAGATGTTAAGCCGTCCCTACGACTCCAATAGGAAACATCCAAAAGTGAGACCAATCATACTTTGACTTGGTTAACGCCCAAGTCAAGTTTTGTTAAACCTTGCCAAGGTAATGCCTTGCCCGTGCCAAGGAACCCGCCAAGGCACCACCGTGCTATCTACCAAGGAACGCGCCCGTGCTCATGCCAAGGAACGCGCCCATGCTCGCCCGTGCTCGTGCTGAGGGAACGCGCCCGTGCGCTCCACCAAGGGATACGCCAAGGCGCCACCGTGCAGTGCCTAGGCACCCGCTAAGGCGCGATCTTATCTGCGCCTAGGCGTGTGCCAAGGCACAACCTCGTCTGTGTCCAAGCGCCATGCCTAGGCGCGCGCCAAGGCACGACCTTACCCGCACCCAGACGTGACCTTGTCCGCACACGATTTACCCATGCCTCTGCGTGCCTCCGCACGCTATCCTGTATACCATCCGTAGGTGCACCATCCCAAAACCAAGCCTCATGGAACCATCCAAGTCCACCAAAACTCAAATATTTGCTTCGTTTCTCGCTGCCCAGCCCAGCCTACTCGGCCATCCCCATCCTAAGATGATGATCTTTGATCGCAAGTCTATCTTGGAGAAAAATTGTGTTTCTCTCAGTGATTAAATAAATCATCAATCCTCAGCAGTGGATACTTTTTCCTAATTTTGATTTTGGTCAATTGTCTATAATCGATACAAAGACTCAAAGTACTATCCTTCTTCTTCATAAAAAGGACAGGTGCTCCACATGACAACATAGAAGGTGTAATGAATCCTTTGTATCCCAAATCCTGAAGCTGAGTCTTCAATTGCTCTAACTCTCGTGGTGCCATGCGGTACGGTGGTATGAAAATCAGTCTCGTGTTGGTACCAGCTCAATAATAATATCAACCTCTCAAGGTGGCAGTAGTCTAGGTAAATCTTCTGGAAACACATCTGGAAACTCTCTAACAATGGGTATGTCCTTAGGTCTGGGTCATCGACTCTTTGGTACTGTATATAATGCTATTAATGCTTCCATCTCATCTTTAGTCTTAGTTTGACCTCTCATACCTACTGTCCTCGTTGAACTACCTCTATAGGTGAATATCGGATGCCCTAGGATCTTAAATATCACTGTCTTACTGAAACAGTCGATATGAGCGTATTATGCCAATAACTAGTCAATTCCTTAAATCACATTGAACTCTAAAAACTCGAGGAATCTAAAGTTAGCAGGTAACTTTACCATACCTATCTCAATTAGACAACCCTCGAAAAAACTATTAAGGTAAACCCTATCTCCAATTGCGGTACTCAAAATCAAATGTGCACTAAGCCTAATAGGTGTCAACCCAAGAATGTCTACTATGCGACCAACAATGAATGAAACCATAGAACTAGAATCAAATAACACATACGCATCTCTATTGGAAATGGAAATCGTACCCTCAATGAAATTTCTTCTCACTTCGGGATCTGGCTGCAGTACCATGTGTACTGCCTCTCTACCTTACTGTGGATAAGCTGCCACTAGTTATGTGCACTATCGGGCCATGTGCCCCACCTGACCGCGTCTCCAACATGTGAGGGGCCCACGTTGGCCAAACTGCTGTCTTTGTCCCTGATCATCCTGAACCTATCTCGGTGCCCGCCTTTGCCCATGTCTAGAATCTCGGCCTCTACTTCAGCCTCTACCCTATCGTTGCTACTGCTATTAAAGTGTTGGTGGTGCTGGTAATGCCTGCCTGGCAGGAGGAGGTAAAGGAGGTCTACCATAAATGTCATGTATGGGGGTTGGTGGTGGTGCATGTGCTACTGGTCATATGTAAGAACCATGTGCTCTACCCCTCTAAAACTATCTCTTACCCCTCTATCCTCTTTGCTCATACTCATATCCCCTCTCAAGTAACTCGCTCTGTCCATCTTCCTCTCTACCCAACTCATACGTCTCATGGGAGAGAGCTCGCTCATACATCTCCTGAAGAGATTTGGCTCCGATGTTCGCAACTGATCGTGGTATATTTCGTCTTAAACCATCACTAAAATAGAAAGCATCATCTATAACTAAGTCTCCAACAAACTTTCTGAGGTAGCCATATATATATATATATATATATATAACTCATCACTATCTCACCCTCGGCTTGTCTCAATGCCATAAATCTCTTCTTCATTCTCTCCACCACAGAGGCTAGAAAATACGATTTGAAAAACTATTTCTTTAAATCATCCCAAGATGTGAAACTAACACTGCTCACTACCGTGGTCCTCCACTAAACATTTGCACCATTCTCTAGGGTGTAGTAAGAGAGAATAGGTTGTAACCTAACTTCAACACCAAATAGTAAATGTAACTTCTATTGTGAGAAAATCCACCGCTCAATCTTCTTGTGATCTCTCTCTCCAGCAAAGAATACTAGTCTAAGCCAAATGAATTCCTTCACTAGCTTAGAATCCCTCGATAGTGCTGCTACCTCAAAGGATGTAGTTGTAGGAGTGGACATGTCCCTAGTTGTAGTTGTCTCCTGAACAATCACTATCGCAACTCCGATGGACGTGGTGCTATGGGATCTACACGTAACTGTGACACTGGTGGTGCGGGTGCTTGAGGTCCTGAATTAGTAGTGTTGGGTGCAGTCTAAATCCTCATGGTCTGAGGTGTCACCGTAGTAGTATGAGTGGCTGGAAGGGTTGGCGTGATAGTTTCCAAGTGCTCCCTCATAAAGGCGATGAAGTCGGCTAACTGTGCCCCTGAGCCGCTACACGGTCAGACAACATCTGATAATCACCCCTTGAAGTAGTAGGAGGTTGACTCCCGCTAGCTCCATTATCTCCGCCATCGCATATGTCTGTCATCGATGTCTGCAGGTAAATAACGAGCGTGAATAAGCTACTACGTGGCGTAACTTGTAGATATATACATATAGAAAATATAATGTAGATATATAAGAAACCCACATCTCACTTTTGCTCACTTCCCAACTAATAGTTTCTAGGCAAATATCATCTGGTTTCCACATCTAAGATTTGTGTTATTCAAGTTTTGTGTTAAGAACATCGTTTATGATACCAACTATGATGGCCACTTCCCTAATCTAAGGCACCGCTCGACCTAATCCCGTAATTAAGCCCAAAACCTAACCCCATAGGCCTTTATTACATATTAGTCGGCTTTTCTATCCAAATCTACACCATATTCATGTTCAGAATAAGTAAAAACACGTGTCACTATACATTTGAGTTTCAGAGTTAATTTAAGACTTTATATAGTTTATTTAATTATAGTAGAAAACTTAACATATTATGTGAAAGCAATTATTATAAATCCTAACTGTGTGGAAACCAGGAAAGGATGATCACATGCATATATAATAAAGTGGCGAATATAAACAGAGTGATAATCACCATAAATTAGGGATCTAAATACTCAACCCAATATACAAACCCAAAATGTATCAAAAACATAATTGTATAATACATTAATACTAAAACCTAAAAAATGTCGATGTAGAGGTGGGTCGTTGGCTCAGAGGTAGTCGTCAATCTTCTCTTTGCCCGGCCTGCTCATCGACGACTCTACACCCACAGTCATAAAAAGGACGGTGAGTACAAAAAGTAACAATAATCCCCATTGATAAATTTATTCACATTTCTAAAAATAACTAAATCGTATTTAAAAGCATTAGTCAAATACAGAAGACAAGTACCAAAAACATGCTACGAAATACCACAGTTAAGCAAGTGAAATTGACACAAGGCTAAATAGTTATGATCTAGATCTAGTCGGTTGTGACCTACGTCAGTGAAGCCATTAACCACTAAGGAACGTACATGTCTCGCACAATCTACCTCACTAGGGACTTTAACCTCAATGACATCAGGGACTCTAACCCCGTATATCATCAGCTACCCTGGGGACTCTAACCCTGTGTACGTCATCCTAGTGGCAAGTGCCAACATCCCCAAGGACTCTAACCCTGTATTGATCTACTCATAGTGCAATGGACTCTAGATTCTATAACTACTTTATAACTTCAAGAAAATGACTCATTAAGGAATCCAAGGATTTGGCTATGCTATAAAGCACAAATTCTTTCAAAGAATACAAGTTCATAAAGCCATTCGTAACCCACAAATCCCTAATAGAATGCTATCTATACTACATTTACTATAAAATAGCAAGAAATGACATATAGCACATGAATGGATTCAAAAGAATTCAAGTTATCAAAATATCATTGAAAACTAAGTTCATCAAGTGAGGAATAACAAACAAGTCCATAACATGAAAGTACCAAGTTAGACATTGTCAATATAGACTATGATAAAAAAAAAATTAAAATAGGAAATGAGAATCAACAGGTATATTCACATCAAGCAAAGTAAAGGCCTAGCTTTACAGGCCTCCTGATATCTCAAATCTTGTATTCATATTCCTGTAACCCTTTCTTATGTTCCTGATAACCTACAACATATTTTTGGATGTGTTTAGGCCTTTACTTAAGGTCTTAAGCTAAGTTATAATGTTTTGAGAATTTTGGAAAATTGTAGATTTTTGTGTTGTCACAGTAATTAGCACGCTAGTAAAGTGGATTAGGGTGCTAACTACCGTTTCTAGCGCGCTAACCAAGATTAGCGGGCTAATTGTTTCACCTAGCATGTTGTATAAGAAAACTCAAAATTTTGCAAACAGAATTCTAAGTTTACTCCACACATAGGCCTTACCAATGCTTTGGGGATTTCCATACACACTCCCAAAACCACAAAACACCATCAACAACAGAAAAACAACCATGTATATTATTAAATCCATGAATTCATCAAACTGAACTAAATAAACTAGTGTAAGTAAGTTTCCTAGTTGATATGCCCTAGTTTGATCAAGCTTCTGCACACTTAATCCTCCAAACCAACTGTTTTTCTTCCTCCTTAAACACTCTAGCAAGGTTTATCTTCCATATATGAAAATGAAAATGATTTGTTTGGTTTTCATGTATTGAACTTTGCGCTTTGTATATGAATAGATATGGTTGATAGATAGTCACACATCTTGTTGTAAACACGTATCTCGAAACTTATCTAATGGTCCACATGTTGACATTTTTCCTATTAACCTCCACTAACTTATCCTAAGTAACACCAATAGCAACTCCATTTGTCTCTAGATGTGCTAGTACGTGTTTCAATGCAAATCACATTGCTATTGAATTATATCACTAACTTAGGCTACATTAATTCCAAATCGACCATAGCCACATAAAAGTCACTATTTAAATCATATTAAGCTCAAAATAAAATCACTACATAAATCTCTACCCCGGTCACACATCGGTACACAACTTAGGCATGTCTCCACTCACGCCTTGAAGCCTATACATAGGTATGATTGATTTAGAAATCTACACATATACAAATACTAGGCATACATCATAACAAATCTAACAAATACCTCGACCCTCTCGCCTTGGTCAATGCACATATTACGATATGGGTTCCACATCACGGGTAGGGCTGGCAATTTGGGTCATGAAACGATTAACACGACACGATACGACACTTAATAAACATGTCGTGGGTTTGGCTTAAGTGGGTCTGGGTCATAAACATGTTAACACGTTTATACACGGTTAATAAACGAGTCATTAACATGTCAACCTGCTCAACTCGTTTATGACTCGCTTAACACGGCTAAAGAATAATGTATAAATAATAAATATTGTATAATAAATAGATTGATACAAAATTCACCTATTTGAATGCATGTTAATAGCAAGATTTATTTATTTTATTTATAGACATCTTTTATCATATTTTATTTTATATTTGAGAGGAAATATTCATTTTACTTTTAATATATTATTTATGTTTTAGATTTTATTAATAATTATTTATTAAGAAAAAATAAAACTTTTCGCCAAAGTAAAATTTAGATATTTTTTTAGATGATTCTTATAATTTTGTTTATGTTATTATTACGAGTCATTTTTGCTTTATATTTAAGAGTAATAAAGACTTGAATAAAAAAGTAAAGTAAAACTAACGACTATATACAACCACATTATATTTTATTGGTTATTTAGTATGTTTTTTCGAATTTAATCATTTAGATATATTTTTAAAAAATAGTAACTTAATTATAAAAGTTTAAATAACATAAAAATTTTAAATACAATATTTAATAAGTGGGTGACACGATTACACGACATGTTTAACACACGACCCACTTAGACACGAAAATGATTAACACGATTAATAAACATGTCATGTAATGGGTTTGCATTATATGGGACACGACACGTTTACGACACGACACGTTTACGACTCGCCGATACGAATTGCCACCCCTCACGGGTCAGTGATCCTGATTATAGATAATAAACGAGATTAGAAATTTAGGCCGTGACATTCTCCCAGTTGACCCACATAACAAAACATCAAATAAGTTTTATATCAGCGCACATATATGTTTGGTATCATTAAATCATTATAAAATAAATTAGCAATGAGAGTCTTAGCGATTATAAATCAAAATATGACATATTCCTTTCCATGTACCATGAGCATTACTAATTTATTTGAAATGATTCATAAATCATAATGTCTAAAGACTAAATTCACTTATAATGATCGTTAACATAAGTGTGCACATACTATAGTATAATAAGCACATTAAATAAGATCTCCTAACGTGAATATAAACTTAAATATAATCAAACCCCAAATTAAGAAATTATAAGGAATTACAATCAAGGCCTATTATGTCGACATTATCTTAATGCCTTTGATGTAATTTTTTTAGGGGATTTGTAACTATAAGATATGTGCTAATATGTTTAGTTGATACTCTTTCTTTTGAACTTCTCCGTTAATGGCTTGAAAAATGAGTTAATAATATGAAGCCCTTAAATGAAGTTCCTTAACCATAATCCTTGATTTAGAGATTTAAACTACAAACTCAACTGTCAAAGTAGAATTAGTCATAATTGTCTGCTTAACACTTAAAGAGATTTCTCCATTAGTGAAAAGAAAACATGCCTAAAATTAGACTTTTTAGTTTGAAGACAAATAATAAAGTCTACGTCTAAATAACCAATATCTTTAAAGTTATCAGACAATCTATAAGTGTGCATTTAATTTTTTTGTCCATTATAAATACTATAAAACCTTCTTTGCAACTCACTAATGGTCTATGCAAGGGTTACTTTGGTAACATCCCAATACGCCAACAGGAAAAGCTAAAAATTCGGTTTGATATATCATTTGTTTCAAAGTTCTAAAAGAGTCTTTCATCTCATATAGCATATCGTGATTGTAAAATATGATGAACTTGCTCCCACTGACCGTCAAATATATGCATCGATTGATATATTTTTCATAAGTCTAAAGGATAATATGGTATCATTAACTTACTATACCATTGACAGGAAGCTTGTTTTAATTCATATATTGACTTCTTAAGTTTACAAACTAGGTGTTTATTTATTCTACTATGAATTCTTTTAGATTGATTCATATAGACTTCTTGATCTAAAATCCCACTTAAAAAATAGTGATTACATTCATTTAGTGTAATTTTAAATCTACAAGTCTAGTTTTGGATCGTTTTATATTGCCTTTAGAATTATGTTTAGTTTTAAGAAATCATTTACATCTAATGAGTTTAAGATTTCGAGTACATCACAATTAGGCATCAATCCATTTCATTTTCATATAATCATCATTTTGATGGCTTCATAATGAGAAATTGGATTATCACATTTTATGGCTTGTTACTCCAACTGATTTCACCATTTATGATGATCCTAATATTATCAATTTTAACAATCTATATGCAATTATGATTAAGACAATAACGTAATCACTTATCATTTTAAGACTTAATTTATTTTTTGTGGATTGTAAATTCTAGCATTTACTGATCAACCTCATTGATATATCTTAAGCTATACAAGTTTCTTTTTAATCTATAACTTCAAAGAAATTTTAGGATCTGACTTGCTAGAATCTTATTTAATATATATGTAGTAGTTTTTTAAGATTTTAATCTACAATGACTTTGACAATGTAGAATTACTTAATATACTCAAACCATTTCAATCAATGTCTTGGTTATACCTTTTAGCTACATCATTATACTGAGGCGTATACCGAGTATTGTGTATTGATCATTTGATCACAAACACCATGTCGTTCAAGAAGTTTAGTAAATGGATCAAGACACTGTATAATTAACTCAATCTTATCTTTCAAAATTCTCACTAGATAGAGATTGATTGAATGTAAAATTATCCATGTATGTCTATATGAATTATTCATAAAATTGTTAATATTATGTTTTTCCTTTGGGTAAAAACATAATATACTTTATTCTATAAGTAAAAAATTACGGTACCTTTAGGTATCCATTTCATTTTTAACTTTTCATAAAACAACAAATAGAATTTACTAAACTTTAGGTCAACCAGGATATTTTAGTAATTATTATATTAGTTCATATAGTACTAAGAAAAAATAGTGCGCTTTTAGGCCAACCATATATTTTAGTCATCAATCAAAAAATCAAGAAGATGAGGTACCTTCCTCTCATTCATCGTTCTTAATTATCATTAGCAGAACTAATGTGCATTGAATCGTGTTAATATTAAATTATTAAAAAAAATGATTCACTTTTGGGCTAAATCAATTTTTAATAATTATCATAAAATCATAAGAAAATGCGTATAAAAATCATATAATTTTGATGTTTAAATTATTTAATTGGATCACTTTGGTGATTAACGCAACTTCATAATATAAACAACAAATTATATCCATAATATTAACAATAATACATTTCCTTTTTATCATCCCATATGTAAATGCCAATTCATTATATATTACTAAAATGTTGTAAACCTTTCGGTCAACCATAATATTTTAGTAATGTGTGTTGCATAAGCATAGTTAGGTCACTTTGGTGAGAACTAACTCATAAAAAATAAGTTGTGATAACCAAATTATATCATACTAATTAAATAAAAATAACTTCATAGAATAGCATAATATGACAATACGTAGCTTGAGATATACATAAAAGCAAGCTATATATCATGCAATCAAATTATATCATTTTTTGCAAACTCGAGAGAAACACTTGAGATCCTTACAAGGATATATATGATTTTATCTATAGATTTGATTTGGGAGGTATACGTAAGGGCACTACATAAATTATTTATTTTAATTTAAATTATAATTATTTAATAACACAAAAGTGCACTACTAGTATGAGTTGGTGGGACAGCCTTCAGGATGGGTGGCAAGATGAAGTCTACTTAGCAACCATGCCTCATCAAACGGGATAACCCATGTCCCTTTCAATGTTTAGCTTTATCGATAACAAAGCTTACCCTTTATCAACTCAAACTTATAGTATAACATTATAGTGTTGTTGAAATACATCAAGAATATATATAATAAATGTATAATCAATTAGTTTCGTTCATGAGGTCTTCATATATAGAAGTGTCTATTCATGTCCTAAGACTGTAACACCTCTTCAACATTATTCCACCTTCAACCATTAAATATTTATAAGGCTTTTATTGTCATAATGTTACTTTTATTAAAATATTTTTGAAGAAGATATATAAGTGGTTCATTTTCTTCTTCATCCTCAAGAAATTACTAATTTTATTTTCAGTACTATTTTTACATTATATTAAGAGCACCCATATATACATACGTTAATTATTTTTTATTGTGAAAATATCTTTCATGAAGAAGAACTATTCACCTTCTTCAATAGTTTAAAACTTGATCATTAGTATCTCATTGACATATATTATTTATCATATATATTTATGGTGATCAACGAGTTAATTATAATTAACATTCTTATGTGCAAGTAAATATATTTTCTTAAGAGGAGTTATCATTATTATTGTTTAAAATAAAATTGAATAAATTTATTTAATTGGAGTTAAAATGTAACGGGGAATGGCTATGTCATGCATGATGATCACGATCCATGGCTTACATGATGCCATGGTAATTAAAAAATAAATTTAGTTGCAATTAAATAATTGCATGAAATATGAACACTATTTTGCTGACATAGCCACTGAAACCATTGATATATATATACACACAAATGTAGCGTATCAATATCCCACAGCCACTGAAACCACTTAAATGCTATTAATTACTAACATCCTTAACTTAATGATACCTAAAACGAGTCACTAGTGGTTTCGTGTATTACATAAATTCCATTTTGAAGAACAACACGTAATTTTCTATAGGCATCAATGTTAAGCCTATGAGATAATTTGATTGATTGAATGAATCATGGAGAAAAAGCATATGTAAATTAATCATAAGTTAAGTGCGATGTACTGTTGTGCGACATGATGTATATCAGAGGCCTTGTTGCCACTCATGTATAGGTTTTTGAGTGATTTGATGGTTTTGTTTGGTTAAAAGTGAAAAGATTTTAATTGGGATATGAAAAAAATTGAATTTGAAGTAGATTCAGTAACTGATGATGAAAAAACAGCCACTACCAAGATCATCTAACACTCTACTGCTACTGCAATATCTTGACGTCACCACCAACATTGTTGGTGAACGAGTCGGTAGCAAGACAATGATGATCCATATATAAACTCTTAATCATATTATAACATACTAACTTTAATCAAAAGCAAAGCATATAATGAGATTAATCAGATTAATCTAGCAGTAAGTGAATATGTTTTGCAAAACATTATACCGATAATTAAATCAAAAGATACAACACAAAGCATTCATGGAAAACTCTACTAATCTAGTAGGCTCTGATACCACATATTAACATTCAAAACATAAGAATAATAGATCAGTTAGAGAATTACCTATAGAAGCGATTAACTAGTTGAAATACCTTAAGCACTACACCAAAGTCTTATCGCCCTTATAAGCCTCAACACATTCGACACATTGTTTAATGGTACAAGTGCCCTTTTATAGGCTCGAGGAGTATAAATTTTGATCAAATCTGTAACGTCAAAAAAGCTTAATGGACATAATATTGATTGAAACATAAGTTACATATTTTAGTTAATATGTAAGCGTAACCTAAAATTATGAGACACATAATGGTCTTACTTCTTATATATTTTTTTTTTACCGTTGATCCCATGTCCAGAGAAAGGAAAAAAAAGGGTATTAAATCTTTTAAAGCAGAATAGTGGTTTAAGGTGAAAAATAAAGTAATTTTAAAGAAGGCCCCATTTTAAGGTTTCGCACCCAAGGACCCCAAAACATTAGGACCGATTCTTTCGACTCATATTATAGTTCACTTTTAAGTTTTGAATCGCTAATGCCAATCATGCAATGATAACACACACCACAAAACTAAATCTGAATTACAAAGCAAACCACAACACAAAGATATGTCGACGCAGTTCGGTCAAAGATCTACATCTGCGAGGCCACGCCTAGATGTAAAGAATCCACTAATAGTAAAGACTTACAAATTTATGCAAAGTCGCCAACCAGCGATCTCTCACCAAGCTTGCTAAACTACCCTTTACCCTTACAATGATTGGTTTACCCCCAAGATCCCCTTGGTAATTACAAATCAATAACGAAAAAATAAAAGAAAAGTTAAAAGAATTGTCAGTTGCAACTATTGAACCTAAAACCCATAAGAAGAAGAACATAACATGATTGTTGATATATACTTGTGTTCTTCCTAAAAACCAATATTGATGTGAGTTTTTTAAATCCTAAAATAGCATGAATGTGTTGATCCTATTTTTACACGTTTAGAAAGTTGTCCAAAATCTTCTCAGAGATTAATTATGATCTTAATTCGAAATAGAAATTTCGTTATAAAGAAACATCTATTTTCGTATCACTTGCAAATGGCATGTTTGCAGCTGCCCAAGTTGGAATTGTCCTCTTTTCAATTGCCTCGTTGCAATGATTTACATTTTTCACATCTAAAACTTGTATTGTGCAAATAATGACAATTAATTTATACACTAACTTATAGTCCACAATCTACAATGTGTCTTGATGATTAATTAATTAGTTGTTATTTTACTAATTAATACTCTTGTTTGTCGAAGCGATTTGCAATAACTAATCTCCACATTATAGATTGGTTGTTGATGCAAATAAAACATTGTACAGTAATTTTTGAAATCTATAACATATTATAATATATTAACTACATATAAAGTATTTTTTAACAATTTCGTTGCAAATTTATTTAAAGTAAAGAAAAATTTAATCGATTGTAAGGGAGAAAGTGATATGGAAACACAAAGGGATCGACAATAAAGGGGCTTCAAGTACAGTGCTTTGGGTTTAGTTGACTTCGCATTTTTACAAGCGTTAGTTGTAAGTAGTTGGAAGATCTTCATTTGACAACTTGATTGGTTTCTATCTAGGCATAAAGTATAATTTGGTCCTTGAACTCTTAAGTTTTTGTTGATTTGGTCCTTAAACTTTGTTAATTCACTTTTGGTCCATAAAGTAACGACTCAGTTTTATTGGCATTATTATTCAAGTTATTTTCAGACTTGGATGCCAGCTCAGCCCACGTGGATGCCTCGGATAGACTAAAACACGTTTGACTTGGCATAAATCGTTATTTTGTCTGTTGGTTGCATAATCGCGATGTTAATTATTATGTATTTCATTACTCATTGAATGTGTACATTTATATTGTCATGTCGTGTGAGACTGTGTGACGAGTAAACACCTCGTAAAGCGTGTTGATGCAAGCATTGGGAAGGTGTAGTATGGGTACACTAAGTTTTATAATGCCAACTTAAATAAAATAACTAGAACAAAGGTGAGTTTTACATAAAATAGATAATCAAACTTTAGGCTAAGTCAATTAAATCGGGTGCATCAAGGATTTATGTGCCTCAGGATGCGTGCCAAGACGTGGGGCACTAGATGCCGAGTAATTGGATACTAGGGGAAGTAGTAATACACTAATTTAAGACCATAAATAGCCTACATATGTATAGAAGTGCCTAAGTTAAATTAATTGAATCAATTGATTACAAATGCCTATAGTTGGATGAAAAAATTGATGTCATAGATTTGCCTCAAGATTCGCATTAGAATGGAATCTTAGAAGATTTATGTCAATAAAATGGAAGTTAGTGGAGTAGAAACTAACAAGGACCATTAGATTAACTTCAAGATACATGAACACAATTGATTCTAACATAACTTATATATAGCAAGTTAGTAGAAAATATCTTCATACAAAAATAACAAAATTTTGTTCTTGTGATGGAGTGCTAGAAAATTCAGTAAGAATATGGAGGAATGAAGATTATCTTCTAGAAGAATAAAGCTAGGAAGATCAAATCAAAAAGTTCATCATATAGGTATAAAAACCCACTCTCTATGTGCTTAAATTCATCAAAATATGTACATGGAAACTTAACTTTTGGGGGTGTTGTGCAAAAATGAATTTCAAAGATTAAACCACTACGTTTCTTGTCTAAATGGGATTTCTAAACAGATCTTGATGATCAATGATGTTTTAAACTAGTTTTGGCAAGAAATTGGAGTTTCATGAGTTCTTGATGCATACATTATTAGTTTTTAGCAAATTGTTTTACCCAACCTCTATAAATTAGACATAACTTTCTCATACGAATAATATGCTATTGGAAAGCTTGTCAAATGATCTACAACTTTTTCACTAGAGAAAATTTGAAACCTAAACTCATTCTAGCTAAAAAATGTTCTTCAAGTAGGCAGTTGAAGTGCTAATATGAGATTTTTAAAATAAAATTTGACAAGGCATAACTCTCGCAATTCTTATCAGAATGAGTTCGTCTTTTAGTATGTTGTTGTTGGATATGTTATTTGCCTTATAATCGAAAATCATGAGTTTTAGAGCTATAGAATTGGAGACATGAGTTTTAAGATATTACTGTTCGGATTTGATTCCAATTTGGGCTATTTTGGGAAATAGAACTCTAAACTTGATTTAAACACCTTAAGCCACTCTAAAACATTGTAAATAAATCTTAGGGGACTTAGGGGCTATAGTACTGTAGTTAAGAGCGTAGCAGAGTCAAATTCAAGGGTCCGGGGAAGTCGAAATGAGTATTAAGGTGCGTAAAACCCACGAGAATGCTTCATAGAATTCAGTTCATTTATCTTATATATTTTACGAGTGTCGACTGTTTATTTCGCTATTTTATTCAACTACAAAATATATTGTGTTATTATGATTCATTATTGTTTTGTTCATGTTGAATAACTGTGCTTTATGCATGAATTTTGGTTTTGCTATGAAAATCGGTTGAGTAGGTTCACCGGGGCTTTGCTATGAAGATCGATTGAGTTGATTCACCAGGGTTACAAGGTGTTGTTGTGTTGGATAGAATAATTTACCAGTTGAGTGGTTCATTGGGGCTTTAAAAGATGTAGTATAAGAGTGACCGATTAACCGGTAAGTGGTTCATCGGGTTTATCTGTGTTTACATCTCTGCTTACTTATATAATTGTTATTTTGTCTTCCGATTATTTACCTGCTGCTTTGCTTTTGTATTGCCTCACACTCATGGAAGTATGTATTTCTGTTGCCAAATAGCATACTTGCATGTCTTGTAATTTTATTTGATTTCTTGCTGAATATTGTGCGGACTTCTCTTGGGACTTTAATCACTGGACTCGTCACTGTATTTGTTGGGTGACCGAGTGCAGATCCTTCTATGAGTAGCGACAAAGGGGAATCTTGGGCAACTATCTCTTCCTGCTGATGGACTTGGACATACTCGTAGGTGTTTATATTTTGACGTAGTTTGCTTTGTCATGGGTATCAGGGGACTATAAGAGACACTGTACATGTATATACTTACTTTTATTTATCTTATTGCCTTATATACGGTGTAATTTATTTCTGGGTTTTCCACTACTTAGAAATTTTGATTATATGCATAAAATACTCACATATTTTATAGTTTTCCACTGTAAAATGATAATGAAACTTGATTGGTTAATTAACTAGATAAACAAACTCATTAGTGATTATATGAAGAATAAATTGCTAAGCTACTGTTAGTTGGAAACGTGTAAACAACTAGTTAGATCGCATGACATCATATATAAGTAGGTCATGATGTGGTAAGGTTTGGTGACGTGTGATGTGACATGGCGGTGCCCAGGGTTATCTTAGGATTTGGGGCCGCCCCACATGAACAATCATTTCCTCTTACTTTTAGTCCTTTTGTTACGTTTGGAGAACAACGATTGCTAACAAAGCACTTCACGAGTAATTCACGGTTGACTCACAATTAACCCATCGACTCCAAACATCGATTATGAATCATTTAATTAGTAACAATTACTCTCCAAACGTATAAAATGACCAAAATTATAGCATAGGGAAATGAAAGTTCAAAGATAAAAAATGAACTAATAAAAGTTTAGGGTGTTAATTAATATTTATTATTGAAAGCATCTTTTTAGGAGTGTAATTATTTTTTAGAAACATTTATGCTTTTTTTTTCTGAATTGACAATTCTCTCGATGCATACGATTTTGGCTTTATTTATCATTTTACTTTTTAAGTTCTTCTCAGTTTCATATATGATACGTAGGGCATCGCCTCACATGATATTGAATTAGTTTCTTTCATAGGGAGAAGTCACCACAATAGTTTGATATATATTGGGGCTCGATCTCGAGTGTTGCCTCTCTGCTACACTAATGCATTGGCCTAGCGCACCCCACTTTCAAAAGAAAATACATAACAACTAATAATATTTGTACTCATTCCTATATATTTTTTGTTCACTATGATGACAGACAATCATCTTTTTCCTTACCATTTGACCTTTAATATGATCTAAATTCTTGTTGATTCAAATCGATCCAGTTTACTAAATATAGATCGAACTGGATAGAGCTACTTTTAAATTGCGAATGTCAAAGGAAGAGGAGTTTGATTCATGTTGCCGACCCTAACTAATTTGAGATGTTTTGTTGTTCTTATTGTTGTTGTTAACTATCAATGACTATCATGAAGTTGAAAATCATGGCTTAATGCACGTTTCGTTTCTCAGAACAATGCTTTCCCACATACTATTGTTGTTAAAAGCACAAATCTTGAGTCATTTTAATTATTTTATTATCGATTCGACATTATGGGTGCATTCCCCACCTCTTTTTGTGTATATTTATGAGTTTTTTGCCTTTTATGAGTCGATCTGCGTGGTTTTATTGTTTGGTTTAGGGCTTCGATTGGAAGCTTAAATCTCATAATTTTGGCACATAATATCGACATAATCGAGAATATCTAACAATTTCGAGCAAAACTCGCTAATTTTTGATAATTTTCATGTATTTTTTGGGGTTTTAAAACTTTTTTATCGTTCATGTGGCCCGTGGGTTTCAGACAAACAAGGTCGAGACCTTGGTCAAGTATGGTTGAGACCGCTTTAAGGGTCTCGGTCATACAAGACCGAGGTCCACAAGTGACACTTCCTAACTTTTTGGGCACCATTTTATTGGTTCGTTTTGTTGGGGCATGTGCTCTAGGCCAATCTACAAACATTATTTATCTTTTAATTTTCGTTGATAAAATAGAGGTTTTCATTTGCTATTTTATTATAAGTGATTGCATGTTAACTTTATAATAAGATCAATGAGTATTTATTAAAATACCATAAATGTTCCTAGTCGATCATTATGTTGGGAACTTTAATGAATAAAGACTAGTGTGAATCTTGATTTATGATCATGTGATGGTCATGCGTATATAAAGGATACAAATCGAGATCATGAGTACTTGTTAAGAAACAAGGTACTGGACCGACCCAATATGAGAAAAACACACGGATTAAGTCATAGGTATTACTCATGATGTATATCATTTAATCATTCGACTTGAGGTTGTCATAAAATTCAATATTATGAGAATGGTAATTTGACACAATCAAACGTTGTCTTGAACTAGACAATTATAAAGATTGTGATTGGTTACCATGTGTTGAGTCGTTAATTATGTAATATTATATATAGGTTATCTATATATTTTTATTGTAAAGTCTCCAAAATACTAGCCTAATTGCATTTATTTATTATTTTTAGGGTTATTGGAGTGCGCGGTTAAATTCGAGGCGAAAAACTACGCAAAATTGAGTATTTATATGTCTAGATCTGTTTTACACCGAAAGTCGCGCTAGCGCGCATCTCGAGGCAAATTTGGCCGGCCCACACGTGTCATGGTGATTGAAGAAGATCAAGTGGAGCATATAGCGTTGATGCATTAATGCGCCATTATGTTTTGAAAGATAATGGTGCATTAATGCATCAATAAAATTAAAAATTACCTAAACCAACTATTTGCAGAATAGTGGCAAATGGTCGATCCCACAAGGACTGATAATCTTTCTTTGGTCAAAAAGAACAAAAAGGGAAATCGGGGGTTTTGAAAGTGAATAATTTAATAAATTAACTAGTCTAAATATAAACAAAATAATTAAAGCAAGGAGATAAAATTGAAAATAAAATAATTAATAAAAATATCTAGGTCAAGACATACAAGTTCGGTTCGGTAAAAGATTGGATTTGGTCTTCGATTTATGTAAAATGTGCAAATCAAAATATCTTAGTGTAGCTATAGACCCGGTAAGGTACGCGGTTCCTCGCTCTTCCATGTCTCGATAGCCAAGGTACGACGATGACTATTTCCCTAATCAAACACATAACCACAATTCAAGTGAATTGGGTTTAATGCGTTGACTGCAATGGGCTTTGTGAAGGCACTACACCTAGACAACCGGATCACTAGTGTGTCCAATTTAGCCTAGATCCCTAAGGTATTCAACCGGTCCCAAAAGGGTCTAATCAATCGGTATGGTCGAATGGCACTACTGTGGTCTTATCGCACAAGTAGGCTTACGACACACTGGCTGATAAATCAAGATTTAAACAAGTGTTTAACCTTGATTATTAAAATAATACCAAAGGAAATAAAATATTAATGAAAAGACTAAAATTAAAATATATAAATCTTACAAATCCATTAATACGCACAGTCGAACCTCCCTCGCAATCTTGCCTAGGCTAGAGGTTTTAGCCTCGCATCATTGAAGAACACTAAGAGAAAAAGAAAATAAAAAATAAAGAAAAGAATGGGGGAGAGAAGTTGCGTTATGTTTCTCCAGAGGAGAAGATCAAAAGCAGAGAGTTCGGCCGCCAGCCGAGAAGAGAGATATGGCCAGCCAGAGAAGAATCCTCTTATATCCAAAACAATTCGTTATATATATATATATATATATTCCTATATATTATAAACCAAAACATAATGGTGCATTAATGCATCAACGCCATATGCTCCACTTGATCTTCTTCAATCACCATGACACGTGTGGGCCCGCCAAATTTGCCTCGAGATGCGCGTTAGCGCGACTTTCGGTGTAAAACAGATCCAGACATATAAATACTCATTTTTGCGTAGTTTTTCGCCTCGAATTTAACCGCGCACTCCAATAACCCTAAAAATAATAAATAAATGCAATTAGGCTAGTATTTTGGAGACTTTACAATAAAAATATATAGATAACCTATATATAATATTACATAATTAACGACTCAACAAATACCCCCAAACTTAGAACTTTGCACGTCCCGAGCAAAGGTGTAAATGACGAACACGCAAATAAACTAGACGTATAATATAGATATGTACAGACTCAACTAATCCTATATCCGATTCAAAATTCATGGAGTTCCTTTGGTTTACATAGTTGCCAAGTTAACAAGCCACTCATGAAATTTCGGAGTTAAGATATGTCAAGAACCGCAACCCAAACACAATTAAGATCACACTTTAAAGACATAGATATGGTCAAGACAAATGTCATCAACTACTCACGGGTTTTCTTGGTCTACACATTCCAGCATGCAAGTTTACAATTTTACTTAATTTAGCTATAAGCACTCGAGCTAAATCTTTTTATTGGAGGAGTTTTCATACACTTCCGCCTTTATCCATTTTATACATATACTCTCTAATAATTTTTTTTTCTCCAATTTTTTTTTCAAATGATACGGTCCCTGCTCCATTTCCTATGGACCACTTTCCTCACTTTTTCCCACCACAAGTTTCCCTGCTCCATTTCCTATGGAAACTTGTGGGACTCTCTATATTAAGAAACTCATGTTAGCCCTTCTCACTTTCACTATAATTACGCAAATTCCCCAATGTGGGTTAAAGTCTCATCACTTGCCCAATTTCAACCGTCTACCCATTTTGGTATCTAGCACAATGCTTAACCATCATACTAAGTCCCTAGTCATGAAATCATAAAAATGCTGAGCTACGGACTCGAGTGAGTATTTCTCCTACTTTTTTCTAAGTTTCAAGTCAAAAAGACAACCATAATATACTCGTCCACAACCAAAGGCATGAAACAAAGTTTCGGGTAACTCTAAACAATATAAAAATAAAAACTATGCTAAACACATGCATGAAAGTGTATCATCAACTCCTAATGAAGTGAGATAGATGAGTTTGGAGGAAAAAGAAATGGAAGAAATGAATGAATAAATGATACAACACACAACAGATACCGTCCAACAACCACATATAACCTCATATAATTGAAAAAATTTAAACGATCTCACCTGAGGTCTTTCGCAAATAAGTCCATCCCACTCAATCCACAAATCCTAAAGTACCCCCAAACTTATTCCGAACCTTGTCCTCAAGGTTCAACACAAGTAAAGGAATTCATGCAACAAAAAGACAAAGAATAGTGGTGAAAAAGAATATGGATAAAATAAGAAGATGATACAAGTGCACGCATAACAAAAGTCTCCAAAAACTAGTGAATGCTCAAATCTCGCATGTCTAGGTGACTAAGGAAACTATGAAATAAAATTATTATAATAAGAGCAAGAACTAATAAGCATGGAAGTGAATTCAAATGATTCCTATCGAATCTTGCGAGCCCGAGTCTTTCAACTACGGGTGAAGTCAACAAGATGATGGAATAAGGTTTTGGGTTTTGGGTCTACTTAAAGACCCGCCACTAACGTGGCGACTTAAGTTGGATATGTCCCAACCAAGTCTCAAAACACCTAAAACTCTAATAATACCTAACAAGAATATGCTCAAATTACTCCAATAACAATGTAATCCATAGTCAAACCTATCAAACTCAGGGGGTGGTCTAGTACCATCAGTGCTCATCAAATATTCATTACACCTGCAAAAATCCAAGAGACCAAGTTAGGGCTTTATTAAACATAAAAAACTAAAACTAAATTAAAATTGAAATAAATGCAAGAAAAAAAATAAAGTTGGGTTGCCTCCCAACGAGCGCCTTTCTTTTAAGTCTTTGGCTAGACTTATTGCGATTCATCACGTGATGCCCTCTCCTTTAGAGATGTCAACAACAAATGGCGCATCAACATATTTGGGCAATGCATCATGCACGCCCTCCTTCAGAATTGGGAGCTCATTCGGGACCTCTAACACAAAAGAATCTGTCGAGTCATGGTCATCCAACACAAAGGTGTTGGCAGTGTAGAAAATTCGTGAATGCTCCTTTACGTCCACCCCCTTGCAAGGTCTAACAAATATGCATGGGAGGGTGGGTGGTTTCACCAACACCAGAGGTTGGTCTTCCTCGTTCTCTTTCTAGGGCTCCTCCGACCTTTCTGAAATGACTTCAATTTCTTTCTCAGCTTCATCATCGTCATATTGTGCAATAGTAATATCTGGCTCATGTGAAGAAATGTATAGTGTTTCCTTTGGTTCGCTCAAATGCTCGTCCACAATTGATAACTCATCAAACTTAACACTTTTAGATGTATCAGCATTCACAATCTCATTTGAGTCAAAAACTGGTTGCGGAGGCAACTCTTCCTCATCCATCAAATGCTCAAGTATAGCGGTAACTTGAGTTTATGAATTTTGCAACTTTGATTTCATATGCCGCATATCCTCCCGCAAGGGCTGCTGAGTGGTGTTTTGAGAAAGCCAATCGGAGATCATATTTCTCTCAATATCTGCAATGGTTCTCCGTTCATGTTGATGACTTTGTTGAAAAGTTGGTTCTCTGAAGATCAAGTCATTCATCATGTCTCGTATAGACCTCTTTTCATGTTGAGGAATCTGTGGACTTCGCTTAGACATATAGAAGTTGGGTTGTGGTGATGCATAAGTGGAACCATGATGATTCTTATACTTCGAATAAGGACAAGAATATGTGGGATGAAAGTACTCCCCACGATTTCCACAAACCCTGACCTGTTGCACAAAAAATTGCGAGTTAGAAAATTGATGTCCATTATGTGACATACCTACCCCATTCACAGCACGATAGTATGAGTCTTCGAATCGACCATAATTATGGGCGTAGGAGGCCATTATGGAATTACCTACAAAAATGTTAGAAACAAGGAACTAGATACAAAATAATAAAAAAAAAAAAAGAAAAATAAAAAAATAAAAAATAAAAACCAATCCCCGGCAACGGCGCCAAAAATTGACGCGTGCCGAACGCGTCAATAATATTTAAAATTTTACCTAAACCAACTATTTGCAGAATAGTGGCAAAGGGTCGATCCCACAGGGACTGGTAATCTTTCTTTGGTCAAAAAGAACAAAAAGGGAAATCGGGGGTTTTGAAAGTGAATAATTTAATAAATTAACTAGTCTAAATATAAACAAAATAATTAAAGCAAGGAGATAAAATTGAAAATAAAATAATTAATAAAAATACCTAGGTCAAGACATACAAGTTCGGTTCGGTAAAAGATTGGATTTGGTCGTCGATTTATGTAAAATATGCAAATCAAAATATCCTAGTGTAGCTATAGACCCGGTAACGTACGCGATTCTTCTCTCGGCCTCTCTCTGGCCAATTTCCTTCGGGCCGAACTCCTCTCCCCCATTCCTCATTCTTTTCTATTTTTCCTTTTTCTCTTGGTGTTCTTGATGCGAGGCTAAAACCTCTAGCCTAGGCAAGACTGCGAGGGAGGTTCAACTACGCATATCAATGGATTTGTGAGATTTATTTATTTTAATTTCAGTCTTTTCATTAATATTTTATTTTCTTGGGTATTATTTTAACAATTAAGGTTAAACGCTAGTTTAAATCTTGATTTATTTGTCAGTGAGTCGTAAGCGCCCGTAGTTGTGCAATAAGACCACACTAGTGGCAATCGACCATACTGATTGATTCGACCCTTTTGGGACCGGTTGGATATCATAGGGATCTAGGCTAAATTGGACACACTAGTGATCCGGATGTCTAGGTGTAGTGCCTTCACAAAGCCCATTGCGGTCAACGCATTAAACCCAATTCACTTGAATTGTGGTTATGTGTTTGATTAGGGAAGTGGTCATTGTCGTACCTTGACCATCGAGATAGGGAAGTGCGAGGACCCGCGTACGTTACCGGGTCTATAGCTACACTAATTTATTATGGATTGCATGATTTGATTAGATTGATGACCGTATGTAAAATTATGCCAAATTGAGGAGATTTGTGATACCGATGGTTTGGATTGTTTCCATATTGATTGATTTATTTACTTGCTATTTTTAGTCTAGTTTTAATTGATTAGAAATTATTCCTGTGAACACCCCGAGTTATTTTTAGTTTCGTAGTATAGGTAAGAAACTTGGTCTTCGTGGTTCGACCCCGTGCTTGCCACTACTGCAGTTCTTGTAGTCATTGGTAATCTCATCGGGATTATATATTTTGACGCATTCGACACGCGTCGAATTTTGGCGACGTTGCCGGGGACCAAGTTATTTTTATTTTTTTACCTAGTTTGTGTTCACCTTTATGTCACACAGTCTTCGTCGATCGCTGTCCGCCGTATCTTTACTCCCTTTTTATCCGGAGATCGAAAAGACTTGCCGTCGGAACTCGAAAGTAACTCGACAAATGAACCAATCCTCCAGAGTTCAACTGAACGACGAGCAGCCCTTTTTGATGGCTGACCACATTGGGAACCCACATGCACCCATTGCACCACATGAGAGACGGGAGGAACCCATAGTTATTCCTCCCCGATAGTTTGTCGCACCAGCTGGACCATATGCACCAGTGGAACAATGAGAGGCTCAGTAGTACACCAAAGATCAACCATTCGATCAACGAGTGGTTGATCCCCTTCCACAAAGGCCACAAGCTAACCCTTGGGCACAACCTCAGGCCGACGGTCGCATTACCATCGGGATGGCGAATGATGGGATACAGGATCTCCTGGCTCATCAACCACACTGCATCGCATTCCCAGCCTACAGGGGCAATTTTGAGCTCAGGTCAGGTTTTATTAACCTGCTCCCCGTCTTCCATGGATCGGATCGTAAGGATCCGATCACTTTCATTAAGAACTTCCATTCTAAGTGTAGGACCATGATTCCCCCTCGTGTCGATGAAGACGAAGTCAAACTCTCAGCTTTTCCTTTCTGCCTTAAGGATAAAGCTCAAGACTGGCTCTTCTATCTTCCTCCTGGTTCCATCACAAATTGGAACGACATGATTTCTGCATTCCTCAAAGAGTTCTTCCCTGAATCCAGAGCTTCCCAACTCACTAGAGAGATATGTAGTATCAAAATGAAACGGGGCGAATCTTTTGGCGATTATTGGGGTCGCTATAAGCGCTTACTTGCGCAATGCCCCCAACATGGCCAAAGCAACCTCTCCATTGTTCGTTTTTTCTATATGGGGCTTACGCCCCTTGAGAAACGGATGATTGACAATGCTTGTGGAGGAGACTACAGATGTAAAACCACTAAGGAGATGTTTGAACTGTATGACTCCATAGCAAGTCAATCACGTCATTACATTGATGACGATGAATAGGGACCTTCACGAAGTCTTTATGACGAAGTAGGGTCAAATTCTGCCAATAGCAAGCTTGATAAACTCACCGATCTCATGGAGCGATTCCTCACCTCAGGAAAAGCTCAAGTTAAAGCTTGCGGCTTCTGTACAGCCAAGGACCATCCCACTGACTCTTGTCCTACCTTATTCGAGAACGAACATGCGAACGCTTTAGGTGGCGGATTCCAAGGACCACCAAGGAATCAATACGACAACAACTTCAGCAACACCTATAATCATGCCGTAAAAAGCCCCTATTTTAGTTACGGTCCCCAGAATCAGAACTTCCTTCAGTATGTTCCAAAAGGACAACCTCCTCCTCAACAGTCCCAACCCGCTCAGAATTCGGGATCTTTAGAAGACATGATCAGGACACTCATTGCTAATCAAGACAGACTCTCTAAAGATTGGGTCCAACTCAAAAACGAGACAATCACGAGCCATGCTTCTAGCATTAAAAATCTCGAGGTTCAAATAGGGCAACTGGCCCTTCAAGTTGGGCCCACGGATGAGAAAGGCAAGTTGCCATCTCAACCGCACCCGAATCCTAATGCGAACGTTAATGCTGTCACACTTCGTAGCGGCAGAGAGTTGGAAGAAGTCCTTAAAGAACCCAATCCTAAAGAGCTCACCCCTAAATCCAAGGAAGTCGAGCAGGAGCTCGAAGTTCAACCGTCTCACACTGAAACGGTACACTTGGATAAAGAAGCACCACCTTCTCTCAAAATTCTACCTTCGTTCCCTCAACGCCTCATTAAGAGTAAAAAGGCGGGAGAAGAGAAGGAAATTCTGGAAATCTTGAGGAAAGTTGCGATAAACATCCCACTTCTTGATGCCTTAGCATACATGCCCCGCTATGCTAAGTTGCTTAAAGACCTATGCACCAACAAAGGTCGACTCAAAGGCAACGAAAAAATCACCGTAGGTGAGAATGTCTCAGCTATCCTACGCAAAAAGTTGCCCACCAAGTGTGAGGACCCGGGCATGTTCACTGTCCCTTGCACAATTGGTGAAGTTAAGATCCAGAAAGCTATGTGTGACCTCGGCGCCTCTATCAATGTCATGCCACTATCCATATATGAGACATTGAAGATGGCCCTCTAAAGGATACTGGAATTGTCATACATTTGGCAGACCGGTCTGTCGTTCGTCCTGTGGGTGTCTTGGAAGACATCCTGGTGAAGGTTAGTGAGCTCATATTTCCTGCTGACTTCTATATCATTGATATGAAGACTCAGCCATGCCCTCATTTTTCCTCAGTCTTGCTCGACAAGCCTTTCCTAAAGACTGCCAAAACCAAGATTGATGTTCACAGTGGTTCTCTAACCATGGAGTTTGATGGTGAACTTATTAAGTTCAACATCTATGATGCGATGCGCCATCCCTGCGATGCCTCTTCTATGGTGCTTGCCTTGGACACCGTGGATTCACTCGTTCAGGACACCTTTCTCGTGAAAGGTGATGATATGAAAGTGGTGTTGGAGAATCATCTTGACACCGATTATTTGTGACAGCAAGGCTTCGCCCTCGATACGGAGATCGAGGAGTTGATCTTTGAGTTGGACTCTGCTCCACTTCATTTTCCTACCCTAGCATATCTTGCCTTACCAGCTTCGAACTCTACACTTCTCCCCTCTATGGAGCGAGCCCCCACACTGGAGCTCAAACCACTGCCCAGCCACCTCAAATATGTGTTTTTAGGTGAGAATGATATTTTACCAGTGATCATCTCCACTAAACTCACATTACCAGAGGAAGAGAAGCTGATTCATGTGCTTCAAGAGTTCAAAGAAGCCCTAGGGTGGACGATCGCTGACATTAAAGGTATTAGCCCTTCCACATGCATGCATCAGATACATATGGAAGAAGGGTCAAAACCTTCACGAGAAGCACAATGGAGACTGAACCCACCGATGATGGATGTGGTTAAAAAGGAGATTCTGAAGCTCCTTGACGCTGGGATGATCTACCCGATCTCGACGAAAGTGGGTCGGTCCCCATTCGGTGGTTCCCAAGAAAACGGGGATCACAGTGGTCACGAACTCACGCGGTGAGTTAGTCCCAACTCGCGTCCAAAACGGATGGCGAGTATGCATCGATTACCGGAAGCTTAATGCTTCTACTAGGAAAGACCACTTCCCATTGCCTTTCATTGATCAGATGTTAGAGCGTTTAGCAGGCAGGTCTCACTACTGCCGCTTGGATGGCTATTCTGGTTTTCACCAGATTCCTGTAGCACCTGAGGATCAAGAGAAGACCACCTTCACTTGTCCTTTTGGTACTTTCGCTAACCGGTGCATGCCTTTTGGGTTGTGCAATGCACCTGCTACTTTTCAGAGGTGCATGATGAGCATATTCTCTGACTTCGTTGAGCATTTCATCGAAGTATTCATGGATGATTTCACTGTTTACGGCGATTCATTCGATCTTTGCCTTAGTCACCTGACTAAGGTACTTCACCGATGTATCCAGAAGAACTTGATCCTCAATTACGAGAAATGTCACTTCATGGTTGATCAAGGTCTTATCTTGGGTCACATCGTGTCTGCTAAGGGTGTGGAGGTAGACCCGGCAAAGATTGAAGTAATTCAAAAATTGCCTTACCCCGCAACTGTGCAAGAAATCCGATCATTCCTTGGCCATGCCGGTTTCTATCGGCGATTTATCAAGGATTTCTCCAAAATTGCACAACCCTTGTGTCTCCTTCTTCAGATGGACGTGCCTTTCCATTTTGATAAGGCATGTAGGAGTGCATTCGATGCACTCAAACACTCTCTCACATCTACTCCAGTGATTCGAGCTCCTAACTGGAGCTACCTTTTGAGATTATGTGCGATGCCAGCAACCACGCTGTGGGTGCTGTGCTTGGGCAACGAGTCGGACGGGCTTCTCATGTCATATACTATGCCTCCCTAACTCTTGATCCTGCCCAACTGAGTTACACCACTACAGAGAAGGAGCTTCTAGCTGTCGTCTTTGCTTTGGAGAAATTTCGGCCTTATCTCTTGGGAACTAAGGTGGTCGTCTACTCTGACCATGCTGCCTTAAAGTATCTTATGGCCAAAAAGGAAGCTAAACCTCGTCTCATTCGATGGATACTCTTGTTACAAGAGTTTGACATCGAGATTAAAGATAAAAGTGGTGTAGAAAATCTTGTTGCTGACCATCTCAGTCGTATCGAGAATGGTGCAGCAAGCCTGTCCCGCTTCGAGATGATTTTCCTGATGAACATCTCTTAGCAATTTCTGAGGAACTCCCTTGGTTTGCGGATCTGGTAAACTACCTCGTTACACGAGAGCTTTCACCTCACCTTACGCGAGCCCAAAAGGATAAGATTCGGAGCGATTCCAAACACTATGTGTGGGATGACCCATACTTGTGGAAGTTTTGCTCAGACCAGGTCATTCGTCGATGTGTCTCCCAGAGTGAAACACAATCTATACTGGCATTCTGTCATTCATATGTCTGCGGTGGTCATTTCGGTCCACGTAGGACAGCTATGAAGGTTTTGGAGAGTGGGTTTTATTGGCCCACCATTTTTCACGATTCATATCTATACGCCAAAACCTGTGCCAAATGTCAGTCGACCGGTACCGTGAGTCACAGGGATCAAATGCCACTGACCTCGATCCTATTTTGCGAGATTTTTGATGTTTGGGGGATCGACTTCATGGGGCCATTTCCACCGTCACACGATTTCATTTATATCTTACTGGCGATGGATTACGTGTCCAAATGGGTGGAAGTTAAAGCCACTCGCACCAATGATTCGTCGGTGGTATGCGATTTCCTGAAATCATGAATCTTTTCAACTTTTGGCGCTCCACGGGCTTTGATTAGTGATCGAGGTACCCATTTCTGCAACCGCATGGTTGAAAATCTCCTGCGCAAGTATAATGTTACACACCGTACATCTACGGCCTATCACCCTCAGACTAGTGGCAAAGCGGAGGTGTCAAATAGGGATATTAAATCCATTTTGGAGAAGACTGTAAATCTGTCACGAAAGGACTGGAGCACGCGCCTTGATGATGCAGTATGGGCTTATCGAACGGCGTATAAAACGCCTATCGGAATGTCTCCGTATCGCTTAGTCTTCGGCAAATCGTGCCACTTGCCGGTCGAGTTAGAGCATAAATCTCTATGGGCTGTCAAACGGCTCAATATGGAACTCGACGCAACCGGCAACGAGAGAAAGTTGGACCTTCAAGAATTAGAAGAAATTCGGAACGATGCCTACGAGTCCGCTCTAATTTATAAGGAAAAAACCAAGGCGTTCCACGATCGCAACTTATCTCGTAAGACTTTCATAGTCGGCCAAAAGGTCCTACTTTATAATTCCAAATTAACTCTCCACCCAAGGAAATTGAGGTCACGATGGCTCGAACCTTTTGCTGTTACTGATGTGTTTGGACATGGTGCAGTTGAGATCAGAAGCGTCGACACAGGGAAAGTTTTCAAAGTGAATGGGCACCGACTGAAGCCGTTCTACGAGAACTTCTCACAGCATGAGATCGAGAGCGAGACTCTAGCAGTTGTATAGTACTTTGACTGAGAAAAAGTCAGACTGAGTCGAGCCAACGACGTTAAACAAAGGCGCTCTTGGGAGGCACCCCAAGCTTCTATCCCTTCCCTTTTTGATTTTTATTTTAGTATTTTGTGGAGTATTCTTACTATTATCTCATTGTGACTTTTTATAGGTGTGTGGCCTTTGCATAGCACACTGGATTTTGAGAGCATGATATTGCTCCTGCGGCTCCTCACATGTTCTGTAACTACGGTTAGTCACATCTGCGATCTGGTAAGGTCACCTATCTTCTTTTCGTCCGTAGATTTAGGGTTAGTGTCAGTCTTCTGCATGATCTTGTTTCACTTCCTTGCCTCTATATCTATCATCTTCTTTCACCTTGTCGTATGTGTTCATATGTGCTCCTAAACTGTTTTGAACCTTGAGGACTAGGTTCAGAATAAGTTTGGGGGTACTTTAGGATTTGTGGACTGAGCTGGATGGGTCTCTATGCGAAAGACCGCAGGTGAGATTGTTTAAATTTTTCAATTATATGCGGTTATCGGACAGTATTTGTGACGGCCCCTCTTCTAATCTAGGGCACCGCCCGGCCTAATCCCGTAATTAAGCCCTAAACATCTCCTAACAGGACTTAACTACATATTAGTCAGCCTTTCAACTTACACCTTTATTAAATGAGTTTATTAGCGGAAGTCTTATTGATTATGCGGAAGCAATTTATAATATCCTAAGTGTGGAAAACCAGGAAATGCCATCGCATAAATATATATAGTCTTCAAAATTCATTGAAACAATAAAATGGTCTAAGTCAAGTCGGGGAACTAACGCTCAACCCAATATACAACCCCAAAAAGTATATGAAAGACATATATAAACTATACAATCAAAATATCAAAAGAAGACCTACAATCGATGTAGTGATGCGTCGCGGGCTCAGGGATAATCACCGATCTTCTCCTTGCCCGGCCTGCTGGTAAACGGCTCTGCACCCACCGTCATAAAAAGGACGGTGAGTACAAGAATAAAAACAGTAATCCCCAATGACAAGTTTAATTTGCATTTCCGAATATTCAAATGGTATTTAAAAGCATATAAATAAAATAAACCATATGCGAGTAAATACCATAGTTAAACAAGTGATACTGACATTAGGCTAAGTAGTAGTGATTTGGGTCCGGTCGGCAGTGAAACGTGTCACCCCGACCCAATAATCATATAGCACAAGGGACTCTAACCCAAGTGTTACAGGGACTCTAACCCCGGTGTGTAGACCACCTCAGGGACTCTAACCCCGAGTGTCATACAATGTCAGGTAACGTGTGCCGACATCCCCAGGGACTCTAATCCCGTGATTCGTGCACACCTTGATCAAGTACGGGACCTAAATGCAACAACTACTTTTTACATTTTCAAGAAATACCAAGCATGGATTGTCAAGGCATAGGCACATCTACACACCTAAACAAATAAAGATTACAAGTCCTCTTAAACATTTATAAGATATTCACTAGCCTAATAGCATGCTATTTATCGTTCAATTCACATCTGAAACAACAAGAATAGACATAGCATGGAATGGAATCAATGAACTAAATCAAATAAATGGATATCATGCAAACTAGACTCATCAAGTGAGCATAGACACGAAGAATCACATGATATAAGAGTACAAAGGTAAATAGTCAAAAAGACTATGCAAGGATAATAATTAATAGGAATGAAATGCCAAGTAAAATTGTCAATGGGTATACTCACTACAACAAAGTAACTTCCTAGCTTTACCGGTCTTCGCTCTCCCGTGCCCTTTTCCTAGGTTCCTGAGTTTGGTGTCTCATTAGTTCAAGTATAGTGGGTTTATTTTGTATTCAAATTGGTTCAATCAACTTTATTTTATTGGAATATAATTTTCCCAATTTTTCCATAATTTTTCCAAATTTTCTTTCATTTTTCTCTCCTTTTTCTCTTCTTTTCTGTTTTTTTTTTTTCTTTTTATTTACTTGTTTGGGTCGGTGGGCCCGCCCGATAGGGAGGGGGTCGGGTCGACCCGGACGGGTCGGACCCGACTGACTGGGCGGCGAACAGTCCAGGCTTGGCCCATGGGCCGAGCTCGGCCCGTTCGGGGCCCGGCCCAAGCTGAGGGGCACACGCGCTGATGCGCGCGTGTGCACCTCCTTCCTCCCGATCGACTGGTTCGATCGGGAGGAAGAAGAAGCTCTTCTTCTTTTTTTTATTTCTTCTCCTCCGGTGAGGGGTTGGGGGTTCTCCACCCCAACCCCGGCAACGATGGCGGGGAGGCCCCGCCATCACCACCGTGAGCATGGGGTTCGGCCATGGAGGCCGAACCCCCTCCATGCTTGGTCCCGAACAACAAACAACAACAACGCCAAAAACTCACCTCAATTGTGTCTCTGGCTCTCTTCTTCCTCCTCTCCTTCTTTCCTTCCTCTCCTTCGATTTTTCTCTCTGTTTTGGTCGATCGTTTGTGTGGGTATGTAGTGGGTGTAGGTGGAGATGGAGGTGGTGAGTGCGTGTGTGTACGTGGTGGAGGAGGGTGGACAGCCGGTGAGTTTGGTTAGACATGTGTGTGCAGTTGTTCGACTTTTTGTATGGCCATGTGTTGGGGTGTTGTTGTGGTGACACCAATTGGTGACACCACTACGACACTTGCCGCGTTTTCGGGTGTTTCGATGCCCGTTTTCGCGTCTGAAACGGAATGTCCGCATAACGTCGTGTCGATAGTTACAAACATATATTGGTTTTCCTCGACATAATATTCGATTTTTGTCAACTACTCGGCACCCGCGTCGGCACGCATAACGAGACGTGTCCCCGCTCTCGTCTCTACGTCTAAAACCGTACCAAATGACTTAGTAAGTCTACACAGTACATAACACTAGGCACACATCAATACAAAAATACAATCTACCTCGGCCATGTGCCTCGGTCGGTGCACGTATTACGGTGCGGGTCCCACGTCAAAGGTCGGTGATCTTGATTAAGGAATTTAAACCAGGGTTAGAGATTTGGGCCGTCACGGTATTGGTGGTATTTTGTATATCTTGTTCACTCATTTCTTCCATTTCTTTGCCCTCCATATTTCACTTTCTCATTTTATTAGGAGTTGATACACTTTCATGCATATTTTTAATGTAGTTTTCATTTTTATTTCGTTTAGAGTCGCCCGATATTTTGTTTCATGCCTTTGGCTGTGGATGAGTACTCTATGGTTGCCCTGTTGACTTGAGACTCAAGAGAAATTAGGCAAAACACTCACTCGAGCCTGTAGCCCAATATTCTTATGATTTCATGATTAGAGACTTAGTATGTTGGTAAAGCCTGTGCTAGATACCAAAGGGGGCAAACGGTCAAAATTGTGCAAGTCTGATTTCTAGAGTACCAGAACGAGGATGTAACTCACTCGAGTCTAAATTCTTATGACTAGAACACTTTTTGGGAAATGATTTAGGCCATTTTTGAATTTAAACCCTTAACCTTAGACCTACCTTTCATTTTACCACTAGTCAGCCCATTAGAGCCGAATTAAACCTGATTTCTTTGATTTCCTGTCATTAAACCCTCAGCCATTAGCCTTATATCTTATACCTAGTTGGAAACTAGACTTAGAAGAAAAAAAAAAGTTGTTTACTTGCCCAAATTAAAGGGAAATTCATGATTAGAGAGTCCCACCTAAAACGGCATCCACAGGAAATGGAGCAGGGAGCCGGGTGATTGGAAAAAGGTGAGGACTGCACGTTTTGAATGAAAAATGAATTTTAGTGCAGTTTAGTCACATTCATGTTCTCGGGTAGTCATTCTATAATCTAAGTTCTAGTTTTTCAACATTTCGCGTACCCTTTACACCACTTCCTTGGTACCATTCCCCAGCCTCGTTACAGCCTATTGAAGTCCTATTGATTCCCACTGGTGCTATGTCTACAGTAGTGGAGAATGTGGTTGCATTTCTTGTGCATGGTACTTTTGATGCGTTGATGCACTATTTTCATGGAAATTGTGGACTTGTGTGCATGAATTTATAGACCAAGAAAACCCGCAAGTAGTTGATGGCGTCTGTCTTGACCATATCTTTGTCTTGAAAATGTGATCTTAATCGTGTTTGGGTTGCAGTTCTTGACATATCATAACTCCGAAATTTCTTGAGTAATTTGTTATCTTGGCGACTATGTAAACCAAAGGAACTCCATGATTTTTAAATCGGGTATAGAGTAGTTGAGTCAGTGCATAGTCGTATTAGAGGTCTAATTTATTTGTATGTGTCATTTACACCTTTGCTCGAGACGTGCAAAGTCTTAAGTTTGGGGGTATTTGATAGGTCATTATTTATGCACATTATATAGTTTATTTATGTATTTTTATTGTTGAATCACTGAAATATATGCCTAATTATCTTTATTTATTATTTTCAGGGCTTTTGGAGTGCACGGTTGAGTTCGTAGCGAAAAACTATGGAAAAATCGAGTATTCATATGCCCGAATCCGTCAACATCGAAAATCGTGTTAATGCATATCTCGAGGCAGATTTGATGGGCCCACACGTGTTATGGTATTTAAATGAAAATATGAGGAGCATCATGGCGTTGATAACAATAAGGCATGAATTGGTTGGATTTGCATTATATATGGAAAAATATATCTATCGATATATATATATATATATATATATATATATATATACTAGTTTCAAGACGTGCTACGCACGATTAACAAAATTTAAAATTGTAATTAAAATTAAAAAATTAGAAATACAAGTACATTTTTTAGCTTATCAATATTCTCTAATGTGATTGAGATAAGATGTGAATGAAAAAACAAGCTAGTCATTTTAGGACATTACTTCCTCAAAGGAAAACATAGATTGAATGATTTGAGGAGAAAGGAGAGTCGTTGATCAATGAGTTGTTGATCGATTTGAAGATGTAGTATTTAAGACGTTGAAGAGGTAGCATTCTCTCAAGTCGTTGAGTTGTTGATCTTTAATTGAAGTCGGACTCCTCTATCATCATCCAATTTGGATTAGGTTGAATTAATTTATTAATTTTAAGGGAAGGCACGAGAAGTATGAGCAAATATGTAAATTTTATTAGCACTCATATAAAGTATGGGCAAAAAGGTAAATTTCATTACCACTCAAAAATTTGTGATTCGTGCTTTTATATATATGATAGATATATATATATATATATATATATAGTTAGACATTCTGTTGGAGATATGGCAAACAAAAAAAGGAAACAGAGAGTACGTCCAAACTTATCTCTTCTCTCCAACAGCCTTGGGATTAACCTCGGGACACGCATCGTTACTGTCTCGCACAAATTCGTGACACTCGCACGTCTTGACCGCTCCAATTGCTGCCACGCATCCTCTCCACAGCAGTCACCGCTCCAATCACAACGCGCCACGTCGCGCTGCAGCAAACCCGACTAATCAGAAGCTGCCACGTGGCGGCCTATTCTCAACACCGTCATAACAGCTGTCTTCCTCCAATCATATTGCGCCACGTCACCCAGTCCTCCTCTATTGCCCAACCACGTGCTGACATGTGGCAGAGAGAGGGAAACCAATTTTTGCTTGGGGATTTTTGGGTTGGATCAGACGGAGAGAATCGGAGAGTTTATTTTTATTTTCTTTCCAGCGGTTTTGTTTTTTTTTTTTTTTTGCTCTTCCACAAAAATCATTGTTTTACATTTTGGTTTTTGGATTTTAATGGAGTTCTTGACGACGATGGCCTGCTAAACTCATCAATCTGAATCAGAGCTGGATTAAATCACCCGTTTTGGCATAAAAATATATGTGAGATCTATTTATTTATTTATTTAAAAAAAAAAAAAAAAAATTTGAAAGAATAGTGGCAAAGAGTCGATCCCAATGGAGTCGCCTTTTTTTTTTTTTTTTTTTTTTTAAAAAATTTGTTTTTTTTTTTGTTGCAAAATTTTTTTTTTTAAATAAATAAATAAATAGATCTCACATATATTTTTATGCCAAAACGGGTGATTTGATCCACCTCTGATTCAGATTGATGAGTTTAGCCGGCCATCGTCGTCAAGAACTTCATCAAAATCCAAAAACAAAAATGTAAAACAATGATTTTTGTGGAAGAGCAAAAAAAAAAAAAAACAAAACCGCTGGAAAGAAAATAAAAATAAACTCTCCGATTCTCTCCGTCTGATCCAACCCAAAAATCCCCAAGCAAAAATTGGTTTCCATTTCTCTGCCACGTGTCAGCACGTGGTTGGGCAATAGAGGTGGACTGGGTGACGTGGCGAAATATGATTGGAGGAAGACAGCTGTTATGATGGTGTTGAGAATAGTCCGACACGTGGCAGCTTCTGATTAGTAGGGTTTGCTGCAGCGTGACGTGGCGCGTTGTGATTGGATCGGTGACTGCTGTGGAGAGGATGCGTGGCAGCAATTGGAGCGGTCAAGACGTGCGAGTGTTCACGAATTTGTGGGAGACAGTAACGATGCGTGTCCCGAGGTTAATCCCAAGGCTGTTGGAGAGAAGAGATAAGTTTGGACGTACTCTCTGTTTCCTTTTTTTGTTTGCCATATCTCCAACAGAATGTCTAACTATATATATATATACTTAGTTTGAAGACGCGTCTTCTGCAAGCGATTCATTCCCCCGCCGCTTCTTTTCGCTTCGTGAAATTAATTTCTAAGAATTTATTAATAAAATTTAAAATTATAATTAAAATTTAAAAATTAGAAATACAAGTATTTTTTTTAGCTTATCAATATTCTCTAATGTGATTGAGATAAGATGTGAATGAAAAAACAAGCTAATCATGCTAGTACATTACTTCCTCAAAAAAAGTATATTAGATTGATGAGAATGAGTTCATGATTGATTTGGAGATAAAGAAAAAAAAACGCGTAGTGGATTGATAAGGAGTTAGAGTTTAATTTGGATACAAAAGAAAATGTTGATTTGGAGATTAAAAAAAGTATGGGCAAATAGGTAAATTTCATTACCACTCAAAAATTTGTGATTCGTGCTTTTATATATATGATAGATATATATATATCGATAGATATATTTTTCCATATATAATGCAAATCCAACCAATTCATGCCTTATTGTTATCAACGCCATGATGCTCCTCATATTTTCATTTAAATACCATAACACGTGTGGGCCCATCAAATCTGCCTCGAGATATGCACTAACACGGTTTTCGATGTTGACGGATTCGGGCATATGAATACTCGATTTTTGCGTAGTTTTTCGCCACGAACTCAACCGTGCACTCCAAAAGCCCTGAAAAGAATAAATAAAGATAATTAGGCATATATTTCAGTGATTCAACAATAAAAATACATAAATAAACTATATAATGTGCATAAATAATGACCTATCACCATGTGAATAATATAATAGGGTATGTAATCAAGATATAATTTGTCTCTCTCATATATAGAGTTATCAATGGATCCCTCAATATAATAGACTGATAATGGCCAAGTCTATGTGAATTGATATGATCAATGTCCTTGGATGTGTTCAGTCTACCTAAAGATCGAGACTAGTACGATTGAACATTAAGGGTGACTTTATATGCCTTACGTTTAATCAAACGATATAGCACGACAAAATTATATGATATATGTTATTCATTAGGTTGTATCGGTTTTTATATTCATGCTACTTAGGTAGTCATAATGCCTTGCAAGAGACCGCTTATGACTTGTGTACGAAAATGTTTTTAGTTCACTACCAATGTCGTATGAACCTACACACAAAGAATGGTTTTGCGCAATTTCAATTGGTCAAAAGTAATGAATTTTATATGATAAAATTAATTACATATAAGCCTTTATGATTTGTTATATGATAACTTATTAATAGGGGTGTATGTGTAATTTGCTTGAATTGCAAAATACAATAGTTATGTTCCGAATAGATTTTTTATTTAAGCTTATCTACAGATAAATAGATATAGATACCCTAAAAATGAAATAAGATTTTAGTTTTTTGCTATTTTCGAGTTCTTTGGATTTTAGGAGAGAAAGAGAAATGTTTTCTATCTCTTTTGGGACTAGCACTTTAAATTATGCTCACCGTTCGTGTATGGATTTCTATAGATGACACGCACGTGAAAGTCTTGAAAATCAAACAATTAAAGAGAAAAATCACAAATTAAGGTATGGTTTACTTTTGTAGTTCTAGTTTAATGGAACTTATTTTCATTCTTCTTTGGGTTTTTCAAAAATTATTTTGAATTTTTCAATGAGTGTGAACCCCAAAACCCAACACGTCTAAGATTGTTCAAAATTTTTAGGAAGGTTGCCTATATGATTTCTTTACCGTCTCAATCATGTCTCTATGGTTCATTAGGAGCCATATTCAAATCATATAGCATAGTGGAATCAGTTTAATTTGAGGCAAGATATTACTTATGAAGAGTAACCTATTAAGACTATGGATCGCAAGATTCAGAAGCTGGGGAACAAGGAAATTCCACTTGTACTTGTTTAGCAGTAATTCCACAGAGCTTCAGAGTTAACCTGGGAGCGAGAGTTTTATATGAAAGATCATTTTCTATATCTCTTTTAATCCAGGTAACCTTTAAGTTCAAATTTCAAGAATAAAACTTTTATTTAATTGGGAAGAATTGTGAAATCCGAGAGTTTCCTAAACTGGATTAGACGATTAATTAACTATTTTTTGATTTGATTTGAAATTTAGGTATCTAAGGTGTGACTCACGAGTGACAAACCGAAGATTATAAGGTCAAATTTGTTTTTTTGTTTGTTATGTGCCTATTGTATGTACTATACTTTATTCGTCACAAAATAAGGTTAAATTGGTGTTTAAACACGTTGTTCGAGTGTTTCGAAGTGCGTTTGTATTTTCTCTAATTTTTGGTAAAATTGGGGTATTTTTCGAGATAATATTTGGACTTAAAAAATAAGAGATAAACATTAAATTAAATTAAAAATAGCAAATTACATAAAAGGGTATGTGGCAGCCCCAAACTCCAAGACCGCCATGGGGCCCGCCATGCCGCGACCTAACTGCTTGCTTACACGTTTTACATTTAACTCTAACTTAGCTAATTAATCTTCATATAATTATTAGTGATTCAAATTTTCCGTTTAATCAGTTTATCAAGTATTAATACAATTTTACAACGAAGGTCTTCAAGTAAATAAATTATGCAATATTTAACAATCCTAAGTAGTGGTAAACCTTGCAAAAAAATACCATGTATATATCAAAGGCAAATAAGTACAACAAAAAATCCATATACGTGTATTTAATGTTCTATAATCCCTAAAACCCAACGAAAAGTAAATACATACATACTATAATCAAACATGAGCTGGCATCACTATCTCAGAGGTAGTCGCCCAATATCTCATTGCCCTTGCTTGTCGAAGGATCTGCACTCGATCACCCAACAAATACAATGACGTGTTCAGTGAGTAAAATCTTAAGAAAAGTCTACACAATATTCATGAAATAAAATCGGTAAACTACGAGATATGCGAGTATAACATCTGATAATAATAAGTCATATTCCCATGAAGTAGGCGGCATATGACAAGCAAAAACAGCAGTGAATAAATGTAACAAAACATAACAACAAAGAAGGCTCATAAATAAAAATAATAATAAATAAATAAACAACCGAATAATCTAAGATAACCCTGACCTAAACCAGCCAGCAATCGATAAACAGGACGAGAACCACATAAACACTTACATGCTTACAGTGACTAAACCCTAACTAAGCTTAATGGATGAACCCCTCCATATGCTATTTCAAGTCAAGAGAATATCTTACATCCTCTTGATGGTCGTAGATAAACTCCACTGCTCAACACGAGCGCTTAAAACAAGCAAACCCACGCAAGTGATTTAGCCACAACCATTATATACACAACTAAGTTAGAGTGAAAACCCGGTTGTGCCCACCATCAGTCACACCGATAATTCTATATCGATAAAAAAAACCATCAATTTTGTGAGGCATTCCAATAGGTTTATGCACATCAAATATGTTGAAATCCTCGCCCACGAAGCCTCTAAATTGACCCCAAAAGTGTACTTGATACCAGGCTAAAATTCCCTAGGTCCCTAGTATCAAATTAGTCTAAATAAATTTGGTTTAGGTTGGGTTAAATGGGTTTAGGAGCCTTAACCCAAATCAACCTTTTAATATTAAACAACATTCAAATTTTAGTCATGTATTGCAACACAATTCTAGGCATGAAATTGTCCAAATCTCTAAATTTTCCTTTCGTACAAAGTTTTTGTTTTCAATCTTAGCTTTTTGAAAAATCTAGTTTATGAAATTCGGTTTAAAACGAAAGAGATATCATAATTTTACCTAAATAGCTCAAATTGGAACCTAATCCAACCATCAAACTTAGAAAACTTATTTCTCCCCAATCTGTAGTTTCACAAGTCTTGATTTCTGGTCATAAGGTAGCTAACATATCCAATAACAACTTACTAAGAGATCAGGTCATTCAGATAAGTAATTAAGGAGTTGTTTCTTTTAAAATCTTAGTTTCAAAAGTCACGTAATATATTTATTCACTTATTTGTAGAGCACTTTTGGACATGAAAACATTCAAATTACAAATTCTTTTAGTGGACAAAGTTGTTCCCTTTTGAGTTAGTTTTCAAATGCCATTAGATTGAGTCTATTTCAATTTAAAATGAGGAAGTTATGACCAAATTACATAGGGTAGTTCATAATACAACATGCATAATTTTAATTTTTGATCTTACAACTTCAAAAATTTATATCTTTTTTTATTTCAAAATCAAATTAAGAACTTCATAAAAACTGGATTATCAGCTTGAAATGAAGAATCCCAATATATAAACCAACTTCAAAGGCTCAATCATCTACCTTCTGAAAATGACCAAAAATCAAAACTGGTTTCAAACTTGAAATAAAGAGATGTATACCTAAGGTTGATGACAATTTGATTTGAGCACTAACTCCCCTTGATTTCCCTAAATTTCTCAGTCAAGACCCTCCTCAATTTCTCTAATTTTTTAGCTCAAATGTTTATGTTGAGCTTATCCACTAAGTATAGGCCTTATATACTTATATTAGTAAGTGGATTAATTAGCCAAATCTTTGAATTACTATTAGTTATTTACTTGGACATGTGTCCTCCCTCAATGGCACTTTCCCCTAAATAAAATCACTCGTCCCACATGGAAGCCACTCATCTTGCCTTATTATATGTATTTTAGGATCATCACTAGGTTGATCAAGGGTTCAATTAATTCCTATCCAACTATATGACTTTATTTTATCTTAATCAAATTAATTCACCTAGACACATAATTACATATGGTTAGTGTGTTTAGACACATTTTAACATATTTGTGGCCACATTAATCATCGATAACCCGACACTTCATGCCCCACACCCCGACATATGGTGCCCCGTACCCCGACATGCATCTTGATGTATCTATTCGTCACACTTATTCTCCTATTAGCAACGTACACACATGCGATGTAATACAATAATATAATAATTTTAAACACCGCATTACAAGCAACCATCATCCATAAATAACGTTTACCCTTGATTTTCGTATCCGAGTCAACCGAGTTGTTCATATAACGCCCGGATTATAATCATTAATCCTCAAAATTAACGTTAATCCTAGTTTAATTAATTTGGGTTGTTACAGGGTACTGTTCTTATATTGATAAGGATAATAATGGAGGGGTAAAAGGGTTGTTTGGCTACCGTTTTAATTAAAAAACTAAATCGAACCAGGAGATGCTCATCTTCTTCAACTGTTTTCTTTTTTATTGTTCATCATTGTCTTTTATCATCTACTCATTCTCACTATGATTTCTCCTTCATTTCATCTCTCTAGTATTCTCTCTCATCATTGACTTATCTATGATATTATAATCAAAGAGTCATATGGTGCGATGTGTGCATTGAGATCAAATGTGAGAATCAAATTGTTGTTTCAATTTCAATTGGGGAGTGTTTTGATCAAATAGGCACTATGTAAATTGTATTGGCTGATTCGAAAATAAAATAGATGAGGTGAATGTTACTTTATCAATTGAAAACAACATCAAACAACATACAACAACAAAAAACTGTAAGAACAAAAACATATAAATAACAACTCAACAACAATCACAACAAGAAAAAAAATAGGGACAATGAACACGGGGAGGAAAACGATGGAAAAAGGTGAAGTGGTGAAGTAGATGAAGATGATGATGTAGAGCAGTGAAACCTTACCTAGATACCCTTACCTAGTAGAACGATGGTGATGAAGCCATTGAAACGAAATAAGGAAAACATTTATTTCATTTCGATGGATTGGCGAGGTGAAGGGTGATACCCTAAACTGAGCTGAATTGGGCTCAGTTCAAGGATCAAAACCCATTCCCTTTAACAAAAAAAAAAGTTTTATTTACAAAATAAAACAAAAATCCCTAGAAAATAGAATAACTCAGAAAAATGGGGTTTTGGCTAAATAAATAGAAATTTTGGTTTCTATAGAAAAAGGAAAAAGTCAGGATTTGCACAAAACTATTTACCTCGAATTTTGCCTCATAAAGCGTAATTAAGACTGATCAAACCTAAGACACCAAATTGGACTCAAAAGACCCTAAAATTAGTTTTTGATGTAAATTAGTGATATATTATAGTTATTGGGAATCTACTTATGAAACTGAGGTTTTGAGGAATGTTTGGAATATTTAAAAGAGCCATTCAGGGTTTTAAGGAGTTTAAACATTGACATGACTTGGAAATTATGAGAAATTATTGAGAAATAGTACAATTGAGTCGAGACTCATAAATTATTAATTTTTGTGATTTAATAGGATTTTCGAAACAAGGGAATCTGGGGAACGTGGGATTCAAGACTCATTTAACCAATTTGTATTGGTTCGATTGTAAGTGTGATGGCCCCAATTCCTACAAACTAGGCCCCGCCTAATCTAAGCCTACGTTGACACCTGAGTCGACCCTCGCAAGGTCAGCGGAGGCCTAGTTAACCTCCCTTTCTATCATTATAAGTTATTTGGTGATTTAAAGTTGAATCATTGTAATATGCAAGTTTAATAGTTTAATAGAGAGGGCAAAACTTTAAAAAATTAATAACTCAAGAAAATACAGTCGGAACAACCTAAAGCGTGGAACCCTGCAAATATATAGATAGCCATGCATATATGGTGACAAAGTAGTAAGTGCGATAATATACAAATATGGATCTCTTAACCCTAAAATACCCAAGTCTTATCTGAACAATATATATACACATAATACAAAAGACTAAAAGTGTCAGAAACCTACAATTGAACAAGAGGAGGAGCCATTCTAAGAGTCCTAAGAAAAAGTCACCAATCACCGGCGCCTTGCTCTTACTCGTATATGGACCTACACTCAAGTCATTAACACGAGAATGAAGAGTCCAGTAAGTAAAACCTAGTAGGATGTAGATAGTATTTCATGAATTAATAAAGCAATCTAAATATCATACGGGAATTTAAAAGGCAGATAAGTAAATGAAAGTGCATGATAAATGGACTGGAAAGGAATAGCAACGATAAAGAATTTCTAGGAAATAAGGGAAGACAACTAAGTGGTCCAAATCTATCAAGAGTGGGTGCCACTACTCGATTTTTTTACAATTGTGACTTTACAAGTAGACAATTTAGTTCAATGTAGCATGGGGGCATCAACTGTACCCCGAATACCTCACCTACGTCTATGACCTGCAATCTAATACTTGGGGTAAGGTCATTTTTGTCCATCTAGCACCAAAATCAAAGTACCTTCTTGACACACTTAGATCTTAGAGACTTGAAATAAGGAACGGAAATCCAAGGGATAAACATGTTGAATATCAAAAAGCATAATAGATAATGAATTACTAAATATCCCCTATCTGGTTTTACTTACCTCGGATCACACTAATACACGCATTCTCGCATCTCCAACACACTCCCCAAACCAAATCGACACTCAAGCTAGTATGCTAAGTCCATGGTAATCATTTTGATAAATTTATATCAAGTTAGAGTTTGTTTGTCTTACTAATCTTGTATTAAATATTGTTGTGGAAACAACATTTCGACCTCAATCTCGATCCTTGATATCAGAGACATGGATCACCATGAACTTGTGATGGGATCACTCCTCATAGAAGTCTGCAAAATAAATCCTAGAGTGGGGGCCCCAGGGAAAACACTTTGACGCTCAAATAAGTAAAATCTCAAAGGGAAAGCCTCTTTTTAGGATTTCATATGTACCTCTTGTTTGAGCAGATTTTTCTATTTATTGTTGTGTGATCAAAACTTATCTCAGATTCGAGATAACAACGTATCTCTAATCCCAACTCCCTTAAGATTGTCTTTATCCTTATTAGTTTAGAAGTCTAGCTCAAATAAGATAATTTACATCAACCTTCATGCCTACCCAGGCCGACTCAATAATGAGCTGTAACATTTATTAAGAATACAAGTTTATTCCTTATTGATCTAGGTGATATGTATCTCGAGCCATAAAGGTGGTATACCATATCATTTGCCCCCTACTCCTTTATAAATTTATTTATAAAGGAGTAAATAATATTACAAGATACCGATCCTTTTATGATATCTAGAGGCACAACGGTGCTATACCACATCTGCTCAATTACTTAGGGTGTCTACTAGAATTGTAGTAGAGATGTAGCTTATGTTGAAATGACTAATTATTTAAATTTCTGATTTTCTAGTTAGGTGTGCAGTGATTTAGACTTCTTGTTTAATATATGGTCATTTCAATATATAGCTAGAAGTGTACCATATAGCTAGAAGTGTTGACTATATGGTCACTTCAACATATAGCTAGTCACTTCAACATGTGTATTCATTTTAATTTGTTGTTGACTCTATAGTCACTTCAATATACTAGATGTGTACATTTTCTTCTCAACATGTGTAGTTATTTTAATTTGTTGTTGACTCTGTAGTCACTTCAACATACTAGATGTGTACGCTCCCCTCTTTTGAATTTGAAATTTAAATTTAAATTTAAACTTGAAATACCTTTTTGTTGTTGGATTTCATTATAAAAGGGGGAGAGACCTTTTCCTTATCTCATCATCTACAACTTCCTTTGTTTCTTTTTTTCACTTCATCACTTGCCTTTTATTTTTATTTGTGTTGTGGTAGGTCCATCTTTGTAGAAGTTACTCAAGGTGCCAGTTTTCAACATGACGCGACAATGAATCATGACGAATTTACTTCTAGTGAGCTATCTTTCATTCATAGATTTCTTTCTTTACATTGTTGTTGTCATCAAACATTATGTGATACCATAAGTGAAGCTCAACATGCTAGTAATTGTACCAACTTAAAGGCATATAACCTTGTTTCTTCCTTTTTTGAAAAAAAATGTAGATGACCTTGCTTTTTTGTATGATATTACAAAACTAGATTATATTTGTGAGGCCATCATCCCTTTTAACCGATCCTTTAATGCAGACTCTAGACTTTGTGTCCTTGAAAGTGCTTTAGAGGTCGGCTTAAGATTCCTACCAGATCCAGTTATCACCAAACTTATTTTTAGTTACAACCTTAGTCCTACTTAAATAGTTTCCAACTCTTGGCGCATTATCATGTGTTTTTTATCGCACTATAAGCAACTTAGGTTTCCTCCATCAATAACTTTGTTCGGAAATATCTTCTATGTCAAAAATAGAGATGCGGCACATGCTGGACGGATTAGTTTTGCTCACTGATGGTCTATCATACCCATTGTAGATACTCTTTCATTTCACCAGAACCGTGAGTGGAAGAACAAATTTCTTATGTTAAATGGAATGATGGTTCATGGCACACCATTTTCCCCATAAGTGGGGCACTGCCTTAGATCTTCCTCTCACTAAATAGGAAAAAAGGATGAAAAAAACACTATGTTTTGAAGAGCATGTCCAAACTATGGAAGTTGATCTATTAAGAGAGCCAATACTAGTCGATCTTACTCTTAACCATGTTAAAGGAGAGGGTATATATTCTTGTCTCGCTTTTATTTTTCTTTTATTTTCTTTTTTTCTCTTTTGTTTTTTTTAATCATCTTTTGTCATTTTTTCTTGAAGCATTGGACATCAAGACCCGAATAACATAGAGGAAAAAAAGAGACAAACTACTGGTCAGAAGAAGAGGTGACAGGAGAATGTAGGATCTTGTTCCCAAGAAATTGAGATTGAAGTGGTACGTCGACCTCCTTTTGCACCTCCACAGTTGATTGTGAATCGGTATGATGAAAGTCATGTTCCTTCTTGGGGAATAAAATTTTTGATTTCGTTGTTGGTTGTGATGTCATTGCAACAGAAATTGTGTTACATAGCTTGTACCCCCAGTGATCGAGCTCGAGCTTCTATCTTGAGTTAGGAATCTCTTGATAGCCATCTTAATATGGCGGCGATTAGGTAAGTAAACTTTTTTTTTTAGTTCTAAAGTTCCTTTTTTTTTAGATTATGTTGTACTTGAGTGAGACCTCTGACATGTCAAAGAAGATTTTCAAGCTTAATCAAGAGCTCCAATCTTCCTTAATGGAAGAGAATGCTGAAAAATGTTGCTTTAAGGAGGAGTGAAAAATTAAAGGAAGAAGAACACCATGCTGAGAGACACTTGTGAAATAGAGATTCGCAAAGACATCTTGACACATAAAGCTTCTCCAAGTTATCGTACTTAGTTAAAGGACTTCATGATTGAGAATGGTGATTTTTTTTATTACCAACGGTTGGAATATATGCATTACGCATTTGAGGACAGAAATATCCTATCACCGACGAGGAAGCGAAAGATCCTGATTCATTAGATGTGGAAGAGGATGCTGGCACCTCAACCACCGTTCAGGGTGAAGACTAACTTTCTTGAAGTGTTCATGACACTCCATCTTAGAATTATTTTTGCTGATCATCTCTCTCATTCTGGCTTATAAGTCTTTTTTTGCAATGAAAACGTATTGGTTGTCATTTTAGCCTTTCCAGGTGTAAACCTTTATGCATTGTCCATGCTTCAACTTTTATGCCTTTCTATGCTTAGACTTTTATGCCTCTTAACTTTTATGCCCTTCTAGGCTAATTTTTATGCCTTCAGGCTTCTTTTTTTGACGATATCCATTTATTGGTTGTCTCAAAGCCTTTAACTCTTTTTTACACATGCCATTTTAGGCCCCTTTTTTATGTAGCTGTTATGTCGCTCTTTTTTTTGTCGAACACTCATCATTTTTTTAATAGTCTGAGTGTTCTATGTTGAACATCAATTTTTTCTTAAATATTGAGTGTTCTATGTTGAACACTCCGATTTTTTAAAGACTGAGTGTTTTATGTTGAACACTTAGTTTTTTTTAAAATAGGAGTTTCGTATGTCGTCAACATTTAGTTTTTATTTTTTAAGACTGAGTGTTCTAAGCTGAACACTTAGTTTTTTCTTAAATATTGAGTGTTGTAAGTCCAACACTTAGATTTTAAAAAAAAATTGAGTGTTCTATGTTGAACACTCAGTTTTCTCTTAAATAATGAGTGTTTTATATTGAACACTCAGTTTTTTTCTTAAAGACTGAGTGTTCTATGTTGAACACTCAGCTTTTTTCTTAAATACAGAGTGTTCTATGTTCAATTTTGTTTTTTAAAAAATACTTTGGGTTTTATGTCCAACACTCAACGTTTTGTTAAATACTGAGTGTTCAAAGTCCAACACTCATTTTTTTAAAGACTTAGTGTTCTATGTTGAACACTCAATTTTTTAAGACTAAGTGTTATATGTTGAACATTCAATTTTTTTAGAGACTGAGTGTGCCATGTTGAACACTCAGGTTTTTGTTAAATACTGAGTGTTCAAAGTCCAACACTCATTTTCTAAATTCTATGTTGAACACTCAGTTTTTTAAACGATTTTTTTTTGTAAATTCGAGTGTTGTATGTCCAACACTTAGTGTTTTATGCTATAGAACATATGATTGAAATACGAATATGAAAGCATTTTTATGCAAAATTAAAGATGAACTCAAACACTATGTGAGTTAATAATTTAGAATGGAAAGTAATTCTTAAAAAAAATTCTTACTAGCCTACTAGTAGAACTTGCACAAATTGATGATACTCCACGACCTTGGAACTTCCCGTCCTTCTAATGTCTCAAGCCTATAAGATCTGGGCCTAGTTACTTTCTTGACCTTATATGGCCCTTCCCAGTTAGGTGACAACTTTCCCCTTGACAAGGAATCCGAGACTTCAATCTTTCTCAGGAGATAATCTCCCTATTTAAAGGCTCGACCTTTAATTTTTGCATTGTAATACTTGGCCACCCTGTTATTTAATGAATCCACCCTTACTGCAACTTGGTCTCGAGTTTCATCTAAAAGATCCAAGTTATGCCTCAGACCTTGCTGGTTTGATTGCTCATCAAAATTCTGGATTCTAAAGGACTGCATCCCGATTTTAACAAGTATTACAGCTTCTGCTCCATAGGTAAGTTGAAAAGGTGTTTCTCCTATTGTTGTCTTGCTAGTTGTCCCATATGCCCACAAGACACTATGCAACTCATTTACCTAAAGTCCCTTGGCGCCATCCAACCTTTTCTTCAGACCATCTAGATAATTCTATTTGTCACTTTAGTTTGCCCATTAGCTTGTGGATGGGCAACTGAAGTATACCTCTGCTCAATCTAAAACTCTTTGCAATAGTCACAAAATTTGGCATTTCAGTCACCAAGACTTGAGGAATGCCATATCTATAGATGATCGAATCCCAAAAGAATTTCTGAAACTTTTGCTCTGTAATAGTAGCTAATGCTTCCACTTCCACCCACTTTGCGAAATAATTAATGGCTACCACCACGAGTTTTCTCTGACCAGATGTTGGTGGGAAATGCCATAAAATACCCATTCCCCATATTGCAAATGGCAAGGATAACGTAACATGCTTTATGTGCTCTATCGGTTGGTGGTGTAACGGTGCATTTCTTTGAAACCGATTGCATTTTCTAGCAAACTCTATCGAGTCTTTTTGCATGGTTGGCCAATAAAACCCTTGACAAAGTATTTTATGGGCCAGTGCTCATCCTCCTAAGTGTTGTCCACATATTCTTTCATGGACCTCACGCAATGCATAATATGCCTCTATTGGTGACAAACATCTCAGCAACGACAAAGTGTATGATCGTTTGTACAAAATTCCTTCAAGGATTGTATATTGTGATGCTCTCATCATTAACTTTTTTGGTTCTTGTGGATCTTCAGGCAATAACCCTTGCTCTAAGTAAGCTTTAATTGGGGACATCCAACACTCTTATTATCCATGATAACAATTTCCTTAGCTTTGATACTAGGCTCGGGATGATCTCAAAGTATATAGTATCATATTTTTTTCCTTCAAGGAGAAATAGGTTTGATAACTCATCTGCCTTTGTATTGTTTACTCGAACAACAAGGTAACTGGACAATTAATAAAATAACTTATTGCCATTATCACAAGATCATAATACCATTTCAACTTTGGATCTTTGACTTCATATTTTCCTTGTAACTGCATAACTATTAACTGGGAATCACTATTAATATTTAAGTGTTTGACACAAAGAGCTTTAGCTATCCCCAGTCCGGCCAACATGGCTTCATATTCTGCCTCATTATTTGTGGTTGGAAAATCCATCTTTACAATATACTTGACTTCAAACCTAATAGGGCTGATAAGGATCACACCCGCGCCACTTCCTGTATGTTGTTGCATGATCCATCGATGTATAATGTCCAATACTTTTTCTCATCACCTTTTATCTTGCTTGAACTTTCTTCTTCCTCAAGGTGAGTACATTAAACGATGAAATCTGCCAAAGTTTATCCCTTAATCACAACCCTAGGTTTGTAGGTAATATCATATTCACCCAACTCCATAACCCAATTTATCATTCTTCCACTAAATTTTGGACTATGTAATATCCTTCTTAACGGCTGGTTTGTCAAGACCACAATTGGATGTAATTGAAAATAAGGCACAATTTTCTTGCTGCCATCACCAATGCCAACACGAATTTATCTACTTTTTTATATCTAGTTTATATTCCTTGTAATACCTTACTAACATAATAAATTGGTTATTGTGTACTGGTTTCTTCTCTTACAAGAACGACACTCAGTGCTACTTTAGAAACGGCTAAATAAAAAATTGGCACCTTCCCTGTTGAGGACTTGGCCAATGGAGGCAAGCTTGATAAATATTTCTTCAACTCTTCAAAAGAGATTTGACAAGTTGAATTCCACTCAAAACTTTTAGGATTCTTTAAAGTATTATAGAATGGAATACATCTATCAACGGACTTCGATATGAATCTCCCAAGAGCTGCTACTCTTCCTGAGAGTCTTTGCACTTCCTTAACATTCTTCGGAGCCTTCATATTGACTATCCCTCAACCTTATCATGACTAGTTTCAATGCCTCTCTTAGATACCATCAAACCTAGAAACTTTCCTGAAGCAACTCCAAAAGCATATTTAAAAGGATTCAACCTCATGATTTGTCTTTTGAGAACATCAAAGACTTGTCGTAAGTCTTCAACATCGTTTTCTTGCTTTAGACTCTTAACAAGCATGTCATCAAAAATACTTCCATGTTCTTTCCAATTAGTGGTTTGAACATTTTATCAACCAGCATTTGATAGGTTGCGCTAACATTTTTCAATCCAAAAGGCACCATTCTATAGCAATAAAAAATGTGCTCTGTAATGAATGATACCTTTGGTTTATCTGACTCTAACATTTGAATTTGGTTGTAACCACTAAATGCATCCATGAAGTTGAGAAGGTCATAACCGACGGTTGCATCAACAAGTATATCAATTCGTGGTAATGGAAAAAAGTCTTTGGGATAAGCATCATTCAAGTCCATGAAGTCAGTACACATCCGTCATATTCCATTGGACTTTTTCACCATTACTAAGTTTGTCAACCATTCCGGATATAGAATTTCTTCAATAATCTGGGCCTTTAATAGCTTCTCAGCTTTTTCAGCAATTGCTTTTTGTCTCTCTTGAGTAAATGCCCTTTTTGTCTTACCGGCTTTCTAGTTAGATCAACTTCCAAATGATGAGTGATTACTTCTGCATTAATACTAGTAATATCACTTGATTTTCATGCAAAAACATATTTATTGTCTTGCAAGAATTTCTCCACATCAACTCTGACTTTTGGGTTCAAACTGGAACCTATATAGGTCAATTTTTCTGAATCAACCTTATCAATGATAACAAGGGTTAATTCTTCAGCCAGTTTAGATATTTTTTTCCTTCATCATTAAAATCAAATGAATCTACAGTCAAAACTTTCCCCCGATACTATTAGGTCTAACGGGCATCAAGTAGAAACTTCTAGCCATCTTTTGATCTCCTCTCACTTCTTCTACGCTATTAGGGGTTGGGAACTTCATCTTCAAATGATATGTTGAAGGAACCACCTTAAACTTATCAAGCGTTCTCCTTCCAAAAATTATATTATAAGGTGAGGGTGCCTTAACAACAAAAAAATTCACTATGTTAGTTACCATCCTTGACGCCTCCCTAATAGTAACTAGAAGACAGATGGAGCCTAAAGCCTTAACTTCAACCCCATTAAAGCCATATAAAGGTGTTAAAATGGAGTAAGTTGGCTATCAACATATCCCATGTCAGAGAAAGTCTTGTGTTACAAAACATCTATAGAACTTCCATTATCAACAAGCGTACATTTGACACTAAAGTTTCCTACCATGATCTCAATTACTAAAGGATCATCATGGGGGAACGTAACTACTACTAAATCATCATCAGTAAAGCAAATGTTGCATCCCAATTATGCCTTCTTTGGCGGTATCTCAACCATGAAAGACTCTCTTGCATATGCCTTTCTAGATGATGAAGATATTCTTGAAGTTGTTTGTCCTCCCGATATAACATTGATCACACCTTCGGGTTGTGCTTGCCTTCCTCCTTTATTGTCATCTTTTATACGATCATCATTCCTTCCTCCTTTATAATCACCATGCTTTCCATTATCCTTATTTTTTACAAATTGGTTAAGATGGCCTTTCCGAATCAAGAACTTTATTTCTTTCTTCAAATGCTTACAATCTTTAGTATCATGACCATAATCTTTATGAAATCTGCAATACATAGCTTTATCTCCGATTGCTCCATTAGCATTCATTTACTTTAGCCATCTGATAAAGGGCTCGGCCTCAATCTCCAATAAAATTTGTCCCTTTGAATGGTTTAAAGGGGTAAAAGTTGAAAATCTATTAGCACTATTTGGTGCAATTCGGGGGTCGATGTGAACCTTGGTTTCTTATTGAAGTCACGATTCCTGTTGTCCACTCCACTCATTTTTCTATCATCCCCTTTATCTTTCTCTAGTTATATTACCTCTTCAACCATCATGTACTTTTCTACCTTCCTTTATAGCTCGATTATTGTGGTAGGCAGGTTTTTGGCTAAAGAAATCTTGAGGTGTTCATTAGTGGTCATGTTAGTAAGGGCCACTACAGTAACAAATCGGTCTAAATTAGCTACCTTTATAGCCTCTTTTTTGAATCTATTTAACTAGTCTCTAAGTGTTTCACCATATATTTCTCTGATGCTCATCAAATAAGCAGAACTCATAGCATGAGTTTTACCACCTATGAATTGGTTAACAAAAAACTTAATAAATTGGTCAAACAAATGAACAGAGCCTAGAGTAAGTTGTCTATACCAATTATGTGCTAGACCCTTCAGGGTTTGAGGAAGATTTTACACTTTAATACATCAGATCCTCCGTGTAAGAGCTACACAACATCAAAATTCAAAATGTGCTATGTAGGATCTCATATCCCATCATACTTATCAATTGGATCTTCTTTGACTGGTCATGACCGACTATTAGATAGGTCTCACGCCTTATTATTACGAGTGTTCCAAGTAGTGCCTGTCATAGAATATGAAAATGTGTTCTCTGTCGGATACTCAGTTTCAGTCTTTTTTAAAGAACGAGTGTTCTTTGTCGAACACTCAATTTTTCTAAAGAACTAAGTGTTCTATGTCAAACACTTAATTTTTGCCAAAAAAACTGGGTGTTCTATATCGAACACACAATTTTTCCAAAAAATTGGGTGTTATATATCGAACACACAATATTTCCAAAGAACTGGGTGTTCTATGTCGAACACATAATTTTTTCAAAGAATTGGGTATTCTATGCCAAACACTCGGTTATTCTTTTAAGAAGAGCGCCAAAAATGTTGTGGAAACAACACTTCGACCTCAATCTCGATCCTTGATATCGCATGGATTGTCGCAAACTTGTGATGGGATTACTCCTTGTCAAAATCTGCAAAACAAATCCCGGAGTGAGGACCTCCGAGGAAAACACTCCGATGCTCAAATCATTAGATTATCGAAGGGAGAGCTTATTTTTCAAATTTTCATACGTACCTTTTGTTTGAGCTGGTTTTCCTATTTATTATTGTGTGATCAGAACGTATCTCGAATTTGACATAACAATATATCTCAAATCCCAACTCCCCTAAGATTGTCTTTATCCTTATTAATTTAAAATTCTATCTCAAATAGGATAATTTACAACAACATTCATGCCTACCCAGGCTGACTTAACAATGAGCTGTAACTTTATCAAGATCACAATTTTATTCCTTATTGATCTAAGCGATACGTATCTCGAGGCACAATGATGATATACCATGCATATCAACTATAATCCAGTCCATAGTATGATTTGTTTTACATTATTATTCTTATATTATGTATATAGGTGTGGGTAAGGTTAGACAAATACACCTAATGTCTTCTACATATATACAATAGTAAAGTAATTTAATTAATTCAAATAAAAAATGCTTATAGTTTGGTTAATTGAATTAGAAACCATGAGATTGTCCTAGAGATATGTCTATTTCGGGCTTTCCACAGTAGGATTGATGCTCTATATAACCTAAGAGTTGATGAAATACATGTTTATGTTTAATTTAAGACTTTCGCTGTAAAATACTGGTTATTTACTTGCAAATCTGTAAATTACAAACCACTAGCACGACTAGGACTTGAATAAGCTAGAGATAGTTGAATTACAGAATTTAAAGACTTAAGGAGATAACTTAAGACTAATATGGATAATCGGTTAGCTACACTAGTGATGTATCGTGGACATGACTATCCAGACATGAGATGGACGGGCAGGTGTCAAACGCATGTAGTTTGGGCGCCGGACGAGAAGCACATGCCAGACGACAACCCCAAGTGGCCTCGGGATTTGAGGCTACCATAGATGGTATCAGAGTGATGTTTGATAAAGTATATGGGATGATGTGCAATTTGTTGGTTAACCAGATACTAACGACACATATGGTATCAGAGCGAGGTTCACGGAGCCTATGAGATGTAATTTTTTAATTGAATACCAATGCCATAGTTGGGAAATTTAAATGAAAGAGCATAAAATTCAATAAATGAACTTTAAATGTGGAAACCCGATGATGTTGCCTTAGAACCTTAGTTGGGAAGTGATTTGAGGCGGGTAAAGTTAGAGTTTATATACGTGTTATATTTTGTCCTATATATGATATACGTATATATATTGAGGCAGATCCAGAACACACTTCTCGATGTAGATCATGGACAGACAGTCGACTACGACTCATGAGACTAGACAGACTAACAATCCAGGTAGGGACTCCCTTGTTATGGCGAGTGTGGAAGATCAACTCTCAATCCGAGAGACTTAGATGGCCGAGGTACTCCAACTATTATAGGATTAGGTTGTCGCACTTATAGCACTTGCAACAACCACAGTTATAGCACCATGAGATCTAGTGGTTGTTACAACACTTATAGGGACATCCATCGCCCAGGTTGTTCCATAGACACCGGTTGATAGAGTAGCTGCGGAGACACAAACAGAGAGAAGCTATAATAGTTGTCATTCCATTGGAGACTCTGACTCATATGCTGCTACCCACGACTATAAAGTAGTTGCCTACTACTACTGCAATCGCGACTCCAATATTCATATTGGCCCTAAAGGCAAAGCTTTTGAGAGAATTTATAAAGTTTTAGTCAGGCTTCTTCTATGGAAGTGGTGACCATGAGGTAGCAAAAAAGTGGATAACATCTCATCGGCAGTTTCGTAAGCTAATAAGGAATGATGAAAACATTCGACACGTTTATCCAAAGCATATCGGTGAGGTCATGCAACACTTTGGTAGACCGCCTATTAGGACACCCACCCAGAGTTGATGACATGGGCGAAACTTAGAGAATTTTTCTATGACCAGTACCCATAGAGGTGAGGTTAAGATTGAGAAAGGAGTTTCTAACCTTGAGATAAGGTAATCGCATGCTGAAGCAGTACATGGTACGTTATCAATACCTATTGTAGTTCTTAATGAATGTGGTGAGGATGGAGCGACTACAAATATATTACTTCACTATAGGGGTAGATGATAGGATTGATGCGATAGTGGTGTCATCTGGAGCTTGTACTCTACAAGAGATATTCGATCGAGCGTTGGCACATGAAATCTTCTTGATATAAAGAGAGTAGGCCTATTACTGGGATCAAAGTATAGACAGATAGAGTTCTTAAACAAACTGAAGGCTAAAAAGACATAGGGGTCATTCAGATGGAGGTCAGAGGGATGATAGATGAGATAGGGACTGCAGGGATGATCATTAAGATCGAAAATTTTGGTATGAGGATAGGTAGCAAGTTTGCGTTATAGCACCAGCGTCAATTGAGCAGGGTAGGAAGCATCCATAGATGTACTGTTAAGATAAAGATTAGTGGGACATGAAAGGGTTAAAACAAATCAGGGTTAAGGGCAAAGATCTAGAGATGGACAAGTTGGCAAGGTAGAGAAGTATTGATGTTTCCAATGTGCTCAGACGGGACATCTGAGAGTTGATTGTTCGATGGCATCTCCACCACCAGAGCAGATCAGTTTTAAAAGAAAGCTCACGCAGTTTGTCAGCCGAATGGAGGGGCGACCAAACGTCATGTCGAGGGCAAGTTGTTTAACGCATGTTATCAATTATTTATTTAAATAATGCGTATGAGTTGATTCCTAATGGTGTATATGAAAACTCAGTGTTAATTTATTCAATAGACTGTAGCACGTATCGTCTAACCCTCGGTGAATGACAATCTGAGTTGTCTTGGTGCACACGTTGGTAACTCAGCGGATAAGCCAGCATCGCGAAGGCTATTAGGTAATCGACCAGCGGAGCGGGTTAGAGAGGCATGCAGGTGGGATCTTCAGCCCCCTCGTCATTAAGACGATTGATCGACCTAGATTACCTTAATCCTTTGATAATCTAGTCTGTTTAATCTATTCTTTCAACTTTGACCTCAAAATAACAATTATTTCAATCTTTTCTAAGGCTCCAAAACTATATTTATTTCCTCAATAAAACTCATTTCATGATTTGTTCAATTTGAGCAAATTAAAATATCATATCCATATTTAATAAAAAATTTGGAGGCACCTCCCCTAAAAGTGACCTATCAAAAAATTCACCTAATAGACAGCATAATTAGATAGGCCTAGAAGGACTCATTACAAATAGACCTAAATTGAATATAAACCATCTAAACTTATTTAAATTCCTAACTTAGAAGATCTCATAACCATTCAAAGTAACTTCACGTCCTACACTCGCCCCAAGAGTCCCAAAAATATGTATGAACTACTTACAACAAGAATTAGACTTTTAAAACTTAAAACATATCACAAAAAGCCTCTGAGTCTTGTTCGTTCTTCCATGTCTTCACATAGAACCTGACATCATCAAAAACAACTCGAAGATGTCAGGTAAGTAAATTCCTACATTGATCCGTACTCCTGCGATTGTTAGTCTGATACATGGAAACATGTAATTGCATTTTCAAAAAAAAAAACAATAAGATAAATGCGTCAACATGACATGCAATCCATTCTGTCGCTATCTCCTAACTATAATCAAACGTTGACTTCCAAAAATAGTACAGAGACAATATTAAGAGATCATGAAATGTAGAGATAACTTGTCGGCGTTATACTCCACTAGTCTCACTAGACGATGCAGAGGCAGGATTCAAACCAAGTTTCAAGCAAACCAAACTTCGAAACAAACTTATCACCTTCACTCACTCTATGTATACATGACTAGGAATGATAAAATGCAATGCAGACTATGATACGATTACAGGTCCAAAAATTTTCAATCAATAGTAAAGATCACTATAGGGTTTATCTACAACCAACCCAACTTTGAGCTTAGTTTTGGGGTCTCGGAGCTTCGGATCACCTTAAAATAGATCCAATAGTTTCCCTGCATATCCAATTATAGTATGCATCAAGCTTCAAGTGAAATGACATCACGAAACCCAATGAAAACCGCGGCCAAAGTATGCTTGAAAATAATTTTCAAAAATACTTATTTATATAATTGTTTCAATTGCCTTTCAACTAGTCAACTTGGGGTAACTTTTTAACCTTGAAAACCTAAATATTTGTCATGATGTCCTAAAAGGAAATTGTATTACTCATGTCATACTTTCCATTAACTATAAGAACTCTCAAATCTAATCACCGATAGTGAAATTATGAATTTTCCAATATGGCCTATCAACTAGGCAAACTTTATTTTATTTTGAACTGAAAAACTTTTCTAAATCGATATTTTTGCAATTAAATATTCAAAACATGGCAAACAAACACCACGAAACCACTCGATTCCAACATCAAAATATTTTCATAGCTTGTAAAGTCAATTTCAATAAAAATCAATAATCCAATTCATCCAGTATCCAAATCTAAATCCATATCAACTATAAAAACATCTCTAAAATAGTTATCAACTGAATCACATTAGTTCAATTAATCAAAACCGAAAACCACGTCAGTGAAGTTTATTCCAAATTGATGCAAATCAAAAACATCAATTCTCAATAATTCCTACTAATTTCTATCAAAATCTCCCAAAAGGAAATTGAGAAATCGTGAGAATTCAAATTGAATTGAGAAAAATGCCCAACATTGAGTATTAACCAAATTGCGGGCCGAATACCTCGTTTCCACGATGGAAACTTTGCTCGAACGGATCGTCTCGCGACGCTCTATAGTTTTGTGAAAAGAAATCGGGCGAGAACAGAACGTTGAGAGCTCGCATAACAAAAACATGAGCGGTGAGGGTTTAAGAACGAAAGTTTCAATCGTTCTAATGAAATCAATTGAAACACTTGATTTTGATTTCATTTATATATATAAACCCTCAGCTCCTTGTCAGTAGCTTAATTTCTTTTCATTTGTTAGTTCCCAAAATCCTTATTTTGACGTGTTTTGGATTCCAGCGCTCGTTTTCAATCCGATTTTTCACCAAGTTGAACCAAATTCTTGACAAAATAGTCCATCTTCAGAAAATGTCCATAACAATGGTTTTGATCACACCAAAACGCCAAAAATCTTAACATTATCCATGACATACTAAATTCTTATGGACCAATTTTCTTGCCATATTTAGCCAAACATGCCCTGATTTTACCCAATCTCAACCGCGACCACCACCAATTGATATGAAACTCAAGGCAAAGTCTCGTACCGACTTTGTTCTCACATTACATTACACCAATCCCGATTTACACACAAATCGAGATAAAATCTCCACGTGAGGATTAACACTTGGTTAAGTAGTTTTTGAATAACTAATAATTTATTTTCACTCGTGCTCTTCGACACACCGCTTGTAACCCCGGGTATGAAAAACTGAGGATACACCTTAACACAACCCTAATATATGAAAAACATCATATAATACAAAAATAAAATATATCTTATGATCTCTTGTTCATAATGCAAAGGTCCCATATTGTATACTTAAACTCCAAATAAAATTTGAAAATACTTAATTAGCCGCCTAATCAAGTTTATGAAATTCTCGGATGTGACAGGATCCCAACGTACTGAAGTATGGCGTAGTGGGGTGACCATGAGTTGGCGACGTCAATTGTTCCGCCACTATTTTCATTCTATGTAGAGGTGAATTAGAGATTCCTCGAGATATAAATTTCAAGGACAAAATTTCTTTTATTTGGGAAGAATTGTAATGACCCAAATTAATTAAGATAGGATGAACGTTAATCTTGGGAACTAATGGTTGTAATTTGGGCGTTACGTGAAAAACTCGGTTGACTCAGATATGAGAACCGAGAAATATGTTATTTGTGGATGATGGTTGCTTAGGTGTGATGTTTTAAACATTATATCATTGTAACATCCCATGTGTGTACATTGCTATCCGGCGAGTTGGCGTGACATGTATTCTCTTCGTAAGGCGTGTTAATGCGGGTATCAGGTAGGTGAACTACAAGTACACTAAAAACTTGATTTATTCACGTAAGGATGACTAGTTGATCAATTTAAATAGGTAATGTGACCATAGACTAAGTTGATTATATTAGAACTATATGTTATGGTGTACCTAAAATGCATGTCGAGATATGGGGCATTGGGTGCCGAGTAGTCGAGGGTTAATGAGATCACAAGATTTGTTAATTTTGAGTGAAAAAACACTAACCATATGTATAATAATGGGCCTAAAGTAATTTAATTAAAGCAAATAAGAAAGGCCTATAGTTTGGTTAATTAAATTAGAAACCATGAGATTGTCCTAGAGATATGTGTTGACAAATCTAGGAATCATGTGACTTACTAATTGATGACAATTGAATAGAGTAAGTGGGAAAATAAGTCAAGGTGTGGACCATTAGATGAATCTAGAGATACGTAAATACTTGGAGATCAATGGCTAAAAATGAAAACCACATTTATATATATAGAGGGTTGATTAATACATGCAACCAAACCATTTACATTTTTGGAAATCAGAGAAGGAGAGGTAATTGAAGAGCTAGAAATCAGGATTTGGGGGTCAAATATGAGGATCAAACTTAAGTAATCTTCATCTTCATTTTCTACTCTATCAAATAAACCCAATTTTGTGTATTTTTAGTGTAATCCAAATTTGAGGAGTTGATCATTGATTTTTTATGTTGGCTTGATGAATTACAACTATAATTAGTATTTTAAATAAGAGTTTATATATGTTTTAATGGAATTTGGGTTTTGAGTGAATTTCGAAAAACTAGTAAAAATCATGGATTTGATGATTTTGATCTAATTGTTGTTGTTTTGATGGTTTAAATGATGTTTTGGAGTTTATATTACGTGGAGAGTGTTTAAGTTGGGCTTAGTTAGCTATTGGAGACTTGGTGACAGAATTATCGAGTTGAGAATTATGTTATAGAACTGATAAGTCAGTATTTATATGTGTTTAGTACTTTATTTTAGTATATTTAAATATGGAAAGTCACTAAAATATATATTTAATTATATTTATTGGTCATTTTAAGGTGAAACAAAATGCACGGATGAATTCGTGGAAGAAAAATACTCAAAATGAAGTATTTACATGCAGTGATCGGATGTCGGACAGTTTGCCTCGAGTTACGTAGTGGCTAGACTCGAGTTACGTAGTGGCTAGAATAGGAGACAACATATTTCAACCAATTAGAAGTTGTCAAGTTAACGCATATATTCTCTCAACCAATCTTGTCTCGCCACGTTAGCGGTTCTCCATCACAGCAGTTCTTTCAACCAATAGGAGAGCGCCACATCAGTGGTCTCAATTTTCTCCTCCAATCAAGAACCGCTACGTCAGCGAGCACAAACGCACAACCGCAAAACTAGTTTTCCTCACGTCAGCTCTATCAAATACGTCTCGGGATGCGCATTAGCACCGTCTCCAGAAGTTTGCACAAGTCGTGCAAATTAACCACTGCCTCCCAGGCGCCATGTGTCGCGCTCTCACCCCAACCCGAGACGTCATTAGTGTTAGATTTTTTGGGGTTCATACGCAGCGAAAATTACAAAACGATTTTGACAAAAACCCCAACAGGATCCGAATCTAATTTGATTAAAAACGTTTAAACCATAAAAACTTGTCGCAATATACCTTACCGAAGGTTGATCGATCTCTAAGGCGCTGCCAACGACGAACGCCCTTTACCAGCTGTCCACATACGAACGACAACGGAGATTCGAAAAGCTAGCTTCGAGAGAATACCAAACATTTTTGTTTCTCTCCAAAATGATCCAAAGCATACCAGAAAATCCTAATTCATTTCTGAAACAAAAATAGAGTTTCAGCCATTAATCTTTCATACGTGTGTTTTAACTTAAAGCGTCTATTTATACAACCCTTGTATATAGACGGTTAAGTAAATTACACATATACCCCTACTTAAAGAATTATAAATGTAATACACCACAAGGATGTTTCTGTCATGAATCTTATCATATAAAACTCATTTTTTGAACCATCTTAAAATCTCGCAAGACCATTCTTAGTGTGCGACCCAAAGGCTCATACAACGTTGGTAGTGTACCAAAACATATTTTGGTATATAATTCATAAGCGGCCTCTAGCAAGACATTATGACTACCCAAGTTGTACGAATATCAAATCGATACAACCTAATCAATAATTTATATAACATCTTTTGTCACACGATATCCTTTTGATCAAACATAAGGTATGAAATTGTAATCCAACATGTTCAATCGTACTAGTCTCGATCTCTAGGTAGACTGAAAACATCCAAGTGACATTGATCAATATCAATTCACTTAGACTAGGCCTTTTAACAGTCTAACACATCGAGGGATCCACTAAATATCTCTCTTTATATGAGATGGACAAATTCTATCTCGATTACACAACTTCATCACTTTGCTCACACAGTAACCAATCACAACCTTTATAATTGTCCGGTTAAAGACAACGTTTGATTGTATCAAATCGATGTGTTCCTAATGTTAAAGTCTCTGGTAATCTCAAGTCAGAGGACTAAGAAATATACCTATCATGAGAAACAACTATGACTTAATCCATGTGATGTTCTCATACCGGTTGGTCCAGTACTTTGTTCCCTAACAAGTACTCGTGATCTTGATTCGTATCCATATACGTATAATTATCGTATGATCATCAATCAAGACTCACACTAATCTTAATTCATTATAGTTCCCAGTATAATGATCGACTAGGGACATTTAGGATATTTCTGAAAATACTCATGGATCTTATTATAATGTAAACATGCAAATTAATTATAATAAACAACAAATGAAATCCTCTATTTAATTAACTAAAAGTATTCATAAAGACAATTAATGGGTTGACCTAAGGCACATGCCCCAACATCTCCCACTTGCACTAGGGCCAATCATACATGCATCTAATGCTTAATGATCTAACATGACCATCATGTTTTGCTTATGGAAGAGCTTTTGTCAATGGATCTGCAACGTTGTCTTTGGTAGGTACGCTGCAAATCTTCAAGTCTCCCCTCTTAATAATTTCTCTGATAAGATGAAAACGCCTGAGTATATGCTTGGATCTGTGGTGTGATCTAGGTTCCTTGGCAAGTGCTATTGCCCCGTTATTGTCACAATACAAACGAACATGGTTAGCAATACTTGGAACCACACCTAGTTCAAAAATGAACTTTTTGATCCAAACCGCCTCATTTGCTGCATCGGACGCTACGATATACTCAGCTTATGTTGTAGAATCTGCCACGAGTCTCTTGCTTCGAACTTTTCCAACCCCATTCAAAGTAAACACATATTCAAACTGCAATCTAAAATCATCTATATCAGTTTGAAAACTTGCATCTGTGTAACCATTTACAACTAGATCATTTTCAAAACCTCCATAGACCAAGAACATTTCCTTAGTCCTTTTTAAGTATTTAAAAATGTTCTTTACTGCTATCCGGTGACTCTCACCAGGATCTGACTTGTAGTGCTCAAAGCATATAATACATCAGGTCGAGTGCATAGCAAGACATACATGATAGATCCAATAGCTAATGCATATGGAATCTTATTCATACGGTCTCGCTCATCATTTGTTTTAGGACATTGAATCTTGCTTAGACTTATGTCATGAGACAATGGCAACAATCCCCTTTTGGAGTCTTGCAAACTGAACCTATTCAGCACCTTGTCTATTTAAGCACTCTGACTTAGATCGATTAGCCTCTTAGATATATCCCTATAGATCTTTATCCCTAGGATATAGGCTGCATCTCCTAAGTCTTTCATTGAGAAACACTTCCCTAACCAAGACTTGACATTCTACAATGTTGGGATGTCATTTCCAATTAGTAATATATCATCAACATACAATACCAGATAAACAATTACACTCCCATTGACCTTCTTGTTTACACAAGGCTTATTTTTGTTCTTAATAAAACTAAAATCCTTGATTGTTTCGTCAAAACGAAGATTCCAACTCCGAGAAGCTTGCTTTAATCCATAAATGGATCTTTGAAGCTTGCATACCTTCCTAAAATTCTCAGGATGTACAAAACCTTCAGGTTGTGTCATATACACGTCCTCAAGCAGCTTTCCATTAAAAAATGTTATTTTTACATTCGCTTGTCATATCTCATAGTCATAATATGCAGCAATGGCAATTAAAATTCTTATGGATTTAAGCATGGCTACTAGCGAAAAAGCTTCATCATAATCAACACATTGAGTCTGCCTGAAACCTTTTGCTACAAGTCTTGCTTTAAAAGTATGCACTTTGCCATCCAAGTTAGTTTTCTTCTTGAAAACTCGTTTACATCCAATGGTCTTACAACCTTCAAGTAAATCAACCAAGTTCCAAACTTGGTTATCATACATGGATTGCATCTCAGAGTTCATGGCACTTAGCCATTTATCTGAGTCTGGTCAAGACATAGCCTCCTGATAAGTGGTGGGCTCATTTTGATCCATAAGCAACACATCACGACCATCAGTAATGAGAAATTTGAATCTCTCTTGCTCATGTCTTACCCTACCAGATCTACGTAGGCCTTGTGTCACTTGTGGAGGTTCAACTAGTTCATAACGTTATTGAACTTCCAGTCGCGGTTCAGTGTTTATCTGTGATTCTTGAACTTCTTCAAGATTTATTTCTCTCCCACTAGTGTCTTTTGAAATAAACTGTTTTCCATAAAGGCACCATACTGAGCAACAAACACTTTGTTCGCAACGAGATTATAAAAGTAATATCCTTTTGTTTCTTTAGGATGCCCCACAAAGAAACACTTGTCAGATTTAGGTGCTAAGTTTTCTGAGACTTGTCGCTTTACGTAAGCCTCACAACCACAGATCTTAAGGAAAGACAAACTAGGTCTCTTCCCGTACCATATCACATATGGTGTTTTATCAACCGGTTTAGAAGAACTCGATTTAGAGTGAAAGTTGCAGTTTGTAATGCATAACCCCAAAAGGATAATGGAAGATCTGCATGACTTATCATAGATCGAACTATATCTAATAAGGTTCAATTTCTCCTTTCAGAAACTCCATTCCATTGTGGAGTTGCTGGTGGAGTCAATTGGGAGACAATCCTACAATTTCTAAGATGATCAACAAATTCTTAGCTCAAATATTCACCACCTCGATCAGATCGAAGTGTTTTGATAGTTTTACCATGTTGATTCTACACTTCATTTTGAAACGTTCGAAACATCTCAAATGACTCGGCTTTATGTTTCATAAGATATACATAACCATATATGGTGAAATCATCGGTAAATGTAATGAAGTATTGATAACCTCTTCTAGCCATTGTGTTTATAGGACCGCATACATCAGTATGTATTAGACCCAATAAATCACTTGCCCTTTCATTGTATCCAGTAAAGGGATTTTTAGTCATCTTGCCTAGTAAACAAGATACGCACGTTTCATATGTTTCTAAATCAAATGAATCTATAAGTCCATCTTTATGGAGCTTCGTTATGCGTTTCTCATTTATGTGCCCAAGACGACAATGCCACAGATAGGTTTGATTCAAATCATTTGACTTAAATCTCTTTGTATTTATGTTAAAGACTGGAGTATCAGTGGACCTTTTCATGCTTAAAATATAAAGACCATCACACAAATCAGCATTTGCATAAAATATGCATATACGAGAAATGAAACATCTATTATTCGCAATAATAAAATCAAAACCATCCACATCCAAACATGAACCAGAAATTATGTTTCTGCTCAAGGCAGGCAAAAATAAGAATTATTTAAAGTTAAAATAAGTCCACTAGGTAAGACTAAGTCATATGATCCAACAGCCATGACAGCAACTCTTGCTCCATTCCCTATGCAGAGGATGACTTCTCCTTTCTTCAACGTTCTACTTCTAGTGAGTCCCCGCACATTTATACAAATGTGAGATCCATATCCGATATCTAATACCCAGGAATCACTAGTAGATAAATTAATTTCAATAACATAAATACATGTTGTGGTAATCGCACTACCCTTTTTCTTCTTTAGATCTTCCAGATAGAGTTTGCAATTTTTGAACTAATGTCCTGGTGCATGGCAGAAATGACAATTTCTTTCATTTTCTTTTAGGTGTTTTGAAGCAGGAACAGGTTGGGGCTTGACTTGTTCTATAGGCTTTGCGACAGGTGCAATCAGCAGCCCTGGCAACTTTAGCCTTGTCTTTGCCTTTCTTCTTCATTCCCTTTCCCTTTTGGACCATCAACACATTACTATAGGGTTTCTTGATATTTTGTTCAGCATTTTCGAGCAGCAAATGCAACTCGGAAAATGATTTCTCCATATTATTCATATTGTAGTTCATCACAAATTGTGAGTAACTCTCCGGTAATGAATTCATGATCAAATTCTTAGCCAACTCTTGGCTTATGGGAAATCTGAGTCTATCAAGCTAGTCAACATATCTCTTCATCTTCAGAACATGAGGACTAACTAACGCACCCTCAGTCATCTTGCAAAAATATAGGATCTTAACTGTCTCGATCCTTTCTTGCCTAGCTTACTGTTGGAACATTTCCTTCAGCGTTACAGCCATGTCGTAGGCTTCCATTAGTTCTATGTCCTTCTAAATTTAGGAACCATAGTTGCCAGCATAATACATGCAACATCAGTAGAATCGTTGACATGCTTATTATGCACATCTTTCACAACTTTCGTAGCATTGGCTGGTGGGTTCTCAGGGATTGGAGCATCCAGGACATACAACTTGCGTTCATATTTGAGAACGATTCTGAAGTTTCTGAACCAGTCAAGAAAGTTAGTCTCATATAGCTTATCATTCTCAAGGATGGATCGCAGTGACAAGGGATTATTGTTACTTGAAGAGGCCATTGATCTACAATAAAGATTATGCAAAGTTTATTTAATGTAGAGGAATAGACTCTCACTAAATTAATAACCCTCCTAAAACATATTGTTTATTTATGGGACTAAAATCCATATTTCACATAATTCTATGACAAATATGGCATGAAACACAAAACTAGATTATTTAGGTAGGTAACAGTTACCAATTACATCTTATGTGATTTTAGATACTTTTATGAGATACGGGACATCTTATGTCTTAGCATGTTTTTTATCTCATCATTTGCCTAAAGCTCAAAACTATTTTGATAGCTTTATTAAGTCGGACCATTTTAAACATTTAGGTAACTCTTATCCAACTTGTCTCACCAAGATAACACAATACACCCGGCTATAACTGAAACTATATTAGTGTGATCGAGGCCTTGACAAGTGTTTAAAATGGATGACACGAGACTTAAAATTTAATTGAAGGATTTTTTTCAGTTTTAGTGATTTTATGTAAACAATGAAATATCATATATTTTATTGATTTGTTCAATCACTAAACAATTTGGGGATTTTTATATTGTTCACTAATAAAAGAATTTTCGTGCGCTAGGATTAGTTAGACGACGATCCCACTAATCGGTCAGCGTAGCGGTGGTTCCGCTGACCGGTTAGCGGACGAGGGAACAAGGGGCCCCCCCCCCCCCGTTTTTTTTAAGAGACGAATTTCAATTCCGAAAATTAAAATTCGCTATAGAAAATCATATTTTTCGCTGATTTTATTATCCTAAATTAACTTATCTGAAATTAAGTCAATTAAAACATTTTAATTAACTCGAGCCCACATCTAACTAATCATCTTGTCCTAATCCAATTAGGACTTAAGATATTTGAATCCTAGCATATCACCAATAACAAAATTCTCGATATTTATCTCATAACCAATTGGGATAACGAAACCAATTTTGCTAATATCTCATAATCTAATTTGTTATCTATTTCTTATCAAATAGAAATCTCATAACATAATATATAACGAGATAAATAAATAATTTTGAAAAATAATTATTTGCAATTTCGGTCCTCATCCAAATAATCACGAATATATATATATATCATATACACAAAACATAATAATAAATCTCACAGAAAACTTATGTATATCACATATACATCAAATATTAACATGTTTTCAATCATATACCATGTATATATCAGAAGAAAACATGCAATGAATTTAATGGAATTGAACTCGATGGCTCTGATACCACTATTGGATTCTTGGGATTCATACACAGCGGAAATTACAAAACAATTTTGACAAAGACCCCATAGGATCCGAATCTAATTCCATTAAAAATGTTTAAACCATGAAAACTTAATCATACCTCGGTCGCAATATACCTTTCTGAAGGTTGATCGATCTCTAAGGTCGCCAACGACGAACACCCTCTACAAGCAGTCCACACATGAACGGAGGCCGAGATTCGAAGTGCTAGCTTCAAGAGAATACCAAACCTTTTTTGTTTCTCTCCAAAATAGTCCAGAGCATACCAAAAAACCCTAATTCGTTTCTAAAACAAAAATAGAGTTTCGGCCCTTAATCTTTAATGCTTGTGTTCTAACTTAAAGCGTCTATTTATATAACCCTTATATATAGACGGTTAAGTAAATTACACATATACCCCTACTTAAAGAAATATAAATGTAATACACCACATGGACGTTTCTGTCATGAATTTTATCATATAAAATTCATTTTTCTAAACCATCTTAAAATCTCACAAAATCATTCTTAGTGTGCGACCCAATAAGCTCATACAATGTTGGTAGTGTACCAAAATACATTTTGGTATACAAGTCATAAGCGGCCTCTAGCAAGACATTATGACTACCTAAGTTGTACGAATATCAAATCGATACAACCTAATCAATAGTGTATATAACATCCTTTTGTCACACGATATCCTTTTGATCAAACATAAGGCATGGAATTGTCATCCAACATGTTCAATCGTACTAGTCTCGATCTCTAGGTAGACTGAAAACATCCAAGTGATATTGATCAATATCAATTCACTTAGACTAGGCCTTTTAACAGTCTAACACATCGAGGAATCCACTAAATATCTCTCTTTATGTGAGATGGACAAATTCTATCTCGATTACACAACTTCATCACATTGCTCACACAGTAACCAATCACAACCTTTATAATCGTCCGGTTAAAGACAACATTTAATTGTGTCAAATCACTATGTTCCTAATGTTGAATTCTCTAGTAATCTCAAGTCAGGGGACTGAAAAATATACATATCATGAGAAATAACTATGACTTAATCCATGTAATGTTCTCATAGCGGGTCGGTCCAACACTTTGTTCCCTAATAAATACTCGTGATCTTGATTCGTATCCATATACGTATAATCATCATATGATCATCAATCAAGACTCACATTATTCTTAATTCATTATAGTTCCCGGTATAATGATCGACTAGGGACATTTAGGATATTTCTGTAAATACTCATGGATCTTATTATAATGTAAACATGCAAATTAATTATAATAAATAACAAATGAAATTCTCTATTTAATTAACTAAAAGTATTCATAAAGACGGTTAATGGATTGACCTAGGGCACATGCCCCAACAATTAGCAGTAGTGTCGAACAATCGGAAGGCGACACGTCACCTGGTTCCAGTAGCTCACCCTATGACCGTTGACACGTGTCCCAAGCAGTGTAAAATTGCCCAACAACCACCAGATGCTCCTCGGCGACGAGTCACCTCCCTAACACCCAAAATTAATATCTCTTACTTCCTGGGACCAAATTTTAGTAGTTTTGTATATTAGGAACTTAGTTATTATTAAAAAAACACCGACTATTATTGTTTTGTTATCGACTTTCTTCGAAGACGTTGTTCGGCTAATCAACTCCTTTCCTATGTCGGAGGAGAAACAAGTCGAGATTATGGATTCATGACATATTATTTGAGATCTTTTATTTTATTATTTAATTTTGTTTAAATTCTCATATTTCATTGTTGTTGCTTTTAAGGTTTATGGTTTAGATTTAGGGTATGTATACGGCTGATGCATGTTTTTAGGTGGACAACTTATAGTTATTTGGGCCATTAGTATCCATGTAACTATGATTTTGGACCAAGAAAGTGACAAACAATCACCCATTTGCCGTAAAACCCTTTCGATTCTTGAGTGTGTAACAATTGAATCTAGGTTAAATCAAAAGCGGATGCGATTCGGTTATTTAGGATTAGTGTTCCCACATACCCATATAACTGCGGTTAGTGTGTTGAACCTGATTGGCAGATGTCTAGGTTATGCATTGATTAGGGAAGTAGTTAGTGGTGGACGTCCTGGCTATCGAGATTAGGGGAACGAGGAATTTTTGGCGGATGTCAATTTTCTATAGCTAATCTAGGAGAATATAAATTAATTACTTTTTGAGAAAGATTGAAGACCATGATTGTTATTGAGTCTTGATCTTGATTTTTGGAACTGTAGACCTAGGTGTTACTTAGGTATTTATTAATTGTTTTGAAAATTAGTTTAGTTAGATTTGTTAGATAAATTAATATTTATTTTAAAACCCCAATTTTCCTTTTTTGTTGTTTTTAACCTAAGAAAGAATACCAATCTTTGTGGGATTGACTATTTGCCACTATTCTACAAAATAGTTGGTTTATGAACTTTATTTTATTGACTCGTTCGGTGCACGTCAATTTTTTGGCGCCGTTACCGGGGATTGGTATTTTTTTCTTTGGTTTATTTTTTTTTTTTTTTTTATTTTTGTTTTGCCTATCTAGTCCCTCGCTCTTAACATGTCTGCAGGCAACCCCGCGATGGACTCCTTCCACTCCCATAATTATGGTCGATTCAAATACTCACATTATTATAATGTGAATGGGGTAGGTATGTCGCATAATGGATATCGGTTTTTTAACCTGCATTCTTTTGTGCAACAGGTTGAGATTTGCGAAATTTGTGGAGACCATTCACATTCTACACATGACTATCCCTATTATCCACAGTATGAGAATTATCACTATTCTAGCTATACATCGCCACAACCCGACTTCTTTGGGCTCATGTCAAACCCAAAGATTCCTCAACTTGAAGGAAATCAATAATTTCATCAAAGCACCTCCTTAGACGATATGAGAAACAATTGATAGATAATCAACAAAAGATTAATCGGCTTCTTGAAGAGATTCAACAAATTTATTTTGAGATTCCATGCTTGAAGGACTTGGAAACTCAATTTATTCAATATAATGTCATGCTTCAGAATATGACTGATGAGGAAGAATTGTATAGTACACAATCAATTTTTAACCTAGATGAGGATGTAAGTGTTGATACGTTGAAAAATTGAGGTGAATGAGGTTACACAGATGGAAGACTATTTGAGAGAAACATCAAAAGAATGTGAAGTCTTTCAAATTAAGCCAAAAATTGCCATTGCACTAAATGCGGGGGAAAATGAGATGAAAATTGATGTCATTTCAGACAAGCTGGAAAAATTGCAGATAGAGAGCGATGAAGACAACCTTTAGTGTTGGTGCAACCACTCACCCTCTCATGCACATTTGATACACCTTATAAGGGGTGGAAATAAGGGAACGTTCGTAGATCTTCTACACTGTCGACACCTTTGTGTTGGGCGATCCTGATGCGACAGATTCTTTCGTGTTGGAAGTCCCAAATGAGCTCCTAAATCTAAAAGAGGTTGTTCATGCTTCATTTTCCAAATATGTAGATGCGTCATTCATTATTAACATCTCCAAAGGAGATGGCATCTCATGATCAATCACATCAATCTAGCCAAATACTTAAAGGAAAGGCAGCTCGTTGAGAGGCAACCAAGCTTCATTTTTATTTTATTTTACTTTATTTCTTGCATTTATTTCAGTTTTAGTTTAGTTTAGTTTTTTTTTATGTTTAATAACACTCTAATTTGGTCTCTTTATTTTTACAGGTGATATGTTACGTTTGACGTTCATCGGAGAATTGGAGCACCGAATTTTGTAGGTTTGACTTTGGATTACATTTTTTAGCATAATTTAAACATTTTCTTTTGGAATTAACATGTTTATAGGATTTTAGGTGTTTTGAGACTTGGTTGGGACATACCCGACTTAAGTCGCCGCCTTAATGGCGGGTTTTTGAGTAGACCCAAAACCCTAGACTTCATTCCATACTCTTGTTGATTTCACCCTTAGTTGAAAGACTTCAGGCTCGCAAGACTTCATTGAGATTATTTTGAGTTAACTCCTATGTTTACTAGTTCTTGCTCTTGTTATGATTGTTCTTTTATAGTTTCCTTAGTCACCTACACATGAGAGATTTTGCGCGTTCATTAGTTTTTAGAGACTTTTTGTCATGCATGCATTTGTATCATCTTTTATCCATGTTCTTCTTCACCACTGTCTTTTTCTTTTTGTTATATAGATTCCTTGACTTGTTTTGAGCCTTGAGGACAAGGTTCGAAATAAGTTTGGAGGTATTTTAGGGATTGTGGATTGATTTAGATGGATTCTTTGCGAAAGACCGCATGTGAGATCGTTTATTTTTTTTTTATTTTATGCGGTTATATGCGGTTGTGGATGGTAATGGTAGTTTTTTTATTGTTTCTTCCATTTCTTTCATTTCTTATCCTTTCATATTTCCCTCTCATTTCATTAGGATATGATACACTTTTATGCATGTATTTAATATAGTTTTTTTTATTTTTTTATATATAGTTTTTAGAGTCACCCGAAACTTTGTTGATGCCTTTGGTTGTGGATAAGTAATTTACAATTCCCTTTTTAACTTGAAACTTAGGGAAAATTAGGAGAAACACTCAATCGAGTTTGTAGCACTTCATTTTTATGATTTCATGATTAAGAACTTAGTTGATGGTTGGACTTTGTGCTAGATAACGAAAATGAGTAGAGGGTCAAATTTGTACAAGTTATATTATTTTAACCTACATTGCGGGATTTGCTTGATTATAGTGGAAGTGAGAAGGGCTAACATGAGTTTTCTTAGTGTTGAGTGTCCCATAGATTTCCATAGGAAATGGAGCAGGGAAACTTGTGGTTGAAAAAGTAAGAAAAATGGTCTATAGGAAATGGAGCAAGGACCGTATTAATTGAAAAAAGATTTGGAGAATAAAAAATGAGAAAAAATAGAGAATATAAATTGAATAAAGGTGAAAGTTGTGAAATTCCTCAAATAAAAGATTTAGTTCGAGTGCTTTCACTATATTAAGTGAGATTTAAACTTGCATGCTTTAATGTATAGACAAAGAAAACTTATGAGTAGTTGATGGCCTTTGTTTTGGCTGAGTCTTTATCTTTACAGTGGGATATTAATTGTATGTGGGTTGAGTGTCTTGACATATCATAATTCTGAAATTTCTTAAGTTGCTTGTTAACTTAGTGGCTATGTAAACCAAAAGAACTCCATGAATTTTGAATCGGGTGTAGGAATAGTAGAGTCAGTGCATTATTATATTAGAAGTCTAGTTTATTTTGTGTTGTCATCTACACTTTGCTCGGAACGTGTATAGTTTTAAGTTTGGGGGTATTTGATAAGTCAATATTTATGTGTTTAGTACTTTATTTTAGTATATTTAAATATGGAAAGTCTCTAATATATATTTAATTATATTTATTGGTCATTTTCAGGTGAAACGGAATGCATGGTTGAATTCGTGGTGGAAAAATACTCAAAATGGAGTATTTACATGCGGTGATCGGATGTCAGACAGTTTGCCTCGAGTTACACGTTGTGCGGTGGGTAGAATAGGAGACAACATATTTCAACCAATTAGAAGTCGCCACATCAATGCATATCTTCTCTCAACCAATCCCGTCTCGCTATGTCAGCAGTTCCATCACAATAGTTCTTTCAACCAATAGGAGAGCGCCACATCAGCGGTCTCAGTTTTCTCCTCCAATCAGGAACTGCCACGTCAGCGAGCACAAATGCACTGCACCAAAACCAGTTTTCCTCACTTCAGCCTCCATTAGATACATATCGGGATGCACATCGGCACTATCTCCTAGAAATTCGCGCAAGTCGTGCGAATTCACCACAGCCTCTCATGCGCCACGTGCCGCACTCTCACCCTAACGCGGGATGTCATCAGCAGCGGTCTCCACCAATCAGTTGGCGACACGTCAGCTGGTTCTAGCAGCTCGCCCAATCTCCTGTTGACACGTGTCCCAAGCAGTGCAAAAAACACCCACAACCACCAAATGCTCATCGGCGCACGAGTCACCTTCCCAACCCCCAAAATTGGTTTCTCTCACCTTACGAGACCAATTTTTAATAATTTTATATAGGTAAAACTAATCTTTTGGTCCCTGAACTTTGAAAGTTTTACACTTTTGGTCCCTCAACTTTGAAAATAACACATTTGGTCCCTCGACTTTTTATATACTGTAAATTAAGTTATTTTGTTAGTCCAGTCATCGTTATTGATGACGTGACAAAATTTAATCGCCACATAGCGCCACATGGCAATTCATTTCATCCGAACAATTGGTTCAAAGAACCAACCGGTTGAATAAAAAAACAGATGAAGCCCAAATTACTCTTTCTTCTCTCACTCTCTGCGTTCTCTCATCTTCTCTTTCTCACTGGCTTCTCCCCCCTGAAACGCCCCCTCTGCGAGTACATCAAATACGGTGTCCTCAACCTCGACAAGCCTTCCAACCCCTCCTCCCACGAAGTCGTCGCTGGATCAAGCGCATCCTCCGCGTCGACAAGACCGGCCACGACGGCACCCTCGACCCCAAAGTCACCGGAAACCTCATCGTCTCGCATCGACCGCGCGCCACCCGCCTCGTCAAGTCCCAAGAAGGCGCCGGAAAGGAGTACGTTTGCATCGCCCGTTCCACTCCCCTGTCCCCGACGCCGCCAAGGTATCCGAGCCCTCGAGGCCCTGTCCGCGCCATGTTTCGTTTCGCCGCCGTTGATCTCTGCCAAGCGCCCGTGAGGATCGAACCATTTATGAAAGGAAGCTTCTCGAGTATGATTCCGACAGGCATTTGGTTGTGTTTTGGATTTCTTGCGAGGCGGGGACTTGTCGAGGTTGAGGACGCCGTATTTGATGTAATGAGGTTTTGCAACAGAATATATTGCCTAGCAAGCGTGCGTCACAATCAAGTGAACATCTTTATTTTCTTTTTCCTGCGCAAGAATACATTTTCCATTATTTGGTCGTGAATGTTTATAAATGTCCAAAAGATGGAGGTTGATTGGAGTATAATAAGATGCTATCGCTAAAAGAAGTGTCAGCTGCGTTTGATTGGAGTTGAAACAACATTTGATCTAGAATTGTATTTTCATTTGTTGGGAGATGAGTGCGTCACTTCCAATCAAACACAAGATTCCTCCATTACTGAGCTCTAGAAATGACTAACGCTAATTAAGTATTGTAGATCTCGTGTCTGATTGTCAACTGGAACTGGAAGGAAAACAATGAACACCATGTCACCAATTGATTTTGGGGGTCAAAGCGCGTATGTAGGCGCTTAGGAGGGTGAGGTGTGGGATAATGGGGGAGAGGGATGTGCACAGTGAGGAGGAGAGAAAACGCGAGAGAGAGAAGAGAGAAGAGAGAACGAAGAGAGAAAGAGAAGAAGAGAGAAAGAGAGAGAACGCAGAGAGTGAGAGAAGGGAGAGTAATTTGGGCTTCATTTGGTTTTCTTATTGAACCGGTTGGTTCATTGAACCAACATTGTTTAGATGAAACGGATTGCCACGTGGCGCCATGTGGTGATTGAATTTTGCCACATCATTAATAACGATGACTGGACTAACTAAAGTACTTAATTTACACTATATGAAAAGTTAGGGACCAAATGTGTTGTTTTCAAAGTTGAGGGACCAAAAGTGTAAAACCTTCAAAGTTTAGGGACCAAAAGATTGGTTTTGCCTTTTATATATTAATAACTTAGGTATTATTAAAAAATACCGGCTATTATTGTTTTATTATCGACTTTCTTTGACGATGATGTTCGGTTAATCAACCCCTTGCGTAAGTCGGAGGGGAAACAAGTCGGATTTATGGATTCATGGCATATTATGTGAGATCTTTTATTTTGTTATTTAATTTAGTTTAAATTCTCCTATTTCATTGTTGTTGCTTTTAAGTTTTATAGTTTAGATCTAGGGTATCTATATGGCCGATGCATGCTTTTAGGTGACAACCTATAGTTATTTGGACCATTAGTATCCGTGTAATTGTGCTTCTAGACCAGTAAAGTGACAAACACTCACCTGTTTGTCGTAAAACTCTTTCAGTGCTTGAGTGTGCAACAATTGAATCTAAGTTAAATCGGATGCGGATGCGATCCGGTTATTTAGGATTAGCGTTCCCACATACCCATATTACTACGGTTAGTGTGTTAAACTTGATTGGAGGGTGTCAAAGGTTGTGCATTGATTAGGGAGTAGTTAGTGTTGGACGTCCTAGCTATCGAGATTAGGGGAACGAGGAATTTCTGGCGGATGTCAATTTTATATAGCTAATTTAAAAGAATATAAATTAATGACTTTTTGAGAAAGATTGAAGACCATGATTGCCATTAAATCTTGATCCTGATTTATGGAACTTTAGACGTAGGTGTTACTTAAATATTTATTAATTATTTTGAAAATTAGTTTAGTTAGATTAGTTAGTTAAATTATTATTTATTTTAAAACCCCCAATTTTCCCTTTTTGTTGTTTTAACCTAAGAAAGACTACCAATCTCTGTGGGATCGACCATTTGCTACTATTCTACAAAACAGTTAGTTTAGAAACTTTATTTTATTGACGCATTCAGTGCGCGTTAATAACGTAGTCAACACGCTAACAAGGCTGGTTAGCGTACTAACTAGGTTGGGCCTTCAACTATTTTTCAAAACGAAGAATAGTAGCGCGCTAGACAGATCTTCTAGCGTGCTAACTCCACCTAGTGGGTTAGGTATACCCATTAGCGTGCTAATGACAGAAGAAACCTGAATTTAAAGACTGATTTTGGGATTTTCGACTTAATAAAACATTAATCGACTTAGAATCATGCTAAATTTATAAAATTGGACTTCCGGGACTTATAGATTTATAGCTAGGGTATCGAGGAGCTAGTCGGGTTGGATTCGAGAGTCCGAGGAAAGTCGGAGAGTGTTTCGAGGTTTGTAAAACCGACAAGAACATCATTTGAGTATTTATTACTTTCTTTGTTGTTTTATTCTATTTTGTTCGGTGTATTCTTAAACGGTTGGTTCAGTTTACTCTTGTCAAGTATTCCATGGTGTGTCTATGGCATGTTAAACCATAATATGTGTATCAAGAGTCCTCGGTGGATAACAGCCTGAGCTACTTTGTCGATACATGCGTCGGTGTGTCGTGGGGCTACGCCAACCACCAAGAGGACCAGATGATGGGATAGTTGGGTGCGCCACTAGAGGGATTCTAGAAGGGTATTTGAAATATGGTCTAGTCTATCTGAAGCATGCATACACTTTTACGCTTTATTGTTATTTACGCATGCGATGAGCCATTTACAGTTGCATGTTTACATTCTGCATGTTTATTTAACAATATTTATTGGATTTTCTTTACTTATTCATATGAATGCTCAGTGAATTTCCTTTGAATTTTACTTAATGGACTCGTCAATTGTTTTGTTGTAATGGTTAAGTGCATATCCTTCTACAAGTAAGGGTAAGGAGATTCTTAGCGACTATCTCTGAGCTCACCTACTGTTCGACAAACTACTCGTAGGCGTGTATTTTGGTGCATATATTATGATATTTTGGGTTTATGGGAGACCGATAAGACAAGTGTACTTGTATATATTTACTTTTATCACCTTATATATAGTGTACTCTATCCCGGGCTTTCCACAATAGGACTAATGCTCTATATAACCTAAGAGTTAATGAAAATTCATGTTTATGTTTAATTTAAGACTTTCACTACAAATAGTGGTTATCTACTTTCAACTCTGTAAAATACAAACCATTAGTACGGCTAGGACTTGAATAAACTACAAACAGTTGAATTACGGAATTTAAAGACTTAAAGGAGATAACTTAAGACTAATATGGATAATTGGTTAACTACATTGGTGATGTACCATAGACATGATTATCGAGACATTAGATGTACGGGCAAGTGTCGGACGTGTGTAGCTATGTACCGGGTGTGGAGCACATGTCAGACGACACCCCGGAGCGGCTTCGAGATTTAAGGCCGCCACATTAATCTTAGCTAATGAATATGCCCTCCATGTATGCACCATTTCTTTTTATTAATGCACATTATTATTATAATTATTATTTTCATTCTTCTTAGCCAAATTCATATCAAGGTTCTAATACATTTAAGCCAACCCAATAATGAGTTGTAGCCATTAATTTAGATCAACCTTAAACACTTAAGGAAGCCATGCATTAATTTAGTTGATCAATATACATATGCATTTGTTGTTGATTAATTAAAGGGATGGAAGCAAGATTAGGGAAATGATAGTACGAAGAAGAAGTAGCTTGCATGAATAAGATCATCATAAAAACAAAATCAAATCAATATGAATCAAAAACATGGATAAGAATTCAAATAGAAGAAAGTATTAAGAAGAAGATGTAGAACAGGCCTTGAGATCATTTGAATTTTTTACTCCTTGTTATCTTCAAGCTTTCTCTAACTCCATTAATGGTGAGATTACTTCCAATTTCCTCTATAGAGCTCTTAGAAATGAATTTGAGTTAAGTTCCTAATGACCTCCATCCTTTTATACATTTATTTGAAATTCATTAGTAATGGATTAATTAAGCTAACCTAGCTTAATTAAGTCTAAATCAAAGCTCTCCATCTCATTTCTACATATGCCAAGTGTCCTACAAAGTGTAAAATGACAATTTTTCCCTTAGTTCATCCATGTATTTTCCAGGCAACCAAGACATTTACATAGATTAAGTGACCTTATTTTTCAACATATTTACCAAGCATACCATAAGCCTTTGAATTTATTAATCAATTAGGCTAGTTTTCATTTAATATTTGATCTCTTTAATTCACTTATTTACTCAATAAATTTGACTATTTTCTCATCTAGCCTACTTAGGCATTTTCATTATTTCCTTAGTTTAGGCTAGATAAGCAAGCTTCATTCCATCACTCAGCACATAGATTTTAAATAAAAATGAGAACTTAAGTTATGAATCAACCTAAGTCTCAATGTTACATCGATCTAACCAACACCCGCGCATACTCATCGTAAGGAACACTCACTCAAAAATCGACGACTAAATAATTAACTGTGTATATGAGTCTAAATAGGTAATACATATCATCATTCATTAATAAATATTTCGGGTCGTTACAGTAAGTAAACATTATTTCTTGCTTTTTACATTGATATGGTGTAGAGATTGCACGGTGATTTTGAGTTTCATGTCATGCATTCATGTCATGTGGACCACATTGTCATGTTCGGTCTCGATGAGGTAGCGTACGTGAAAAAGATTAGGTGTGAGTAAATCCGGTTGAGACTAGGTATCTCGTCTAGGTGAAGAGACTAGATGCGAGTAAATTTGTAAGCGAGAAATATTGGGGAAGCATGCATTGAATTCATAATAAAATTTTAGGTTCATTTTTGGGGTGGCCAACCTATTAGTGAGCTTCGAGCTAGAAACAAGGGATTTACATTGCTTAATTTATTTCTTTGAGTCTCGTCATGCGTTATATCTTTTATATATCTTGTTAGTACCAAGTGTACGAAGCAAGGTAGATGTTTACTTATTTGATACTGTTTATTTTGTGCACACTGTTGTTTGGTGTTCTTGAAATGACTCTATCAAGTTATGAGGTTAAGGAGGATCGAAAGGGACAGAGGAAGCTAAAAGACTTTTGTCGAGGAGCACTTTTCTCTTTGCATGTAATTATTATTTATATAATTATTTTGGGTTTCAAGGAGCGTAGGGCGTGAATCACCTATGAAACAGCTTGAGAAGTTCATAAATTGGTTGGAAATAGGTTTGAGACCTCAATGGTTTGGTTTATGTGTTATTTGAGATTTTGAAACAGTTTTAGTTTAAGTTTGAAGTTGAAAGTTGTAATTGATGTTGATAAGTATATGTTCAGTTTATAATTTAAATTTGATATCATATTATGAACTGCAAGGAGTTGTGAGTCCTTTTAGGCCTCTCCCTATTGTAACGACTCGTTACCTGAAGCTGGTGATCAGTGTTTATCCAAATCTTACTTAACATGAGTTAGGTTAGTGGTTAAGTCCAGCGTACCTCGATTAGCATGTACAAGGGTTTGTATGATGACTGGTGTTTGTTTGGAATGATTGTTGAATTTATAGATTGTAGTATAAAAAGAGAATTTAGGTACAAGCCTATAATCAGAAAATAAACAATTAAATAATAAATAGTCGATACACCAAGTGAGACGATGGGGTTGTGAAATGAATGTGCACATCTAAGAACACTAGTAGGCATATCCGGTGAATTTATTGGAGAGAAAATACACATATTATATATTTATATATATTTGATATATAAATACATATAATAAAACTATAAGTTTGGTTTGAATTATATGGATCGTTGGATCACCTCGAGATGAGAGTAAGTGACGATGGTGTTGAAATGTATGTCACCTTAAGAAGTGTCATTTGAACACATTAATCACTCGACCAGTCTTAAGATAGCGCGATGCATATCTCGGGGAAAGTACATATATTTAAATCAAAAGAATCAAACTTATCCTCACAATCTCAATTTGATCAATTAAAAGAGTGAGAGAAACCAAACGGCTGAGGGTTTAATCTTGAGGAATCAATCTATGAGAGAATTCAGTGGGTTTGAAGAGATCACACCACTAATAGATTAGAGATCATCACATTGGTAAGTTGGTTTTGGAGTTTCAAGTACAATTCAATAGTTGGTGATGATTTAACTGTGAATTGTTATTGTTGATCACTATAAATGGGTTTATACCTCCCTAGAGGTCCTCCCTAATGTTTTGAGATAGTGTTGGAGGTTGTTTGGATGATTTGGTAATGCAACAGTTGTTGCTACACTATTTATTGTTGAGACAGTGTAAGGTGGAGCGCGCTCCATATAGCAAAGGAGCGCGCTCCCTTCATCATATGGGATGAGCCCAATTGGTGGAGCATGCTCCATCAAATGAATGAGCACGCTCCCACCCCAGAAAACAACAATTATGCTGTAATTTACTTAGAATTCTATAAGGTCTTAGGGACTGACTTAGGGGTTCTAAATATAAAGTATTTGGCCTATATTAATCATAAATGGTTTGTAATAGGTGTTGGAACACAGGAAAAGCGTGAGTGACCCAAAAACTTAGGAAGATTGAAAACGAGAAACCTAAACCGAGGTAAGTATGAATTCACTTATTTATCAATATTGTCCTGGATATGTTAGTATGTGTAGTTCATATAGTTAATGGACTGAATGGGGACTATGAACGCTGTGATGTATTTATTAAATGGAAAAACGGTGTCTAATGTGATCTACGAGAGTAACTCCTAGAATTGAAAATAGGTTATAAAGGAGATGGGTTATCTTCCCGACCTATATATAACTCCTACTCAGTCGATAGGTTGCTTGGATTACATATTTCGCTAGAGGCTTTGACTTGCATTCATTATTTATTAGATTATATGTTGTTCATAATCCTATTAGTTATCTATAGTGCTTATTGTTATTGTATATCATTCTTCATTATTATGTAGAATGTTGATGGCTTTATGAATCTCTACTTACCGAGCAAGTTGGAACGTTCACCCCAATTAATATTTTAGGAATATCGACGAGCGCTACAAATACGTAATATAGAAGATTTAGAAATCTTGATCTCTCTTCGATGTAATGAATCTTCCCTTGTCTTATATATTTGTATTGAATTATAATTTTGTAATATCACAAGGGATGGGAGATTTTTATAATCGATATTTATTCTGGTTTGAATTGATTTTGTATATCATATTTAAATATCAAAAAAAGTTTAAATTTTTTCTATGTTTAATATTTATTTTACATCGGAATTCGATATACAATTGTGTTTATTAGGTGATAAAATGAGAGGTTGGCTCTAGTTAAGTCTGGCGGGATTATCAAGGCTTAATTAGGATTTCAGGCTAAGTATGGCTCTAATTCGATTAGGGGATGCTACACCCATTCTATTGTCTATTAGGTTTTGGATGTTGGCAATCCATAATTAGAGGATATGTTGCCAAAATTACTATAAAATAAGGAAAAAAATTGTATGATTTCTTAATTTGCTCCAATGGAACAAGTCGAGAATTGAGGTTTAAATAACGATTCGGATTTAGATTTGGAGCAGTTTAGGCTTTAATTGAAAGTCATTTCGAGGTTTAAAGTTAAATGTACGGTTTAGGTGCCTAATTAGGGTAATTAGGTTAAGTCAAGTTTTAGTGAGACGGATCTTGACATAGTTATATTAATGCGCCTTTTTTAGATTTAAGTTAATTTAGGTGTCTTGTGTCGTTGTTTTAGTAAGTCTTGATTTCTTAAAATTATCAAACTAGGAAGAATGGTTTTAGTAGTTAATTGGTCAAGGTAGGTTTAAGTTTAGTTACACTAGAGAGTTTGTAGAATTAAAGTTGACATTAATTCCCAGTTTTTAGCATTTTGATTTTTAATAGAAACTAATCGATATCTCGCGCTTTGCGTGACAACAAAACCGTATCGCAATAATTAGATTAAAACAATTTTAATAAAGAAATTAAGATAAGTTAATATGTAAACTCTGATGGACTTGAAGTCGAAAACAATATCATTGAATATATATTTGAAATTTATATATATATATATATATATATATCAACACAAAAAAATTATAAAATTTTCTTAAAGCTGCTCTTTAGGTTCCTCGAGCACACATTAAGCATACCTCATAATCAATTAATTATGGAGTACTTGCAACAACTACACAAGTTTTTTACATTCTACCAAATATATGTATATATTTTCCATATTTAATGAAAATATTATTGGTACAATTTTGAAGTACAATCAATCAAAGAAATCTCTAAAAAAGTCCAAAGAAATCAATATATTTCAAAGTTATCATTTAAATGTTACTATGATTAGTTTTTATTGTGAAAATATACTACTTTTCATATAAATACATTTGACGACATGATGATGGATGAGGCTAATTGTTGATTCTTATCAAGAAAAGCATCGAAAGAAAAATAAAAAGAATATAGCCTCGCAACAACATATTTGTGAGGGTGAAAGTCTGTGTTGCTTCTAAAAGTTATTGGCCTATATATTTTCCTTGGACTCAGGCTCGATCGAACTAGTATTTCAAAAAGCAGGTGAAAACCGAAATGAGTCCAAAAAGAAAATAAAAGCAAATGAAACGACTAATACAATCTTATCATACAAATATACAAAACACATATCATATACAAATACAAACACCAACTATAGCAAGAATAATGTGATTTAAAAACTACAGGCCCATATATTCTCTTTGAACTCAAGCTCGATCGAACTAATATTTCAAAAAATAGCTGAAAATCGAAACGAATTCAAAAAGAAAATAAAAACAAATCAAACGACTAAAAAAATCCTTATCATACATAAATACAAACACATGCACATATCCACTCTATAAATTTGTCACAATAGCGACAACAATTAGCAACAGAATATGGTACGTCGCTAATTAGCGATAGATCTAAATTTTGACCGATTTGACTAGATAGAAACGAATTTGCGGCAGAATAGCAATGAATTAGCGACGTGTATTGACTAGAGACAAAAATCTCGTTGCTAATTTTAATTAGTGACAAACGTTTTTGCGATAGACCACCCATTGATAATCCATAGCTAATCAATTTAGTGACGGAAAAAGTAGCATTAGCGACTAATTTTTTCCCTCGCTAATTTGGTCATTTTTTGTAGTGATCATATACAAATACAAACACCAGCTATAGCAAGAATAATGTGATTCGCATGTCGTTTAACAAACTCTATATTCTTATATCATCAAGATAGTGTGTGTATATATATATGCAACCTACTCGAACTACCTCACCAAAAATTCGAAACGATTATCAAGTTGGACTTAAAAAAACAAAAAAAAATATTTAAAACATTTACTTAAGGAATTTGTCCATTAAACAACGGGTATTGTAAAGTATTCACTAAAAAGTGAATACACTAATCACACAAAGAAGAAACGGTATGAGAGAAAAAAACGAAATTGTATCATTCTTACAAACAAACTAACGATATAACAACTTTACAACAACCTCTAACTGTCCTAACTAATTTACAACACTTTACAACACTTCACAACTGTCATAACTTCCTAACTGTCCTAACTAATTAACAAACTTACTGAACTTAACAAACATTTGTTACAACTGATCAAACTGCCCTGTCTCGTTCTTAAACTGTGTAAACATTGTAGCTTTGTCACCAACAACATGAACATGAGCTGAGTGAGTTGTGCTACTGTGAACTTGGGCTGAGGAACCTGTAGTACTGTGATCTCTGTGATCTCTAACATGCCCCCTCAAACTGAACCTAGGTGAACAAACTAGATTCTGTTTGGATGAAAGAAAATGAAAACGAGGAGTAGACAAAACCTTGGTGAACAAATCAGCTGATTGATGATCAGTTGGTATATAACGAAGCTCAACAAGACCAGCTACAAGTTTTTCCCTTAAGAAATGAACATCAACCTCAATGTGTTTAGTTCTAGCATGAAAAACAGGATTCAAAGCCAATGCCCGAGCACTAGTATTATCACACCAAAGGATAGGCTTGGTAGGACAATGAAAACCAAGTTCACTAAGTAGAGATGATGTCCATAAAATATCAGTAACACCCAAAGCCAATGCACGATATTCAGCCTCAGTACTAGATCGTGCTACAACTAATTGCTTCTTAGAATACCAAGTAATAAGATTGCCACCAAGAAGAACACAAACTCCACTTGTAGAACGTCGATCATCAACATCACCAGCCCAATCAGAATCAGTAAAAACTTCAATTGATAAAGAAGATGCAGGACGAAAAACAATGCTAGTTCCAAGAGAAGATTTCAAAAATCTAAGAACTCGTTTGACAGAAGCCCAATGAAGATCAGTAGGATGTTGTTGAAATCGACTAAGTTTATTAACAATGAAACTTAGATCAGGACGAGTGTAGGTAAGGTACTGCAGAGCACCCAATGTACTCCTATACAATGTAGGATCGAGAGAAAGGAATGCCTTCAAGAAGACCGAGTTTAACTCCAACGAGAATAAGGTGAAGACATTGGTTTAGAATCCAACAAGTTAGTCCTCTTGAGAAGATCAAGAATGTACTTATGTTGAGACAAATATAATCCAGTAGAGTCTCTATGAACTTCAAAACCAAGAAAGAAATCCACATCACCCAATGATTTGAGAGAAAATTTGGAATTCAACCATGTAATAAGTTGCCGAATTAGTAATGGATTGGAACTAGTAATGAGAATATCATTAACATATACTAGAAGCATGAGAACAGAAGATTCAGTCCTTTGAAAAAAGAAGCTAACATCAGCTGAACTATTAGTAAATCCCCAATCGAGCAAAGTTGTTTTCAGCTTAGAAAACCATGCTCGAGGAGCCTGCTTGAGACCATATAAATCTTTGTTTAGTTTACAAACATAATGTGGATATTGTTTGCTAACAAAGCCTTCAGGTTGACTCATGAATACCTCTTCATCAAGACTACCATTAAGAAAAGCATTATTCACATCAATCTGCTTGATAGGCCACTGATAAGTAACAGCAAGAGTAAACATAATACGAAGAGAAGAAGGTTTAATGACAGGAGAAAAAGTATCTCCAAAATCTAGTCCAGGTATCTGATGAAACCCCTTAGCAACCAGTCTTGCCTTATATCTCTGAATAGCACCAGTAGGTGTAGTTTTAACTCGAAAAACCCACTTACAACCAACAATACTCATATCGGATGATGGAGGAACCAATGTCCAAGTATTTTTATTGTCCAATGCTTTTAATTCATCAGTCATAGCTGAATACCACTTTGGATCAGTAAGAGCAACTTTAACAGATGTAGGTTCATTTAGAGAATGTATCAAGGCATATGGAGAAGTAACAACCAGTGCTTTTGATTAAGAAACACCAGTTTTACTTCTAGTTAGCATAGAGTGAGTGTTAATATTAGTTCTGGTAATAGAAGGCTGTGGATCAGTAGGTAATTCAAGAGTAAACAGAAGATAAAGGAGGATCAGTAGGAGCTGAGGAAACAACAGGATTAGAGGCTGGTGGTAAACTAGAAAGAGGAGAATTAGAAGTGTCTAATGAAGAAGAATTTGAGACAGAATGTTGTGAAGATGAAGGAACAGGACAATATTGCATAACAGATAAAGGAAGACTAGAATAAGAAGATGATGAATTATGATTAGACGAAAAAATGCTAGAGTAAGGAAAGTCTTCTTCATTGAATATAACATCTCGTGAGATATAAATCTTACCATTTGAATGTAAGCACTTGTAACCATGATGCCTAGGACTGTAACCAATAAAGACACATTTAGAAGATCGAAAATTGAACTTATGATGAGAGTAGGCAGTAAGGTTTGGATAGCAAGCACAACCAAAAGATTTGAAGTAAGAATAATCATGTAGTTTACAAAAACATACCTCATATGGAGACTTAAAACCAAGAACAACAGATGGTAAGCTATTAATAAGAAAAACAAGTTATGAATGCCTCTTCCCAGAATGAAAAGGGCAGTTTTGAATGAGCAAGAAGAGTAAGTCCCATCTCAACAATAGATCTATGTTTTCTTTCAGGAACACCATTTTGTTGATGTGTGTATGGACAAGAGTAACGATGAATAATACCAGATGCATTGCAAAATTTCTCAATTGGTTTATATTCAAGGCCCATATCAGATTGAAAATTTTTTAACTTGGAGTTAAGTTGTAATTCAGCCTGTTTGATAAAATGTAGAAAAGCGGCATATGCATCTGATTTTAATTTGAGAGGATAGAACCATGTAAAACGACTAAAGGCATCAAGAAAGACTATGTAATACCTTGAACCTTGAGAAGACAGCAATGGAGAAGGACCCCAAAGATCAGAGTAAACCAACTCTAGTGGTTTAGTAGCAGTTATATTGCAAGACTGAAAAGGAAGTTTGTGCATCTTTGCTACTTTACAAGAGTTACAAAAGGATATGCAAGATTTATTTATAGTATTGTCTAATGAAGATAAAACTTTGTGTAACACTGAACTAGATGGATGTCCAAGTATGGCATGCCATACATCAGTAGTAACAGAACTCACAAGTGAAGTAGTACAAGAATCAGACGAACAAACAGGTGAAATAGAAGAAACAGAACTAGATGGAAAAGAACCAGCCTTTGGAAGACAATATAAGCAATTATGAAGCACTCCTTGAAGCAATGTTGTCTTCAAATTCTTGTCCTCAACAGAGAAAGAAGAAGAAGTAAATTCAGTAATGACATTATTATCACGAGTAAGCTTTGAAACACTTATAAGATTCTTGGCTATTTTTGGAACAAGAAGAACATCATTTAGTTGAAGACAAGGAAGAGAAGGAACCGAATTTGAATGAATCACAACATTACCAGTATGAGAGATATTTAACAACTCACCATTACCAACAGTAACTAACTGATTACCTTCGTATTCAGTTTTATTGTGTAGAGCTGATCCATCAGATGTCATGTGACTAGAAGCTCCACTATCCATGTACCAGTTTGGATCAACAACATTCTCAGGAGTCACCATCATGCCTTGAAAATGATTGATCATTGCTTGAGGTGTTGGTTGTTGATTGATCATTTGTTGGTTGATCATTGTTTGAGCATTCTGAGGCATTTGATAGTGAGACTGTGCAACAGAACGTCTAGTTTGAGCAGAATTCTGGCCTTGAGGACCAAAAAATGATTGATCAAATCAGTTTGTGAACCTTGATTTAAGTCTTCTATTCTCTGCTCATGCATCATCAACATGTATTGTGCATCTTGGAATGACATATTTGCTTTTTGAGAAGCAACTAACACAACAACAGGATCAAATTCATGACCAAGACCACTTAATATTGATTGAATCATATCAAATTCAGTAATCACTTGATTTGTTGACCTCAATTCAGCAGCTATTGTTTTAACTTTAAGAACAAACTCTGAAATTGAAGATGAACCTTTCTTGATATTGTTCATCTTCTTTTTGAGTTGAAGAAATCGTTCCATAGATGACTGAGCAAACAAACTTTCCAATGTTTTCCAAATCTCAAAAGAGGACTCACATTCTGTGACATGGCCAATAACATCTTTGCTAATGTTTGAAAACAACCAAACCATAAGCAGATTGGCACACCTACTTAGAACTTCATCTGTTATAGATGAGTCTGTTGTAACTGAAGCTCTTTTGTTTTCAATGAAAAACTCCAATCCTAGAGCTCTAATGGCAGTTTTAACTTGCACTTTCCAATATATAGTTACCTTCATCAAGCTTCGTCGGTAAGTTGAAATTGAGAGATTTGGCTATGGCGAAACATCGAAAAAAAGTGCTTAGGCTCCGTAGTCTCCTTCATATGAGCTTCCTTACGCCATTGTAGGTCGATCCAGCTCTGATACCATGTAAAGTATTCACTAAAGAGTGAATACACTAATCACACAAAGAAGAACAGCAAGAACAACAACCAAATGAGAGAAAAAAATGAAATTGTATTGAATGATTAAAATGGTTACAATGAATGTCATATATATAGACATTATTACAAACTAACTAACTGATATAACAACTTTACAACAACCTCCTAACTGTCCTAACTAATTTACAACAGCTTTACAACAACTTAACAACTGTCATAACTTCCAAACTGTCCTAACTAATTAACAGACTTACTGAACTTAACAAACATCTGTTACAACTGATCAAACTGCCCTGTCTCGTTCTTAAACTGTCTAAACATTGTAGCTTTGTCACCAATAACATGAACATGAGCTGAGTGAGCTGTGCTACTGTGAACTTGAGCTGAGGAACCTGTAGTACTGTGATCTTTGTGATCTCTAACAGGTATAATATTTGGTAGGAAAGCCCTCAAAAAAAAATATGTGGTGGGAAAAAATAGCCCAAAAAAACCTGAAAACAAAAATATTGTATGAGAATAAGTAATTTGTTAAAGATCACAATAACATAATATCAACATTGTTGATATAAACAATGTAAAAAAGATTTGGTAATGTGGACTCAAAATCTCTTATTAAATGCTTAATCAGTTGTAATGTGATGTTGATGTAAACTAAATTAGAAAAATAAAAATGAAAATACACGTAATCAGGTACTTTAAATTTGTCAACCTCATGTGTATTTGATTCCATATCAAGCTCTAACCTTGACACCCATAATAAAAAAAAGAAACTCGAAAAAAAACCTGAGAATTAGAAAAACCGAAAATAAAAACTATTTTTTCCATAAAATAAAAAAAAATTCTCTAAAATATATGCAATGTCGTAACCTCGTTAATCGTTTCTAGAAGATCTTCCTCTATATATCTATTTATTAAATATATAAAAAAGTGAATCTCAATTTTTGAGTCGTAAGTAAAGTTACTCTTTTGCACTTTTAATATTTGCATTGCTAATTCATTAATCAATTTCGCCTCTCATGCCTACCGAACTCTCATCTGAATACAAGTCATCCAATCATCCGAGTAACCTTCAAAACAACCATACTTATTCAACAGCAAATTCGAGTCTTCACATGGTCGTCGACAAGCCTTTTGTCTCTTTCTGTTACACCCCCAATAGCATGACCCGAGTAAGCTGGCTAGGCAGGGAGAAAACCTAGCAATATCCAGGTTTTGGTAGACTTGAAAGGTTTCATTGGGTTTAGATGCTAGATGGTGCACCCACGGATGGTTTGCATATAGTTGTGAAGGCTCGCGCATGAGTATGGGAAAATTGTATGCGGAACGGATGAGGCAATCAGTCAAAGCGCGAATAAGGTCGCGCCTTGCGCCTTGCGCCTTGGCACACGCCTGGGCATGGCGCCAAGGCGGGCAGCACGGTTACACCTTGGCACGTTCCTTGGTTGGAGCACGGTTGCGCCTTGACATGTTCCTTGGCGCAGCGCTTAGTCGTGAGCATAGTGGCGCCTTGGCGCGTTCCTTTCACGAGCATGATTGTGGTCTTTTATGCGAGCACGGTTGGGCCTTAATGTGTTCCTTGGCACGAGCACGGTGGCGCCTTGGCACGGTCAAGGCAATACCTTGGCAGGGGCAAGGTCTGACAAAACTTGACTTGGGCGTTGACCAAGTAAAAGTATGATTGGTCTCACTTTTGCATGTTTCCTATTGGAATTCCAGGAACGGCTTAACATCTACTATAAGGAGGGGTGTGTCCTCTCCCAGGGGCGGCATGGGCATGAAGGCAAGGGAGACCCTCGAGCATGCCTTGGGCAGGCATGCCAAGGTAAGACCCAAGGACCATGGTGCAACTCACCCTAAGCCGATGAGACTCAGACTCGACGAGCTCCGGCTAGCACCCAAGGGTGCCCTAGGTGCACAGCTAAGCACCACCAAGCAGAATTTGTCCCTAGAGCAATGCATACCTTAGGCTTGGATGGGCCAAGTCAAATGCAGTTACAGGCGGTTATGTAACTGCCTTGGTCATAGCTCCTAGCATGACCAAAGCATATCCCAGCAAGTCCCGGGCACATGGAACATATGCCTACTGACCCGACGGTTATGGAACCAGGTGGCGGCAAAGGAAGGAAGTAATTTGGTGGCTTTTTTTAGCACTGCATGGGTGTGGTGGTTTACTTAGTCTCATGTAATGTAAATAAGACAGGTGTCCTCGGTAGTTTTATAACTAACTTAGTTGTTTTTCTATAAAGCAAAGGCATGTAGGCTTGGGAAAGCATGCAGGGATGCTAGAGTTGTATTCTCATTGAAGTAAGTAATAAACTTCATTTATGTCATATTGTTGTTCAATCACATTTTTGTTAGTGTGTTGAACTAAGGCGGTTGGGTGAGAGAAATTCCTTAGGGTAAACCTCTCGTTTCGAAGCACCCGTGATAACTGGTATCAAAGCCTCATTTTGAAGATGATGGCGACTCGAGCAACAAGTAATTTGAGTGAGAGTGTAGTTTACTTAGAACATATGATGGCAGCGATAAGTGTTCTAGTAGAGGCAGTGGAGTCTTCAATGTCGGCGCAACGCATTGAAGGCTCGGAGATGCTGGTGACTTCCTTGGTGACTAGGACAGAGTCATAAGAGGGTATGATATCCATGTGGGAATCCAGATTCGATGAGTTATTTGCTGATGTTTGTGCAATGGGTGGACTCACCACCGAGACAATGGCAAAAATAGTTGTGGAGGTGAGTCTACTCAAGAGAGCCATAGGAGGAACCTCAGAGGTTGTTGGAGCAGCAAAGCTGAGAACTAAGGTGTCGAAGCTAAAGAAGTTTTCAGGCAAGCGGAGCGAAAAGAAACTTGAAAACTTTCTTTGGGACATGGAGCAATACTTTACTATCGTTTGGATGGAAGAGGACCAAATGTTCATCCTGACCTCCATGTACTTGGAAGGTAATGCAAAAATTTGGTGGCAAACCAAAGTAGATAATGATGCAGCTGCTGGTTGACCGAAGATTGTGGAGTGGGAGGTGCTGAAACGGGAATCGAAGGATCAATTCCTACCCACAAACGTAGCATGGCAAGCACGGGAAGCCTTACGCCAATTGAAGCAGAAAGAGACGGTTATAGAATATGTGAAAGAATTATCTTCTTTACTATTTGACATTAAAAATATGCCCGAGGAGGACAAGTTGTTCAATTTCACTACAGGATTGCAAGGATGGGCATAGTCGAAGCTCGAAGGCCAGGTGTGAAGGACTTATCGAGTGCAATTGCGGTGGCGGATATAGCCTTGTAGATTACATGACTAGTGATGTTTCTTTTGATTTGAAAGAAAAGAAGTATAAGGAGAAGGATCGTGCTGGTGGATCTAAGAAGGAAGATGAGCCTTCTTAAAAAATTAATGCTAGTGTCAAAGCATCGACGTCGAAAAGGGGTTGTTTCATATGTGACGGTCCTCACCGGGCAAAGGACTGCCCAAAGAAAGAGAAGTTGTATGCAATTGTTGCGGATGAACCGGAGGTATAGATGAATCCATTGCAATTACATAACACGGTACAAGTGCAAAAGGTCGTGGTATCATCGGGGTTGATGTTTGTGGAGGCTTAGATCAATAACCAGACGGTGAGGGTGTTGATTGACTCGGGAACCAAACATTCATTTGTTAAGGAGAACCTAGCTCGAAAGCTTAGTTTGCAGCTTGGGGAGAGTGCATGGTGAAGGCAATTAATTTAGAAGCAAAGAAGGCTATGGGCATAGCTTTGGACGTGGACATTAGAGTTGACATGTGGGATGACAAGGTAAATTTGATTGCTGCTCCGTTGGATGATTTTGAGATCATTGCAGGAAATGATTTCTTGATGGCTGGAAAAGTCGATGTGATTCCATCACTTCATGGATGGCTAATCATGGATGAAAAATGATCGTTTTTATTCTAGCAATGCGAGGCGGGGGCAAAGGCAGTACACCAAGGTTGGTGGCACTACAAGTACTTGGTCACATAGAGAAATGTTGCCTTGGTGAGCAGCGATCTAGTGGACGAGTAGAGTTGGGGCATTCGATGAGGACATCGAATACGGAGGCTGGGGGAGGTTTGTTACACCTCCAATAGCATGACCCTAGTAAGTTGGCTTAGCGACGGGAGAACCTAGCAATATCCGAGTTTTTGTGGACTCAGAAGGTTTCATGGGATTTAGTTGCTGGATGGTGCACCCACTGATAGTTCACAAATAGCGCGCGGAGGCTCGCCCATCAGTATAGGAAAATCATATGCGACACGGACGAGACAGCACGCATAGGCGTAGACGCGCGCCTAGGCACGACGCCTAGGCGGGGAGCACGGTCTCGTCTTGGCGCTTTCCTTAGCAGAAATATAGTTGCACCTTGGCGCGTTCCTTGGCGCAACGCCTAGGCGCAAGCACGGTGGCACCTTGGCACATTCCTTGGCACGTGCACCGTTACGATCCTTAGCGCGAGATCGGTATCGCCTTGGCACGAGCACGGTTGGGCCTTGGCGCGTTCTTTGGAACGAGCACGGTGGCGCCTTGGCACGGGCAAAGCAATACTTTGGCACTTTTGGATATTTGACAAAACTTGACTTGGCGTTGACCAAGTCAAAGTATGGTTGGTCTCACTTTTGGATGCTTCCAATTGGAGTTCCGGGAACGACTTAACATCTACTATAAGGAGGGGTGTGTCCTTTCCTAGGGGCGGTATGGGCATGAAGGCAAGGGAAACCCTCCAGCATGCCTTAGGCGGGCATGCCAAGGCAAAACCTAAAGACTATGGTGCAAGTAACCCTGAGCCGGTGGGACTCAGACTTGACCGGCCCAGACTAGCACCTAAGGGTGCCTAGATGCACAGCTAGGTACCACCAAGCAGACTGTCCCTAAAGCAATGTGTAGCCTAGGCTTGGATGGACCAAGTCAAATGCAGTTGCAGGCGGTTATGTAACTGCCTTAGTCATGGCTCCTAACATGACTAAAGCACGTCCCAGTAAGTCTCGGGTACATGGAGCATGTGCCTATAGACCAGGCGGTTATGGAACCAGGTGGTAGCAAAGGAAGGAGGCAGTTTGGTGGTTGTTTTGAGTACTACACGGGTGTGGTGGTTTACTTAGTCTCGTGTAATGTAAATAGGACAAGTGTCCTCGGTAGTTTTGTAACTAACTTAGCTGTTTTGCTATAAAGCCAAGGCATGTGGCTTGGGAAAGCATGCGTAGGATGCTAAAGTTGTATTCTCATTAAACTAAGTAATAAACTTCCTTTGTGCAATGTTGTTATTCAATCACGTTTTTGTTGGTGTGCTGAACTAAGACATGTTGAGTTTCGAGGATCATGCTTAGCGGAAGTTTTCGAAACCTTTTCGAGCATCCCCAAAACAAGATCCAATTGATTCCATTAAATTGATTTGTCAATAAAAATCATACCTTAGCAAGAATAACTCCATGTTTGCCTTGTTTGGTGTTGACCGATTCCTTTAAGATGCTGCGAGAGACGAACGTCCTCTATCAGAAATTCACACACGAACGAACGATCAAGATCCGAAGTGCAAGCCCCAAAATCCTAGGACAAAAATTCTCTCAAAAATTCTCTAAGAAAATCTTAAAATCACATCACAACTGTGACCCTAATGTCTTATTTATAGTACACTAAGTCGAGTTGTAAAAGAACTTTATCTCCTAGTCACACTCCAAATAGAGCCATAGATAAAGTCCAAATATAAAAATGATCATCGTAGAGAATCTACAATTACTAATCCAATAAGAGTTGTAATTTATCTAAAACTCAAATAAGAATTAAAGTCATACTATAATTCCAATTAGAGTCATATTCTAAATATGATTTACTAAGAGACAAAATTTCTAATCACACTAAAAATGTATGAGAATCTTGAATCCTAGTCAAACTAGGACATTTAATGAGAATCTTCAAAATGAATTTTATCAAATAAAATTCATTAATCCAGACAATATTAAATCGCGCAAATCCATTCTTTGTGTATGACCCAATAGGTTCATACAATGCTGCAATGAACCAAAATCATTTTGGTACACAAGTCATAAGCGGTCTCTAGCAAGGCATTATGATTACCCAAGTAGCATGAAGATCAATAAATCGATACAACTTAATAGAATGTGTATATCATATCCCTTTGTCATGTGACATCTCTTGATTGAACATAAGACATGGAATGTCACCCTTATATTTCAATCTACTAGTCTTGATCTCTGAGTAGACTGAAATTGTCAAGTGACATTGATCCAATCAATTCACTAGACATGGCCATTTGTCAGTCTAACATATCGAGGGGCCAAATAGATATATCTCTCTAAAAGATAGGGACAAATTCTATCTTGATCTCACAACATCCACACATTAGTAGAACAATGACAATCACAATCTTTATAATCATTTGGTTAAAGACAATGGTTAATTGTATCATATCATTGTCCTCCTAATGTTGGAGTCTCTAGTGATCTCAAGTCAAAGGTCTAAATGATATAACTCTTATGAGAATCACTTATGACACTGACCATGTAGTGTTCTCATAGTAGGTCGGTCCAGCATCTGTTCCCAACATATACCTATTATCTTGATCCATATCCATATACGCATAATATTCACATAATTATCAATCAAGACTCATACTAGTCTTAATTTATTATTGTTCCCACAATAACAACTGACTAAGGACATTTAGAATAATGCAATAATTATCCACGGATACTATTATAAAAGAAACATGCATCTACTTATAATAGTTAAACAACATTTACAGAATTGTCCTAGGGCACATACCCGAACAAGGCGACCCTTAGGCATCACGAGTAGGTGTTGGGTGAGAAACATTCTTTAGGGTAAGCCTCTCGCTTCAAAGCACCCATGACACCTTCTCTCATGCACGTTGTCTCTCACGAACTCAAAGCTCACTCTACCTGCATTGGCTTTTTCGAGAAGAAAATCTGCGGAACGTCTCTCGTTTCGATTTATGTACATATTTTTAGTTTTGGTGACTATTTCGCTTCGCATGTTTCATCTCTTCTTCTCTATTTTTGTGTATTTGGTTCATCGATTCACGAGTGAAATTAGGTATTCGTCTTAATTGACGATTAGGGCTTCTTTATTGGTTTCTTGGTTTTTGTGCTCCAATTAGGTTTTCATTTGATTTTTGAAATGGGTTTTGTTCTGTTCCTGCGATTGTTATGGAAATATAGGATCTTAATTTGTTTAACATGGATTTTACCTCCTTTTGTTTACTTTCTATTTTGGAGGTTTATATCCGGTGATGGATCTCTCTATTAGTTTTGTACAAGCCCTTATGATGATCAATATAAGCAAGCTTCAAGTTAAACTACAATTGCAATAGCTATTGCGGACATGGTACAAATTGATCAAATCAATTTCCCTACTTAATTGGGTTTCTTCAAGTATATTTTAAGAATTTGTTTTTTAGTGGTTGAGACAGTTGATTTATCTTTATTTTATAATTTCAACTTTTATGGCAATTACTTTAAAACTAACTTAACAGTAGTTGGTGTTCTTTTTTAAGTTTCAATGTACCATTAAAATCAGCAAATTAATGAAATTGGCAGGGCAGAGCCAACTATAAGCTCAACTGAAAATGTAACGTCTTTGTTTACATAGAATGTTTTTATGGACATAGACAGGCTCTGTATTTATATATATATATATATATATATATATATATATATATATATATATATATATATATATATATATATATATATATATATATATATTACGGGCGCAGATACGGGCTGCCTATCTTGGCATAAAGTAAACAACAAGAAAAGTAAATTGCAGAAAATAAATAACACGCACAAATTATTCACGCAGTTCGGACCTCCCGTCCTACGTCTGCAGGGCTACGCCCAGGTGTAAGATCCACTAGGAAATAAAAAGTAATTACAACTTAAACAACATGACTCCTTACTTGTTTTCTCTCAAGTTTGGTGATCCCTCACCAAGTCCTACTGTACTAATCACTCCCCCTATCTTTAGGCTTTTACAAAAGAATCTCCAAGATCCCCTTGGAGTTCGAGATAGTCCGATATCCCCTCAGAGTGTAGGCTAAGTCCCCTTAGCCGGTGTGTATGTGAACACAACTCGTGAGATGGTACTCTCGTGATCGCTTTGATCTTACAAAACAATTGAGTTAATCAGAATACAAAAAATTGATACTAAGACCAGTAAGCATCGAACTATATATAACGAAGGCTTGTGGTGTCTTTGACTCCACGTTCCTTCTCATTCATCGAATCAACACCATTGTGTTTTAGGAAACATATTTGATTGACATCTTTGACTGAGATCTTTAGTTTCCTTATCTTTTGATTGTAATATAATGGTAGCACGATCTGTCCTTCATTATTTATAGATTCTTGTCTTCCCATGAAGATTCTAATGATCTTACATATATATTGGATGCTTATATGGAGGCTTACATGGTAGAGCTACACAAGGAATGTCTCAATTGATTTGTTAGTAGCATAATGTCAATTAATAGCCCGTGACACTTAAGGAGTGACACACAACAATAATATTTACATTTTAACAATCTCCCATTTTGTTATTTGTGTGTCACAACTTTTAGAGTATAGATTAGATATGCAACAAGTATGCAAAAATATTGTTATGTAAAACACAGTCATACCAAGCACTGGCATAAATCCTGAATTTTAGAAATTAAAGTATCAATGAAGTTCAACCAGGAGGATTAAGTAGATAACAAAAATAATTTTTAAACTAGTGTTTCTTCCACTTACTCTATCTAATCTTAGTTCTCCCCTTTGTAGACATAGAAAAAAAAGGGTGTTACAGATGTGCCGAAGTTGGTTGTCCAGTAGACACGAAGATGTCACAAAGAATGTTGGCTTGTTGGAGGTAGTCTAAATAATGGTAGGAGAGTTCTGCATACTGGTCGTCTGTCATGAAGGTAAGAGCTAAAGACGTGGAGGCATCGTGATGGGTAGATGTGCCCACAGTTCCTGATGGACTAGTGGAAGGAGTGAGAGAAGGATCTGAGGGAAAGATTAGTGCCTCTATAGGATACGCAACAGGTTCCAATGATGTTGACATGTGGTGGAAGTGGTATTAGTTTCCATACTTCATTTCATTGGAACTGTAGGAGTTCTTCTTGCATGGCATTTAACCAACATTTATCCATCAAAGCCTCTTTCACATTTTTGGGTTCAAGAGATGATGCACAACATGTATATCCAGCAAGTTTCTTGTAATCTCTTTTTGGGACGTCCCATGTTATGGTCCTTTGAGATATATCTCCAATAATGGATGAGGTAGGATTATCTTTTGAATTTGTGAATTTTCTTGAACATATGATGAAGGTTCTATCGTAGGTACATCCTAAAAGATATGGATGGATCAATAGCAAAATCAGGACTAGAGTTACCAAGATACTCACCTGCAGCAGTTTATGTTGTCACAGTAGCTGGTGTTGTAGGTTCAGGAACATCAGTTGTAGGCACAGATGATGTTGGTAAAGATTCATCGTCATTGTTTTTAGAGGCTTTTGCATGACACCTTATAGTATCGTCTACTACAATGTTGATTGACTCCATGATCCATCGTGTATGCAAATTGTACACTCAAAAGGTTCTACTTGATGTTAAGTATCCTAGAAAGATGCCATAATTGCTCTTCTTGTCGAACTTTCCAACTTGTTCCCTATTTCTCAAGACAAAGCATTTGTTGCCAAATATATGAAAATAACTTAAACTTGGTTTTCTACTTTTCCAAACCTCGTATGGTGTCTGTGTTGTGCAAGGATGAAAGTAGGTTCGGTTGAAGACATAGCATGTTGTGTTCATGGCTTCAACACATAGATTTTGAGTCAATTCTTTTTGAGTTTAGCATAACTCGTGTCGTTTCTTAGATATGGAGATTCTTACATTCTACAACTTCATTTTGTTGAGGGGTGATAGGTGTTGAATATTCATGATGAATCCCTAGACTCCTGCAAAAACCATCAAAGTCAGAATGTTCAAATTCCTTAACATGATCACTGCAGATACGGGGTGATTTTTGTTACTCTTTTCTCATTCTGAAGCTTGATACATAGGTTTCAAAATTCTTTAAAGGCATTGGACTTTGAGCGAAGGAAAGTACCCCGTGAAGTGTGAAAAGTCATTTACACATACAAGGATGCATTTCTTTCCTCTAAGATTGATTGTTTGAGTAGGTCCAACTAAATCAATATGCAGAAGCTCTAGTATTCTTGTAGTTGAACATCTATCTACTTATTTGTGAGCTTTCGTCACTGCTTTACATATTGGCATGGACCGCATGTGGTGTTGTAGACAGAGGAGATTTTAGGAATTCCTCTGGTTGCACCTGAATCAGATAATTTTTTGAGCTGCTGGTAGTTAACATGCCCATGTTTTTGGTGTCAAACCTCAATTTGATCAAGTATGTTGTGGGCACAGATGTTCTGAGCAGGACTCTTTTCAATCTGGATAATTGATTTCTGAAGGTAGCAGTTATCAAATGAGCGCGGCCATATCAAAATGCATTGTCCTTGATGATAAAAAAACCTTGTATTCTTCCTTTGTGAATTTAACTCTTAAGTTTTGGTCACAAAGTTGGTTTATGCTTATGAGATTATTTTTCAAATCTTCAACATGAAGTACATCTGTTAGTGAAGGTAGCCCGGCAACATGCAATGTTCCTTTTCCAATTACTTTGCTACGAACTCCATCACCGAAAGTTACATGTCCTCTTGAAAAAGGTTGATAGTCAGGAAGAAAAAAGATATTACTCGTCAGGTGTTTGGAGCATCCATTGTCGAAGTACCAGTTTGCTGAAAATGTAGTTTTTATGGAGACATGAGCTACATTGCACTTTATGTTGTTTTTTGGTACCCATTTCTGATGATGAGAAGCTTTCTTTGTGGAAGAGCTTATTCTTCTTATGATGGAGTTATATCTCTTGGCAAGCTCCCTGTGCATTTGAAAACATCGAGACCGTATGTGTCCATTCATTCTACAATAGTGCCATATTGATCCGAATCATTGTGGGGATCTATCTCTTCTTTTTGAGTATGGATGCTTTACTTTTTGTGTTTGAGCTGATGTGGAGGTCTTATTGGAGTAGTCAAAAACTTTATGATCTAGAGTCATTTTCCCATCTTCAATACATTATCTAGTTTTTGCTTCAGATGAATAACTCCTTTGGACAACAAAATGTTCTTGTTGACAACCTCTGAACACTTTTCATACATCTCTTTGCAAGCTTCTTTTAAGCCTGCAAAATCAACAGAATTAGCGGAATTTAAATCACGTTCATAATCAGGGATTCTTACGATGGGATGTCATTAGAGTCTATGGTCACAATTGTTGGATGAGTAGTGAAAATAGTCCATTCAACTGGTTGTTTTTCTAGTGTATTGATGGAGGTAAACGCAACATGGTTACTTTTGTTACTTTCATCATCTGACTCTAAATCACTTAAGGTTGTGATGGGGGATTGTTTTCTTCTTTATGAAGTTCGGACATTCAGCTTGATAGTGTCCAAACCCGTCGCATTCTCGACACTGAACTATTTTATTTTTCCCTTCACCAGCTGGATTTTGTTTGAAGCCACTGGGTTTACTGCCATGGACCTTTTTAAATAGCCCGTTGTACTACTTTGGGAGCAAGGCGAGTTCACTGTCTTCAGTTTGATCTTCTTTGGCACTGGCTTTCAAAGCAATTTCTCGATGCTTTTGACTTTGATTTAGATGCATCTCAAATGTAGTAAGGGAACCCATCAGCTCGTCAAACTGCATGTTCTTCAATCCTTTAGTTTCTTGGATTGCAGCGACTTTGACATCGAACTTAGATGGAAGAGATCTAATGACCTTCTCGACAAGCTTTCTATTCTTATAGGTTTTGTCGAGTTGTTCAGCTTGATCAACAATATCTTTCAGCTTGGCAATATATTCGGCAATAGTCCCATCATCGCCCTTTCATAGTGCTTCAAATTGTGAGGACAATAGCACCTTTTTAGATTCACGTACATCATCATTTCTTTCAAATACATTTTAAAGGATTTTCCACGGATCTCATGCAACTTTGCATGATAAGATCAACTTTAGATGTTCTTGGTTCACACCACTAAATATAGCATTCAAGGCCTTGGCATTCACAAGCATCAATCTTTCATCAGCCTCTGTCCAATCATCCATGTTTTTGGTTTACCATACTATTTAGAGACTGAGTAACCCTTTTCAATGGCTTACCATGTTTTCACATCAATGGATAGGATGAATCCTTCCATGTGAGACTTCTAGTACATGTAATTAGTGCATGTGATAAGTGATGGTTTCGTTGTTGAGGCACCTTCAGGTTGATCAGATTGATGAGAATAAGACATTACTTGAAATTAGGATATGCCTTCTTCAACACAACAAAGAAAATAGGCATTAGGCTCTGATACCAAATGAAAGTGTAATGTCTCTGTTTACATAGAATGTTTTTGTGGGCACAGATAGGCTCTGTATATATACATGTGTTGTGGGCACAGATACAGGCTATCTATCTTGGTGTAAACTAAACAGCAAGTAAAGTAAATTGCAAAAAATAAATGACATGCACAAATTGTTCACGTAGTTCGGACTTCCCGTCCTACGTCTGCAGGGGCCACGCCCAGATGTAAGATCCACTAAGAAATAAATAGTAATTACAACTTATACAACAAGACTCCTTACTTGTTTTCTCTCAAGTTTGGTGATCCCTCACCAAGTCCTACTGTACTAATCACTCCCCTATCTTTAGGCTTTTACAAAAGAATCTCCAAGATCCCCTTGAATTCGAGATAGTCCGATATCCCCTCGGAGTGCAGGCTAAGTCTCCTTAGTCGGTGTGTATGTGAACACAACTCGTGAGATGGTACTCTTGTGATCACTTTGACCTTACAAAATAATTGAATTAATCAGAATACAAAAAATCGATACTAAGACCAGCGAACATCAAACTATATATAACGAAGGCTTGTGGTGTCTTGACTTCACGTTCCTTCCCATTCATCGAATCAACACCATTGTGTTTTAGGAAACATATTTGATTGACATCTTTGTTTGAGATCTTTAGTTTCCTTATCTTTTGATTGTAATATAATGGTAGCACGAGCTGTCCTTCCTTGTTTGTAGATTCTTGCCTTCCCATGAAGATTCTAACGATCTTGCATATATATTGGATGCTTATGTGGCGGCTTACATGGCAGAGCTACACAAGGAATGTCTCAATTGATTTTTTAGTAGCTTAATGTCAATTAATAGCCTGTGACACTAAAGGAGTGACAAACAATAACAATATTTACATTTTAACATCAACTATTTTGATTGAGACTTTGTTTGCTTGCTTATGTCTTTCATTTTGTTATTATGTGAAACTACAAAGCACTTACCCTCGTTTCCCATCTTTTAAAATCAAGGTTGGCATAGGAGAAGGTATATTGACATTTGCTACAAGAGTTCTTATTACCAGGTAATATGTTGTTGCATGTCTTCTGTTCGGACGATGTACTAACTTTTAATCTATTTCGAACAATTGTTGGAACGTGCTTGTTTTTTGGATAATGCTTGTTATTTATCATGTCTTGAAGGAAGTTAACAATGCAACTGGGATTTCATCATATTTGTCACTAATACTTCACCTTTTTCAATTATGGCAGTCTCCATGCACGCATTATTGGTTAGGATTGAGTACTATCTCTTATGTTATGCTAGCTAAACCCTGATAACAATATTTTTTGGAATATGACCATAGTATATTAAATGGACCTAATGATTGTTAATTCTTACTGTTGTTTTTCTTCCTAACTAATTTAACTTTCTCCATTTGGCATGTTTTGTTTTGTTTTAGCTATATTTTCACCTTTTTCTGCTTATCAGTGTTAGTGAGGTCGTCTCCTGTAGAATAATGTTTATGGTCCTTATGGTGTAGGTTGTTTGGCTTTCTGTTACTTATGTTTATAAAGCCTTCAACTTTTGGTGCTCCTTCTTAAAGATATTATTTCATTGGTTCTTAACTTGTATGTTATAAAACTTACAATTCTATCTTAACATCTCCATGTTGGTATGTCCAATTATTAAAAAAAGAATATGGATGTTTTCTAAGATGTGATGAGTCCTATCTACATTTTGTATTGTTGTCAATGATGTAATGAATTTATTGAGCCCATGCCACAATTTCTAATGTATGTCTTATCTGAATATATTATCTTATCTAACAACACTCAAGACTGAATAAATATTTCATTAAATGAGTAGTTTGAAACCGTTGGATGCTAGAATCCATTTCACTAATCGAAAGCATTATTTTGTTAAATGTTAATATTGATTGACTATGTTTGTCCTTTAATAAGCTAATCAACCAACATTTTGTGCATTACCTTTTACTTATTTTTTGTTTCTCTATTCGTTGCATGTATGTACCATTAGAATAGCACTCTTGAGGCAGTTACATATGTTTTTTGTGGATTGAGTGTTGGAAATGCGATTGTGTATGACTCTATTATCATGTAAACATTAGTGTTCAATGAAGTAGTCTTAGTATTTCTTGATGCTTGATACTTTGTTTTCTTGTTGATGTTTAGTTGTTAAATATATGATACTTCACAATACATAATATTTGTCTTTAGCCTTCCTTTCATATGTTGAAGGACATCGTGTACAATTATTTCTAGAGATTTTAGGTCGATTAGGAATTTATTCTCTTTTTGTTTTTAATTGAGTTGGTGATCTAGTTTGTTACAGTTCGAGATTGTCATAAGTATAGAGTACTACATATTAGAAATCCCAATTATGCCTTGTTTAGGTTAGAAGTGAGACATTATGGTAAAAGTTGTGAATACTATTGAATGACTACTTGTTTTGCTCTCTTTTGTTTGTTTCACATTCATTGGTCATAACATTGAAAGAATATAAAAGGAGCTATCCTTTACCGAGTTCTGAAGTTGAACTATTACAAAAAATTGAAGTCTCCTTGGAAATCATTGAAATACCTTTACCAACTTATTATTGTTCACATTCATGTATTATATATTTGTAATTCAATTGAATGTTATTCCTTTTTCATTTCTATATTAGAAATTTGTTATTTGGTTGTCATCATCATCATCCATACATATTAATCATCTCATTTCATAGTTTCATCTTTTAATTTTAAATGTTTTCTTATACGACTATTAACATTTTTATATTGAAAGTCAAGTATGGATGTAAAGTAATAACAACATAAAAGCCTCAATTCTAAATAAGTTGGGGTCAACCCACAAATCAATCATTTCCATTCAACTCGATTTAATGTTGTTGATGTAGAGCAAGGTAGTTTATTTCTCGGAGTAAATGTTTATTGCTTTGCTTACATGTATTTTGCTCTTTATAACTTTGCGAAGTGATTTTTCATGATTGGAAGCACGTAAGTTGCTTTGATATTACTCTTTGGTGAATATGTGTTATTCTAATTCGTACAATATCAATGTCGTAAGCTCCTTTTGAATCCTCCTCTAATCCAGACTTTCGGATGAGAATATGTTTTTTGTATATTTGACATTTTTAAAATAATTTGTTAAGAAGTTATAGGAATTAGCATGTAAATTATGATGTTCATGAAATTTTATGTTAAGAAACATAAATCTGATTTATAATGTTGATCAGGGTTCTCTTCTTCTCTTGTTTGATCATCTTCTTGAACTTCAATCCCATAATATATTGACATGATCACCTGCAGCAAATCAAGTGCATTTCTTAATTTAATCTCTATGAAAGTAATTACAATAAGAACAACAAGTCGGATAGATAAAATGTATATGCGTTGCCCATTAACATGATCTTTGAGGTCTTAGTGGCTTAGAGCTATCACATGATTGATTGATAGTTTCTGTATCAGAGTGAAACAACTAAACACGAAAACACATGTGTCGCTTAGACGTTTCTTAAAGGTTTTTTTCCATTGGTCTTGGAATGACATTTTGATCTCTTTGTAGAGTTGTGATGGCTTCTTCCAATATGCAGTTTCGTATGAGATTCTTGAAAGACTCATTTGTGTTCACTTTTTTCAAAGATCACCCACTAGTTATATATATATATATAGGGTTTTCACTGTTTTTATTTTCAATTAAATGTTTCATGGTCATCTTCATCATGACCTTCTGAAACAAACAATTAGTTGGTTTAGGTTTTATACATCAAACAAAACAGCCATTACAATGAAACTGAAGATCATCTAGTTTCTTTAAGGAAGACTTTGTACTAATAGGACTCAATGGCACTTAATGATTCAAAACACTTGTTCACAATGAAAGCTGTGTTGGGTCTTCATTCTTGCAAAGTTTTCCTCAATATGGAGTTTGTTGAGCTCTCATTCTAAATTGTTTATTGACTAGCCTTAATGTGCAATTGCATTTTCATAATGGCTAATATCAAAGGTCGTTGTTTTCATATCTAGGGTTAAGCAATAGTTGTGATATTGTATTATAGAGATTGATTAGTGGATATATGCTATGCAACATTGAATGATTTGTTAGTGAGTAGGTGGTGTTTATGATGTTAATATTATTTTGAGACTGATTAAGATGTTTGTTACAAGTAGATGGTATGACAATATAAACGATGAAAATAATTATAATTGAAGTGACTTTTAATTATATTAAATAAATTGTAAGATTTTATAATATATAAAATATATATTTTAACTTAGATTCACGTTAGTGTACGTAGCACGTGCAGAGCACTTTATCAAAATTAATATGTATATTATATATACCCAAAATTTTGAGTTTGTATACAAAGATTTTTATACCAATTAATTAGTGTATTTAGGCTAATCAATATATATATACATATATATATAAAAAGGAAGATCTTCCTAAAAGGATTTATAGAATTGTGACAAGTAGGATTAATAGGATTAATAAAATTGTGACGTGGGATTAATAGGATATATGTTGTTATTCAATAAAATTGTAATTCATTGTCACACATAGGGATTAAACTTTACTAACATGTTTTATATGGACAACAAAATTGTGACACGTATAAGATTAATAGGATGTTGTAAAATACATCAATAAAATTGTAATTCATTGTCACACGTAGCACTTCCATACTCAGGACAAAGTTTCCAATTTTGTCACCCAATGCCAACAATGCATTGTCACATCAAAAAATGAATGTGTGCAAAATAGTTTTGATGCATAACACGTATGGTGTATATCTCGAGATGCACTCGGACGACTCTCATAGATGGGTCTGCGCGTTACGTCACAGGGGTGTCACTTAGGGTGTCAATTATGGTGTCATTCTAGCATTTTCCATAAAACAAAGTCTAATTCTAAAGTTTTTGCTTTCGAAAAAAATAAAAAAAGTTTTGTTTTGTTTGTTTTTTTTTTTGCAATGATCAATTAAGTTCATTGGTGATTTTTCATTTTTCTTTTTTATTTGTGGCCGTAAAGAAGGTTTTTTATTTTTGGGAAAAGATCAATTAAATTCATTGATAACTTTTGGAGAACAAAAAAAAAAAACTGAGAAAGTTTTCTTTTTTGTCGTAAAGAAAGTTTTTTTTCGGCAACTCTTACAATGTTGTTTTGATACAATTTTAATAATCTGTCTCTACGAGGATATCTGAAGTAAAATGAAGCACCTATTACACAATTGATGTAAACAAACGTCGGTGAAAGCATTGGAAAATTGCTCTATCAAAAGGGAAAACAACACTCTGAGAAGAAAAATAATCCTACAACAACTAAAAAAGTCTTGCTATTTACCAAATATTCGGGTGGTCAAATGATTTGGTACATATGGAGTTGTGAGTATAAAAGTTGAGAATTTGAGACCCAGCTACAACACGTTAAGTTTATTTTTTTTTTTTTTCAAAAAAGTGTGTCTTACTATTTTGACTCTATTTTGTCATGTCAATTTGACATGGGAGTTCTTAAGGTGTACATTGAGTTTCGCACAATCAACAAGTACCTATCTGGACGCCATTGATTTTTAGCGCGAACTGAGGTGCATCAAACATACGCCATCAAGTAGATATTGTTTTGTGAGTATCGTTTATAGGTTACAATAATAGAGTTCCATATGTTATGAAATGGATGGACAGTTGTACATGTAGGTGATCAAATTGTGAAGCATGGTTCTCACATTGAATTGTAACATCAAACATGACTCTCACACTTCATGGTTATCCCGTTCGATGAGGCATGGTATTAAGTAGACTATGTCTCGCCATCCAACCTGGAGGTTGTCCCACCAACTCATACGAATAGTACATTTTGTTTATTAATGAATCAAGTTGTGAACATATATTTAATCATATGTTATGTTTTTACATAAACAAGGAAAAACTATTTTATATTAAATTTATTTTCAAAATATTATTCAACCATAGTTGAACTTGTTGTCTTATTATATTACCGACAAGTATTACTTATCATGACAATAGGTAGATACTATAATTTGTGAATAAAACATTTATGCAAGGCTATGTTGTGTTATACAAAATTTAAATCATTTGTCAATATCTCTTTAGAGATTTGAAAAGTGAGTATTTCACTTTATATATCTTTTCACCCTATGGAGTTATAAATATATAAATATCAAAAAATGCATTGCTCCAAAAACTCAAAATGAGCGATTGAGTCTCAAGTTACAAAATTTAATCAGTCAAATATTAATTATAATTCCGCAATTTAATTACCTCTATGTTGAGGCTACGTAGAAATATGACTGATGAGACAATAAAAATAAGGTCAATCCAATAAATATCGAGTGCGCACATCAATCCAATAAAAATATTAATGATTAATTTCTTGTCTCATGGTAGTTGAGTAAAATAATGAGATATTATAAATATAATATCGCTCCCGTCCAATTAGTTCAGCTTCAAATTAAGAAGCATATGTTGCATATAATGATCATGATCGCAATAATAAATTTATAGATGTAGAAAATGTGAAAATATCAGGTAAAGGTCGTGTTGACAATTCCACCAAAAATTGGAACAAAAGTGGTGCACTACTACAAAGGGCAAATAACTATTGACAATGAGCGCTCATAATTATAACATTTTTTGGTCATATATGAAAGGCTATTTTACCTAAATATTGTCATATATATATATACCCGAATATTTTTGTGACCTTTACCATGCCTTCAAAATCAAAGGCAAAATATTATGAATATCATTGAAAATGGCTCGATAAAACAAGCACATCGAGATGTCTTTAAATCGTGACCTAAATATGGGCGATGAGTTTATGTCTTGTGTATCGTGCTACATGCATGTACATTATAATATAAAAGTGAATATTTCTCGAATTCGAACTTAGTGGAGGCTAATGTTCAGCAATATCCGTACAACAATTTTATTGTTAATATCTTGTTCAGAAGAAGTTTACTCAAAATAATAGAAAATTTATCTATATGCATATGATTTAATCTGAGTATAATATTTCTGACTTTAACTTCTAGAATATATAAGGCACATTAAAATGAATGTCGTCGTAAATCAAATGACATTCATAATGTGGAAAGATCTATTTGATTATCCATAATCATCAATAATGTGGAAATATTGTAAATTCGCACGGACATCCTTTATCGAATTGGATTTTTTTTATCACTTGGAGATTATCTTAAGGCAAATCAATAGGAAACTTATATTGATTTAACTCTCCATCAATCATATTATAAGATGCATTTGATTCATAATAGAGAATTTATTTATAGCAAGTTTTGTTAATTCTCACTTTGATGAAGCAATTTTCTCACTATTAGGGAGATATATAAGCCAATTCAAAAGGAATGACGTGAAATTGCTTGAAACTCAAATTGCATTAAATTTGTTGTATTATGATCCATGTATAAATTAATATAAACTCGAAGTTCAAATGATCATTCAGTAGCAACAAGTTATGAATCAATTACTTGATGCAAATATTATATACAAAAGAGTGACAATCATATGCTTCAGCATTAAATGGTTCATATAGAAAAACGATGTCCATGTGCAACAAATGCACAAGATGTCTCACCCATGTGAACATGAGGGGAGAATCAAAATGAGTTATTGGTTATTGTATTGCACTTTTTTTCCCTTCGCTATGATTTTATCCCACTGGGTTTTCCTAGCAAGTTTTTTTTTAAGAGGCAATCCTAACATTATCAAAACTCTGTATCTAAATTGATTAGTGTATTGCACTCTTTTCCTTTCGCTATGGTTTTATCCAATTGGGTTTTCCTAGCAAGGTTTTTAATGAAGCAATCCTAACATTATTATACTTTATATAAAAAAATAAAAGAAAAATAAATTATGAGAGCAATTAATGTATTCTTTTTCCTATACTAGATTTTTCCCACGGGGTTTTTCTAGTAGAGGTTTTAATGAGACATTTATATTTTCTCTAAGTGTATCAATGTGTTGCACTCTTTTCCTTAGCTATGGTTTTGTCCTTCTGGGTTTTCCTAGCAAAGTTTTTAATGAGACAATCAACAAATATTATACTACAAAGCAATATTATACTCTTTTTCCTGTACTAGATTTTTTCTCACATAGTTTTTTCTAGTAGAAGTTTAACGAGACACATTTTTTCAACAAGTGTCATCCAAGGGGGAGTGTTATGAAATGGATGGACACTTGTGCATGTAGGTGACCAAATTGTGAAGCATGGTTCTCACATTGAATTGTAACATCAAGTATGACTCTTACACTTCATGTAACTTGTAATCCTCTCCAATGTACACCAACTCTTCCATGTATTGTCTATGTTGCTTGTGATGTGTTGTATGACTTGTGGTGTATGTATAACTTGTACACATTGTATAAGTACAATTATCATCATCACCAAATGACCTATATAAAGGTGTCCAACTCCATTGTAATGGACACACCAATGTGTGAATGAAATCTCTACATTCTCATCTCTAGCTCTCTTCTCTCTTGTCTCATCTTCTTTACTTGTTCTAATAGTTCTTAGTTTAAGTCTTCTATACTTAAGTCTTTAGCAAGTTAACTTAAGTTCTAATTGACTTACAACTTAGTTTACAAGACAAGAAATTTTGAAGTCACAACGCCAAGGCCAAGTCACATTAGACACGTGAACTGTCCGTCCGTGGATACAGACACACAGTGCATAACATTTGCCGAAGCCGAGTCGACCGCTCATGCGCGCGATGTGATTTGGGGTGCCACTCTCACGGATGTTACTTGTTATCATTCCCTCCACATCGAAAGCAGAGAAAGGCGTTTTTGTGTCGTCTGTTACTCCCACGGTTGTTTTTTGTTTCCAGCCAGACCACGACCCTTTTCACCACCCCAATAATTGCCCTCCAAATCTTTTTGACCACCAAAACCCCAACTCCCCCAATTTCAAAGAAACAAACAAACCCATCTCCACCTCTCAATCTCCTCCAAATCGGTACAAGTCCTTCTTCTTCTTCTGCTTGTTTAGTGATTAGGTTTTTCAAAATTGGGTCTCTTTTGTTGTTGTTGTAATTGAGCTTAATTTGAATACCCATTAAGCAAATTTTGTTTCATAGTCATGGTTGCTTGTTCTGCTTCTACTAATTGTTGTTGTAGCTTGTTTCAAGCTCTACCGGACGATGTCTTTACATTTATAACTCAATTTCTGACCCCCAGAGACGTTTGTGCTCTAACCCTATGCTGCCGGAGCCTCGCCGCTCTGGCGGCATCGGAGAAGGTGTGGTTTGGGCAGTGTGAGGCATTAGGGGTAGTGGGTAGTCGAGATCTTGTTGATTGGAGGAGTGGTGTGGCCTCTTATAAGGCCTTGTGTAAGTTCATTTTTAGTGTTAGACCCTTAATTGGTATATGGGTGCATCAGAATCCTGAGCTAGGTAATGTGGTGTATGTGATGCCTGGTTACGTTTCGGTTGTCGGGTGTCGCGTAATTCCTCAAGAGCTTGGCCCTTTAGGATTACAAGAGGGGCCGCTGTTGTGGGCGCCGGTGTTTGAGGTTATCGGGGATTTTGATGGATCGGTGGCCTTCTTTCTTCATGGGCGTGAAAGAGATGGTGATTATGTGTATCCTGGTTCGCTTAGGCCGGTCGATAAGGATTGTAATGTTTTGTTACTAGAGGTTGAGCCTAGGAAGCGTGGTGGTGGAGGTAAATTGTTACATAGTAAGAGTGTGGTGCATTGTGATTCAGATTGGGATCTCTCTAGGCATATTTGTAGGTATGATAAAAGTGGGATTTCGAGATCTCAAAGGGTTGTTGGTCAGAGTAACTCGGTAGTGTCATTCAGCCGCTTAGCTTTTGCGGATAGAAGGAAGCTTTTAGAGGTTGTCACGAGTGATATTCGTTTGAAGATCCCTATTTCAGTTAATGGGTTGATGTTCCCAGGGTTGAGAATGCAAAATGAGAGCTTTCGGAAGGATATAGTGCACTTGACTGAGCGCAGGTTGGTGTTGATGCAAATGTATAAGCTTGGTGGAGCCTGTGTTGATTTTCAGGACTTGCATCGAATGCCTATTAATTTAAAGAAGTCAGAATCAAGCAGAAGCAAAAAGAGCTTGCATTGCCAAAGTAATTTGTGTGGAGCTCAAAATGGGAATGAGGGTCACTTGTGCCGAAGCAGGAGAAGCGTTTCTGGTTTATTTAAAGATAGCCTAAAGCTCATCCTTGGAAGGTCCTACTCGTTGAATGGCAATCATGAAATTTCAAGGAGCGGTTCATCTAGCAGCGAATCCAAGCACGCACAACTCAATGAGTTTCTAAGATCAGGTGACACGATCGGGCTAACTTTGCATGCTTCCACCATGAGGCTATCTACTTATCGAGCATGGCCAAACATGCACGATAACAGGTTCGCTCTGTACAAGCTGCCAATGCAGTTACCAAAAGCGGGGAAAGATTATGCTGGCCTTTGGGGTGGCACCTTTGGTTGGCCTCCTGGAAGGATAACGGAAGATAAGTCTGGGAAGGCCCTTTTCTTTCTTTTGCTTTCATATGAATTATCTGAAGGACAGTGCCTTCTAATTGCAACCAAAATATTGGAAGGCACCCACTATGTTCTTCATCCCAATGGCTCGGCTATGTTTGTTGTTAAAATTGATGAGATTTCATCAGATCCTTTTCCATGGAAAACTGATGGAGATTCCATACCCGTAGATGTGAAGCAAGCGTACAATGGGGAGGGTATTGCAAATGGGTATGGCTTCAGGTATCCTGGCGCTAAACCTGGCTCATTGTTTGTAATCCAAAACGGGACCCTCGCGTTTGTCTGGAAAGAATCTAGGGCTGTCTTGACCTTACAGAGGCTGGATCTGGAGGTATTATTGAAGAAAGGGGAAAGGATTCCTGCTCTACCTCCAATTTTGAACTTTGCATATCTGACAAAGTCCCATTCAAATGTGTTCACCGGGTTCTCTTCTCCAAGGTGTGCTTTTCTCTACCATAAAACTTTTGTTTCACAAAATATCGCTCTTCTTTTGGCTTAACATGGGTTACATGATCGCTTTATGAATTTGATGATTAATGCCTTTAGGAACATGTCCAAGCACAAAAACCCTCTGTTAATGAGATATTTGGTGTCTGCACTTCCCTTTGACTTGAGTTTTTTTGGAAAATGATTTTTCTTGGACCATCAATGAGCATTCTTGATGCTGTTGTTGTCGTTGATATTGCCAACTTTCCATATATTGTACTTGTTTGTGGTACGGTGTACCTATTTTGCTGATCATGTTGCTGAACATGCATGACAAACTCGATGGTTGCAATGATTCTGATTTATCAACTATTATTTTCCTTATCTAAATGTTCTGTGGGGGTGTATGTTTTGTCTTAGGGTCATTTCTTCATCAGTTGTTTTTTCTCTTTTGATGGCATGTTATAGCTAGTGGGATCAAACTTCAAAGAATGATTTTCCTTCCTTCTCAGAACTTAAAAATGCATAAATTTATTGCAACAAGTTGGCAGGATATTTTATTCAAATATTAGTAACTAATATTAAGTTTAAGTTAGTAACCATCTCATTAGATTTTCAATTAGTTTGGGACATGTGAAGATTGAAAAACTGCTCTATCCATTTTGTTTCCCTTGGCTTTGGGAATTCTCTCCATTCAGTTTCTTGGTCAAATGGCTCGACCTACACTTTAGTTTTGACTCATACTCAGGTGCTTGTATTGATGGAATAGTATTGTACTTAGGCTTGGGCGGACCATAGATATTAATCAGGCCCAACCCATAGGCTTGACCTATGAATCCTTCAAATTGTTCCTTCCACTATGTTAAAGTACCCAACTTGTCCTAATGCATTTTATTTAAGAAATCATTTATAATTCGTCAGCACAATTGAATAATGCTCATTTTATTTAATTTCCATTTCTTAGCTTCATTTATCTTGCATATGGCTTTTGAGCTACGATAATAGTTTATGAGATTTGGTTTACTTTTTGTATCACGCTACACACTAGAAGATCAATCGTTTAGATTCTGGTTCAGCTTGAACCACTTCCTTTGGCCCAATTATCTGTTTGTCACACTTGTTTCGAGAGTTACATTATTGGGACTTCTCTTGATGATCTTGGCCTATTAGGCATCTTGCTTTACTAGTAATCTCCCAAGTCTGCTTTGGAGCATGATCCTTATTCTTAAGGAGCTCGCTAAGGTAACCCACTTTGGGCACCAACCCAGTCGTTTGCCGTGCGATATACCTCGCAAGTGCGCACACACATCTCGAGGTGTATCGCATGGCATCCGACTGAGTCGGTGCCCAAAATGGGTTATCTGATCATTTTCTTATTCTTAATTTGTTGTTCAATTGTTTCATTAGTTTTGTTACATTGAAATTTTTATTTGCATGTTATTTGAACGTTTCACAATACATTTAGTGGACCAAGTGAACAATTTCACAATTAAAATCGACTAATGAGCATACTTCAAAGTAAGGATTGCAAGGCATTAAGGTGATTTCCCTGGCCTAAGTGAGGCGGTGCCTAGACAACGCTTAGGCGATGCCTAGTCGAACAAAATAATATTTATTTTGAGGTCACTGGATAAGTATTTATTTATTTATAAGTTCTTAGATGACACTAATTGTCTATTAGTCGGTGTGATTACTATTTAATATATACTTCAAAGATACTAATAAGTCTCTAGGTCCTTATTTAAAATTGATTGTGTCAAGATTTTGTTGTCGGGTATGTATTTTGCTATCAAACTTAATTGTAAATTGCCCCTTCAAATTTCTAAAAATTACTTAAAAGGACACTGCCCCCTAAGGCACCACCTTGGCGATTTTGTCTTAAAACGCCTAGGTGATGCCTAGGCGACGCCTGACGCCTTGCAATCGATGCTTCAAAAAAAAAATTGATGAGCATTGTAAATATTATAAAGCTTATATGAAAAATACAATCGCAAAAGATACGATGCTAGTTTGTGTGGTGTTGCACTTGCAACATGGCGGTGATTGTGATCAATGGAAATTAATGATGATTTATCATGTTATATCCAATTGACTTAGTTTCTTAAATTCTTGTTCATGGTGCTATTTATTGTTTATTGTTTCCCTATTTGTACATTTCTTTTTCAAATTATCTACATGTCCACTTGGGCGCTATGTTCCATAGGCATCACCTGGACATCACATCCAGGGACGGACACTCGTATATGATGAGGGGGCCATGGCCCTCCAAAATTTTCGATTTTGCTGAGTATTATATGCATATCCGTTTATGCAAGCAACGAAATCTCAATTTGGCTCCACTCACATCTCACACAACCGTTTGATTTTCAATATGATGTGATCCATACTTTCATATCCCATGGTGCCACATTTTCTTTAAAACCCTTAATTTCCCATCATTTTGCGATTTACTGTTTTGGCTAGCATCTTTACTCTTTATTTTCTTATTTCTTCTCTATCAAAGCATAGAGTCTTTGCTTTTTCGATCAAATTGATTCCTTAATGTTTATCATTTTATAAGGTATTTCAATTACTTTCCTTTTAATTTTATATAATGATATTGTTTGTTATCTTTAATATGTATTAATATGTATCAATGTTGACCAATATCAAAAATAGAATTAATAATTTACTATAGCTTTTAAGTCTTTAGAATTAGACCAAAGCATCTTCGAGTAGATAGATGAGATATCACTTGTTAGAAGACAAGGTTTGGGGAGGCGATGGGTTCGACTCCTGTTGAAGGAAAAAAAAACGTAAAAATAATTTTTAAAGGAAGATTTCCCCCCCCCCCCCTCCTCCTCCTCCTCCTCCTCCTCCTCCTCCTCCTCCTCCTCCTCCTCTCGCGTGGGAGGCTGGTCCGCCCCTGATCACATCAATACTGAAACTAATCCTAATTGGATTTTCAGCTGTTTATTTTGCATGATGTCATTAAAACAATTGCTTCTTTTTTTTCAAAAAGTTTAGCGAGAATAGCTGAGCATTAGGATTTTTATAGTTACTTTGTATGAGAGTTGATGTACTAATCAAACATACACATAAAGGGAATGCTAGTACTGGGAAGGAAGGGGTGCTATCAGAACTAATTACAAGTAAAGAACACAACTGATAAAACCGGGAGGAAATTTGTTAGTGTGGGCTATCCTAATGTTGTTTTGTTGATTCTTGTTTAAAAAATTAAACCAAAGCCGAAACAAAGAGAAAGAGAAAAGGTCAATAGGTAATATTGTGCAAATCCAAACTCTATAGAGCTCCATTTGAAGTATGCATGAGAAAATGATTGAATATAAAGAATAGATTCATGGATTTCCAATTTCATTGACGACGATTTTGGAGGCTGAAAAAGAGTAGGCTGCATTCAATTTTCAATCTGGAAACTATCCTTTATTTTCAAAAAATCAAAACATGTTAAAACAAGGGAAAAAACTGATTTGCATTCGGCCAGTGAGTCTTTGAAACCTCATATCCAAAACACACCTAATATAATACTAAGACTCGGAGAATTGAAGAAGCAAGGAATAAATGTTATCTCAATTTTCATCTTTGGCTCCTGTTAAGTCCTGGGATATTTTGGTTATGTTTCTGATAGAACACCGATATCGATTGATTGAATTGAGAACAATTACAAAAGCAAATGTAACCCTAGAGAAGATTCTTAAAACTCTCTCAACCAAAACTCCTAAGAGTTCCCCAAATTACATTCAATTTCGCATCCCCCCAATCTCACTAACTCATCCCTATTTATAGTGTTTACCCTTAACTAACTCTAAATGACTCCCTCTATATGGGATTCTATCATTACTCCCCCTCAAACATCCACCTTGTCCTCAAGGTGGCACATAGAGAAATGAACACCGAAGAAAAAGGATATGTCCGGATCATGAACCTATGTAGTGGGAGGTAGGTGAAGAACACAAAAGCAAATGCCCATGCCAGAATCCATATGAACCTTGCAACCAAATAACGAGATACCCCATTCATCAACCTCGATGCTCAACCATGTCATAGTGATAGTTACATCAGTCCAACAGCGAGGAAGCATGACCAAATGAAACTCCAGTGTCTGAACTATGCAAGCCAAAACCCAATCCCATTGGACCATATCAACACACATGGTATCAAAATCAAAGATCCAATGATGCACTAGCCTAGTTGGTCCTATATCAGGAAGGCTGATTGTAACATGAAGAACCCCATCAAAGGAGCTGTGATCAACAACATCTCGTCACGTCCTCCACCCCAACAAACAAGTAACATCCTCCCAATTGTGTCCACCACTAAGGACATCCAAACGAACATCTTTCATAACCTCTTCACGCATACACAACATGAAAGGAGACGCTATAGAATATGTAAACATCATGATCAAGCTAACAAACATTTCTTCAAACACTTCGAAGGTAGTAGGAGACGACCCGATATTTATAGACCAAAACGAGCTACCACACATCCAATAGTCAACCATTTTGAACATTTTGATACACTCCCAAGTGACGCACTCTCCCTCGTCATCACTTGAGGGCATGGACTGCAACAAAATGCAAAACCGCACCGCCAACAAGCTTATAGGAAAAGAAATACCCAATGGAGGAGACAAAACAACGAGGGTTAGATAGTCATCTAGTGATGTGGTATTTAAATAGACCGGCCACTCTAAGTGAAAGAAGTAACACGATGATCAAGGAAAATCAAGGGCTACAATATAATCCATCATGATTTGGGATGTAAGGCACGTTAAACTCATATGGGCCAACAATATTAAATAAGATGAATGAAGCGTTAATCGATGAGGATAGATAGCTCTATCATGAAGCAATTGGATTAATGTGGGACGTATTGCACTTTTAATGAAACATTTACCCTCATGTATTGGCAACTTTTCCATCATCCATATACCTTGAGATCCCGATCGATCATCTAGTATCCTCTGCCCCTAATTCGTCTGTCTTATTCCCCATCGTTAACCAAATATCAACTGATACGTAGACTTTTGAGAAATCAGCCCAGCAACACAAGAAAACAGCAAGAAAATCAGCCCAACAACACAAGAAAACAGCAAGATTGAAGGTGGAAATGATTGTCGAGTGAAAAGAAGGTGGAGGCCACGGTGAAGGACGTAACGTCATGACATGAAACGCGATTTTCGCCAACCTATAGATCTGTTGAAATTCATTGTGTAAAGGTGATTTCGGCTCCATTGAAGGATATGTTGCACCAATCTTGATCGCGATGACAACACAACTTTTTGTAGTCGCCACTAGCATATTGTTACGACCGAAATTGATGACCACGAAATGCAAATCCGCTGGAATCGGCTTCCATGAAATTTGATCTGGCCATATTGAGACTTTCTTTGTAGGAATCGACCCTGAAGAAACTAGATCTGGCCATGTTGAAATCTTCTTGACGTCTGATTCAACAAGAGAAAGTCGGATCTGACGAGCCTTCATCTGAGCACCAAAATTTGGTTGATCTGGCTAAATCTAAACTGTATGGCCGCTTGCCATCTCCGATCTGTTTGATCTTTGAAGCCGCTAGCTTTGTTGAAGGCACATGCTCTTGATCACCGCATCGAAACACGGACCTCAACTTTCGCCTCGATAGAATCCTCCAGTGTTGAGATTCGTTGCAACTCCGCCGGAATCACCCTCATCTGCTCTTCCAGGTAATGAACACAAGCGACGACTCGAGCATCTACCTTTGGATCCATCGAGTTTGCTCTGATACCGATGATAGAGCACCGATATCGATTGATTGAATTGAGAACAATTACAAAACCAAATGTAACCCCAGAGTAGAGTCTTAAAACTCTCTCAACCAAAACTCCTAAGAGTTCCCCAAATTACATTCAATTTCTCATCCCCCCAATCTCACTAACTCATCCATATTTATAGTGTTTACCCCTAACTAACTCTAAATGACTCCCGCTATATGGGATTCTATCAGTTTCCTAAAGCTTTCTTAATTAAAATCTGAATGTGGCCTTCCTAGGTTGCTCAAGTTAAACAATTCGATGGTATTGTAAAAGACAAATGGTGTCATCATCTTTAATCTATAATGGAAGGGATGTTGTTTCTTGTTTTTATATCAATGGTAGAGTGATACTTTATCCTGTAACTGTACCATTGGGTGAGATAACCATGGTCTGGATCCTTTGGTGCTTCATTTTATTTCAGTTTGAAATGGTGTTGGTCTTGATTGCATATGCATGTCCATCGTCTGCTTTTTTTTTTTATAAGGTTTGTACTTTGCCTACTTTTTTTTTTTATAAGGTTTGTACTTCGCCTACTTTTATGCAATGAGAATGAGTAACTATACAGATTAATTTAGTAACATAATGATCTTTTTAGGCCACATAATGTTAAGGATATGAGACTTGAGACTTGAGACTTGAGGATTGTGTATTTTATATTTATAATTTGATCCAATCAGTTTAAAATTATGTAAGATGAAATAGATGATCTACAACAACAACAACAACAACATAGCTTCAGTCCCAAATTAACTGGGGTCGGCTACATGGATCAAATTTTTCCATTGTGCTCTATTAAGTGCAATTGATGGTGAGCTTTGCAAACCATTCAAATCGCTTTTAATTAATGCATCCCATGTTAACTTTGGTCTGCCCCTACCTCGTCGAATTTCTACAGTTTCTATTGAGTCAAGTTTTCTAGTTGGGGCATTTGTAGGCCGTCTTTGCAGGTGACCAAACCATCGCAACCGCCCTTCCCTAATCTTTGTATCAATTGGTGCTACTCCTACTTGTCTTTGAATTTCTATATTTCTTATTCTATCTTTACGAGTTTTACCACACATCCACCTAAGCATCCTCATTTCCGCTACGTTCACTTTATGTAATTGTTGTTGCTTTACCGCCTAACATTCACTTCCATATAGCATAGCTGGTCTAATTGTTGTCCTATAAAATTTTCCTTTTAACTTAGTAGAAACATGTCGATCACAAATCACCCCTGTTGCACTCCGCCATTTCTTCCATCCAGCTTGAATTCTATGTGTGACATCATTTTCAATATTACCATCATTTTGTATGATTGATCCTAGGTATCTAAAGTGGTTTACCTTAGGAACTTCTACTTCCCCTAATTTTACCACTCCGTCATCTCGATGTCTAGTGTTTCCAAACTCACAAAGGCATGTATTCGGTTTTCGTCCTACTCAACTTAAAGCCTTTAGATTCTAATGTATTCCTCCGTAGTTCTAATTTCCTATTCACTCCATCTTTGGTTTCATCCACTAAGACAATATCATCTGCAAATAACATACACCATGGTATATCCTCTTGAATATGTCTAGTTAGTTCATCCATAACTAAAGTAAATAGATATGGGCTTAAAGTCGATCCTTGATGTAGTCCTATCGTAATGGGAAATTCTTTTGTAGCTCCTCCAAATGTCTTTATACTCGTTACTACTCCATCATACATATCCTTAATAGTGTCTATGTATCTAGCATGTACTCTTTTTCTTTCTAGAACCCACCAAAGAACATCTCTACGGACCCTATCATATGCTTTTTCTAAATCTACGAATACCATATGAAGATTTTTTTCCTTTTCTCTATATTTTTCTAACAATCGTCTTACAAGGAAAATCGCCTCCATAGTTGACCTCCCAGGCATGAAACCAAATTGGTTCTTTGATATTGTTGTTTCTCTCCTTAGCCTATTGTCAATTATTCTCTCCCACAGTTTCATAGTGTGACTCATAAGTTTAATTCCTCGGTAGTTTGAGCAACTTTGAATGTCTCCTTTGTTTTTGAAGATTGGCACAAGCGTGCTTCTTCTCCAATCCATTGACATCCGTTTTGATTTTAAAATTTTATTGAAAAGTTTTGTTAACCAAGTCAATCCGATTTCTCGTAAGCATTTCCAAACCTCTATGGGTATTTCATCTGGGCCACATGCTTTCCCTATTTTCATTCTTTTCAATGCCTCTTTAACTTCTACAATTCTAATATTGCGTGTATAGTTTACATTTCTTTCTTGGTGTGGGTTTTCATCTATTATAGTATCAACTTGGCCATCATTAAATAAACTATCGAAGTAACTTCTCCGTCTCTCCTTAATATCCTCCTCGCGCGTTAAAACATTTTGATTTTCGTCCTTAATGCATCTTACATGACTTAGGTCTTGTTTCTTTTTATCTCTTAATTTGGCTAGCCTATATATATATTTTTCGCCATCTCTATTACTTAACCTTGTATATAGATCTTCCATGAAATTTGTTTTAGCTTGACTAACTACCTTTTTAGCTTGTTTTCTAGCTTCTCTATATTGATTGTAATCATCTTCATCTTGACACTTAGGTATTTTCCTATACATCTCTCTTTTAGTCTTAATTGCTCGTTGGACATCCTCGTTCCGCCACCATGTTTCCTTCTTTGGAGGTCCCAAGCCCTTAGATATACCTAATATGTTTGATCCCACCCTCCTTATGCAACTACTCATTTCTAGCCACATTGTATTAGCATCTAAGTCAAGATTCCAAACATTTTCCTTTAGTAGTTTTTCTTTAAACTCTACTTGTTCACTATGTTTTAGGTTCCACCACTTTATTCTAGGGTCGCTAACTCTTTTATTCATTTTATTCCGTTGTGTTAGCTTAATATCACCCCAGTTAATTTGGGACTGAGGCTATGTTGTTGTTGTTGTTGTTGTTGTGTTAGCTTAATATCAAGTACTACTAACTTATGTTGGGTAGTAAGTGCTTCACTGTGTATTACTTTGCGCTCTACACGCTTTCTATATATTTTTCTTGTTAAAAGAAAATCTATTTGACTCTTGTTATGACCACTACTAAAAGTATGCGACTCCCTCTTCCTAAAACTAGTATTTGCTAAGACAAGATCATATGCTGAAGCAAATTCTAAAATTGATTCTCCTTCTTCATTTCTATTACCGTAACCAAAACCTCCATGAACTCTCTCAAACCCATCGTTACTTACCCCGACATGCCCATTTAAATCTCCTCCAATAAAAACCTTTTCATCTAATGGTATACTCTGCATAAATCCATCCATATCATCTCAAAACTTGCGTTTGATGCTCTCGCTTAATCCTACTTGTGGTGCATATGCGCTAAGTATGTTCAGTTTTTCGTCTCCAATAATTAATTTAACTAGAATCAATCTATCTCCCATTCTTTTAACCTCTACGACCTTATCCTTATAATCATTATCCACCACAATTCCTACTCCATTACATTTTCTATCTATACGTGTACCACAATTTAAACCCTGTGCTTCCTATTTCTCTACTCTTTTCTCCTACCCATTTTGTCTCTTGGAGGCAAGCAATATTGACACTCCTTCTAATCATGGTATCTACTAGTTCTATTGACTTCCCCGTAAGTGTTCCTATGTTTCATGTTCCTAAACGAATTTTTTCTCCCTTTGTATTTGTTTTTCTTTTCTATTTCTATTTTGTCTAAAAGATCTAGTGTTCGTATCTATGATTTTGTTTTTGTTTTCGTTTTTGTTTTTGTTTTTGTTTTGAACTAGCTTCTTTACCCACACCCGTCCTTTGTGTGGGAACCCTTGCTCATTTTTCTTCACATCCGGCGACGATGTGAAGGGACTAGCTTCTTTACCCACACACGTCCTATGTGCGGGAACCCTTGCTCATTTTCTTCACACCCAAGCGGCGATGTGAAACACACCCTTGCTCATTTCTCACTACATCCGGCTCCGATGCAAGCAAGCCGCTAGGTGGGAACGCCCAACGTTTATATATGTTCGATCCATTTCATGAAAAGTGACAAAAGTTTTACGCTGGCTGTCAACCTATCGCAACCCTCCTCCATTTTCCAAGAATGGAAAATGAGCTTGGGGCCTCCCTCCCTCATTTTACGGGTATGAAAAGTGAGTTTGGGACCTCCCTTACCCATTGTTCGGTATGAAAAAATGGGCGTCAGAGTCCTCCTCTTTTATCCGGACTTGGGACCGGCTATGTAGCGCACATAGTGTACAACATAGGTGGAGTTATGAAATAGATGATCAGCTCGTAAGTAAAGGCTTATCAGGCAAAATGCAAGAATTGTAATTCGGAATTTATCTTGCTAGATGCTGTTGCATTATGACAGTAATTTCATCATACATTTTAGGATTTACTTATGGCATGACAACATTGAAATTGGTTTCAAAAAAGGGTGGTAAACAACATTGAAATAATTTTTGGATAATCTTTTTAAGCTTTCAAACCAATTAATGCGCATGCAATAATATGATATTTGCCATCTAGGCAGTGGATGTGTGACAGATCAATCTGTTACTGTGAACTCATAAGGGTTCGAAATCTGTGAATGTCAAATGACATGGAAGAAAATTATTCTTTTTTTTTTTTTTTTTAATAGGTATAGTGGATTTAAAACATTTTGACTTTGGCGCCTTTAAAATTGCGAAGATACATTCGGGTGTGGTTCATTTAGCTCATGCAATTAAGATCTTCAGTACTGTACATGTGATGTGTGTTGATATTTCCTCCAAGCGCCGTGTGTGTTTTGTTTCCCTAGTTGAGGTCTAAAATTGTTACTGCAACTTCTTTCTGTGGTTTTGGTTTGTGTGTTTGTTGGTTGGAGATGTTTGTTCTACTACTACATGATACAGTGGGAGTTGTGTTTAAGAAAAGTGAGACAATTCTTTTTTTTTTTTCAATTTTGTTCTTGATTGGAAGAAAACTGCAGTGTTTGGCGGGGCTTCATGATTTGAGAGAGAGACATTATATTTTTCGGGTGATACCTCTCCCCATGCATGCACGTTTACACAAGCCTGCTGTTGCTAGGCATAGTTGCATGTGTCGAAATTTTTTATTTTTTGGTCTTCGACTTTTGTCGAACTCAAGACCTCCCAAACCTTGCCTTTTTGGCAAGTGATACGTCATCCATATCACCAGAGATGCTTTGGCTCGCATGTCAAACCTTGTTGAAAACAATCTGACTGCAGATTTTCTAATGGGTCTGATTATCTTGAAATGGTGCAAGAGCGACAAGTCCGGATACGTTTTCCTTTCCTTAACTACTAGAGTGAAAATTTTCTTAATGCTTCTGTTCCCTACTCCCTAGTGTTGCAGATTTTGTGTGGCCTATGTGCAATTTAACTGACGCGTTCTTTTCCGATTTTTCTTATCAGGTAACTACCTCCCACATTGCTAATTCATCTCGGATTAGTAAAGATAGCACCAATGATCTTTGTCTGGTATGCTACAACTATTCTCGGAATCTCTTATTTAAGCAGCCGCCCCCGATTGTGTCTTCAACCAAAATACTTCGAAAAGCAAAACTCCATAAAATATAACCTGGTTGGTCCCAGATTAGTTTACTGTATAATTTTTTTTAGATTTGTTCCCTCTCAAGAACCATTTGTTATGTGCCATAATAATTTAGTAAATACCAACTAGGGCCCTCCGTCAGGAAACAAACTTATGTTTTCTTTCTCTACTGTTGGTTTTCTTCTGTTTTTTTTTTTTACACGACTACGCGCTTGCAGAAGATTGATTGGTAAACAAGCTCTAGAGACATATTTATGTTCGTTAATTTTCAGGACGACGTATGTTCTAAATTTTTGAGCCAGGAGACATTGACTATTAAATCATATGCATATGCTGACAGGCATTAATCACTTGCAGTTTTTGAAGATTTTAAAAACAGGATATATCTGTTTTCATACCTGTATTAAATGCAACCTCAACATCACTTACAATGTTACCAAAATAGATCCACGGATTCGGCACTTTTTCACTTTCACATAAAGTTGAGAGTTCGACTCTTCTTACCCCGGAGTTTGAATGGTGGTAAGGGACTGTAACAAGCAGTTGTCTTGGATTTAGATGGGGGTACGCACACTTAAGTTGCATGATCCGACAGATTTAACAACTATATGACAAAGAGAAGTGCTAGAATGATAATAACAAGTCATACAGTAAGATATTGGCTAACAAGAGTCATCCGTGCGTGTCTCGAGATGTGGGCGTATATAGATTTTAATGCATAACACACGGTCGAGGTCGTATAGAAGGATGTTGTGAGTTAATGTGTTTTGTAGTGTGATATTATTGTTGTCATTCTAGTATTTTCTTAACGACAAATTTGTGCATCAATAGTATGTAATTCAATTGAAGGAAATTGTTCGAGTAACATACGGATGCTGCACAATGGTTTGAGATCATTTCAACATACATCGATTGTGCATGCACTTACATTTCTTGATGTATGTTGAAAAGATAACAACCATTGTATTGTGTAGCAAATGTATGTATCAAAATTATGGTACTTAATATCTTTCATTCCGAATTTGAGTAGATTATTTGGGGTATGATTTTAGTAATTTGAAGTTTTGTCCATGCCAAACAAGTAACATGTACATGTACTAGGTGCTGCAGGTTTTCAACAAACTACTAGTAATACTTTTATTTTGGGTGATAATTGTTGTAAAATAAGTTTAGACTTGTTAGAAAATAAAGAAAAAAATAGAAGACTAAGAACTTTTACTACTACTACAAAGAAGAAGAGAAGAAATGAGAGAGTTGGAATGAGAAGTTCTTCATTCAACTTGGTGTATTTTACAATGAGGTTGACACCCTTTATATATGTCATTTGATGATGATGATGATAAATGTACTTAGACAATGTGTATAAGTAACACATACACCACATGTCATACAACGCATTATAAGTAATTTAACAATATATGGAAGATTTGGTGTACATTAAAAATGGTTACAAGTAACATGACAATATATGGACAAGTGAGGGTATTATTAATGAGAAATATAAGTTACATGATTACACAATATGATGGTGTACATGCATGTTTATCTATACTTCACAACATTCCCCCTTGGATGACACTTGCTCAGAATGTACCTCATTAAAACTTCAACTAAGAAAAATCCAGTAGGAAAAAATCTAGTAAAAAAAAAGAGTACACCGTTCTCATAAATCTTAAGATGAGTATAATATTGTTATGATTGCCTCATTAAAAACCTTGATAAGAAAATTCAGTGGAATAAAATCATAGCTAAGGGAAAAAGTGAAACGACCCCACTAAACTAGGGTCGAGTCACCCGATTTGACCTGGCCTAAATCGTTACTCAAGTCTGATACTTGAACCAAGCTCGAATAACAGTCTGGCATGTTTGTTTCAACTTGCAAATAACACACTAACCATATAGCGTAATAAATGCGGAAATGTAATCAAACTAGAATTTCATAAGTCATCTAATTAAAGTGATAAGAGTTCAAAAGTCTAACTAGTCTAAATCATCCCAAAAGCTTTCAAATAGTCTATAAAGATTCTAAAATAGTCCAAAGTAGATAAGGAAGGTTCCAAACTATCAAATAATCTACTAAAGTTACAACCCAAATGCATTGTCCTCAAAATCAAATAAATAGATAATAGAATCATGTAATTTCTCACAAAGCAAGGAAAGACTTCAAGCAGGTGTATTTCCTTTGTCACGAGCTAATGCGAATGTGGATGAACCTGAAGAGTAAGTGAAGTGAGCTAAAGAACCAACAAAGCTCAATTAGAGAGAAGACTTGCTCAAACACTAAACATGCAAGTATTACCTAAAAAAAGCAAAACAATTCTACAAATGCAGTAGTAAATCGAATTGTAAAGCATTTAATGAAAATAAATGAAGACATGATTTTTGTTCATAAAAGGGGGTGTAAACAAGTTTCATATCCAATATCTCTTAAAAGTAGATTCATTATTCAACAAACTAGGAAATGAGCATTCTTTTGAAAACACTTTATAAAAAAGGAATTCACAAATTTGTAAGTAAATATCATTCATTCAGGCAACGGGTCCAATAAGAGAGTTACCATAATAACTAGTAATAAATATAAGTCATGGTTCCATTCAATGCATCCTAATTAATAGTATGAATTTGGTGACCGAAACATTTACCCTCGAGATGATGTGAACTATTGGTGGTCATAATGGCCGTTGTGATCTCCATCTAGTTTCATCAAACCAACAGTAAGTGTTTCCAAGCCATCACCGATTGTGACCAACTTGTGAACTTAATACTTAGTGGTGCAAACCACTCTCTTTTTGGTGGGACCATAGCCACACCAGTGCATTTTGCGCGTGGACCAATCTCTGTTGGTAGGCACACTGCCACACCATCGCTACTCGTGGCACGAACCAGTCTCTTTTAACGAGCACAATGCCACATCACCGCGTTTGGATCGGATAACGAAATTGTTCACATCACATGCATTCCATAAATAAGCATATTCATACCATTAACTAAATGCTACCCAATCCCAAGTCTTTCGATATAAATGTGAAATTTCTATTTATCTAATATTCAAGCTACATTTAATGCATGAGCAAACCTCCCACTTACCTCAACTCGTTGCGATGCCTATAACAACTCATAGTACGCTGAGGCTCGATGTGAACCTTCGCGCGACACTATACAACCATAATACACCTTATCAATAAATGCTTTAATTTAAAGTTAATTAAATATTCCATTTATTAGTCTTTGATATCTACTAGTGTGGGTCTCGCAGGTCCCCTGTCGCTCGAGGCGAGGGCTGAGGGGTGGACTCGATGGGTCTCCTCAGAGACGCGGTAGTGCCCCATTTGAAAGCAAATATTTTTATTTATTTATAATATATATTATTTTATTGTATTTTTTTTTATTTTTTATTTTATATATTTTTATTTTTTTATGTGTTGATCGGTCAACTAGGGGTAGCGTTTGTTTGGCCCCAGGATGTGTTGGGCATGAACTTTCGTCCACCCATCTCTTTCTCGATCCAAGAAATAACATCATCTATGGTTGATAAGGTTCACTTGAAATTAGATATGAGGGTCTTTGTTTCTCTCGGTCACTTTGTGACTCTAAAAGTTACATAATTAACACACGCAACCTTTTTTGAACCATTTCTTAACTATTTTTCAATTAATTGCTAGCCTAATGTCTCGTCGTCGCATGAATTTAATTTAATTAACTTGAACTATTCACGATGCCACATACTACATGCACTAATATGCTAGACAAAAATTAAAATCAATTTATTTATTTTTTTTATAAATTTTTGAGCACTTCGACTTACCGCACCCTCAATTAAGTATTAGACCACTAATAATTCATGATTAGTGATTAAATTATGAATTAAAACACTGGTCATTACAGTCTTCCCAACTAAAAAGAAATTTCGTCCTCAAATTAGAATGAAGTCGCGCACATGACTAGATTAAGTAAGGATAATGATTAAGTGCAATTTCCTTTCACCTTAATTATTTTATTTCCTTACATCTTAACCTAGGTGCTTTCTTATTATATATTGTTCGCGTGAACAATTAGTTTATCTAGTGTCAATCCAACTATTATCTAATATGTTTGGCTTCCTTTGTGTGATTCTTAAACAATCACCGAATTAAATGTCTCAATATTATTACTTTTTAAAATTACAAGGCCGCTCTCGTAGAGTCTCAAATGGAGCAACACCACTTGAGCTCAATCGCAAAAGTCATATTTACATCACGCACGTAGGCAAATAATCTTCCTCACTTGTTACCGAATTCGTAATACAAAATGAGTCTGACCTCTATAATTTGAATCAACCATGCAATCTAACCGTCGACTGAAAAGCCATACTTAGATGTATTCTGGTGTCCATCAATGTCAGTAATCTTACCACAACCTGATAGTAAAAGAAAACCCAACCACAACCTGGCAATAAATATTAGGATCACAATTTAAAATAATGAATAATGGCACACCATCTGACTTACAATCTCGGCTTCATATGTATAAATTGCTTCAATTGTACTTCGAGTCTATCGGTAAAAGTTGTAAAAAAGATGCAACCAGATTTAGGCAACTAGCGTATGATCATCTCTAAGCATTCACAATCGTATGATCTTCATAATTTTGCGAGTCAACGATCACGTCAGATTTCTTTTAGTAAGCGTATCGATGCATTTGAACCACATCAATATTTGTGAGAATTTTATAACGCACAGTCCTAAGGTTAGTCCTCAAGTTGTCCCAAATCCTACGAATAATCCACAGACTCTATCTTTTCTCCCAACACTTAATTCATTCCTAAGCCTTATAGGGGTGGTCGACTTTACCAACATTAGGACTATGAATGAATAGTGTCGTTAAAGTGGAGTTACTCGGGCTTCTGATCCAACACCACTACTCTAGAGCTTTCATCAAAGCTAAAGGGTTTCGTATATGTTTTATTCATTAGCTCTCAAGTCATCTCAACACTATGCTTCCTTAGAGTCTACATTAACTTACTTGTCTCATAAATCTCCGTCCTTTTTTTATGCATTTCTCGATATATTTTGTCACTTTAACAAATTTTCTCAAACTTTACTTTCTCAGGTGCTCCTATTTAGATTATCATATAAGGACGTATACGTAGATTAAATTCTCATTCATTTTCTATTATCAAACAACATCAATTTCCTTACATAAATTTTTCCAAGTGGATCCTTTGGAAACATGTTCACGAACTTCTCATGATTTATGAATAACTTGAATCAAACTCCATTTATCTACTTAAAGACTTGTTAGAACATTCATTTCCTACCACGTGCAACTAATATGTGCCTTGGAACTTGAAAAGTTTCAAAATCTTCAATGCGTGCCAAATATACTTAGTTGATTTCTCAAATCGATAATATCTAATAATGTGAATTTTTTTTTAAAAAAAACTAACTCATCAAGGTACACAATAATTTTTTTAAGAAAATCTCGTTTCACTAGTTTATATTATATCATATTAGGATCAAACCTTACCCAATTTATATCTCATGGATAAACAATAAAATAGAACTATTAACACACTAACCAAGGTATGCATAACTATACGCTACAATTCCTTCATTTAACAAGATTTTTTTTCGTTTGCGTCAATCATTAGTTCCATTAGTGCTTAAATTCCTTCTCTACGCTAGAGTATAACTTTTTTTTTGGTTGGTATAGTTGCATCATTAGAACAAAGAATTACATGTAGTTTAAGTATCCTTGATTTTTTTTTAATCTCATATTTACATGCCTGAATAGTCATTGAATTGAGAAAATAATAGCAATTAATTTAGGGTTATCTATTGTCATGAATTTTCATGATTTGACAACATGAAATCCTCGAACTTTGCATCCTCTACTAATTTTCACTTACAGCTCTATCTCATAACAAGTTCCAATTTAATATATTGAAATCTATTACTTTTTTTATACTTCGGTATCTACACGCTTTATTTCTATCCAAAGATTAATCATCACCATCAATTTTTCCTTTTTTTTTTTTTTTTTTTTTTTTTTCCTCGAATCTCATAACTCTATTGTCTATCTCTTACAATTTACTCATCGTGCCTCACGTGAAACGCAAGAGTGAATACGGCTGTAGAAGTAGTTATATCAAATATCTATCGATACCATATAAGTCATACAATCAAATAGCATATAATAAGGTTTATTTAGAATTTCTCCCAATCTCACATTCACTCGCTTCCCAACTAAATCTCTAAGTTAGGATCATATGGTTTTCAAACTAAGTTTGTTGGTGTTCCTTACTCTACAAGTCTATGTTCCCGAACTAATCTAGTTGTAGGCTTATCAAGATCTAAAGTCAAAACCTTAGGCTTTGATACCAATTGTGACGGCCTCAACCCTACAAATTGGGCACCGTCCGACACTAGGCCTCCATTAACCCACGATAAACTAGTTCGAAGTTAATAAATGCCTAGTCAGCCTCACAAAGCGGTCTTTATTACCTGATAGTCCACACAACAAATTATATATATAATCATATGCGTAGCGAAATTTAAATGTAACAAAAACTCGATAACAAATGAATTAAACACACAATAAGTTCTAAGTGTAGAAGCTAGAATGTGGAAACCCTGTACAACGAATACAATTTACAAATTATAGTGAATAGGAGAAATACATGTATCTCTCAATCCAAATATCCATTTATAAAATATAATAAATGCAATATAGATACATCGAATGACCTACGTATGCCGCACATTAATGTTCTCGAGCTTAGAAATTATGCCTGCAATTGTCACTAAAAGTAGAGACAATCAAAATGAGTAAATCCAGAAGAAGTTCATCATTAGTTCGATTATTCAATGAACAAGTCCATAAATCATGCAGGAAAGAAACGAAGCTGAAAATAATAATAAAGCGCATGATAGATAGACTATAATGATCAACGATAGAGACCAAGTGACCTGAAAGTAATGGATAGGCGTCTAAGTGGTCTTTAACACTCTACACATGGCTCAAAGCCACTTGACTACGGGTAAGTGTCAAATACTAGTACGACGAGACCAAGTCCGCTTCAACTGCACCAAATCCATTCGGCACTGTCGGCTCACTTGAGCCGCAACCCGAAAAAAACAATTCTAAAGGGAACCACATTATCAACCGGATGCTCAGCCGCAATGGCATCCTTGAAGTCTTGTGAGGAGCCACGACACATGGCGATGCTCACTCAAAGGGTTCAGTCTCGTCTAAGAGCCACGAGCGCGACTCGGATGCTCAACCTATAAGTATACAACGACTCAATTAGACCACTTTAAACCTAAAGTCACTTAGTATGGAAGTAGAGTCCAACAATAAATATCATTTCCATCAAAATATGCAATTAAATGAAAAGAATTAATATATTAATTTATTATTGGTTTACTTACAATATCATTGCATAAATCACCACGTCAAATCAATCATTCGAATAGCCTAGTTGAGTCCTCATCGAGTATCTACAAGCGTTTAGGCATAACATACATTGTTTTGATGCGTTTATAACTCGTTTAAAGTAGCTTAGACTATTAAGGACTCATCCTTATTCCTAATAAAGTTATTTAATTCATTCTCGACTTTAAAACCATTCCTTCAAATCAAAACCGACATTCGAATGAGATAGAAATGCGGTGAAGCAAAATACGAAAAATTCTATAAAGCTTGATTTTCCAACATAAATCAAATGTGACCAACTAATCACAACCAAAGAGATCTAAATCACTATACAAGAGTCAAGTTCGACTTTGAATTCCCAAATCATAGCATTTAATCAAAAATCCATGACTTAATCAAATTAAGTTCGTTTCCAAAGAAATTGGTCAATAATTTCTTTCACGCCTCGACTTAGCCTCAAGTCCTATCCAAAAGGATAAATCACAACCATGTTCGATATTGAGACTAAAATGTAATTCAAATTATAGCAAAAGTCATATTTAAAGTTGTCGAGTTTCTTAAATTCATCGAAACATTGAATATAGTTTCAATAAGTTGGGTTCATTTTCAAGAAAATAAAATAAAAGCCCCTTTTTTATGTCAAACATATTGTATGCAAGAAAAAGAGTTTTACTTAACTTAATCCAAAATTCACACAAATCACTTTGAAGCTCAAAATCCATGCAAATCATGCTCAATGGTGATCAAGACCGAAATTCTATAACAAATAGATCAAATGCGACAATAATAAAAAGAAATCCATAATCCATAGCTTCGACCAAACTCGACTTAAAAAGATTTACAATCTTGTCGAGCTCAATTTGAGCTTCCAAACTTTAGAGAAAAAGAACAAAGTTCCCCTACAAGCATTAAATCAAACATCGAGAGCATTCATTTCCAAGACTATTTAAAAAATTTAGAAGAACATATTAAGCTCTCTTTAAGACGTTTCAAAATAATTTTACCAAAGCTAATGCAAACTAGTCACAATCATTTCAAGACTCCAAAATCATACTAATGACACTCGATTAATCGAATCATATAAACCAAACTTGAAAAAACTAGTCCGCAAGGCTTAAAATTCATATTTTTCTATGCATTTTGTTTAAAAGAGCAAGTTAATGTCTCTTTTGACAATTTCATTAAATACATGGAGTGCAAGAACAAGAGTTTCCCAAACTTAACCCAATTTATTCTTAAGTTGGCAAAATCAATTTAAAATCATTCATAGAATCATTCCTAAAAGCAAACAAGAACCAACCATTCCAATTAAACCACTTCTAATTCATCAACAACTATATATTTCTACACTTGACTTGGATTTAAATTTTAAATGTGGTTTAGTGCCTCTTAATCGAGCACAATGAAAAAATTTGATCCATGTAGCCGACACTATTAGTTAATTTGGGACTGAAGCTATGTTTTGTTGTTGTTGTTGTTGGTTTAGAGCCTCACTTGGCCTTCAATAGAATTTCTCAACTCCAAATTTCCTTTTAAGAGTTCCAATCTAGCATAAATCTACCTTCTTTCTATAAAATCAAATTGAAATCTCTCTCATCAAAGCCCTAGGTAAATCTTTCTTGTTATTTTCTTCCTCCCTTGTAGCAACCACCGCCACACGAAGCATCGACGGAGTCGTGTCGTCCACCACCGCCGCAGCTGGTCCGCAGTAGTCGTCCGCACCCACCGCCACCGCGAGCTGTTGTCCGTGAGCCGGAGCTCCGCCGCACCGTTAGCCCTCGCTGCTCGGTTGGCTGTCCGCGCCAGCAACTCCTTCGAGCGGCGCCACCGCCAGCCGTCGTCTTCGTCGCTCTCCTCGTGGTCTTGACCTCGTCGCCCTATTTCGTTTCATCCCTTTACCTTTTCATTTTCAATTTATTTTTATTTTTTATTTTTATTTTTGTTAATTTGAAATTGAGGCTATTTTTTTGTTATTGTTGTTGTTTTTTATTTTTGTTAAGAAATAGTCTCATCCACCCATCTCTTTCTCAATCCAAGAAATAACATGATCTATGATGGATATGGTTCACTTGAAATTAGATTGATGGTTTTTATTTCTCTCAATCACTTTGATTCTAAAAGTTATCCAATTACCCAATGAACACACGCAACCCTTGTTTTAGTTGTTTGAACCATTTTTTAGCTATTTTTTAAATAATTAATAGCCTAATGTCTCGTCATCACATGAATTTAATTTAATTAACTTGAACCATTCACGATGCCACGTACTACATGCAGTAGCATGTCAGACAAAAATTAAAATCAATTTATTTATTTTCTTTTATAAATATTTGAGCAATACGACTCGTCATGACACTCGATTGAGTTTAGACCACTAAAATACATGATTAGCAATTAAATTACGAATTAAAACAATGGTCGTTACATGTCTCCCTTTATGTATCCTTCACTTGATTGCGTAATACGTGTTGCATTATCTTTACATAACGTGATTGGAGAATCTTTTATCGAATGTAATCTACATAATACTTGAATATGTTCAATCATATTTCTTAACCATATGCATTCACAACTTGCTTCATGAATTGCAAGTAATTCTAAATGATTGGAAGAAGTAGCAATCATAGTTTGTTTTACTAACTTTCATGATATAATGGTATCACCACATATGAATACATACCCTATTTGAGAACGGACCTTATGGGGATCAGACAAATATCTAACATAAGCATAAACTTAGAAATTTAGTTTTACTCTTCTCGAGTAAAACAAACTCATGTCACTTGTTCCTCGAAGATAATGAAAAACGTGTTTAACACAATCCCAATGTTTTCGAGTAAGTGAAGAATTGTATCTTACAAGTAGGTTGACAACAAAAGTAATGTCAGGTCTTGTGCAATTTGCAAGATACATAAGTACATCAATCACACTTAAATACGGTACCTCCGGACCAAGTAGTTCTTCATCACTTTCACGAGGTCGAAATTGATCCTTATCCACTTCAAGTGATCTAACAACTATTTGAGAACTCAATGGATATGTCTTGTCCATATAAAATATTTTTAATATTTTTTCAATAAATTTGATTGATGGACAAGTGCTCCACTCGGAAAATGTTCAATTTGCAAACCAAGACAATTTTTTTTCAAGTTCTTTCATCTCAAATTCATTTTTCAAGTATTCAGATGTTCTAACGATGTCGTCGTGGTTTCCCACTATATTTAACTCATCAACATATACATCAATAATCATAAATCATGTTGATCATATTTTAATAAAGACACATGACCAAAGTGGATTATTTACATAACCTTTTTAAGTAAATAATAACGAAGGCGTTTGTACCATATTCATCCAGATTGTTTCAATTTGTACAAAAATCTTCGTATTTTTATAGAATGCATGTTATGAGGTTTTGATTTTATTTCTTTAGATATTTCGAATCCTTCGGGGATTCTCATATATATCTCACTGTCTAAATATCCGTACAAATATGTTGTTACGACATCCATAAGATGCATATCGAGCCCTTTAAAAACTGCAAGACATATCAATAACCGAAATGTGATTGCATCTATAATAGAGAATATGTTTCCTCATAATCAATGTCAGATCTTTGAGAGAAACCATGATCTACAAGTCTTGTTTTATACCTTGTAATTTTTTTTTTTTCCTTTCTCTTTCATACAAATACTCATTTATATCAAATAGGCTTTATGTTATCTGATGTTTGAGCAATCGGTCCAAAAATCTATTGTTTCTTCAACGAGTCTAGCTCTGCTTGGATAGCCTCTTGTCATTTTTGCCAAGCAGGTCTTTTTTGACATTCATTCATTGATCGTGGTTCTGGATCATCATCATTTTCACATATTTCAAAGGACACTTTGAAAGCAAATATATTATTAGGAACAATATTATTTCGATCCCAAATCTTATCAGTGTTTAAATAATTTATTGAGATCTCATTATTTTCATATTTTCCTTTTTTTTTAGAGTTAGTTGTTCCTCGTCAGAATCAACTTGTTCTGACAAATCTTTATCAAAAGATTCTTGTGCATTCTTAGAAGTATTTTGATATGCATTTATTTTTACTCTCATTTTCCTCGTTTGATGAATTGTATCATTTGAACCAACCGGTCTTCCATATTTTAAGCATTTAGTTGGTTCTTATGTATTTTTTTGCCCAGAGATATCAATTCTTACAGGAGTATTTTACAGCTAGGTATGTGATTTTGTCACTCGTTTTGCGTCAATAAATGCATCAGGTAATTGATTTGTAATTTGTTGCAAATGAATGATCTTTTAAGCTTCAAGTTCACACTAATTTGTGCATAGATCTTAATATGATAAAGTTGATGCATTCCAAACAATTGCATGCTATTCGTTTTGAATTGGTTTTTATCTTCCCTTAATAGGTGGAAAAATTGCTTCATCAAAGTGGCAATTAACAAAACGTGTAGTAAATAAATCCCCTAATAGGGACTCAAGGTATCTTATAATGGATGATGAGTTAAATCCAACATAAATCTCAAGTTTTTATTGTGGACTCATCTTAGTTCTATTAGGAGATTGTATAAGAACATACAATGCACACCAAAAATTATCAAGTGTGAGATATTTGGTTATCAACTTAAAATGAGTTACACAGGGAATGTTCATGGTATGCGGTAGGCCTATAACGAATGATAGATGTTGCATGAAGGAATGCATGTCCCCAAACTGAAGTTGGTAACTTAGTTCTCATGTTTAAAGACCTAGCAATTAATTGAATGCTTTTAATCAGAGATTCTGCCGAACCATTTTGGGCATGCACATGTATAACAAAATGTTTAATAGTAATTCCTATAGACATACGATAATCTTTAAATGTTTGAAATTGAAATTCTCTAGCATTATCAATACAGATGGTTTCAATTGGGTTGTCGAAATTGTGCTCTTAATTTAAAGATTTATGCTAAAAGTCTAGTAAATGCAACATTATGGCTCGCAAAACAAAACATCATGTGACCACTTAGTTGATGCATCTATCAAACCATGAAATATTTAAATGGTCCATAGCGAGGATGAATAAGTTAACATATGTCTCCTTAAATGCATTCTAAGAAATGTGACGATTCTACAACAATTTTTTTGAGGATGGTTTAACTATTAATTTACCTTAAGAACAACTAACACAATTATAATCACCAACTAAAAGTATTTGTGACTCATTAAAAGATGTCCATGCGAATTATCAATTACTTTTCACATCATTGATGATCCTGGATGACCAAGTCGATCATGTCATACAATGAATGTCTTTGGATCATTGATTTTCTATTTATGACGACATTCATATCGACATGTCTTATATAAGTGAAACATAATCCAAATGATAAAGCATACAACTTCTCTAACACATCTTTTTCCCATTTGAAACCAATGTAATATAGATGAATTCTCTATTATCTTCATTCATGGTTTCAATATGATATCCATTTTTTTTAAATATCTTTAAAGCTGAGTAAATTCTTCTAGATTTTTCGAAGTATAAGGCATTATCAACATGAATCTTTGTACCCAAACAACATAATATTTGCTCTTCCAGAGCCATTACTCAAATTAGAGATGTTAGATATTGTTTGAACATTAGCCTCAACTAAGTTCAAGTTGGAGAAATATTCTCTCTTTTTAAGAATTGTGTGTGTTGTACCACAATCAGCAAGACAAATATCACTCTTATTTAGTTCATTATTTGAACACATGTCTGATGATCTCTAGATAAATTAAAAAAAAAAGACATTTCATTTATAATAAGAAATTAGTACATAGGAATTGAAAAGCATAACAAAAAACTAGTGCATAGAATTATAGAGATTGAGAAACATTAAATATTATCATTAAAAACATCAACATTAGTGTTTGGGTCATCATGAAGATTTGGGACATCCATATAATTAATGTATGATGAACCATCTCCGATAGTGAAATTCATCTCCATTGTTTTGCTTCTCCTTCAACGAGGCTTGATAAAGATCAATAAAATATTTAGGCGTACGACATACATGAGCTCATTGTCCTTTTAGACTACACATGTGACATGGTTGGTCACGATTACGAGCATGCCCATTTTTAGCAATATTTTTCTTTTTTTGAGTAGCATCATTTATGTTCCATTTGTTTTGGAACTTATCACCATGTAATTTATGATACTACTTACTACAATCTTTGCCAATCGATCATTTCCCCTTTCCACATCCATAATTTTTCTTTCCTTAACCATTTTTGGGACCATTATAGGATGCAACATTTGTTTTATGAATTGAAGCAGAACCAGTTGGATGGAAGTTGTCTTCTTCAACAAAAGCTCACTATTTTATTCAGCCACCATGAGATGAGAAATTAACTCCGAGTACTTTTTAAATTGACGCGTTTGATATTATTGTTGCAACAACAAATTCCAGGCATGAAAAGTACTTAATAGTTTTTCCATCACCGTTAATCGGATATATTTTCTCCAAATAGCCTTAAACGAGAGGTAATATTAAACATGATGGAGTTAAACTCACTAATTGTTTTAAAATCTTGTAACCTAAGATTCATCCAGTCGTTTTGAGCTTTTGGGAATATCATCGTCTTTTGATGATTATATCGCTCTTTCAAACTTAATCATAGGGTGATATGATCTTTTACACTGAGATATTCATTTTTCAGATCTTCATAGAGATGATGGTGAAGGAATATCAATGCTTTCGCATGGTCTTGCATTAATGTTTCATTTCCTTCAATAATAATTTCTCCCAAGTCTTTAGCTTGGAGATGTATCTTGGCATCCTGTTGTCATGACAAATAATTATTGCCAGTGATATCGAGGGTAACAAATTCAAGTTTTTGAAAGTTTTCCATAGTCTGAAAATATGTAAAGAAATTGGGTACATAGTTTTTCTCTTTTATATAAAATAAATATATACGATTAAATATTTGTTCACAAATTGATTATTAATACGAAAAATGTACTACTTGTATGAGTTGATGGGACAACTTTCAAGTTGGGTGGCGAGACAAAGTCTACTAAAGCCATGCCTCGTCGAACGAGATAACTCGTCTTCTTTTCAATGTTTAGCTTTATTGGGGACAAGACTTACCCACTATCAACCCAAACTCATAACACTATTTGCAATATAAAATTTAGAATAGAGTATAACTAATCGTTTGTAGTATAGCGAGAAAACTAGTTATGTCACATATTGACTTTTGATTTTTGATGTAGAAGATCGTACAAGATGCAATTATAGAGCATACTTTCATAGTCCGCGACGTTATAATGCATAGTTTATGAATAAAGAAGGCATATATAAGTGATGCATATAATAAAAAGAAAGCAACCATGATAACATGAAAATAAATTGAACTTATTTAAATTAACAAAAAATAAATTAAACTTATTTAAATTAACAAAAGTTATACATTCCTAGCTTTGTCTCCTTAGCAAGCCCTCTTGAACTTCAAGATCTCTTTTATGCTAAAGCAAGCTCGTGCTAACGAAACTAAGAGACTTGCTAGAAACTAGAAAATAGAAGATTAATAACTTCTACTACTATAAACTACTACTACAAAGGAGAAGAGAAGAAATGAAAGAGTTAGAATGATAAGTTCTTCATTCAACTTGGTGTGTTTTTACAATGAGGTCGAAACCCTTTATATAGGCCATTTGGCGATGATGATAAATGTACTTAGATAATGTATACAATTAACACATACACCACATGTCATGTAGCAGCCTATTTTCCAAATAGACCGCCACGAGGCCGATGCGGCCCCACAATTTGGCTTACCAGCGCCAACGATGTGTCCCACATGCCAACTCATCCACCTATTTAATCATTATTAACCTCAAATGACATCAATTTACTATTTAAATTATTACTGAACTCAAGTCATCTGTTAAGATCATTTTAAACCCAAATAAATCACAGCGGAAGTCATTAGCATAAAACATGACAGTCATGCAATTCACTCCAATACCTAGTGTGGAAAACCCATATATCATCATAATTAAAAATGTTCCTCAATGTATCAAAATATCAACAGTACAGAGTCCTAGTGTCTCACAAAATCCAAAATCCCAAAATAAAACAAAATAAGTATATATACAAACGTACAAGTTTGGCTTATACGTCTCTATATTCCGGTAGCTTGCTCTTGCCCCGTCTCGTACTAGGATCTGCACTCAAGCCATCACAAAAAGACATATGATGAGTCTAGAGTGAGTATTCCCAAAGAAATTAAGTGAGCAATACGGAAAGTAAGTACTTGAATTGAAACAAAACTATTAAATAAACATGCGAAAATAAAATATAAGCAACTGTGCTCATCGCATGCAAATGTAATAGTAAAAGCTCAAAGTGTGTGTTCCTAGCCCCTAGGGTCGGACTAGCGTCATACTTCGGACTCCTAATAGACTACTGCCGGCGAGTAGCACTCAAAAGTAAGGCCGTATCTGATCCGCTAGGTGGTGGGTGTGGAACCTACGACGCACCCACACGTACTCGTCACTTTCTCGAGTAGCCCTATTCACCGAGATGGCATACGTGCTATGGCCTAGTGGACGTACACACATAAATGGCACGAGAGGAAAGTCTCAACGTCCGTCCATTATACACATACCAAGAATAGAGTATTAAAAGACAGGAAATGAATTCAAAAACAAAAGTAACTACCGCTCAAGTAATTTTAGTTGGGATACTACACACCTCACACCGCACTTCATGTACCGTCATTAACCTCCGGTCCGACTTCGCGTAGTCCTAGATATCCCAAATTACAACTCGTACTGACCTATTTCCATGTATAGGTGTATTTAGTCATTTGTATGTATGTTAAGTCATTTCACATAAATTATATCAAAATAATGGTACATTAGCGCGCTAGGTCTGGGCATTAGCACACTAGATGCCCAAACAGTTATATGTTCTTAGTCCAGACGAACATTAAAGCGCTAATTTTTTGGTCTAGCACGCTAATCGCGTTATGGGCAATAAAACTGCTAAAATCTCTAGGTTTTCTTCTCACCCAACAACAACAACACAACACCCATAACAACTCTTCAAAACATTTTAAACTTAGTTCAACAACAACCCAATCATTTCCAAATCCTCACCAAAACATCTAATATTAGGATCAAAAGATATAGAAAGTTGTGGTGTTTGTGATTCTCACATTGGTTTTGATGTTCTCCCACTCCAAGCCCCACAAATCATCTAGGTTGTGAGTCCAAACCCTTGCTTTGTCACTCAAATTTTCGAATGAAATGGAAAGGAGAGAGAGAAAAGGTGGTGAGACTAAAGTCAAATATGACTTATATAGTTGAATTTTTATCACCACTCACTTGTGCATCTCTAGGCCATCCTAAGAACCTCATTTAGTTCTAATATAACCCTTTATGACTCAAATTTGTGACTTTGATGGCACACTCACCCTTGTATTTAACTCAAAAGTCCATTTTCGGACGGTTCGACGCCCGATTTTGCGTCCCGAATCGCAACATACACATACTACCATATTGCTAACCACCAATTAGACATTCCATATTAAGTATTTCACCAATTTTATTCATTTTATGTGTATTATTATTTTTCATGGCCTAGTGTTAAGTCGATTAAACTACCCGGTACCCGCGTCGACAAGCATATCGAGACGACTACTTAACACACAACTCGCACGTCAAATGCAATATAATAAAGTCTCGTAAATGTAAATGCAATTAATAACACACATTGCAATGCCATTTATGCTATTTCAACATAAACATCGCAAATTAAAAATACAGCACACAAAAATAACCATTTACCTAGCTCCAGGCTCGCACAAGCCTAACTGCAAGTCCCAGGAGTGTCTGACCTGTCAGCCACGTCTGCAAACACGTCATTAATAACGACGAATTAAATTCAGGCCGTTACAGTTCTTCCCAACTAGGGGAGATTTTGTCCCGAAATTTAAATTAAACTGAAAATACGTACCAGCAAATAAGTGTGGATACCGTCGTCGCATAATAAACTCGAGTTTATAGGTGAGTCATTCAGTTCCGTAATGCCGCCAACGTACCAAAACCTTTGTGATTTCCTTATTCCTCAAAATCTGAGTCCTATCCATGATTTGCATAGGTTGTTCTTCATATGACACGTTAGGTCGCACCTCAATCTGACGTACATAAACCATATGCCTCAGTCCTGACTTAGCCAGCCTCAACATAGAAATATGAAACATTGGGTGTATCCCTGCCAACTGTGGTGGCAACTCCAGACGGTATGCCACTCTGCGGATGCGTTCCTCAACTCTGAACGACCTAATATATCTTGGTGCTAGTTTCCCCTTAATGCCAAACCTTTAATGACCCTAGCAGGGCAAAAATCTCAAATACACAAAGTCTCCCACCTCGTAGCTCAAACCCTCAATTTATTTATCCGCATGTTTCTTCCGCTTATCCTGCGCTGCTTGAAGTCTCTGCCTTATCTGTCTTACCTTCTCGGTATGGTCAACAACAACATCAGGTCCTATAGCCGTTATATCTTCCGGTGCCGCCCAACATGCTGGTGACCTGCAGGGCTTACCATAAAGTGCATTAAACGGTGGCATTCCGATACTCGCCTGATAGCTATTATTGTAGCCAAACTCACACAAAGGTAAGTACTCTTCCTATGATCAACCAAACTGTATGATACATGCCCTGAGCATATCCTCGAGAATCTGAATTAATCGTTTTGACTTCCTGTCAGTCTGAGGATGATACGCAGTACTGAACTATAAACAAGTGTCAAACTGCTCTTGAGTACTCTATCATAATCTCGATGTAAACCTCAGGTCTTTGTCTGAAACAATGGAAACCGGTACACAATGCAATATGACAATCTCTCTCTCAAAGATTGTGCTCAGCTATAACGGCCTGAAAATTCGACTCGTGACACGTGTCATTGGATACGTGTACATTGGATACGCCACGTGATGCGAGTGGCGCGAGTGTTGAAATTTTGATAGTGAGGCGGGTTGGTGCCTCGAGAGGCGCTCTGTTTGGTTATTGAGGACTTTTGATTTGAAATGAAAAAAAAGAGAAATATATAAAGTGAAAAGAAGATAAAATCAAAAGAGGAGAGAGAAAAAGAAAAAAAAAAGTCAAAGAGAGATCAGAGAGCTCGGGAGAGAGGAGAGAAAGGGAGGAAGAGAGAGCGACTCCGGCGAGGTCGCGGAGGGACGGCGATGATGGCTCCCGGCGCGGATCCGGCTGCGGACGACCTCCCGGGCGACTCTCCGACACGAGATCAACGCGGTTGGCGGCTCGCGCGCGACGCTGTGGCCGCGGACGACGCTGCGCGTGGCAGCTGGACGGCGGCAGACTCGATGGCGGCCAGCGAGGCGGCGGACGGCCGGCAGGGAGTGTAGGCAGCAGCGGCGAGGCGCGGAGGCAGCAGGTGCGGAGGCGGCGCGCGAGGAGGCGCTGTGGCGGCACGCGAGGAGGCGCGGTGGCGGCACGGTGGTAACGCCGACAGGCGGCGCGGCGGTGGGTTGCGCGGCGGGGCTCACTGCCGGCGAGCAGCGAAGTGGCGCGAGCAGAGCGGTCGGCGGCAGCGGTTGGATCGGCTCGGCCTGCGAGTGCCGGGGTCAGTTGCAGGCGCGCAGGATGGCGGCGAGGCCGACGGTGGGGCAGCGCCGGTGGCGGCGGCCGGCGAGGGCGGCGACCGGCGGCGCCGGCGAGGCAACGGCAGCAACGCGGTGAACTTCGCAGTGGCGCGTTTTCGACGAAATCGCGACGACGCGATTGAGGGGCATAGGATGCTATAGTCAGGTGTCGGGTGCGCATATCGAGATGCGTGCGAGTGCGTTTTGAGGTACGTAAGATTCCATCTAAAAGTCGCCGAGGGTTTATGTTTTTATCATTGATATCCTATTCGGGATTGTTGGATTCTAATTGCCTATACCTTGTTATTGTTGAATGTTATTCCCTATGTTCCTTGTTATTGATTTTCGTGACGCATTTGGGTTGGGGAACGAGACTTTTCGATATTCTTGTAGTACTGGTGGCACACTAGGCTGTACGCGGGTAACCAGGTGAAAGGAAGTGGGTGTTTCAACCGAAGGGATCCTGCGCGCTACGTCTGGGCATTAGCCCGCTAGATGCCCAGACAATTATACGTTCTTAGCCCAAACGAACATTAAGACGCTAATTTTTTGGCCTAGCGCGCTAATCGCGTTCTGGGCAGCAAAACTACTAAAATTTATGGGTTTTCTTCTCACCCAACAACCCAACACAGCCACATCAGTTCAAAACACTTTAAACTTAGTTCAACAACAACCCAACCATTTCTAAATCCTTACTAAAACATCTAATATTAGGATCAAAAGATAAAGAAAGTTGTGGTGTTTGTGATTCTCACCTTGGTTTTGATGTTCTCCCACTCCAAGCTCCACAAATCATCAAGGTTGTGAGTCCAAACCCTTGCTTCTTCACTCAAATTCTCGGATGAAATGGAGAGGAGAGAGAAAAAATGGTGAGACTAAAGTCAAATATGACTTATATAGTTGAATTTTTATCACCACTCATTTGTGCATCTCTAGGTCATCATAAGCACCTCATTTAGTTCTAATCTAGCCCTTCATGACTCAAATTTGTGACTGATGAGACACTCACCCTTGTATTTAACTCAAAAAGTCCATTTTCGGACGGTTCGACACCCGATTTCGCGTCCCGAATCGCGACATACGCATACTACCATGTTCCTAACCACCAATTAGACATTCCATATTAAGTATTTCACCAATTTTATTCATTTTGTGTGTATTATTATTTCCCAGGCCTAGTGTTAAGTCGGTTAAACTACCGTACCGCATCGACATGCATATCGAGGTGACTACTTAACACACAGTCTCGCACGTCAAATGCAATATAATAAAGTCTCGTACGTCAAATGCAATATAATAACACACATTGTGATGCCATTTATGCTATTTCAACATAAACATCGCAAATTAACAATACAACATACAAAAATAACCAATTACCTAGCTCCGGCGCGCACAAGCCTAAATGCGGGTCCACGAGTGTCTGAGCTGTCAGCCACATCTGCAAAGACGTCATTAATAACGATGAATTAAATTCAGACCGTTATATGTCATACAACACATTACAAGTAATTTTACAATACATGAAAGAGTTAGCGTACATTGGAAATGGTTACAAGTAACATGACATTACATGGATTAGTAATGGTATTATTAGCGAGAAATACAAGTTACATGACTACACAATATGATGGTGTTCATGCATGGTCATCCATACTTCACAACAATAATGCAATTCTTGGGGTTTTTTTTTCTAAGCCACCCAAAATTCGAAGCTTTATGAACCTTGATTTATTCTGGCTCGAGATGGGTAGGTCCACTAGGTGGCAATAAAGTATTCCAATTCATTCATGAGTTTTAAAGGCACTTTATATTTATGATTCAAATTTGAAACTAGTAGTTAAGACTAGGGGTGGACAAATCACAGTTTTGTGGTGAAAATTCTCAAATTGCCAAAACTGGGAGTCTACAGTATGACAGTTTTGCGAACCACCACTAAACTGCAAACCATTAAAATCGCAATCAGATTGACCGCGGTTTGCACGGTTTGGTTGATCTGATTTTGTGGTTTTCTTGCAACATATTTTCAACAAAAAAGAAAAATATGTCATTCATTCCATAAGAGTCCTTACATGTTCATGTACAAAAAATACAATAAAACACATGTCTATACATTATCATCCACCAAAATGCCCTTTGATTTGCACGATTTGGCGGAATAAATTGACAAATTACTTTTAAGTAATAGGGTCAAGGTTTCGAGAGGTGTAAGATTATGAAAATTCTTATAACTTGTCGGAAATACGCGCTTTGCGCTCTAGTAAGACTAAGTATATATTAAATAAAAAAAGAATTTAATATGAAAAACAGTGAAAAGGCTTATTATATAATCTCAAATGAACTTGACACTACAAGAAAAATTGTATTTTACTACATTTAACAATGTTGTTTATAAATATGTGAAAAAACATAATTAATACATAATTTATATATAAGTAGTTAATTTTTTATTTTAAAGAAATCTTAAGCAAAATGATATGTCGATTGTGATACATTATTATTTTGTATTATTTGATTCATCATTTTATGTTAAATTTTAAGATAAATATAATTATAATATGTGAATCATATTAATTAAGTTTTTACAGCATAGCATTCAATAACATTTGTTAGTATCTTAAAATATATTTTTTGTTATAGTGTGAAGTCAAAAATAATATAATCCAATTTCCAATAAAAAAGAGTAATGTACCACTCAATTGAAAGAATATTTAGTATTTGAAGAAATTCAATTTCCACTAGCTAGAAAATTATTATATACCTTCAATCACCTGTAAAAACCCTGAAAACATAAAAAACAATTAATAACACTTACTTCATATAATTAAAAGACAAACATGTAAAAAACTACCTAACATGCTACAAACACTTGGTATGAACTCGAATCAACATGGTTCAAAGTATTTGGATGGACTTTCACGAATAATTAATATTTTTTTTTTTAAAAAAAATATAGAATACGTATTTTTCTTTAGTTACAAAATAGATGATATTTTTGATACGCTCAATTTAGCTTATTAGCTAGTCGATGATCTATATCATATGCTACTTGAAAAAAATCTTATACTATACTATGAGAGCTGCCCATTTGTATTAGACCCCACTTAATTAAGGCATCTGACCGGCCTAGATTACCTTAATCCCTTGATAATCTAGCGGTATTAACATCTCCATCAATAAATAATTAAAATGAAGATATTGTAATCATCAATTACTAAACTAATCGCAAAGGATTCTAAAGTGAATCTTAAACTTTGAAGTCCGTAAAAATTAATTATATTATCTTTAAAGTTCATTTACATTAATTAGATAATCCTCAAAATTTCGTAAAATTCAAAATTTCGACATCATCTCCTCTATTTCAAAGCCTACACTAGAAAACCCAACCTTCAAAATCTTTAACAAAACCTGCTCAGCTTTGGTGAAAATGCCGAAAAACTCACAATCAACCCATAAAAATATATATTGCATCAACTATGTTATATATCCATTTTAACTTTATTTAAAGTATCAAAATTCTTAAATTAACATTACCTCAATTTCAAAATTATTTCAATTCATCTTAAACCTGCTCTAGCCATTTCAAAAGAGATCCTAATAACACTCAAATCTATAAACTCATTTATACAATATAATATATTCAAAAATCAATACATACAAAGAGAAAAGAACTAAGCATGTCACATACAATCGAAAGCTTTCACTTTCCTTGTTGTTGCTAGAAACTGTAATTATCCAATTATAAAAATTCTATAATATCGATAAGTAAATCCCACACTATCTAGTACACATGTAATAATCAAATGCATACTAATCCAAAAGATTTAGCGAAGAATATAATCCAAGGAATTTAAATACAACCGTGAGTCCATCCTATTTTAGTTATCGGACCACAATCAAATAACATTCTCCAAAAGTTAAACAATAATAAAGACTCATGCTCGGGAGTATAATCAAACGAGTCTCGTTCCTTTAGACTATAGAAATATGACCTGGTTCAACGTGATCTCATGATAACCATGTAATGCAAAATATTAGTGACTTAGCCCCTCAAGCATAATATAACATTCTATAATCATTATATAGTATAAACTATAAGGAGACTTGAATCGCCTTATCCTCCCAAACCGTGTATGAATGTACAACAAAAATGCAATATCAAAGATCAAAGCAATTTATACGAAATTATAATCATATAATGTATATGTTACTATGAGATTTACTTAACCTTACAAACGTGATATCGCAACTCCTTTGCGCTCTGAGTCGATAAACTAGTCAACACGGGGCTCCAATCACGGTCCTACAATTCATTAATATGTTATGTAAACCTCCACAATAACTTCATTATTTTTTCAATTATTTGCAATTTAATTGACCTAATCGCATCTCAAAACCCCTAAAATACTTCTAAAATAAATTATCGATGCCCGTATTTCATTTTTGACTCAAAATTATTATTCGGCATCGAAGATTCTTTGTCTAAGCTTAAATATAGTTTTTCTAATTTTTATATATTTATTGATCCTATTCGACCTGAAAACTCTGGAATCCTTCCAAGTTAACTCTTCGGATGTGTAGATCCTAATTTTGACCCCAAATTGTGGTTTGAAATCGAAAATTAGCCTAAACTAGGCTTTAAAATAATTTTTCAAATTTCAAACATTTTCAGGTATCGTAGTACGCACTATAAGAAAAATATTCAGTATAAATCCTAGATAAAATCTCAAAATCCTCATTTTTCATAAAAAGAAATCCTCGATTTCCATTAATTTATCCGAAATGACTTTTCCTTATTCTCTAAGGATTCATGTTAATTTTTTTCTATTTTAAAAATACATTTTTTTTAAATGGGGAGGGGTTTAACCCTTGAACCAAACCGGTCCGGTTCAGCAGAACTGGACCCGGTTCGGTCTGGGGATCTAACCCCCTCCCTCACCCATCATCTTTTTTCTCACCTTTGTTCTGCATTTTTTTTTAGTTTGATTCACTGGGGTTTGGGCAACCCAACCCTAGACAAGTTTGGGTAGGGGAGATAACTCCCCTAACATCTTCGTTCTCGGAGGAACTACTAGACACAAAAACAACATCAACAACCAACCAATGACGACTCACCTTGCTCCTCTCCCACTCATTGATCTCCTCTCCCTCTCGGTCACCATGTGACGGCCCCAAACTCTGAGGTAAATCGTAGCCACGTCACCAGACATGTCACCAAGCATGCCACGTCACCGCATGCTTATCTTTAATTGCCCGCGACTTAAACCTTTGTACGTATCTTATTCGCCTTAACTTAGTATTTACGAATATTTTTATGAATATTTACATTAAATTGAATAAGTTAAATTGTTCACGATTTATTAAATTAATATAAATTAGACATCAAAACGGAAGTCTTTGAAGCATGCAAACACCATAGGAATGAAAAGTTTGCATTGTATAAATAACCTTATAGTGTGGAAACCCAAGATGAGATACCATGTATATTAAAAATGACAAAAGTACAAAAGTCCTCCCACAAATCTCATAAAAACAAGTTCTCCCAGATTTCAAAAAACACCTAGATAAAACAATCAATGGACTCTCCTAACTCATACGTAGTCGCTTAAGACACCCTTGCCCCGACTCGTTGCAGGATCTGTGATTTGTCGCCAAATACAATGACAAATGATTTGTCACAAAAAAATAATGACGAATCCCAAGTGAGTAAATCCCAGAGAGCGTTAGCAAATATTCACGAAATCCAATAAAACGGCTACAATTCATGCAATTTAAATAAGAGACAAGAAATAAAGTAATTCGCATGAAAATAAGTCATTGAGAAGCCGAATTTGGACATGAGTGCAGCGTGACAGAGAACCCTGGTCGACATCCGGGAATCGTCTAGCTAAATCAAAAGGAACCCATGACGACCACCTCGCCAAACATCTCATGATCAAATGAGAGGAACCCATGAACGGTAGAACCCCATCCAAACATATCTTGAGAGGAACCCATGATGTAGACTTAGGTCTTCATCAAACATCTTTTAACCTACGGGTCTCACGGAGAATAACTACCGCATAGCCCTAACATGGCCAATTACTCGAACAGCGCGGGGTAGCTAGCCCCGAGATGTGAGTCCATGCCATGCCCGTCGACAAACACACATACACACAGTGGGAGAGGATGAACAGTGAATGAGCAACAATAAAAAGCATAATGGAATAATTGAAATGCAAAATAAAGTAGTGCCATAAATGAATTTTTAACTAATTTTCTCATGGGTTTAGTTACCTCAAACAATCGCTATTGTCTCTCCAAAATATCCCGCTCATGCCTCGAGATATGCTTTCGATATACAACTATAGTCTTCTAGTCCACTGTTATTGTGTTTCGTCGGGGATCGATTGTTCCGACAACGCGCCACCGCGCCGATGCTCCACGTCGTTCACCACGCCGCTGCTGCCGCTCGTCGCGCTGCACAGCAGTGCACCGCGCGCTGCTTGGACGCGTCGCGCTGCGCTGGAGCCGCCGTCGCTGCTCGTCCCTCGCTCTTCCGTCGCCTCGCTATCCCGCCACCTCTTGGTCGTCTCTCTCTCTCTCCCTATCTTCTCTCCCTCTCATCTCTTCTCTCTCTCTCTCTCTCTCTCTCTCTCTCTCTCTCTCTCTCTCTCTCTTTTCTCTTCGCTCTTCTCTCCTTCTCCTCTTTTCCCTCTCTGTCCGTTCTCTCCCTCTCTCTAGAAGTCCTCACCCTCTCGCTCTCTCTATCCGTTTTAAATGAATAACCTTTTTTTGAGAAAAAAAAAGAAATAATGATGAGGAATGGGTTTAGTATGGTGGTGTGATGCGTGATGTGAGGGAATGTGTGATGTGATAACCAAATTTTAGACCATCTCATACACCGACATTACAAGTTTACCGCGACATCGTACACTCTTGCCACTACAAGCGCACAACGTGACCAATAAAATATCAAATAATGCGACGTGAGTTATTTAATAATAGTAAAATAAATAAACACTCACACACAAAAATAACAAATTTTACCTCGTTAGGCGTGCTCCAGACTTTTTGTGACGTCCACGTAGGTCTGAGTTTAGAATCTTAATTTATAATTTGTTAGTTAATCGAGATTAATTAGAGCCGAGCCGTTACAATCTTCCCAACTAAAAGGAATTTCGTCCCGAAATTCAAATTTAATTAAATCTTTACCTTGGAACAAGTGGGGGTATGGTTCTTGCGAGGTAGACTTTCTCCCAAGTAAGGCCCTCATTTTTATGATACCGCCATCGAATGAGTACAAGTGGTATTTCTTTCCTCCTAAGAGTCTGTACCTTGCGATCCACTATCTCAATAGGGTATTCCTTATACGTCACATCTAATCGAACCTTGATTCTAGTCATATCAACCATCGGTCTCGGCCTAATCTAACCAACCGTAACATCAAAATATGAAAAACATTATGAACCCCTGCCAATCGACTTGGCAATCTCAACTGATAAGCGACCTCCCCAACTCGTTTCTCAATCTGAAATGGTCCAATAAATCTTGGTGCTACTTTCCCCTTGATCCCAAATTTTTGATGCCCCTTCAACGAAGAAACTTTCAAGTTGACCCAATCATATACCTTGTAGCACAACCCATCGCGGTACTTATCCGCATACTTCTTCTGCTTGTGTTGGGCAGCCAATAACCGTTGATGAATTAGTCTCACATTCTTTGTATGGTCCACAACAATCTCAGGCCCCACGACTGTTGTATCCTCGGGCTCTACCCAACAAGCCGATGATCTACATGGTCTACCGTACAGAGCTTCAAATGGTGGCATCCCAATATTGGCATGATAGATATCGTTGTAAGCAAATTCATAAAGCGGCAAGTACTCCTCCAAAGACCCACCAAACTGCAACACAAATGCCCTAAGCATATCCTCGAGTATTTGTATTAATTTCTTTGACTGTCCATCTGTTTGAGGATGGAATGTAGTCTAAACTGTAATCTAATACCAAACTACTCATGCATAGCTTGCCACAATGATGGTGAAAGACGATTGTCTCGGTTTGAAACAATCAAAATTGGTACTTCCGTGCAGTCGTCAATCTCTATTTCAAATAATATACTCAATTGTGTGAAATTATACTTCATAGAAACTAATAGGAAATGATTTAACTTCGTCAACCTGTCCACGATCACCCATATCGCATCGTATTTCTGCGCAAAGTCTGCGGTAATCCACAAACGAAATCCATCGTAATGTGTTCCCATTTCCACTAAGGGATGGGCAGCGGCTGCAATAACCCTTTAGGCCTCTTGTGCTCAACCTTAACTTGCTGGCACACATCACAACCCCTAACGTAGGCACCGACGTCCGCCTTCATCCCTGACCACCAAAATAATCGTCATATCGTGATACATTTTGGTCTTTCCAGATGCATTGTATATCGGACCCGTGAGCCTCTTGGAGTATCCCATCGCGTATCTCTGCCACTCTTGGAATTCATAACCTCCCTCGGTGCCTCAAACAATGATCCATAAACTCACTCCAATCTGGGTGATCGGGACTGCGTTCCATCTCACTAAATCGCGAGTGCATCTCGTTAGCCCTCTGACACTCCAACACTAGCGAAATAGAAATAGACGGTACACCAATCTGTCTACAAATTTGTGCATCCACTGTAGCAGGAACCTCCGTCAAACTCAGTGTTGTCGCCACCTCAAGTAAACCATACTCGGCGCATCATATGACAGACAACTGTCTCAGAATTTGGTCCTCTCCTACTCAATGCATCTGCTACGACATTTGCTTTCCCATGCTGATATTCGATGGAGAAGTCGTAGTCCTTCAGCAACTATAGCCAACGTCACTGTCTCATGTTCAGATCTTTCTAAGTGAATAAATATTTCAAACTTTAATGATTTGTATATAATGTGAACCTCTCACCGTAGAGGTAATGTCTCCATATATTTAATGCAAATATGACTGCTGCAAGCTCCAAGTCATGCACTGGATAATTCCTCTCATGGGTCCTCAACTGTCGGGATAGGTAGGCGATTACGTTGTCTCCCTACATCAGTACACAACCTAGCTCCGTGCTGCAAGCATCCGTATGAACTATCAATCCCTTACTTGGTTTTGGCAACATTAGTAATGGTGCAGTAGTCAGTCTCATCTTCAACTATGTAAATGCATCCTCGCACTCCTTTGACCAAATGAAAGGTACATCATTTTTGTCAATTTAGTCATCGGCGCGGCGATCTTCGAGAAGTCCTTCACAAATCGCCGATAGTATCCTGCCAACCCTAGCAAGCTCATGATATATGTCAATGTCTCAGGTGTCGGCCAATCTATGACAGCATGGATTCTACTAGTATCCACTGATATACCTATGTCACTGATCACGTGTAACGACCCGAAAATTTGACTTGTGCCAAGTGTCAATTCAGGGTCGTTTGTAGGATCCACTCGTCGAAATGCGTATGTCTGAATCTCGGGTGGAGACTTCGAGGTACTGTGTAATATCCAATTTGAGATTATAATGTTAATTGTTGAGAATAGTATATGCAGGGAATGCGGTGAACCAAAACACGAACGGAGACGTGCATCGAGTCGCGTGCCAACGTGGGACCGAGGTAGTCAATTTATGTGGTTTTAAAATATACATTGGATATGCCTCGGGATACGTGTAGCGCGAGTATCAAGATAATTTTGGTCAAGCATAGAGGCGGTGAGTAAAGAGGTAAAATTATTGAGTTTGCCTCGAGATTCGTGTTGCACGAATCTCGAGGACACTTCGATTTGAAATTCAAAGAGAAAGAGAAATATACATATAAGTCGATATAGAGAAAAAAAAAAAGAAGAAGAGAGAGAAAAGTAGAAGATCGGGGAAGAAGAAGAAAAAAAAGGCGGCGGACGCGATAATGGCGACGACGACGACGGCGCGAAAGGCACGACATGAGCCGGAGGCGGCTGGACGACGTCCCAAAGATCGAAGGTCGCGACGAACCAAGAAGAGCACAAGATCGGAGGCCGCATGGCCGCATGGCGGCAGTGCGGCGTGGTCGGACGGGCCGTGCGGCGGCACCGCGATTCCAGCGACGACAACAGCGTGGTGTAAAGGCGGCGCAGCTGACGAACTAGTGCGCGACTTGGCGGCGGCTACGGACAATGGCTGGCAGCGGCGACGATAACGTTTAAGATATAAGGCAGCGGCAGGCTAGCGAAGCAATGCAGAGGATCTGCGGCTAGCGGCGGACGAGTTGCGGCAAAGAATAAAGCAGGCACGGTGGCGCGGCTGCCACGGGGAACGCCGACGAGGAGACGGCAGCAGCGCAGCAATGCCAGTGAGTGACAACGCCGACGCCGGCGAGGGACAGTGGCGGCTCCAGTGAGGCAGCGACAGCGGCGTCGGCGTGACAACGGTGTCGGCCTGACGGCTAAGTGACCGCGACATCGACAACGACACAGTGGAGCATCGTCGACCGATCGGAGGCGTGATTTCGACGACGTGCGACGACGAGATGGAGGTGAGCTGTACTTCGCCTAATTTCAATGTGATTTGAATGATTTTAGTAAATTAGCCCTAAAATGTCTAAATGGACACCAGGGACTTAGGAGTCGAGTGTCGGGTGCGCAAATCGAGACGAGAGCGAGACGTTTTGAGGTTCGCGATTTCTCGAGGTAAGTAAACCAGTAAGAAAATGTACAGTGTTTTCCTTTCATTCTATTGGCTATTGTTCACTGCTTTGTGGTAGCTTCCTGTCATTCTTGTTGATTGCTGCTTGGTGATAGCTATATTTGCAATTGTTGTTAGTTGAGTGGTCCATTGGCAAGTGAGTCATGGTTACTGTTATCTGCGATTTGAGAGTGTTAGGGCTGGGAGGCAGGGGTCTCGTCCTAGATCCGGGTCTGTGAATGTCTCATAGTCGCAAGGGTTAGGGCTGGGAGGCTGGGGTCTAATCTTAAACCCGAGTCTGCTGGGCTTTTACAGCGACTCAACGACCTTTTGGTCGGGGCTCGTTGTTGTTTATTTTGTTTGTATTTCGGGACCCTCATTTATCGATTGACTTGTTGATGGATTGTTTACGGTCTTTTATATTCATGCGTTACCTGTTCATTTCTTTCTAATTGCATGAATTCGACTGTTTTAGTTGGTTTGAAATGTTGTATATGTCCTACTGGATTTACTTACATGGGCTCGTCATTCTCGTGTTTGACTGAGTGCAGAGCCGCAGACGAGTAGCAGAGGGAAAGCTCCATAGCTAGGTGATTTTTGTATATCTTGTATTTACTCTCCTCTGATGATACATTTATGCTGGGTTCCACATTTAGGTTGCCTAACTCACTTTAAAAATATTGTCGAGTTATTTATTTATAGTAATTGCTTCCGCTAAATTGTAAAACTTGCAAAATATTAATAACTCAACTTAAAATTGTTAAAATTGCATATAATGAGGAATTGGAAGGCTGACTAAGTCTGCGTTGACCTTGCGAGACTGGCTCAGGGGTCCACGTGGGTTTATGCCAGGCAGGGCCCAATTTATGGAAAATTGGGGTCGTCACAGTTAGTATCAGAGCTTAGGTTCAGGCAAACCTAGGGGAAAGTTTAGTGGCTTAAGACATTGTGATACCAACGTCGCAGTTGGTATCAGAGACGAAGTTGTAAATACTCGACTCTTGATTTAAATCACAAGCCATTAAGACATAAACCAGCGGAAGTTAGGAACCTTGAACTTAGAGTGGAACTCTGTGATCCCGACTTAAGTCTTCGTTGGGAAGTAAGGAGAGTTGGAGAAATTAAAATTTGAACTATATGTGATATTTGATGTGATATTTGATGTGTTGTATTATATTATTGATAGATGTATGATATTCACTATGTATGTCGCGTGAGACGTGATGAATAAATTTGAAAAAGATTGACGATAAATTTATCGGATTCGCAGAAATTGATAAATTGAGATAAATATCGTTGTTGGTTTGGTGAAACCAATGGAAAATGAAACAATTCATTTTGAGTAAAATGAGATCATTAAGACTTTTAAGATTTTCAATTCGAAACTTTGGTATTACAAATGGTATGGTTTCTAATTGAAACTTAAAATGTCATGTAGGACTCAAACAAACATGTGAATTGGTTTTCAAGCCATTTAAAGGAATTTCGATCTTATTTAGGACTCAAAAGAGTTCATTAAATTCATTTCAAGTTGTTTAGTTATTACTGAAATTGAGGATTTCCTATAGTATTGAGACTTGAAATAGAAGTTTGAGTCTCTAAATGATGTTAAATTGGTAATATGGAGACAATTGAATAACTTTGAGTCTACTTGGGACTTGAAATCAATGTTTAGGAACTTAGAGAGCTTTCGGAGTTTTAAAATGTTAGAACACCGATTGGATTTGTGAGAATGGGATTGGAAATGAAAAATATTTTTTAAGAACTCGAGAAATTTGAGGGTCTTAGTTGGAATGTAAATGCCAAAGTGTATTGGTAAAGTATGCGAAATTGATTTTGAATATTGAGTTAGAGTTCAAATATTAAGAGTTGAATTGTATTGACTTAATGGGAAATCAGAAAAAATAAATAAATAAATAAATAAATAAAAGGAACGAAAATTTGTGAGACAAGCAGACTCTAAGGGAGCAGAGTGTTGAGATGACTTGAGAGCTAATGATTACATCGTGTACGGACTCCTTTAGCTTTGAAGAAAGCTTTGGAGTAGTATTGTTGGATCAGAAGCCCAAGTAACTCCACTTTGGTGACACTATGCATTTATAGTCTAAGGGTTGGTGAAGACGACCACCACCTTTAGGGACTTATAAATGAATTAAGTGTTACGAGTTGAGGTAGAGTCTGCAAATCGTTCTAAAAGTTATGAGCCACCTAAGTCTAAATCCAACGAGATTATACATCTCAAGAATTCTCACATTCTAAAATTTGTTCAGATGCGTTAGTAAGCGTACTTAAGGGAATTCTCGTGCGAGTAGTGCATGTTGAAAAGAACGAGCACCTCTAAATAGAGAGAATGGGACTTTGTAAAGTTGCTAAGAAAAGAGTAATACTTGATCCTATATGGTATATTTGTGGCGTGGTAATATACTATATACAATATCGGTAACTATGCCCTGATTCGAGGATTCGTGCCCTTGAGTTTCGAAGCTGATCGGGAGTCGGTTGATATATGTGAAGTATGATGTCTCGACATGATGCGTACTACGTCATACATGGTTTCATAGAATTTATTGGTTATGTTGGGTGATGACGGCTCCGAGCACAGTACAGGAGGCCTAAGCGAGGGCTATACGCTGGTGAGAGCTTTGGGAGCACACGCACCGAGTTAGACGGGCGTAGCAAGGAGATCACCTCAGAGCGTATTGAGTTTCCACCGTATGCGGCGTATATGGCGCCAATGTTAGAAGATCCGGCTCATTACACGCTTTACTAGTATCCACCAAAGGCAATGGCCGAGAGACAGGGTCGAGATCCATCAAGTGCACGACAGGATATACCTTTTTCACTAATCACGTGTCCCAATCGACATTCTCGTGGGCATACAATGGATATACGTTAGTGACGATTATTAGATTAAAATGTTCATTTGTATTCCAATATATGTTGCGAGGATGTTGCCCGACATATATTGATGGGAAGAGACTGGTGTGTTCTTTGCAGGTCTCGAAGGAGCCCATCCCGTCGCGGAGGAGCCCAGCTTGTAGCGGAGGAGCCCACCCTGAAAGATGGGGTATGGCTTTGGGCGAGTATGGCCTTGGGCGGGTATGGCCTTGGGTCTTCATTCATAAAACACCATTGTCCTTTGAGACTTGCTTCAATTTTGATGACGAAATTCTAATTCGTTGGGAAGACTGTGACGACCCAAAAATTTGACTTGTGCCACGTGTCAGGTCAGGGTCGTTTATGGGATCTACTCATCGAAATGCGTACGTCCGAATCTCGGGTGGAGACTCCGAGGTACTGTTCAATATCCAATTTGAGATTATAATGTTAATTGTTGAGAATAGTATATGCGGGGAATGCGGTGAACCGAAACATGAACGGTGACGCGCCTCGAGTCGCGTGCCAACATGGGACTGAGATAATCGCTTTATGTGGTTTTAAAATGTACATTGGATACGCCTCGTGATGCGTGTAGCACGAGTATTTAGATAATTTTGGTCAATCATTCAGGCGGTGGATAAAAATGTGAAATTATTGAGTTTGCCTCGAGATTCGTGTTGCACCAATCTCGAGGACACTTTTGATTTGAAATTAAAAGAGAAAGATAAATATATATATATATATATATATACATAAGTCAGATAAGAGAAAAAAAAAACAGAGACAAAAGAATATCAGAGAGAGAGAAGAAGAGAGAGACAGAGCAGAGAGATCGGGGAAGAAGAAAAAAAAGGTGGCGGACGGCGACGATGGAAGACGGCGACGACGGCAGGCAAGATCAAGATCGAGCGAGGCGATGATGGACGCGTCCCAAAGATCGGGCGTTATGGACGAACCAACATGAGGCGAGTTTATCCAACGCGCGTGGGGTAAGCGGCAAAGGCGATTTAACTGGCGGCGAACTAGTTGCACGACTTGGCGACAATTTGAGGCGCACGAGCGCGGTGTGCCACAGGAGACAATGGTGGTTCTCGAGGCGAGCGGCAATGGCGCGTTGGCGCGGCCAAATGACTTTCTCAAGGTAAGTAAACCATTTATCTTTGCAATTGTTGTTGGTTGAGTGGTCCATTGGTAAGTGAGTCATGGTTAGTATTATCTCGCGATGTGAGAGTGTTAGTGGCCGGGAGGTCAGGGGTCTCGTCCTAAACACGAGGTTTGTGGATGTTTCATAGTCGTACGGCTGGGCTCGGAGAGGCCTCGGGGTCTCGTCCTAGATCCGGTCTCGTGAATGTCTCAATCCTAAACCCGAGTCTCGCTTGGCTTTTACCGCTCCTTGTTGTTTGTTTTGTTTGTATTTCGGGACCCTCATTTATCGATCGACTTGTTGTCGATGGATTGTTTACGCCTTTTATATTCATGCATATGTCTTAATCGATTTACTTACACAATTTGATGATACATTTATGTTCTTGTCGAGTTATTTATTTATAGTAATTGCTTCGCATCATCAATATCTCAACTTAAAATTGTGAAAATTGCGTATAATGAGATGTTGCCGTGATCTTCGCGAGTCTTTGTTGTTGGGGTCGATCAATATGTCGTCATATGAAGACTATGACGAGTTTATTTATCCAAGCACACTTCAATACTCTATGCATCAAGTCCATGAACATGGCTGGTGCATTCGTTAGTTCGAAATCCATCACTGTAAACTCAAATAACCTATATCTGGTGCTGAATGCAGTCTTAGGAATGTCTTCATCCCGAATCCTGAGCTGATGATAACCCGATCTTAAGTCGATCTTAGAGAAGACACGGGCTCCGGCCAACTAGTCAAATAAATTGTCGATCCTTGGCAAAGGGTAATGATTTCGTACTATCACCTAGTTCAACTTCCTATAGTTAATGCACATCCTCAAGCTACTGTCCTTCTTTTTAATGAACAGGTTCGGTGCTCCCCATAGTGATGTGCTCGGGTGTATAAACCCTTTCTTCTCTAAATCTTCCAGTTGAGTCTTCAACTCATCCCGCTCATTCCGTGCCATCCGGTACGGTCTGCTAGCTATCGGCTGTGTGCCTGGCACTAACTCAATAACAAACTCAATCTCTCTTTGTGGGGGCAATCCTGGTAGATCCTCCGGAAAGACATCAGGACTCATTGACAACTGGGACATCCTCAAGTCTAACCTATGGGGTCTCGGTTGACTCTACTTATCCCTGCAAACACTTCCATCTCTAATGTCGTAGCCAATCTACCCCTAGTGGTCGGTAGTATACTTGCATCACCCATGAAACTGAACTCTAGTATGTCGGGGATATGAAAGTCACTACGTGTGTAGATGCTGGTGTGATAGCCTTAGTACGAATCTCTAAAATTGTAGTCGGTGTGGTAGTCTCTGTCACAATTGCAGTGACTTGCGTACCTTAAACAATCGGCGCGGCGGCCGGCTCGATGGCATTTGGTGTGATGGCAACGATAAGCGTCGCGATAGCCACTGTCTGAGCACGGAGCAAGGCCATCATCTGCTCGAACTGTCGATCGTGTGTCGCGATCCGATCAAGTACACTCTGATTAGTCGCGATAGGCGTAGTACCACTCGTCTGTCCACCATCCTCCGAAGGTGGGGTCGGCAGTCTGTCCATGTCGTATATGTATAGCGAAGCTTCGTGTCAGCCTCGTATATGCATATATACTATTACAAATCAAAATATATAACGTATAAGCTTTGGTACTACCCGTCTCATGTTCGTTTCCCAACTAAAGTTCTAAGTTAGGATCTTCGGGTTTCCACGTCTAAATTCGTTTGTTAAGTTTTATTCAGTTTCATTAAACTTTTCCCCTAAGTTCACTTGAACCTAGGCTCTGATACCAACTGTGACGGCCCCAAACTCCGAGGCAAATCGGGTACCGCCACGTCGTCAGACATGACACCAAGCATGCCACGTCACCGCACGCTTATCTTTAACTACCAGCGACCTAAACCTTTGTACGTATCTTATTCGCCTTAACTTAGTATTTATGGATATTTTTATGAATATTTACATTAAATTGACTAAGTTAACTTGTTCACGATTTATTAAATTAATATAAATTAGACATCGAAGCTAAAGTCTTTGAAGCATGCAAACACCGTAGGAATTAAAGGTTTGCATTGCATAAACAACCCTATAGTGTGGAAACCTGACATGAGATACCATGTATATCAAAAATGACAAAAGTATAAAAGATGATCATATACATGTATCAGGTACACAAGTCCTCCCAAGAAATTTCATAAAAATAGTAAATAGATACAAACAAACACCTACGCAAAAACAACCGACAGGCTCTCCTAACTCAGACGTAGTCGCCTAAGACGCCATTGACCCGGCTCGTCGTAGGATCTGTGATTTGTTATCAAAAACAATGACAAATCCCAGGTGAGTAAATCCCAGAGAATGTTAGCTAATATTCACGAAATCCAATAAAACAACTACAATTCATGCAATTTAAATAAGGGACAAGAAATAAAGTAATTCACATGAAAATAAGTCATTGATAAGTCAAATTTAGACACGAGTGCAGTGTGACAGAGAACCCTGGTCGACATCTGGGAATCGTCTTAGCTAAACCGAGAGGAACCTATGACGACCACCTCGCCAAACATCTCACGGTCGAATGAGAGGTACCCATGAACGGTAGAACCTCATCCAAACATCTCTCGGGAGGAACCCATGAACAGTATAACCTCATTCAAACATATCTCGAGAGAAACCCATGATGTACACTTAGGTCTTAGTCAAACATCTCTCAACCTACGGGTCTCACGGAGAATAACCACCGCATAGCCTTAACATTGTCAATTACTCGAACACCGCGGGGTAGCTAGCCCCGGGGTGTGAGTCCATGCCATGCCCGACCTCATCAACAAACACACATACACACGTTGGAGTGGATAAATAGTGAAGAACAACAATAAATAGCACAATGGAATAATTGAAATGCGAAATAAAGTAAGTACCATAAATGAATTCTTAACTAATTTTCTCGTGAGTTTACTTACCTCAAGCAATCGCAATTGTCTCTCCAAAATATCCCACTCACGCTTCGAGATATGCGTTCGATATACGACTATAGTCTCATAGTCCACTGTCGTTGAGTTTTGTCAGGGATCGATTGTTCTGGCAATGAGCCACTGCGCCGATGCTCCACGTCATTCACCGCGCTACTGTCGCCTCGTCGGCGTCGCTGTCGTATACTGCCGGCGCCGCTGTTGGAGCCACCGTCGCCGCTCGTTCTCGACCTCCCGCCACTCCCGCCGCTTCGCCCCGTCCCCGCTCCCGCCGCCCATCGCTTTCCGTAGCTCCCCTAATGGTCGTCTCTATCTCTTTCTCTCTCTCTCTCTCTCTCTCTCTTCTCTCCCCTCTCTCTCTCTCTTTGTCCGTTCTCTCTCTTTCTATTTCTCCCTCTTTTCTCTCCTCTCTTCCCTCTCTGTCCGTTCTCTTCCTCTCTCTAGGCGTCCTCACCCTCTTTATCTCTCTATCCGTTTTAAGCGAAGAACTTTTTTTTTGGAGAAAAAGAGAGAAATAATGATGAGGGATAGGTTTGCTATGGTGATGTGATGTGTAATGCGATGAGATGTGTGATGTGACAACCAAATCCTAGACCATCCCATACACCGATGTTACTCGTTCACCATGACGTCGTACACTCTCGTCACTACACGCGCACAACAGCAACCAATAAAATATCAAATAATGCAACGCGAATTATTTAATAATAGTTAAATAAATAAACACTCGCACACAAAAATAACAAATTTTACCTCGTTAGGCGTGCCCTGAACTTTTCTGCGACGTCTACGTGGGTCTGAGTTTAGGATTTTAATCTGTAATTTTCCAGTTAATCGAGATTAATTAGAACAGGCCGTTACACGCCATCTCTCCCTTATCTTAGTCTCCCTTTTCCTTCTCTCCTCAATCAATTTTTTTCTCTTTCACAATTTGAATCGAATTACAGAGGTGATGTGTTTGCTTTGCAAATAATATATTAAATTTTCTCGAGATTCATACCACGCAAATCTCGAGATAAATCTAATAATTTCCATTTCATTTCATTATATAAGTTTGTTCTTCCTCGAGATATGTACTATGCATCTTAAGGTCAATCTTTTGCCTAAAGCAAATTAAATTAGGCGGTGTTAATGTTGGAGATATATATTAGAATTTCCTCGAGATTTGCATCACACGAATCTTGAGGCAAATCTAATGATATATTTATTAAATAAATATATAGATCTTCTTGAGATACATATTGCGTATCTCGAGGCCAATCAAGTGGCTATTAACTAGATAAGCACCAACACTTAACCGACTTACTGTAAAATTAATTATTTTAATCTCCTTAAGATATGCATTGCGTATCTCGATATAGATCAAATGATTTTATATATATAACCAAACTCCTATAATTTACATTGAGATTGGGCATCATGCATCTCGAGGCATGGACAATTCATCTCATCAACAACAACGATAAACCATTTCTCTTCCTCGACACTCACGTTATGCGCATCTCGAAGTGAATCCAATGTATACTTTTATTTAATTCAAACTATAGGATCGATTTATATATATACTACATTATATATAAATATATACACACCTATATATTTTCGCGGATATAACTTCGCTACACGCACCAATGTAACCTCGAGCATGCACACTATTGTACATCCCACGCATGTCACCCTCGACCCTGCATGTCACACGGCACCCACTAATTTATAACTTATTTTATTTAATTTCATGATTATCGTTTCAGCTTATAACCAAATTAAATTCCAAAATTACCCAAAAATTACCAAAAAATTGAAGAAAATTCCTCAATGCGCTCCGAAACTCACGGACACTACGTATACACTCCAGTTGACCCTATTTCACGTCGAAATAGTGTATAATACATCAAATAGGCACACAACACATAAAAAATAATATTAAATATATGATCTCCGATCCCTAACACGTGGGTCCCACATCGGATACCTAAATCTCAAATTAAATTTGAAAATACTTAAGTAGCCGCTTAATCGAGTTTATAAAATTCTCGGATGTCACAATTTGATTGTTATAAAAAAGGAGAAGAATATATATGGTACTACTACCATGGGAATCAAATATATATCCATGTCATGGGTACATTATTAGTAGAATAGCCTAATTAGAATCGGCTAATTAGTGTATTTTATCCTAATTTATAATTGTAATTTTAATATTGGATAATTATTTTAGAATTATCCTACCCTAATTGGAGTCAGCTAAGTATATTAGAATTCTCATTAGTAATTTAAGAGACTTATTTATCATTAATGTAGTAAGTAGTGTTTCATTCGGCTAAATTAAGAGACTTATTATCATTAGTGCAAAAAAAAAAAAGAATAAATCACAGTCTGGTGCATTGAAGTAGTTCGACACTCCAACAACTTAACAGGACGTCTCGAGTTCGAGATTTACGAATGCAAAAATCACTACTTGGGAGAGCTTTACACTTTATTGGGTCGACCCACTCAACCATGACGTAGTAGGTTTAAGTTTAATACCAAGTGATATAGACCAAAAAAATCCAAAAAATAGGTGATTATTAAGAAACCCAAAAAATTGACATACGAAAAGAAAGACTACCACATGTCATCACCTAAAAAATAGTAAGTGTCACATGTCGACTTCTCATTAACTCTCACATAATATATTTTTTATATAAATTAGTCGATATCCTGCGCTTCACGCACAAGTAAATTTAAGTATCAAAATATTACATGAAAATAATTTTTTTGATAAAAAGTGTAAAAAGATTATTATGTAATCTCTAATGTAAACGAACTTAAAGTTATGAACAATATCATCCAATTGTTTTGTAGAGATCTTTTGAAAAAAAAATCATTATCTGAATTCTTATGAAGATGTGTAAACTGATCATAAGGTACCGCAAAATCTTATTTACCCATACCCGATTTTTTATACCAATACTTGTATTTGTCGCAAACCCGATTATAATATGTGTATGAATACATGTAACCAGCCCTAAACTTATTAAAATTACCAAACTCTTTTAGAGATGTAAACAGGTATCTATCAAAAATCGATTACAATATGAAATATTGCATGGAAATAGTCATTGATACAATTTTAAAGGTCAACTAATTAAAGAGTTTTATATATTAATTTCGAGAAAATAGTCAAAAATTTTAATTTAGTTAAAATAATTATTTTTGTGTTTGATCGACTAATAAACTTTTTTTTTTCGACTTTAAACTTACGACTTCTCAAACCTTGCCTTTGACAAGTAACGCTTTATCTATCTCACCAAAGATGCTTTGGCATCAACTAACGAGATTTTTAATTGTGTTAAAACTTTAGTTAGACATTTTGACGAACAAAAAAAAAATTAAACATGGAAAAAAAGTTTTTGTATGATAGAAAGTGGAAAAAGAATTAGAAAATCGGGAATAGGTAATTCTAAAAAAAATACATAGCTAATGATTAAGAGACAAAAAAGGGTAATCTATTTTGTAATTAGATTCCATAGTCATGAAGAACAAACATAGAAATAAAAGTCTAAAAACAGCATATAATAGTTTTTTTGACGAAAAAATAAAAACAAAGATCATTTAGCTACTATGCTTGTAATTTTGAAATTTCCAGATTTTAATTAGTAGAAACAATTATGAATTTTTCAGATTTTAATTAGTAGAAATTATTCCTAAAACGGCTAAAAATACGATTAATTAACTAATGCTATTAAAAAGATCAAATATGACATACATATTATTATCTCGTTTATTAAATAGGAACCCGATTAGAAAAAGCCGAAAAAGAAAATAAAATCGGTTAATAGTAAATCAATACTTATCCTAATCTAACATATATATATTTCAATAGTTTTTTAATTGAAAAAAAAATAAAAAACTGGCTAATTGTAAATCAACACTTATCCTAAGCTAACATATATATTTCAATAGTTTTTTAATTAAAAAAATCAAAAACCGTGTTAGTTTCTAAAAAATAGCTAATAGTAAATCAAAATTTGTCCTAATCTAACATATAGATTTCCATTGAGAAAAAAAGAAAAATACAAGAAAAAACTTGAAAAAATAGGTCCCATACAAATTGAAATTGAAAGAAAAAAGCAGAATATAAAAAAGAAGAAAGAAAGTATGAAATCATGATGCTACATATCACGCCCTCGTGATGTAACTTGTCACATTGTAATGTAACTTGTCACATTGTAAGAGCTCCTAAAAAAATAATTCATTTATATATATACTAGTTTCAAGACGTGCTACGCACGATTGACCTGCTCGCTTCGCTCGCGAGAATTAATTTCTAAAAATTTATTAACAAAATTTAAAATTGTAATTAAAATTAAAAAATTAAAAATATAAGTACATTTTGTAGCTTATCAATATTCTTTAATGTGATTGAGATAAGATGTGAATGAAAAAATAAGCTAGTCATGGTAGGACATTACTTCCTCAAAAAAAAAGGAAACAATGAAAAAAAAACTTACTTTGAAGACTGATCATCCACTTCGATTGATTGATCGATTGATTAGAATGAAAAACTTACTTTGAAGACTGAGAGAAAGAGAAAACCGTGTATTGGATTGATTAGAATGAGTTCGAGATTGATTTGGAGATAAAGAAAAAAAACGTGTGGTGGATTGATAAAGAGTTAGAGTTTGATTTAGAGACAAAAGAAAAGGTTGATTAGGAGATAAAAAAAAAGTATGGGTAAATAGGTAAATTTCCTTACCACTCAAGAATTTTGTGATTCGTGCTTTTATATATATATCATAGATATGATAGAAACAAAATTTATATATGATATATATATGATATATGCTTTTATATATGATATATTTTATATGCTTTGTAGTTGTTTGATAAATTTCTAGTTTCAAGACATGCTACGCACGATTCCCCCGCGAGCTTCGCTCTCGGGAACTAATTTCTAAGAATTTATTAACAAAATTTAAAATTGTAATTAAAATTTAAAAATTATAAATACAAGTACATTTTTTTAGCTTATCAATATTCTCTAATGTGATTGAGATAATATGTGAATGAAAAAACAAGCTAATCATGCTAGTACATTAGTTCCTCAAAAAAGTGTATTGGATTGATGAGAATGACTTCATAATTGATTTGGAGATAAAAGAAAAAAAAAACATGTAGTGAATTGATAAGAAGTTAGAGTGTGATTTGGATACAATAGAAAATGTTGATTTGGGGATAAAAAAAAGAAGTATGGGCAAATAGGTAAATTTCATTACCACTCAAAAATTTGTGATTCGTGCTTTTATATATATGATAGATATATCATATATATAAAAGCACGAATCACAAATTTTTGAGTCGTAATCAAATTTACCTTTTTGTCCCCCACACTTCTCGTGTGTCCCTAATCTTTCTTTTTCTAATAACTGTATTAAATAGTTATTAAGCTATTAAATACAATCGTACAAGGCTATCTCAACTATAATTGTTTTTCTTATTCAATTTCACAGCTTTGCCCAATCTGCCTCACCAACGCAAAGGATATGGCTTTCGGTTGCGGACATCAGGTCGAGCCTCTCATTCTCTTCTTCTATTTACGTTGTTCACTAGGGTTCATAAGCGAGCAGGTATTAACATTGTAAGTATTTTTTTCTTTGCAGACATGTTGTGAGTGCGGGCCAGATCTCACGACATGCCCCATCTGCCGAACCCCAATTGAAACCAGAATAAAGCTCTATTGAATTGCTCCTCCCTTGTGATCTCTGGATTTTAGTCTTACTCCTACCTCCAGCCTTCTCAAGACTATGCAATGTTCTTTGTTATTCTTTCAGTGATACGATTATGCGATGATCCGCACTACGTGCTCGACGAAAGGTTACTATTCAAGCCTAACTTGCTTCGTCTCTGTACATTATTTAGGGGCATTATTTAGGTTTTGCAATCTTTCTGATTGATTTGCACTCATCATTCTGTACTTGACCTTTGTGAGTTTTTTATAGGGTGTAACAGTTTTGCTTGATTGCACTTGCAGATGTAACGCTTTAACTTGGGACACATTAATTAGGAGAAATATATATATATATATATATATATAAAGAAAAAGTAATAATATGAAACAATATCACATTCAATGACTATCATTAGCATCTCGATCAGGGGGTTAATAATATGAATCAATTCTTTATATATCATTAAAAAGTAATAATAGCTCATCAATGAAGTTACAAAGAAAAACCTGTCCACTCATTACTTTTGGTGAAATCAATGCCAACAATAAGATTAGAAGATTTTATACCAACACGTGAAAGAGCTTGTGTGACCTGAAAGATTACACAATGCCGATCAATGTTATACAAATAGGAGGATAAATTTATAGTCGACTTCTATTGCTAACAAATAGAAGAATAAGTAGAAAAATGTAATCACTTTTTTCCTCAAAATACAATCGTACTAGGCTTCTAAATAGCTATTAAATACAAACAATGCAACTAAAATCCTATTAAATAGCTATTTAAATCAAAACTATATCCAAATACAACCGACACTACTAAATAGTACAAATATAAAAATGTGTTTGGCCTTCCTCACTTTCGATCGATTCTCAACTTCCATCGCTCACATCTCTCGCTCTCTCATCTCTCCTTCACACGGTTTGCAGTGCAATCTCAATTGCTCACCAACCTTCTCTCTCGCCAACTAATTGAGACTTCAACTGTTAGGTTAGGTCCGAAATCTGATGTTGGTTTTGGATTTCAATTTCTATGCTTATTTCTTTGATCTTTTTGGTTTGTTTCGAATTTCATTGTTTATGAATTTTTACGTGTTTGATCAATTGTCTATGAATTTTTACGTGTTTGATCAATTGTCTATGAATTTCTATGCATAATTATTTCATCTGTTTTGGTTTGTTTTCAATTTAAGTGTTTATGCATTTTATGTGTTAGATTGTTTTAAATTTTAGTGTTTATACCTTCTATGTATTCGATGAATTGTCTAAACCATAAAGTTAATGTTTGATGAAATTTTTGTTCATACTGTCATACAAATTGACATAATGGATTGATATTGCTGCTACTTAAGTGTGATAATTTTTGTTATGGAAAAATCATTACTTAGCATATGGATATTACTTTATATGCGTTGCATTACTATTTTTAATACTTTTTTTGTCTTACTTTGAGGGACTTCTAATGGAGATCACTCCAATAAAAGATATCGGCAAATCAATTATGTTATAGTTGTAATTTAAGTTAGTTGTATGTTTGTGTTTGAGGCAGACTTTGAGTTTGTTTAAGTTTTTGTAATTTAATTTGGAATCGATTTTTTTAATGCGAGTCTATAAATATGTGTCACATTTGAGATTAACAAGTTTGAGATTAATATTTGTGATTAATAAGTTTGAGATTAATATTTGTGATTAATAAGTTTGAGATTAATATTTGTGATTAACAAGTTTGAGATTAATAGATTTGGTTCACATTTGAAATATATAAATGTTTGAATAATTGGATTAAATGAACCCCCGTGTGATTATTATTTTGGATCCAATAGTGGCCTTAGATGAATTGTAGATAATGAGCATTATGTTAGAGTTGTAATCTAAATTAGTTGTATGTTTGTGTTTAAAAGACACAAGAATTTCATTGCTTACTTTCAATCTCCTTTTGAATATTAAATTAACATTATTTATTTTTTAATTACTACTCTAATGTTTGTTTCATTGGATTGTAGTTTAACAATCTCATCTAAAAATTCATTAAGTATAACCATTTACCTTGCATTAGCGAGTTACCATGGTTAGAAACTTAAGAGTTATCAACAATAGTGAAAACTTTGTAAGGAAAGCAAAAAATACTAATCGTAGGGAGGTGGATAATTTGAAACGTAAATTTACAACGGAGGAAGAAAAAGAAATGAAGTAAGGAGTGAAAAGAAAGAGTTGAATGATCAAGGTATGGATTTGAAACTTCACAAAATATTCTATGAAATATTGAGTACGGTAAATGCTATGAAGCAAAATGAATAAATTTAATTAATAATTTAAAAATTAATTTAGAAATTAGCAAAACGGCAAGATAGTTTCATTCAATCATCAGGCAAGAAAAAAAAAACAATCATTAGCAAAAATACATAAATTCCACTTTTTTATATAACTTTCAATATTACTAATTATTTTGTTCTTTACATATGTACTAGGACGTCTTGTTCGAATAGGCGAATTTGTAGATCAAGAAGTTAAAGGAAAACAAAAAAGGTCAAAAAACTTGTTTTACGTATTCAAATCAACAGGTATATATATTTTTTAGTCGAAATTAATTTTTATAAAAAAATGATTCATCGTGTTTTGCAATTTAATCCTACGTTTCATCTAAAGAAACAAGCAAGTGAACGCAACTTTTTGGGGCCAAAAAGCGATTGAAACAAGCAGTGAGTTTAGCAATTGCAAATCATTAGACTCAATGGTGATTATAATTACCTCAAATAATGTGAAGACTTATAGAGGTAATTGATGCAAGTTTATTTATTAAAATACATGTACAAGGTTGTTTCATTTCTACATACGTTGTAACATTAATGCTGAATTTATTTATACTTTTCAATCCACGCAAATATTTAACTTTTATCAATAGGTGAACCAACACTTTCATCAACAAGTGCAACAAAGATTTACACAAGTCCAGATATTGAAGAAATCGCAACATTCATGAAAGGGTATAAAATTTTCTTTAAACATATGCGTTCTTTCGTATGTAATGCGTAAATTACATTCCATGACATATTCTTTTCCTTATTTTTTTCAATTGCAGAGAACCACTGAGTAAAGAAGTTCAGTTCATTCGAGGAGAAAATGAAAATTTTAATATGAAGGTAAAAACTATGACTGTAGAGGAAGTGAAGCGCCAAAGATCGAAAGCTACGGTAAGACATTATTATATACAAAATAATATTATATGACTTCTTCACGATATAAAACTAATTGTTAATTTTTTACACAGGAATTGTATGTGGTTTGCAAAGTGAAAATCATGTCAATAAATTCAAGTGGTTCTTGGTATTACAATACTTGCTATTCACATTATGTCAAGTTAGAAAAATCGGGAACACAATATTATTGCGAAAGGTGCAAAGAATTTGTTACAACGCCATATCGGAGGTACTTTAAAATTATATTATACAAATGTATGTCACTTTTATAAATTATGTATATCATTTTAACATGCATCTTTGAGTCTTATTAGCCATACCTTAAAACTATTTATTATTGATTTTCAATTTCCTAAGATTCTTTGTTGTTGTACTGTATATACATATATCTTGTCAAAAATCTAATTCATGACAATTGGATTTGTTTTTAGATTCAAAGTTCATGTACGCGTCGAAGACAATTCAGGGTCCACAACTTTTGTTTTATTCGATAGTATAGTGAAAAATATTATTAGTAAAGACAATTGTGAAAGAATCTTGAATGAGGCATTTTCGGTACATCTTTTTCTAATTTAGAATACAAAACTAATTGAATGCAAATGCAATATTCTATATAATCTATATCTTATTCATTTTTATTGTCCTTTTGTTCTAATTTATTTTTTGCTTATATTGTCAGACAAACGAAAAGATTGAGGTCCCAATAAAACTCTGCGAGATTGTAGGAAGAAGTTTTACTTTTAAACTAAAACTCACTAATTACAATTTAGCCAGTGGAAATGAAATTTTCACCATTTCGAGTATATGTCATGAAGAAAATGGAGATAATTTTTGTCATAATGAGGTATTTATTTTATTTTACAGTAACTTACAAGATCACGTTATATAATTTAATTTTACATATTGTCTTATTCTTGAAAATAATAAGGGAAGTTGTCAAATGATATTTCAACAGATAAATATGAAGTCGACAACAATAAAGAAGTCAACGTGAAGAGAAAAAATATTGATAATGAATTTGGAATAAATGAACGTCCAAGAAAATATTGTTATGTTGAGTAAGTTATTTGAAGTTACATATTATTAATTAGTTACTTGTATATATATATTTATATTTATATTTATATTTATAAATAAACTAATATAATGTATTTCTTATGCAGTGATGACGAAGATGAAGTATAGTCAACATCATCATGAACATGCTACAAAATACAAAAGACTTTTTATATTTAATTTTTAGCAGTAGGCATTTTATATTTTCATTATCATATTTTCAATTTATTTAGCATTGTATATTAAATTTAATATTTTATATGTATATTACATAGTTTGTTCAAACTCATAAGTATTATTTTAATTTTTATTATACATTCAGTTGCTTATTAAATTTACATTGTTTTAACTATAATGCATGGCTCATATCCTATTAGAATCTTTTTTTCAAGTTATATATCAATCTATCTATCATTAATTAGACTGTAGGGAAACTTGAGTTGTCTGCAATTACTAAGTTCGATGTTCTTCTAGATCATGATTATGATTTTGTTTGGCATGATTCTCATCTTTTTAGATCGCATCCAAGATTCTAGCATTGGTTATTTCTATGAAAAATAACAATTTATTGATGCCTTGTTCCATATATACTCACAAGATTGACATCTCTGTTAAGCATGAAAACTCCCTTTGTGTTTTTTTTAATTGATTTTTTTTATTGGCTTATGACAATATATTGATGCATTTTCTTCATGTTGAACATAAATGACCTCTCGAAACATCAATTTATCATCCCTTTAATTTCATAGGCATTGATGAAAGTTTTGTATTAGGTTTTGTGATTCTTAATTTTTTTTTCTTATTTTAAGTTCTTTTTCTTTGTTTTTTATTTGTTTCTATATTTGATATAACCAAGTTATTGCATGCTTATATAATATAGTTACCTCTCACCTTCATTAGTAGACAAAAAAAGTGATTGAAACCATGAATTTTCAATGGGATTTCATAATTCTTGTTTCGTTCATATTATTTTCTCTTTGTTTTAGTCCTGCACTTGCACTCAATAAGGTATGAACTTTTTTGTATTCTTTTAGTGTCATGATTAAACATAGATAAACTTTTGGAGTTTAAATTTCTAAACATTTCTCTATATGTGATTGTTTGGTCTCTTGTACAGTCGTGCATAGTGTACTTGAGTTTAATAGAGCAACAAATTCACATTATGAGTTAGTTGGATCTTACTTGGGAAAGTGAACTAATCTCAACTCTATTATATGTTGTATACATGATATATGTTCAAAGTGCTCTCTTGCATACAATCTACTAAGTAAGCCTTCTCATGAACATTGACATCCTTTTGTTATATATACTACTTGTTCTTCACAATTTTGATCATTCTCCCTCCTTTATGTGCAAAATCCGATTTGATCATTATCAAGTCTCAAATGGCTTACATGAAATTACCAAGAACATAAGTAGGACCTAAACCGGTGCCTTCCATCACTGCATTTAGAGATTTGGGTGACCTTAGTTTTAGTGGTTTGTTGATGTTTTCCATATGGATCTTGTTAAAATTAAGAAATTTGACAAAAAGATTTAGCATTTCGTGGAATTCAATCAAAATTAGTTGATGAATTGAGTTTTTTTTTTTAATATTTCTTTTTTTTCTTGGTCAGGGTATCTAAAGCTTTAATCCAAACTAATTCGATTATTTACGTTCATAATTTCAAAGTTATCCTTTCTATCTATAGAGTTTGAGGTAAGGATTGAACTTTATGTACAATTTTACAGAATCTCCAAAAGCAAGTGTTCATAAATTAATGGGTCAAACCACTTGTGTTTTTTTCCTTGTTTCCCATTTTTTTTGAGGAAGTAATGGCCTAGCGTAACTAGCTTGTTTTTTTCATTCACGTCTTATCTCAATTACATTAGATAATATTGATGACCCAAAAAAGGTGTTTGTATTTCTAATTTTTCATTCACATCTTATCTCAATTACATTATATATATACTATTTCCGGACGTGCTACGCACGATTGACTCGCTCGCTTCGCTCGCGAGAATTACTTTCTAAGAATTTATTAACTTACATTCAAAATTGTAATTAAAATTTAAAAATTAGAAATACAAGTACCCTTTTTAGCTTATCGATATTCTCTAATGTGATTGAGATAAGGAAATAAGGAAAAAAAAGAAAGAAATATTAGAACAAATGTTGTATTGCCTTATCTCATGTGGAACTTTGCAGTCCTGTAACCACGTCTTCCACATAAACGACCTTGCCTTAGTTGATCTCTTTCTATTATTTTCTTATTTTTGGTGCATAGCCTCATAAATATACACAAAATGCAATTTAAAAAAGAGAGGGAGGGAAAGAATTTAATGCCCAACTGAACAGAGGAGGGACCAAGGTGGTGATCTATGAAGGAACACCAAACAAAACCTATACCATCACATTGAATCGCGATGCTTGTGAATGGACAATACACTGACTTTCGGAGATGGTAAAAATGCATGAAAGCACAGAGAGAACAATGTGCAGGGGTAATTCAGAGCACTTGCAATTTTATTAGTTCAAAACTATAAATCTTATTAGCTATTTTGGGTAATTTGTTGATAATTTTATTAGGTACAAAACAAAGATTAATGAACAATGCGTAGAAGCAAAATTCCTCTCTGTACACTTTTGATAATTTTGATATATTCATATACCTCTTTCTTATAAAAAAAAATGATTGAAAGATAAGATAGATTTATTGTAACACTGTTTATGGACTTGGGTATCCATTGATATTGATTTGACTTTAATTAAACACCTTATAAAATAGTGCTAATTAACTACTCATCAATCACATATATAAAATTAGAAGTTCAATTTGTTGGCAATGGAACAATACATTCAATATTTTCATAGAAAATTCATGAAACATTGACTTTATGGTTTAGACAATCCATCAAACACATAAAATGCATAAACACTGAAATTCAAAACAACCGAACGTTGACTTTATGGTTTAGATAATTCATCAAACACATATAATGCATAGAACAAAGAATTACAGAGTTCTATAAAAATTCTCGATCATAGGTATCTAAGAATTTTCAATACCAAATCTAATCAACACAGTAAAAAAAAAAGAAGAAATATGGATTACCTCACATTTGAATAGAAGAGCAAAGGAAAGCAGCAAATGGATCGATGAAGGAAAGCATGGAATGAATGATTTGAAGAGGATGGAAAGTGGTTGATCTGTGAGTTGTTGATCGATTTGAAGAGGTAATGTTCAAGACATTGAAGAGGTAGCGTTCTCTTAAGTCGTTGAGTTGTTGATCTTTAATTTAAGTCGAACTCCACTATCATCATCCAATTTGGATTATGTTGAATTAATTTATTAATTTTAAGGGAAAGCACAAGAAGTATGGGCAAAGATGTAAATTTTATTAACACTCAAATAAAGTATGAGCAAAAAGGTAAATTTCATTACCACTCAAAAATTTGTGATTCGTGCTTTTATATATATGATATATATATATTGTGAACCGCGGTTTCTTAGAAATAAAAACCACCACCGAATCGTGAGTTTAAGAAATCAAACCAAACCCTGCAGTTTGAATGGTTTATACAGTTTTGCGGTGACCTTTGTCCACTTGGCCCTATTTAAGACTGATGTAACTCGAGTAATCACGCTAGATCCTTCACAACGATAAATACATTATATGTATCACAAATATTTATCAAATCTACATCTAAACATTAGTTTTTATGATGAGAAATGTTAGGGTAATCCGAATGGGATACTCAGATGGACACTTGGTGAAGACATCCAGCCATTCACACAACAAAATATGTATGCACATATATCGATGCATAATGGATGAACGTCATTATTAGTGTCCATCTAAGGTGTCTCTCACCGAGTCATACTCGTATTTTCCTTTTATGTTTTGGTTTTCCAGTTTCCCAAAATGACGTTGGGCTTCTACTACTACCGACTTCACTAAACCGTTGAAGATTAGTGGTTTGGTTGACATCCTTTAATACAAACATTGTAACAGTAGAAGCTCTAGTCCTCTAGACAGACATCGAGATCCACGTACATAAATCTCGACTCGCAATCCAAAGGCAAATGTCCTATTCAACTTTCAATCCCGAAAAACAGAGCATCTCTCTCTACCATTCTGTTCACTCTGTTCCGAGCTCTGACTTTTCATCTTCAATGACGAAACCCAGTTTTCTTCTCCTAATCCTCTTCTTCTTCATCAACAAATCCGACTCCTCCACCCACCAAATCTGCATAATCGGGAGCGGCATCGCCGGCTCATCACTCGCTCACTTCCTCCGTAAATACTCTCCCCAATCAACAACAACATCGCATCAGAGCATCCTTATCTTCGAGCGCAACGACGTGATCGGTGGGCGAATGCGCACTGTCTCGATCGGCGGCGACGCGTTCGAGGCGGGCGCCTCGATCATACACCCCAAGAACCAATACGCTCTGGAGTTCACCAAGTCGCTGAATCTCAGCGTCCGAGCCCCCTCTTCGGGCGCGGATTCATTGGCGATTTGGGACGGTACCCGGTTTTTGTTTCAGACTTTTAGTCCCAAATCGGATTCCCCCATTTTGGATAAGATCTACGATTTATTCAATTCGCTGCTCTTGCTTCGGAGATATGGGTTTTCGTTGATACGGATGGAGCGATTTGTTGAGGTATGTGTTGATTTAGGTGTGTATTTTTGGTGCATTAACAGGCAAATCTATGCTAAAGTTCCGATTTTGGCGAATTTATCCTAACATTTTGATTTTGATTTGGGTGTATTGTAGCATTTGTCGAGTTTTGCCCTAGAAATTGATCACTTGGGGATTGAGATTTCTTTCAGATTTGTTTGGTTAATGGTGGTGTTAAGTAGATGTCATGTCATCCATGTGGTCAAACTATCTCTACTTCTCTAGTAAGATGCAGGGGGGGAGGTCGAGTTCGGCTCACGTTGGAGTCATTTATCAAAAAAAAGTAGCGTCATCCATGTGGTATTTTATGGAAGTGAATGTTTTGCGGTAAAGAAATAACATATACATAGAATGAACGTAGAAGAAATGATGATATTTAGTGGATTTATGGTAAAACTCGTAAAATAGAATAAGATATACATAAATTCAAAAAAAAAAAAGAGTAAGTGTAGCATAAATTGACACATAAATTAGGAAGGGAGGTTGTGTTGGTTTGGACACCTCCAAAGACGGTCTACAAATGCCCCAATTATAAAAGTCAACTTTATGGTAACTGAAGAAATTCGACGAGGTAATGGTAAATTGAAAGCTAACTTGGGAGCATTGATTAGAAATGATTTAAAAGATTTGGAAAGCTCAACATCAATTGCGCTAAATCAAGTGCAATGAAAGAGTTTAATCCATGTAGTCGACCCCAACTACCAAAAAAAAAAGATCACTTGGCAATTAAATTCTTCTTTTTTGTGATTTTAAGTAGCATCATCCTCGTGGTATTTTTTAAATATTTTCAATTGTCACATCATGAATATTGGGGTAAGTTTTGATTAAGGATACAATTTACGCAAAATCAAAATGTTAGGATAGAATTGCCAAAATCTTCAAATGTTAGGAATTAGGATAGATTTGCCTATCAGGCTTTTTTTTTTTTTTTTTGGTTTCTATTTGTGCATATTGTTGTTTGTGTTGGGTGTTGAGAGTGTTTTGTTGTTGGGTTTGAATGCAGAGAATGTTGAAGTGTTTTTTGAAGTTCTATGAGGGTTTTGAAGAGAGACCTGTTTTTGGGACTGTGGAGGAGATGCTGAAGTGGGCTGGATTGTATGAATACACTGCTAGGACTTTGGAGGAAGAACTGGTTGATGCTGGGCTGTCTCCATTGCTGATTTCTGAGCTTGTCACTGTGAGAATTCTTACTTTTTTTTTTTTTTGGCTTGGTTCAGTTTCAACTTTTGAGTTTATATATCAGTGTTTGTTATCTGTTTGTGTTGGTTTCGAGGGAAAATCTGTGGCTTCAACCATTTTGTCTAAGTTCATATATAGGGGACTTGACATCTTAACCTGAATGATGGAACTCAGTTTTGTTTGATTTTGTCACCCATGCTATGTTTGTCCTTGTGACATGTCCTACATTCATTAACAATCTGAACCATTTTCCTTCTTTTAGTGCATGTATGTGCTACTGATCTTGACATCAGTTTGCAATTTGCCTGCTATCAATGATTTTGTGGCAAACATTTTTGAGATTGCACTAACCATTCTTTTTAGGCAAGAACAATAAATTGCCTCTTATTGTATGAGTACCCTAAGCCCAAAATTATCCTAAACCCTAAACCCTAGTAGACACTTCACCACTTATCAGAACAAGGGAAATAGAATTCTTAGTTTCTATGACACTTTTAGGTTTTAATTTTTATTTGGCTGGATGATGTTGGCTTGAGGCTGGATCATTAGAAAATTTTACCAAACCATCTAAAAACCCTCATTTAATGATTGCAAATGATTATGTCTCTTTCATTGAATCATGTCCTTTTACTATCAATTGATTAGTAAGGGGTGACCCATTTTGGGACACTCGGTGATGGTGTCTATCTATTTGTGCATCGGGATTTGTGTGCACACACATCGATGCGTGAATGGATGGACACCGTTAGGTCATCCTAGTATTGTATGAATATATGACTTTTTTTTTTCAAGAATGACATTGTCATCAACAACAAAGCCTTGAACCCAAATTAGTTGGGGTTAGTTAAATGAATCCTACATTTCCATTGAGCTCGATTTAATGCAGTTGTTATATGATTTTGTAATCTATTAAGTCTTTAAATGCTTTCAAAATTAAACTTGGATGGGTTGCCACAACGGTAAGGGCGAAGGCGAGTTTGTGTGGGTTAAGCGCACGACCTCGGTTTTGTTGCCCCGATGTGGTAAATTCATTTGGGCCACTGTGCTCACACTATGGCCGGTTGGACCGGGGCTACGTGGGATTAGTCAAGCCAAAAAAGTCTAAATACCCACAGATAAAAAAAAAAAAAAAAAAAAAAAAAAAAAAAAAAAAAAGCTTTCAATATTATAATCCACCTATGGGATTATATGACTGCAACCAATTTCTGCAGATCTTTGAGACTACTACATAAGTTAGCTTTCTTAACTTGCAATCGTGTCAAAAATTAGAAAAATTGCTTGCCTTTTATTTTGGCCATTTTCTAGTTGTATTTTATTTATGATAACTTTGTCTATGCGCTTTGGTAGATTAAGCCATATGCTTCTTTTCTAAGAGGATTTACCACTTATTTCAGATTTATGTCCGCTTAGGATCAATTAGTTTTCCTTTTGAAAAATGATCAAGGGCCTTACATTGTCTAATGTTGGCACTGAATCAGTTTTTGAAATTGGCTCTAGCTAATATTGCAGGCCTTTCAATGTTACTGCAAAAGTTATTTCGTTGTCACTTGCTTATCCTATTCTGTTGCGTATACTTGATATGGTTTTTCATGGAACCCCTTTCTTGTAACCAGAGAAAAAAGCTCTAAAATGCTTGACCTTCATATTTTCAGGTAATCACGAGAGTCAATTATGGGCAAAGTGTTTCTATTAGTGGGCTTGCAGGAGCAGTTTCCTTGGCAGGCTCTGGTGGCGGGTTATGGTCAGTTGAAGGAGGAAACTGTCAGATTCCTGCTAGACTTATTCAAAGTTCAGATGTAACATTAAACCTTCAAGAAGAAATAACATCTATTTCCCGTCTTGGAAACTCCTACCAGCTAAACTCGACCAAGGGAAATAGTTATAGCTGCGACGTTGCCGTGATTGCCACACCACTTGATGAAGTGAACATCACTTTCTCGCCACCAATCTCAATTCCTGAAAGAAAATTACAACATACACATGCAACATTCGTCAGAGGCTTATTAGATCCTGTGAGCATTCCATAGTCTAGTTGTTTGCTTTTTTACTTCTCATTTCCTCTATATTGCTGATCTTATTGGTACTTCACATATCTTATGTAGGGTTATTTTGGCTTGAATTCCGTGGCAGACATTCCTGAACTTATTGCCACAGTAGAAATCCCTGATCTCCCATTTACATGCATCTCCATCCTCAAGAAATACAGTGATGACGATATGACCTACAAGATCTTTTCGCGAGCTCCATTGCAGGATGCACTACTTGATCGACTTTTCAGGTAATATTTACTTTATGATTCCCTTGATATGACATAGCAAAAGAAGTAAAGTTGTGCAACAAAAGGAGGATGCTCCTTAACCTCAGCCTCTCCTCTTCTTAAAAATAGGTTGCTTGTTACGCTTGTTTTGGCCATCCTCTCTAGTCATCAGTAACTGTCAACTAATTAAATTCAATGTATAGTAACTAGCAAGCCTGTTAAAATTGAGAGCTTATAGCATAAGATTAGTTTGCAAAGATAGCTTGCAAAGATGTCGTATGCACTTTCCAATTTTTCTCTTCCTTACTATACTATGTTATTAGTCTTCGAAAGGCTGAATGATTACGTTCTTTATATTGCTTCCATTTACAGTTCGAGGAAGGAGACGATACGAATAAATTGGGGTGCGTACCCGCATTTTAAAGCTCCTGAGGTCTTTGCTCCATTTTTATTGGATGGGTTTCATCTGTACTATGTGAATGCCTTTGAAAATGCTGCTAGCGCCATAGAGACAGGTGCAGTCGCTGCAGAAAATGTTGCTAGACTTATTCTTTCAAGGTACCCTGGTTTGAATTCTCGAGATTCATCAATTTTGACCAGCTTTGCGCACGATGGGGATCTTCTACACCTTGACCTGTGAACTGCACCATACCAACAACAGCTAAGAGAATGCAGGTTTGGATGAAGATTTCACCCACGGCATGTATATCTTCCATTGACCTTTTTGAACATTATAATAGATTTAATCAATGTGCCATATGTAAAAGAGATGTACAATGATACCTGTTACCTATCTATATATGGCTAATTGTTTTTAGGCTTTTAGCCGCCCATTCAACAGTAAAAGAAAATTTATCTCCTTTCTTGTAGCAAGTAAAATTCTGGAAATTCCCCGCTGTCAATTTGATATCGAAGCCTTAATTTTGTTCGGGTAATCATGCAACAAAGGTAGAGTTAGCTTGAGGAATATTCCAATTCAAACGAGGAGGGATTTGTTGCTGAGTAGGAAGATCAGATCTACTTCGTTGTCATTGTAAAAATCAATTCAAATCAAACATTTGGGAAAAATAGACTCAATACTAGATGAGATTCTGGGAAAACAAAAAAAAAAAAAAAACAATATTAGATGAAAGAGACAAGTGCAGAACAAGACAAATTATGCATTGCTAACTTTATCTACTTCTCCCAATTAACTGCATATTCTTGAAAAAATCTACATTTACAAAATTGCGATCTTGAAATACATCAAAAATCCAAGAAAATATAACTAGATGTAATGTTGGCTAGCCAACATTTAGCATTGGAAGGCAATGTACTTCTTTTTATGATTTTTCCAGTAAAATTCTTCCAAAAGATCAAACCCAATTTCAATTGCCATTGCATGATATACCATTTTCCTAGTGTACAGGATCACAGCAACTGCGCCTACGCTTTAGCAGGAAATTGCAAGATAGTAGCAAGGCAAGAATAGATTCCCTCGCTGTTGCTGGAAATGGGAATGAAGAACATTCAAGGAGACCTTTCACTGATAATTCTCCTCCTCGTAAAGAGATGGATCATTCAAATTAGGGCATGTTGATCCTTTTTGACTTTCAAGAAAAGGTCTTCAAGTGCATCTAGAACCAATTTGAGATGCTGAAATCCCGAAGCTTTCGGAGATGCCTTTCCATCTCCTGCCTTGTCTGGATCCATTCTTCTTTCTCTATGACTGTTGTAGGATCATCCCTTTCACTCTGAAACAAGAAAGGTTAAAGGGAATTTCTTACAAATGCAGCAAAAGAGAGAAACAGAAATGGAAATCTTAAGAAGATTCAACTAACCGTATGGATTATCTTGAATGTGTTTCCATTGTCGCGTATGATAAGCAGATCACTCTTTCTATCTCTATTCTTTCCTCCAGGAACAGTCACCTGCATTTTTTATTTTTATTTTTATAAAAAGTGATACTATCATCAATAGATTTCAACTATTAAACCAATGTAAAGCCAAAGACACAATAAGGAAAACTATCTATTCGCTTAGTCTTAATATTATAAATGTGCCTATGAGACAATGCATCGGAAGTGCCTGAGTTATAGCTAAACCTAGGAAAGAAACAATTGATTATCTATAGACCGATAGTAATTTCATCCCTAACTTGTTCACAAAAACCATTGAGTTGCCAGTCCCGCAATAAGTAGCATTTATAAGAATAGAATATTCGGAAGAATGAAAGAACGGAACAATGAGGGCATGGACGTCACGTCGCTGTAACCACTTTTCTAATATGCGACTGCAAAGAAAATGCAGACATTTTTAATAGGTTATCTAAAAGACATTTTCCGAATCCCTCCAGCTAATTTTCGAGGCAATGTCATTCAATAATTGCCCTGGACACCATGTTTCCACTGATTCACCTTAAACTTGAAAGCGTATCTAAGTTTGTCAATAAACATCAGCTTTCTCAACAGAAGAGCGGCCTAAATATGACTAGTTTGAAAATAAAATCTCAAATTTGAGTACTTGACCAGTTATTTAACTGCCCCAATGAGCAATGTATATTCACTATAACCCCAAATCAATTATATCAGGAAATTAAATCTAGCAAAGCAATGAATAGAAACAAGATAAATATCATATAAAAAAAGTTTGCCACATACAAAAATGACTAGTCATGGAATGATGGCATAGCGGAATTAATTCCATGCAACAATAAAAACATTCAAGGATGTGAAGTGAAAAAAATAGGTTCAGAACGATATCATACCAAAACTTTTGCTCTGGTGATTGATTTTGTTTTTGAATCGATGACATAGATCTCTTCAAAATCTAGTACAAACTCGGATCACGAAACCTCCTGTTTCGGTAATGCTTAGTCAAGAAAACCTGTTTCAGAAAACAAGTGGACCATCAGCCACACAGTCTTCAACCCAATCAATATACAGTTTCCTACACAAAAAGGGAAAGGAAAATGATGGTAATCAGTTGTTCTACAACAATGGCAAAATTTTCAGAGTAACCTTTTTCAAGACGTTAAGATTATGGTGTACACTTTATAAGTAGGAGAAGAGAACATGACAAAGGAACACCCAAACTTTAGATGAGCCACTATACAATTTACAAAATATAAAACTTGCAGTTGAAGTAATTTGACTTTTTCTTTGATAGTAAACAAAAAATTTATTGAGGTAAAAGGAACCGAGGACAAAGAGTCCTCAGGGTACATCATTACTACAAAAGTTATCCAACAACAAAAAGGGTAGAAGATAAATAAAAACAGTATTTGAAGATACATGCGTTACAAAGCATGAAATGAGCAGCCTATCAATGTTTCCTCTGTATGATCCGTCTCCAATGATAAAGCCAATCTGTGTATGTGTGTACCCTTTTTTTTTTCTTTTTTGAAGACATGTGTACCCTTTGTTAAAAATGAAGTAATTTGACTTAATTTGGAACATAAATTTTCTGGCCTTCTCTGAAGCAACTAGAGTTTAAAACACCAATTAGATTTAGATGCAAATAAGAATTCACTGAAATTCCATAGAAATTAAGCATAAACAAAATAATTTGCAAATTTCAAAACAAATACATTGATATCTTTTTTAATGATAATCTTTATGGCAGAGAATCATAGTTGGCCTCAATTTTTGTTAAAGACTTTTCTTAATAATTGAGCATATAGACAATGCAAGAAAAGAAAACACTTACGTGGGAGAAACGAATTCAATAAAATAGCTAACAGAAATAACAATATCAAAATGGACCAAAACCATGAAAGCAGAACCTAAATCTTAATGTCAAAGATAAGAAGGAAAAGAGCATCAAGTACTATCTACTATGTGAGATTAATTTATTAATACTTAATGCGGATGTCAAAAATGAAAGCTACCGAGACTTTATTGTTTACAAGGTATAACAACAACATAGCCTCAATTCCAAATTAGTTGGGGTCGCTACAAAGATCAAACTCTTCCATTGCACTCCATGTAGGGCATGTCAATGATTACGTGAAGAATAAACTTTCCCTTACAAGATGCATGTCAATAATTACATGGAGAATAGACTTTCCTTTACAGGTACCTCCTTATATTGTATTATATATTATATCAAAGTAAACAAACACACTTCTTGAATCTATCATATGGATCTTTATAAGACTAAAAGAAATTCACAAAAATTACCTGCATTAATAAGATTTTATCGAGTTGCTTCCAAATTTCAAATAATCAAATTGTTGGGCGAAGACCCATTGTCAAGAACTCTTCCTTGAAACACCAAGGCTGACCAACTTAACCTCCCTATTTGTTGTCTCAAACTTTTTTTGTCGACTTTATGCACATGGCCACACTTTAAGGGTTTTTTTTTTCCACAAGGAAAAGAAGAAAAAAAAGTTAATATGAGAGAGATAACGACAAATATTTCAACCCAAGCACGTAAAGCACAAGGAATTGACATGGTCATGATTAAAATATCCAAGAAGAGTTTTTTAGCTTTATAAATAACAGAAGATTTCAGCCCAAGCAAGCGAAGCGGCAATTAGTTATCATCAAGGAATTATTAACGTTCAATCAAATACCAGAAGGTCATCAAGGTCAATCATTTAGTTTATCAAAGTCCATACTCCATCCATTTTTGAAATGTCACAATCCACTCCACGGATTCACCCATAACTCAAACTGATGATGAAATTGCATACACAATGACACGTAAAAGACAACATTTCCTATAGGCACATTACTTCAAGACCTTAAATCAATAACAAGAAAAGTAAGTAGAACTTGTATATGGTAAACAAACATGCATTACCTTGGACACCTCCCTCTCGCTTTTATAAAGTGGATCTCTTGGCGCATCCACCGGCGGCTCCGTCACATTATAGCATCCGTAATCACTCATCGCACATCGAATGTACTATTCTCCATTTCCATACATTACCAAAACCACAAACCAAATTAACTCCACAATCACAAACCAAACAAAAAATGTCCATAATTCAATACACAACAAGTACCTTCCCCGGCATAGGCGCCAAAACCCTAGGAATCGCATACACATCGGTGTCTGGCGGGGTCACATACATCTACACACACAATTAACAACAATTGAATAACCAAAACCACACAATCCATAAACAAAACATTGAAATCTCAATGTGGAGAGTGCGGAATTACCTCGCGGAAGTCGTAGACGTCGTTGTCGGGGTCGGGGGGTTTTCGGATGAAGAAGTCGCAGTCGAGGAGGGAGATCTTGTGGAACTCCTCCTCGATGATCCTGTAATCGACCACTTTCTCGGAGTCCCAGCCCTGGGTGGAGACGAAGGTCTTGGATTGGACGATCTCGATGACGTGGTCGTCCGGGGAGGGGGCGGGGTGGGGGCGGGGGCGGGGGCGGGGGCGGGGGCGGGGCGGGGACGAAGAGTCGGTCGTACTCGACGTCGTAGTCCTTCTTGTTGTCCAGCTCCTCCGCCTCATCCTCGTCCATGTCGTAGACATCGGCGCCGGCGTCGGAGTCACCGTCGTCGACACGGACGAGGAAATTGGGTCGGCGGCGGGAGAGGGAGAGGGAGAGGGAGAGGGAGAGGGAGAGGGGGTGGTGAGGGTGTATCGGGATTTGTACTGGTGAGTGATGCGATGATGAAGATGTGAGTTTGGAGAGAGTGGGCGGAGGTGTGAAGAGAAGAAGAGCTGCCATGCCTCTTTGCCTTCTCTCTCTTCTCTCTTTGCACGCTGATACTAACGGATAAAGGTAGGATAAAGATAGGTATGAGGTGTGAATTAGTCGTCATTTGTGGCATGACTCTATTGTTACGCTTGGGGATGAGACCTGACCAATGCATGAGTGTGAATTAATCGGCAAATGTGGCATGACTCTCTATTGTTATGCTTGTGGATTGATGAAGCAACATATTGATTAATTTTAAGAAGGTCCATGAAAAATTTAGGATCGCGCTATTGCATCCCAATCATTACTTATGGGCACCTTATTTACAAAGGCACCCATCAAATTTGTCAGGGCACCATCAAATTAGATCAAAATGCCCCTGAAACCTTTTCGCGGAGGCAACCACCGATTTCGATAAAATGAGGTTCGAAACTTCATTTTCATTTTATTTTTTTTTGCACTAGTTGTCATCGTGATTTGGAGGTTTTTTCGGTTGAATCTTCCCATTTTCTTTGTTCTTTCCCACAAATTTGTGCGATTTATGCATTTTTCGAGTTTTGTGAGTGTTTATTTGGTCATTAGAAATGTTTGGTGGTTTAAGGCTTATGGGACGAGTTCTGATATGCGTTGGTGTGAAATTAAGAGGTAAATTGAGGTATGTTTGTGTTTTCGTTCAATTTTATGTTCATTTGATTCGTTTTCTTTGTCGTTTGCCATGAAAATGTTGCAATAACTGGGTTTTCTTGAAAATCCGCATTGGTCGGCTACACGGGGCCGTGATGTGCTCAATTTGTCTCGAAAATACATTTTCGAGACTAATGAGCATGTCACAGTTGGACTCAATCGACACTTAAACATTGAAAACCTTCATTACGTCTCGGAACAGGTGACCGAGACTACCTTTTATGGTATTGGTACAATACTACCGAGACTTCATATTTACGTGTTCATTGGCCTAGTCTCGATGAGTATACGCCTAGACCTTTCATTAGGTCTCGATTATTTGATGCCGAGACATAACCTTAGGTACCGGTTATGTATTACTCAGACATTATTGTAAATGGTTTTTTCTTAAGTTGTTTTTTTTTTAACAAGATTTTATGTGATTACAATTTCTTTTATTATCAGAAATGGCTCGAGGGAAATTTATTGTTTTCTGGCAGGAAGTCGATGGTGAGTCCACATGAGCATAACATTGGTCTGATGCAACGGTGTCTGCTAGTCCATTTACTCATACTGACCGTGGCAAGAAGAGGGCATATACTGCATCTTATTGGAAGGAGAAGCAACAAGCTGCTCAGGATTAGGGTGTACGTGGACGCTGATTTTCAATAAATGATGTATAGGACGAGGCATCTCATGTCTCCGTGGGGACCAAGAGTAGTAGCGGTGCTGCTAGGTGGAGATGAAACAACCAATCCTGAGGCTAGCAGGCCAGAATTGGAAGAAACCACCACATCCCAACGGAAAGTAAGTAGTGGTGCCGATTGAAAAGTTGTGGAGCCCGAACATGTCCCATCTGCTCATTTCCCTGGCGGTCTTATTGATTGCTCTCTATTGAAGAGTTTTAAGAATTATGTTGCGGCAACAATTTGGAAGTGTGATGTATGTACTCTTCGCAAATTATCATTTCTTTTTCAATTAAATTATTATTCTCGCTATTCATATACGATAAAATATTTATGAATTTTTATTTTTTTTTTGGTTGCAACATCGACCGTTGCTTAAATGCATAAACCACGAGCATCAAATAGCTGAGTGGGATTTGTAATCTTGCCACCTTGACACCTAGGGACCGTAGAGAATCATTCAGATGTACGGGTTGGCTCCACTCGTAGACTTCTCTTATAGGAAAGGAAATAAGGAGGTGATCTCAGCTTTTGTCGAGCGGTGGCAATCATAGACCAATACATTTCACCTATCCTTTGGTGAAATGTCCATCACGCTCGAGGACTTGAACATTCTACTGAACATCCCCATAGTAGGCAAGGTGGTTGCAGTCGAGAGATTTCAGCCGCTACACAGCCGAGTCTCGCGTGGAGGCGATCAAGATTGTTTCCAATTTGCTTGGGGTTACTTTTGACGAAACGAGAGGAAGAGGTTAACTATACGAGAGGTCTCATGATGCGATTAGCTTGGCTGAATAGTCATTTTTGCCCACCCAAGTCTACCAGTACTTTCAGCTTCTCGTACGTACCATAGAGTGGAATGCACTGCACATGTACTTATTGTACTAGCTCATTTGCACTTTTTGGATGATAAAAGTGGGTCACGAGTTTCAATTGCATTATCGAAGGCTCTAGAGAACTTGGATGAGGTCAGGACTTATGCATGGGGTGTTGCCGGTCTAGCTTACCTTTACCATCACCTCAAGTCAGCCACCCGAGCAGAAGTATCACAAATTGCAAGGTACCTAACTTTGCTTGAGGTACATATTTTGTCATCGTTACTTGTGATTTTGTTATCTTGTGTTTTGCTTTTGTAATTGTCTTTCCACTAGTTAGTTAACTCTCTTTATATTTGTTCATTTTTATTTAGGGATGAGTATACGGGCACTTCCTTATCTAGCTTGCATTGTCCAATGCAAAATACATGGATCGTCTGCAATTACGTGTTCTCGAGGTGGATACATAAACAAAAGATGATAACGAACATGGACAAGCTCTGTAGTATTCGTAATAACCTTAATAGGTTGCAGCCGAGTGAGGTATGTTGTTTGATTTGTTTAATTTTGGTATTCTAATTTATCACTCTTATTGGTTTATGTGAATTTGGATCCATATGCTGATATAAGAATCGGTGGTATTGTTCTACCAATCACGCGCCTTCTTCTCTGGTACCTTGAAGTACATGAAAGTTATGGAGCCATACCATCCGAAGAGGTTCATTCGACAGCTTGGCTGGTGTAATGACCCATTTTATTAATGCTATTATTATTTATTATTTACAAACTAGGACGCTAGCTCGGACCTACGTGGATGCCGCAGATAGGCTAGGGGCACGTCTGACTAGGTAATATTAGTTTATATTGTTTGATTGATTGCTTAATTGCTTAATTGCGGTGTATTTTATTTATTATTGCATAATTCATCGCATGTTTATATGTATCACGTATGTCGTGTGAGACTGTATAACAAGGACACGCCTTGAAAAGCGTGTCAACACGGGTATCGGATAAGTATAGTATGGTACGCTAAGTCTTATAATATTAACTTGAAAAAAATATCTAGAACTAATGTGAATACGGCATGAAATGGGAAATCAAACCTTAGGTTAAGTCATAATAATTGGATACATCAAGGATTGACGCGCCTTGAGATGCATGCCGGGACGTGGGGCACTGGGTGCCAGGAGGTTGGGAGCTAGTGGGACCACAATTTAGTAAATTATGTGATCAAATACACTAACTATAAGGTGGATATAGTTAGGTTGGCTATTTGAAAAAAAATTATATAAATTTGATGGAAATAATCTAAGCTATTGATAGACATTAAGATGATCCTAGAATATGTAATACTAGGTTGTTTAATGTCTTAATGAAGTAATTAATTTGTGTGTGATAACCTTAATAAAGAACACAAGATCTTCCTCAAGATATGTGTACAAAAACTGATTCCAGCCCAACATATAAAAATCATATATACTTAGTGGTTTTTCTCTACACTGCCCACTCTCAATTCACATATCATGCAATAGTAGTTTTCTATAGCTGTAGAGGAGATTTTGAGGGCTGAAAATCATTCATTTAGAGCTGGATTTCAAAAGTTAATATGACTATAATCAAGGTAATTCACCCCATCTCCATCAATTTCATCTTCTTCAACTTGTTTTTCCATAAAAATGAGATTTTAAAATTTGGGGTTTTAATGGTGATTGTTGTTGTTGTTGTTGTTGTTGTTGTTGTTGTTGTTGTTGTTGTTGTTAGGGTGTTGTGGATGATGAAGAGAAATGAAAAGAAAAAAAGTGTTGCTAGGGGTAGAGACGAATTGCACGCAAAACCTGGGCCAAACCGGGCTCGGTTCAGGTGGGTCCAACCCCATTAAACCATAAAAAATATAAAAAATTAGATTAAATACATAATAAATAAAATAAATCATAAAATATGAAAAATAGATAAAAATACAAAGAAATCCAAAAAATCGAAGAAAATACAAAAAAAAATGGGAAAAAAGATAGAACATTGGATTTCGAGAATTTCTCGGGCATTTGACACCTTGATGTAACCTAAAAAATGTGCAACAACTAAAAATTGGAATAAAATTCTAATTTTTAGTTTAATATCAATGATTTAACTTAATGTGGCTCTAAATCTATTAAAATGATACATTTGACTTTAGGGGATTAAGGGGACCGTAGCTCGGGCACTGAAAGGTAAGCGAGGTCGGATTCGGGAGTCCGGGGAAGTTGGAGCGTATTTATGAGGTATGTAAACCCATTGGAACATCACTCGAGTATTTAATTACAATTTTACATTGCTTATATCCATTCTTGGTATACTATTCTATTCCATTACTGTTTGGACTGTTAGTAGAGGTTACCGTCATGGTCCAAATTTTAATCTTGTTTTAATCTTTAATCGGGATCACCGACGCGTGACATGAGACCACATCGTGATATGCACACTGACCGAGGCGCGTGGTCAAGGTTTATTATATGGGAGCAGCTAAATGGATTACAGTTTTTGTAACAACCTGTTACTTATAAGCTGGTAATTAGTGTTAATCAAAAACCTAATTAACTAGAGTTATGTTCGTGGTTAAGTTCGGCATACCTCGATTAGCGTGTATGTGTGATTACATAATGGTTGGTATTTGTTTGGAATGTTTAATGAATTTTACAAGAGTTGGTGCATGTGCCTAGATCGATTTACAAACATTGTTTATCTTATGATTTTTGTCAATAATATTGAGGTTTTCATTTACTATTTTATTATAAATGATTGCATGTTTACCTTATAGTAAGATCCATGGGTATTTGTTGAAATATCCTAAATGTCCATAATCGGTCATCATACTGAGGATTATAATAAATTAAGACTAGTGTAAATCTTGATTGATGGTCATGTGATAATCATGCGTATGAGATACAAATCGAGATCATGAGTACTTGTTAGGGAATAAGGTACTGGACCGATCCACTATGAGAACACCACATGGATTGAGTCATAGGTGTTACTCATGATACGTATATCATTTCGTTCTTCGACTAGAGATTACTATAGACTTTAATATTAGGAGCATGGTAATTTGACACAATCAAACATTATCTTTAACTGGACAATTATAAAGATTGTGATTGGTTACCATGTGAATAATATGTGAAAGTGTGTAATCAAGAAAGAATTTGTCACTCTCGTTTATAGAGAAATATCAATGGATCCCTCGATATAATAGACTGATAATGGCCAAGTCCATCTTAATTGATATGATCAATTCACTTGGATGTTTTTAGTTTCCCTAAAGATCGAAACTAGTATGATTGAACTTTAAGAGTGACTTTCCATGCCTTATGTTTAGTCAAATGATATCGCACGATAAAAGGATATGATATATGTTATTAATTAGGTTGTATCGATTTTGATATTCATGCTACTTGGGTAGTCATAATTTCTTGCTAGAGACCACTTATGACTTGTGTACCAAAATGATTTTGGTTCATTGCCAACGTCACATGAACCTATTGGGTTGCACATAAAGAATGACTTACCACAATTTCAATTGGTCCAGAGTAATGAGTTTTATATGATAAGATTTATGACATAAAAAGCCTTTACAATTTGTTATATGATAGCTTATTAATAGGGCGTATATGTAATTTGCTTAAACTGCCTAAATATGTATTACAAATATGATTTTAAGCAAGGGATTATCTATACATATAAATAAAATGTGAAACCCTAAAACGAAATAAGATTTTTGTTTTTGCAAGTTTTGATTTCTTTAGATTTTGGGAGAGAACGAAAATTGTTTTTAATCTCTTTTGGGGCTAGCACTCCAAATTATAGTCACCATTTGTGTGTGGATTTCCGATTGAGGATGCGCGCTTGAACGTTTTAGAGATAAAAAAATCACAGAAGAAAATCATGGATTAAGGTATAATTTACTTTTTCGACCTAGTTTCATAGAACCTATTTTCGATCTTACGGAGGTTTTTCAAAAATTGTTTTGAATTTTTCGCTAAAGGTGAACTCCAAAAACCCAACAATAGATTATGGGATTAATAAGAATTAATACAAACCTATAATTGAAAAATATATAAATAAAAAATAAGTTGTCAGAACACCAAGTGCGACTAGGGGGTCGACAAATGAATTAGCACGCTCGAGAATGCTCGTAGACATGTCCAGTGAATTTATTGGCGAGAAAATACACAAGATATATATTTATATATTTTGGAATATATATTTGATAATAAAAGATTAGTTTGAAATATATGGATCATTCGATTAGCCTCGAAATGAGCGTAAGTATTTGATGATGTTAAAATTTGTGTCACTTTAATGAGTGTCATTTTAACACATCAATCACTAGATTAGTCTCGAGATAGCGGGATGCGTATCTCAAGGAATATATATATATATATATATATATATCCAAAACCTCAAGCTTATCCTCATTTCATTCGGTTGATCGAGAGAAAGAGAGGAGAGTAGTTGAAGGTTTGAGGTTTGATATTTAGGAACCAGTTGAGGGAGTAAATTCAACATAAAATAAGGAGCTTAAACAACTAAGGAATCAGAGATCATAATCTTGGTAAGTTGAGTTTTGAGTTTCAAGTTAAAATCATAGTTAGGTGACGATTTCTCTGTTAATTGTTGTTGTTTATGGTTGGAAATGGTTTGTTATCTCACTAGTGGTCCTCCCTGATAATTTGGAAAAGTATTTGAAGTTGTAGTAGTGATTTGGTAATGAAATAGTGGGTGCTTCCCTGTTCACTGTCGAGGCAATGCAGGGTGGAGCGCACTCCCTTCATCAATTGGAACGAACCCAGTCAGTAAAGCATGCCCCACCTATTAAAGGAACACGCTCCCACCCTTGAAAACATCAATTGTGATGTATTTTATTTAGAATTTCTCGAGGTCATAAAGATTGACTTAGAGGTTCTAAACATAAGGTAATATACTTATATTTATTACAAATGATTGGTGATAGATTGAAGAACATCAGGAAAGTGTGAGATAATCAAAAAGTCAGAGAATTTAGTAACGAAGACTTAACCCGAGGTAAGTACGGATTTGCTTATTTATCAATGTTGTCAGACTATCTTAGTATAAGTAGTTTATGTAGTTTATAGATTGAAATGAGGGACTATATATACTGTGTAATGGTTTTTAATAAACGAAAAATAATGTTTAATGTGATTAAAGAGAATATGTTCCATGAACTGAGATAAGGTTATATAGGGGATGGGTTACCTTCCCGACCTATATGCAACTTCTTACTCAGTTTATAGGTTGCGTGGATTACTGTGACGACCCCTTCTCAAATTAGGGCACCACCTAGCCTAATCCCTTTATTAAGCCCTAATCTCACCATATATGACCTAACAAGGAATTACTCACCTCTTCAGAAACCTTATTACCAATCAATTTTTCATGGTTCAAATAGATATAAACATATACCTATCCTATGTAAGTTCACAAATCAGAGTTAACTAAAATTTTCTAACTTAAAAGTTATTCAGAGAAGTCTTAACAATTCAACTAGCGGAAGCTTATAACATGTAGCCTAACCTTTATGGAAAAATCAAAAATTAAGCTCACATGCATATATATATATATATATATATATATATATATATATATATATATATATATATATATATATATATATATATATATATATATATATATATGCAACGACGATATATAACAACATGTATCTGGTCAAGGTGCCTATCACTTAGCCCATAATATACAACCCCCAAAAGAATATCATATACATAAAAAAGTAATACAACAAAAACAAACTTACAAAATCTGGTGTAACAGCACTCCACTGGCTCAGAGGTAGTGGTCGATCTTCTTTTTGCCTGGCCTGCTACTTGATGGATCTGCACCCACCATCATAAACTAGACGATGAGTACTTGAAAATAGAAAGTAATAGTGAGAGACATTTGTTAACATTTCCAAGTATTCAACAAGTATAAAAAAGCACAATAATAATAGCAAATATGCTGAAAGGATATTATGCAAAGTGATACTTTAGTTAAACAAAATGAAACTGACGTTAGGCTAAGTAGTAATGATCTCGGTGGTCGGCTGTGATCTTCATCACATCAGCCTTTCCACTATATATATGGATAGAGCTGCGCTCTACATCTCTTTTGAAGGTCATACTTACACGGTACAATACGCCTTTTTATTATCCTAAATGTTAATCACTGGGATGTATATTGCTAACAACCCCAAGTCTTACAACTCGTGAAGTCACCCAATTATGCTTGCCAACAACCCCGAGTCCCATACCTCGTGTGTTGTGCAACATAGTGGAGAAATCCCAATCACCTTAAAAAGTCTAGTGACCCCGGTATGTCAGACGAATTTCTATCATAAAGTGACCTTAGACATAAGAACCACTTTCATTTCCAAAGAACAACATGGTATTGGAGTCCAACAGTACAACTAAATAACTAATGCACAATGGATATAAATTCACAACCCTATGTAAAATTACCTAATAGCATGTTATTTCACTATCACCAATAATAATAATCAATTATGACATAACACATGAATTGGAGTAAATGAAATTATTAAATCAACAAATTATGCCATGAAACAACCTCATATAATGAGAAATAAAAACAAGTCATGGCATACATAGTACAAGGATAATTTAGTTCAAATAACCGAGAATAAATATTTAAATAGGAATGAAATGTAAGGAAATATCTCAATCAGTTTACTTAGATACACACACAATTTCCTAAGCTACTTCGGCCTCCCAATGCCTTGAAACTCGTATTTGGTTCCTCGTAGCTCTTCCTTAGGTTCCTAACATCATATTATATGCTTTCGAGTATGTTTGGATCTCTACTTAGTGTTTTAGAATCATTTATAGTGTTTAAGCCATTTTTGAAAATTATTGATTTTTGTTCTGGTCATCGCAACAATTAGCACGCTAATTTTGAAATTAGCGCATTAGTTTTCAACTTAGTACGCTATCCGCCTTATCTAGCACGCTAATCAACATTATCGCGCTAGATTTCATACCTACCGTGCTATGTGCAGTAAAACCTATAATTCTGCATTATGAATTCTGAATTTTATCAACACATAGGCTATGCTGATGCCTTAGAAACCCTCATACACACCTCTAGAGTTTCAAGACATCTTTTACAACATAAAACAACAACCCATAGCATCAAATACATGAATTCATGGAGTTCGAGCTATGTTAATGGAGTAGGAAGTTACTAAGCTTGAAGAACACTAGCCGAAACTTGATCTTCTTATTCAATTTCACTGGTTGCTGATCTTCCTCCTCTCCAACATCCTCTCCTCACTCTAGCAAAGTTTTCTTCTTGATGAAGCAATCAAAATGAAAGAAATGAGAGGTGCTTCTGTTGATCAAGATCATATATATATATATATATATATGGTTTAGATTAGGGCTGGCAATTTGGGTCATGAAACGTTTAACACGACACGACACGACACGACCTTAAACATGTCGTGGGTTTGGCAAAAATGTATGTGGGTCATAAACAGGTTAACATGTTTATACACGGTTAATAAACGAGTCGTTAACGTGTTAACCCGTGTGACTCGTTTATGACTCGCATAATTATTTACATATAAATACAAATTTTTCATTTCCAACCCTAAAAACTATCAAAAGTTCCAAAAGTTCAAAATCAAAACCAAACAAAGTCTTCACCACTTTCGGTTGTTCTGTCGTTTCTAAGACTTCCATCGATGACGACGCACTTCCAAATGACGACGACGATGACGACACGGTTAACAAAATCTCTCTCTCTCTCTCTCTCTCTCTCTCTCTCTCTCTCGACACCCTACTTGTTTAGCTTGTTTATTAGGGTTTCTTGACGGCCACCGAGGGGTCCCGAGTACCACCTCCTTTGCCTTGGCTCTGGTCCCACCAGCCATGTGAGGAGTCTTCGTTTGTCCCCATTCGCCTCGTTTCGGAGAGGAGAACAAAGTGATCGAGATGATGGGGTTTTGAGGATTGCGAGAGAGATCGTGTGGTTAGAGATGCACGGACGGGGTGAGATTGGGTTCATATCACCTTTTCAATCGATTGTTCAACAATCTCTCGAATCTCTCTATCTCCCTCTTTCTCTCTCTCTCTCTCTCTCTCTCTCTCGTACTTGCCCTTCTCGACGGCCACCGGGGGGTCCCGAGTACCACCTCCTTTGCCTTGGCTCTGTCCCACCAGCCGTGTGAGGAGTCTTCGGTTGTGTCCCCATTCGCCTCATTTCGGAGAGGAGAACAAAGATCGTGATGATGGGGTTTTGAGGATTGCGAGAGAGATCGTGTGGTTAGAGATGCATGGACGGGATGAGATCGGGAATTTTGGGTAGGAAAATGTTGTTTTGGGTAGCTTTGATCGATTCGGATGTTATTTTTTTCTTAATTATATAAACTTGATATAACTTTGTAGTTGGATTATTAAACTTGAACTTGACTATTTGAAAACTTGTATTTTTAATTTTTCCTTGTATTAGATGAGTTTATAATTTTATATTTTATGTTGTTTGTATTGATTTTGTAGTGAGATAATCATTAATCTAGTAACATGTTTAACAGTTGATAAACAGTACACAAATGAGTCGAATTAAACAGGTTAAACATGATCTGTTTAATAAACGTGTTAAACAAGTACACAAACGAGTCGAGTTAAACAGGTTAAACATGATCTGTTTAATAAACGTGTTAAACGTGTAATAAACAGGTTACCTGTTTATTAAACGTGTCGTGTGCCGTGTTTACAAATAGTGACTCGTTTAATAAACGTGTCGTGTGCGGGTTTGGGATAATTATGACACGACACGTTTACGACACGACACGTTTACGACTCGCTGACACGAATTGCCAGCCCTAGTTTAGATATGGTTGAATGATAGCCCTTGATCACTTTGTGCATACATATCTTGAGGCTTAACTTGTGGACCTCCTCCTAATACATGTCCCACTAGTTCATGCTTAAGTGACACCAAACATATTCAATTGGTGTTGAAGCATGTCGACTCGTGTCTTGAGGCATATCAAGTGGCTTATGTTTTAACTTATAAACTTAGGTGTATCAACCCCTAATCAACTATAATCTTTATAACTTAATAAAAATCGTATAAAACTTGTACCAACTTACCACATCATTTCTCTACCTCGATTCCATGCCTACACGCACATCGATGCATTTTCCTGCTCATGTTTTGACACCTATAAATCGGTAAAAATGACTTAGTAGTCTACACACATACAATACATTAGGCATACACAACAATAAATATAACCATACTTCGACCACCTAGCCTCGGTAATGACACGTATCTTGTTGCGGGTCATACTTCACGAGTCATTTAATCCTAATTAAGAAATTAAACATAGATTAGCTATTTGGGCCGTGACAATACTTCCCAACTAATGAAAATTTCGTCCTCGAAATGAAACTAAACCTAAAATTATACCTGACTCGAAAAGGTACGAAAATCGATCACGCATATAGTCTTCCAGTTCCCAAATGAGTTTCGAGTCTCCATGGAACTGCCACTTAACAGACACCTTTGGGATAGACTTGCCTCTTAATTGCTATACCTTTGGTCTAAAATGTGCACTGGCTGCTCTTCATATGATTGATAGGAGTTGGTGAAAAGTAATTGTCAAATCAATTAACGAAGAGAACAAAAAAAAATATCGAAAGATGATTCCGAAAAAAATAAATCAAAGAAATGAAGATTAAAAATCTCATAAATGCATTTTTGTCTCAAATCTCGTCTGCCAAGAAGGTGAGCTCAAAGTTTTAGCAACGCCAACAAAGGAATCTTGGTCATTGTTATTACTTTCTCATAGATTTGATACATCTATGGACGATTTCATCAATATCGAGGTATGCTAAATATTTGACTATATTGTTATGATTAATTTTAGTGTTGTATTAATTTAGATTTTGACTATATATGTTGATTTGCATGCTTACGCTTCAAGTGGATCAATTAATTTTATTTTTAATTTTTTTTATAAATCTATAATTCTAGTGTTATATCTTTTTTTTTAAAAAAAATCTCTAATTTTATTGTTGTATTGATTTAAATGTTGGTTATATTGTTATGTATTAGTTACTTGTATGCAAAATAAGAATCAATAAATAAATAGACACGATGGTTGACTTTGCAATGTGTACATTTAAGTATAGATTATGCATATACCATCATTGACACGCTTAATGCTTTAGGTGGATTGACTAATATTTATTTATTTTACTTTTTAAAAATCTATAATTCTAGTGTTATATCAACTTGTATTAATCATATATAAGTAAATAAAAAATTAAAAAATAAATAAATATGGGGGTTAACTTTCCAATGTATACTTTAGAGTAAATGGTATATATATACTAGCGTACGTTGGCTCGCTAAGGGCTTTGGGCGAATCAACCAATTTGTTTTTTACAAATCTCTAATTTTAGTGTATGTATTAACTTGTATTAGTCACTTATATTTAAATAAGAAAAAAATCGGACATAAGGTTTATTTTTCAATATGTACCTTAGAGTATAAGATATGTATATACCAACATTAATTGGCATGCTAAGGGCTTCGGTGGATCAACCAAAAAAAATACAAATATCTAATATTAGTGTTTATATTAATTCGCAGTCACTTAAATGTAAATAAAGAATTTGGACATGTGTACCTTAGAGTATAGGTTATGTATATACCAACATTGGCCTGTAAAGGGCTTCGCACAGATCGACCATTTTTTCATTTTTTATTTTTACAAATCTCTAACTTTAGTGTTTATATTAACTTGTATTAGTCAATTATATGCAAATAAAAAAAATCGGACATAGGGTTGACTTTCCAATATGTATCTTAGAGTATAGGGTATGTATATATTAACATTGGCACGCTAAAGGCTTTAGAGAATCAACCAATTTTATTTTATTTTTTTACAAATCTCTAATTTTAGTGTTTATATTAATTTATATCTGCCTAAGTTAAAATTGATAAAGTAATAAAATATGTCTATAGTTTGATTTTAAATATAGTAAAATCCAAGGGCAACTATTAAGTTGGTGGAATTAGACTTGCATGTAATTATTCTAAAAGTTCATGAAGAAAATGAAAAAAAAATTATATGTTTTGTGTAGTGGACCAATAGGGAACAAAGTGCATGCTAAGTGTCATATCAAAAAGCACCGTTGGTTGTTACTGATGATGTAGCGGGTGCGTTGTCTCATTTCAAGCCACACAAAATGTAGGGTGATTCCTAGCCACATAATAATAAATGAGAAGTTTCTAGAAACACTCCAATGTGAGTCTAAGTGAGATAGTAACTTAAGCACCTAGTTTTTTTTTTTTTCTTTTGTCCCATTTGAATAAATGAGAAAAGAGAGAGAACGAGAGTGCAATGGGGAAAATGAGAAGAAAAGAGTAGAATCGGTGGTACGGTGAGAAAACTTTGTTGGAGTTCTTGAAGATCAAAGAGAAGTTGATGTTTGGTAATATAGATCTAACTTGGATTAAGCTAGAAGACAACACCATTAAAGCTCTAAGCAAATTATTTCCCAAGATTTTTACATATTTGATTTAAATCTTTTATGTTGAACATTTTTTTTGTTATTTGGGCTTGAAGGTGGACTAACCCCTATCTATTAGAGATTTCCATGGTTGAGATTTAAGTTTGTGATTTTGTTGCTTTTTTGATTTGGGAAAATGGATATGCATTGTATGAAACATCTTGGTTGAGATCGAGGTCTATGATGTTGTTGAGTTGGTGTTCAAAATGGTATGTAATTTATTTGTAGGAAACTAGACCAACTTTTAAGCATTCAATTGATGAATTCAAGATTTTTTAGAAATTTGTTGATGTTCTTGAGGAACTAGAGTTTATTGTAGAACTCCTTTATTCAAGGTTAACCTTACTTGGACCATTATAAATGTATTTGAGTTCGCTCTGATCACTTTATTGGGTTTAATAAAGTTTTAGGACAAATTTGGGAGATAAATCCGAGATTAAATTCGATTCGATGCATTTTCGACTACCTTGCAACTTGAGCTTGCTCAAGTAAGTTTTTTAGCAAGCTCAATAATAGGAAGCCGACCAGTTATAAGTTTTAAGCTTGCTCAAAATAGTTTGAGTTGGCTCAATAATATTAAGCGTGCTCTAAATTTATAAGTTTACTCAATTAGTTTAAGGTTGTTTCAATTAAGTTTTGAGTTTACTCAAAACCTAACGATATCAAACGAGAGCATATCTAAAAATAATATATAAATCTAATTTAAAAACCTTTAACATATCTAAACTATTTCAAAATCATATCGGGGAACTAGCTGACTAGTGTCGAGTATCGGTGATTGGTTTGAAGACGTGTAGGAACCGCGAGAGCGTGTTTTTGCGTAGCTCGAAGGCAAGTAAAACCATGTAAGGAATTTTTTTTAATCTTATGATGTATTATTTTTCAGTATATTAGAGCTTACCATGTAGTTTCCTCAAGTTCATACACACTTTGACCAGATCACACTAGAAAAAAGAGAGAGATAGACATATAGACGATGAAGGTCAAATAGTAAGACCATTATTTTTTTTGGCTAATTTTGTGGCTTATACTATTTTTTTTTTAGCAAAATGTTCTTTTCCCTCCAATTTTGCATGTTTTTTTGTTATGTGCTAGGTGATATTTGTGGGAATGCTACTACTGAAAACTACTCATTTGAATGATCGGTGGTTAGTTTTTCTTGCTTGGGATTTTAGAGTTAGAATGCCATATTAAGACGTGGTGTTATCTCCTTTGTAACAGTAGTGCTATGATTACACTATATTTGACATTGCTAACATTATCTCCTTTGTAATCATTTATGTAATAAACTTTAATTGAGTCAGGTACTTGTAAGTCAATCTTGCATTAAATGATTTTTATATAAATATATGTACTATAAACACTAATTGTATGTTTAATATGGGAAGTTTGGAGTTTCATTTTCGAACCTTTTGTTATTGTAATGGTTACACGCCTTCGGTATGTATATTTTTAAGTACATTTAGTAAACTACGTTGATCTGCTCAAGTTTAAACTTTAGCCGACCCAACACTTAAACAAAAAGGGGGACATAAAAATGATCAAGGTCAGATGGTAAGACATTATAATATCTAAATGTCATTGAGCGCACCATTTCAAATCATTACTTGAGCACAACTATTTTGAGCATACTCAACTTTCTTTCAAGTATACATAAATTAAACTTTAAGCACACTCATTAACATATTAATGTACTAAACAGACTCTAAACTACATATACTACATTACTTTTACGAGTGGACTAAAAAATAATTTTGAGTAGACTTTAAACTAAATGTCATTGAGCGCACCGTGTAGAATCATTACTTGAGCATACTCAACATTCTTTAAAGTAGAAACACTAAAATTAGTGACCATACTCAAAATTCTTTAAAGTATTCATGTTTCAAAAACATATTTTAAGTGCATAGAATAGTCAGTAGGTTCATATAAATATTAATTAACCACATACAAAATAAAACCAGTACTTCAAACATAGGATGGTCAAAGGCACCCTAAGTAGCAATACATCAAACAAGAAAGGTGACGCGCTCAACAGATCAATAAGATTACCTACTTAGTGAATATCAGATAGATTTATTGCATTTTCACCACAACGCTTCCAGCCCCCTTTCGTTCTGCCACATCCAGAGCCTTCGCAAACAAGTCAATCATCTTCTACATAGTTGCCTTGTAAACGCTACCTCCGCTTCCTCTTCCTCTGCTGCATCCGGGTTCCTCATCACTCTTGTCCACGTAGCTTGTGCCACGTTCTAGAGATTATTTTTTTTTAAGAAGCCTTTTGTTTTTTCTTTGAGTTTTTTTCTTTCTTTGGTTTTCCATGTGGTATCTGGAGAGCCAACTAATCCACGCTTAAGCATTATGGGGTGGCCCTCCCAACCCAATTTTTCCAGTCGCAACACTCGAACTCAAGAAACCTATGTTTAATATAAGAAATGTGTTGTTTTCAAAAAAGAATATAGGAAAGATGTTTATCATATATATTATATTTATGATATTAATTAATGATAACTATAAAACAAATTATATGTACATTATTAGTCTACTTTAAGATACAAATTATTTTTCCCTAAGAAAATATGCAAATTATTTTTTATTAATACCCAAATTAAAACTAGAAATATAATTAATTAATAAAATAATCATAATAGTTAAAATTAAACAACACATTACTATTGAAATGAAATAAACATTACATTAGCAAACTTAATATATATATATATATATATATATATATATATATATATATATGACTTTTAACTAAAATACGATATTATAATGCGTTTAGTAACGCCTTAATTGATCATATTTGGGAAGAATACACAAATGAAGATGATTAAATAAAGAGAAGTGCTAGAATGACAATAGCAAGTTACACCAAAAACACATTGGCTCACAAGAGTCATCCATGCATGTGTGCCTTGGGTTGCGAATATACACAGATCGCGATGCATAGATCGCGATGCATAACACTTATGTCGAGGCCACGTGGAAGGCTCTTGTGAGCTTCATGTGTCTTGTAGTGAGACATTGTTGTTGTTGTTGTTGTTTTCATTCTAGTATTTTCATTAAATAAATGTTATTCTTGCCCTTTGTGGTTATTGTATGGAAAACGAAACGTCGATCTTCAATGTTTCATCGACAATTGTTGTCGTCCCTCTAAATTAATAATATTTTCAAATTAATAAATGTTTTCTATTATCTTGCAAGTAATCGGTGAACTGTTGTCATACAGTAATAAATATATTTACTAATTCATTGTAAATATATTTATATTATTATAAATATAATTTCATAATTAATTATATTAATTTTTCACGTTATTTACTAATAATATATTAATTTATTGATTCTTATAATATGTTAAATAATATTATTATATATTTGTATGTGGTTATGGGTGGGTATATAAAAAAAATGGAGGAAGTTGTAAGTAATATGTGAATAATAGTTGTAAGGAAATATTCATTTTTAGATGAAAAATATAGTTTGTGGTTGGAGAAGAAATAGAGTTTGACATGACATTGTTAAGGAAACTGGTATGTTAAGGAAACTACCAGTTATGACAACTCAATAATATATTCAGCAGTTAAGGAAAGTAGTATCTCTTGTAATTAATAGTTTCCATTTGTGATTGCACTTTCCTTTTGTATTATATGCCTTGTACGTGTATATATAGATTACCTTGTACACAAGATCATTACAGAATAAACTTATTCCATTCGAAACTAACATGGTATCAAAGCCCTAATTGTGGGTCTCTCCGGTTATGCGAGACACAACTCCGTCCTCTCTGGTTGTGCAAGACACAATGTTAAGTCGTCAATTATGTAATATTATATATAGGTTATCTATATATTTTTATTGTCAAGTCTCCAAAATACTAGCCTAATTGTATTTATTTATTATCTTCAGGGTTATTGGAGTGCGCGGTTAAATTTGGGGCGAAAAACTACGCAAAATCGGGTATTCATATGCCTGAATCCGTTTTACATCGAAAGTCGCGCTAGCATGTATCTCAAGGCAAATTTGGTGGGGCCCACACGCGAGCTCAAAAGTGATGATGTGGCAAACAGTTAGGCACATGCGATGTACGCGCTTGGTTGCATGATTCAAGGAGAGAAGTTAGCAAGTTTCTATTTTTAGTTTTGTTAGGAAATACTTTAATATATAATATATTATTATAGATACATATAGATATATATAGATATTGAAGAGATATAGAAAGATAACAACTGAGAGATGGAAAGAAGTGAGGACGCACGAGAAAAAGAAAAGGAAAGAACCGAATTTATTGGTGAAGTGGATCGATATATTTCGTTCTCTCTCTGGAGGCCGGAGCCTCTGCTCCTCTCCCCCATTCTTTTCTATTTTATTTTTCTTTGTTCTTTGTGTTCTTCAACTATGCGAGGCTAAAACTTCTAGCTTAGGCAAGACTGCGAGGGAGGTTCGGCTGCGCATATCAATGGATTTGTGAGATTTATATATTTTAATTTCAGTCTTTTCATTAATATTTTATTTTCTTGGGTATTGTTTTAACAATCGAGGTTAAACACTATTTTAAATCTTGATTTACGTGCCAGTAGGTCGAACGCACCCGTACTTGTGCAATAAGACCACACTAGTGGCATTCGACCATACCGATTGATTCGACCCTTTTGGGACCAGTTGAATACCTTAGAAATCTAGGCTAAATCGGACACACGAGTGATTCGGTTGTCTAGGTGTAGTGCCTTCACAAAGCCCATTGCGGTCAACACATTAAACCCAATTCACTTGAATTGTGGTTATGTGTTCGACTAGAGAAATAGTCACCGTCGTACCATGGCTATCGAGATTAGGAAATACGAGGAACCGCGTGCGTCACCGGGTCTATAGCTACACTATGATATTTTGATTTGCATACTTTACATAAATCGACGACCAAATCCAATCTTTTACCGAACCGAACTTGTATGTTTTGACCTAGGTATTTTTATTAATTATTTTATTTTCAATTTTATCTCCTTTGCTTTAATTATTTTATGACTAGATAATTAAATCATTCTCTCTTAAACCCCGGTTTCTCTTTTTGTTATTTTTGACCTTAGAAAGATTACCAGTCCATGTGGGATCGTCCCTTTGCCACTATTCTGCAAATAGTTGGTTTAGGTATATTAAATATTATTGGCGTGTTCGGCGCGCGTCAATTTTTGGCGCCGTTGCCGAGGATTGGTCTTTTTCTTTCTTTGGTTATTTATTATTTATTATTATTATTTATTTTATTTTATTTTTTTGTATCTAGTCCCTTGTTCTTAACATGTATGCAGGCAACCCCGCAATGGCTTCCTACCCCCACAATGATGGTCGATTCGAAGACTCACATTATTATAATGTGAATGGGGTAGGTATGTTATATAATGGACATCGATTTTCTAACATGCATTCTTTTGTGCAACAGGTCGAGGTTTGCGAAATTTGTGAAGATTATTCTCATTCCACATATGATTGTTCGTATTATCCAAGGTATGAGAATTATCAATATCCTAGCTATGCATCGCCACAACCCGACTTGTTTGGGCTCATGCCAAGTCCACAGATTCCTCGACAAAGAACCTATTTGGAAGATATGCTGAAATAATTACTAGATGATCAACAACGGTTTCATGAAGAGCTTCAACAATTTTCACGTGAGTTTCCAAGCTTGCAAAACTTGGAAACTCAATTTATTCAATTGAATGTCACACTCCAGAATATGCTTGACGAGAAAGAGTTGTGTAATACACAACCAACTTCTTAATCAGAGGAGAATGTGAATGTTGATACATTGAGTAATGTTGAGGAGAATGTTGATACACCGGTGGAGAACTACTAGTGCGAAACAACGAAAGGACTTGAAGTCCTTCAAATTGAGTCGGACATGTCTACTGCACCAAATGATGATGATGACGCCGCGTTAGAAATTGGAGTCATTTCAGAACGACCAGAGGAGCCGCAGATAGAAAGCAAGGAAGAACAACCTCTGGTGTTGGTGAAACCACCCACCCTCCCATGCATATTTGTTAAACCTTATACGGGGGGTGGAAGTAAAGGAGCGTTCGCAGATTTTCTACACTGTTGACACCTTTGTGTTGGATGACCATGAAATGATAGATTCGTTTGTGTTAGAGGTCCCGAATGAGCTCCCAATTCTAAAGGAGGGCGTGCATCCTGCGTTACCCAAATATGTTGATGCGACATTTGTTGTTGACATTTCCAAAGGATAGGGCATCACGTGATGAATCACGATAAGTCTAGCCAAAGACTTAAAAGAAAGGCGCTCGTTGGGAGGCAGCCCAGCTTTGTTTTTATTTTTATTGCATTTATTTCAATTTTAATTTAGTTTTAGTTTTTATGTTTAATAAAGTCATAACTTGGTCTCTTGAATTTTTGCAGGTGTAATGAATGTTTGATGAGCACTGATGGCACTAGAGCACCCCCTAAGTTTTGATAGGTTTGACTATGGATTACATTGTTTTTGGGTTAATTTGACCATATTATTTTTTAGGAATTAACATATTATTAGAGTTTTAGGTGTTTTGAGACTTGGTTGGGACATATCCAACTTAAGTCGCCACATTAGTGGCGGGTCTTTAAGTAGACCCAAAACTCTAAACCTCTTTTCATCATCTTGTCGATTTCACCCGTAGTTGAAAGACTCGGGCTCGCAAGATTTGATAATAATCATTTGAATTAAACTCCCATGCTTATTAGTTCTTGCTCTTATTATGATAATTTTATTTCATAGTTTCCTTAGTCACCTAGACATGCGAGATTTGAGCATTCACTTGTTTTTGGAGACTTTTGTTATGCGTGCACTTGTATCATCTTCTTATTTTATCCATATTCTTTTTCACCACTATTCTTTATCTTTTTGTCGCATGAATTCCTTGACTTGTTTTGAACCTTGAGGACAAGGTTTGGAATAAGTTTGGGGGTACTTTAAGATTTGTGGATTGAGTTGGATGGACTTATTTGCGAAAGACCGCAAGTGAGATCGTTTAAAATTTTTCAATTATATGCGGTTACAAGTGGTTGACGGATGGTATTGGTAGTGTTTGGTATCTCTGATTCATTCATTTCTTCCATTTCTTTTCCCTCCATATCGCATTTTCTCACTTCGTTAGGAGTTGATACATTTTCATGCATGTATTCAATATAGTTTTTATTATTATATTGTATAGAGTCACCCGAAACTTTGTTTCATGCCTTTAGTTGTGGATGAGTACATTATGGTTGCCTTTTTGACTTGAAACTTATGAAAAATTAGGAGAAATACTCACTTGAGTTCGTAGCTCAGCATTTTTATGATTTCATGATTAAGGACTTAGTATGATGGTTAAGCCTTGTGCTAGATACCAAAATGGGTAGACGGTTGAAATTGTGCACCTGATGAGACTTTAACCCACATTGGGGAATTTGCTTAATTATAGTGAAAGTGAGAAGGGCTAACATGAGTTTTCTTAATATAGAGAGTCCCACAAGTTTCCACAGGAAATGGAGCAGAGAAACTTGTGGTGGGAAAAAGTGAGGAAAGTGGTCCACAAGAAATGGAGCAGGGACCGTATTATTTGAAAAAAAAAAATTTGGAGAAGAAAAAAATAGAGAGTATACATATAAAATGGATAAAGGCGGAAGTGTATGGAAACTCCTCAAATAAAAAGATTTAGATCGAGTGCTTATAGCTAGATTAAGTACAATTGTAAACTTGCGTGCTTGAATGTGTAGACCGAGAAAACCCGCGAGTAGTTGATGGCCTTTGTTTTGATGACTCTTTGTCTTTAAAGTGTGATCTTAATTGTGTTTGGGTTGCGGTTCTTGACATATCTTAACTCCAAAATTTCATGAGTGGCTTATTAACTTGGCAACTATGTAAACTAAAGGAACTCCATGAATTCTGAATCGGGTATAAGATTAGTTGAGTCTCGTATCTATATTATGAGTCTAGTTTATTTGTGTGTTTGTCATTTACACCTCTGCTCGGGACGTGCAAAGTCCTAAGTTTGGGGATATTTGTTGAGTCGTCGATTATGTAATATTATATATAGGTTATCTATATATTTTTATTGTCAAGTCTCCAAAATACTAGCCTAATTGCATTTATTTATTATCTTCAGGGTTATTGGAGTGCGCGGTTAAATTCGGGGCGAAAAACTACTCAAAATCGGGTATTCATATGCCTGAATCCATTTTACATCGAAAGTCGCGCTAGCACGTATCTCAAGGCAAATTTGGTGGGGCCCACACGCGAGCACAAGAGTATGATGTGGCGAACAGTTAGGCACATGCGATGTACGCGCTTGGTTGCATGATTCAAGGAGAGAAGTTAGCAAGTTTCTATTTTTAGTTTTGTTAGGAAATATTTTAATATATAATATATTATTATAGATACATATAGATATATATATAGATATTGAAGAGATATAGAAAAAGAACAACTGAGAGATGGAAAGAAGTGAGGACACACAAGAAAAAGAAAATGAAAGAACCGAATTTATTGGTGAAGTGGATCGATATATTTCGTTCTCTCTCTGGAGGCCGGAGCCTCTGCTCCTCTCCCCCATTCTTTTCTATTTTATTTTTCTTTGTTCTTCGTGTTCTTCAACTATGCGAGGCTAAAACTTTTAGCTTAGGCAAGACTGCGAGGAAGGTTCGGCTGCGCATATCAATGGATTTGTGAGATTTATATATTTTAATTTCAGTCTTTTCATTAATATTTTATTTTCTTGGGTATTGTTTTAACAATCGAGGTTAAACACTAGTTTAAATCTTGATTTACGTGCCAGTAGGTCGAACGCACCCGTACTTGTGCAATAAGATCACACTAGCGGCATTCGACCATACCGATTGATTTGACCCTTTTGGGACCGGTTGAATACCTTAGAAATATAGGCTAAATCGGACACACGAGTGATTCGGTTGTCTAGGTGTAGTGCCTTCACAAAGCCCATTGCGGTCTACACATTAAACCCAATTCACTTGAATTGTGGTTATGTGTTTGACTAGAGAAATAGTCACCGTCGTACCTTGGCTATCGAGATTAGGAAGTGCAAGGAACCGCGTGCGTCACCGGGTCTATAGCTACACTATGATATTTTGATTTGCATACTCATAAATCGACGACCAAATCTAATCTTTTACCAAACTGAACTTGTATGTTTTGACCTAGGTATTTTTATTAATTATTTTATTTTCAATTTTATCTCCTTTGCTTTAATTATTTTATGACTAGATAATTAAATCATTCTCTCTTAAACCCCGATTTCTCTTTTTGTTATTTTTGACCTTAGAAAGATTACCAGTCCCTGTGGGATCGACCCTTTGCCACTATTCTGCAAATAGTTGGTTTAGGTATATTAAATATTATTGGCGTGTTCGGCGCGCGTCACACGACTCTAACCTCTCTGTCCTCTTTGAGTGTCTTTGCCGCCACCACCGTCTGCTTCCGCTGCCGCAACTGCCACCGCTGGTCCTCACAGCCGCCTTACGCTGCCCATCTGACGACCACGCCGCTCTCACCAGTCCGAGGAGGCAGTCCACACCAGCCGCTGCATCAGAGGACAATCGCACCTGCTCCGACGCTCCGCCACACAAGACCCTTCTGCTTTCGCCGCCGCCACTGCCGTCGTCGGTCCTCAGCGCCGCCGCCTCTGCGTCTTCCGCCATCAAACCTCTGATCTTCGCGACTGTCTCTACCGCTCGAATCCCGATCTCTGCCGAGCCTTCTTGTCGTCCCTGATCCACAGCTGCCTCGTCGCTGCTCGTATTACCGCTGCTGCTGCATCCCGATCTCCGCCGTTGCCACCGCACCCACCACATTGCCGCAATCGAGCGAACAGATCTGTGCCGCTGATACCATCGTCCCTGGTCCACATCTGCTACCCTCGATACTACCGCTGATCGAACCAGTCCGTCAATACCGCCGCTGCTGCTCCCACCAGATCCGCCGGTGCCGCCGTCCCTGGTCCACATTTGCTACCGCCGTTGTCGCCGCTGCACGCCGCCGTTCCGCCCCTGCACCTCGTTCATTCCACAAGTTTTCCATCAGGCACTGTTATTGTACACAAACGGTGTGTCTTTGAAATCTTGAAATTGGCTTGCTTAAAAATTGGAGAAAATTGAAATTTAGTTTGGATAAAAGGCACTATTAGTGTAAAGTTTCTTCATCAGAGGCTACATGCACAAACTTTTCAGACCAGCACGCCGCCGTCACCCGCGCACCAAATATGTCATCCGACAATCGGACAAGTTTCTTATTTGATGGAGAAAATTGAAGTCTCACAGCCTATCTCCATTATTCTTGATGGTACAAATTACTCACTTTGGTCCCAACAAATTAAAAGTTTTTTAATTGGTCGAAAACTTTGGAGAATCGTTACGGGAGACAACCCTAAACCAGAAAAGGATGCCACGGAGACACAAGCCAAGTTTTTGACCGACTTGACGACTGGGACAGTAAGAATCATCAGATCATCACTTGATTATGTAACACATCTAATCCCTCTATTCATATTCAGTTTATTGATTTTGAGACGGCTAAAGAAATTTGGGATTTTTTAGCAGTTAGATACAAAACATCTGGTTTAGCACAGTATTATCAATTGTTCACCATCTTGAACAATTTGAAACAAGAAGTTGATCAGTCTATCAATGAATTTTTAGCACCCATTCAACCAATATGGAACAAGTTACAACATGTCGAAATCAGCAAAGACCACCTTCATCTAATCCAAGTTCTCATGGCTCTTCGCCCTGAATATAAATCAGTCCATGCGGCCCTCCTGCATCGCGATCCACTACCTTCTCTTGACGCAACTGTAAAAGAAATTTTGTTTGAGGAAACTCGGCTTGGTTTGGTCAACTCGGCCCCTTCATCAGAAGTGGCCCTCGCAACTACTCAATCATGGCCTAAATCTGCCCCCACCCTTGTAAGAACTGCAGAAAAATGGGACATTCATTTGTCAACTGTCCTACAATTGAGTGTCGATATTGTCATGAACGCGACCACATAGTGCAGAGCTGCCCAAATAAACGATCTCTTCCCAAAGGCATACCTAAGTCTGCATCTGTCTCTAACACTGGTTCTTCTGTTGCTGCTGCTGTATCTGATGGGTCACCTCCCTCTCCGATGTTCTCTATGAGTGACTTGGAAGCAATCATCAAACAAGTGATACTTACCCAACCCACTACCCTATCTGTAACCTCAGGTAATCAATGGTTCTTTGATTCTGGGTGTTGTAATCATATGACACCAAATCCATCCCTATTGTCTACTAGTAGTCCTTCGCTACATTCCTTGAGAATTCAAATTGCAAACGGTAGCTCCATGTCCGTTACCCACTCAGGAACCGTGTCCAACCATAGTTTGAATCTCCCAGACACCCATTGCGTCCCCAACCTCACTTTGAACTTAATTTATGTTGGTCAATTATGTGACCAAGGCTTGACTATTTTATTTTCTCCCACTGGTTGTCAGGTACAGGACATTCAGACGGGTCAGATTTTGGGAACGGTGATCAAAATAGGACGATTATTTGAGCTCACGTCACTTCACATGCCTACCGTCAAACAAATTTCTGCAGTAGTTTCCACCCCTTAGTCTATCAGTGGCACCTTCTCTTGGTCATACATCAGCCAGTAAACTTCGTACTCTTGTTTCTAGTGGGTCATTGGGTATTTCTAAATTTGAGTCTTTTGATTGTGTGCATTGTCAATTAGCAAAACAACCTGCTTCTTCCTTCAGTCTTAACGAGTCCATCAATAATACTCCATTTGGGTTAGTTCATTCTGATGTTTGGGGTCCTGCACCTACTTTCACTGTGAATGGTTATCGATACTTTGTACTGTTCATTGATGACTATTCCAGATTCACTTGGATATATTTTCTAAAGCATCGATCTAAATATCTCAAACATATATTGAGTTTGCTAATATGATCAAAACTCAATTTGCACGTACAATCAAGATTCTTCGTACTGACAATGCTTTAGAATACCGTGATTCTATGCTTTTTCAGTTTCTTAAATAGTAAGGTACCATTGTTCAACGTTCCTACCCATATACCTCTCAACAAAATGGTCGAGCTGAAAGAAAACATCGACATATCCTAGATTTTGTCCGAGCCCAACTTCTCTCTGCGTCATATCTTAAAAAGTTTTGGGGTGAAGCCGCTTTAAATTGTGTCTTTACCATTAATCGACTTCCTACACCAATGTTAAAGAACATCTCTCCTTTTGAACGATTGTATGGTACAGTACCCGACTATTCTCATCTTCGGGTATTTGGTTGTGCATGTTTCGTTCTTCTTAATCCCCCTGAACATACCAAACTTGAACCGCGTGCTCGTCTATGTTGTTTCCTCTGGTATGGAACTAACATAAGGGCTATAGGTGTTGGGATCCTCTTTCTAGGAGATTACGCATCTCTACCCATGTCACGTTTTGGGAAAATACAATGTTCTCTACCATATCCAAATTCGACAGTTCGCTATCTTGTCCTCAACCATTTTTCACTAACCCCTCTATCGAGCTTTTTCCATCTCCTACTACAGGTATGTCAGATGAGCTCAATGATCGTGATACCTTTCCCGCACCCGTCGTCGAAGAATCTGCCCCCTCTGATACTCTTGTTCCTGCACCTGTCCCACCTCGTCGGTCTGCACGGGTATCTGAACCTCCTCCTTACCTCCAAGATTATCATTGTTTCTCTGCTATTTCTTCTTTACATGAGCCCTCCTCCTATCGAGATGCTAGTTCTGACCCCTTGTGGCAGCAAGCAATGACAGAAAAACTGAGTGCACTAGAGAAGACTCATACTTGGGACTTAATGGAGCTACCCTCTGGCAAAACTCCGATTGGATGCAAGTGGATTTACAAAATAAAACTCACTCTGATGGCTCTATTGAGCGGTATAAGGCTCGTTTGGTTGCTAAAGGTTACACATAAGAATATGGCATTGACTATGAAGAAACATTTGCCCATGTAGCCCGCCTACCTCTATTCGAAGTTTACTTGCTGTAGCAGCTGTTTGACATTGGCCTTTGTTTCAAATGGATGTTAAAAATGCCTTTCTGAACGATGATCTTGCATAAGACATTTATATGTCTCCACCTCCTGGCTATTCTCATCCTCCAAAACAAGTTTGCCTTCTCCGTTGCTCATTATATGGGCTTAAACAGGCGCCCCGTGCCCGGTTTGCCAAGTTCAGTTCCATTATTACACAGTTTGGCTTTCAGTCAAGTCCTCATGATTCTGCACTGTTTACCCGATGAACGACAGAGGCATGGTTCTGCTCCTACTTTATGTCGATGACATGATCATCACCGGGGATGACTCAACTGGGATTTCTGACTTACAACAATATTTCAAAAGCCACTTTGAGATGAAAGACTTTGGGTAATTTGAGCTACTTTCTCGGTCTTGAAGTCAATTCTACTTCTGATGGATATTATCTTTCACAAGCAAAATATGTTTCTGATTAGCTCTCTCATTTTGTCATCATTGATACTGATATTGCATCCACCCATTAGACACGAATGTCAATCTGACTCCGTCAGATGGTACACTTTTTTCAGATCCTACCTTATATCGTCAGCTTGTGGGGAGTTTGGTTTATCTTATTGTTAGTCGTCCGACATTGCTTACGCGGTGCATGTCATTAGCCAGTTCATGTCGGCCCCTCGTACTTCTCACTTCAGTGTTGTTCTCTGCATCCTTCGATACGTGAAAGACGCTCTATTTCATGGTGTCCACTTCTCTGAAAACTCTCCATTGGTGTTATCGGGTTACTCAGATGCAGATTGGGCGGGTGGTCCTATCGACCGGCGTTCCACTAATGGTTATTGTTTCTTCTTGGGCAACTCGTTAATATCTTGGCGAAGCAAGAAACAAACAGTAACATCTCGCTCTAGCACCGAATCTAAGTATCGGGCTCTCGCTGATGCCACCTCTGAATTACTTTGGCTTCGATGGTTACTTGAAGATATGGGGTTACACATGATTCTGCTACCATCCTGCATTGTGACAATCAAAGTGTGATCCAAATTGCACACAATGATGTTTTTCATGAGAGAACAAAGCATATTGAGAATGATTGTCACTTCATCCGTCAACATCTGGTTCGGGGCACTCTTCAACTTTCCTCTATTTCCTCCTCCAATCAGACGGCTGATATCTTTACTAAAGCTCATCTTCCGGGTCGCTTTCATGCCTTGGTAGACAAACTCAAGTTGATTTCTACGAATCCATCTTGAGTTTGAGGGTGGGTGTTAAGGAAACTTGTATGTTAAGGAAACTACTAGTTATGACAACTCAATAATATATTCAGCAGTTAAGGAAAGTGATATCTCTTGTAATTAATAGTTTCCATTTGTGATTGCACTTTCCTTTTGTATTCTACGCCTTGTACGTGTATATATAGATTACCTTGTACACAAGATCATTACACATAAACTTATTCCATTCAGAAACTAACAATTTGTAATGTGGTGGCTTAATAATCAAAAGTATCATAACCTTTACAATTTGTATCAATTATATCATAACCTTTTTGATTTACTGTCAGTTTTATCCTCAACTAATTTGAGCCTATATTTTCTTTCATAATATGTGCACATACATCATTATCTTCAACTTTGTTGTCGTGTCATTTAAAGATTTATTCATACATATGCATTAGATCTCAATATTCTTTTTTATGTAATCATGTATTTAATACATAGTTTTTTTGGTACATATATGATACACATAGTTTTGTGCACATATAAAAAAATGTATATAATTCTTTTGTCAAATCAAACAACTATATGTGAGCAACTTTTTAATAAGTTTTGTGTCATATTTTATATGTGATTTATAAATAACTAAATTTAAATTAGAATATTGATGTATTATTGATTTATAAATTATTATTTTTATGAGTCCTTATACACTTAATTTAAATATGAGACTTTAAATATTTTGATGTTAATTGATCCATAAAGAAAAATTTGAAGATTAAGTTGATTTCAAAGAAAATAGGCCACAAATTAGTTGTGGATAGAATTGATAGTAAATAGAAAATGTTAGATATAATTGATGAATTCTAATGTTAAGATATAATTGATACAACTTGTAAAGGTTAAAATATTTTTTTATCATTAGGCCTAATGTGGTTGAAGTTGGTCTTAGCCTCCGCTCAAAACGTCCTTTTAAGTTTTTGAAGTTTGAGCTTTTATAAAGCGAAAGAAAAAAAAAAAGCTTGTTGGGGAAGATAAAAAGTCTTTATGACTTAACACGTGTGTTCGGTATGATTTGACCAATTTGATAGGACTAACATTGACCTGAGGTGATTTAGTGTCATATATACTTTTTTTCTTTCAAACCCAACCGATAACACTACTTCTAACACACCAACCTCGATGAGATGGCGTGTCCATGTCAACTGTGTCATGTGTCTGTCTTGTGGTGTCTGTTGAGGTGGTAGTGTCCAGGTAAGCAGCAGTGTCATAAGTAGTTTCCTAACACTCTTACTAAATTTGAATTTTATTTGGACACGAACACGTACCAATGACGATTATTTCGAACAAAAATACACTTATTATTTTAGTATTGTACTCGATCTCTGACTCTGAGACTACATACCTCAATATATAAATTAACAACCATTGCCAAAACTTAAACACTAATATTTTTTGAGGATTTACGTACAAAGCCAGCCATCAAAGAAGAGAAAAAAATGAGTAAGCAAAAGGCCGATGTCGATTTCATCACAAACCACGACTATCATATTCTGCTCAACTGGGAAGATCAATTTAAAGAAAAACTCGAGCAACTAAAGATCGAGGTCGCCAAGAAGAAGAAGAAAAACACCACCACCAACAACAACAACAACAATGGTCATGTCAATGTATTCGAAGACTACCGCGGTCCCCCAATGCCGGACCTAATGGTTCGAAAAATCAAGGAGATGATGAACAACAACAACAACAACAATGACGATTCGTTCATGAAAATGATTGTATGGTTGGGGCAGAAGAAGATCGAGGTAACCGACACAAATACGCACCACAACCGTTTGTTCTTCCCCAAGGGCAGCGACGACAAGTTGACGGCCTTCTGCAGCGACGAAGAAAATCGGGCTGTGCGGGTGACAGAGAAGTCTAAGAACAAGAAGGATGATGATGATAAGGAGGCAGGGGACGCGGCTGGGCGAGGATTGTTTGTTAGGGTGGTGGATGGAGATGGAGATGTGTGGAGAAAGGCCTTGTTGCTGAAGTGGTGGCAAAGTGTGAACAAAATTGTGTTTACGAGGGAGTGGAATGCTTATGTTAAGGAACGGGGATTGAAGCCTGAGGTTTTGTCCTTGCAGCTTTGGTGCTTTAGAGATGCTCAAAACAAGCTTTGTTTCGCGGTTAATGCCGTTCCCACGATTCCCGCTAATTAATGCGGCTAATGGCAGCCACACTTCAATTTTTTTTTTTTTTTTTTTTTTGGATTGGAGTCGAAAGTTGTGGTTTTTGCTTTTGTTGAAGTAGATCCCTGCAGTCTAATATAAGAGCTGCTGCAGGGTGGAGGTTTGGGTCTTCCATCTTCAACAATGTCAGTGCCACCATGGAATCAGATTAACCAACTGCCAGGCCCCGTATAATTCCTTAATACTCCCCCAAACTAAGCACTCCCCGGGTTCCCTTTAGAAGGTCCGGCATGTTCAATTTGATCCATCCCTCTTCCAGGGCCTCGGCGAGTTCTGTGGTGGTTTTTCATGCATGGTTGGTTAGTGTGGTACATTTAACATCTTCAAGCAGTTGTCACCTTCTGGTGCGGATTTCATGTAGTGAACTGCGTCTACCCTGGATGAGAGTTTGATTTCTCGAAGTCTAGACAATCCACATAGACATAGTCGATAGAAATCGCTGAGAGTTTATCATATTGTCCCTTTTACTGAACACTGAACAGGGATACCCAATCCTTTAGTGGGAGGTTAAAAAAGCTTGGTGGCAACCTTTGACCTTGCAAGCCCACCAAACCCATCTTACTTCTGGACAGTCTCGCAATGCATGAAGTGTGGTTTCATCCTCAAGATTGCACTGAGGTCTCACAAAACATGATTAGTTTAATTAATCGATTGGGGAGATTAAAATACCTCAGTGTGCTGTGGAGGAAATCCCAAGACAAACGATCATAGGCTTTTTCAAGATAGAATTTGAGTGCCATGAGCCCCGCTTTCCCTTGCTTTTTCCTCATGTGATGTATAATTTCCTGGGCAAGAATTATGCTATCAACGGTGCTTCTCCCTAACCATATGTTTGAGGAGAGGTCGTAATCTTTGGGTCATTGCCCAATCACTTTAGTGATTTTTATTTAGCTCTGCCAAATCTATATATACTTGGTTATGCGAATTCTTGTTTATGGAGTTTTTCCAAAACTAGGGTATGTTTACAATTTAATTCACAAAATAGGGAGGTTTTTTTTTTTATTACGGGACTAGGCAATAACGCCATTTGGGAATACGTTATTGGGTAGTTGATTTGGTTGGAGGTGACGTGGCGTCCACGTGGCTTCGATTTGTAGAGATAGCGCCTTTATAAAAGGCGCTATCTGTATATGTGGCAGCCACGTGGACGACGCATCACCTCCAACTCACATTTAACTGATAACGCCTTTTGAAAAGGCGTTATCAGTTAAATGTGAGTTGAGGTGGCGTTGAAGTTGAGTCCACGTGACGTGGCGACCAACTGGACTTAACATAACTAACCTTAACAAACTGTCCGCCACCGCCATGTCAATGCCACGTCACGCGCCCCTCACTGCCACGTCACCAACTGGACTTAATAAACTGTCCGCCACCGCCGCTGGCCGTCACCGCGAGCTTGGACCATGTCGTCTCGGCCGCTCCGTCCGTCCCATTGGACGTCGTCGTCGTAATCGAGCGATATCGACAATTACAACCAAATTTGAATATGCATATGAGGAGTTTATATTTGTATAAAAAAGAAACCAATTATGAATATTTATATATATACATTAGTTTCAACCTTCAACTCTTTTTTCTAAACTAACTAACATTAACTAATGTGACGGCCCCAATTTTTCACGAATCACCATATACGATTGAGTTATTAATATTTTTCGAGTTTTACAATTTTATCTAAGCAACTAATAAATTAAATAACTCAACAAAAAAATTCAGGGAGTTAGGCAACCTAATTGTGGAACCCAGTAAATAGCATCGAGAGGAGAGTAAATACAATTATACAAAATTTTCACCTAGCCATGAAGCATTTCCTCCGCTACTTGTCTTATCTGCGACTCTGCACTCTCAAAAAATAAAAATGACGAGCCCAGTAAGTAAATCCAAAGGGACAAATACACAACATTTCACAATATCCAAAACAACGAGTTCACGATATCCAAAGCGATCAATTCATGCAAATATATCGAAAGGAATAAAGAACGCATGAATATACCAGGTCAGTAAACAATCCATCGATGAGTTATGCCAAATAACAAGGAGTCCCGACCAAAAAATCGTTGAGTCGCGGCAAAAGCCCGCAGACTCGGGTTAGGGCGAGCCCCCTTGCCTCCCAACCCTAACCCCTGCCGACTATGAGATATCTACGGACCCGGATAAGTGCCTCCAACGTACACTCAATTGGGAGATATCGACGGCGTACGGATAAGAGCTCATATTCGCAGATAAACAGTAACCATAACTCGCTTGCCATTGGACCCCCTCAATCGACAACAATTTAACGATAGCTATCACAACAATAAACAATAGTCAATGGAGAAACATGAAATACTGTATAAATTTCTAACTGATTTACTTACCTCGAAATTCGTAACTCGAAATCAAGACGTTTCGTTCGCGTCTCGATTTGCGCACCGACACCCGACTCTTAGTCTCTGGTGTCCATTTAAACATTTGATGGTTTATTTTATTTCAAATCATTCACATCAAACTGAAATTTGGTGAAATAAATCTCACCTCCACCGCGTCGTCGACTTTCGTCGATTTACGCCTCCGATCGGTCCGACAACGTCATTTCGTCGTTCACCGCGCCGTTGCCACTGCTGAGCCGACATCGCTGTCGCGTCGACGCCGTCGTCGCCACCGTCACCCTCGCCGGCGCCATCGCCGGCCACTCGCCGGGGCCGCCGCTGCCGGCCGCCGGTCCCTCGCCAGCACCGCCAAAACCACCACCGTTCAGCAGCCCCGTCGCGTCCCGTCTCCAACGCGCCGCCATCGTCCAGCAGCTCCTCCCGCGAGCCACTGCTCGCGCCACTTCTCATCCCCGGCTGGCTGTGCTGATCGCCGCCGTCGCTCCGTCTGTGCCCCCAGCTTCCGCTACACCGCCACCGAGCTGAAACGCCGCCGATCGCTGCGCCCAACCGCCGCCCGCGGCTGATCCGCGTCCAGAGCTGCTCGCGTCCCAGACTGCTCCGCCGCTGGAGCCGCGCCTCTCATCTCGCCACCTGCCGCCAGTCGAGTACCGCCGCTCGCTGCCTCGCCAGTCCGCCACTTCTCGCCGGACCCTCTCTCATCTTCTCCGATCCAATCTCTCTCTCTCTATGTTCTTCTACCTCCCGATCTCTTTGTTTCCTTCTGATCTCTTTATTTTTTCTTTCTTTCAAACCAATCTTATCCAATCTTATCTTTTTCTTTTCTTTATATATATATATATATATATATATATATATTATATTTGATATATTATATATATATATATATTATATTTGATATATTATATATATATATATATTATATTTGATATATTATATATATATATATATACATTTTCCATTTTGATTTCAAATCAAAACGTCCTCGAGATTCATGCAATGCGCATCTCGATGCACCAACCCGCCTCATTTTCAAAATCTCGATACTCGCGCTACACGCATCACGAGGCATATCCAATGTATATCTTTACTATAGCCACGTTTCGGTCCCACGTCGGCACGCAACTCGAGGCGCGTCCCTTTTCGTGTTTCAGCTTCTCGAATTTCTCGCATAATTAGCATTTTCATCTCAAATTGAATTCGGACATGACGAGTGGGTCTCACATAGGACCTTGACTTGACACGTGGCAAAAGTCAAATTTTCAGGCCGTTACAACTAACCTAACCAATTAACCTAATAACTAACTAACTAACTAACTAACTAACTAACTAAACTAAACTAAACTAAACTAAACTAAACTAACAAACCTTAACTAATCAAACCAAACTAAACTAAATTAAATAACTAACTAACCTGAACTAACTAAATAACTAAGTAAACAACTTAACTTAACTACCTACCTAACTAACTAACTAACTAACCAAAGTAAACTAAACTAACTAATATTAACTAACCTCACAAAACCGAACTTATTAACAAACTAAACTAACTAACCTTAACTAACTAACAAACTAAACTAATCTAACTAACCTTAACTAACCTAACCAAACTAAACTAACTAACTAACTAACTAACTAACTAAACTAAACTAAACTAAGTAACCTTAAGTAACCTAACCAAACCAAACTAAACTAAGTAAATAACTAAACTAAACTAAACTAACTAACCTAACTAAACTAACCAAACCAAACTAAACTAAATAACTAACCTTAACCAAAGTAAACTAACTAACCTTAACTAACATAACCAAACTAAAGTAACTAACAAACTAAAGTAAGTAACCTTAACTAACTAAACTAATTAACTAACTAACAAAGTAACTAACTAAATAACTAACTAAAATAAACTAAAGTAAGTAACCAAAACTAACCTAACAAAACCAAACTAAACTAAGTAACTAACTAACCTCAACTAAACTAACTAACTAACTAACCAACATAACGAAACTAAACTAACTAACAAACTAAACTAACTAACCTTAACTAACCAAACCACCTAACATGACAAACTAAGTAAACTAAAATAACTAACTTAACTAGCTTAATTGCAAACTAAACATACTAACTAAATGGAACTAACCAAACTAAACTAACTAACATTAACTAACCTAACTAACCTAACTAACCTTAACTAACCTTAACTAACGTAACCACCTAAACAATACATACTTAGTGAAGTAAAATAACTAACTTAACTAACTAAACAAACAACCAAAAAATGATCCACGTTAACCACCAAACGAAACTAAACAAACATAACTCTCAACACCTAAACTAAACTACATTAAGTAACTAACCTAATTAACCTAACCAAACTAAACTAATATAACCTAACCACCGACACCTAACTAACTAAGCTAACCACTTAAGTTAAATTATACATATAACATAAACTAACTTAACAAACTAAACTAACTATTGAAGAGTAATTAAATCTACGACATTATAATAATATGGAAAACATGAGAAATAAGATTATTCAATGAGAAGGTTGAATACACGTACTTTGTGAACCCAAAATATAAGTTATTTACAAATCACCATGACATGAAGTAAACTCATCATGCAGGTCTATTTAGGCGGTTCAGTTGACGTTGTTCCTCGGTGAAGCAAACCGGACGTACTCTTTGTCTAGTTGGACGATGTGTTTGTACATCCGGTTGAGGTTGTTAAGGTAGCTGGTCTTGCGATGAATCAAGTCGAGTAGATTGATGCATTTCCTCTGGTTCTTGACTCGACTCGCCTCTGCTACTGATGCTACCAAAAATAGGAGGTGGAACCATCCCGAAAATCGGCTTCCTGCATGGGGTTGGGGGAATGGAACATGAGGCTGCGACATGGTCAACAAGTTCATGAATGAAGGGTCTCCACTATACGCCATATTGTAATTATACGGAGTAGGAGTATATGGACTAGGCATGTATGGAGGCAGTGATGGATACGTTTGATGATGAGGCATTCCATGGTCCACATATGAAGACGAAGGCCCAAGTGCGTAATGATCAAAATGGTAAGGAGGAAGATTCACGCTCGGCGGCCTGGGTACAAACATTTGAGGTTCTGGTTGGGGTATGGAAGATGCAGGAATGTACCCATGAGAAGAATGACTACTCTCGCCAACATTCTCTCTTCTACTCACTCTCGAACGAGATGAACGTGCTGAAGGAGAAATTCTACTACTCTCTGCAGCAATCTCAGTCTGAGTAGATGGACGTGGCGGACGAGGACGTCTGGTGCGTTCCCGCAAAGTCTCTGGTCGTGTTCGTCTTCTTCTCACCTCTATGTTTGGTTCGCCCTGATCGTCTTCTTCATCTTCTTGTTCATTATCCTCATCTATGTCTTGTTGGACGTCAATTCCGTCATGCGAAAGATTAGCCCTTTGTCTTTCATCTTCGTCCAAAATTTTAATCCCTTCATCAAGGGCAGCAAGACCTTGCTTGTACCCATCCTCAATAAACACACGCCTAAGTCGATGCACCAAGTTACGCTGATATACAAAAATAAGAGCTCAAATCACGCAATATAAAATATTAAATGTTCGAGGAAAAGTAAGAGTTAGAAGATTACCGAGTAGTCACGTAACGCCCCGTCGTGTCCTATGAATCTCCTAGTGACCGATCGATACCACGTCATGTAGTCTTGATGGTCATGCCCTTCATTCAGTGCCGCCGTCGCAATGGTGTCCCCACGATTTTCCCACATGTTTATGTAGCTTGCGTGAAAAGTAATCCAATTTTCATGATGATGTCCACGCAATTCGATGCGGTGTAGTTGGGCGTCGTAAGCACAATTAGGTGGCACTACTTGTACCATGCCGAATTGTCTCATGACCCTTTCTAGTCGATGCCACTCCACAATGTGGAAACAAATAAGGGGACACGTCGAGAGCCAACTGCCTTGACCATTTGTACAGTACTCGGGAAGAGACCCCATGAGTTCATTATATGGTTGCCACACCACATCATCCTCATGCCTTTGAGAGTCGAGTGCATCACGGTATGCCGATACGACGTGCGTCGCATTTTGTGAAACCGAAAATGCATCGAGCCATCTGTGTAGGAAACAAAAAGTTACGATAAATGAACATGGACAAGAATTATTTGCAAAGTAATGAAAAATCGACTATAATACCTGTGTCCGAGTGGAACGTCCATAAGCATATTTTGGTCATCCACCGTTCGCTGTCGAGCTCTAGATACACGCAGACGTCGCGGTGCTATGAATGAAAATATGTCCCATGCCCACAGTTGTACAAGAATGGAGGCACCAAAGAACCTCATGTGCCCCTGTGCGAGATCCGCGACACAACTCCCCTCGTACAAATAAGCCAAACATGCACTCCCCCAACTATATTGGCCTGCTACTTGAAAATCCTCTAGCAAAGGTAGGAACATCAAATGTACGAATCGATTGGACTTGTCGGCGAAAAGACAACCACCGATGAGTTGTAGTATGTACGATCGAACGTAACGTTGGACCGACTCCTCATCGCTTTCATCATCTATTGATGGAACGTTACGCTCAAGCCAATCGACCTTAAGTTTACAACCAACGATGTCATCTCCACCAGGAGTTCGTCCAAGTAGCCTCTCGCAGACATCGGCATAGTCTGCGTTTGTTGTTCCCGTCATAGGCATACCTTCAATAGGTAATCCAATCTGCACCTGCACGTCTTGGAGTGTAATTGTGCACTCCCCACAATGCATGTGAAATGTATACGTCTCAGGGCGCCATCTCTCTACAAACGCAGTAATCAAAGCCCAATCAAGGCTAAAAAATGCTACCCGGGATATCCCATAGAACCCACTAGAACGAAGATATGGGATCATCCTAGAATGATACTGCATCGTTCGATCAACGACCCCATGTCTTCGACGTACGCGCATTGTTTCGTAAACCTTGGAATTGATAATGTATTAATGTATGTTTTTGATACAATATTGCTATAAATATGACGCATTCATGTAAATTGGCCTTACCTCGCCCATCCAGGTTCGCGTCTATCTGTAAGTAGATCGGAGTTGCAACAGTGATGGATCTGAAGGACCTGGATCCATTGCAGTACAACTATATAGAAGGTTAAAAATAGAAAATGAGTGTTGTACGAAACCTGCAGATAAGTATTTACTAAATTTTCACACAAAAACACACGACGAAAATTTTCAACCGCAACATACGTACGAACATAAGTTGTTTCACACATTATACAAAATCGACTATAGGTTCTCATTGGATGGTTGAGGTCTCATTGGACAATTTTTTTTGTTATGTCCCTCTAAACGACAAATACCACACCGGTTCTTCCTAGTAGCGGACTCGTTCACGGTCTCTATTTGGACATGTTGTTCTTCTATGTCCTTCTTGATGACATATCCCACATCGCAAAGGTCTTTGGACATTAGGCAGATCCATCTCGGTATGTCTTCGCGATCCCTTAGGTCTCCCTCGGCCACGTCTGCATCTTGGGTCGGGTATGATCTTCGTCCCAAAAGTCGGCCAATACTTCTCATCTGGGATGGCCTTGAATTTGTACTAGTAGCATTGTGCGTACACATCCATCCTGTAGAATGGCTCGATGAACTGCGCGTATCTCACTCGAACTAACGCACATGCTGCTAACACGTGTGAGTAGGGGAAACCAAACGACTGCCATTTATTACAAGTGCAGACCCGGTCCTTCAAGATGACGACTTGTGTGTTGTTGCCCTTATGCATGCGGTCTCCGTGTCTTCCTATCAGCACTTCGAACTTACCAATATCTCGATTGATCAACGTGACGTGATGCCTCCTTGCGGCTTTCTCATATTTCGTGAATGCATTCATTACATATTCCGTGTACGGTTGTCCGTTTGAGATTGCCTCATTGATTTCTGGTTGCGTTTGTCGTGGTACTCCACCAATCTGTAGTATATCATCTGAGTTAACGCTGTAATTGGCAAGAATCGAGCTCCTTTCAAGACCTCGTTAAAACACTCTGCAATTTCTGATGACACTCTAATAAGTAATAGTGGTTCGTCGAATATTTATTATATCTTAGTGCAAAAACTAAAATTAATATGTTGTACTTACCAACACCATTAGAATTCATCCATCCGTACCGCATGCCTCCGTCGTGCGCTTGCGCCCAAAGTTCTTTGGGGATGGCATTGACATATTGCAGGCATTGAGGCGTTCGTGAAGATAAGTTTGTAAAACGCTCCATGCACGCAATAAATTTACGTTGTTGATGTTGAACAGCTGCTCGACCAAGCAGTATTTTCAAGGTTTCATTTTTGAAGTGTGTGACGAAATTACTAAGCAAGTGTCGCAAGCAATAATGGTGGTACCCTTGAGGGGGACAAAAGTCGTTGCTTGGGGTGTTGACCACCTCCAAAATGTCAGGGTGACGATCAGATATAATGCAAATCCCTTCTCTATCAGTCACGTGTTTGCGCAACATCCGCAAAAATCACCCCCACGAATCAGTTGATTCAGTTTCTGCAACGGCGAATGCAACTGATAATATGTGTTCGTTTACATCAACAAATAGCGCAATCATGAGCTTCCCACTATATTTGCCATATAGGAATGTCGCGTCAATCTGAAGCAGAGGCCTACAAAACTTGAAAGCATTTATTGAAGCTTCAAATGCAAAAAACACACGACGAAATTGAGGAGACGCGGTTCTAATTTCATCAGCATGCCATTGTCTATGTGACCACTCGATTCTTGTCCCCGGACTCTTACTCCTCACCGCCGCCAACCATCTTGGTAATTGATCGTACGACGCATCCCAATCTCCAAAAGCCCATGCAATTGCTTTCCTCTTGGCATCCCAAATTCGCTTGTAGCTGACTTCGTGACCGTATTTTGTCTTAATGATATCAACTAATGCTTTCATCGTGATACCTTGATCGGCCTTAACGACGCTTTGGATCTCTCGCGCAATCATGTTGGCGTCAAGTTGGGCATGACCGCGTTGTATGTTGGGATTAATACACGTGTGCGGTACGTCTAACTGTGTTATCTCCCATAATTGTGTTTTCTTTCGGAAACATGCGCGAAGACGCCACATGCACCCGTGTTGTGGAAACTTGCACTTAATCGCCCACGTAGTTGTAGTCGATTCCATCACATGGTATTGACAATGTCTATCAACATGCCACACTTTAACGGCATGTTGTAAGTCATTTTTATTGTCAAAACTCATCCCTATCTCCAATTCGAAGTTAGACGTGCCCCCCCCCAAGTTTGCTTATGGGAATGTTGGGTCGCAGTTGAATTAGCCACCTCCCAATCGATTTCGTTGTATCCCGGTATTGGTTGGTGAAGTTCATCGTCACTAGCTTCCTCTAACAAAATCTCTTCATCGATAGCAAATTGCTCATCATCTTCGACATTGTCCGCACCCGGAGGATCATATCTTGGATCATACGTGCAAACGTTAACGTCGTCCCAAACGGCAACTGATGGAGCTTCTTCGACGTTATGGGTTTCCTCAGCAGTTTCGTTATTTTCCTCGTTGTTATCGTCATCGTCATCGTCATTGGCATCGTCATTATATGCATTATTCTCTTCATGTAATGGAGCTACGAACCCTTCTTGCACCACCTCAGCCTGTGGGGATTGCATACGCAGCCTTTCCATCATTAAGGCTGCGTCTGGCGTGCCGCTACGTTCGCGCTGACATGGCGAATGAACCGTGCGGTTTTGAATTGAGTCGACTGACTCAAATGTTAAATATATATCAACCGTTGCTGTTTTTGGTAAAGTGTCCACCGTCTCCCACATCAAGCCGAAGTGTGTCGCATCGTTCAACAAGACATGAACGAAATAATGTGAGCCTCCGGGGAGGACTATCATGTGCCGATACGTCATATGAACTATAGTATCCGTTGATGAGATATGGAACGCGTTACAAATGTCATCAATCATTTCACGCCGACTCGACCCAAACTTAACCCACAACACTACTGACGGCGGTGAGCTGTACGCGATGCCATTGACCCCATTAACAATGGAGCCGTGCGCATAGAATAGAAAATGGATGTTTCTTTGTGACATGACCTACAGAGGTTTGGAAACTTGGATGTAAAAATGTTACAGACAAATGGCGCGTCAATTTTGTAAGGGAAATAGTTGACGTCGTTGTCGTTGTCGTTATATAGCGCAATCGAACTTTCTGATGTAGAAGATCGCAATAATAGCGCAACTACAGAGCATACTCATTCTTTCACACTTACATTTTCTGTGTAATAACGTTCAATAAATAAACATATGAACCGTTGTGCATAAACAAAATATGAATGTCCCTATATATCATGCAAACCCAAACCATAACCCAAATATATTAATATGAAAATACTAAATTAATGAACTTACTTGTTTCCTCTGGTTTTCCGCCGCAACGTAATATTCATGCAATAACCTTGTATTTTCGTTATTTTAGACCACAAAGAGTGTAATAAATCGGCTATAAAAATTTGTAGATGTGTTCATGAAACTTACGTGGATCGGAACGAATTCAAAGTCTAAATGAGCTTAGGCTACTATATATATGGTTTCATAAATTTTGGGGCTTTAACTAACCTTAACTAAAATATAACATATATGGTTTCATAAATTTTGGGGCTTTAACTAACCTTGTATTTTCGTTATTTCAGATCATCTACTAATTATAGTTTCTTATTAGCATGGATGTGTTTGGTGTAATTGCGATTCAATATTGATTTGCGAATTAGGAGTGTAATGTCACTATCTATTAACAACCTAAACAAACTATGTGAACCATCTAATAACCTAAAAGTACCAAATAATACGTAAACATATCCAAACTAATAAAACCCAAGAATTGTAGATATGTTAAAGTGTTCTAAAGTGCATCACGGTATGTTTGTGCAGTTTTGTGTATTGGCGGTAGGGCCATCATGGGGGGAATCATGCGTTGAATCATATACGTCAAACGAACTTAATTAACTAAACGTAATTAACTAAACCAACTTAACTAAACTTAATTAAGTAAACTAACTTAAACAAACATAATTACCTAAACTAACTTAAACAAACTCACTAAACTAAACTAAACTAACGTAAACAAACTTCATAAATGACTAACCTAACTTAAACATACGAAATTAAGTTAAACATACGTAATTAACTTATTAACAAACTTAAACGAACTTATAACAAGTTAATTACCTTTACTCACTTAAACAAACTTATAACTAACTTAACAAACTAACTTATACAAACTTAATTAAGTAAGTAAACTAAAACAAACTAACTAAACTTACTTAAACAAACGTAATTTAATTAAACCAAACATAATTACCTAAACTCACTTGCACAAACTTATACTAACTTAATCAAACTAACTTAATCAAACTTAATTAACTAACAAAAGTCACCTAACTAACTAAACTTATTAAACAAACTTAAACCAAACTACACATACCTAATCTAAACAAACTAAAAACACATACTTTAACCTCAAAAAATTATGGTTTCCTCCCGTACATACCTCCTCCTCCTTCACTGGACCTCCTCCTTCTCCTCACGCCGAGACAAGCGGTGCACCGCCGCCGTCAGCTTCTCCGCTCCCCGCTGCCTCTCCGCGCCTCCGGCGATCGGCCACCATTTTTCTCGCCTCACTCTCGCTGCGCGGACCTCCCTGCTCCCCTATGACTCGTGTCCGCTCTCCGGCTTGCTCAGCTCGCGTCGACCTTCCTCCGCCGCTGCTACGTCCTCTGGCTTGTGTCCCTCCGTCCTCCTTGACCTCCGTCCCGCTATCTCTCCACCGAGCTCCCCGTCCCCTCCTTATATAGGGGGCTCCAATGATCATGCATGGTCACGGGATTACTAGTAATCCCGTGACCCCTACGTCCCCTACCCCTGTCCCCTATCCCTGCATCCCTAGCGAAACCGACGCAGAGATTCTTTGCGTCGGTTTCGTCTCGGAAGACGATGACTGGTGCTGCGCACCCTACGAAATGTGGCGTCTTTGAGTCCAGAAGGATCCATTAGCGCACCCCACGATATGCGCCTTCTCCGAAGCGCTATCTCTCTCACACGGGGCCACGTGGATCCACGTGGCGCCCGGACCAATACCCGATAGCGCCTTCTCCGAAGGCGCTATCTCTTTCTCACACGCCACGTGGATCCACGTGGCAACTTTCCGAAAAAAAAAAAAAAAAAAAAAAAAAAAAAAAAAAAAAAAACAAAAAACCCACCTCAGCAATAACGCCTTTTGAATAGGCGTTATTGTTTAGTGTGGGAAAAAAAAAAAAAAACCCCTACTTACCTCTTTTAAAGTACAAACTATTGTACTTTTGGAAATTTTTCCTTGTTTATGCTATTTGTTAGGGTTTTTTGTAATATAATATATATTATTAAAGTTTTTTCTTTGAATAAGCAATTAACTGCTCTGCAAGTACTTGGTTACCCGAATTCTTATTTATGTTATTTGTTAGAGTTTCGTGTAACGTTATAAATGTGAGACTAAAGATCTTAGATCGGATGTGATCAGTTGATTTTGATTAAACTCAAATGATGTATAGTTGTGTTGATATGTAATGATCACTTCGTTTGTTTGGAACAACGGACTACTGAAACAGAAAAAAAATAACGGACTACTGAAACAAAAAAATAAAACAAAATAAAAATTAAAGCAATTGTACATGCTCACTTTCTTTTCTTCTTTTTTTAGTGTAAACCACCCGCCGACTACTCCCGCCGACTACTCCGGATTTGTCCCAATATTGATATTTTCATTGTCAAAACTCGAACTCGAGTCACTAGTTTGATATAATATTATAATGGAACAAATAGAAAGAGAAAGTGAAAATGAACACATCAATTAAGGACTGTTCCGTTTGTTTATAAAAACACAAGAACAAAAGTTAAGTCTCTTGTATCCTGCCACCTTTATTTCCAAACAAGGACTGGGAACCACTCAGCTGAGATTGGAAAACAATATGAGCTGATGCAAAAATGCTTCCATTAGAGACATTAAACAATAGAAACCAGAGATAAAGATAACAGTAGCACACTCGTCGTGCTCTACCGTATCACCAGAGGTGGTTTTTGTTTTTAGATGCTATCAAAGTTGACAGGATCCCTCAAGAACCTCTCCATCTGTCGTGCCCTAGTCTTTATCGACATGTCGAACACCTTCTGTGAAAACTCCACCACCAGACCACCAAGGATGCTCGGGTCAATCTGCAAGGGGTGAACAATGAAGCAATGATGAGCTACAAAACCATGGGACCTCACTTAGAAGTTTAAAATTATGATTTTTTTTTTACTTCTCAGGCTCGGGCACTATCGGTCCCATACTGGGGGCAGCCTCTTAACCCAGTTTTTTTCATCCATGAGACTCGAACTCGAGACCTCACTTAAGGGGAACCGGGTCCCTTTACCAGACCAGCTGGTTGTTGGTAAGTTTAAATTATGATCGACAAATATCCAACACAATGCACCTAATGGTACGCGCATCATAAAGACAGATCTGCAAGACTTTCAGCAAGAGTAAGTATGACAAGCAATTAAAACATAATATTTGACTCTTGACTTTACATCGCGAAATTCTAGATGTTCTAATTTTACGATTTAAGTGTATCCAAGCCTCTTATATCTTCCAACTAGTCCCTTAAGAAGTGCAAAAATCTGTCTGTCACATGTGAGAAAAAAAATGGAGGTGGGTTTGTTGCGGTGCAGTGGGATTCTAACTTGGCAACTCCAGCTGCCATGCAGAGCCAGCCCCCAAAACTATAATTTGGCACTTAGGGTTCTTTGGAAATAACAAAAAAATCTTGATGTTTATGAGTGCGATTATGCTCAAGAATAATCCATACATTTTGCTATATTAAAACTCTCGCCTTAATGTTCATGGCTTCACATATTTTTCAGAGTCCACATTTTTTCATGCTTGCTCATCATTTCATGTAACACGAGAATTTGACTACAATTATTCCCCACCCGTTAAGAGTGATTATGCTCACATTATCATAAAAAATAATCACCTAAAGTTCTTACAATCTTCTGCACACAATAATTTAAGAACAGAGAATTTCCAATAGGCAAAGTAGCAAACTTATGGAATTAATGCCAAAATAAATAAATAATGGAACACAAATCTTACCTTCTGTTCAAGCTTAACTTTCTTCCCCTGTCCAATAATATCTTGCAATGTTTCCTTCAGTTCCTTCTCTTCTTGAGGCGGAAGGGGCTGGAAAAGAAAGAAAAATTCTATGATCATTGGTTGCACCCAAGTAACTCATAATTTTGACATTTAAGGAATAACATTCGGGGAAAAAAAAAACAGCAATCAAGAATGTGTGTTTGATAAATGCAGTAGATAAACTATGCACTATGATTCAACATAAAGTTCTACATCGCACATGCACATGCACATGCTGCACATGCTAGTTCCGCAAGACCCACCATGCATAAAGCAAATGACCAGCCATTCTCACGATGGCTTTTCCATGGTTAGATCTAAAGAATCATTTTACCAAAAGTGTCGAGACAAACATGCACTCAGTAAAAATAATCAGAAGAGAGTTCTGCAGTATGTTTCAAAAATAATAAATGAATCATTTATAGTAACTTGCAATTCAGAGGGGACTTAGTAGTTGTTCACAAGATCTTTCAGTTTAATGCCTCCAATACCAGTTGAGGATGGAGTTAGCAACGCAACCCTCAGAACAACAAAAATAGCCAAACCACTCTGAAAGTAAAAATAATGGACAGCATAAACTATAAACTACCATATACAGAAGGGCCTGTAGCAGTCTAGCAGAAAGACGTGGACTACAAAAGAAATGGTCTTAAAATCATCAACTAAGTTTCTGTTTTCTTTTTCTTTTCTTTCTATTTTTACTGAATTTTGAGAAGAAACTGGAATTATGTATTAATGATTGATGTAGTTATAAACAGGTGAACATGGGTGCAAAAGAACTTCTTGAGGAACAGCAATTCTCCATAAGGCTAATCCTTGAGCGCCAAAACACTTATGCATTAAATCAGCCCAATACTTCATCCAATTATTAATAATTTAATCCAAGCCTATCTGCTGTTGGCCATTCATCCATCCTGCTCCAGTTAACTTGGATTTTTCCAAATCTAAAAGCATGCATCTCTTATTCTTCAAATTTCCAGAGATTCCTTTTCCTCCAAATAAGCTGTCGAACTGCAATCAAAGTCACAAACTTCTATGCTCTTTGCCGTGCTTGACAAGGTTCCTTGAGATGTAATAACCATAAAAGCTAACAGATTCATTTCACTTTACTTCAGTTGTAGCCTTGCAGGCCATTACTCAACAAGTGATGGAAGTCGAGAAGATCCAGCTTCTGATTTATAACTTGAAGTTTTGAACCCCGCTAAGATCCCAACAATAAGAAAATGAAAAAGGCAATTAATGAAACAAAACCTATTTAAGTTCAGAAAAAACTCGGCAGATAGCATTGAGTTAGGTAAAGAATGTAACCAACATTGCTTCATTGCTTTAATTTTTTATTTGCTGTTTAATTTCTGTTTAACGGATCCCCATTTCTGACTTCCAGTGCTCATTTTTGGTACAACATTCAACTTCCATTCTCAGTCTCATTAAGAGGCAGTAGTGCAAAAAAGGTTCCGTCATCTGACTATATATATTTGATTTTCAATTTCCGATAAAAAAATATTTGATTTTCAGTTCGAACAAAAGCAACAACTTAAATACATAATTGTCAAACTACTATGTCAGTGAATAACAAGTATATGAGACGAGAACCAAGCTTTCGTAATCGATATAAACCCATTTTGCCTAAAAAATAAAGAACAATGAGGAAAGATGACAGAAGATTGTGCATTCATTCTACATCATCGTGAAGCATTACCATTTTATACACTGGAAAAAAAATTGCAACACACTTGTACACTCCAAATCGAAGGCTCCGTGCAAAACATCTTGTTAGAAGGTATAGAAAAACAAGCTGAAAACAACCAGGCTGATGAGATTTGAACTTACAATAACAGTCGTTACGATAGCTTTGACCTCCCCTTTATGTGCCATGCTCAATTCTGCAAATCTCTTTGCAATAGTGTCAACATGTCTAAGCCTCCCATTCTCAGCCAAAACAACTAGTAAAAGGTAAAAGAAAAATAAATTTGTATCCCGGTAGATATTTGAGAAAATTAAAAAATTGACATCTACAAATGACGAGGAACGTTTAGCAAACCTCAATAGAGAAAAATATCATGACTAGAAATCCATAATCCACTGGAGGCGACACTCAAAGCGAAAAAAATATTTACAGGTAGTTTTTTTAGTACAGCAACTACACACAGAGAAAACCAAAACAAAAAGAAACCCACAGTCATAAGATTAATCTCCTATATTACAGGCTGATGACTGCAAAATCCTTTACGTGGCAGGTACCGTTAGAAAAATCATGCATTGAATTAAAGGCTATTCAAAGTGCTAATATGCATCTGCAATTCACGTAAAATTTATCCAAATCGTCTTCTACAGGAGATAACCATGGATGCATTTAAGTTCATTGTGACTATCAACTAAAAGGTTAAAAAATACCAAAAGAAAAAGGCCACTTAAGTTCTAGCGATTTCATGGACAGTGAGAATTTAAAGTCCTTGTACTTTCATGAATAGGTACAAAAGCATAAATAATACACAAAGAGGAACAGAAAACGACAAATCTAAATGTCATAAAATATTGCTAAGATTTATCCCCATTATTTTTCCAATTTTAACTACCAAATGTAACAAAATTTCTTCAAAGAAAGTGGGTATTTATTCAAGTGTCAGTCCAATTTATTTTGCCAAAAATAGCTTCCTATCTAGGCAAGACAACAAAATTTCACCAAGAGTCACGACATACCCAAGAAGTTTTTGGTGATATCTGAGAACTTTGCTTGAGAACATATTTCATTTATAGCCTTTACTCGGGTCTCTGATGGCACAGATAAGTCCTTAGTGAACTGAGAAAATGTAGGACTTTTCTTGGAAGCCTCAACCAGGTCCAGGATCTCTGCCTCAACTTTTTCCAATACATTTGCGTTTACTGAAGCAAGATATAAAGCGGAGGCATAATTACCTGATCCTCCAAATAAAGCCAAAGGCACCTGAAACCAACAGAACACGAAGTAGAAATGTTCAATTGACAAATTAACATCACAATGAACTATAGTAACTATATCAAGCTTTTATATCTTGAGATACATTTTCAATACTCGAAATGCATCAAAAATAGAATTAAGCGGCACCGTCAATGCATGATTTGACATGAATATAGTTTTCCCTTTTGATCATGCAGTTTACATATAAAGAAAGTCAAATTGAGGGAAAAGGAAAAAAAAAAAAAAGGTATGAAACCTACCTACCAATAAAAGAAGTTTCTTCTGTCTAATAGAAAAAATAAAAAAAAAGATAAAACTGTAATTGACTGAATTACAGTTCCCCTTCCCAATAAATGGTTGCTGATTACTCAAATTACTATAATAAATTTGTTGGAAAAGTAACAAATTCTAGACCTATATTTCGGCTATACAACAACAACAACATAGCCTCAGTCCCAAATTAATTGGGGTCGGCTACATGGATCAAACTTTTCCATTGTGTTCGATTAAGTGCAATTGATGGTGAGCTTTCCAAACCATTCAGATCCCTCCTAATTAATGCATTCCATGTTCTACCCCTACTTCGTCGAATTTCTAGTTTCTATTGAGTCAAGTTTTCTAGTGGGGGCATTTGTAAGCCGTCTTTGCAAGTGACCAAACCACAACAACCGCCTTTCCCTAATCTTTGTATTTCTTATTCTATCTTTAAGTGTTTTACCACACATCCACCTAAGCATCTTCATTTCTGCTACATTCATTTTATGTAATTGTTGCTGCTTTACCGCCCAACATTCACTACCATAGAACATAGCTGGCCTAATTGCGGTCCTATAAAATTTGGTGGAAAAGTAACAAATTCTAAACCTATATTTCGACTATAATCATTTTCAAAAGACAAATTGTAATTCAAAAGTAAAGGGCGCCCATGACAAGTTTTTGTAGAGTTTTGCAGCTGCACATCCCTTTCATTTGATGTTTTGAAAACTAAAACACGAGGGTTAAGATTGAATTCATAATGCAGAAGTTGGACCTAATGATCATACACATTAATGATAATCTATCAGAATTCGGCACAGAATGGAAATACATTAAAAAGCAAGTGCGTCTAGATTAACACCTTTATGGAATGTAACTACATGACCTTTCTCCTCAAGAGCGTAAACGCGAACAGTTTGGATCGAATGTCATACATAATCCAGTTCCAGATAACCAAGATAAAATACACATTTTCTTAATAATATGGATAGGTGATGAAGTCCAAGAATTAGCTTGCAAATTCTTGATAGGATAATGAAGCCCAATAATTAGTTTGCAAATTCTTGATAGGATAATGATGAAGTCCAAGAATTAGTTGCAAATTCTTGGAAAAATAGGAAAAGATATGACTCGCAGCTGCGTTCCGGGGCATGGGTTTATTGGAAACGGCGTGGAGATCACGACTCACGCTATCTATGTGACTACGACGTTTTTTCGCGAAATTCCATCGTTTCGCCCTCCGAAACGGCAATTTTGCTATTTTAGGAAACTTTTGTTTCGCTTATAACTTTCATTAGGAATTTCCGTTTTTATTCTGTTGTTTGCGGCGTTTGTTTCTATTTTTCGTCTAGTTTTCAGTTTAGGGCTTTTTAGACTTTTTACTATTTTTGGCAATTTTAGGGTTTCGCTATTTAAGCGATCTATTTGGTGTAATTCGGAGTTTTTGGTTGAAATAAAAAGAATTTTCGAACTTTGGCTTAAGTTCTGACCTAGATCGAGTTGTTCGTGGATTCGTTCAACTGATTTAGAAGATCTCCGCTGCGTCAGTTGGTATCAAAGTCTGCTTCAGCGTGATTGGAGAAATCATGCCGCCGAAGAGGAACCAGCAGCGTATCGAGGAGGTGTATGATCGTAACAATCTGAATCGACAAATTGGCCCATTAATTGACCAACGCATGGTCGCGGTGGTAGAACAATTAACTGCCAGAATCGATCAGTTGTTGGATCGGCATATGGATCGTATCCTCCCCTTCGAGGGGACGGATTCTGTAGGTTCTGCGGGGAGATGGAGGGACTCCCATCACGGATCGAGAGAGTTCGTGCGTTGGGGTTTGGAGGACTTGCGCAGACCTTCAGGTCATAGTAAGCAGGGCGGTTACTAGTTATCTTCGGAGGAGTCCAGTCGGGGGTTTGCGCCGTCTCGTGCCGAGAAGAGAAGCGCAGAAGAAGAGAGCGGTTTTAGGCCCTCCGCGTTACGGGGAGGCGACGGGAAGTATTATGCCCGTGGCGGGCGTGCAACCAAAGGGTCTTTCAGCCAGAGAGACTGGAGAGGAGGGCACGGTTCGGAGCAAGGACGCCAACATGATGTGACCGTTCAGACGCCAGTTCACGAGTTCGATGATTCGGGTTCGAAGGCGACGCCGAGGAAGAGATTGGTGAAGAAGAGTGGGGACAGAGAGAGGACGCCTGATTTTGGGATTAAAGATGAAGAACCAGCGTTCATGAGAGATGAGTTTGCGAGCGAGCCGCCATCGTCGCAGAAGCGGAAGGGGTCGAAGGAAGATGGGTTTAGAAAGAAAGAGAAGAAATTGAAGGGGGATAAGGAGTTTGATAAGGGAGGAAGATGAGCTCGAAGGGTGGGAGCTTGTCGGCGATTTATCCCGGCCGCGATCGAGAGATGAAGGAGCTCGGGATACGGTTGCGGGGCGGATTCGAGGATGACCAAGAAGGTGTTAGGACTATGGATGACGATAACTTCATAGATGATACTTTGGAGTGGATCCGGTGACCAGGTGGCAGCGGTGACAACGAAGGCTTAATTGGGGATGCGCCACGGCTTGAGAAGGGCCACGAGCTAGAGAGTCTCTTGATATTTTGCTTGGCAAAGCAGTCTCTTACAATCCGCAGGCTGAAGTTATTTGGCTGAGGGATGCCAAAGAGAAGTGGCTCGCAGTGAGGTTGACACCGCTAGAGCGATCCTTGGGCAAGCGTATGCTTGCCATTACAAATTCGAGAGGAGATTTTGCTTGCCGCAATTCAAATCCGAATCAAGGCACGGTAACAAGAAGGAATCCGATATACCGATGGCAAGACAAGACTTTGTTCGTGGGTCGCAAGAGATTCACCAATTTATCAAAGTTAACTTGCGTAAGGTCACGACAAGTACAAGGATTCATCAGTGTGAAAATTAATGTCAAGCATCTTGTTCCCTCGTTATGGGGATACGTCGATGATGACAATTCGAGGGCGAATCTGTCCACCCTGGGAGAATGATGAAGTCCAAGAATTAGCTTGCAAATTCTTGATAGGATAATGATGCCCAATAATTAGTTTGCAAATTCTTGATAGGATAATGATGAAGTCCAAGAATTAGTTGCAAATTCTTGGAAAAATAGGAAAAGATATGACTCGCAAATGTGCTCGTTAAAGGGCATGGGTTTATTGGAAACGGCGTGGAGATCACGACTCACAACTATGCCGTGACTACGACGTTTTTCGGCGAAATTCCATCGTTTCGCCCTCCGAAACGGCAATTTTGCTATTTTAGGAAACTTTTGTTTCTGGTTATAACTTTCATTAGGAATTTCCGTTTTTATTGCCGTTAAGGCGTTTGTTTCTATTTTTCGTCTAGTTTTCAGTTTAGGGCTTTTAGACTTTTTACTATTTTTGGCAATTTTAGGGTTTCGCTATTTAAGCGATCTATTTGGTGTAATTCGGAGTTTTTGGTTGAAATAAAAAGAATTTTCGAACTTTGGCTTAAGTTCTGACCTAGATCGAGTTGTTCGTGGATTCGTTCAACTGATTTAGAAGATCTCCGCTGCGTCAATAGGGAAAAGAACAAACACAATTTTGGGCATTTTTTTATCATAATAGAATTTTGAGCATTGAGAATGCAGTTTACTTTCCCCAAATTGTGAAAAAACCATCAAACCCTGACATACTAATGACAACGTGGACCTAATCAGCTCTGAATAGAATCACACGTAAACTCATGAATTTGATCCTTGATCTAAATCACACGCTTTCAATAGTAGAATTGGTCTACGCTTAGACTAATGATTGAACCAAATCTATATATGTTTTAAATACTAGCAATAGGTATGATCCATTTTCAATGTCAATGAACTAGAATGTACAACAAACTTCAAATGCATGTCTTTCAAGTTCCAAGTTGCAACTTCTACCATTGTTAATCTCATTCTTCTGTAGAGAAATAAATCGAATATTAAAGACAAAAAAAAAATCAAGACAATAAGAATAAGTGAACAGCACCAATTGGAGACAAAATGAGAATGATTCAATTAAGATGGTACAAAATTGCCCAACATATAACAGTAGTGCACCAATGTAGAAATATGATCTCCAATAATTAGTAAATGACTAAGTTAAAAGGAAGAAGAACTAGAGTACAAGGATACTAAAGAAAAACATGCATGCCAACTAATGAGAGTTCCAATTGATGAAGTGAATACCACTGCTCTTTTGCACATCCTTGCAAAAGAAAAGAAAAGAAAGATCCTACTTTTCTTTTGATACATTCAGTAGTCACGAAATTCATTGGAGCTCAAAGACATCAAATGCAACAATCGCAAACAAAACATAAGTTTCAATGCATTGAATCGATTGCAATGGAAGAGTTTGATCCATGTAGTCGACCCAACTAATTTAGGATTGAGGCTTGTTGTTGTTGTTGTTGTTGTTGTTTGTTTTCATGGCAACAGCGCAAGGCCTAGGGTATAGCAGAAAGAAGCCCCCCCTTCCTTGGATCAAGTCATTGGCTCATGTGATTTGATTCTAAAGGCAAAACCCTATAGGTCTCGACGTAGGTGGGAGGCTCGTCGTTGGAGATGGGAGTGCGAGATGGAATGGGTCAGGGTTGGGGGCGAGGGTGGTGAGTTAGGGTGGTGAAATGTCAAGTAGGTTTGTATTTCAAGCATTATGTAATATTTGCAAACACATCCATTTGTTTATTAACTTAGAGGCCCACCACCCGCCTAACTCATGGCCAAGGTGGTGGACTTCAGTACCATGTAAGGCAGCGCCTTGAAAACACTAAATAAAACATATCCAACCAAGTAAAAATTTCTGTCTCAAGACGACACCCTCCTCAAGTCCTTCACCCAATGTTTAAAAGGTATCACCCGGGCTGCTCACCCTATATTGCTTAGGCTAGACCATAAGGAAGCTACAAAGCTTCCAAGAGATTTTTAAACTTACAAATCTTACCAATAACTTGTAAAAAAAATATTTAAATAGACTAAGGTCTAAGAGAAAAGATATTTTGAACTTTTCTTCTATTTATATTTGTCATTCTTGTACACATGGAGAAACCAACACATGAAGTACTTCTTTAAGATTCAAAAGTTTAAAATAAATTGTACAACATGTGTATGATAAATTTAACTAATTATTGCATAGGCCAATCCTAGGTAGCACCTAAACATTAAACATTACTACCACTTGACGAAGGTTGAAGCCTAAACACTACTTCCACCGTCAACAAAGTGCTTGGCTATTTGTTCAAATACCATGTCTCAAAAATAACTTCAAAGGGATTACTCTTAAACAACGGCCAAGGTACACCAGGGATCATACTTCTTTAGAGCACCAAAATTTGCATACAAGCCAAACTAATGCATTCTATTAGTTCATATTTATGCCAACCATCTCACTTAAACATGTTCACCATCAACCTTGATAAATTGCGGCAACCCCAGAGGACGATATTGCAGATACTGCACGACAGTCCTTTTCCAACAAAAGAAAAAGAGTATCACTCTTTGCGAGTGAGACACTTTAACTATGCGATAGCCAAAAGGAATTAATGAATAACTAATTTAAATGGATATGACTGCTATTGATGGTTTGATTATGATCTGAATAAACGCTCTATTCATCAAAAATTTACAATCAAATGCCACTAAAAGGAAAGTTGTCTTGAGACTAAATCATTATTCTGCGATAATGCTAACCACTAGCAAAAAAAAGGAAAGGGAAATAAAGGACCTACTCATATTCTCTGATAAAAAATATTAAACTTCAAAAAAAAAACTAGGAAAATTACATGCCTAAGGAAACCTTAGTCAAGTGTCAACACACTCCATCATTCCAAAATCTCGATCTCCTAATTAAAAAATCTAAGAACTTTCAGTTCACTGTATCATATGTCTTTGCAAAATATATTAAAGACAACCTTATCCATGAATAGCACAAGCATCTCTATCATGGGAAAGGAAATTACTTATGAGTTGTCGTCGAGTGCAAAGACTACCCTCAACCATGCATCAAGCTTCTTCTGGACAGGGTGTACTTACCATCTATCGAGGCATTCAACACCCATCACACATAACCATCCACTTCAAGATGCTAAATCATGTCCCATGACCTCCTAACAAAGAAGTAGGTAACCCGTCAATACCAAAGCTCTTCCACTTTGCTCAAAAACAGTTCTCCTTTACATTATCCATCTTGAATGGTCTCCTCAAATCATCTCTATCTCTTTTATTAGTGGGGCGTTAATCTAGCCCATCAATACTCGATAATGTTCTCTTTCTCCTTTTTTATCTCAAACTGAATGTTCTTCAATCCCCTCTGAACAAAAGTAGACAAAAAAATTTAGCTTTTGCATACACTAATTTGTTGTATCCCCTTTCCTTAGGCCATCTCATAATTTTTCGGAAGGCCATGGATATCCTCCTCCAAGCATGTCTTACTAATTTCTTTTTTCTTCAAATAAATGGTTCCAAATTTCTCATTATCCACTCGCCATTTATTCATACATTTTGGAACCAATACAAGTAGGGACCCACTTCAAATTAGTAAGTCAAGTTATTAAGCCAGGCCGACACGGCCCATCGGCTACTAGAGGTTTTCTTTTCATTAAACCTTCGCTTCAGCCTCTCCATGAATGCTATCTCAATGTATAGACATTTGTCAACGGCTACTAGAGGTTTTCTTTTCATTTACACGGACCAACGGCTACTACAGGTTGGGACTTGTTGAGCTTCCTTCTATCTCAATGTATAGGCATTTGTCACGGCATTTCAGTTTACATATCAAGTATCTATTCACACTAAAATTTAAACATGCATATTGCGAATTTCCAAAATCTCGAAAATAAAGGTAGAAACCACTTTATTTCCGCAACGAAACCTAATAATTAAAATAAATACATACGTGAAGTTCAAGCGAAAAAAAAAAAAAAAACGTTTCTAAGACAATACTGTGAGAAGGAAGTTGGGCAACCAATGCCCTACACATTTCACAACATGGGCAAGTAAGAGAGTCAAATTTTACCTTAATTTTCGCCTTTGCTGGTGCACTTGAGTACCTCCTCGCGAACTGCAATGGCACAAACACTAAACTTCAGAACATAACCAATTGAAAAACGCTCCAACTAAAATCATAACAAGAGACGACACGAATGAAAATCGACGAATCAAACCACACCAGTTTCAACCATTTATCAATCAAAATGAAGTCGCTTTTCAACCTCCCAGACAATCTAAACACAAAAACCAATCCCAATAACGAAATCACGAGCCCCACGACAATCAATCGATCAATCGAACAAATGAATTAAGCGATCCATCGATTATAAGACACGGATCACGCGATGGATTCTGGGAATGCGATGTACCTCGGGAGCTGCGAAGGTGAATTGATCGGCGAGTCTCTGCGCGGAAGCCGATTCGGATCTGAGAGCCATTCGAATGAGAGGGACGGTTGATCTCAAACGCCCAGTGAACGCCATTTGAAACCCTAGTTAGAGAAAATGAAGAACAGGCGAGATGAAGAAGGCCTTGACCCTTACTTATATGCGAGATGTGATGTACAGATCTCGATGCGTGATCGAATGGACTCTCTTCAGAGTCTTGGCCTCATATAAAGCTTACTGCACATTTGTTGGAGTCCCTTGTAAAGACATGAAGATTTGCGAATACATATCTCGATGCAAAAGGAAGGACTCAGACTAGGGATGCAAATAGGTAGGGAATACCGACGAATGATGGGGATTTATCATAACAGGTACGAGTATGAGGATTTTAAATGAAATGGGGTAGGGATGGATATAAAATCTCATACACACATAGGTACATGTAATAAAATGTACCCACAGAGATCTCCCATCTAAACATGTGGATCCTCATATATCAATTTATACACCATACGATATTTATTATTTATATATATATATATATCATATGATATTTATATAAAAATATTACATAATATTACATAGTTCCAACTCCGAAAAACTCATACATATAACAAAAAACTCTTAATAAGATTTATAATTATAATTTGTTTGGTTAATTAAAAACTGTATGTTTTGTTTTGAGTTGTTTCCAACTATATTTATATTTTAAGGTTTCAGGATTAAAAGTACTAAAAAAAAAATCAAATGAGAAAAATTGCAAAACTTTATTTAGTTAATTTATTTTGTATATTTAATAGTTATTGATTTTATATATAATTTATATTTATATGTACATGCTATGAATTTATAACTTATTGACATTATTATTATTTTTATATCACGACATTATTGTTTCTTAACTCTTAAATGTTGGGAGAGAAAAATATACATTGATAATCAACCACACCAAAACTTCAACTCTTTTCGAGAAAAAAAACTTCAACCTTAATCTCAAATACTCGATTCTCAAATTATGTGGGTCAACTATATGATCAAACTTTTTATAATATATTATTTGTTAATATTTAGTTATATTATAAATTTATAACTAAATATTATATATAATTATATATCATATTACATTATGCTTATGCTAACATATGTATATTACATGTATAAGTATCATTTGAAAATATCTATAGTTATACTTGTTATGTATGTATATTTGATGCCTTATTTGTTATAATTCTTTTTTTTAGAGAATCCCCTCGAGGATCTCCAATGAAAATGGAATGGGAAAAAAATCTCTCCGCGGGGATTCCCCTTGCATCACTACAAAAATCCCCAAAAAATCTCCACGGAGAACCCCAATGGGGAATGAAATGGGTAAAATATTTTATCCATGGAGATTTTCTATACTTACGGGGATTTGATAGGTATGGGGATGGGTATTAGAATTCATCCCTGATGGGTATAGGTGATAAATTTTATAGTGGATATGTACAAAATACGTGCGAGATTGTGTGAACTGTATTCGCCTCAATATGCGTGTCGACACGGGTACCGGGTAGTTGACGGGACCAAACATTAGGTCGGGGAAACTAAAACACACAAATTACATGAAATGGCCACATTACTAATATGGAATGGGTATTAGGCGACTAGTGACGTGGCGGTACGCGTATATCGCGTTTTGGACACGAAATCGGGCGTCGAAACGCCCGAAAAATGAGCGAGTGTCCCAGCAGTGTCACACTTTGGTGTTAAGAAAAAAAAAGTCAACAATCCTTATCTAAACTCCATCACCTTTTCTCTCACCTCATACCTACACCTCTCATACACTACCCGTACACACTACACACCCACCGATCGGGAGGCCGAGAGAAGGCAGCGGAGAGGAGGAGGAGAAGACGACGCCGAGAAATAGAGGAGAACGTGGAAACGTCACGATCGAGGTGCGTTTTAGTGATTTTTGTTGAGTTTCGGTGGTTTGCCGTGGTGGAGAGACGGGGGTTCGGCCATGGAGGCCGAACCGGGTCGCGGTGGTGATGGCAGGGGTGTCTCCCCTGCCATCGAGTCCACCGGGGGTTGGGGTGGAGAGCAACCCCAAACCCCAAATCTCGAAAAAAAAAAAAAAAATTTTGATCGAACCAGTGAAAACTGGTTCGATCAGAGGATGAAGATGCACACGCGCGAGTGTGCGCGCGTGTGCATCCCCTTCATGGGCCGGGCCCAGAATGGGCCAGGCTCGGCCCATGGGCTGAGCCTGGACCATTCTGGTCCAGGACCGGATCTGGTCCGACTCGGTTGGGTCGACCCGACCCAAACCAGACCCAGACTGGGTGCGGGTCGGGTCCGACCCGACCCAAACAGTAAAAAAAGAAAAAGAGAAAAAAAAATGGAAGAAAAGTTGGAAAATTCTGGAAAAATTAGAAAAATTCTGAAAAAAATATATTTCCATAAAAGAAATAGAAATTTATGAATTTCTATGAAAAATAAAATATTTGGATATTTTAGACGCGACTTTTTGTGGGGTTTTGCCTCGAAAAGCCCGAAATAGGCAATTTGGCCTAAAATTTTTAGAAATTGTTGAAAATTGTCATTTTACATTAAATTATTGATAAATGGACATAGGTTGACACGGGTGATCAATTGGCGACCAAGGACCCAGTGGACTTGGACTTGGGGATTGATTACGGGGTAGGAGAGCGCGTTGTGAGGTTTGTAAAACCCAAAGAAAAAACTCTTGAGTATTTATTTTGCTTTCGTATTTCCATTCCTTTCCATTATTCCTTGTGATGTTTCATATATCTTATCTTGCCATTGTTTGCACGGTTAGTTTGTTACTCCCACCAAATTTTTCGTTGTGTGTTTATGCGTGTCTATGCATTCTAGACCATAGCATATGTATCAGGAGTGCTCGGTGGATAACGACCCGAGGGAACTGCTACATGTGTCGGTGCGTTGTAGGTCTATGCCGCCACCGAGAGGATCAGGAGTGATGGCTAGTTGGGTGCGCCTAGTTACTTTACATGGTACGAGTTATCTACCGTTATTCTCGGTACTTTTCGGGTATTTTCCACGATAGGACTGGGAATGAGGTCATCATCCCCACTACCGAGATAAAGGAAGGATGGCTACCCATTTGCATCCCCCCGACTCAAACCACTATGGATATGCAGGTCAAACCCTACCCATGTATCAAATGAGTACCAAACGAGCTATTTTAACAAAAAAAAAGACACACAGTGTGTCACTTCGATATGTATAGAGATGTGTGCATTCACTCATCGCAGCGAAATCAAGGGATGTCACCTGTGCGTTGTTCCTGAGTTACAATAACATTTTCCATCTAACAAACCTTTGTTCCATCATAGTCATCTAAGTATCTAACAAATCTTTTGTGTACTTATAAGACTCATTTTTTTAGTGTGGCTATATGCACCCCGCATAATGATCAGTGCATCCAACAAAAATTTTGTAAAAATCAGGTTTGGAAGTAAATGTCAAAAATGCCTTCCCAAACCCAACCAAGTCACTCACGTTCCAAATGACTCTTCCTTGTGCACCCCACCTATATACAACCACCAAGTTTCTCTCAAGTGCAATCGATCCCTCTATGTCTAAATTGAGCATTTGTCGATTAAAAAGGCTTTTAGACATTGTAAGTATGTTGTTTCTGGTTTTTTGGTGGTTGTATGAATTCATGGAGTCATTTTTGGAAGAGAAAATAAAATGCATTTTATATTGTAGGGTTTGTTAGATTTAGTGTGTTTACATCACGGTTAACGTATAATGGGTGAAGAAGGTGAACGTAGAAGATAAGGTTTGTTTTCTCCATTTTTATGTTTTTTTTTTCATTTTTCAAGCTATATTGAAGATGCGAAGTAATCGGCCACACATGACCGAGACAATACATAAGGTTTCGGTCGTATGTAGCCGACATGTGTGCGTGAGTTTTGGACTAATACAACAGAAACCATGTACTTACTTTGTGTCGATAGTTACGGTGAGTGAGTACCGAGACTTGATGCATGGTCTCGGATATGTGTAACCGAGACTTATTGATGTTTCTCGGACCTGTAGGACCGAGATAGTATGTTTTAACTATTTTTTCGGTTTTTCATTATTAAATCTTATGATACGCATAACTTACTGCATGAAAAACGTTCCATATTTTTTTTAAGACTACACAAGTGTTTTTAGCCACAAAAAACCATTCAAGTCTAGGAAGGAGACTGTTAAGTAGGTTCAAAAGTTGGGACGGGAAAAAAACTTGTCACATTATGGTGGGATTGGTCGTAGGATTGGGTGAAGATTGCTTGTGAGAGGTCTGGTACATATATGGATATTTATCAAATAATAAAGATATCCAAATAGGTGAAACTTGAGAAAAAACCACCGAAGTTGAACATAGGAGAGGAAGAGGAGGATAAGAAAAAGACACAATGAAACCAAGAAATGCGAGTGCCATTTTCTTATTTACATCAAGGAAGAGTCGGACTCTTTTATGGTATTTGAATGTGTTATGTGAGCATCACAACCATGAGACCGTGAAGTACTTGGAAGGGCACTCATATGCCGGTCGGTTGACTTTGGATGAGAAGGTTGTAATGGGACAAATGACTAAAGGGAATGTGATGTTAGGACAAATCCTCAACACATTGAGGCAAAGGGATAAAAACAATGTTTCCATTATTCGTACAATTTACAATTCACGACAAAGACAATGAGACCGAGAAGCTAGTGGGAGAACACAAATGCAACAACTATTGCACTTATTGGAGCAAAATAACTATTTGTCGTGGCATAAGAAGGATAATGATACGAACGTTGTGACCGACTTATTTTGGGCGCATACTGACTCAATCAATTTAGTGCGGTGTTTCCCTTTAGTGCTTATCATGGATTGCACATACTAGATCAATAGGTACCACATGCCACTGGTAGGAATTATTGGGGTGACTTCGATTGAGGTCACTTTCTCGGTTGGATTTGCTTTCATATCGTCGAAGACCAAGGACAACTACTTATGGCCTTTGGAGATTTTAAAGCAAAATATTGGAGGATTGGTCTTCACTGGGTGTTTTTGTCATTAATAGAGAGTTGTGACTTATCATTGCAGTCCAACAAGTATTCCCCCAATTGTCTCACCTACTTTGCACGTGGCACATAAAATGAAATGTCTTTACCAACACCAAGAAAATGTTTGCAAGAAATGAAGACTTCACTCTTTTTAATGATAAGTGGACGCCATTGACGTATGTGAAGTCCGAGGTATTGTTTGACTATAGGTATAATGACATACGATATGATTATGGCAATGTGAAAGGGTTGTTCGAGTACTTGGAGAAGACTTGGGTTAGGGAGTTCAAGGAAAGATTTCTATATGCTTGGACGGATAAGATTATGCACTTAGGGAAAACAATGACCCAAAGAGTTGAGCCTGCACATTCAACTCTCAAGAAACATGTTGGGCATTGTTAAGCAATTTTTGAGGCGTTATGGGGTGTCATTAATGGCATGATAGACAACCAACATAACAAGATAAATGCATCGTTTGAGTGGAGTTTGAATTTAGTACAACACGGCTTTATGGGCCCTTTATATCGTCATTTTGCGGGGTTATGTTTCCTATGCAGCACTCAAGTTGATTCATGAAGAAGTTGAGCATGCAGAGGATGTCGAGACCGGCCAATTTCTTTGTGGTTGTGACATATACTCTACACACGGTCTTCCTTATGTACTTGAGCTTAATGTACATCTTTAGGCCGGTTCACCTATACCGCTTGAGGACATACACAAATCATTAGCAGAAGTTGAGTTTGATGTTTGAGCAATTTGTCGATCAGGCTGACAATAACTTCAATGACGAAATCCAGAGTCATTGATAAGTTTGGAAGTTTTGTGATGAGGATGCCTATGTGAGGATCATTCAACAGTTGAGAGAGATTAATAATTCTTTATCCACATCGGTGATTCCACCTCCTGCAATGGTGAAGAAAAATGGAGACCAAACATCAACGAGTCTAGTTCAAGAACCAAAAAAAGAGTAAAAAAACACTCAAGAGAAAGCTTGATTAAGTCGATACATTTACGACAAGACTACCTAATGGTTTTAAATATGTGCCTGGTCATAGGAGTTTGCGTGTTCGTGAAAGAAACAAAGACTATCTGTCGCTAAAATATATCGAACTCGTAGAGCTTCAATAGGTGTGTCTAAGGTTGGGTTTGCCTCTAGCATTCAACCGATTAGGTTCCATATATTGAGAGTACCATCGACGTGGCTAGCGATGGTCATTGTGGCTTCCGATGTATAGTCGTTGGCCTCGATCTGCCCGATAGAGATGGTAGGAGGACAATTAGAGAAGTCTTCTCCATGAAATGGATGAAAAACAAGTTCTATGGGGTGAAGTTATAGGAGACGCCTATGGAACCATAAGGAATTGTTTGGATCGCAATGACTTTGAGGAGGTTAGATGGGAAAAGTGGATAACTCGTCCCAATATGGGTATTTTAATTGCAACCACTTTTAATATCATGTTAGGGAACATTTCAAGTGGCAATTACTTGATCTAATTTCCTTTGTGTAACTCACCACTGTCAACCTTTAAGGAGAGGTTTATCATTGGCGTCACAAACATTAACAACATTCATTAGGTTATGATAAGTTTCCTATAATCCCACTTAATTGGTATTTCATATTATTTTCCTTAAAAGTTCATAACGATAACAACTTATTCTCTAAGTGATTTTTGCAATTGATAGGTGAAGTTCAAAGATGATGCACCCTTCCTCCTATTTTTCCATTATGGAACACTTCTATGCAGAGTGATGTTAAGGGGTGTGGTACAAGATTCTCGCGTCCAAAATCGCACTCCGGTTATGCATTCTCAGCAAGGCATGACTAATATAATAGACTTAGGTGAACCTTAACTTTTGTAAGAACTTTAAAAGATTTTTTTTGAATGACTTGTATACTTGTGCATTTTGGAAAACACTACAAAGTATTACATGTTATACTTGTTCAATTTGGAAAATTTTATTTTGTATAGATGTTCATTATGTATTTTTCCACATAGGTTGTTGATTATTGTACATTGTGTTATGTATGACATTACTTGTAATTGTTTTAAACCTTAAATTATGTTATATTTTGGGAAAAAGCATTGTTTCCGTCAAGTAGGTCGACACTTGTTTACTCATGTCGGACATGCTTGACCGAGACATAGAACATTGTCTCAGTGATAGATGACTGAAACTATTATGTAGACAACGGTCTTGCATAACCGACTATTAGTATACTATAGTTTTTGTAGTGGGTTCCCTAATAGTAATTGGGGTGCCTTGAAAGGGACTTGGGTGCCCCGGTTTGATTTGGGATTTTATCTGTCTCGATATCTTGTACAACGATAGGTTACGGTATATCTCGGCCTACGCCTACCGACTTGCTACTGTACTGTCTCGCTATAGTGTGATCGAAACTTAAACAAAGGCTTGCGTTATGACATGACCGACATGGTCACAAAATTTTGAGAGCACAACACTGCGGTCATGGGTAGCCAAACCAGTGAGTGTCCTTCTTGGTCTTGCAGGTCCTAAATGAATAGTGTGGTATCGGACTTGCGGGACCGAGACACTTCCTATTTTGAAAATGCTAAATTTTTTTGCCAACCAATGTCATTCACAACAAACGCAAATCAAATAAAATCCACAACAATTTCATTCATAAAATCATACAAATACACTAACATAATGGTTACAACACACTTTATTCATAAAAAACACAAATAATTCACAAAAAACCCACAATAGTCTTAATTCAAGTACATATGAAAATAAAGTTTATATAGTCACAATGCATTTTGAGTTCATACAACTGAACTTTTGCTTCTCTTCCCTTTTAAGGACATGCATTCCCGTGCATGCGTTTGGTCTTTAAAGGCTGTGAGACACTTAGAACAAATGCAATTAGGGCATTATTGTGTTGGAAATCTCTTGTTGGTGCAGTTGGGGACGTCATGGTGGTGTTTGTCGCGGTTGTGGTGGTGGTACCAGTGCCATGGCCTCTACCCATCAAATATTCCACCACTTTGTTCGCCATTTTTAGTGCAGCCTCCATTTTAGCAGTCTCCTCCAACAAGTCTATTCATGCCAACACGGTGTCCAATGCTCGCCTGTTACACTATTAAAAACAACGTACACACAATAAAATATCAAAACATAATAATATTTTTTTCAAACCCAAAAAATCAAATATAAGCTTAAAATTTTACCACTATAAGCTCATAGTCCGCAAGTTTATCCATGCTAACACGATGTCCAATGCTTGTACAATGTAGGTAATTTGGTGTAGCCATGAACTTGAACTGCGCTTTCTCGCCACGGCTTTCGGGGAGAGTAAGTGGTTACACCATTTTTCCCAATTCTTCAGTTGGAAGCCATACTTAACCGAATATTTTTATGCAGAACGACCTCGGACAACTTCGAGTGGATGGTAAGGAGGGTCAAGTATGCCTTGGACATGTCTTAGGAACCGCCCAAAATGGTATGGCTCCATAATCTCCATGTACTTAATTATGCCATAATAGAAGGTCATCAGCTGAATGATAACCTCATATCTTACCTCCTCATATAGATCCCAAGTCACCTACACCAACCAAAGGAACAAGTTATAATGAATACATAAAATTTGAAAGTGAATAAGTAATGAAAGCAACACACCTCACTAGGCCGCAACGTATCCAGTGTCTTCCAAATAGAAGCCAACTTACCCACGTTCGCAACAGTCTCGTGTTGTTGTATCCACTTAGAAACATGAGGTTGGGTGTAGTCGATGTATTTCGTGTTTGGTGATGCTAGCTGGAATTAAAATGCTCGTACACCCATCCTTACATAGAAAAAGCAAGAATCACAACAAGTAAGAATTACAAGTACACAATTCAAAAACAACATTTGAAACATGTAAACAAAGTCGGATTGAGTTTGTACCTCGAGCAAGGTCAAATACCCTGCGATTTGTGAAACCTCCACCCTAGTTGCCGACCTATGGTGTCGGTAAAGGTATGTCAACACAGTTACACCCCATGCATAGCTTCCAACCTCGTCCAAATTCTCCAAAACCTTGAGAAATGCAATGGAGACTCGTTATCCATTCTTATTGGCAAAAAGAGTGCATGATAAGAGGTACAACAAATATGCACGTACAGTGCATTCCACCTTCAGGTAAGAGCTTGGCTTGGGTTTAGAACACCATCTACTCTTCAACTAACATTTCCTAATAGTAAGTTTTCTTGCGATGTTCACCTCTTCCTCAACGCCTTCAATAGTAATCCTGATAAGCTTGGAAACTAAGTTGATCACCTCTATGCTCGACTGCACATTATACCTCGCAAAGCTTTCCACCGGTACCACCTTGTCGATCATCGAGATGTTCAAAAGGACACTCACATCTTCCAAGGTGATGGACATTTCACCGTATGACAAATGAAATGTATTCATCTCTGGTTGCCACCTCTCAACAAATGTGGAAATTAGCTCCTTGTTGCCTTTCCTATAAGAGCAATCTATGAGTGACATTAACCCGGATCTCTAATGATCCTCTGCATGCCCTTAGTATCTGGTGGCAAGACTACAAGTCCCACTCAAATAATTGAGCCCTGTGGTTTTGTCAGGGCATGTCTCACGAAGTCCTAACTTAGTCTAATTCCCATAATTACGCATCTAATCCATTCAATTAACTTCAACCTCAAAATAATCTTTATTTCAATCATTGATAATGATCCAAAACTAAATTTATATCCTGAATCAAACTCAATTCATGATTTGTTTAATTGGAGCAAATATCCATACTTTTTAAAAAATTTGGCAACACCTTCCTTAAAAGTGGTTTGCCGAAAAATTTACCTAATAGAAATTAGAATGGGGAGAAGCCTAGAAGGATTCATAACTCCTCGTAATTCATAATATATACCAATTTAAATCAATTATACTAACTTAAAGTTTCTCATACCTTATTTAGAACTTAACAAACTCAAAATAAACTAAAACTGAATCCAAAAACTTCTCAACTTACTTCATACTAATTTAGGAGACTCGCATAACCTATTTGAAAGTATTTTACGACCTACGCTCACCTCGAAACCCAAAATAATTATTTATAACATGATTACAACAAGAATTAAACTTTAAAACATGAAAACATTCACTAAGGTTTTTCGAGTCTTGTTTGTTCTTTCCTACCTTTACATAGATAATTTGACATTATAAAAAACAACTCGAAGATATTAGGTAAGTAAACTCCTACAATGCTCTATACTCCTACAAATGTTAGTCTGAATATATGAAGACATGTAATTGCATTTTCAAATAACAACAAATTTATATAACAATGTAGATCCCTCATTTCACGTTCTAAGCTCATAACAAGCGGACCCACTCACGATGAACCTAGAACAGTCCTATAAATTTAATGTATGCTACCCATAGTCGACATTACTAGCCTTAGATGTCTGTTGTACGTCTAGTATGGAGTGGAGCACCTCACACTCTTATGACCAAAACAGGGGCAACTCTATCCGGATGTCATGTATGCATGATCAAGAATGATGCGAAATGCAATGTAGAGTCATAAATACAGGTACAAAGATAAAATTTCATAAATAGTAAAGACCACTATAGGGTTTACTTACAACCGACCAACTTTAAGCTAAGTTCTCGGGGTCCTCAAAGCGTTGAATCACCTTGAAAATGGTTTCAATAGCTTTCATGCATACCAAATTATATTTTAGGTCAAGCTTTAAATGAAACCAAATCATGAAACTCAATGAAAATTGTGGCCAAAGTACACTTGAGAATAGTTTCCAAAAATACTAATTTATATAACTATTTCAACTAGCTTTCAACTAGCCAACTTAGAGGTAACTTTTTAACCTTGAAAACCTCAATATTTGTTATGATGACCTGAAATGAACTTGTAGTACTCATGTCCTACTTCCTATAGACTTTAAGGACACTTAAATTGGATCACCGGTGGAGAAATTATGAATTTTTCAATATGGTCCGTCAACTAGGCAAACTTTATTTATTTTGAACTGAAAATTTCTCCAAATCAATATTTTTGTAGCTTAAATTCTCAAACTCGACAAAAACACTACGAAATCACTCAGTACTAACATCAAAGTATTTCCAAAACTAGTGGAGTCAAATTGGATCAAAACTAATAATCGATTCATCCAAAAACCAATGTAAATCAATATCAACTATAAAACATCTCCAAAATAGTTATTAACTGAATCACATTAGTTCAATTCATCAAAACCTAAACCTACGCTAAGTGGGGTTTATTTCAAATTGACTCAAATCAATCTAATATACCAGTTCACAACAATCTCTATCAATTTCTATTAAAACTACACGTGACAAATTGAGAAATTGCAAAAATTTAAATTGAATTGAGGAAAAATGCCCTGAATTAAAAATTTACCAAATCCCAAGTCGAATACCTTGTCTCTATCGTGGAGACTTAGCTCGAATTGACCGTCTCGCAATGCTCTATAGTTTTACAAAAAGAAACCGGACAAAAACCAGATGTCGGGAGCTCACGGAGCAAAAAATCGAATTGTGGGGTTTTGGAATTAACGTTTTGTTTGTTCCTTTCAAATGAAATGAAATTTTGATTTATTTTTTTTATTTATATATAAACCATCAACTGCTTGTCGGCAACTTAATTTCTTTTTATTTATTAATTCTCAAAATTCTTATTTTGACATGTTTCGACTTCGGGTGCTCGTTTTGGTCTAATTTTTCACCGAATTAAGCCAAACTCTCGACAAAACAGTCCATTTTCATAAAATGTCCATAACACTGATTTTGATCACACCAAAACCCCAAAAATCTTAACTTTTTTCACGACATACTTAACCTTTATAAACCAATTCTCTTGTCATATTTAGCCAAACTTATATCAATTTGGACCCAATCTCAACCTCAACCATTACCAACAAACACGTAACTCGAGGCAAAGTCTTACACTAACTTCATTCTCATTTTATAATGCCACTGATCCTAACTTCCAAGTAAACTGAGGCAAAATCTTCACGTGAGGATTAACACGTGGTTAATTAGTTTTCGAGCAACCAATAATTTTTATTGCATTTGTGCCCCTCAGACATACACTTTCAACCTCAATTATTAAAATTAAGGATACACTTTAGCAAATCTCGACTTCATGATAAAATACCATATAATACATACACTAGGCATTCCTCGTCAAAAAAATAACATTTTACCATATGATCTCCAATCCGTAATGTGTGGGTCCCACCTCCGATACCTAACTCCATATAAAACTTGAAATTACTTAATTAGTCACCTAATCAATTTTATGAAATACTCGAATTTCACAATTTTCCCCATCTAATTAATAATTTCATCCTATAAATTTAAACTTACAAGTTAATGGAACTAAAAGAGATATAAGAAAATACTGCTTTATATATAACTTTTTCAATCAAAACATGTAAAACTATTTCTAAAGTGAAACAGTTAAGTAGACCCAATCACTTTCGTTGTAATCAACAACTCAATGTGGTAGAGATGATAAACATTTCAACTTTTCATTTCCATCTTCTTGGTTTAATGAAAAGTCATAACAACTTCTCTGCCAATCCTGAGATTTCGTGAATTTCCGACGAGTTGAACGATCAACTTTGTGGAATATCCAATAACCTTACTTTTCTTTAATACTCATTTCATGCCTTGAATGCTATTCAAGCATTAATATTTAGCAAAATCTAGCATATCTTGTTTTTCAATAAAATTATTTTCATTCTTAACTAAACACAATTCTATAAACTGTTGATAATTCTTTCCTTATCCACTAAACTCTGATATATACATCCCAGTTTGCTTTCTCATTATCGATCATCTTTTCATTTGAATTATTGGTCGATAAGTTCTTAGACTCATCAGTCTAAAATTAGATAGTGACGCAAATAATATTTGAGCACAACATTAGAAATAGAAAGTAGAGTTACGTGTCTATCTGATCCATCACAATTGCAACGTTTCTTAACAGAAACTTAGAATTACAATAGTAATCATATGACTAGTGATCTCTAATTACATCTGTCATCCCATGACAAGAGGTCTCGAATTTTAATCTAATTAGAAAAAGCAACCCGACACATCATGCAATTCTCACTCATTCTCTAAATGTTTACTCACAATATTATTTAGATTTGTAGACAAGATAACAATTACCAATTCTAACTCGTCAGTCATTTCACTTAACTTTTCCTTTGACCGACTAGAAAGTTAATGACTTTTCTAACTTCGTTAAATCATTTTTTATTCGTTTTTTTATTTGTATCTTCATCGTCCATAAATGGATCTTACATTGACTCCAATTTACAATAACCTATTGATTGAAATTTCCACAACTGACTGATTACATGGTGTAACACAATTGTACACTATTTTGGTTCAACATTTTCAACTTTTCAAGTTTGCTTCCTTGTAAGATCCTTGTGAAGATAAATTAAGTTTCATCAAACTTATAGTTTGAAATCCTAATTTGATTGGGACTCATTGACCTAAAATTTCCTTTTCATGCATACATGAGAATTTTTTTGATCATTTAGTTGTTATACTTCAATTTTCAATTGACTCCAACTAAACATAATAGACTCTTTTATTCTGATTATCATCAATTCATTTGATTATTTAAAGACAAATGTCGTCACTCCGTCTTTTACACTGTGAATGAATTATGATTATGATATGGAGTTACTTAGAATTTTGGTCATGCACAACTAATTCAATGCCTTACTTTGACTAAAGGATTCCGTTAGTGTCACTTCTAGCAGCCACAAGTCATCTCAATGAATTATGATTATGATATGGAGTTACTTAGAATTTTGGTCATACACAGAGTCTATTCTATTTAGTTTTTGTCAATGTTAGCTATTCACACATTGATCTCGTTCTCATCCTTTTACATACTTATTACACCTTCATTTAAAACTTCGACCATTTATAACTTCTTCAACTTAACTTAGAAAAATAATTTGTTTCATTTTTTCTCTTTTTCGAGATTATAGCTAAGGACTGTGCAACTTCTTATCATCATTCAATGATTTGAAGTATTCCTTAGCTAATCTTTGTTTGAAACAGAGAAATTTTGTGAACCAAATAGTTATAATGTTTGTTATTGTCTTATGTTTTTTCCATTTCTCTCAGATTTCTCGACTTTTCTTTTTCTCAAAAAAAATTTGATACTTTTTGTAACGGTTCGTTTTATTAACGCCGTTATTTATTTCGTAATTTCAGACTTGGATGCAACTCATATCCACATGGACGTCGCGGGTAGGCTAGAACATATGTCGACCTTGGTACGCTAGTTAAATTGTGTGGTTAATTGCTTATTTGCAATGCATATTTATGAATTTATTCACTAATACATCACATGTGTGTATGTTGAATGGTTATATCGTGCGAGATTGTGTGACGGGTAGTCGCCTCAAAATGCGTGTCAAAGCGGGTATCGAACAGGCGAATTATAGGTATATTAGAAAACTCGACTAATTCACGTTAAGATGACTATGTAATCAAATAAAATGGGCAATGTAAACGTAGGCTAAGTTGATTATATTAGAACTATAGGTTGTGGCATACCTCGGATTATGTGTCAAGATGCGAGGCGCTGGGTACCGGATAGCCGAAGGTGGTGAATAAGAATACTAACCACATGATTTAATGAGCTTAATGTAATGTAATTAAAACAAATGATAATAAGCCTATAGTTTGATCAAGTTAATGTGGACCCTTGATGGGTATCTAGATGATCCTAGTGAGCGGATTTAGGATAGTAGTGGGCTATTGGAGTCATCAAATTATGTGTGAACAGCATGGTTAAGGACCACAAAATAATTCTAGAGATACGCATAACATATTTGATCATTATAAACGTGTATATATCTAGTGAGTGGGATTCTTGATCAAACCACTAAACTAATTCTCATGCAAATTTGTAAAAACCTGAGAAAGATAGGTCATCGAGGAGCTGAAATCCAACAATTGGAGTGCAATCAAGTGATTGAACTTGAGGTAATCTTCTTCTCCATCTTCTACACTTCCAAATGAACTCAAAATTGGTGTGTTTTGGTGAAACTCGGATTTGAGGGTTAGATCCCTGGTTTTTGATGAAATAAGTGATGAATTATATGTATAATGACCATTTCTCTTGAAAATTTACAACTAGTTTTGAAAGAATTGGGGTTTTTGTGATTTTGAGAAAAACTAGTGAATGCATGGAATTTGATGATTTTGATCTAATTTATGTCCTGATATTGGTTTAAATGAAGTATTGGAGTCATTATTATGTGAAGGGTGTTTTAACCAAGTTAGTTTATCCAATTAGGATAGGGAGGATAGAATTCTCGAGTTGAGAATTATGTCGCAAAACGCAAATTAGCGCGCTAACCAGTCTAGGCCTTCAACTATTTTTCAAAATCAAGAACAATGGCATACTATAGGGTCATAATTGTTGAGGGAATTCCCGAGAAAGATTTTTCTTAGAGAGTTTTTGTGAGAGTTTTTATCCTACGATTTTTTGGGCTAGCACTCCGGATCGTGATCGTTCGTTTGTGTGTGATTTCTGATAGAGGACGGTCGCCTCTAGCAGCATCTTGAAGGAATCAATTAACACCAAACAAGGCAGACATGAAGTTGTTCTTGTTAAGGTCTGATTTTTATTGGCACATCAATTTAACTGAATCGATAGGACCTTTGTTCGGGGGTGTTCGAAAAAGGTTTCAAAACTTCCACTGCGCATAATCCCTGAAACCCAACAAAAACAAGGGTACGATTGTCATGGCATTACACAATGAATAATGCCGCTTTCATTTTTCTATAACATAGAAAGATATATAAACCCTTAGCTGCTTGTCAGTGCAGCTTAATTTCATTTTATTTATTAATTTCAAAATTCCTATTTTAACGTGTCTCGACTTTCGGTGCTCGTTTTGGATCCATTTTTCACCAAATTGAGCCAAACTCTCGACAAAAGAGTCTATTTTCATAAAACGTATATAACATAAGTTTTGATCACACCAAAACCCCAAAAATATTAACTTTGTCCACGACATATTTAACCCTTATGGACCAACTCTCTTGCCATATTTAGCCAAACTTATATCAATTTGGACCAAATCTCAACTTTGACCACCATAAACTAACATGTAACTTGAGGCAAAGTCTTACACCAACTTCATTCTCATTTTATAATGCCACCAATCCAAACATGCACATAAATTGTGATAAAATCTTCACGTGAGGATTAATAATTAGTTAATTAGTTTTTGAGCAACCAATAATTTTTATTGCACTTGTGCATTTCGAAACACACTTACAAACCCGATTATTACAAATTGAGGATACACCTCAATACAATCCGACTTCATGACAAAATATCATATAATACACACACACACTAGGCATTCATCATCGGAAAAATAACATTTTACCTTATGATCTCTGATCCGTAATGTGTAGATCATATCTCGGATACCTAAACTCCATATAAAATTTGAAATTACTTAATTAGTCGCCTAATCAATTTATGAAATTCTCGAATTTTACAGATTATGCACTTAAGCAATGAGCGATGATGCAAAAAGAAAAGAAATGAAACGACAGAATAAATTGTTAAAACTTAAAATGATGTGTAGTATGCATCATTCTTTTATAGGAAACTAAGTTTGGAAAGATAAATATACCTCATTGTTCCAAATCGCCACTCCAATATGATTTTAGAAGCTCTTTCAATAATGACTAGTTGATAGGACCACCGGGTAAAGGAGCGGATGGGTCATCTTCGTTCTCCTCTACATTCCCACCAGTTATACCACTACTATTCCCGAGAACGAGGCGTTGGTTTGTGGTACTCTTATTTTCTTCTTCACTTGGGCCTTTGTCGCTAGACTTAGATGATTTAGATGTCGCCCCCACTCTCATCACGACCAACACGTAGGTCCCGCTCATGGACCTGTGATGTCTCATCCTGTACACACATGCAACATTCTTCTCCGTAGCCTTTTGTTTCTCTTTCCAATACGAGGTTGTTTATGGTTTCTTCCCACCTCGAGTATCACAAGTACCAGTCGCTTGTTCCATTCTCGAATACTGCCTGTAAACTCGTTCCCTAAAAACACCAGTCTTACTCCGGCCATATATGTGAACCATTAACATAAATAGTGTATTAGAATAATGTCAAAAACATAAAAAAATATGACATTTAACAAAGTTTTGGTGCAATGGTCCGAAAACTTACCAAATGTCTCGAGAGTCACCATTGAGTACTTGGGATTTGTCTCGGTTAGTCACCTCGGATACTTTTCAACATGTCTCGATCACTAACAGCCATGTCAAACCACAATAAGAAAATCCTACTACACTTGATGGGGTAATACCGAAACAACATGTACTATTATGGTACCTTGGTTCCGATACTACATGGCCTATTTCGATTGTATTCTACCGACTGGGTTCGGGGTCCTTAAGTTAAAAGTTTCATTTGGGTTTGAACGATACATCAGCTACTTTCTCGGCAGTGTAAAACTGAGACAATACAACACGTCACTGGCCTGTGTGACCGACACTTATGAGTTTGGAAAACAAACCCTACATTCCTACAACATGTTGAATGTCTATGCAAAATAACTAAATGGAACCCAAATTCATGAAAAATACACACTAACCTTCTTTTGATCTCCGAAACAACAACACCACTTCCAGTACCTTCACCAACGACCTTCACATAACGAGCCCTTGTCTTCTGCAGCAAAGCGATTCAACGAAGCCGGTAACCCACCAAAAATAGATTCGATCTTCAAATCAAAGAGAGTGCGTGGATTGTTGGCTATGTAAACAAAACAAGGGCTTGGGGCAAGAGTTTCAATTTGGGTTTTGGTGTTTTAGGGGTGGGTGCTTATTTTTGAACCTAGGGGCAATTTGGTAAATTTCACAGGGTGATTTGAGAGATTGATCGAGGTACCCGAGAAATAGTCGGGGTACACATAGTCGTACTCTTTTTTTGTCTCAAGATTATATTATTTCAGTCTATCACCACATTAATAAAACTTTGAGACACTTGGCCTAAACTACTAATCGTAAAAGAGTTATATAATGGCATCGTTTGATTTGTTTTTGTCAATTAACAGTGCGAGGTGGAGTTAACTCACAATGCAAGATTATATTTTCATGTTTGGTTCAACTTTAAACTTGTAAGGAAGTTGTAAATTTTTAAATAATAAAATATATTAATTGATATAAATATTCTTCAAATAAAATATATGGATGTGGTCATTGTGTCCATAAACTCTTGGGAGATAACTACCTTAGGGAGGTGAGGAAGATATCTCTCACCCTTGGATGTGAGTTGGGAGATAACTTATAGGGAAGTTGGCTAACTAAACAAGATTAATTTTTATTCTCCTCCGATTATCTCCGGAGTTAACTCTACTTTAACCAAGCAAGGCCGATAATGCAACAACTAGTGACACCGTTACAAGGATGGAATGAACAACTTTTAAGGCTAGTTTTTAACAATAGTCATAAAATGTAAGTCGACAGTTTCACAACATCTTGACGAAGTTAGCTACTTTAAAAACACCATGAACTAACTACATAAAATTTTAAAGCAAATGGTAATCATGCATCGTTCATTGTTAGTAAATCAATTTGTCGACGGGAGGAGCCACACAAGTAATGTGATGTAGTGATAATATTATTTGTGGGGCCTACTAATATCAAAACACAAACATGACGATTATTTCACTTCAAACAACATCTTAAATGTGTCAAATAAGATGAGAAAATGAGTGTAACAACTAGGGGTGGGCAGTAATCTCCGCAAAATCGTCCAAACCGCCCAAACCGCGCGGTCTGGTCTGGTTTTTAAAACTCGTGGTTTGGTGGTGGTTTGAAAAACTTGAAAACTGTGGAATCGCGGTTTGGTGGCAATTTTCATTTTGAGAAAACCCCGGTTCACCAAAGCAAGGGTAGTTTAGTAATTTCTTTTGATTTACTTAAAACCCTAACAATATAAACAAGTTACTCCATACACTATCCCTTCTCAACCGTTCATCTCTCTCTCTCAAGACCATTGTTTGCCTCCTCTCCCACACGTCAATGTCCACCTCCTCTCACCACCACCAGTCATCGTCGCCGCTTCCTCCCACCGCCACTAGTCGTCGTCGCCTCCTACCGCCAACAATCAACGCATTCCATCGTCATGCCCACTAGTCGCCCCTTTCGGTTGTGCCTCCCACCACCGCACCTATCGCCGCCGACCCTCTCAGTTATCGCCTCTCACCACCAATAACATCCTCCTACCAGCCCCACACCAGCCCCACCCCTCCCACCGCCGCTCCTCTCACCAGTTGTGCCTCCCACCACAGTCTCCCGCCACTAGTGGCCTGCTCTTACCGCACGTCCCACTACAAGTGGTTGTCTCCCCCACTAATTGCGTCTCCCAACGCCGCCTCCCAACCACCATTTTTTTTAAAAAATATACCCTAAAATCGCAAAATCAAACCGACCAAATTGCGGTTTGCGTAGTCGGTTTGGGTGCGATTTTAAAGGTTTTACTGTTTAGTGGTGGCTTGTAAAATAACCAAACTGTGAACTCTCGATTTGGTCGTGATTTGCCTACCCCTAGTAACAATTTCATCATGTAACTAACTAATATGTAAAATTCCTTATAAAATAAAATAAAACAAAAGTAGAAGTCTAGTGGAACATGCAAACAAGGCAATGTTAAGAAACTATTTAACCATCTAAATTCTTACCATTTGCGCCACCTATGCTACAAAGATTTTACGTTTCACTTATATGAATAAATACTTGCTACAAGTAAAATACTAATTATATATATGATTGTTAGAGCAAGTGTTAAGGGACTCGAGGTGTGTTGATGCTAAGACACGCTAACATTTTCGGAGCCCAATAGCATATTGGTCGTTGTGGAAAAAAATGCTTGTGAAAATAAGAAAGACCAAATTTTTCCAAAGGTAAACCACACGTCAGCGATAAAGAAGGTGCTAATATAGAACTGCATCAACAAAACCATACAACAGCATCCGTTGGATACCTACAAGTCCCAAATCTCCATACCGTACATAACGGTCCGGCGGACGTGATGGCATCGCTCCAACCGCTATTCAATCACCACATGTTAAATCCAAACCATACACGTGGAATGTCAAACCAAACCAACCACGTCGATTCATAAAACTCTTCATTCGATGAGATCCTATCACTTCACAGCGACTCCAATTTCGACACCGCAAGAAAAAAAGAACGTCGATGCGCGGTTGCGGTCGACAACGGACGTTGATGATCTTCGCACATCCCGCGCAGGTCTCTCTCTCTCTCTCTCTCTCTCTTAATCTTCTCGAATTCATGAACACAAAACCCTAGATTTCACTTTCACTGATCCCTCTCAATCACTTCTTGCAATTCATCTACCTTTACATCTCTCTCTCTCTCTCTCTCTCTCTCTCTCTCTCTCTCTCTCTCTCTCTCTCTTTCTCTCTGTTTCGAAATGCCCTAAATTTGGGGAGTTGGGACCGCAATTCGCTATGGAAGACGAGAGAGGCGGCGCGGCGGTGGCATCGTCGTCGTTTGCTGCGGCGGCGGGATTGAAGAGCAGGCAGAGGTTCACGATCGAGTTGAAGCCCGGGGAGACGACCATTGTGTCGTGGAAGAAGCTTGTGAAGGAAGCTAATAGGTCAAATCCATCTCCTCCTCCAGCGCAGGAGCTTCCGACTGGGGCGAATCCCGCTTTGGAGTCTCGAATTGGCCTCGCCAAGGTCGTTTTCTTGCTTAATTATGGTTGTGTTTGTGCTGAATTTGGTAATCATGACCTAGGATTTCTTGTTGATTGAATGCTTCTTTAACTATCCAATGAAATGCACGCCATTGATTGCACTAAATTGAGCGCAATTGGAAGAGTTTGATCCATGTAGCCGACCTGACTAATTTGGGATTGAGGCTTTAGTGTTCCTAAATTGGAATTTTGTAGTCCAAATTGGATTGTTAGCGTGAGCGTGAATGATTTGTAATTCCCTTGATTTCATCTCTTTGATTATACATTATTAATCACATTTTAAATCTCTGAACTAAAGGAGAAATCAGATCACTTTTAGAGGTTCAGTTGTATATTGGGTATTCATGATAATTGATGGGCTGATGGATTTGGCCTATTTGGAAACTATTCCTGATTGCTGTGCACTTTGAATAGGGAGAATTTGTTTATTATGATCTCGTATTTGATGCCGTAATGCAGTTTCCATGTTGGAACAAGTTTTAGTTTGGCAAGATCCAGTTGTGCAGTCGTGCTCATTGCTGAAATAGTATATATTTGCATGCAAGATTTTCTGTTTTTCCTTGCGCTGCTGTTATTATTTTATTCGGTTAGCTGGTTGTTGCTTACTAGTGGAAGATAATCGTGCTATGATCACAACAACAACCTTAATCCTAAATTAGTTGGGGTTTGCTACATGGATCAAACTCTTCCATTGCACTCTATTTAGTGCCATTGATGGTGTGTTTTCCAAATCATTTAAATCATTCCTAATCAATGTGTCCCAAGTTAGTTTTGTTTTACTTCTACCTCGTCGAATATCTTTAGTTTCTATTAGTCGTCTTTGGAAGTGTCCAAACTACCGCAACCGCCTTTCCCTAATCTTTCTTTCAATTGGCGCTGCTACCATTTTTTTTTTTTTATTTTTTTATTTTTTGTATTTCTTAGTCTATCTTTACGCGTTTTACCACACATCCACCTATGGAGACTCATTTTCCACTACGTTCATTTTATGTACTCATTTACCGCCCAACATTCACTTCCATAAAGCGTAGCTAGCCTGATTGCGGCCCTATAAAGTTTGTCTTTTAACTTTGTAGGAATATTTCGATCACAGATTATACCTGTTGCACTCAATTTATTCCTTCCAGTTTGAATTCTCTGTGTGACATCATTCTCAATATTATCATCATTTTGTGCGAGTGATCATAGATATCTAAAGTGTTCACCTTAGGAATTTCTACTTACCCTAATTTTACCACTCCATCATCTTGGTGTAGCATTTCTACACTCACAATGCATGTATTCGGTGTTTGCCCTACTGTCCTACTCATATGAAAGCCTTTAGATTTCATGTATTCCTCCAAAAATAATTGGATGTCATAACCATATACCATAAATGCGGGTTTACATCTAAACATCTTTTTCCGCAGTTTTTCATTTTTAGCATTTTTCCATAGTACATAATTGATTTCTATATATGCGTGCTATAACAGGAAAGGGTTTTCTTCACACAAACTTTTATTTTGCATTCAGATTGTTCATTTTTGTTTGTCTGTTTCATTGACAATGCTCTTTGTTTCTTATAGATTCATTCTCATTTTCATAATCCTTTTGGATATTTTTATGAAGAGACACGTCGCTTGACTAATATTATAGTCGTAATTTCCTTTTGCAGAGCATACCTTCAGAGCATGAATTGAATGACCCAGCTCCTACACATCGTTTTAGTGCTGTTATTGAGAAGATTGAACGCCTCTATGTGGTAAAAAATACACTCTTTTTGTTATATAAAAGTATAAGATGTCATTACATACTCTTTCTCTATTAGTAACTTTTTTTTACTATCTTTTTAATTTCATTGTTTGAACTAAGTTTATGATGTCCAGGGTAATCAAAGTAGTGATGAAGAGGAACTTGGTGACGCTCCTGATGATGATCAGTATGACACTGAAGATTCTTTTATAGATGACGCTGACCTGGTTAGTGTTATATTCTTATTTACATTTAGTGGTTACTCTTATAACTAGTGATATGATTTTTGGTAGTAAGTTCGTCAGGAAAGGTTCAATAATTAAATTAAATCATGGTTAGGAACTTTCTCATAGAAGTTGATGACCAAAGTTATCAGATTCAGATGTAATATTGAGTGATTGTTACTTTTCCTTTTTGCACAACTTGTCAACTTCTTTTCCAATTACCACATTCGTAGAAGGAGCATGAAGCCTGCTATGGGTCAAACTATTGTCACTGGATGGACACGTCTTTGATTTTTAATTGTATATGAATTATTCATGTTCTTAGCGGTTCTATACTTGAATATGTTGGGTAGATTCCTCAACTTGTATACCTTCATTTTACTTTTATTCAGGATGAATACTTTGAAGTGGATAAATCAAAAATAAAGCATGAAGGGTTCTTCGTTAATAGGGGAAAGTTGGAACGGATGTGAGTATTTATGGATGCCCTTTATTTTTTGCTACTTCGGTGCTTATTGAAAAGGCAGGGATTTTGGATTTCAGTTTTCTTTTCTACCAATTAATTCTTAATTGTTTGTTTCGTTAGTTGTTTAAATTCTGAATTTTGCTTTAACATTACTCCTCATTTTATGATGTTTATCTATTACATCATCTCTGAGGAATCAATTGAATTGGTTATAATGAATGATTATAATAGTGCAAATAAAATCTACTTGCACTTAAACCTCATAAAATAAAATGCATATTATGTTTTTTATAGAAATACATGCATATTATGTACTCTATGCAAGTTGAACATGCCATCTTATACTTTCCATTTATTGCTTTATTTAGTGTGTAGTAGTAAACTGCTATATATTATTGAAAGATTCTCAGGAATATTGTTAATTCAGTTTGAAATTGTTACAATAGAGGTGACAATTCGTGTCAGCGAGTGGTAAATGTGTCATTTCGTAAACAGGTCGTGACTTATGTAATGGCTCAAATAGTGTAAACCCATTACATGACATGTTTTTAATCATGTTAATTGTTTTCGTGTCTAAGTGGGTCAGCGAGTCGTAAATGTGTCATGTCGTAAACAGGTCGTGACTTATGTAATGGCTCAAATAGTGTAAACCCATTACATGACATGTTTATTAATCATGTTAGTTGTTTTCGTGTCTAAGTGGGTCGTGTTAAACATGTCGTGTATTCGTGTCACTCATTTATTAGATATTTTATTTAAACTTTTATAATTTGTTTACTACTTTATTAAATATATCTACATGAATAAATTTAAACGAACATAATTAAATAGCCCATAAAATATAATGTTGTTGTATATAGTCTTAAGTTTTACTTTACTTTTTCATTAACATCTTTATTACTCTTAATAATAGAGGGAAAATGACTCGTAATAATAACATATACAAAATTATAAGAATCGTCTAAAAAATATCTAAATTTTACTCTGGTGAAAGGTTTTATTTTTTCTTAATAAATAATTATTAATAAAATCTAAAACATAAATAATATATTAAAAGTAAAATAAATATTTCCTCTAAAAATAAAATAAAATATGATAAAAGATGTTTACAAATAAAAAAATAAATCATGTTATTAAAATGTATTCAAATGGGTGAGTTTTGTACTAATCTATTTATTATACCATATTTATTATTTATACATTATTCTATAATCGTGTTAAGCAAGTCATAAACGAGTTAAGCAGGTTGACATGTTAATGACTGGTTTATTAATCATGTATAAACGCGTTAACATGTTTATGACTCAAACTCACTTATGTCAAACTCATGACATATTTATTACGTGTCGTGTCATGACCCAAATTGCCACCTAATCACTCTTAAAGTTCTTATGTGAAATAACCATGCATGATGCATATCTTACTGGGTTGCCTGATTTATTGTGACTTGCTAACTAAAACTGTTAGAAAGTGATATATGCATTACTGTGCTATACTGGAAATTTTAAACGTCCTCAATATCTAGAAAGTAGAACCTAAAACTTCATGAATAGGTTTTCTGTGAGGATTTTAATAATTATAATTGAGTTATATATATTTTTTTTCAAAAAATGTGTTATCGTGGTCATTTGGGCTTTAAGTATGCTCATAACAGTGCATACTTGCAGGGCCAGGAAACATGCCCAGTGGTCAATGTTGAGGTTGAGATTAAACTTGTGACCTTTCTTTATTAGTCACGGGAAACAAGCCACTAAACCAACCAAGCATTTGTTATCATGTCAAACTATTTACATAACCAAGAATTGAGTAGATGCTGTGGTTATTTTCTAGGAGTGGAGGAATACTGTTTCTGGAATGTGCTTAATTTCTCCCTCCCATCTATTTATGCGGATTAAACCATGCGCTTTAGAAATGGGCTGCTGTCTTTAAATAATCTTTGTCGTTTTTCCTCTCAAGAAATAGGAATTTTTAATTTCAGGTATGTGCCTGATTTTTAGTGTAGGATTGATGCGTCCAGCTGTAATTCTGACTGGGTTGCGCGCCTTCTTATCATAGTCTTTTTAGCGTAGGATCAATGCTAAGTTTTGCTTGAACTGGTATCTATGTCAATGCAACAGTGTAGTTGGGCAATTTGCTCCCATTACAATGTACCTAAAATTTAAATTTTTTGTTGCTTTCATATTTCTTTATATACGTTTTTTTTAAAAAAAATCTTTATATACAAATAAAAAGAGTTTCATAAAATGGATGAAACTAAAATAGATGTGACAATGTGTCAGTAAAAAAGAGTCTTACTAACATGGGAAAATTTTAGATTTACTACAAGTGGTAGCTAAGAAATTCGACGAGGTGCCGTAGGGATAGAACATAGCTAACTTCGGACACATTGATTAGGAGTGATTTAAATGATTTGAAAAGCACGCCATCAATTGCACTAAACCTAGCGCAACAACTAATTTGGGATTGAGGCCATGTTGTAGCTAAATAGTTCATAGTTTAATTTACCCATGGGACTAGTGAGTCATAGCAAGGCAGTAGCCTAGTGGGATTTCATTAATCGAAATTGAATGGATGAGGCTTCCACATAACTGAATCAAGATTTAGATTGATGAATCGTATTCATGGCACTGTAGTGAATCGTAAGATTCATTTTTACATATTGCAGCTTTTGTACTTTTTAAGTTAGAATCAGTGTAATTTCATTTTAAGTTATAACTTATAACTAATATGTTTAATAATTCAATTTTAATTTTCACCCAATTCATAAATAATGAAGATAAATATATATATATATAACTAAGTGTAATTATAAGCTGCCATTAGAATATACATCAAAAAACACTTCCTAAACATAAAATTTAAACACCCAAAATCATGAAGAGGCACTAATCGGACATTACCGTAAAAGTAATCTGCGGAATCGACATCGTAGAGTTGGTCAAATCAGTTCTCGTCTTAGCTGGACCCAGTTAATACATCGTTTAAATTCTATTGAAGCTTACATGGTGTCTGCCTTGGAAGCTTTATCTTAAAAAAGAGAAATCTCGAAACTACTATTCAAACTTGGAATTAGAAGGGGTACCATGAAATAGTTTACTCGAGCCAAATTACATGCTTTCATAGGAGGAGTTGAAAGGAGTATCTTTATGGTATTGAGCAGAATGACAAATAGAAGTTGTGACTAAAGTGTTCTAAGGGAGGGATGAACTCAAGCTTATTTTGTTGGATGGTGTCTAATAGAAGTCAAGGAAACAAGGCTCAAATCTCTTCTAGTCAACCAGGAATGAGTAGTTTTTGAAATAGTTGGCCATTCAGCGTATTGTATATTTCATACTCCTATTGGAATTATTGGAAGGATTTCATGATCAAGATATTAATGCATGTTTTATGAGACCTACATTTGCCTCTACTTTTGCCTCTACTTTTGCCTCATGCCTAACAAAGTTCTCTCTTTGAGGCCTCGGGATGGAGAAAGTCATGTTGGATAAACTCATCCCCTTATGGGCCCCACAAGAGTTCAATCTATTTTAGACTAGTAGGGGTACTTGGGTCGGCCTTAAGTACTAGACGGGGCACACCTAAAGAAAGAACCATCTCTTTGAGTGGCTTAGAAGGGATGGTGCATCCTTTGAATTGAGAGCTTGGATGTACATAATTTAATTTTTACTTTCCTGTTTTGGGGTCTAAGGGACATTTTGTTTTGTTATTTAAAGAGAATTTATTCTATCATGTAGCCTTTTTTTTTTTTAAATATATATATATATATATATATATATATATGGGTGATTCTACCATGGTGATGGTAGAACTACTGTATGATTCTGCAATGGGAACAAAAAATTTAAGATCCAATAGTCAAAACACATAGTACCAATGACATGGGAACTTGTTTATAAAACCTTTAGAAGTCAAAAGCCTCCTTGATCTTTTGAGTTCTTAAACACTGTTACACTGATGTTGATGTAAACTATTAATGCAAATAAATAATTCACCGAGTCCCAATAGAAGTTGCTCTTGCTTTTTCTTTTAACAAATAAGGGAAGTTGGGAAAATTTTGTTGATTTGTATCATTAATGTAAATGAAGAACTCCCTAAGACCGTGTAAGCGATTAACTTCGAGGACAAAAGGCTTCATGAATTTAAAAAATAATAATATATATATAGCAATTTATACTGAGGCAATCCATTGTATCACATAGCTATTGAAGGTTTAGAAATAATAAGTTGTTCAATGACGGAATATTCCAATGCAGTTGTGTGCAATTCTGATTTATGGAGAAGAAGGCACCTTCCAACTTTCAAATGTTCAATGGGGAAATTGACATCTAGACACAAAAACGGAGAGACTCTGGATTCTTTCTCCCTATGCTCTCATTCATGTGTGGGGTGGATGGTGTTCTTCTTAATGCACTCATATTTTTATCCTAAGATTGATTTTTCTTATGTATGTACGAGTTCTTTTTGCGTCCTCAATTTTTTTTTTACATAAAAATAACTGTCTTAGGCTATTATATACGTTGAGAACTTTTGGTTTTCATGGAAAGTTGTGGTAATTTTACTTGTAAATTGAGGTATCATACTGTTTTTTTTTCTTAAAAAAAATATTAATTCTTGAAGTTTCTACGGCTAACCTTTTTTTTGGGGGGGTGGTGTCTAGAAATGAACCCGTGACAGATAGCCAGCCAAAGAAAAGAAGAAGAAAGGATTTATATAGTCATGGTGAGGAGGGTGAGAATTTACAAAATAAACATGCAAAAATGAGTCCAATGAGGATAAAGGCAACTGCAAGAAGTGCAACTTTGGGGAATGGCTTATTCAGTCAATCTAAAAATTTGGCTGCAAAAGATGGAAATAGTAATGATGAACATTTGGACGCTTCTGTAGCGCATTCCACAAAGAAGCTTGTTGACTCAAACATGAAAGTAGATATTTCATCATCATCAAAAATCCATACAGATGCTTCCATGCTGTATAGTGAATCTAAAGATAGTGAGAAACAGATGTCTAGAGCTCTATCTAAGGACGTGGATGTTGTTGCATCAAAAGTCGCCGACGAATGTTCTGATGGGGCCCAGCTTGGTTTTCATGATAAAATTGCATCCTCTCAGCTGGATCTGCAATCAAAAAGACTGTTAAATTGTACAAAGGAAGCAGATGTATCGATCAAAGCTCGGGAGAGGGAGACAAATGGCAGGCGTGAATTGCCTGACTTGAACCTACCCACCAAAAAGTATTCTACTCATGCTACAGTAAGTGCTTATTTGCTGAGGACATCCCTACTTAGTCCATTTTATAGTGTGCCTATCTCTAATATTCTGTTTTTCTAGGATATTAAATTTTGTTGTTGAGTCTTAATTTGCACTGAAGCTATATATTCTATTTTTATTTTCTACTGGCTATCTCTATGTTGCTTATTTTGCTTTTTCCATAATCCTGGTTAAGGATACTGAGACCACACATGTAAAGAAAGGATTTACAGCTAAGCCTAAAGGTGCGATGCTTCAGAAGGCCATAAGGGAGTTGGAGAAGGTTGTTGCAGAATGTAAGTATGGTGTTTATAATTTCTTGGTTCATGCATAATGAGTATGTTACATGATTTACATATATGTGCATGCATGCCTATGTTATTTGATTTTTTCTTAATAAACATTTTTTACTGCAGCAAGACCGCCATCTGGTGAAGTTCAGGAGACTGATACTGCATCTCAAGCTGTGAAAAGAAGACTACCTCGCGAAGTAAAACTGAAGCTTGCAAAAGTTGCTCGGCTAGCGGTAATCTTAAATTGCTATTTGACTTGTCACCTGACTGTTTTTTTGCAATGATTAACTGTGTATTGAGTTTTACAACTGTAGGCTAATATATTATCCTCTATTTCTTTTTAATGTAAAGGAACTGTATTTCTAATTATTCTAGTTGAGATGTAAGCTTTAATAGGGGCCAAAAAGAAACCTCATATTTTTAAGAGGTTTTACACTTCTACTTCTCCTCCACTTATGGCTAATGCTGTTATATATACCTTTTGAAAAATAAATATTTATTAACCAGCATTTCTTTAAGAGCTTGAAACTCAAAAAAGCACTACCAACGCCCACAAAAAAAAAAAAAAAAACCTCAAAAATAGAGATACACACACCACCTAAGTCTTCTATGGTATTAGCATGCCGAAGGGAGTGGAAGGTGTGTCCGTTCTTATTTCTTTTTTTCCTTTGTTAAAGACTTTGTATATTTTTGTCTCACTTATACAGTTTGACTTTAATGGTTGCAGCAGTCATGCCAGGGAAGAATATCAGAGGACCTGATTAACTATCTCATGGGTATTCTTGGTCACTTAGTGCAGCTCAAAACATTAAAGGTACAATGCATATTAAAGCCTGTTGTCTGTTTTCAACACCATAACTAAATTTTATGCTTAAAATTTATATTTTTAATTTGCTTTGAGTTACTACTTTTGGTTGACAAGTGATATTGTTTGCACCATTGTTTAGCTAGTTGTTAGAGCCTTTCTCTTGAGGCACACATCAGGGATTGCTTTCAAGTTGTCTGGAAAATTAAAGTTTGCTTTAAAATTGCTTGCACTTAGTCCAAAACACAATTTTTAAAAGGCATCAAATTTATTGCATGTCGCGTTGAAGTTCCTTATTTCTGTAAGTTTTCATGTAATCATTGCATATTAGCCTTTTGATTTGGAATCATATGCAAAAGATGTTTGTCTCTTTCTTTTCTTCTCAAAGTTTTTGTTTCCCTACTATGCCTATTACATACTTGTTCCCCTTCGTTCTTATTATCTAAATCAGTAGGCTTACTCCAGTTGCCATTTATGTAAATGTATGAAGGGCTGCCACTCTTTGTCAGCTTTGATTTACTAGGATTTGATGAGGAGTCAGAGAAAGAAGAGACAATCTCGGTATCGTGTAATTATGTTTAGTCTGTAGGCATTAGCCACAATTAGGAGCAGAGGGGCTGACTGGTTGAGGGTTAGCCCAAGTTGGGCAGATAGCTAGGGATTTGTCGTGCTTCCTGTCCGTTTTTTGTGTTATAATTTACTGCTATTTCATTGTGACTATGGTTCCTCATAAAAATTTTCATTTTATAGGATTATAAAAAATGAAAAAACGACCAGCAAAAGTAGAGAAAACGAGTATGTTGTGAATTTTCGCTAGGGTTGGACATGGCTTGGAATTTTAAGATGGTTACTTGGCAATCTTCAAGTGCAAACTGCTCAACCTGTTTTGGGTTTTTTTTTTATGTTCACTGCTTATTAAATTTTTTTGTACAGTATTTTTGCCTGAGTCTTTAGATGTTGCGATGTGCAAGGAATAATGCATTTTCATGAATATTGGACCCCAAATTTTTGCAAGTGAAATATCTCAATGGATTGCATTATTTATTTTATTTCCTTATGCAAAGTTTGAAAAGACTATCTATTCTAACATGTCTTCATGACAGAGGAATTTGAAGGAGATGGTCGAGCTTGGATTATCTGCCAAACAAGAAAAAGATGATAAACTCCAACAAATAAAGAAAGAGGTTGTTGAAATGATTAAAATTCGTGCTCCTTCTCTGAGGCCTAAGGTAGGCAAAGGGACAAATATGAACTCTGATCCAAAACATATTATTATTATTATTATTATTTTTATTATTATTTTTTTTTACTATTACTATTACTATTACTATTACTATTACTACTAGTACTACTACTACTATTACTATTACTACTACTACTAGTACAACAACAACAACACAAGCTTGGGTTATCAAAAGTTAAAATGTTGCACGTGGAGAACTCCAGTAACACATATTGCAACCAAGTTAATGCATGATATTGTCTCAGGTCATTGAACATCAAGATGGAGCATCTAATGACATTAGGCAGGCTTCTGGGTCTGATGAAAAAGTAGTCCTTAAAGGAAGATGTGGCATGGATAATATGATGGAAGACAAGATATGTGATCTCTATGATCAATACGTAGAGGTCAGACTTAACAGGCTGCACCTTCTATCAAGGATCGAAGAATTTATTCTGCACTGAGGAGTTTTTAATATTTATTTATTTCTTTATTATTTCAGGGTATGGATGAAGACAGGGGTCCTTTAATCAGAAAGCTATATGTGGAGGTGAGTTACTTGCTCGTATTTCTTGTTTCGCATCTTAATGACTTGATGGATCTTAAATGCGTCTTTGCTGTTTGATTGTTCTTTTAATGATAAATATGTGTACATGGATGAAGAAAATGGGCTTTTCTCATCATAAAAGAATTAAGTGATGGCTATTGTTGTTTTGACGTCTAAAGTTTTGCATTGCAAAAAAATTTCAGATTAAACTATCAAATGATACATTTTTTTCCCTGAGGAATGTGAACTTCTGATCCAGTGTTGTGTGGATAGCAAAACATAGGTGTACTAGTCTTTCTGATTAAGAAAGCTTTGGTGCACAAGGTTTTTGGTGTTTCTTCCTCTTGTTTTGAAATTTTTCAATTTTGGTCAACATGTTTTGCTTCCCTGAATGGGTCAGTTCTGCCAGTCTCATGCGTCATGAATCATGATAATGTTTGGTTTACAAGTTTTTCTGATAAAAATTCTCTTCTTTGGCTGTAAAAATTCTCTTAGTCTTGGTTTGACATCCACTTGGTAATTATAAGTTTTCTCTTGATATCTTTTTGCATCACCTTACAATTGTTGTCATGTTTCTGCTTGTTCTTCAGCTTGCTGAATTGTGGCCAAATGGAACCATGGACAATCATGGAATTAAAACTGCTATTTGTAGAGCAAAGGCTCGTAAGCGAGCACTGCACAGTCGACTTAAGGTATGGTATGGGTGCTTTCTTCATCCTTTTATTTTGGAAATGTATTGTAGACATGTTGAAGTTTTTTACCTGTTCGACAAGCAATGAGATACACAAGACACGGAATATCAGTAAAAGACTTAACTTACTTATAAGAATGAGGGAATACCTAAAACGTTTCATGGAGGATATTTGTTAATCTCACATGAACTTAGTGAAAGATTTAATAAGCAAAAGGAAGGGTTGAAATAGAAGAGAAACAAAATTCAAATGGATGGTTGAAGTACCACCTTGGAGATGGCTTGTATTGTTTCGTCGTATGAATTCCTACCTATACCTTTGATTATTTACTGCTTCTATAATTTTTCCCATGTAATCATTTTTTTGAAGTAAATTTGTTATATTATATTACTTCAGAATCAGGAAAAGATCAAGCAACAGAAGCTCTCATCAACTCCTCGGCCGCAAGAAGCAATTCATGGAGAAGTCCAACAAGAGAGAGTGGTTACTGATTCAGGTTCTCAAGTTCTAACATTGCCCAACAGAACGGCTTCATATCCCACACCTGTCACTCAGCATCAGGTTATTGCTTCCGAGAGGATACCCAGTTCATCCATGAACGATTCTTCCTTGCATCAACCAAAAAAGCAGAAGATAAAAAGCAGTCCAAGCAGGTTCCTAGACGAAGCAAGAAAGGCAATGGACCGAACATTTTTGAAGGACAAAGTTAAGTGGAGACCAGGATCTGACGCAGGGAGCGCACACTACCATTCAGAGAAGTTATCTTTACAGCACGGGAAGGGAAAACCAAAGAGCTACAAACGGTCTTCGGATGATGCCCGCAGACCAAGCCCTCAATTACCTAGTTTTCAAGGCTTGAAAAGTTCACCAAACTTGTGAATTTTATGTAAAAAAGATTACATTCATAGTTAGCACAAGAAAATTCGAGAATAGCAGCTGATTGGCTTCTCACTATTGTGTTATGTGCTGAAGAAAAGGCGCATAGGCAATCTCTCCATTTGCTCTTCTGTAGCTAGCTAGCTAGCTAGCTGTTTGGCTTGCCAGAATCAGGCACCTTTATGTTGATAAAATAACCTTCGTGGTCGTGGTAGAGCTGGTTAGAGATTAAAAAGAAATTTGCTCGGTTTCTTTTTGATATTGAGATTTTCAGGATTACTCTCGATTATTTCACGTGAGATACCTCACTATGCAAGAGATATGTTTTGAAAAATGAAGATAATATAACTTAAGACCGCATAGAGGTGTAAGTGAACGATTGGTAGGTCTTAACGGCTATACCAAAGTAGTGATTGGTTTTTGTATATAATTTGGTAGGGATACCTTTGGGCGTGTTTGGTTATGGTAATGCCTAATTAAGCCCCAAAATTTCAAATATTAGGGACATTAGAAGAGAAACTATGTGAGGTATAGTGGACAGGGTCACTGGCTATGTCTTCAATGGATGAAATACTGCCATTCCCAGCTCTAGCGGAATACTTATGCAAGGGATTAGTGTAGCCGGGCTTGAGTTAAATATTTTGTCAATTTTAACTTTTGAGTTATATTCCAGTTGCCTTGATCTTGATTATGGGCTACACGGACCAAACATAAATTTCAAATTTGTACTTCTCTAAATTTAACAAACACCACAAAAAAAGAGTTGCATAATTAAACATTCCATTATCCAAAGTACAAGCTATATCTTCTATAAGTATATCTTTTGTGCTTTCATCTCCTCCACATATCACGTATCATTCTCGGCATCAAATGGGATGTGACAGTGTGTGATGAAAATCGGGATTCAATATACGCGTATTTCAAGGTGCATACGGCTGTCAGAATGCGATTTGCGTGCGTTACAGTGCTACTCTAATGTACTCCTACCACTTTTTTCTATGAGGGCCGCTAAGGGCACCCCACCATTTAATGAGGGCACCCAGTTAATGTGGCACAAATCGATTTACTTGGGGCACCCAAAAATTAAACCCAAAATACCGAAAATGCCCCTCGTGCAAAAAACCCTCTCACCCACCCTCTTGCAAACCCCTGGGCACCCCACCACCACCACCACCACCACCACCCTCGTTCACCGAATTCCTGGTGGAGGAATCCCCGAAATCGTGTTCTCCGTCCCTCGCCGTGTGTTTCTCCTTCGTTCTTCTAGGTTTCTGCATTTTGTAGGGTCCGTCGTGTGAGTCGATTTCGTCTCCAAATTAGGGCTCGGTTGAAGATCGACGAATTAAGTTACATTTGGTAGAGTAGATGTAATGTGTGGTAGAGTAGATGTAATGTGTGTGTGGTGGTTTGTTAAAATGTTAAAAAATTGGGAAATTGTGGTTCTCGCCACACAGCCGAGATCAGAATAACTGTCCTCGCCTTGGCCGAGACATAAGCTAATATTTTTCGAACTCGCGGTCTCGGCCACGTAGACCGGAAGAGTTAACCACGTATCGGTTGTCCACTTCCGAGAGGGTCTCCGTAGGCTCGGCCGTCATAGGACGAGAGTCGCGAATTGAAATGGTCAATTCATCTCGGTGGTGTTCAACCGAGACAATTAAATTGGACTCGGTTATACATGACCGATATATTGAAATACTTGTCGGTCATTGGTGACTGAAAATATGGTTCTGTTCACGAACTCGCTTGACCGAGACATCGAAATGGATGAATTTGAACATTACGGTTTCAAAAAATCTCCGTAGTAGTCAAACTAACAATACAAGATTGAAAATCCAAAGACGACAATTTGCACCGAACCTTAATTAATTATAAATCTCCGTAACATTCAAAATGACTATAAAAAGGGTCCATCCATAAGTAAACAACAATTAAAACACAACACAACATTTGCATATACATAGAACATTCTGACGAATTGGCAAAATTTCTAAATGTTTAGCCGTCTAGGTATAAGCTTACACCTACGGTGTATCTAAGTCTACAACAGTATGGTGGCTTCATGATCGCAGCTGCAATGGGCGCGATGTCTCGAAAAACGAATCCATCTCGCCAACCTTTGGCGCAGCCTCAACGTACCGATCCCACGATGGATATAAGGATGGCAATGGTGCATTCACACGCAACCGCACTGTCAAAGTGAACAGAGAACATAGAAGATATTGTCACAAACCCGATTAAGGGGGAAACAAACCAATTCACAAAAAAGTCATAGAACTTACCCTAACCCAATGGATATTCCTTTCATTCGCCATTGCAATGATAAGTCTGTTGTGCAATGACGACGTTGGAGTACTACGTAGAGGTAGGAATGTGGAGGCACTCCCATGCGAGAGGTTGACGAGAATGACATTGAATGCGGTGGATACCAACAATCCCATGTCCGGAAGTGTCAACCATTCTTTGAAAGATGCCCCCTCTTGATTCTCCGGCAATGCACCGCATTTTGACAGCTCGAAACTCGAGCCAAGCACTTCCCGCCATAGGTATTCATACCCGATAATCTCATCGTACATCCGTCTACGCACAATCCTCCACCCGTCCACGTCCGCGAGTCCAAGCCCAGAGGCTATACACCGATATCCACAGCTTCCCATCGAAACCACATCGATAATGGCATCAACATGTGGCAACCAATCCGGTTCTAAGCAATGACTATAAGCCATGTTAGATCCACTTTGCGTGCGTCGACCGGCACGACGCGCATTTGTGGAACCTTGCATTTCTTCCGCCTAGAAGCTTTTGTGGAGTGGGAGGACTCAAATCGATTGGAGATTGGGGTGCCTCCCACACCGGGGTGCCTCCGGTTGGAGACCCCGGTGTCCTCACACCCGCATCCTCAACTTCCCGCTCGCACTCCACAAAAGACGAAGGTGGACTAATCTCCCCGAGCCGCTCACTTTCACTCCTCCCCCGCATCCTCAACTTCCTCCTCCCTCTTATCCAATCTTCCCGCGGTGTCGTGATTGTGCCTCCCACAAATCACGGTGACATACCATAAGGAGTCGGCATTCTCCTTGACGTTAATTTGGAAAGGGCATCCACATTTCTTCGTACTAGTGTGAGTCCTCGCCTTTTCATCATTCCTTGATTTCTTTAAAATTTTTGCCGCTTTCCCTTCCCAACTCTCTCGAGCCGCCCCCTATATGTCCTGCACTGTCACAGTAATTTTCACCCTTCCCCTTCGCTTAACGCCCCCGGCGTCCGAGCGCTTCGTTACTAACACAAACTTGTTCTCGCCACCAATCGCCTGAAGCCATGAAATTGCCGCTTCTCGAGAGGGGAATGGCTTAGAAGGTGTAAAAGTGTCCTTATAGTCCGGAAAATTACAAGATAATGGCATTACCTGCAATACAAACAAAGTGTAACATTATAATCAACCAAAATGTACAAGACAATCACAAAAAAACCCAAAAAAATCGGTTCTCGGTTGTACAAAGGTCTTTGAAACTTTCTTCATAGTCTCGTTTACGTGAGACCGAGAGTTACCAGCACTTCTCGGCCGTTCCAGCACCGTGATCTACCCTAAACATCTCGGTTATCCGAGACCGAGACATAACCATACATCTCGGTCTCGCGAGGCCGAAAGAATCGCGCACCCGCATGACAGATACTTCGGATAACCGCAAAAAAAACACAAAAACATTTGCAACATTACCTCAAGGACGACCTCCTCTCGGCACCGAAGCATTACGATCCTCCATTATACAAAGGGAAACAACTTCGGATTTGAAGAAATTACCAAACCCTACGTTGACAAACAAATCATCATTTTCACTCATTATACGCAACTAAACAAGCCACAAAAACCCGAAAATGGTTGTCAAACATTGTTACCTCGCTGCCTCGGACAAGCAAGAATCGACCAGCTTTCTTCGCCAAACGCAATGTGGTCGTGGCTTTGTGGTTGAAGCTTGCTGGTGGGGTGCCCTAACTCCTTGTCGAAATGGTTTGTGGGGTTTGAACCATTATATATATACAGGGGCAAAATGGTCTTTTCCATTTTTGCTGGAATTTTTACAAATTAACTGGGTGCCCTCATTAAATGGTGGGGTGCCCTTAGCGGCCCTTTTTCTATTTGTCCTTTATCAAGTTGTGACCGTTCGTCTTAGAGCCATCCAACGGTTGACAATCCTGTATGTTAGTCGGCACATGTCTTGTCACGTGCAATCAGCTCGCAGACACCAATTCTTAAAAAAAAAAAAAAAAAAAAAAAAAAAAAAAAAAAAAAAAAACTCCCACCACAAATTAAATTGAGTTGTTCTTTTTCATGTGCTCTTTGTGTGTCTCTTATTGTAGTGGCCCCAACACAAATAACACATGAATGAACTATCCGCCTCTGTTAAACATCATCGAAACCACAACAACCCAACTTCTCTCACTCACATAACCCACTCTCGCCATCGCCACCACCGCCACCGCCACCGCCACCGCCAATCCCCAAATCTGGAGAGATGGTGGGATGTTGTTGTCAATCGAACTGCTTACCCCCACAACGACGACAACAACAACAACAACAACAACATCACACCAGATTTGGCGCCACAATTCCGTCAATAGTTGTTCTGTTGTTGGATTCAATTGGGGGAATGGATTGGTTTGTTGTAGAAGAAAACAATCTTCGTGGGTTTCGTCCATCAGAGCTGGAGCTGGAGGAGCCGGAACTGGAGGTCTCTCCAGTTTCTTCTACTCCAAGACTGGCTTGGACTCTCTCGTAAGCCCAACCCCTCTCTCTGTGTATTGTCGATTCTTTGATGTTGTTAGGTTTTGTTTGGATTTGAGGAGACAAATTGATTTGTTCTTGTTTAATTGAATTGGTGTATGCCCTTTTGGGATCTGAGAGGGTTTCTTTGAAGTTATTGAGATTGAATTTGTGGTTGTTTCTTGAATCTTTATTGCTTCTTTGGTTCCCATTTTGCTTTCTTTTTTTTTTGGTGTTGATTTTTACATGTTGAAGAAATGATGGAAACGTGAATGTGTTTTTTGGGGTTTTATTTTATGAAGACTTGGTTGTTGTGAACAAGAAGTTGAAGACTTTAATCTTTATTGGAAAGCAATCTTTAGGCCTTGTGGGGTGATGAATGTTTTAAGTTTCATCTCTGTAATTGAGGCGCTCATGAACTTTATTTGCCCATATCATGTTTCTAGTTTCATGATTCTTTATGGTTTTTGTTTTTTTTTTTTTTTCGCCAGTGGGTGTCGATACCAAAATGAGTTTCCCTTATATTAGCTTCCTATAGAATTTAATTTGTTGTAAAATCCAAATACTCCTACCAAGTTAAAAGGAAAATTTTATAGCACCGCAATTAGGCTAGCTATGCTTTATGGAAGTTAATGTTGGGCGGTAAAGAAACTAGTAAATAAAATGAATGTAGAAGAAATGAGGATGCTTAGATGAATGTGCAATAAAACTCAAAGATAGAATAAGGAATACATAAATTCAAAGAAAAGTAGTAGCAAAACCTATTAACACAAAGATTAGGGAAGGGCAGTTGAGATGGTTTGGACACCTCCAAAGATGGCCCACAAATGCCTCCACTAAAAACTCGATCCAATATAAACTGAAGAAGTTCGATGAGGTAGGGTAGTAGGCATTTGACGAAGCTAACTTAGGACACATTGATTAGAAGGGATTTAAATGGTTTGGAAAACACACCATCAATTGCACTAAATCGAGCACAATGGAAGAATTTGATTCGTGTAGACGACCCCAACTTGTTTGGGATTGAGGATATGCTGTTGTGTTGTTGCTTTATAATCAGTGTATTCATGCACGTGTCTCACACACGCTTAGAGAGTTAACTGTTACGCCTAATTGAAAAAACTCTACTTTGATACTTGAGAAATTGTTTCTTTTTCCAATTGTGATAGTGAAGTATTTCTGAGTTCTGATTTGTCACTGCATGATACTCCTTATGGTTATCCACTCCAGCTTTTTGTTTGTGACAAAGAGTCTTAATGATAAATATAATGGTAGATGGCTATATAATATTTCCTTCTGACATAATTTATTATTTGGGTTCTAGGCCTTCCAGTCTCAGGATTTATCCCAATTATCATGGATTGGCCCGGTTCCGGGAGACATTGCAGAAGTTGAGGCATATTGCAGGATTTTTAGATCTGCTGAACATCTTCACACTGCTATAATGGACACATTATGTAATCCACTTACTGGGGAGTGTTTTGTTTCATATGACACTCCATCTGAGGATGTTGAATCACTGGAAGAGAAAGTGGTTGTGGTACTTGGCTGCTTGGTCTCACTTTTGAATAAGGGAAGGGAGGAGGTTCTTTCCGGTAGATCATCTTTTATGAAGTCCTACAAAACTGTGGAAGTAGATTTCTTGGATGACAAGCTTCCCCCACTTGCTGCATTCAGGAGGGAGATGAAAAGATGTTGTGAAAGCCTGCACATTGCACTTGAAAACTATCTGAGTCCGAGTGATAGCCGAGTACTGAAATATGGAGAAAATTGCAAAGATTAAAGAATGTGCTATGATGCTGGTTTTTCCCGTGGAGAACATGGCCCTTGTCCAACTTTGTTTGCAAATTGGACTCCTGTTTATTTTTCCAATGAGACAGAAGACCTAGGCGAGGTTGCTTTTTGGAGGGGTGGTCAGGTAACTGATGAGGGTCTGAAGTGGTTAATGGAGAGAGGATATAAAACTATCGTGGATCTCAGGGCAGAAATTGTCAAGGATGAGTTTTACAGGCTGGCCATAGATAATGCAGTTTCGTGTGGTAGAATTGAAGTGATAAGATTGCCAGTCGAAGTTGGAACTGCACCTTCAATGGAGCAGGTTGAGAAGTTTGCATCATTGGTTTCTGATTCCAAGAAAACACCAATTTACCTTCACAGCCAGGAAGGAGTCTGGAGAACATCCGCTATGGTCTCAAGATGGAGGCAGTACTTTGCTAGGCACGAATCATTTACTGTTTCTATCCTGCCTCCTAAGGTAGGTGAATCTCTATCAGAAAATCAAAGGGATAGGGAGTCACGTATTCCATCAAGGCAACAAGGTGATGCATTCCCAAAAGATAAGAATGGTTCCCCAATAGAGAACTTGGATGCTACCACTGGTTCCAATGGCAAATTCCACTCAGAAGTATTGGAAAATGGGGCTGATAATGGGGTTCTTGCTACCAGAGATGCTGCATTAGAAAAATCTTCTGATGGGGTTGAGGTAGGATCTCCCACAAACTCCTACCGTGAAATCAAACCACTCTTGTCTCAGCTCCCTACATGCAATATTTTCTCCAAAAAAGAGATGTCTACCTTTTTCAAAGATAGGAAGGTCACCCCTACCAAATTTCTCAATCATAGGTGGAAATGGTTGGAGACGTCTCTTTCAAAAGACACAAATAAAGTGACACCTCAGAACAAGAAGCCTCATAGTGGTGCTTCAGTTCCCGGACTGTTGGAAGAGAAGAGCTCAAATGGGCTGTTTACGGAGAAGCACATATTGTCTGAGTCGCCCGCTTATTATTCTAGCAATGGGAAGTTTCTCAAGGATGGTACTAGTAGTTCTCATGGTTTAGTTGCAGATGGAGCTGAAGGCAAAATGCACAATGGAACTGAAACCAAGATTTCTTCTAGTGTGAAAGACACATTGGGAAAAAGTCTAGTCTGTTCAGCTTTGAAGGACCCAAATGACAATGGTAGAGTTTCCCTTGCTTCAATTGACACCGACAGTGATGTTGTTGATGGCGACATGTGTGTTTCTGCAACCGGTGTTGTAAGATTGCAGTCAAGAAAGAAAGCTGAGATGTTCTTGGTTCGCACAGATGGATTCTCTTGCAGTAGGGAAAAGGTTACAGAGTCATCTTTGGCATTCACACATCCAAGTACTCAGCAGCAGATGCTTATGTGGAAATCGCCGCCAAAGACTGTTCTGCTGCTGAAGAAGTTGGGGACAGAGCTGATGGAGGAGGCCAAAGAGGTATCATGTTACATGAAGACTAATGCTATTCAAGAAAAACTTCATTGAATGTGGTTGTTTTTACATTCATGAAAATCTCATGTGGACATTTTTATATGCCAACATTTTTCTTCTATGATCTAGATGGTTGTTTTATTACGTAATATATGCATGTTCGCTTCGCGTTGCAGTGCATTTTTATCTGTTTGCTGCATAGCACGTTTTAATAAATTTGTTGTTTCCAAGGATTTTGAGGAACGATTGCACAGAAATGAGTATGATTAGTGCATTTGCTTAATTGTTAGTGTTTTTATTATTCCTTTTGCCTAGAAGTTTAGCCAGGTAAAAATCTTTGCTCAATTTTGCTTTTTATAGCTTTTGGGTAGAAGTTTAGATTCTATCTTAAAACTTTGAAGTAATTGAAAAGAATAGAAAACATTTTTGATATTGTTACCAAACATTTTCTGAATAAGACTAAATGTATTTGATAACTTTAACATGGCACATTTGATCGTACAATGGCATAATTTTTGTTGAACTCATACCTTTAAGCTATATTATCATATATTGCATCTTTTTGTTAGCTTTTGGCAGATCTTGAAAGTAATTGCTTCGTTTAATCACTATTTGACGTGATGCCATATGGTTGCTATAACTTATGATGGAGAATTATTTTGCTTGTAAGTTTTTTCTCGATAAATAGCATTTAGTAGGCATAGCAATTTGAGGGCCACAGAGTTGTTGCTGTAATTTTTTCTTTTCTTTTGGGTATCTTTGGTGGTGGTGACAGTAAAAGCTCATTTCCCCGTTGACATAGTTCTAGTGTGGTTGTGATGGTTGGAATTGAGTTTTTAATGATGATAGCAATGGTGACATTAGGCAATTTATTTTCTGTTTGGGGTACTTTTCAAGAAGTAAAATTACTATATTATTAATATCATTGATGATAATGTTCTTTTAATCAATCCCCAGGACGATCCTTCTTATAATTTGTTCCTGAAAATCCCACACTGAACATGATTTCATTTGTCTCCATGTCTCCACTTCTATGAAATAGAAGTTTTGTTTAATTTAAAAAATGTTTTCATCTGTCTGTTATTTACCCAACATGCTTGATGAACAAGGCCGTCAAACTTTGATTATTGTTTAGTAGTCGATTTGGTTTCTAATAGGATCCATATTGTAGTTAGGGTCATAATAGTACCTCTCTAGTATTAGTATTCTAGTAAGTTCTCTGAAATACATTAATAAGTAGCTAAACGTGTGTGGAGGGTGGGAAGAATTTGGGTTTGGTATCTCAGTTAGAGAACTTGGAGAGATGTATTCCTCTCGAATGATGACTTGTGTGTTCTTGTTCTCTATAATTCTCTATTTTAGATCAGTCAAGTTTTTATTTTAGTTTTGGTTCCTATCAGTTTCCTAAAGTGAACATGTCTAGGAACATCATATGATTCTCTGGATTAGAGGTATATGATGGCTTCGTCCCCTTTTTTAATTGCGTTCTTGTTCTGGATGTAAAGCCATTGAAGGGCTGCTGTTCTTGGGCAAGACGAGTTAAAAATTTCTCCATTTACTGTCAATTGTTAATTGAGATAGATTTCTTGTCCAAAATGACGTGGAAAATAAGTAACTTGATCAGAAGTTATTTTCTTTTGTCCAAAATGACGTGGAAAATAAGTAACTTGATGTGAAATATCCCTATTATGATTAAATGAAAATCTATAAGGCAACAATTGACTATCTATGCTTTATTGAAGTGAATATTGAGCGGTAAAGAAACAATACCTGCAAATGCACCAATTAGAAAACTCGAAACAAGAGAAACTTAGGAAAGTTGACGGTTTATAGGGGTAGTACTGAGATAACTTTGTGTGCATTGATTAAGAGGGATTGATGTGATTTTCGAAACACACCATCAACTGCATTAAATCGAGTAGAGTGGAGGCGAATGATCCATTTGCCAACCCCAACAAATTTGAGATTGAGGCTTTGTTGCTGTCTGCGTACATTTGTGCACTAATCATATTTTGTTGTTTCTATTTTCTTTTTTGTAGGTTGCATCTTTCTTATACTATCAAGAGAAAATGAATGTCCTTGTAGAGCCTGACGTACATGACATATTTGCAAGAATTCCAGGATTTGGTTTTATACAGACTTTCTATAGTCAAGATACCAGGTATTGATTGATATATCTGAAGTGCAACAACATCTACAAATGATATCTTAATGTGGTGGCCCCATCTTGTGCGCTGTCTTCTCAGCGTTTTCATTTGCTGAATGCAGCGATCTTCACGATAGAGTTGACTTTGTGGCATGTTTGGGAGGGGACGGTGTTATTCTCCATGCATCTAACTTGTTCCGAGGCGCTGTTCCTCCAGTTGTTTCATTTAATCTTGGTTCCCTTGGATTTCTCACTTCCCACACTGTACGCTTCTGACTTCACTTTCAACATATTAGTGTTTCCTATTAATTATTGCTTCTTTTTCTAACATTATTTTGTGTGACAGTTTGATGACTACAGGCAGGACCTTAGACAAATAATTCATGGAAATAACACAGCAGATGGTGTTTATATTACTCTGAGGATGCGGCTCAGATGTGAGGTCTTTCGAAATGGAAAAGCAATGCCTGGGAAAATTTTTGACGTCTTAAATGAGATTGTTGTTGATCGCGGGTCTAATCCCTACCTCTCTAAAATTGAAACATATGAACACAATCACCTTATAACAAAGGTAAGAACATTGAATTTCTTAATTGGTCCTTGCAAAATGTATTGGTGATTTCTATATCTTTCTGCTGCCAAAACAGGACGCCATGCTGACTAATTACTGTTTATTTCTGATTTATGTTAATTTCTTGGTCTCCTCTAAATCATAATTACCTCATTTTTCTTTTCTTTTCTTCTTTCTTTTTTTTACATTTTTAGTATACAATATACTTTCTTATTATTTTGCATTGACTTTGGTCATAATGTCTTCTCTGTGCTGACAAATTTATTATTTCAGGTACAAGGTGATGGTGTGATTGTTGCCACGCCTACAGGAAGTACTGCTTATTCTACTGCTGCAGGAGGTTCCATGGTTAGCTTCTTGCCAACTACTTTATTGTATTTTCTAATGAAGATTATTGGGGTCCTAGATTCTGACTGGCATTACTTATGTCATTTTTTCCTATGTTCATTAGGAATTCCTTTGATTCTACTACATGTGATCTATGCCACCATTTTATTTTTTTTGTTACCTTTATTATCCTAACATGTTTTTTGAGTGTATCTTTGTCGTCATTTGGTTGCTCAGAGCATAGCTGGCGTAATCGTCCATTCTTTAATTCTATGGATGACGTAATGTCTATCACTCTCCTTGTATGGTCGAGGCTAAGTACCTAAAGTTTGCAGACGTCAATATTTATTACCCTCATAATTGAAAGAGAAATAGACTTAAGACTAGTCTTTGGTGTCGTCCTACTGTAATTGAAGACTTTTTTGCTGATCCCCTATTAATGTTTTGATGCTAGTTATTACATCAGTATGTGTGTTTTCTTTATAGGATCATGATATATATTTGTGATGCTTTCTCTATTGAAGGTGTACCATATTATGTTCTACCTTATAGTGCCCTAAAGCGGACCGCTATGTTTAAGAAGCTTGCCATGGTTAAGAATTCCTGGTAGATCCTGTAGAAAAAGGTTTCCAGCTTTTCTCGAGTGATAGCCGCGAGGTAGCATTAGAAAAATTAATCAACTATCTCTGCTCTTTTAGGCAAAAAGGGAGACAATATGGAGAAATATTCTTATGAAGGAATTAACTGTTGAAGGATATATTTGCATTCACCTTGCAAAGAACTGAGATCGAGAAAAAGAAATTCATATAAGTCGGAATTGGACTTCTCTTTATGCTTACAGATGGATGAAATGACGAGGGTGGAGAACTCCTTTCTGGTTTGCATCAAAGGAGCTTCACTTGCAATAAAGGAGGACATTTTGAGAAAGAGTTCAATTGTTTATTGATTGCCATAGGATTTTGATGAACAAAAATTGACCCTGGCAATGAGAGGATATGATTAGGATCTTGTCAGGATTGAGAAACTGCTGGTTAGGTGAAAATTCCATGATAGAGTAGAATTAGGCATGAGGTTGGAGTAGGCAAAGGAGTAAGTAGGAGGATTACTACTGTGAGGAAATAAAATAATATGGGGAAAGGGCTGCACAGTCTGCACCATTTATCCGTCCAAGTCTTAGTGGAAGACCCGTTGCCCATACTCAATGAGATTATTAAGAAATATGGTCAGATTGGAGTTTGCAAATGATTCGAAGTCTTATGAGTTTCTCTGATCGCCAAGCTTTTATCTTAGCCATTAGTAGAAGTACCATGAACGCTGTTTGTAACCGTGGCCCATTATGGAAACCTTACATGTGGAAATCTCCAAAGACATTTTAATGTCAATGTTTTATTCCTTTCCTTAATATTTCCATTGGAAAGGCCCCTTTGATCATACAGTTTTTGTGAGGTAGTCAAAGGTGCAAGTGTCCCTGTTCAAGAAGCTTATCAAGAACTTCTGTTCACTTTTTATTCATTCAATCTCTTAATACATTCTGGGTGTACAGGGTATTTATAGGTTTCAACTGTATACATGATAATTAACAATAAACCCAACTAACTAACTAATTGGGTTTTAACCTCACAGTAACCTCACACATATTAACCACAGTAAATATACATCATTCAAGTAACTATCCTGTCCCCAGTAAACTAAATTACCAACCCTGTCCAGTACAAACTTAAACATATCACTACAGTACCGTCACTTGAGGCTGTGACACAAGGTCAGGTGCATGCATAAGTGAGATCAGGGTCATCGGAAGAAATAGAGCAATATGTAAAAATGTCATTATACATCAAATGCATATGATACTTTATAGTTACAGAAAAAAAAAAAAGTGATAAAACATGTTAATCTTCTTTCTTCAATGCATTAGCAAGTAATAAACTTGGCATGCTAGATGACCTTATGTGGATGTTTTTAGATATGATTTATCTTTTTCTTCCTGGGCATGATCTATTTTAATTAATGCCTATAGTCTAGCCAAAAGCAGCAACTTATCTGACAAAAACCTTGGTTTGTACGCCATTACTAGATGGACAACTTAAGTGTCATACAATAGATGGAAAATGAACAAAAAATATATTTGGTCAAGTGTCTTAGAAAAGATGGGTACACCTCTAATTTAAGGCGGGTTGCCTGAGTATTGTCAAGGTATATATGTGGGTATTAGGTTTGGCCCTATGGGCCCATTTACTTGTAACTATATATTAACCTAATTGGTCCTAAAATAATCTAATTCAGTATTTTTTCTAAAACCTAACGTGGTATCAGAGCTAGAAACCTAATTCTAGGTTGATCAACTTTCGAATCAACGATTGATTTGTGGTGGTTGCTTCCATTGATACTCACATCTTCCTTTTTTCCATATTTTCTTTGTTCTTCATGCTTCCTTCTATGTGTTGTTTTGCTTGGTCGCCTTTTCTCCGTTAACAAGTATTACTTTCAAAAAAAAGTTTGAGCATTACTTCAAAAAAAGGTCTGTGCATATTGATACCTAAATGACTATGAAGGGTGGTGGATAGGCATACATAGCATGCATGAAAAGTTGAGCTGAACCTGGAGTTGCTTTATGGTAGTGCATGGAGCACTAGTAAAATGTTGGAAGTTGGCATTGGTTATGATTCTTATGAATCAAGTTTTTCTAACCTTGTTCTGGCTTGCTTATTTTTAATTTTCTTTCTTCTTTTATTTCGTTATAATATCGTGCAAATTCTAAGCTATCATAACTTTCAGGTTTTCATGTGATGTTTGATTATAAATTCTAGTATACAACTCTGATCATCCATTTGATATGCCAGGTGCACCCTAATGTTCCATGCATGCTGTTCACTCCAATATGTCCTCACTCCTTGTCCTTTAGACCTGTTATACTGCCAGATTCAGCTCAACTGGAAATGAAGGTACAACTATTTTCCCTAAGCCTTCTAAACAGGTATATCGAAACCCAAATTTTGTTCACTACCTATTTGTATTTTCTGATCTTGTGTTGACTGGCAATCTGTTAACTTACAAATGTATGGCCTCTTTTCATCCCATATCAATTTTGAACTGTTAACAAATATTGAGTGAATCTGTTGCGTGGGCTCTTCATTTCTTTCTACCTGTCAGGCAACTCTGATCTTTTAGAAACATCACATAAGAGTCTAAAGTTTCTGAGACTTTTCCCAAGTTTGCTTCAATGCGCCAAATGTTTGTGAGTCTGTGACTGCATCTGTATTTGATTGATTGTGCTTCTTTCAGCTACTTGAGTTATTTCACAATGATGAATTGACTTTTTAACCAGTACTTGATATTTGTAAGGGTGTTTAGCCATTAACAACTAAGGATTTGGAGGAGTTCATTTGTAAAATGGTCGTAAGCCCGTAACCTGTAATATTATTGTAAAAAAAATTTTCTTAACCTTGTGTGTAAATTTAGAAGCATGTTTTACCTACCGCTGTGGTTTGATCAGTTTCATTTAACTACTCTGTGTATTCTTTTAAATGAATCAAACAGATACCAGAGGATGCGCGCAGCAATGCATGGGTATCATTTGACGGCAAGAGAAGGCAACAGCTCTCTAGGGGCGACTCTGTCAAGATATGTATGAGCAAGCACCCGTTACCTACTGTAAACAAATCCGACCAAACTGGGGACTGGTTCCGCAGCTTGATTAGATGTCTAAATTGGAACGAAAGGCTCGATCAGAAAGCTTTATGAGTGCTTGCAATGGAGGTGGGAATCCTACTTCATTCTTCTTGATGTGTGTAGATACCTGTACATAACAGAAGCCAAATTGATTGTAAGTTCATATAGTCCCTACTTACAAAAGTATTAATATTCTTTTCCCACATTTGACATAGAGAATTAGGTCTAGATCAATTCTTGGAATACCAAAGTGTATTATTGCAATATTTTCTGACTCATAATCAATAACATAAGTCAATATAGATATCATCTACTCACTACGACTTATTCTGTCTTTGCTACACAATTGCTTTTTCCTTCCAATTCGATTTGGTATAGATTATTTTTTGCCTTTTTATGCTCTTTTTTTGGTCTTACGACCTCGATATCTTGATTACTCCGGCCACTATGGTTCGACGTTGTTGAATATATGTAGTGGGCGACCTTTCTAATTGTAGTTATTCCATGTGCTTCCATGATCGGGCTAAAGGGACGCTTCGATACCTTATCACTACATCCAACATCCATTACTTTTTTTTTTATGTTTTTTATTTGTTGTGATTGCAATTCGATTGTAGGTTATTTAGTTTTATTATCAATAACACAATTAAAATTCAAGGGGTCAAGAAAGTAGTGATGAAGTTTGGCCCCTGTTTTTTTTTTTTGTCTTTTAACTAGAAAATAATGCCATGAGATAGGGCGCCATTAACTCATGAAATTTGGAATATACTGACTACTGAGTTTCTTTCCTTTTTGTCCTATTAGAATGTTTGACTCTATAGCCATAAAAATTTCTAATCAAGTGTATATCTTTTTATCATGTGAGGTAATCTTAAAAGTAGGCATTTTGAGTAATAAGAAGTATATCAAAGGATTTTGGAATATATATATATATACCAAACTAAATTGAATGCATATTGTTGAAAATAGAAAGATTTCTTGCCAAAAAATATTAGAGAGATTAAAATGCATATTAGGGTAAACTTCAGGAGAAATATTAACAACTTGTCAATTGTTTTATATTTTAACTTATTGAATATGACAATGCTCTTCAATACTCTTTGTATTCCAAGAATTAGTCTAGGCCTACTATTAGTCAATACCATATGTTGGGAAAGAATATCACTGTCTTTTGTAAGTAATTAAGGTCTATATATATTGGGAGTTACTATTAGCACCCCTAAATGTTATTTTAGCCCCTCATTTAATTTAATGTTATTTAGCCCCCAATAAGTTAGTTCATGCTCTAAGCCTCCCCCTCGGTAGTGAACTCTCCATTGTATACCTTGTTTATATTTGCCTACCTTTCTCTTCAAAGAAAATCTTTTTTTTTTTTAATCTTTGTGATCTTCAACCTCCAACCCCTTCTAACACATCATTTTTTTTTCCTCAACTCAATTTGCTCCATATGCATTTCAATATTGATTTTTTATCTTTAAAAACTAAGATCCAACACAAATAAATGATTCTAACCATTCAAGAATATAAATCAAATATCAACCAAATACTATAATTCAAATGTTGCATTTGATAGTGAATTGTTGAGTGTATAGACAAAGAGAGGAGAAGAGGTATAGAGATTAGAAAGTAGAAGAGAAAATAAGATGAATCTATAATTTAATTTGGGTGAGATATAGAAAGTAAAAATTAAGTAGAAGATGAGAAGATGAGCGTGGTGAGTGAGATAAAAGTTAAGGATGAGTTTAAGGTTTCATTTAGAAAGGGATGTAGAGAAGTGAAAAGTAAAGTTGATGAAGGGTATAGAGAGTGGAAAGTAGAAAGGGAAAAAGAAATGAAATAGGTTCATAATTTAGAGTGAAGTTATTTATGTAATTTTACTTAAAGACATTTTAGTTTAAAAATGTATTAAATTAAATGGGGGGCTGATATAGAGTAGTGGGGGGCTAATAGTCGCTCCCATATATATGAATTATATGACTTAATGTACAAAAATATACACACATCAAGAAGAATGAAGTAGGGTTTGCACCTCATTTGGAAGCCATAAAGCTTTCTGATCTAGCTACCCTCCTTCACAATATTTTAATTTGTTGGCAGTAGATAATGTAGGTGCTTGGCTGCTTGCCCATAAATATATTAACAGAGTTGCCTCTTGAGAACTGATGCCTTTTCCATCAAATGGTTCCTTTTTTTTTTTGTTGATAACTATGGGTATACGCACCTTCCAGATACAAATGATCTCATAGAATCAAGTCGATTTCATCAAATTTATTGACAGGGAAAAACTGCTAATGAATGGTTTCATTGTCGATGCAAAGATTCGGACACGCAACACCCTTTCATTAGAAGAAACTTTCATGTAGTACTTACGCCGCTTCGCTACCCATATCGGATGGTATCAAATGGTACCTATATATTGAATTCATTCAAATGAGCTTTTTCAATTATAGTAGTCAAGTGCAAGTCTATTAAGGCATTAAGCACCTGAATTACCAAAGGGAGGTCAACTAAATGGTACCCCGTGTGAGGGGCACGCAGGATTGTCAAGTTGATCCCTCCCTTGTTAGCTTTGTTTGAAGTACTTTCCAAACAAGATAGAGGATTTTGTTAGCTTTGTTTGAAGTACTTTCCAAATAAGATATTTCAGTTTGGGCTGAGTTGCCATACCAAATGATCATTAGAATGAAACAATGGTTGTATCAATGTATTGATTTTGCCTACTTCAATTGCTATTTAAATATATTAGCATGAAACAATGTACTACTCTCACTAGACAAAAAAAAAAATTTGCCATAGTAGGAGGAAAAAAAAAGTTCTTAGCAAATATAGAGGTAGTATCATTTGCTCTCTTGTAAATGTATAGTTATCACACATAACATAAACAAATCATCATTTTAAGAGGATAACTAGGCTTAGTGACGTTGTCAACTATGCCTATAGGGCATTGAAAAAGGCATGCTTCTGCCTCTTAGAGGTTAGGTGTTCGAGTCCTAAAAAAAAAAAAAAAAGCTTAGTGACCTTAGTTGTTCGAATTAAAAGTCGGTAAGTATGCACCAAGTGCCTTGTATATGAACATGAAAATCCTATCTTTACCTCACTTAAAATTTACAAAACTTGGAATATAAATTAAAAAAAAAGAATAGACTTTTTGAAAAAAAAATATAAATTTCATTAATCATTCATGGCTCGATACAGGACCAAGACATAAAATCAATTACGCTAATAAAAAGTACATTGATTTGTTAATCTTATTTGTTCAAAAGAACTGTCATTAATTTGGCTGCGAATGCGATTATGAAATTGAAACAGTTTGACTTCGGGGACTGCTCTTACAACGTTGAAACCATATAATGAATAACAAAACTTTCGACAAGGGAAATAAAACCTAAGACTTCCAACAAGAGCAAACAAATCAAAAATTCTCAATTAAGGAAGACAAACTAAGTGTAAAAAAAAAAAAAAAACAAACAAACTAACTAACTAACTAACTAACTAAAGAAAATATCAATGCAGCCGCAGCTGCACAAATTCATGTTAAATCATTGAGGAAGATGTACCGCAATAAGGATGAAACCAATTTTTACAAATCTGACTAAATCTCTAGCTTAAGGAATAGGCTTAATTTATTTCAAATAAATAAAATTGAGTCGGAGCTAATTAGCTAAATAACTAAACAATAATACAACCACATGTGGTTTGTCAATGGAGAGAATGGTGGATCTTTAGAAAACCTGCAATCCCTTAGTCAACAATGCCATCAATCTCGCCACGACACCCACCCCTACATAGCTAACTTATTTCTCGTGCTCTATTCTCCTTTAAATACACATAACACAAGTACACAACAACCATGCGTAAACACACCCAAAACACAACAATTCTCCTTTTTTGTATTCAAATTTAAGAACATGGAGGAAGTGGACGAGTACTTCAAGAGGCCCGGGTCGGTTCCCTTTAAATGGGAGACCCGACCCGGGACCCCGATCCTCCGATCTCCGCCGCCTCAGCTCAAGCTCAGCCCACCACCTTCAGCGCTCCGCCGCTCCTCACCGCCTCACCCGCCCGGCCCACCACTACTCAAACTTCCAACCCGACCCGGCTACCGATCTAGGTCCGAGCTCAGACTCGACTCGGCCACTCGACTCAGTTCATCAAAACTAGTAACTTCTATTCATTGCTTGCCTTGTAGTTTTCTATTATTTAAAACCAGAATGATGAAGAAACCGAAGCCAGTGTTGTTGTTGGTCACTGAGTCGGACGCCGAGTCGACCGACTACGCGTCCGATCTTGAGACACTGACTCGCTGGTCCAACTCGGGCCGGAAGTCTCTGGTTCCCTCATTGGACTCTCCTTCCTCTCCTAGTTCTCTCTCTCCCAAATCTGCTGTTGATGCAGAGTGGGCTTCTTTTGGGCTCTTTTGAACAAACAATTTTTTGTGTTTAATTAGTCAAAATCAATGTAATTTCACTCTTTTTTTTTTTTTTTTGTTGATGATCTTGTATCATGGTATCTCAAATCATATCATGAGCAAAGATCCATACACCCGCAAATACAAGTGTGAGCAGACCCAATAAGTGGTATTAGAACAATATTTTATTTTATTTTTTTTGGTTACATGAGAATATCGCAAAAACTCAAGACGCTTTCAAAGATGTTCCCGACAAATCTGCCGTTAAAAAAGGAGTACCAACCGACTTAGGAAGCTGAGGCGCCGTAATTTGCCGGGCAATCCGCAGCTTTGATTGCCCTCTCTTAAACATGAACCCACCAAGCCTTCTCAAGCATTGGTAGACAACATTAATTCATAACACATTACACAACAATTGATTTGAGGTGTAGGCTTACTTCAAACTCTCATGAAAAGATACACCCAACAATCCATTTTGATGTGGGACTTAGAATATCTCCAATGAGACAAAGAATTGGGGTAAAAATGAATCCACCTATGATACAATCCACCTCCAACCCCAAAAATATTCTCCAATGATATCATGGATTCATAATGTTCATCCTATGTGGCATGAAATCAAAGTGGAGGGTGTTTATCACAATGTCTACATTTAGACATTGATAAACCGTCACGTAAGCATTATTGATTTTTTAAAAGTTTTTATTTTTTTTTAATTAAAGCTTTTATCAATATTGTGAAAATTTAAAATAAAAGTGTCAACTCATCAATCCACTGGTCTAAATCTACATTACCATTGGAGAGACATCTCTCCACATCCATGATGTGACATTAATCCATAGTCTAAAGCTTTGTTTGGTTTATTTTTGCCAACTTACAGTCCGAGTATAAATAACTCCATGAAGTGAACTTACAGTGTAAGTTCATATTTCATGTTTGGTTGAACTTTAAACTTGCGGGGAAATTACAAATTTTTAAAAATAATAAAATGTGAGAATAGACATAAATGCCTTTTAAATATATTTTTAAAATAAAAAAAAATGATTTGTGAATGTTTTGTGATGGGTATTTTTGTCCATTGAACTTTTAGGAGTTATTTCCCTATGGGGGAGGGAAGGGGAGATAACTCACCCCCTCCCCTGTAAGTTGGGCCCCTCCCCTGTAATTTGGGAGAAATCTCACAGGGAGTTGGACAACCAAACACATAAATGCATTTTAAATATATTTTAAAATAAAAAAAACCATGATTTTGTTCTTGCTCGTCAAACGACGAGTAGTTTGACAACCATTTTCGGGTTTTTCTAACTCTTTAGTTGCGAATTTCTTGAGAAAAAAATTGTTTTGTCTCGATGCCGGATGACCGAGAGGTTTCTCGTAGGTGACGGTGCCGGAACGACCATAGAAGTGCTACCGTAACTCTCGGCATTGAAGAAAGTTTGTCCAGAATGAGTAGTACATTTTGGTCCATTATAATGTTACTTTGTTTGTATTGCGGGTAATGCGTTATCTTGTAATTTTCCAGGACTACAAGGACACTTTTACACCTTCTAAGCCATTCCCTCTCGCGAAGCTTTAATTTCGTGGCTTCAACTGATTAGTGGCGAGTTATTTCCGATGACTATGGGGGAAGAAAGTCGGAGATAACTCACCGGAGGCACCTCAGGTGTCGAGGCACCCCGAATCTCCAATCGGATTTGAGTCCTCCCACTCCACAAAAGCTTCTGGCGGAAGAAATGCAAGGTTCCACAAATGCGTCGTGCTAGTCGACGCATGCAAAGTGGTTCTAACATGGCTTATAGTCATTGCTTAGAACCCGGATTGGTTGCCACATGTCGATGCCATTATCGATGTGGTTTCCGATGGGAATTGTGGATATAGGTGTATAGCCTATGGACTTGGACTTCCGACGTAGACGGATGGAGGATCTGTGCGTAGACGGATGTACGATGAGATTATCGGGTATGAATACCTATGGCGGAAGTGCTTGGCTCGAGTTACATTCCTACCTCTACGTAGTACTCAGACGTCGTCATTGCCTAGACAACCAAACAAGATTATTCATTGGGTTGCTAAGTTCTATGATTTTTTTGTGAATTGGTTCCCCCTAATCGAGATATTTCTATATTCTACCGTTCACTTTGACAGGTGCGGTGCGGTTGACCCCCATATCGAACAAGGCTTAAATTTACATTACCGTTGAAGAGGCTCTTATGCCTAGTGGCGGAGCCTAGGGCAGGCATAAAAAAAAAAACATAGTAATAATCTAATCTTAACACATATTTAGTCTACCGCTAATTATTTTGATTAGCCAAGTTCACAGGGAACCTAAACAAAAAGCCCACTCCCAAGTGTCGCGTGCTTTAAAAAAAATCCAATAAAAAAACGAACGCACAAACAAAAGGAAAAAAAAATACAAAAAAAAAAAACCCCAAAAAAATACAAAAAAAATGTTTTTGCTTGTAAGTTATAACCTTCTTGATTTTTACGCTATATCTTGCCTGTTTTAAAATTCACCATTTACCACATATACACCAATAAAATAAGAAAAGAGACAAATTGTGGTTCTTTGGCAAAAAAGAACAACAAGAGATATCGGTAATTCTACATTCCATTCACTTTTTTTTTTTTTTTTTGAAAATCCATTCACCTATTTTGCAAGCGTAGGTAAATTCTTTTTTTTTTTTTCTTAACTTTTCCATCCTATTTTTCTTTAATAATTTATATTTTCGATCTATCCTTTAATTTGTCTTTGTTTTTGTCTTGTTGGTTTGCTTCTTTCTTCTTTTCTTCTTTTAAATATCATCAATACCCTAAGCCTACATGTGTAAGTTGATACGCATTATTATGCATTCGAATTAGGTGATTCTTTTCAAGTTTTTTTTTTTTTTTTCTAGATTGTTAATTTTAAATAATTGTGCTACGTTAATTAAGTTAATAGAACATTGTGAAAAAAAGATCGAAGGCTCTCTATTGATTCTTTTAATTTGATAATTGTAGTGTTTTTCAACTATATAAATTGTGCATTAAATAATATACGTTGATGATTGTAGTCTACAAACATGCATAACTGATAAAAAAAAGTGGTAGTATGCGCATGAGCACAGACACGTGGATCTAACATGCACTCGTCGTTCGTTATTCGATACTCCTTGAGATGCGTGCATGCTTAAGAATCAAGGGATGCCAAAGCGCGTTCGAGAATCAAGGGCCACGACGAGAGTATGTTCGACCCGTGCACTAAAGTATTTTTCAATTGTATATACAAAAAAATATACATTAGTTTTAGTCTGGGGCTTCTAAAAAATCTAGCTCCGCCTCTGTATACGTCACTTCAGTTATGCAATGTATTGTGAGTTACTGTCGTCATTCTAACATTTCCCTTTTCTTTTTTTTTTTGATATTGACCAAAATATTACCTTGAGAAATCACAATTTACCCGCTGCGAGGCTCGACCTCTTAATCTTTTGCTAAGTAATTTCATATTAAATTGGTGAGTAATCCACGTAGTTGGTAGTACAAATATTGGAATTTGAAATCATAGTGGCCTAGTGGGTACGAGAAAGTTTTTGAATTTCTTGAGTGTTGATGAGTTTGAATGGCAGAGCACCTCTGCTTTGCTCTGCTTTATATTCTGTAAAGGCTGTTCATTCTAAGGCCTTGAAAACTGGGCAACTCTTGTGGGATCTCCATTTGTCAACGCGTTTGTTGAATGGCTACACAAGATGTGGTGGGGTTGATCACACCTGCCAACTGTTTGATGAAATGTCTGTGTACAGTGAAACTAAAGGAGTGGCATTGGATGTTGTTTGTTGGAATTCTATCATAACTGGTTTGATTCATGGTGGAAGGGATGTGACGGGTTTTCAATATTTCAATCATATGAGAATCTACTTTTCTGGTCAATGTTGTAGGAATGATTTTGAGTTTGATATAGACATGGGTCCTGACTCTTACACTCTTTCTAGCCTACTCTCTTCAAGCTACTGTCTTGAGAAGACTGTGAGTCCTGGGATGCAGCTTCATGGGTACGCCGTTAAGAGTGGCGTCATATCAGGCATTTCTGTTGGAAATGCATTAATCACCTTGTATGCGACATGGCGTTTTGCACCCGATTCAAGGCGTGTTTTCGAGTCGATGCCGTGGCGGAATGTGGTGTCATGGACTGCTATTATATCAGGATATGCTCAGCAGAATGACCACGAAGAGGAGTCTTTGAGGGCATTTGTGGCTATGATGAGGGAGGACTTGATGAGACCCAACCAATTCACTTTGGCTTCTATTTTCAGCTCATGTAGTAAACTGGGATCACTCTCTCAAGGTCTTCAATTCATTGCCTTGGCTTTGAAGATTGGCCTAATTTCAGATATCCATGTACAAAACTCAATTGTCGGGTTCTACTCGGAATGTGGTTGCGTAGAAGAAGCAAAATCTGCATTCGAATCCATTGCCAACCATGATCTTGTATCTTGGAATTCTCTTCTCAAAGGGTACTCTCAGCTGGGGCGAGGCGAAGAAGCTCTCGTAGTTTTCAAGTATATGCTAACAAGAGGCGAGACTCCAGACTCCATAACATTTTTATCTGTTCTATCGGCTTGTAGGCACACTGGAATGGTCTCCCAAGGCATTGAGCTATTGAGGGCAATGAAGATAGACCATGGAATCGAACCGCAATCCGAGCACATCTCATGTGTAATTGACTTGCTAGCTCGAGCAGGACAACTTCGTCGAGCAAAGGAATTCATTGAGGGGGTGCAATGTGAACTTGGTGATTCGGTCTGGAGGACGCTGCTAGGAGCCTGTCGAGTCCATGGGAATGTGGAACTGGCGGAGCTAGCAGCTTCGAAACTCCTTGAGTTGGATTATAGTGATAGAGAGGCTCATGTTGTTCTGTCTAATGTCTATGCTGCAAGAGGAGATTGGAAGAAGGTTGGAGAGCTTAGAAAACTGTTTAGAGAGAAAGGTGGATTGAAGGAACCGGGGCGTAGCTGGATCGAAGGGGCGAACGGGGTTCATTCTTTTGTGGCGTCGGATTGGAACCACCCTTCAATGAATGAGATTCGGACATTGTTGATGTTTCTTACAGACCATATTAGAGAGTTGATCGTGAAAGATGATATAGATTGTTGGGTGTAAAGGTGAATTATGCATGCATGAATATACATAGGAGTAGTTCAAATTTGACCTTTCTTTTGTTTGCTATTAACAATCCCAACAAGATCAACATGTTCAAATATTCATCACTACTGGTTTCTGAAGCTAAAGAAAATATTGCAAAAAAAAACAAGGACTTGTGTCTTACGATGTGTTTAGTTGCAATTCACTGATGGATATCAGAAGGCCTAAAACTCTAATTTTAGGCAACTATTTGGTTAAATCACTATAGGCCTATGTTTTGTTTTGTTTTTTTTTTTTAGGGCCGCTAAGGGCACCCCATCGTTTAATGAGGGCACCCAAAGTATTTGTAAAAATTCCAACAAAACTGGAGAAGACCATTTTGCCCTTGTATATATAGTGATTAAAACCCCACAAATCATTTTGACAAAGAAAAAAAGGCACCCCACCACAAGGTTGAACCACAAAGCCACATTGCGTTTGGCGAGCGTTGATCGATTCTTGCGGATTGACATCATCCGACAGCGAGGTAACAATGTTTGACAACCATATGATGGTTTTTTAGAACTGTTTAGTTGTGTAAAAATGTGAAAATGATGATTTGTTTGTCAACGTAGGGTTTGGTAATTTCTTCAAATCCGAACTTGTTTCCACTATATAATGGAGGATTATACTACTACTGTGCAAGAGGAGGTCGAACTCACGGTAATTTTGCAAATTTATTGTGTATTTTATGCTGTTATCCGAAGTTTTTGTCTTGGTGCGCGATTGTTTTGGCCTCGCAGGACCGAGATGTATAGTAATGTCTCGGTCATAGAGGACCGAGAGGTTTCACGCAGGTCACGGTATGGTACGACCGAGAGTACTGAGTAACTCTCGGTCGTACGTGAGCGAGACTCTGAATAAAGTATCGGACCTGTACAACCGAGAACCTGTTTTTTGGGGAGTTATGGTGATTGTGCTGTACATTTTGGTCGATTATAATGTTACACTGTTTGTATTGCAGGTAATGTCGGTTTGTACCCTATTTCCAGACTACAAGGACACGTTTACACTTTGTAGGCCCTTCCCATCTAGAGAAGCGGTTGTTTCATGGCTTCAAATGATAGGCCGTGAGAACATGTTTGTGCTAGTGACAAAGCACTCTGACGCCGGGGGCATTAAGCGCAGGGGAAGGGTGAAACTTGCATGTGAGAGGTCTGGGACATATAGGGGAATGTCACAAAGAGTTGGGAATGGTAAAACAGCAAAAAATTGCTTTGAAACTAAGAAATGGGACTGAAGAAGAGGAAACGGCGATGACTCAAACTGGTACCAAGAAATGTGGATGCCCTTTCATTATCAACGTAAAGGAAAATGCTGACTCATTGTGGTATGTAACTGTTATATGTGGGAGGCACAATCACGAGCCCGCAAAAAACTTGGACGGCCATTCATTTGTCGGGAGATTGGATAAGGGGGAGCAGGAAGTTGTGGTGCAAATGACAAAGGGGAATGTGAAGCCAAGAGACATCCTAAATACGTTGAAGCAAAGAGATGTTAGAAATGTATCGACAATGAGGACAATATATAATGCAAGACAAAAAGTCTGAAATGAGGATGCGGGTGGGAGGACTCAAATGCAACAATTGTTGCACATATTGGAGAAGAATAAGTGGATGTCATGGCATAGGAAGCATCCCGTTACGAATGTTGTCACCGAGTTATTTTGGTCACATCCCGACTCGATAAAGTTGCTAAGGTGTCTCTTTCATCATGGCCAGCTCCACCACTACTGCTCCCGCCCACATTACGATCTGTTTCTATCGTGTTCCCCGCCTCTGAAGAGTCACTGCTACTAGACTCCGATGCATGCCCCTCCTCTTCCCCTCGGGCAACAACAAGATCCTCAGGTCGCCCGGCATTGAGGGTCGAACCCTCATCGTGCAAATGTAACCTTCCACGAGTACCATCTACCTTCGCCTTGCCCTTAACATCCTCATTCTCCTTCTCTTTCTCTTTCCGGTACGATGTTGTCGGGGGTCTCCGGCCACCTCGCCCCAGGTTAGGCCTCGAGACCTCAACTCCAGCCTCCTCCCTAGTCACCGGTACCTTCGGATGAGCCATACTTGAAAAAATTACAACATATAAGCGCATGGAACAGAACCCAAAAAAAATTTACAAAAAAATAGTTCAAATTCATCCATTTCTGATGTCTCGGTCAAGCAGGTTCGTCAAATAACCCATATTTTCGGTCACCCATGATCGACAATTCCTCCAATATATCGGCAGGGTACAATCGAGTCCAATGAAAAGATCTCGATTATCCACCACCGAGATTGCTTGAGCATTTCAATTCGCCTTGCTCTCGCCAATCACGCCCGACCTACTCTAACACTTTCGCCAGTGTACAACCGAGAGTATGAGTAAATTCTCGATTGTACACCACCGCCGCCACATTACCTAGCACTAATTCTAGCTCTCGTCACATCTCGGCCGAGACAACTAGAGTACTCTCGGCCATGCGTAACCGAGCCACCGTGAGCTTTTCCGGCCTTTGTGGCCGAGACTTCGACTTCCCAAAAATGTAGCTTCTGTCGGCCATGCTTGGCCGAGACAGTTAGCACATTCTCTGGCCTGTGTGGCCGAGAACCGCGAATTCCCATTTTTTTAACTATTGAACAAACCACCACTGCAAATCACAACTACTCTACCAAATGTAACTTAATTACACTAAAAACGTACCTTCAACCGAGCGATTTTGCGCAAATAATGTGTGTTCGACGAACTTCAACCGAACCCTAACTTGGAGACGAAATCGGCTCACACCACGACCCTACGAACTGCAAAAAAGCCGTATACCGAAGGAGAAACACAAGGCGAGACACGATTTCGGAGATTCCTCTCACTGGTCGGTTCAAACCAAATGGGTTCTTCGAGTCGAGATCCGTGAAGGTGGTGCTGGGGGTGGTGGGGTGCAGCGGGATTTCCACGAGGGGTATTTTTGGTATTTCGGGTCTAATTTTTGGGTGCCCCGGGTAAATTGGTTTGTGCCCACATTAACTGGGTGCCCTCATTAAATGGTGGGGTGCCCTTAACAGCCTTTTTTCTTTTTTTTTTTCGTCAAGGCACTATAGTCCTTTTAATTATAAACATTCTAACAACACATCAATAGTATAGGGTTTAGGGCAGAGTTACTAAATAATCTAGTAACCAACAAAGATTATGGTTGAGTGTGTGGTGGCCCTGCAGCGGAGGAGCTGCCGCAAGGCCGACCCAGAGTCGTCGTGTCGTGCGCTCCTCGCTCAGTGGGCCCAGCTACACGTGTTCGACACCTGCCCGTTCATCTCATGTCTCTATAATCGTGTCCACGTGTGCATTACCAAATTAATTAGTTGATTATTCATATTTTTTTCTTAAATTGTTTCCTTCAAGTATTTAAAATTCCTTAAATTCAATTGTATGTATCTTATTCGAGTCCTAGCCGTGCTAGTGGTTTATATTTTACAAGTTAACAATAAATCATCATAAGCCTTTAATCAAGTAAAGTATTAAATTAGGTGAGAAACATTATCCATATGAGCATGTCCTACTGTAGAAAACCCGAAAAAGTACTATGTAAATAAGTAACAATACCGTAAAATAGTGTATATATACAAGTACAATGTCACTCCAATCTCCTAATATCCAAAATGGTACAAAATATCAAAATAATCATGTACTAGTAGATCCTCGACAGTTGGCATTCAAATGTAGTTGCCTAGGATCCCCTTGCCTTTACTTGTACTAGGATCCGCACTCAATCATCACAAAAAGACAGACGACGAGTCCAGTGAGTAAAATCTAAAGGAACCCTTCTAAGCATTCGCAAAATAAAGTAAAGAAATGCAAGAAATACTGTTAAGTAATGACGCGTGCCAAACGCGTCAATAAAATATTTTAACTAAACCAACTATTTTGTAGAATAGTGGCAAAAGGTTGATCCCACAGGGATTGATATTCTTTTTAATGTCAAAAACAACAAAAGGGAAATCGGGGGAGGGTTTAAGAAAGTGATTTAATTAACTAATCTAAACACTAGGAAAATAAATAAACAATAGAAATAGCTTTACAAACAATTAATGAAAAACACGTAGGTCAAGGCATACAAGTTCGGTTCGAATAAAAGATTGAATTTTGTGACGACCCAAAAATCAAATAAACCTGCCATAGGGGCAATTTAGTAAATTCTCAAACCCTAAACTAATGCAGCCCTTACATAAATTGAATTTAAAACCTTAAACCCCCTTTTTGTTCAAAACCCCAAATTTGAAGAGAGGTGGAGGAGAAAACAAAAGCCACACAGATTTCAAAATAAGTAATCTTTAACTATTCAAGTTCTTGTTATATGAAGTTTTGGTGAGGATGGTGGTGAGGATGGTACACAAAAAGGAGAGGGGTAATGTCGCCGCCGCCAGAGAGGAAGGCAGCGAGTCAACACCGTCGTTGGAACAATGGTGGCGCCACCAGGCTGCGCCCACCATTAATGTAGAGAACAAGGGGAATGGAGTGGTGTCGTGACCACCCTCACCCCTCCAAGAGGCACGCCAGTCATATCCGGCAGGGGCACGGTTGCGCCCCTGGCCAGCCATGGTCGGGAAGGGTACCCGACGCCGCCCAGCATTGAATGGCTAGTTAACCATTAGTAAAAAAAGTAATGATTCACTTAGCACTTTGCCCATAGGCATAGTGCAAAATTAATGGTAAAAAAAGGTAATGAAACCATTTAATGCTGAGTGGGCCAGAAAAAAATTACAAAAGTACATATAAAATTACTTTAAATGAGGGAAATGAGGTGGAAATGGTTTTTTCCCAAAATAGACAATAACGCCTAATCAAAAGGCGTTATCACAATGGGTTGGTTTTTTTACTGACGTGGACACATGGATAACCCCTTTTCAAAAGGCGTTATCTATGTGTCATGGTCACGTGGGACGAAGTACACTGATAGCGCCTTTTGAAAAGGCGCTATCAGTGTACATGACCACTTGGACATTACGCATCGGGGTACACAAATAGCCCCTTTTGAGAAAGCGTTATCTGTGTACCTACCCTTCTTCCTTGCGCAGACCGGGACGCAGAGAATATATTCTCTGCGTCCCGGTCAGCGCGAGGAAGAAGAGTACATGCTAGGGAAGAATGGTAGGTCACGGGTGTGTTGTAGGGGGTCGGGTATTTAAGGAGGGGAGGGGCAGAGGCCGGTGAAGGTGTCTGGTGTGGCTGGTGTTGGCGAGAGAGAGGAGGCGACGGGTCGGGACGTGGAGTTGTCGACCAGCAGTGGAGAAGGAAGAGAAGGAGTTGACGAGCGACAGAGCAAGGAGCCGCGGCAATGAGCGAGGGAGTAGACAGAGCTGCGGCAACCGAGCGAGGAGTGGAAGAAGCTGCGGCGTGGTGTGTCGCGGATCAATGGCAGCTGAGGCGAGGGTGCGCGGAGCCGAGGCAGGGGTGCGGAGCTGGAGCGAAGGAGCGCGGAGCGCAGTGGGAAGCGGGCCAAAATACGTCCCAACGGAGGAGAATGAGGAGGAGGTTAGTTTAGTTTCGTTTAGTAGTTTAGTTGATCGTTTTTTGGTTGTTTGTTTAGTTAGTTAAGTTAGTTTAGTTTAGTTTGTTTGTTTTGTTTAGGTAGTTAGGTTAGTTAAGGTTAGTTAGTTTAGTTTGGTTAGTTCCATTTAGTTAGTATGTTTAGTTTGCTATGTCAATTAAGTTAGTTTATTTTTGGTCTTCATGTTAGTTATTTTAGTTAAGGTAGTATGTGTGAGATTCGTCACGGCCTTCATTGAACCTCGACACAAGAAACACCACAATGTCATGCACAAAGTTAAGTATGCATCAATGCAGCTACTTTTTATTCTTTTCAACTAGAGTCGAACCCAAGACTTTTCCAAAACTTATAATCTATGTTTATTTGGTTAATGCTGATAACTGAGCTTTTATATACATATATATATATATATATATATATATATATATATATATATATATAAATCATGACAAAACTTTTGTCATGTATGAAAAAACATGTTAAGGATTTTCATGTTGCCATAACTAAACAGATGGATCTGCTTCAACTCGTTTTTACTTGTTTTATAACACATCTTTCTGACCATATAAGTGCCATTTTACACATAAGAACCACTAGGAATTGCGTTATATCATACAACTAAGGCATACAAAGTAAGGCAAAATGTATGGTACTACTGGGTGTAAAAGAGAACAGCTTAAGCAAAGAAAGACACGCACACCTTGCCAAATGAGATATGGCAGACCTTCAGCTACTCTTCATATTAAACGACCAATATAGGTGGCAGGGAAGTCACATACATAATTCATGTTAAAAAAAGCAATACAAAGCTAACACAAATTCCTTGATTTCACAATATCATTTCAAATGTGCTAAACTACAATTTTATTTAATATTTTTGTATACGATTTTTCAGTGCCCGGGTATTCGAGACTTCGCCGTGACTAGTCAAAAAACTCGGGGTTGATAGTGATACATATAAATGTGCGATATAGGCCATTTTCTATTGATATGTAGTGACATAGGTATTGTATTTTTGAAAAATGGTTGATATGATTATTTAATGGTATGTCTGCTAAAAACATTTAGTAAGTCAAACTCAAATGAATGAGTATGCTTTGTAGTTGCGCTATTAATGCGATCTTCTACATCAGAAAGTTTCTTATGAACTAGTTCAGTAGGTTTGATCGTTTGACATGTAAGTATGACTTAGTATGTGATTGGGAGTGCAAAGAAATGAGTATGCTCTGTAGTTGCGCTGTTATGACGATCTTCTACATTAGAAAGTTTGCTTGCGCGTTAACTCCATTATTAACCAACTAGTTCACTTACTATATTTGTGCATTTGTGTGTATTCCTTTTACATCATTGTTCGATAACTTATGTAGGTCATGAAAAATATGAACATCCCTTTTCTATTCTATACGTACAGCGAAATTGTTAATGGGTTAAATGACATTGTGTATAGCGCACCCCATCAGTAGTGTTGATGGTTAAGTTTGGGAAGAGTTGCCGTCAATTGAAGCATGACGTGTGTAACGCATTCAATATCTCATCGCCCGAGACTCTAGTGGAGACGACATATCGCCACGTGATAATCCTCCCCGGAGGTTCGCATTATTACGTCCCTATATTGCTGCACAATACGACACATTTCGACTTAATGTAGGAGACGGTGGTCGATTTACCAATAACTACAATGATAGAAATCTATGTGACATTTGAGTCACTCGACTCAGTTCAAAATCGTACGTTTCATGCCCAAGTTCGTGATGAACACGTCGGCACGCCAAACACAACATTAATGATTAAAAGGCTGCATACGCAATCCCCACAAGGTGAGGTCGTTCAAGATGGATTTGTTAGTCCATTACATGAAGATATTAATGCCTGTAATGTCGATGACGTTAACGAGAATGCCAATACTAAAACTGATGAGGACATACGTCCCAACGAAGATGCTCAAGCAACTGTCGATTGGGATAACGTCAATGTTTGCACGAATGATCCAAGCTATGAACCCCCGGGTGCGGAGAATGTGGAAGATGATGAGCAATTTGCTATTGATGAAGAGATTTTGTTAGAGGAAGCAAGTGATGATGAAGTTCACCAACCAATACCGGTATATCGCGAAATCGATTGGGAAGTGGCTAATTCCACTATGACCCAACATTCCCATCAGCAAACGGGGGGGGGGGGACATGTCTAATTTCAATTTGGAGATAGGGATGACTTTGACAATAAAAAAGACTTACAACTTGCCGTTGAAGTCTGACATGTTAATAAACATTGTCAATTCCATGTGATGGAATCGACTACAACTACGTGGGCGATTAAGTGCAGAAGTGCTCCACACGGGTGTTTGTGGCGTCTTCGTCCTTGTTTGCAAAAGAAAACACAATTATGAGAGATAACACAGTTAGACGTACCGCACAAGTGTATTAATCCCGATGTAGAACGCGGTCATGCCCAACTTGACGCCAACATGATTGCACGAGAGATCCAAAGCGTCGTCAAGAGCGATCAAGCAATCACTATCAAAGCATTAGTTCAAATAATAAAAGGAAAATACGGTCACGAAGTCAACTACAAGCGAATGTGGGATGCCAAACGGAAGGCAATTGCATGTGCATTTGGAGATTGGGATGAGTCATACGCTTTATTACCAAGATGGTTGGCGGCTGTGAGGAGTAAGAGTCCGGGGACAAGAATTGAGTGGTCACATAGACAATGGGCTACTGATGAGATAAGAACTGCGTCTCCACAATTTCGACGTGTATTTTTTTGCATTTGAAGCATCAATACATGCTTTCAAGTTTTGCAGGCCTTTGATTCAGATTGACGCGACATTCTTGTATGGAAAATACAGTGGGAAGCTAATGGTTGCAATCTCTGTTGATGGCAATGGACACATATTATCGGTTGCATTTGCCGTTGCAGAAACCGAATCAACTGATTCGTGGGGGTGGTTTTTGAGGATGTTGCGCAAACACGTGATAGATAGAGATGGAGTTTGCTTTATTTCTGATCGTCGCCCTAGCATTTTAGAGGCGGTCAACAACCCAAGCAACCATTTTTGTCCCCCTCATGGGTATCACTGTTATTGCTTGCGACACTTGCTTAGTAATTTCGGCACCCAGTTCAAACCCCTTAAAAATACTCATAGGTCGAGCAGCAGTTCAACATCAAGAAAGAAAATTTAATGCGTGCATGGAGCGTTTTGCATACTTATCATCACGAACACCTCAATGTCTGCAATATGTAAATGCCATCCCCAAAGAACTATGGGCTCAATCGCACGACAGAGGCATGCGGTACGGATGGATGAATTCTAACGGTGTTGGTATGTACGAAATACAATTTACGTTTTGCACTCAATACATACAGTAATCGCATAACCAATATTACTTACACGAATGTTATCGTCAATTGCAGAGTGCTTTAACGGTGTATTGAAGGGGGCACGATTCTTGCCAATAACAACAATGACTCATATGATATACTACAGATTGGTGACATACCACGAGCAACACAACTAGGAAATCAATGATGCAATCTCAAACGGACAAGCGTACACTCAATATGTCATGGATAAACTCACGAAAAATGAAAAATCCGCAAGGAGGCATCAAGTCACTTTGATCAATCGCGACATTGGTGAGTTCGAAGTGTAGACTGGAAGACATGGAGATCGCATGTATAAAGGCAACAACACCCAAGCCGTCATCCTAAAGGACCGGGGTGCAGTTGTAATAAATGGCAGTCGTTTGGTTTCCCTTGCTCACACGTGATAGCTGCATGTGCATTTATTTGAGTGAGCTACGCGCAGTTCATCGAGCCATACTATAGGATGGATGTGTAGGCACAATGTTACTCATACAATTTCAAGGTCATCCCAGATGAGAAGTATTGGCCAACTTTTGGGACGAAGATCATACCCGACCCAAGGCGCAGATGTGGCCGAGGGAGACTTAAGGGATCGTGAAGACATAACGAGATGGATTTTCCTAATGTGCAAAGGCCTTTGTGATGTGGCATATGTCATCGAGAAGGACATAAAAGAACAACATGTCTAAATAAAGACCGTGAACGAGTCCCAACAAGGAAGAATCGGTGTGGTATTTGTCGTTCAGAGGGACATAACAAAAAAAAATTTCCAAGCAGACCTCAACCTTCCAATGAAAACATATAGTCGATTTTCTATAATGTTTGAAATAACTTAAGTTTGTGCATATGTTGCTTTTGAGCATTTACGCATTTGTTTTTGTGTGAACATTTATGAAATAGTTATCGTTTGGTTTCAAACAACACTCTAATTCTTTTTATAACATTCGTTTGTAGTTGTACAACAATGGATCCAGGTCCTTCAGATCCATCACTTTTGCAACTCCAATCTACACACATATCAACTCGAACCTGGAGGGGTGAGGTAAATTGTTTTACATGAATACGTCAAATTTACAGCAATAAAGTGTCAAAAATATAGATTAATACATTATCAATTATAAGGTGTATGAAACAATGCGTGTACGTCGAAGACGTGGGCATTGATCGAACGGTGCAGTATTATTCGAGGATGGTCTCATATCTTCGTTCCAGTGGGTTCTATGAGATTTCCCGGGTAGCATTTTTTAGCTTTAATTGGGCTTTGATTACTGCGTTCGTAGAGAGATGGCGCCCTGAGACGCATACATTTCACATGCATTGTGGAGAGTGCACAATTACACTCTAGGACATATACGTACAGCTTAGATTACCTATCGAAGGTATGCCTGTGACGGGAACGACAGATACAGACTATGCCGATGTCTGCGCAAGGCTACTTGGTCGAACTCCTGTTGGAGATGACGTTATTGGTTGTAAACTTAAAGTCGATTAGCTTGAGCGTAATGTATCAGTTATAGATGATGAGAGTGATGAGGAGTCAATGCAACGTTATGTTCGATCGTACATACTACAACTTATCGGTGGTTGTCTTTTCACCGACAAGTCCAATCGATTCGTACATTTGATGTTCCTACCATTGCCGGAGGATTTCCAAGTAGCTGGGCAATATATTTGGGGGAATGCATGTTTGGCTTATTTGTACAGGGAGTTGTGTCGCGGATCTTGCGCAGGGGCACATGAGGTTGCAGACGCGTCAATTCTTGTACAACTGTGGGCATGAGACAGATTTCCATTCATAGCACCGCGGCGCCTGCGTGTTTCTAGAGTTCAATTACGAACGGTGGATGGAGAACATATGCTTATGAACGTTCCACTGGGACATAGGTAATACAAGTATTTTTCATTAATTTGCTAAAAACCCTTATCCAATTTCATTTATCTTAACTTATTATTTTCTACACAGATGGCTCGATGCATTTTCGATTACACAAATTGCGACGCACGTCGTATCGGCTTACAGTGATGCACTCCACTCGCAAATGCATGAGGATGATGTGGTATGGCAACCATATACTGAAGTCATGGGGTCTGTTCTCGAATACTGCACTAACGGTCATGGTAGTTGGCTTTCGATGTGTCCCCTTATTTGTTTCCACATAGTCGAGTGACATCGACTAGAAAGGGTTATGAGACCATTCAGAATGATACAAGCGGTGCCACCAAATTGCGCTTATGACGCCCCCAACTACACCGCATCGAATTGTGTGGACATCATCATAAAAATTGGGGGCCTTTTCACGCAAGCTATATACACATGTGGGAAAATCGTGAGGACACCTGTGACGGCCCCAATTTTTCACGAATTGGGCCCCGCCGGCCTAAACCTACGTCCCCCGAGCCAGTCTCGCAAGGTCAACGCAGGCCTAGTCGGCCTTCCAATCCATCATTATCAGTACATTCAACATTTACAGTTGAGTTATTAATATTTTTCGATTTTTACAATTTTAGCGGAAGCAACTAATAAGTTTAATAACTCAACAAAAATAAAAATCAGGGAGTTAGGCAACCTAATTGTGGAACTCAGTAAATATCATCAGAGGAGAGTAAATACAAAATATACAAAAATGTCACCTAACTATGAAGTCTTCCCTCTGCTAAGCGTCTGCGGCTCTGCACTCACTCAAAATAAAAATGACGAGCCCAGGTAAGTAAATCCAGTAGGACATATACATAAATAACGAACGCATGAATATACCAGACTGTAAACAATCCATCGATGAGTGATGCCAAATAACAAGGAGTCCCGACAAAAAAGTCGTCGAGTCGCGGCAAAAGCCAGCAGACTCGTGTTAGGGCGAGCCCCCTTGCCTCCCAACCCTAACCCCTGCCGACTATGAGATATCTACGGACCCGGATAAGTGCCCTCAACGTACACTCAATTGGGAGATATCGACGGCGTACGGATAAGAGCTCATATTCGCAGATAAACAGTAACCATGACTCGCTTGCCAATGGACCCCCTCAATCGACAACAATTTAACGATAGCTATCATCACAAGCAATGAACAACAATAAACAATAGTCAATGGAGAAACATGAAATACTGTATAAGTTCCTAACTGGTTTACTTACCTTGATAAATCGCGAATCTTAAAATGTTTCGTTCGCGTCTCGATTTTCGCACCGACACCCAACTCCTAGTCCCTGGTGTCCATTTAAACATTTGATGGCTTATTTTATTTCAAATTATACAAATCATACTAACATTAGGCGAAATAAATCTCACCTCATTCGCGTCGTCGCGATTTCGTCGAAATCGAGCAACCGACTAGTCGACACCGCGCCACCGCATCGTCGGCGCCGTTGCCGCCGCGTGCCGGCCGCCTTCGCACCCCGACGGCCACCCGCCGACACCTCCGCCGGCCACCCATGCTGCCGCTGTCTCACCGTGTTACGTCGCGTCGCCGCGCTTCGCACGCCATTATCGCTGCGATCCGCCCGCTGCCATGCCGGAGTCGCTGTCGTCTCGCTGGTGCCGCCGCACCGCCGTCCAGCCACGGCCGCTACCGGCCGCAGCCACGCCGCCTCCCGATCCGCCACTGCCATCGCGTTACCGCGTCATCGCGTCCCTGCTGATCGCGCTGCTGGCCACTCCACCGCTGGCCGGTGCCGCCGCCGGTCCGCCACTGCTGGCCGTGCTGCCGCTATCAAATGCAGCGCCACCCTTCTTCTTCTCTTCTTCCCCCGCTCGATTTCTCCCTCTCCGCCATTTTTTCCTCTCTCGTCTCACGAGCTCTCCCGACCTCTTTTTTTTTTTTTTTTTTTTTTTTTTTTTTTTTCTTTCCTTTCAATCCTTATCCAAATCAACTTTATATATATATATATTATATACATTTTCTTTTTCTTTTCTTTATTTAAATCACACGAATCTCGAGACAACTCAACGACCGCGCGGCACACATCTCGAGGCACCAATTCGTCTCATTTTCAAACTCTCGATACTCGCTCTACACGCAACACGAGGCATATCCAATGCACATTTTAACACCACATAAAGTCATTATTTCGATCCCACGTCGGCACGCGACTCGAGTCGCGTCCCACTTTGTATTTTGACTCACCGAATTCCTCGCATAATTAGCATTTTCATCTCAAATTGGATTCGGACATACGTATTTTGACGAGTGGGTCCCACATATGACTTTGACTTGACACGTGGCACAAGTCAAATTTTTTAGGCCGTTACAGTCTTCCCAACGAATTAGAATTTCGTCCTCGAAATTGAAATAAATCTCAAATGACCATGGTGTATGAAGACCCAATGCCATACTCGCCCAAGGCCATACCCCCATCTTACTCTGTAGGGCTGGGCTCCTCCGCGACAAGCTGGGCTCCTCCGTGACGAGTTGGGCTCCTCCGCGATCTCCAAACAAAGAACGCACCATCTGTCTCCTCCAATCAATATATGCCAGGGCAACCCTCGCAACATATATTGGAATACCAACGAACTTTCACGATCCACCGTCACTAACATACGTATATCTGCTTTATGTCCGCGAGAAATGTAACTCAGTCTCACTACTCGAGTGAGTTTTTAACCCAACTCGTACCCTCTATCAGGTTACGATGGATAGTAGTCGGACCTGACGTGACAATAGCATGCCTTACTCTGCTATAACTGGCTGTCCATACGCCCATGCAGATACGTTGAAATCTCGCTCCAACTGGAACATGTCCATTTCCTTTCCCATGTGCACGACTAGATCGCTGTCCCTATCTGTGCACTCGACTGGATCTCTGACCCTATCTCTGGCCACTGCCTCTGCCATCAACCCCTTATGTTAAGGATCTGACGGTGCTAGCGTATGTAATCCACTAGCGTAAACTCTGCGCTGAACCACTTCGTGTTTCGGCTCACCGAATTCCTCACATAATTAGCATTTTCCTCCCAAATTGGATTCAGACATACGTATTTTGACGAGTGGGTCCCACATATGACTTTGACTTGACACGTGGCACAAGTCAAATTTTTCAGGCCGTTACAACACCATTGCCACAACGGCACATAATGAAGGGCACGATCATCAAGACTACATGATGCGGTATCGCTCGGTCACTAGGAGATTCATTGGACACGATGAGGCTTTACGTGACTACTCGGTAATCTTCTTACTCTTACTTTTCCTCGAACAACTAATATCTTATATTGCGTGCTTTGAGCTCATGTTTTTATATCAGTGTAACTTGGTGCATCGACTGAGGCGAGTGTTTATTGAGGATACGTACGAGCAAGGTCTTGCTGCGCTTGATGAAGGGATTAAAATTTTAGAAGAAGATGAAAGGCAAAGGTCTACTCTTTTGCATGACGGAATTGACGTCGAACAAGACGTAAATGAGGGTAATGAACAGGAAGATGAAGAAGACGATCAGGGCGAAGCAAATAGAGAGGTGAGAAGAAGACGAACGCGACCAGAGATTGTGCGGGAATGCACCATACATCCTCGTCCACCACGTCCTTCTACTCAGATTGAGATGCTGCAGAGAGTAGCAGACGTTCTCCTCTAACACGTTCATCTCGTTCGAGATCGAGTAGAACATATATCGTTAGCGACAGTAGCCAAGGATCATCCCCACCAACTCATTCTTCCCATGGGTACATTCCTGCATCGTCCACAATGCAACTAGAACCTCAAATGTTGTACCCAGGCCGCCGATCGTCGATCTTCTGCCTTACCATTTTGATCCATACGCACCCTGGCCGTCGTCTTCATATGTGGACCATGGAATGCCCAGACATCAAATGTATCTGTCACTGCTTCAATACGTGCCAAGTCCATATACTTCATCATGTTATAATTACAATATGCCATATAGTGGAGAAGGCTCATTCATGAACTTGTTGACTATGCCGCAGCCTCATGTTCTTTTCCCCCAGCCGTATACAGGAAGCCTGTATTTTGGGATGGTTCCACCTCCTATTTTTGGGAGCATCAGTACCAGAGGTGAGTCTAGTGAAGCACCAGAGGAAGAGCATCAATCTACTCGACGTCATTCAATACAAGACCAACAACCTCAACAACCTCAAGCGGATGTACAATCACATCGTCCAACTAGACATAGAGTACGTCCGGTTTGCATCACCGAGCAACAACGTCAATGTAACCGTCGTAATAGAACTGCATGATGAGTTTTCTTCATGTCATGGTGATTTGTTTTTTTAGGTGAACGAAGTTGATGTATACAACCTTCTCATGGATTAAACTTATTTCTCATATTTTCCATATTATTATAATGTGGTATCTGTGATTACTCTATAATATTCCATAACAGAAACTCATCACTGTGAAAGATATATATATCTCGAAAAATTAGAAGACACGAACTTATAACCTTAAGGAACTTCAATTAATTAAACAACTAGTAGCTAGCTAGGTCCTAACCAATGCATGAAACCCAGGGTTGGTTCATTGACCTCCAAGTTGGTTGGTGCTTTACTTATTTTTTAAGTACTAATTTTAAGAGTCTAGGGTACGGTATCCAAGTTCTTAAAGTGATTGACTTAAACTTATGTGCTTAATCAATAAATTTAATCAATCTTATTGATATTATAATCAATTAATTGAAGAAAAATCTCAAGCCGGTCATATGAAATAATATAAAGAGAGGGACTTCAATGTGAGTATGGCTAGGGCAGAGCTTTACCAAGTTAGGTGTTTTTGTAATTTGTTTATACACCTTAATTTACCGCAGCTTTTTGAGGTTAAAAGTAATTTCTTTTGTACTGGATCCTATGGAGTCTTGGCCTTTGCAATCTATAATTTTGAATTGATTGCCCCAAGGCCTATATAGAACTATAATATATGGTTAGTTGTTTTATTTTACATTTTAGCAGTAACTATTTGGGAGTACTGCAACTACTTGTGTGCAAATTTACTTTCCGTAGCATGGAAGTGTCAACTTCAAATTTTTGATATTTTTGTCACTAATTTATGATAAAAAAATTACAAAAGTACATTACTTTTTAGTTTAAACCCCGAAAAATAAGTGTGGTTTTTTTTTTTTTTTTTTTTTTTTTTTCTAAAACTAGGCTCAGTCGCATTTTCAACATACGCTATTAGTTGGGTAGATTTTTTCCGCTGATGTGGGCGCTATCCGTGAAACACAGTCTACGTATGACGCGTGAACATGAACCGCCCGAATAGCGCCTATGGGTTGCACGGGTTGTACAGGTTGCCGCCTCGCAATACGTGCGTGACGTTTACATTGCCTTTATCACCTCGAGACACGTGCGTGACGTTTACACGAGGTTGCATGAGTCTCCCACCTCGACAGACATGCCTGCCATTTGCATGAAATCTCCGCCTCGGCATACATGGGTCACGTTTGCATGGGTTGTCAACGTCGATATGCGTGCACGTTGTTTACATTGGTTGTCTACCTCGAGATACGCGAGTGGCGCGAGTCATTCATCTCCATATGTACGTGGTGGTCATAGGGGAGAAATTTTGTATTGATAGCTCCTTTTCAAAATGAGCTATCAGTACAAAGTTTAGTTTTGTATAGATAGCTCTTTTTCAAAAGGAGCTATCTATACATTTGCCCCGCCACCTCACCGCCACCTCACACCCTTCCAAAGTAATAACGCCTATTGTAAAGGCGTCATTGCCTATTTTTCTCATTTAAAAGTACAACACCCTATTTTGTGAATTATAAAGTAAATGTGCCTTACTTTTTGAAAAACCCCGAGTGGGCCAAGCAAACACTGTATTTCACAAATCATTTCACTTGCAAATAACTATCCACACACAACAACCTAAAAAACAACAAACATACACCTAACATAATCTAAATCAATCTAAATCAATGCTTACATAAGATCAATACATAGAAGAGAAATTGTAACGGCCCATTCCGCTGCATATGTCATATATACACTGTACACACACGTGGATACGAAATTCGAGACAGAGGAAGGACGGACAGGTGTCGTACACGTGTAGTTGGGTCAGCTGGCAAGGAGTACACGGAGACACGTAACCCCGGGGCTGCGAGGGCCGCCACAGAAATCACCAAAGAAAATCCACAAGAAGAGTTCTCAGTCACATCGATTGTGTCAGTCAAGATGGCGCCAATGGAGTGTTATTCTTATTCCCAAACTCCCTCTTCTTATCTGGCTTCATCTCTCTGCTGCAGCCCTCCTAGCATAAATCTACATCTTCAACTCCTCCATTCAAGTGCACAAAAGTAGATCTAAAAGATCTGAAACACCGACCAACGGGAGTCCCTCCGATCGATGCTCGATCATCAGATCTGAAAGTAAAAAATTAAAGAAGAAGAAGAAGAAACAAAATAGGAAGGGAGAAGGGTAATAACAAACAACAACAATAAAGAAAACTGAAGCATAAAAGCAAGAAAAGGGGGTCTTGGGGGCCACCGACTGGCTTGAGGTCGCGAGAGTAACCTCAGTGTTGTTGGGGCCTCTAGTAGATGTGAAGGAAACCCTAGTTTGGAGGAAGGAGGAGAGGAGGCTCAAGAAACTCGCTCCCAAGAAGCTTATCAGCTCAATTACATTCAATATTTTATTAAAAGATATATACGCACATTCAATACTAGTAGGGCTGACAATTTGAGTCATGAAACGATTAACTCCACATGACACGACATGTAATAAACATATCGTGGGTTTGGCTTAAGTGGGTTTGGGTCATAAATATGTTAACACGTTTATACATTGTTAATAAACGAGTCATTAACATGTCAACCTGCTTAACTCGTTTATGACTCACTTACACACGACTAAAGAATAATGTATCAATAATAAATATAGTATAATAAATAGATTGATACAAAACTCACCAATTTGAATGCATGTTAATAGCATGATTTATTTATTTTTATTTATAGACATTTTTTTATCATATTTTATTTTATATTTGAGAGGAAATACTCATTTTACTTTTAATATATTACTTATGTTTTAGATTTTATCAATAATTATTTATTAATAAAAAATAAAACTTTTCACCAAAGTAAAATTTAGATATTTTTTTAGGTGATTCTTATAATTTTGTTTATGTTATTATTAAGAGTAATAAAGACTTTAATGAAAAAAATAAAGTAAAAATAACGACTATATACAACCACATTATATTTTATTGGCTATTTTAGTATGTTTGTTCGAATTTAATCATTCGGATATATTTTAAAAAGTAGTAACCAAATTATAAAAGTTTAAATAAAATACAAATTTTAAATACAATATTTAATAAATGGGTGACACGAATACACGACATGTTTAACACGACCTACTTAGACACGAAAATGATTAACACGATTAATAAACATGTCATGTAATGAGATTGCATTATATGGGTCATGACATGTTTATGACACGACATGTTTACGACTCACCGACACGAATTGCCACTCCTAAATACTAGCATCACTTAATTCGTTTTTTTTTTTAATTTTCTTAAAAGATTTTAATTGAGAGTTAGTGGACTTGTTGGAGTCTCATAGCTATATATATATATATATATATATATATATAATAGGGAATCTAGTTTGAGGGAGGTTTAAAAAACTTGAAAACGACGATTCTGTTTTCATTTATAGAAAATCGCGGTTCCGCCAAACTTGTAATGAAGTGAAATAGAGTTGAAGCATTTTCATGTTTTAATTTTTGAAATAAACTTAGACTCATCATTTTGATTGAATTTCATGTGTTTTATTGTATTTTTTGTGGATGGTCATGTATGGACATATGTTTTGTTGTATGTTTTGTTGATTGACATGCATGGACTAGTATGAAATGTGTGACATTGTTGTAGTCTTGTAGACATTCTCTCCATTATCACATCATCATTTTTTATTATAGAAATTAAACAAAAAAACAAAACAAGTGTCTCATTCCATATATATAAAAATGAAATAAAAAGCTGAAAAAAGTTTATATCCCCATTATGCATTGGTTACCATTTTTGAGGTTGAATGTCTACAACAACAATAAAAATATAACTTCAGTTCCCAAATTAATTAGAGTCGACTATATGGATCAAACTCTTCCATTGTGCTTAATTTTGAGGGTGAATGTTTATATAGTGAAAATAAATGCTACATAAAATAGACATTCTTCCCTCATCCATGAGGTGACACCAATCCATATTCTCAATTTGCATTTACCATCAACAGATTGACAATCGAAGCTTTAAATTAAACAAATAGTGTCATTAATTAGTTTCAAGTTTTTTCTTAATTTAGACCTCAAACTTTTATCAGTTCATTTTTAGTTCTTGAATTTTCATTACTCTCAACGTTTAGTCCTTTTCATTAAGTTTGAAGAATAATGGTCACTGACCAAACGGTTCACAATCGTGAATAGCTTGTGAAACATTTCGATGTCAACCGTTGCTCTCCAAACTTAAGAAAAAAAATAGAGAGAATTGAAAGTTCATAGACCAAAAATTAACACGAATATTTAAAGGCCAAATGAAGAAAAAGGGTGAAAGTTTTAAGGACCAAATGATTCTTTTTGCAAAGCTTTAGTTTTAGAACTATGGACGGAGAGACATAGGCAATTTATGTCCACGATCGATAAGGCTGCAATAGAAAGAAACAACTTTAAATTTCATTCGGTTCTGGTGTGTACGCATATAGAGATTTCATGACAAACACAAGTCACTCTAAAGATGATAAGCAATTAACTTGATGAGTTTTAGAGCCATGGTGAAGCTAAACTTGTTGTAAATTGGATGACCTTTTAACCAAGATGAATGATCACGTTGTCAAGCATGACTCTCACATTGAATTGTAACATCAAGCATGACTTCTACATTGAATATAACTTGTATATTTTACATAACTTATATTCAACTCCAATGTATAATCACTTATCCATGTATTGTCATGTAACTTGTAATCCTCTTCAATGTACATCAACTCTTCCATGTATTGTCTATGTAGCTTGTGATGTGTTCTATGACTTATGTATATATAACTTGTACACATTGTATAAATACAATTATCATCATCACCAAATGACCTATATAAAGGGTGCTAACCCCATTGTAATTCACACACCAAGCTGAATGAAAACTTTTCATTCCAACTATCTCATTTCTTCTCTTCTCCTTTATAGTAGTTTGTCGTAGTAGAAGTTCTTAGTCTTCTATTTTCCTTCTTTAATTCTTAGCAAGTCTCAATTCAATTCACAACAAAACTCACTCATAAGAACGATAGACAAGCAACAACATAGTTAAAAAACTAGCCCAATAAAACAAGTACTAGCTAGTGAGTGATATATTTACATGTCCGGGCTTTGTCTTGCTCGACGGCGAGCCGCATCTACCAATTGGTAAACTTCATCACGACAGCATAAGCCATATCCTCTTAATCGGTATCAAACTTCTCACTTTTGAGGCAGATTGAACACAACTGTGCGGCTAAGTTCATAACGATCGATATGCATCAAGTCCACAAATACGTAATTGTCTTTGTAAGTAGTCAGATTTCACAAGACAGCTCCCAACTTTATTTAGGACTTCCAAATAACCTTTCTTGATAACATCGTCCCAAAGGAGTTGAAGTTCACGGCGATAGCTACTAGTATTCATGATGTTGGTGACAACCCTTGAGAATGCGTCTGCATGCTCAAGACTTGTGAGCTGAACACAAATTGTTATCATTCTTACTTTTTACAGCCTTGGCCAGGAGACACTCACACTTCCAATAGGTTTCTTCAACGTCACTTTTGGTGCCATCTATTGATTAGGAAAATCAACCAGAAGAAAAGAATCAACATCCTCGCAATAGGTAATGATGTAATAAAGGTAAATTAAAAAAAAAAACCAACAAAACAACGAGGTTTTTATTTTATTAAAAAACATCTATGTTGATTGCCATCCTTTGATTAGTGAGCGATCCATATCGGTATTTTCTGTATCCTGAATCGACGTCATCTAAAAGTACATTACGCATATCTTTATCTTGGGTCATTCTGGAATATGAAGGCAGGTGGTTCTTCGAACTATGAAAAAATTTCGTTGAATATCATGCAGTGACGAGTACTCATATTGACATTATAAATACGGATAAGTATGGTTGTAAAATTTTGCTCGTACCCTACAAGTTTACATCTAGAGAACTGTTAGAATAACTCACTTTAGGCATCGACTAATCATGTGCAATACATACTAAAATGTACTTATACATCTTGAGACGAAATGCTCGGCATCCGAATGAGTTAGTGTTCAACTTAAGTTACTTTTGCATATTCCTTACATTTAAGGCTAGGAAGTAGGGTGGTCTCCCTTCGAAGGCGGGAAAACCCCTGTCCTCGCAGTTGCTGATCAGACTCTTTCTCTCCTAGGTTAGAAAGTAAAGAAAGAAAGGAAGAAGAACATCAATGGCGCCTCTACAGCAGAGCAATCAACCATGGGTCGAGAAATAGTAATTCCTCTCGTTCTCTCTCTTTCTCTCCTTCTCTATATGCTCTGTTTAATTAGTTTCTCAGTGGGTGTGTTGAATCTGAACCAGCCGACCCAAGCAAGTGAAGGACGTTGCGCACCAAGACGAGGTCGTCCGAGTCCTCTCCAACACTCTCGAGACCTCCAGCGTAAACCCCCCCTCTCAATCCCACCCTCCATTTCTTCTAAACCCTTCAATATCTCACTCCCCGTCATTCCGCAGTGCCCTCACATGCTCTTCTACGGTCCTCCTGGCACCGGCAAGACCACCACCGCCCTCGCCATCGCCCACCAGCTTTTCGGGTACTTACTTCATTGCATCATTTTTCAGACTATTTCTGATATGGGTTGTTTTAATTGATTCATTTCACGAATACCCTTGTTGGGAATTTTGATTTTATTGTGCATATGTTGTGTTTGAAGAAATTTTGGAGTGGTTTCATTGAGATGTTACTGATTGGATCAGTTTCCAGACTATTTCTGATATGGGTTTTTTGAATTGATTGATTTGACGAATACCCTTGTCGGTAATTTATGGATTTCAATGTGTAATTCTATTATTGTGTTGTGCATATGAAATGTTTGAAGAAATTCTTGAGTGAATTGAGATGCTTTTTTTTTAAAAAAAAAAAAAAAAAATTTGGGCAGGCCGGATTTGTACAAGGCTAGGGTGTTGGAGCTTAATGCTAGTGACGATCGTGGGATTAATGTGGTGAGGACTAAGATCAAGGATTTTGCTTCTATTGCTGTTGCGACTGCTGTCCGCCAGGGGTATGGTACTATTGTCTTTTTGGGTTTTGGTTTAAATTGGTTTCATTTTTTGCATATTGATGAGTTGTTTTTGAATGATTCTCTAGAGCTTATCCTTGCCCACCTTTTAAGATCATTATATTAGATGAGGCTGATTCGATGACTGAAGATGCTCAGGCACGTCAATTTTGTCTCGGTTTGTTACTCCTGTTGTGTTTTGTCAAATGAAATGGTTGGTGTGAATGTGCATGATTGACAATGCTGACACGAAACATGCAGAATGCCCTGCGACGTACCATGGAAACTTACTCTAAAGTAACGAGATTCTTTTTCATATGCAACTATATCAGCAGGTGCTCTTTGTTCTCACTTTTGCTGCTTGTTTTTTTGTTCTGATAGTGCTGCAAAGGTATTTTTGATGGAGGAGTATCTTTGCTTCATCGATGATTTTTTAACTGTCGTGTTTTAATCTGGTAATTAGGATCATCGAGCCATTGGCTTCCAGATGTGCTAAATTTAGATTCAAGCCACTTCCCGAAGATATCATGAGCACCCGCATATCACACATATGTAATGAGGAGGGCTTGAATCTGGACGATGAGGTGCGCACTTTAAACGTTTTGGTGTCCTGAAGTATTTTTGTTGCCTTCATCTTTTTTTTTTTTCAACTTTTGTTGATGAATATGCTTGATTTTGGTGTAGGCTCTTTCAACCCTTAGTTCTATTTCGCAAGGAGATCTTCGACGTGCCATAACATATTTGCAGGTGTGATTTGATTTATTGCTATTAGTCCACTCACTTTCTTGATCTATAGCTGGTTAATTTTCTTTCATGTAGTATAATAAGTCCTAGCCTTGTTGTAAATATTTTGTGCTTAATGAATTAATTGCCAAAATGCAGTGGTGAGAATATCAAATTAATAAAATTTTGAGATTGTTTAGAGGAAAGGCTTTATTAGGGCACACTCGTGGAAGTTTTTGTCTTTTCAATTGCCAAAGCAACCAAATAGAGTATTTATGCCTTTTGTATAAATAGTTATTTTAATATAATTTTACTGCTGCTTTTTTTTTGGACTTCAGCGAGAGTCGAACTCCCGACCTCCCTAAACCTTGTCTTTTGGCAAGTGATACCTCATCCATCTCACTAGAGATGCTTTGACATTTTATTGTTGCTTAGTACTAGGAAGAATATTAGCCGACCCCAATTAATTTGGGACTAAGGCTATATTGTTGTTGTTGTTGTTGTTAGATAACAATCTTCTATGCTTCATTTGGTGATTGGGACTTTGAGTCATAGAAAAAACGTCCCTATTTGAGTTAGTTTTCATTTGTGGTAGCGTGAGATTTGAGTATTTGTTGAGGTCAAAAGGTTTTTAGTGGTTGGGAGTTTCTCTATCTCTTTGTTTGACTGTCACTGAGGCTGATTTATTATTCAAGAGAAGGGAGCATGTTAGTTTTCCTAAATTGTATAATGCGCTAACCAAGTGGAAATTTTATTCCTTGAGATAGGTGTTTACATTTAACAAGCAAAACTATATGGCTATTTGAGGAGGAAATGATGGTTATATAGTTTTTCCATATTAAAAGAGTGAAAACAAAGTATAGAATCCGGTGATGCTGTTACAAACGTATAAAGAAGTTGAATTCCTTAAAAGTAAATAAAGGAGGAGAAGCGAGTATGGTCATGATTTATATGCATGCTATACGAGATATAAGGATGCCTAGAAGATTTTAAAAAGAGGACACCTTAACTTCTCAATTCTTTTTTATTGTTGTATTGCAAGTTGGTGAGAATGATGTCACACATAGAATTCAAACGAACTGGATGGAAAAAATGGTGAGTGCAACAGGGGTGATTTGTGATCGAAATGTTCCTACTAAGTTAAAAGGAAAATTTTATAGGACCGCAATTAGGCCAGCTTATGCTCTATGGAAGTGAATGTTGGGCGGTAAAGCAACAACAATTACATAAAATGAATGTAGCAGAAATGAGGATGCTTAGGTGGATGTGTGGTAAAACTCGTAAAGATAGAATAAGAAATATAGAAATTCAAAGACAAGTAGGAGTAGCACCAATTGATACAAAGATTAGGGAAGGGCGGTTGCAATGGTTTGGTTTCTTGCAAAGACGGCCTACAAATGCTCCAACTAGAAAACTTGACTCAATATAAACTGTAGAAATTCGATGAGGTAGGGGGCAAGCCAAAATTAACATGGGATGCATTAATTATGAGAGATTTGAATGGTTTGTAAAGCTCGCCATCAATTGCACTTAATCGAGCACAATGGAAAAGTTTGATCCATGTAGCCGACCCCAGTTAATTTGGGACTGAGGCTATGTTGTTCTTGTTTGTTGTTGTATTGCAAGTTGGTGGTATCCATATGTTATATGAGCTATATATTTTACAAGGAGGTAGCTTATGTCCGTGAAGTAAGATATTTGGGAGTCGAGGCTATGTTGTTGTTGTTGTTGTATTCAAATTTGTAAGTTATCAAAAGTATTGCGGAAGCGATTTCAACTTAAACAAATCTAAATAACTCTAAACCAATCAGTCAGGACATCCTAGAGTGTGGAAACCCCGCATATCTCAGTCAACACGTATAATGAACAGAGAAAAGAGAAATAATATCATATACATGTCCTAATGTATCTCACAAAACCCATATACCCCATGTGATAAAAACAATATACATAAGTAATACAAAACCTACAAAAGTATGTGAGGAAGGCCGCTCCACAGATCCTCACAGTAGATCTCCCAGTACTTCTCTTATTCGATTGTGGATCTGCACTCAGTTAAACATAGAATAACGAGCCCACGTAAGTAACGCCAGTAGGACACTAAACAACATTTCGAAATAAATAAATCGGTCTATATTCTTGCAGATAGAAAGAAAGATATAAGGACGCATGAATAAATAAAAGACTGTAAATAAATCTAAAGCAATCGATACATGAGTGTCCAGGGATGCAAATAGAGAGGCGCAAACAGTCCCGACCAATAGGTCGTTGAGTCTTGGCAAACCATTAAGACTCTTAAGACTCGGGTTCTAGGACTTGGTACACTCACAAGCCCTAAACCCATGAGATAGTGAGACTTCCTGGAACAACCACGCTAAGAACTTACACCCCGTCAAGAACTAGTATTCAGTTCAGTGCATCCTGAGGTCATGACTCTGGTATGTTACCTCAGCCAGCTACTCCTTCCAAGGATCACCATTAACTCACTTACCCTCGGACAACTCAATCAGAATAGAATTCAAAGGATATATAACAAAGCAATGAAAAACAATATCCAATAGCTTAAAATGAAATACTGTAAATTTTCTAGCTGGTTTACTTACAAATCACAAAGCTTATTCCAAGCCTATCCGGTCTCCCGACACTCCGAAACGCGTTCCCGAACTCCCAAGACCTCCTTTAGTTTCTTGGAGTTGTTTGATATGTTTTAGAGCGGATTAGAGTTGATAAGGTTGGATTAAAACTGGTTTAATTGGGTTTAATAAGTTTTCAAAATTTTCAGCAGTTTTTATCCTGAGCCTTGGTAGCGCGCTAGGGAAGTCACGTAGCGCGCTACATAATGTTAGTGCGCTAGGTGGGCACATATAGCGCGCTAGTGTTCTTTCTGTTGAAGAACACTTAGCTGCCCAGAACGTCTAGCGCGCTACTCAAAGGGCATAACACGCTAGACATTGCAGACCCAAAATTTTGCGGTGCAGAATTCTGGTTTCTTGAATATCTAGGCCTCCTCTACGCCCCGGATCCCTCGCTCTCCTTTGCCAAGGGTCCATAACAAACTTCCCATCCAATAACCATCAAATTCATGACTTCATCAAATTGAATTACATGAATTTGTGTATGAACTTACCTAGTTGATGCACACACCAAGCTTGATCACCAAGGCTTCACTAATCTCTCAATGAATTTTCTCCACTTCTCCTCCTCCTTGACCACTCTCTTCTTCTTGCTCAATCAATGAGATGAAACTTAGACCATAAGTTTTGGTTTGGGATTTTATATGTAAATGGATATGGTTGAACCTAAGCCACACATCCATTTCACATACGTATCCCAAAACATGTCTAATGATGTAGGTTGACCCATATGTCTCACTAATCACTCCCAATTGACACCAATAGTTACTCCTCTTGTCTCTAGATTGCTCAATGAGTGTCTCGATGCACATCATGTGGCTACTTAAATTGGCTACACTAACTTAGGCCCATTAATTGTACATCAACCATAGCCACATCAAAGCTACTATTAAATCATAATTAGCTCAAATTAAACTTACCCCATAAATTTTTACCTCGGTCCTCATGTCGACACGCAACTCGAGGTACGTCTCTGCTCATGTCTCGACACCTATATGCCCCGCGTGTACCTTACTTGCAAATTTTTGAAATCAATTAATTTAAATTGTATAATAACTAATACAAACATCAACCAAAAATAGCATACCTCGGTGTCGACGTCCGAGAATTGGACATGCATATCACGACAATTGGGTCCTACGTACGACCCTGAAATGACACGTGACACGAGTTAGATTTTAGGGTCGTTACAAAAGGTGTCTAACTAAGGAATAATGGTAGGTAGGCTAAAAACTAATGGTTTAATTTTCAAAGAAAGGCCTATATCTTCCTCTTTTAAGTGTTTTAGTCTTATCAAATATTGCCTTGAATGGGCTACACCTTCGAGATCTAACTTTTCCACAAGAAATGTTTCGACCGTTTGCTCATTTTGGTATCTAGCGCAGAGATTATCCCTTGTACTAAGTTTTTAATCATGCAGTCTAGAAAGCACCAGACTACGAGTCAAATTTAATTCTTCTAATTTTCTTCAGTCTCAAGGTAAAAAGTTGACCATTTTTCACTCATCCAACCAAAGGCAATTATTCGGTCTTGGGTGACTTTATATGCAACGTATGATACTATGTAAAGTCTAAATGCATGAACAAACATAGATAAAAATATGTCAACTCCTACTACTTTTTTTTGAGAGAGAAACTATATTTATACATGTATTAATAGTAAAATTAGTTACAAAATCACCAATTTTTTAGAACTAGAAGACCTCTATACTTTGGCTAGACAAAGGCAGCCCCGAAGAACACATAAACATTGATGCACATCTTCTTAAAGATAAGATCTCCCCATCCACAAAAGACTTAAATCTACTTAGTACTGAACACAATTTGATCCAATAAATAACAAGCCCATATAATTTAGACATCCACCAGTCCTTTCCTTCACCACTAATGATCTTTTTTCATAAAAACTACCAACTATCTTTACCGAAGCTGAAAAGACTCCAAAAAAACTCCACTCAAACTGATTCAATCACTAAACCCCTAAAGTTCCATCTATTGTAGAAAGGCCCACTCTTGAATCTCAACCCCAGATCACGCTTATTTCTATGCAAGTAATAGATTCCTTCTTGGTTTCTTGCATCAAGGTAATGTTGGGATTTGCATTTCTATGGAGCTGAACACCCCCATGTTTCACAATAGTGTCTTCATACAGAAACGTTGTCCTCCTTGTACTTGAGTTGTCTACCTACACCATTGACTTTGGTTGACTAGATACATTCGGAATGTCCCATATCTTCTTTTCAACTTTGGTATTTTACTAAACTTCAGGTCGATTTTTCAATGAGAAAGTTCTACGTCTCTGTCACTCATAATTTGCCCCTACGAGCCCACAATTATGGACTTTCTAATGTCCCCATCTGAGCTGTTTCTATCTTCCTCATTGTCTCTTTCATTATTTAGTTTTTGCAGCAGGTTCTTTGAAAACAAAAACGAAAACAAAAACAAAATCATAAATACGAACACTAGATCTTTTAGACAAAATAGAAATAGAAAAGAAAAACAAATACAAAGGGGAGAAAAAATTCGTTTAGGAACATGGAACATAAGAACACTTACGGGGAAGTCAATAGAACTAGTAGATACCATGATTAGAAGGAGAGTCAATATTGCTTGCCTCCAAGAGACAAAATGGGTAGGAGAAAAGAGTAGAGAAATATGAAGCACAGGGTTTAAATTGTGGTACACCGGTATAGATAGAAAATGCAATGGAGTAGGAATTGTGGTGGATAATGATTATAAGGATAAGGTCGTAGAGGTTAAAAGAATGGGGGATAGATTGATTCTAGTTAAATTAATTATTGGAGACGAAAAAATTAACATACTTAGCGCATATGCACCACAAGTAGGATTAAGCGAGAGCATCAAACACAAGTTTTGGGATGATATGGATGGATTTATGTAGAGTATACCATTAGATGAAAAGGTTTTTATTGGAGGAGATTTAAATGGGCATGTCGGGGTAAGTAACGATGGGTTTGAGAGAGTTCATGGAGGTTTTGGTTACGGTAATAGAAATGAAGAAGGGGAATCAATTTTAGAATTTGCTTCAAAGATATGATCTTGTCTTAGCAAATACTAGTTTTAGGAAGAGGGAGTCGGATATAATTACTTTTAGTAGTGGTCATAACAAGAGTCAAATAGATTTTCTTTTAACAAGAAAAATAGATAGAAAACTATGTAGAGATCGCAAAGTAATACCTCGGTGAAGCACTTACTACCCAACATAAGTTAGTAGTACTTGATATTAAGCTAACACAACGGAAAAATATGAATAAAAGAGTTAGCGACCCTAGAATAAAGTGGTGGAACCTAAAACATAGTAAGCAAGTAGAGTTTAGAGAAAAACTACTAAAGGAAAATGTTTGGAATCTTGACTTAGATGCTAATACAATGTGGCTAGAAATAAGTAGTTGCATAAGGAGGGTGGAATCAAACATATTAGGTATATCTAAGGGCTTGGGACCTCCAAAGAAGGAAACATGGTGGTGGAACGAGGATGTCCAACGAGCAATTAAGACTAAAAGAGATATGTATAGGAAAATACCTAAGTGTCAAGATGAAAATGCGTACAATCAATATAGAGAAGCTAGAAAACAAGCTAAAAAAGTAGTTAGTCAAGCTAAAACAAATTTCATGGAAGATTTATATACAAAGTTAGGTAATAGAGATGGCAAAAAATATATATATATAGGCTAGCCAAATTAAGAGATAAAAAGAAACAAGACCTAAGTCATGTAAGATGTATTAAGGATGAAAATCAAAATGTTTTAACGCGCGAGGAGGATATTAAGGAGAGATGGAGAAGTTACTTCGATAGTTTATTTAATGATGACCAAGTTGATGCTATAATAGATGAAAATCCACACCAAGAAAGAAATGTAAACTATACACGCAATATTAGAATTGTAGAAGTTAAAGAGGCATTGAAAAGAATGAAAATAGGGAAAGCATGTAGCCCAGATGAAATACCCATAGAGGTTTGGAAATGCTTAGGAGAAATCGGATTGACTTGGTTGACAAAACTTTTCAATAAAATTTTAAAGGCAAAACCAATCTTTTGATCCCTGAACTTTGAAGGTTTTACACTTTTGGTCCCTCAACTTTGAAAACAACACATTTGGTCCCTCAACTTTTCACATAGTGTAAATTAAGTCCTTTTGTTAGTCCAGTCATTGTTTTTGATGACGTGGCTAAAGTCTATCGCCACGTGGCGATCATTGTCATCAAGAGTTGGTTCAATGAACCAAGTGAAAATCAGCCCGTTCTCTCCTCTTTCTTTCTCTTTTCTCTTCCTCTCTGTGCGTTCTCTTTCTCTTTTCTCTCTTTCTCTCTTTCTCTCTCCTCTCCGCGTTCTCTCCTCCTCGCCGTGCACAACTTTCCCGCTCTCCCTCGCGCCTCGCTCACGGCATCACTCGCCGTCGCGCTCACGCCTCGCTCTGCATCGCGTTTCGCGATCATGCGCGCCACGCGACGACCGCCATCGCGATTGGCGCCGCCACAAGGCGACCGGCAACTCGCGTTTAGATACGCCTGTCGCTATGTACGCGCGATCGGCCGATCATTGCCTCGCGTTTCGCGCAATGGCGCCTCGGTCGTCGCATGATCGGCCGATCGCGCCTTTCTGCGTTTGCGACGGCCGCCACGCGACCGACCGCCTTCGCTGATCGCTGCCATGCTTGACCGCTGCCTCGCAAAGGCGATCGCTCGCGAATGAGTCCTCTCGCTTCGCAACCGTTCACGCCTCTTTAAGCACGGTCGTGCTCTCACTGTACGCATCTCATCCTTGGCTTTATCTAGTTACGTTTATAATTCTCATCACAATATTTTAATTTTCATTTATAAGGGCGACGACAACTCTAGTTGCCCTCTCAAAGAAAAGTGACAACAACGCTTGTAATTTTCTGTTTGGCACATATTTTACATTTGTTAATATATTGTTAGTGTTTTTTATAACTTTTAACGAATGATTGAGTTTTGATTTTTTTTTTGTGATTGCAATGTGGACAGGGTTTAAGAAATGGTTGAAAAGTTGAGGTTTTTCATATCTTATGGGGTCAGTTTAGAGGCGATCAATATATTAATGGGAAGAGAAAACTCATTAGTTCCCATTTTGATGTTGACCTTTTGTCGTATCCAAACGTCATGTCTTACGTGAAAGACTTGGGCTACACCACTATTAGCGCATTGTACTATTTTAATTGTGGTAAGAAAGAATTTGTTATAGTGAAAGACGATGTTGATGTTTTGAATGCTTGTGAGGGGAAAAAGAATGGGGATTTGCTAGAATTTTTCATTGAACATGTAAGGGACATAAATGTTAGTGGCGGGGTGCAAAATCAACCTTTTGTTAGAGCTGTAGGCAAAGGAAATGAGGTCCAAAAAACAAAGGAAAGACAATTGTTACAACACAAGATGATCTATATGAGGAGACAAATGTTAATGCAAGCAATACTTTTTTGCTTGAGGATTACGAATGTGATGGCACTACTTTTGATGACATACTATTTGACGTGCCCATCTTCACAGATGATGATGATGAACTAAACTAGTACATATGAGTCTTCAAAAAAAAAAAGTTCACGAGTAGTTCATGATACTAAACTATTACATCTTGACCCTGACATTCAACAAATTTAATGCAATTAATTTTGTGATAAAACTCAAATACACCATCCAATTGCAATTAGTACAATTAATTTTAATACAAAATATTGTCTTTTCGGTGCCTCATGTTCTTGATACAACTTCGCAACTTTTGACCACAAAAAACTTTTCTCTGCTAGCAGCTTTACGACCTCATCCTCATCAACCTGGTTAGCTTTTTCTACGAAGGACGGAGCAAGGAGATCCAAGAGAGAAGAGGGTTCGGTTTCAGAACCTGAAGCAAAATACAAGAACATTCATATAGCAAGAACAATTGCAATAAACAAGAGAAGAAATATTTATTTCATAAACATTAATGATGAACCTCTACAGTAGACTGTGATCCATCTGAATTTGATACTCAGATTAATTTGTGAATAATCACGCTTACAACTACTCCGTCTTCAATGCTGCATTTTTTAGGAGTATACCATTGAAAAAAAAAGCTACATTACACATATGATACTACAATGTAATAGAACCGCCAATTTTTAAAATAATGTGGTACCTGGCTGGCCATAACTCCAAGAATCCGAAGAAATGCTTGAGGATTCTTCAAAAACCCCATGCTGCAAGGAGTAGAATTCGATCAGTTCCCAAATTGGTAATGAATTGGAAAAGACATAACTTAAATCAATCATTGAGAATAAAACGCACAAAGATATATACTAGATGGTCCATCCCTTTACGAATGTCCATTGTTTCTAGAGTTCATCAACTCGGTAAAGGTAGAAAAGTACATGCATTTAGTTTCACCTTTTATGCTTAGTTTAATATGAAGTCAGTTGCCAACCATATTAACTGCATTGTTATGCTTAATTTTTTCTAAAGTACCTAAAACCCTCGCCCTTCCAAACTCCATCAAATCCTTCTAAGATATGTAAACGTGGAAAAAAGCGAAGGCTTTCTCCTATAATAAGCAAAGCTCTGAATGAAGTAAGAATATCCAATTGAATCCACCATTTTATCCTATTCAATTGAATAATAGAAACAAGTAGAGATTGATTGAGATCCCATGTTTTTTTTTATTTCACAAATCACATCAACTAAAGTTACTTAATTAATATCAAACAGTGGATCCTAATTGCCCACGAGAAATCATGAAAATTGGGGGATTGTATAATGTATTCCACGCAAAATGAATCACAAGACAACAAATCTATCCAACAATTGAATTGACCCATAAAAAGAGACCGTTGAGTAACATGATCTCACAGATCAAACTTAAAGGATGTCAAAATCAAACAAACAGATGAGAATCCTTACAATTCAGGGCCAACAAGACCACTCGTCTGCTAACCAAACTCCATCAAATCCAAAGAAAAGGAGAAAAAATTGTAGGCAAGATGAAACGGTTAATTAAAACTAGCAAAATTACAAATCACCAAATTTGCCACTTATTTTAGTCATAAGAGGAGCAGAAATTAAGAAATAATCAAGCAAAATGCAAAGTACCGATCACCAAAAATTGGCGGTGACCGCCTTGCGGTCGCATGCATTGTCGCGAAACGCGAGTTCGCCGGTCGCGCGGCAGCGGTCGCGAGGTCGCCGGTCGCGAGGCGCTTGTCATGCGCCATTGCCGCGAAAACGCGAGGCGAGAGCAGGCAGAGCGAGCGCGACGGCGAGTGATGCCGTGAGCTAGGCGCGAGGGAGAGCGGGAAAGTTGTGCACGGCGAGGAGGAGAGAACGCGGAGAGAAGAGAAAAGAGATAAAGAGAGAAAGAGAATGCACAGAGAGAACGCATAGAGAGGAAGAGAAAAAGAAAGAAAGAGGAGAGAACGGGCTGATTTTCACTTGGTTCATTGAACCAACTCTTGATGACAATGATCGCCACGTGGCGTCACGTGGCGATAGACTTTCGCCACGTCATCAAAAACAATGACTGGACTAACAAAAGGACTTAATTTACACTATGTTCAAAGTTGAGGGACCAAATGTGTTGTTTTCAAAGTTGAGGGACCAAAAGTGTAAAACCTTCAAAGTTCAGGGACCAAAAGATTGGTTTTGCCAATTTTAAAATCAAAACGGATGCCAATGGATTGGAGAAGAAGCACGCTTGTGCCAATCTTCAAAAACAAAGGAGACATTCAAAGTTGCTCAAACTACCGGGGAATTAAACTCATGAGTCACACTATGAAACTGTGGGAGAGGATAATTGACAATAGGCTAAGGAGAGAAACAACAATATCAGAGAACCAATTTGGTTTCATGTCTGGGAGGTCAACTATGGAGGCGATTTTCCTTGTAAGACGATTGTTAGAAAAATATAGAGAAAAGAAAAAAGATCTTCATATGGTATTCGTAGATTTAGAAAAAACATATGATAGGGTCCATAGAGATGTTTTTTGGTGGGTTCTAGAAAGAAAAAGAGTGCACGCTAGATACATAGACACTATTAAAGATATGTACGATGGAGTAGTAACGAGTATAAAGACATTTGGAGGAGCTACAAAAGAATTTCTCATTACGATAGGACTACATCAAGGATCGGCTTTAAGCCCATATCTATTTACTTTAGTTATGGATGAATTAACTAGACATATTCAAGAGGATATACCATGGTGTATGCTATTTGCAGATGATATTGTTTTAGTGGATGAAACTAAAGATGGAGTGAATAGGAAATTAGAACTCTGGAGAAATACATTAGAATCTAAAGGCTTTAAGTTGAGTAGGACGAAAACTGAATACATGCACTGTGAGTTTGGAAACACTAGACATCGAGATGACGGAGCGGTAAAATTAGGGGAAGTAGAAGTTCCTAGGGTAAACCACTTTAGATACCTAGGTTCAATCATACAAAATGATGGTAACATTGAAAATGATGTCACACTTAGAATCCAAGCTGGATGGAAGAAATGGCGGAGTGCAACGGGGGTGATTTGTGATCGACGGAGTGGTAAAATTAGGGGAAGTAGAAGTTCCTACTAAGTTAAAAGGAAAATTTTATAGGACCGCAATTAGGCCAGCTATGCTCTATGGAAGTGAATGTTGGGCGGTAAAGCAACAATAATTACATAAAGTGAATGTAGCGTAAATGATGATGCTTAGGTGGATGTGTGGTAAAACTCGTAAAGATAGAATAAGAAATATAGAAATTCAAAGACAAGTAGGAGTAGCACCAATTGATACAAAGATTAGGGAAGGGCGGTTGCGATGGTTTGGTCACCTGCAAAGACGGCCTACAAATGCCCCAACTAGAAAACTTGACTCAATAGAAACTGTAGAAATTCGACGAGGTAGGGGTAGACCAAAGTTAACATGGGATGCATTAATTAAGAGAGATTTGAATGGTTTGCAAAGCTCACCATCAATTGCACTTAATCGAGCACAATGGAAAAGTTTGATCCATGTAGCCGACCCCAGTTAATTTGGGACTGAGGCGTTGTTGTTGTTGTTGTTGTTGCAGGTTCTTTGAAGAAAACGTAGTCGTTTCCTGAAGGTGATTGGCAGCCAACAAGTGTTTGGAAATAGCACCACCATTAATGTCCCCATCTGAGTTGTTACTAATAACTATAATAAATGTATGCATGAAAAATGTATCACATCTTAGTGAAATGGAAAATAGAAGTTTGAATGGAAAGAGAAGAGAAACGGGAGAAATAACACCGCCATTACCGTCCTTTAACTGCTTAAAAAATTTAATGATCGTGCCTGCAGTTTTTGCCAACGAAACCCATCCTAAACGATCCACTTCTCTAACAAATACTTCAAAACTTAAGACTTTGCACTTCTCGAGCAAAAGTATAAATGATAAGTAATACCTAAACTAGACTCCTAATATATTTACAAACTTTACTATCCTACACCCGATTCCAAACTCATGGAGTTCATTTGGCTTACATGGTCAATCTGTTTAACAAGAGACTCGCGATTTTCAGAGTCAAGATTTGTTTGGACCCCGCAATCCAAATATTGTCAAGACAACATTTCAAGACTTAGATCCGTTCATGACTAAGGCCATCAACTATTCACGAGTTTTCTTGGTCTCGACACTCAAGTAGTAAGTATACGATCTCTTTATATGACATTAAGCTCAAGGATTCCATAGGCGAGTATGCAACAACACTCTCCACTATTGTTGATTTAGCACTTCAAAGGGCCCATAGGACTTAGTTTCCGAGGTCATTTTTGGCTTGGGTAGGCCATCAAGAAAAGGATATTCATGGATGCGTAGTGTTGAAAAACTTGACTTAACCTAGCTATAAGCACTAAGAACTGAATTTTTTTTTTGGAGCTTATAAAATTTCTTTTTCACTCGTATCATTATTCTCCCCTTTTTCCAACCACCCAATTTCCTTCTTTGTTCTTAGAAGAAATTTTACATTTCCTCGGAATTGTTTTAGGTGGGACTTTTTTGCTTATTTCTCCTAAATTTGAGGTATTACATGACTTACTCCTATCAGTTCTTCCTCACTTTCACTTATGATTAAGCAAGTTCTCTAACTAGGTTATATGGTTAAAAAGACTAATTGGCTAAGGGTTTGATGATAGGTAGTCAAGAAAATTCAGGTTGGGTTGGCTCAAAGTGTCTAACTAGGGAATAATGATAGGTAGGCTAAGGCTATTGGTTTAATTTCCAAAGAAGGCCTATATCTTCCCCTTTTAGGTGTTTCGGTCCTATCAAGTATCGCCTTAGTGGGCTACTCTCTCGTTCTAGAATCCTAAAGATCTAACTTTTTCCACAAGTAGTGTTTCGATCGTCTACTCATTTTTGGTATCTAGTGAAGAGATTATCCCTTTTACAAAGTCTCTAATCATGCAGTCAAGAAAGCATCGGACTACGGGTCAGACTTAATATTTCTCCTAATTCTCTTGAGTCTCAAGGTAAAAAGTTGACCATTTTTCACTCATTCACAACCAAAGGCAATTATTCGGTCTCAGGTGACTCTATATGCAACATATGATACTATGTAAGGTCTAAATGCAACAACAAACATAGATAAAAATATGCAAACCCCTACTACTAATAACTATACTAAATGTATGCATGAAAATGTATCATATCCTATTGAAATGGAAGATAGAAGTATGAATGGAAAGAAGAAAATGAGAAGAGAAGAGAAATGGGAGAAATAACACCACCATTAACATCCTTCAGCTGCATATAATTGAAAAATAAAATAAAATTGAACCATCATGCCTGCGGTCTTCAACAAAGAGACCCATCCAACGAATCCTCAATCCCTAAAATTACCCCCCCCCAAACTTATTTCAAACCTTGTCCTCAAGATTCAAAACAAGTGTGGTACACACATGTGAAAGAAAGAAAGAATGGTGAAAGAAACATGAATACATACAAGGAAAAAAATGATACAAGGTCATGCATGGTAAAAATAGATAAAAGAAAATTATAATACAACAACAACAACAACATAGCCTCAGTCCCAAATTAACTGGGGTTGGCTACATGGATCAAAATTTTCCATTGTGCTCGATTAAGTGCAATTGATGGTGAGCTTTGCAAACCATTCAAATCCCTCTTAATTAATGCATCCCATGTTAACTTTGGTCTGCCCTTACCTCGTCGAATTTCTACAGTTTCTATTGAGTCAAGTTTTCTAGTTGGGGCATTTCTAGGCCGTCTTTGTAGGTGACCAAACCATCGCAACCGCCCTTCCCTAATCTTTGTATCAATTGGTGCTACTCCTATTAGGAACATGGAACATAGGAACACTTACAGGGAAGTCAATAGAACTAGTAGATACCATGATTAGAAGGAGAGTCAATATTGCTTGCCTCCAAGAGACAAAATGGGTAGGAGAAAAGAGTAGAGAAATAGGAAGCACAGGGTTTAAATTGTGGTACACTGGTATAGATAGAAAATGCAATGGAGTAGGAATTGTGGTGGATAATGATTATAAGGATAAGGTCGTAGAGGTTAAAAGAATGGGGGATTGATTGATTCTAGTTAAATTAATTATTGGAGACGAAAAACTGAACATACTTAGCGCATATGCACCACAAGTAGGATTAAGCGAGAGCATCAAACGCAAATTTTGGGATGATATGGATGAATTTATGCAGAGTATACCATTAGATGAAAAGGTTTTTATTGGAGGAGATTTAAACGGGCATGTCGGGGTAAGTAACGATGGGTTTGAGAGAGTTCATGGAGGTTTTGGTAGCGGTAATAGAAATGAAGAAGGAAAATCAATTTTAGAATTTGCTTCAGCATATGATCTTGTCTTAGCAAATACTAGTTTTAGGAAGAGGGAGTCGCATATAATTACTTTTAGTAGTGGTCATAACAAGAGTCAAATAGATTTTCTTTTAACAAGAAAAATAGATAGAAAACTATGTAGAGACTACAAAGTAATACCTGGTGAAGCACTTACTACCCAACATAAGTTAGTAGTACTTGATATTAAGCTAACACAACGAAATAAAATGAATAAAAGAGTTAGCGACCCTAGAATTAAGTGGTGGAACCTAAAACATAGTAAACAAGTAGAGTTTAGAGAAAAACTACTAAAGGAAAATGTTTGGAATCTTGACTTAGAACTCTGGAGGAATACATTAGAATCTAAAGGCTTTAAGTTGAGTAGGACGAAAACTGAATATATGCACTGTGAGTTTGGAAACACTAGACATCGAGATGACGGAGTGGTAAAATTAGGGGAAGTAGAAGTTCCTAAGGTAAACCACTTTAGATATCTAGGATCAATCATACAAAATGATGATAACATTGAAAATGATGTCACACATAGAATTCAAGCTGGATGGAAGAAATGGCGTAGTGCAACAGGGGTGATTTGTGATAGACATGTTCCTACTAAGTTAAAAGGAAAATTTTATAGGACCGCAATTAGGCCAGCTATGTTCTATGGAAGTGAATGTTGGGCGGTAAAGCAACAACAATTACATAAAGTGAATGTAGCAGAAATGAGGATGCTTAGGTGGATGTGTGGTAAAACTCGTAAAGCTAGAATAAGAAATATAGAAATTCAAAGACAAGTAGAAGTAGCACCAATTGATACAAAGATTAGGGAAGGGCGGTTGCGATGGTTTGATCACCCGCAAAGACGGCCTACAAATGCCCCAACTAGAAAACTTGACTCAATAGAAACCGTAGAAATTCGACGAGGTAGGGGGCACCAAAGTTAACATGGGATGCATTAATTAAAAGGGATTTGAATGGTTTGCAAAGCTCACCATCAATTGCACTTAATCGAGTACAATGGAAAAGTTTGATCCATGTAGTCGACCCCAGTTAATTTGGGACTGAGGCTATGTTGTTGTTGTATCTTTACGAGTTTTACCACACATCCACCTAAGCATCCTCATTTCTGCTACGTTCACTTTATGTAATTGTTGTTGCTTTACCGCCCAACATTCACTTCCATAGAGCATAGTTGGCCTAATCGAGGTCCTATAAAATTTTCCTTTTAACTTAGTAGGAACGTGTCGATCACAAATCACCCCTGTTGCACTCCGCCATTTCTTCCATCCCGATTGAATTCTATGTGTGACATCATTTTCAATGTTACCATCATTTTGTATGATTGATCATAGGTATCTAAAGTGGTTTACCTTAGGAACTTCTACTTCCCCTAATTTTACCACTCCGTCATCTCGATGTCTAGTGTTTCCAAACTCACAGTGCATGTATTCAGTTTTCGTCCTACTCAACTTAAAGCCTTTAGATTCTAATGTATTCCTCCAGAGCTCTAATTTCCTATTCACTCTATCTTTACTTTCATCCACTAAGACAATATCATCTGCAAATAACATACACCATGGTATATCATCTTGAATATGTCTAGTTAGTTCATCCATAACTAAAGTAAATAGATATGGGCTTAAAGCCGATCCTTGATGTAGTCATATCGTAATGAGAAATTCTTTTGTGGCTCCTCCAAATGTCTTTATACTCGTTACTACTCCATCATACATATCCTTAATAGCGTTTATGTATCTAGCATGCACTCTTTTTCTTTCTAGAACCCACCAAAGAACATCTCTAGGGACCCTATCATATGCTTTTTCTAAATCTACGAATACCATATGAAGATCTTTTTTATTTTCTCTATATTTTTCTAACAATCGTCTTACAAGGAAAATCGCCTCCATAGTTGACCTCCTGCATGAAACCAAATTGGTTCTCTCGATATTGTGGTTTCTCTCCTTAGCCTATTGTCAATTATCCTCTCCCACGCTTTCATAGTGTGACTCATAAGTTTAATTCCCGTAGTTTGAGCAACTTTGAATGTCTCCTTTGTTTTTGAAGATTGACACAAGCGTGCTTCTTCTCCAATCCATTGGCATCCGTTTTGATTTTAAAATTTTATTGAAAAGTTTTGTTAACCAAGTCAATCCGATTTCTCCTAAGCATTTCCAAACCTCTATGGGTATTTCATCTCGGGCCACATGCTTTCCCTATTTTCATTCTTTTCAATGCCTCTTTAACTTCTACAATTCTAATATTGCGTGTATAGTTTACATTTCTTTCTTGGTGTGGGTTTTCATCTATTATAGTATCAACTTGGCCATCATTAAATAAACTATCGAAGTAACTTCTCCATCTCTCCTTAATATCCTCCTCGCGTTAAAACATTTTGATTTTCGTCCTTAATACATCTTACATGACTTAGGTCTTGTTTCTTTTTATCTCTTAATTTGGCTAGCCTATATATATATTTTTCGCCATCTCTATTACCTAACCTTGTATATAAATCTTCCATGAAATTCGTTTTAGCTTGACTAACTACTTTTTTAGCTTGTTTTCTAGCTTCTCTATATTGATTGTACGCATCTTCATCTTGACACTTAGGTATTTTCCTATACATCTCTCTTTTAGTCTTAATTGCTCATTGGACATCCTCGTTCCACCACCATGTTTCCTTCTTTGGAGGTCCCAAGCCCGTAGATATACCTAATATGTTTGATCCCACCCTCCTTATGCAACTACTCATTTCTAGCCACATTGTATTAGCATCTAAGTCAAGATTCCAAACATTTTCCTTTAGTAGTTTTTATCTAAACTCTACTTGTTTACATAAAAGAAAATTGTAATACTAAAAAAAAATGATACCGTCCGTGCTACCTCCCAGTAGCGCCTTTGTTTACTGTCGATGGCTCGACCCAGCCTGGTTACTCATTGTAATATGGATCCGGGTCAATCACTTCTATTGGTGGCTTCATTGGTTTGTTTAAAACTTCTCTTTTTCTTTTCTTCCCCTTTTCCCAACACTCCTCATCGTCTTTGAAGATAATTTCTTGATCACCGATTCGAATGCAGATACATCTCTTCTCCACATCGATCAAAGCTCTGGCAGTTGATAAGAAGGTAGTCCTAACAACAGTGTGTCGAAATTTTCCATATTTCCATCCACTACGTAGAAATCGGTTACGAACATTAATTTCCCAACTCGAGCATGCATGTTTGCCACAATTCATCGCGGTTTGGCCAGGGACACATACACAAAGATGATTTCATTTGGAGTTGAAGTCGCAACTCGCATACCCACCATGCGAAGGTATGACATGGAAATTATGTTCACCACCGCTTCTGTGTCACAAATTGCTCTTTCATGCTTCAAAAACCTTATTCAACATGGTAACACCACCTTCTTGAGGGACCAATCTCGTTGGAATTGGTAGTACAACTTTGCACGGACCACTTTCGTAGTCTTCTCACGCTTTTTTTGGCCGTTCGAGCTCTTTCTTGGCCAACTGCAACATCTTGGGCGGTTAAACACTTATTCGCACCAATAAATAACCCAAGATTTTGGTGCAATAAATAACTGTAGAGCTAGGTATTTTCTTTCATTGAATTATCGTTTTATTCGAAAGTTTTAATTTCTAGTTGCTCTGTTTACTTCTTTTCAACTCTCTTGGAAACCCCTCATTTTCATCGAATTTGAGAAGGGTTGCTTTGTAAGTGCAGTAAGCATGATTTCAAAAAAAAAGGGTGCAGTAAGTATGTTGTTTTTTTGTAATTATTTGGAATTGTAAAATATTGTTTAAGAATTTTATTATTTAAATTGTAATAATAAGGCCTCCGTCCCAAATTAGTTGAAGTCGAATCAATGGATCCAACGTTTCCATTCAGCTCGATTTTATACAATTGATGATGTGACTTGGTAATCTGTTATAATAAATGTATGCCAAAAGTTTACCCTATACTTGTGAATCCCTTAAATTTATAATCGTGTCTAGTCTTTTGAATGGGGCATTTGCAGGTTTCATTGGTCGTGTCTAAACCACCACAACCACCCTTTTCTATGATTTGAATAAATGTTTTTGTTTAATCTATTAATATTTGTTTCCTTTCCTTGTTCAAAAGTAGAATTAGGTGGCTCATGGATATGCATGTCGTCATATTCTGATTCGCAGTTAGTGTAAATTACTTCAGAGGTTGTTGGGTTTGGGATCTCCTTTCCTATTTGATTTAACCCTAAAGAGAAGAAGGTGTTGAGATTTTTTTTTTGGATAACTATGGGTATCCGCACCCTTCGAGTACAACTAATCCCATTGGATCTAGTCGGTCCCACCAAACTCATTGACTGGGAAATACTACCAGAAAATGGTTTCTTTGTTGATGCAAGGACTCGAACATGCGACCTCCTCCTAGTGAAGAAATCCACATGCAAAGTTCTTACCACTCCACCACCTCTGCTGGGTGGTTGAGATTGTAATTTCCTGTTGGTAAAGCATCATGGTGAAATGATATTAATTCAGCTATTGGTTGGACATATCTTTGTTGAGAAAAATTATTGTGATAAATAAAAGGATCATCACTTCAGTTGTCCGGGAAGTCTTTTGGGATCATGATTTGTAGAAAAGAAACTAATGATTTTATTTTGATTTGATTCTTTTGGTTTAAGTTAAGACAAATGGAATAGGAGTGCGCTTAAATGCTAGATGGCAGAAGTGAACTCCAATCTGGAGAACTTTTGCTTATGACTTGTAATTGTGCTATGGATAAACTCTTGTGAAGTTAAAAACCGTATGGTAATTTGTTTTGGAGGTGTGTCTTAATTAAAAATTAAAATGGATAATTATTACTTTTAATAATATACTTGAAACTTAAAAGTAATAATTTTTTAGTTTTAACGATGATACTTGGCTAAAATACCTCAAAATTAAAGCTAAATAAATGAAAGCTAGCTTAACTAATGCTTGTGGATTAATTTTTAAATGCAAATTGTCAGATGTGTGCTAAAGAGTAGCTTCCCTTTTGTAAAAACTATGGGAAAGTTTATATAAATTATTAAATTCTTAGTTCTGCACATGATTTTATTTTGTACTATTTTGGAATAATTGTTAAAGGTCTGTTAAAATTTTAACGGAATTGCAGAGAATGTAAGGAATAGAAAATTCTAAGAAATGAAAAAAAAAAAAAGTAGAAAAAAGAGAAATTGATTGTAGAAACAGGGAACCTTCTCAAGCAAAATTAAGATATTTGAAATGAATCAGTGGCGTTTTAACATATATTGCTGTCTTTTATATGAATTGCCATTGAGACAACACAGCGATGGGAGGTTAAAATCAAGCTAAGAAATAATTCTTCGCTTCGTACATTGTCATTTGAATATATTTGAATATATTTTCTTTTCTGGATTTTCATTTGTACTTGTCTACTTTCTGGACTATTTGACGTTTGTTGATCAGCTGTTTTGAAAATGATTTCAGGGTGCAGCTCGCTTATTTGGATCTTCAATTTCTGCTAAGAATCTGATTAGTGTATCTGGGGTTTGGCTCTTACCCATTTTCCTAAATACGATTGCTTCTTTTGTGTACTCAGTTTGTTTATTGTTCAATTTTGCAATGCTGATTCGAAGTTGAGGTCAAGTCTAGGAGTTATTGTATATATCTTTCCAGGACAAAAGAAAGAGTTTATTAGTCTCTTCTTTTGCGCAAGTTTCCCTTTGAAAGTTTTTTATACTGCCATTTTTCGTTAAAAATTAATTAGGTCAAATATCTAACATTAAGCTCACATTTGTTACAAAGTTAGATATGATAGGCCGAAGTCATTCAGGATAAGCCTAGACTTTTAAATCATTCCTGAAAAGTGAAAATTTATAGAAGATTATGTTCTATTTGCTGCATATTTTGAAAAAACCCAATTCTACCTCCTCAATGTGGATTCATCCTTTCCTGTAATAAATCTTAGGTCCTTTGCCACGTGTTTTCTGATTCATTAGCTCAATCATGCATGCTTTTATGTTAAAGTTATAGTTGAAGCTACTCTTAAAAAAGAAAAACATGAGGAGTATTGCCTCCAATTTATCAAAAAGAAAAAGAAAAAAAGAAAAACATCATAGTTATCCATTAGCACAATACCCTATCAGCCTATTATGTTAATTTCCCATGTTACTTTCTTGACTTACTCATTTTTTTTCTTATTTTTTTCCTTATCGTGTGTGTGTGCAAATGCTTTTTCTTTTTCTTCTTCTTTTTTGGCATGGTATCCATTTTCTTCTTTAGTTGTTAATGATAACCATCATAATATAAGAACACTTTGTCAAGGCCACCTTCTAATATTGTTGGCTTTTGCTTTTCTCTGCCCCATTTTGTAGCATCTTGAATGATGCCTCATAATTCTAATTTTTGAATGTTTGTTTGGCCAGGTAATTCCACAAGATGTTGTTCAGGGTCTCTTAGCCGCTTGTAAAAGTGGAGATTTTGAATTAGCTAACCGGGAGGTGAATAATGCAATGGCCGAGGGCTATCCAGCTTCACAAATGCTCTCTCAGGTTCAATCACTATTTTTAATTTCACATCTACACTCTGATAGTATTTGCCTAAAAAGAAAGTGTTTGGTAGTTTTTTAGATTATTGCTTAGCCTTAACATAATTTTCTCTTTCAGTTGTTTGACATAATCGTTCAAGCAGACGACATATCAGATGAACAAAAAGCAAGGATTTGCAGTAAATTGGGAGAATCAGATAAGGTCATACTCTAGAAATTGCTTCCTTCTCTACAATTTTCTCTCTTTTTGTATTTCTTTGTGCTTGAACTCTTTCACCAAGTATCAAGTCTACTTTACTGGCGTCTTCAAATGTTGTTGAGCGCCTGCCTGTGCAAATTTGACTGTAACTTAGTGCAGAAATGTCTTTGTTTATTGATTTGGTGGAAACTTATCTATGAGGATGATTACTATTTTCTTATGGGATTTGCAGCGCCTAATTGATGGAGCAGATGAATATTTGCAGTTGATAGATGTCTCCAGCAATACTATGCGGGCGCTTTGCAATATGCCGCAGGAGTTCTCATACTGACTTTAGCCTTATCTGGTAAGGTTTCCTTGTAGAAACCAAATGTTTATCTTTAAAGTTTATTAGCTTGAAAAGTAGACCTATTTTTGGAAGATCAAACATTGTAGTATGGATATATATTCATCTGGTGACTTGTTTGAAGCCTTTCTGATTACAAAATGAAAAAAATTATCTCGGCTGTTTCTCTTTCGTTCCATGAGTTGTAATTTGAAGTTCATCATCTTATATTTAGACAAATACCATAATGTACAAGACTCAAATGGAACAACTAAGGAAGAAACCTCAATCTAATTCTTAAAAGTGATTTCAAATTAATATAGAGACATTTTACATAGCTTAAGCTAGGCAGAATCAAAGCAAACCCTTAACTGTATATACACTGGAAAAGTAAAATTACATGTAACCTAGAATTATGCGAAATTTACATCAACTAGCATCAAATGCAGTTGGGGCAGTAGCGAACCACCAACCGCCTATAGATGCATCCTCATTTCTACTACATTCACTTTATGTAATTGTTGTTGCTTTACTGCCCAACATTCACTTCCAAAGAGCATAGCTGGCCTAATTGCGGTCCTATAAAATTTTCCTTTTAACTTAGTGGGAACATGTCGATCACAAATCACCCCAGTTGCACTCCGCCATTTCTTCCATCCAAATTCTTGGATTCTATGTGTGACATCATTTTCAATGTTACCATCATTTTGTATGATTGAACCTAGGTATCTTGAATCATTTGAAACCCTTATTGTTTTTTTACTACCTTTAGTATCACATTTCCTATTCACTCCATCTCATCCATTCATCTGAAATAGCATACACCATGGTATATCCTCTTGAATATGTCGCATCTCACAACATCAATAACTTTTGTAGCTCCTCCAAATGTCTTTACACTCGTTACTACTCCATCGTACATATCTTTAATAGTGTTAATATAGCGTGCACTCTTTTTCGAATCATATGCTTTTTCTAAATCTACGAATACCATATGAAGATCTTTTTTCTTTTCTCTATATTTTCTAACAATCGACTTTGACCTCCCAGGCATGAAACCAAATTGGTTCTCTCGATATTGTTGTTTCTCTCCTTAGCCTATTGTCAATTATCTCTCCCACGCTTTCATAGTGTGACTCATGAGTTTAATTCCCCGGTTTTGAGCAACTTTGAATTAATTGGCACAAGCGTGCTTCTTCTCCAATCCATTGGCAAGTTTTGATTTTAAAATTTTATTGAAAAGCTTTGTCAACCAAGTCAATCCGATTTCTCCTAAGCATTTCCAAACCTCTATGGGTATTTCATCTGGGCCACATGCTTTCCCTATTTTCATTCTTTTCAATGCCTCTTTAACTTCTACAATTCTAATATTGCGTGTATAGTCTACATTTCTTTCTTGGTGTGGGTTTTCATCTATTATAGCATCAACTTGGCCATCATTAAATAAACTATCGAAGTAACTTCTCCATCTCTCCTTAATATCCTCCTCGCGTGTAAAACATTTTGATTTTCGTCCTTAATACATCTTACATGACTTAGGTCTTGTTTCTTTTTATCTCTTAATTTGGCTAGCCTATATATATATTTTTCGCCATCTCTATTACCTAACTTTGTATATAAATCTTCCATGAAATTTGTTTTAGCTTGACTAACTACTTTTTTAGCTTGTTTTCTAGCTTCTCTATATTGATTGTACGCATCTTCATCTTGACACTTAGGTATTTTCCTATACATATCTCTTTTAGTCTTAATTGCTCGTTGGACATCCTCGTTCCACCACCATGTTTCCTTCTTTGTAGGTCCCAAGCCCTTAGATATACCTAATATGTTTGATCCCACCCTCCTTATGCAACTACTCATTTCTAGCCACATTGTATTAGCATCTAAGTCAAGATTCCAAACATTTTCCTTTAATAGTTTTTCTCTAAACTCTACTTGTTTACTATGTTTTAGGTTCCACCACTTTATTCTAGGGTCGCTAACTCTTTTTACACTTTGGAAAAGTAAAATTACATGTAACCTAGAATTATGCGAAATTTACATCAACTAGCATCAAATGCAAGGCGAACCACCTCTATAGATGCAGTGAGACGCGCCCTTGAATCATTTGAAACCCTTATTGTTTTTTTGTACCTTGTATCACATGTTCCTCTGATTCGAGGCGCATCTCACAACATCAATAACTTTCGAGCTGAGGTTAATATAGCGTTTCGAAACTTCGACTTCGCCTATGACTTCGTTCACTTAAAATTCGGAATTAATTCAAGGAAGTTAACTTCAACGATGGAAGTTTGACAAAAATTGGCTGGTGTACGGAAGTTTATGAAATTTCACTTTAAAGTTAAAAAACTCAAGTTTCTTTGTAGAGATGTCAGGAATATACTTAATCATACAACAATAATGAATAAAACTCATGTCAGCGAGGATATTCCGAATTTAAGTATTTTTAGCATAGGCGAAGTTTTCGAAGTTTCTGTCAAAGTTTGTTCAACTTCCACCAAACATAACAATTTTACTTCATGTTTTATGAACTTCCATCAATGTTTTCGAAGTTTGGTCGAAGTTGATCAATTTTTCAACTGCCCTTGAACTTCGCTTCGCTCACCTCAACATTGACAAACTTCGCCCGAACTTCGGTGAAGTTTGTCGGGCGAAGTTTGTCGGTTTTTTAAACCCTGGTAATATCATACATATACACATAGCTTCCCAACTAAATAACAATTAACAAATGCAAATCATCCTCCCATGTCTGTATTTATATAGCTTTTGTAGTTTGTTGATCAATTTTATCTGGGGAAGGATGATTTATAATCCAAGTGCTCCAGTTGTGACGGCTTCGCATGTACTCGCCCTGACAATAAGAAATTTAATTATGATCTATGAAAGTAAAACTAATTGGAACGAGTTAAGAAATTTAATGAGGAAAGAAGCAAAATATCTTTTTTAAATTATAGTCAATTTTATATTGGAAAAAAAATATTACCCCCAAAAAACAGGTTAATGGTCTATACTTACATTCAATTCTATAAAATTTGAACATTCTAGTGATGTCAAAATCAAGCTGATATCCTTTGTCATTGCTTGAATCTGTGCAACAAAAATAAATATTTCAAGATATATGATATTATATGATATTATATGAATTATGTAATAGAAATAATTATTGAAAGATTAATTAGTTTAAAAGAGACTCACTCTAGGAAACAAAGCAATGAGGTGAACAGACACCCATCCTTCTCTGTCCATTAAGCCTTTCAAGTAATGATCTTTAACCAAGTTTTCATTACTTCGAAAAAGATAAATTAAATTATAAATTGATTATTGACTGATCATTATATATTTAATAACCAATAAGTCTAACAGATCGATCAATTTAATTAGAAAAAATAAATTATCATACCAGAAGTAATATTCAATCTGCTTGCGTATCACGACCTCATCGAAGAGGTCATTCATTCTATTAAGTGGCCTAGGAATTGATGATGACGTGGGCTTCCTATAGCAACAACACAACAAAATTAGATTATATATCCCACAACAAACTATGGAAAGAATTAAAGAAATTAAGAGTTAGTAAATATCTAACCTAGGCAAAATAATTAAATGAAAATTTGTTAATTACCTCTAATGAAAGTACCATGGTCCCCGTGATTATATGTAGAGTAAAAATTACTACTTGGTCTGGCTAGTGGAGAGACTGATTGGTGAGGTCTATTTATCATATTAATTGGTGTTGCTGCATTAGAGTGCAAAGTACAAACAAGGAAGTTGTATTAATTAATAAGTAGATCAACTAAATTAAGATATAAAAATATCAAGGAAAATGGTTTGGTGATCACTTTTTAGATATCTGAAATGGACAACCAATTGTTGGTGTTCGTTAATTTGTTTATCGATATTTGTCCGCAAACAAATTGATGTGTATTGAATGGACACCAACAATAGGATGTCCATGCTAGGTCACCCTAGCATTATCCTAACATTAATTCAATTTAAGTACTTACTTGGAGGGAAGAAATGGCGACCATTTTGAGATGGGTGCATCATATTATAGTTGTACTGAGAATTGTTTGGAGGAACAGTCAAGCCATAAGGTGTATTCATGAAATTCATATTGTTATGTATGACAGATGATGATGGATGTAAGTATTGATCATGAAGAGGAGGTGACACTGTTGGCGGCGGCCTTGTGGGAGGCATCACCGGCGCCATTGGTGGTTGATAAAAGAATGGCCGCGGATGGTGGTGTGAATTATGGGGAGGAAATTGCATTATTGGCTGAACCGAGGAGTTGCATTGCCCATTTTTCTGGCCACAAAAATCGATGATCCGCCATTGAATTGGCGATGCGCATTTGCATTGTTTCTTCTCGGTCTTCTCCTCACAGTGCCATAACCAGAACCCTTGTTGCGATATTGACTATGCCCGTTGAAAGATGATCCAACACTAACATTAGAATCATCTGCATCACCACTACTCTGGATTATTGACACTTCAATAGAATCTGTACTAGGAGCACTTGCAGCATTGGTGCCATTATCAGTATTTAACAGAGTCGACAAGGCGCAACTAACTTCTTTCACAACGTGATCTACAACTCGTTGATCAACAGAGACGACATCATCGGTACTCTGTCATACAAGAATAAAATATTCGATCGATCAATATTACGCTAATGGTGAATCTGAAAGCAAGAAAAACATCGAAAAAAAAAAAAAAAAACCCAAGAACTCTACGGTTGTTGTTAACGCATAGGAAAAGAAAAAACAAGGTTTTGGTAAAAGTGCATAGCAGTTAATACCTCATCATTGATGCATAGTGTTGGAAAGCTACTGATGATGGAATCCATGATTAAATTACTTGGCTTGATAGAGCAAGTAAAGAAGAATGAAAGAGAAGATGGTGGAAGGAAGGTTAATGGAAATTAAAAAGGAGAGTGGGTATTAAAAAGAGTTTAGTGAAAATTTGAGTTGGAGTGAAACTACAACTCTAGTTTCTATTTTGTTGTTATCCAATTATAATTAAATCTTAAATAAAGAATTTGGTGTGTAATGTGTTTAAGCTTGCAACCGATTTTTTTTTTTTTTTTTTTTTTTTTTTTTTTAAACCGAAACTTACTAGAGTTTTGATCTTAAGAATGAACTTAATTAATAATTCAAAATAAATACTAGATCTATAGTTAATATTTAAGTCAGGCTCATCATTGATCTTGGCATAGTAACAAGTCCACTGTGGATCTTGGTAGTTATTCGGGCATGTCAAGTTCATCGTGAGCTTGTAATGACCGATTAGTTATCTCTCAATGTTGCTTTTTTTTCTTTGTTAATGAAAAAAATAGTGATTAAATATTAATTAAATATTATAAAACAAAGAATTTCACTAAAATTAAAAATCATTACACATAAATTTCTTTATTATAGATAATCTTGTTAGATATTTATTACATATTAAATAAGTTTTAAGAACGTCAAATATAAAAATATTTTTAGATGTTATAAAAATATTTTTTAATGTAGTGTTCGAGTGGTAGGCTATCCTACATATTTTTTAAAAATATTATTCTATAAAAATGAAGAATATTAACAATAACATTGCTTCTCAATTACGAATGACGCGTTAGATATGTGTATAGTTATCCAAGTCGTTTATTGTATTTTATTTACATGTGTTTATTTTTTGCGAATTTTTATAAATTAATGTGGAGTTATTTTCATGTAATCATTTATGGACACACATAATTTAGTTTTCTAAATAATATAAATTATTTTATGATATTAATTTGTATTTTGTAAATAAAATACAAAGTTATTTATAACAATTAATTATATGATTATATAATTAATATACTTAATTGTGTCATATGTCCTTTATTGTTATTTTGCATTTATCAGCTAATCAATCAGCTATCATTCCAAACAATTTTTAGTTGATCAGCTAGATTATCAGCTTTCCGCTACTAGCTAGTAGATTATCAGCTATCAGCTAGATTATCAGCTAGCCTTGCCAAACAGAGCTTAAAGGGTAGGGCTTGTTCTTATTATAAAGAAAAAGGAATTAAGAATTAATTATGGATTACATCCAGCGATCTCTAATGTTAAAATTTGTACTTACTTATTCTGAGAAAAAACAAAAGTAGAAAATGACCTAGAAAAGAAAAATAAAAATAAAAATGTTGACAATGAAGTATATATATCCATAACGGGAGAGGATTTGATGATGTTTGAAAATAGGAGTGGCAAGAAAGTGTTCGGACCATTTGTTCACATTTTTCTGGACCCATTAATTTTTTCAAAATAAATAGAGGTCCGGACATGTTCCTTTTGTCTGTTTTAAAAAACGAATTCGAATCTGGATAAAGTTTTTTAAAAAATAATACCGGTGTAGAAATTAATTTAAATAATATTTTATTATTTATATGGGTATTTTGAAACTTTTATAATTAATTTTCGCATCGTAATTTCACTAATGATGATGTTATTTTTATATGAAAACTTGTAAGACGTTGAGTTTTGAATATATAACATATCTTTTTTTATAGTGATGGAATGCATGACAACATAAAAATCATGCATTTTTGTTAATAATTAAGTGAAAAAATTATTTTATTATATTAACAAATGGGTCTTGTATATTTTAATTTAAAGAGTAAAGACATATGGGTCCGGACAAAAAAAAGTGTCCGTTTTATAAAGGGGTACGAGTCCGACATTATTTTTAAAGTTTAATAGACAAATATATCTTAACGTTTCAAGATTTTTGCAAAAATATCTTAAGGTTTCAATTTTGGTAAATATATCCTAACTTTTTAATTTCATGCAACTTGTATCTTTGTTTGTATTTATTATGTATTAAACCACAATCAAAGTGATGAATAGTCACTACATTACATACTGATTAGATTTATATGAATTAATATTCTCAATTATATGCATAATTTATTATTTTTTACGTGTCATTCACTAAAAAATAAAAAGTGAGGATACGATTTACAAGAAATCAAAAGGTTAAGATATTTTTGCCAAAATTCAAACTTTAAGATATTTTTACAAAAACCTTGAAACGTTTGGATATATTTGCTTATTAAGCCTATTTTTAATTGTTATTAAGAGGGATGTTCAAACCCTTATCCGTCCAAACCCCTTTTTTGTCACTCCTATTTGAAAGTGTGATGTTGGTAATGTCTACTGATAGCAAAGTGATTCGTGTATAATATATGATGTATTTTAAACTTTTGTCCTCCTACATTTGTTCTTTTATACACCAACATTTTGTTATTGATAGACATTACTAATATCATACTCTTAGTACACTTTTTTCTCGGAAAATGATTAAATGACACACTTTAGGCGCATTTTTGAGGTGCACGTTTTGTTTTTTAGTCATTTATGGTGTTTTGTCACATGTGGAGCTCATGCCTTGAGTGACAAGAAAGAGCCATAAATGGCTAAAACACACTGTGTGCGCCCTAATGGCATATTCGCTTCACCGTCTTAGGTCAGATTAGCCACACGGACTGGTTAATCCGGTGTTCGCTTGGAGGATTAACTAGGCCACGAGATTAGCTAATGAGCAGGAGAGAGGACTAAACAAAACCACCAATTTTGGTGGGACTAACTAATCCCAATGCTTGGCCATTGCAGATTACCCAAATACCTCTCATCTCTACACACTCTTCTTCTCTCCCAAGATCACATTCCTCCTCACACTCTCCCATTCCATCTCCACCTCCCAACACCCAGATCTCAACCCTTTAATGGCCTTCAAGTCCTCCACTTCAGACCCCAACAACACCCTTTCCTCATGGACCCCCACGACCACCAATTCATGCTCATCCAATTGGTTTGGCGTGACCTGCATCAACAACCACATCTCCCACATCGTCCTCTAGGGCCTCGGCTTGCACGCCTTCCCCTCGCCCCCTCACCGCCCTCTCCACCCTCCGCGTCCTCAGCCCCAAACACAACCACATCTCCGACACCTTACCCACCAACCTGAGTCTCTCCTCTCTCTATCCATCTGTTTCTTTTGTCTCTATTTTCTCTCAATTGTTTCCTCCATGGTTCACCGATTGATAAGTTGGTATTTATAGGTATTTAATAGTCTATTTTAGTATATTTAATTATTAAAAGTATTTAAAATATATATATTTAATTATATTTTTGGTCATTTTTAGGTGAAACGGAGTGCGTGGTTGAATTCGTGGTGGAAAAATACTCAAAATGGAATATTTACTTGAAGTGATCGGATGCCAATAGTTTGCCTCGAAATACGCGTTGCGCGGTGGATCGAATTGCGGACAGGGTGTTCCAGCTCAATTAGGTGATGCCACGTCATCCGTCTCCAGTTGCCGTAACCAATCCTGCGTTGCCACACGTCACCACGTCAGCAGGAGATCCACGTCGCCAGAGATCAAACTTCTCTTCGTTTCAGACACCATCGACCGGACTCGGATGCGCGACAAAGACAGACTCCCGCTTATTCGCGCGAGTTGCGATTTTCTTCTCGAGCCACGTGTGTGCCACGTGGCGGTGTCTCATTAGCCCGACACGTCAATATAAGGGGTTCACCAATCCGAAACGACACGCAGCGCCGAGTCATCACTCACACAACTAACGCACGCTTTCTCCGCGAATCACGCGGCGACAAATCAACGCGGACAGGGACGGACGAATCACAATGGGGACACGTCGCCAAGACTAAGAAATTCACGAATCACGCGACACATGGCGGCTAAAAACACCCCTAGGATGCTCCTCGAAGCACGAGTCACCTCAAAACTCTAAAATCACGCTGTGACACATGGCTATATATATTATAACCTAGGTATTATGGACAAAATTACCCCTGTAAATGCTCAATTATTAGTTTTTAGTATAGATTTTCCAAGATGATGTCTCTAAAATCAATTTCTCACCTAAGTCGAAGGGGAATCAAGTTGGAATCATGGATTCATGGCATTCTTTGTGAGATCTTTTTATTTTATTATTTAATTAATTTAATTTCTCTTATTTCATTGTTGTTGATTTAATGATTATGATTTAGATCTATGGTATGTATGTGACCAATGCATGCTTTTAGATGGACAATCTATTGTTAATTGGAATATTAGTAAACGTGTAATTGTGCTTTTAGACCAATAAAGTAACAAACATTCACCCGTTTGCCGTAAAAACCTTTCGGTGTTTGAATGTACAACAATTGAATCTAGGTTAAATCGGGAGCGGACGCGATCCGATTATTTAGGATTAGTGTTCCCATAGATCCATATTACTGCGGTTAGTGTATTAAACCTGATTGGCGGATGTCTAGGGTTATACATTAATTAGGGAAGTAGTTAGTGGCGGACGTCCTGACTATCGAGATAAGGGGAACTAGGAATTTCTGGCGGATGTCGATTTTCTATAGCTAATCTAGGAGAATTTAAATTAATAACTTTTTGGGAAAGATTGAAGACCATTGAATGCTATTGAATCTTGATTTCGATTTGTGGAACTGGAGATTTTGGTGAACTTTTCATTATTGATATTAATTTGTATGAACTTTTTATTATTGTTTGTTTAATTAATTATTTTCTTGATTTTCTTGAAAACCCCATATTTAGTTAACTTAGAGTAAACTCAAGTCCTGTGGATTCGACCCCGTATTTACCACTACTACACCCTTGTGGTTGGTAACTCGATTACAAGTTATATTTGGCACGAACGACACGCGTCACCGATTCACACGATCTCGCCGACTCGTCGCTCAATCTAGCTAATCCATCATCAAACCCTCAATATGATAGTTTTGGTCAATGAAACTTATGAGTTTTGTTTTCCAATTGAGGAATAACCTTCAATTGAAGATTAGAGATGTAGATATCAATGAAAAAAATAAAATTAAAAAAGGAAAAAAAAAACTTCGGCCCTGTTTCATTGTTGAGGCAATGAAGAAGATGGAAGGATTGGTTCATTATTGTTCAGGCAATGAATAAGATGGAAGGACTGGATCATTATTGTTCAGGCAATGAAGAAGATGGATGGGCAAGTAAGTCATTTTACCAATATCTAAAACATGTTGTCCCAATGTTAAGACGCCCAACCGAACAAGTGACTAACTTGGGACTAAACAGTTAATCCAAGTCACAATCTTTGTATAAGTTAATCCCATAAACTTGGGATGGTTAGGTTTATGAACCGAACAGGCCATAAGTGTGCACCCATAGTTTATTATTTTATGGTCCCCTTTTTTTGCTCGCGCCTGATTGTGGAGTGACTTTTGCGATTGCAGCACTACAAGAGCTAAACTTGAGTGGCAGTGAAATGAATAGTCTTCCTTCTCCATTAATTTCATTCGTCAATTTCACATCCTTTCGAGTTCTTGATCTATCTTCCAATGCTTTCAATGCTTCAATACCACATTAGTTGATGAACCTTCATAATCTTTCAACCCTTGATCTCTCTTGGAATGACCTCCAGGGGCACATTCCTAATGCTCTAGGAGCCATGACTTCTCCCCAATACCTTGACTTCTCCTCTAATCATATTGATGGAAAGATATGGAAAAGCTTTGGAAATCTATGTTCAATTTTTTTTTTGTTTTCGAAAACACCTATGTTCAATTTTAACCTACTAAAAGAGTTGAGGTATAAAACGTAAGGGTAAGGGTGTGAATGTGTGATATGAGTAGGGCCGATTTTGGGGTGGGCGGGGCGTGCGGTCGCCCCAAGGCCCACCTCCAAAATAGGCCTCCAAATAATTCTAATGTGTTGGGTTTTCTTAGAAAATCTCAAAAAATTATATTTTATATAGGCACTAGAGATAGGTAATTCATACACGTCAATCTTGACTTAGTCATCCATCATTCACTCTCTATGTGACGTTGTGGTTGTGGAGAAACTCAACTTAAATTACTTTCTCTCTTTGTTTATTAATAAAAAAAAGGGAGCGACTATTAATCCCCCACTACCTTATATCAGCCCTCATTTAATTTAAAACATTTTTAGACAAAAATGTCTTTAGACAAAATTATATAAATAACCTCACTTTAAATCATGAACTTATTTTATTTCTTTTTCCCCTTCTACTTTCCACTCTCTACACCCCTCCTCAACTTTACTATTTACTCTCTACATCTCTCCCTAAATGAAACCTTAAACTTATCCTCAACTCCTATATCACTAACTATAATCACCTTCTCCTCTTCTACTTAATTTTTACTTTCTATATTCCACCCCAAATTAAACTATAGGCTAATCTCATTTTCTTTTCTACTTCCTAATTTCTACACCCCTTGCCATTTTTTTGTCCATCATTCAACAATTTACCATCAAATACAACATCTTAATTATAGTTTTTGGTTGAGATTTGATTTTAATTCGTAAATAGTTACAATCCTTTATTTGTGTTGAATCTAAGCTTTTAAGGATGAAAGAATCAATTTTGAAATGCATATGAAGCAAATTGAGTTAAAGGGGAGAAAAAGATGATGTGCAAAAAAAGATTGAAGGTTGAAAATTATAAAGATGAAAATAGAGTTTTTTTTTTTGGGAGAGAGGGGGCAAATATAAATTAGGGGTATAATAGAGAATTTACTAACAATTAAGGGAGGGTGCTTAGAGCATGAACTAACTTATTGGGGTCTACAAATAACATTAAATTAAATGGGGGCGGGGGTGATATAACATAAAGGGGTGCTAATATTAACTCCCTAAAAAATTTCTCTTTAAATTAACTATTGTTTTGCTTAATTAAAAAATTATTAGCAACATACATAAACTTAAGAACTCAATGATTTAGGCTATTGTAATAAAGTAAATAAAACTATTATTTTCTTTCTATGAATTAATTGTTGTTTAGATTAAGAAAATAATTAATTAAGAATCATTCATTAAAAGATTAGCATTATATATAAATAATTTAATTGGTATATGCATTGCAAAAAATAAATAACTTTGTGTTAAAATATTATATTATTTGTATTGATCATATTATCTTCAAAAACATGTAGTAATTTTTATATGTTAATCTTTCTTAAAAAAAAACTAAGTCTAATTAGGCCCGACAAAAGTTGTCCAGACTCGTTTGTCCGGACCCACTATAAACGGGTTCAGGCAATATTTTTGTAAAAAACATACAAGTTTGGACAATTTTTTGTGTCCGTTTAAAAATACGGGATCGGGTCCAGACAACAATTTCAAAAAAATGGGTACCTGTTTAGCGATTAATTTAGACTATTGAGATGATCTTTCTTTTTTGAAACTTTTGTGATGTGGGCATGTAATTTTAAGACTTAGACAATAGTGATGTGATGATTTGCCTTGCATTCCTTGAAGATTTTTTATCTATGATGTTTATATTGGAAATTAAAAAATTGTGATGATATGTATTTATTTTTCGGTAATTGAATGTTAGGTGACATGTAGTTGAGGTTTTTTTTTAATAATTGATAAATAAAATATTTAATCATATTTAAAAATAAAAATCGGACAAAACGGGAGCCGTATGTTTTACAAAATACGGGTTTGGACAAAAAAAATGCCTATTTTAAAACCGGAACGGGTCCGGACACTAATTTTAATCATTATAACGGAGGTGTTCGGTCCCGTTTATGTCCGGTCCCTTTTATTATCAGCACTAAGTCTAATATAGTACACGATTTATATACAAAAAGAAATATGTAATTCATATAAAACTATATGAATCTAGTAACAGCATAAGCATATCAAGAATAACTTGAATGAATCAAAAAATATTTATAAAAAAAATAAGTTCAATATGAAAGGCTCATATTTTCTCCCGTTGCTCCAGGCCCCGAAAATGTCAAGTTCTGCCCTGGATATAAGGCTAGGCATGTTCATGGTCAGGCCTAGATCAACTAAGGCAAGCAGCTAAGTGATCTTGGTCCTCATGGCCACCTAGCTGGCTAGCAACATGGGAGCCCATATATATGTTTGCAGACTTAATCAGCCAATAAAGAAAATGCAATCCCCAGTCCAAACGCAATAAGTCACCCGTATATAATTTGTATTTATAAAAACATAAAATAAATTAATAATTATTTACTTAATCAAAATGTCAAAAATACAAGGAAAAAAATAATAGAGCAATTGATTTTATGTCGAGTCATATTCCACTGAATGTAGTGAACCACAATAATTAATAAAAATCTTATTTTACGTAAAAAAAGTTAATTAGTTTGAGTATAAGGGATTAGTTCTTCTTATACGAAGTCTTAATTTTGAGTCTCATAGATGGAGAAAACTGGATTAGGAGGACTATTCTATGTATGAGACCTAACAATGCCTCGATCGTAGATTGGTAGTGGAGTGGCTGCATTCGGATACCATGGGCGAAAGCCGCGAAACACAAAAAAAGGCATGCAACTTATATAGTGAAATACACACTTTGCTTGTAGATGGTTTGAAAATTTTTAGGCCAATCTCAAAACAATTTGGAACTAACTTTAAGTTGCCCTCAAAATATACAGTGATTTACATTGTTTTTGTCAAATGATTTTTTTTTTTTAATTTGACAAGAATTGAACCCACGACCTTGCTTCAACATAAATTTTTCTATTTCATGAGTATCTATTGTTTACCTAAGATTTTATTTTTTCATCTCATAAATAGTGATTACGTTACAGGTAGATGTAGACCTACATAGTTTACTTAAAAATAATTAACTATTTTTTAACCAGATAAAAAAATAATTAACTATTTTCCTTGCAACATCACTAAACACACAAGAAGACGGAAAAATTACAAAAGTATTGTTAATAATAAAATAAATTAGTAAAATAAGTTAGGTTTACTTTTTATTACAAAAATAAGGTAAATCGGGTTATGAAAATGCGTTATTAGTGGGGCAAATATTTAACACTAATGGCGCATTCTCTGAATGCACCATTAGTGTCCAACGTGGCGGGGCAAAAATACACGAATGCGCATTCTCCGCCATTCGTGTATTTTTGCCAATGGGGAGTAAAAACACGAATGGCGCATTCTCCGAATGCACCATTCGTGTGTTAGGGACCGACCAACGTGGCATCCAAACTAATGGCATTCGGAAGAATGCACCATTAGTTTGAGGTTGTTGTTGACGTGTCGTCTACGTGGCGTCTGCGTGTACACTATGTGGAGCGACCATGTACACTAATGGCGCATTCGGAGAATGTGCCATTAGTGTAACGTTTTAACCACGTGAGGTCCACGTGGCCCCCACATGGGCGCCACGTCGATTTTCACAGTACACGAATGGCGCATTCTTCGAATGCGCCATTCGTGTACTACAACCCCGTGACACATACATGCGCGTGATATATCGTCTTCCTCGAGAACGCAGGGAATATATTCCATGCGTTTCCGGGCTAAGATATACGGCTATGGGGTAGGGGGTTAGGGTTCCCGGGGGGTTTTATAAGGTGGGTGTTGGTGGGGTGGAGCAACCGAGAGAGTGGGGAGAGAGAGTCTGGTGCGGGAGAGAGCAAGCAGTGAGAGAGGAGTCGGGGAGTCAACAAGGATGAGGGAGCCGGTGCGGAGAGACCATCGAAAGGGGGAGAGGAGAGAGTAGCGACGGAGACCACGTGGACGAAGCGAGAGGGAGGAGAGAGCAGGAAGAGAAGAGACGGAGAGGAGGGGGACCCGCAACGAGCGACAGGTCACGAGAGAGAGAGAGAGAGAGAGAGAGAGAGAGAGAGAGAGAGAGAGAGAGAGAGAGAGAGAGAGGGACGGAGGGAGGGACATAGTTAAGGGACCGAGAGAGAGAGAGTGGGGGAGATCGAGAGAGAGAAATAGAGTACGGTGACGGAGAGAGGGAGAGGGTTGAGGGAGCCAGAGAGAGAGAGAGAGTTGGTGATAGTTCGAGAGAGAGAGTGGGGGGACCTTGACACCGATCGAGAGACCGAGAGAGAACAAAATTATGGGAGATCACACAATTAGACGCGCCATACATCTATATTAATCCAGACGTGGCACGCGGTCATGCCCAACTCGATGCCAACATGCTTGCGAGAGAGATCCAAAGCATTGTCCAGATAGATCAAACAATAACTATTACGACATTAATACAAATAATTAAGGGAAAATACGGACTTGAAGTAAACTACAAGCGAATGTGGGATGCCAAAAGAAGGCAATTGCAAATGCATTTGGAGATTGAGATTAGTCATACGCTAGATTGCCAACTGGTTGGCGGCCATGAATATAAAGAGTTCGAAGACCGCAATTGAGTGGTCACATAGACAATGGGCTTCTGATGAGATAAGGACTGAGTGTCCTCAATTTCGTCGTGTCTTTTTCGCATTCGAAGCATCAATACAAGCTTTCAAGTTTTGTAGGCCTCTTCTTCAAATTGACGCGACTTTCTTATATGGAAAATATAGTGGTAAGCTACTGATTGCCATATCTGTTGATGGTAATGGACGCATACTACCGGTAGCATTTGTTGTTGCAGAAACCGAGTCTACGGATTCGTGGGGATGATTTTTGAGGATGTTGCGCAAACACGTGACGAATAGAGATGGTATTTGCATTATTTCTAATCGTCACCCTGACATTTTGGAGGCGGTTAACACATCGACCAACGATTTTTGTCCTCCAAAAGGATAGCATCGTTATTGTCTGCGACACTTGGCCAGTAATTTCAACACTTAATTCAAAAATGAGCCCTTAAAAAACCTACTTTCTCGAGCTGCTGGTCAACATCAAGTTCGAAAGTTTAATGCGTGCATGGAACGTTTTCCATATTTATCATCGTGAACCCCTCAATATTTGCAATATGTCAATGTCATTCCCAAAGAACTATGGACTCAATCGCACGATGGAGGCATGCGATACGGATGGATGAGTTCTAATGGTGTTGGTACGTATGAAATGCAAGTTATGTATTGCACTCAACTATATAGTTATCGCAAAAGTAATATTACTTACATGAGTTTTATCGTCACTTGTAGAGTGTTTTAACGGGGTATTAAAGGGGGCTCGATTCATGCCAATAACAGCAATGACTCAGATGATCTACTATAGATTGGTTACATACCACAATCAATTCAACCAGGAAATCAATGAAGCAATCTCAAACGGGCAATCGTACACGAAATATGTCACGGATCAACTCACACATTACGAACAAGATGCAAGGAGGCATCATGTCAATTTGATAAATCGTGACATAGGTGAGTTTGAAGTTCTTACCGGACGACATGGAGATCGCATGCATAAAGGCAACAATACACAAGTCATTATCCTAAAGGACCGCATGTGCACATGCAATAAATGATAATCGTTTGGTTTCCCTTGCTCACACGTGTTAGCTGCATGTTCATTTATTCGGGTGAGGTACTCACAATTTATTGAACCATACTACCGGATATATGTCTACGCGCACTGTTACTCATTTAAATTTAAAGCCATTCCAGATGAGAAATATTGGCCGACGTTTGCGATGAAGATCATACCAGACCCAAGGTGCAGACGTGGCCTAGGGAGACCAAAGGGAACGCGAATGCCAAACGAGATGGATCTTCCTAATGTTACAAGAGCCTTGCGATGTGGCATATGTCATCAAGAAGGACATAAAAGAACAACATGTCCCAATAAAGATCGTGATCGAGTCCCTATTAGGAAGAACCGATGCGGCATTTGTCGGGCGGAGGGACATAACTAAAAAAAATGTCCATCCAGAGTTGAATCTTCCAATCAAAACCAATAGTCCAGTTTGTATATTTTTAACAAATGGATTAAGTATGTTCGTAATTAGATTACCTCGAACCTTTTGAAGTATCCAAATAGTTCACGTCATGAAATGTTGAGCTATTTTTCTTGTTTGAACATATAATAATGATTTGTGGCGACTTTTTGAACAACACGACTAACTTTACAAATTTGATAAATTGTAGTTTGTATACAAATGGATCCAGGACCGTCAGATTCTTCACTATTAGATCTCCAATCTACACATAAATCCTCGCGAGCGTGGACGGGTCAAGTAAACCTTTTGAAATGGATACATCCAATGTATTGGGTTTTGGGGTTCATGCGCAGCGGAGATTACAAAATTGTTTTTGACAAAAACCCCAACATGATCCGAATCTAATTTCATTAAAAATGTCTAAACTATGAAAAACTTAATCACACCTCAGTCGCAATATACTTTTCTGAAGGTTGATCGATCTCTAAGGCGCTACCAACGACGAACGCCCTTTACCAGTAGTCCACATACGAACGGCGACCGAGATTCGAAGTGCTAGCTTCGAGAGAATACCAAACCTTTTTGTTTCTCTTCAAAACGATCCAGAGCATATCAAAAACCCTAAGCCGTTTCTAAAACGAAAGTAGAGTTTCGGCCTTTAATCTTTCGTACGTGTATTCTAACTTGAAGCGTCTATTTATACAACCCTTGTATATAGACGGTTAAGTAAATTACACATATACCTCTACTTAAATAAGTATAAGTGTAATACACCACAAGAACGTTTCTGTCATGAATTTTATCATATAAAATTCGTTTTTCTGAACCATCTTAAAATCTCGCAAAACCATTCTTAGTGTGCGACCTAATAGGCTCATACAACGTTGGCAGTGTACCAAAACACATTTTGGTATACAAGTCATAAGTGGCCTCTAGCAAGACATTATGATTACCCAAGTTGTATGAATATCAAATCGATACAACCTAATCAATAGTGTATATAACATCCTTTTATCACACGATATCTTTTTGATCAAACATATGGCATGGAATTGTCATCCAACATGTTCAATCGTACTAGTCTCGATCTCTAGGTAGACTGAAAACATCCAAGTGACATTGATCAATATCAACTCACTTTGACTAGGCCTTTTAACAGTCTAACACATCGAGGGATCCACTGGATATCTCTCTTTATATGAGAGGGACAAATTCTATCTTGATTACACAACTTCGTCACATTACTCACACAGTAACCAATCACAACCTTTATAATCGTCCGGTTAAAGACAACGTTTGATTGTGTCAAATCACTGTATTCCTAATGTTGAAGTCTCTGGTAATCTCAAGTCAGAGGACCGGAAAAATATACATATCATAAGAAACGACTATGACTTAATCCATGTGATGTCCTCATAGCGGGTCAATCCAGTACTTTGTTCCCTAACAAGTACTCGTGACTTTGATTCGTATCCCTATACGTATAATCATCATATGATCATCAATCAAGACTCACACTAGTCTTAATTCATTATAGTTCCCAATATAATGATCGACTATGGACATTTAGGATATTTCTATAAATACGCATGGATCTTATTATAATGTAAACATGCAAATTAATTATAATAAACAACAAATGAAATCCTCTATTTTATTAACTAAAAGTATTCATAAAGACAGTTAATGGATTGACCTAGGGCACATGCCCCAACACAATGTTTATGAATTAACGTATAATATACATATATATATATATATGACAGCTTATTTTCAATTATAAGGTGTATGAGACATTGCGCGTGCGTTGACGACGGCAGCCGTTGATCGAACGGTGGAGTATCATTCTCGAATGATCTCATATTTACGTTCCAGTGGGTTTTATGGGATTTCACGCGTATCATTTTTCAGCCTTGATTGGGCTTTGATTACTGCATTCGTTGAGAGATGGCGCCCGAAACCCCATACATTTCACATGCAATGCGGGGAGTGCACTATTACACTCCAGGACGTATAGGTGCAACTTGGCTTACCTATCGAAGGTATGCCTATGATGGGATCCACCGATACAAACTACATTGAGGTGTGTGAGAGGCTACTTGGTCGAATTCCACTCGAGATGACCTTCATGGAAATAAAATAAAAGTCGAATGGCTTGAACGCAATGTACCGGCTATAGTAGACGACAGCGAGGAGGAGTCGGTCCGGCGGTATGTTCGATCGTACATTCTCCATCTAATCGGTGGTTGTCTATTCGCCGATAAGTCAAATCGATATGTACATTCGATGTTTCTACCTTTGCTCGAGGATTTTGACATAACTGGTCAGTATAGTTGGGGAAATGCTTGTTTGGCTTTTTTGTACAGGGAGTTGTGTCGCGGATCTCGCGCGAGTGCACATGAGGTTGCAGGGGCTTCAATTCTTGTACAACTGTGGGCATTGGATAGATTCCCATTCATAACACCAAGGCAGTTGGGTGTTCCTAGAGTTCGACCTCGAACAATGGATGGAGAAGAGATGCTTAATGGTGTGCCTTTAGGACACATGTAATAGAAATTTTATATTGTAATTTTTTTAATATTAACTACATTTTCATTTTACTAATTATGAGTTTTATATACTGATAGATCGATGCATTCTCGGTTACTCAAAGTGCAACACACGTTTTATCGGCTTACCGTGATGCACTCGATTCGCGGAATGAGGATGACGTGGTGTGACAACCTTATTCTGAAGTCATATGATCTCTTTCCGAATATTGTACCGATGGTCAAGGTAGTTAGCTATCGACGTGTCCCCTTATTTGTTTCCACATAGTCGAGTGGCATCGACTGAAGAGTTTTGAGACAATTCGGAATGATACAGGCCGTGCCACCTAACTGTCATTACGACACCCGACTACACCGCATCGAGATGCGAGGACGTGTTCAAGAAAATTGGGTGACTTTTCACACAAACTATATACAGATGTGGGAAAATCGTGGTAACGACATAGTTACAGTGGGACAAGAAGAAGGCCACGATCAATAAGACCACATGACGTGGTATCGATTAGTCACTAGAAGATTTATTGGACATGACGGGGCTTTAAGTGACTATTCGGTAAGCTTTAAACTATTATTCTTCTTTCATCACGTTTTACATCATAAATTGTGTTTACTAACCTCCTATTTTTTATCAGTGTAACTTGGTGCATCGACTGCAACGAGTTTTCATTGACGATGAGTATGAGCAAGGTCTTGCTGCGCTTGATGAAGGCATCAAAATTTTAGATGACGATCATAGGCAAATGTCAACTCTATGGAATAGTGGAATTGATGTCGGAGAGGGCATAGATGAGGAGAATGAAGACGAAGATGAAGAAAATGATCCCAAAAATTGACGCGCGTCGAACACCTCAATAAAGTAAAGTTTCATAAACCAACTATTTTGTAGAATAGTGGCAAAAGGTCGATCCCACGAGACTGGTTGTCTTTCTCAGGTTAAAACAACAAAAAAGGAAAATCGGGGGTTTTAAAATAAATATTAATTTAACTAAGTAATCTATATAAATTAAATAAATTAATTAATTAAACTAATTTCTAAAACAATTAATTAACACCTAAATAACACCTAAATCTACAGTTTCCACAAATCATAATCAAGATTCAATAGCAATTATGGTATTCGATCTTTCCCAAAAATTTATTAATTTAATTCTCCTAGATTAGCTATAGAAAATCGACATCCGCTAGAAATTCCTAGTTCCCCTAATTTCGATAGCCAGGACATCTTCCACTAACTATTTCCCTAATTAATGTATAACCCTAAACATCCGCCAATCAGGTTTAACACACTAACCGTGGTAATATAGATATGTGGGAACACTAATCTTAAATAACCGGGTCGCAACCGCTACCGATTTAACCTAGATTCAATTGTTGCACATTCAAGAACCGAAAGGGTTTTACGGTAAACGGGTGAATTTTTGTTACTTTATTGGTCTAAAAGCACAATTACACGGATACTAATATTCCAAATAACAATAGATTGTCAACCTAAAAGCATGCAATGACCACATACATACCATAGATCTTAATCATAATAATTAAAATCAACAACAATGAAATAGGAGAAATTAAATTAATTAAATAATAAAATAAAAGATCTCACATAATATGCTTTGAATCCATTATTCGACAACTTGCTTCCCCTTCGATTTAGGCAATAAATTGACTACCCGGACATCATCTTCAAAAATCTATACTAAAAACTAATAATTAATCTCTAAAAAATACCAATTAATTTTTCTCTAATAATACCTAGGTTCCTAATATATAAAAATACTCCAAATTGTACTCAGATACTAATTTTAGGAGTTAGGGAGGTGACTCGTGCGTCGAGGAACATCGTAGGGGTGTTTTTAGATAAAAAAATCCGACTCAGCCATGTGTCACAACGTGATTCGTTGTATTTTAACTGTCTCGCCACGTGTCGGCGTCTCATTGGTCGCTGGAACTGGAGTCTGCTGACGTGGCGTATTTTCATTGGTCGCACTGGCTTGTGATGACGGGCTTGTTGTTCAATGTCCACATGGCAGCGTCTGATTGGTCCAGAGTGGTTGTTCTCGCTTACGTGGCATGCTTTGATTGGCTGGAACACCCTGTCCGCTATTTGACACCCTGCGCAATACGTATTTCGAGGCAAACTGTCCGGCATCCGATCACTACAAGTAAATACTCCATTTCGAGTATTTTTTCGTCACGAATTCAACCGCGCACTCCATTTTACCTAAAAATGACCAAAAATATAATTAAAAATATATTTTAAATACTTTTAATAATTAAATATACTAAAATAGACTACTAAATACCTATAAATACTAACTTATCAGATGATCAGGGCGAATCGAACCGAGAGGTGAGAAGAAGAAAAACACAAACACAGACTGTGGGTGAGAGCACTAGACGTCCTCGTCCACCACGTCCTTTTCGTCCGACAGAGACTGCTACTGAAAGCAGCGGACGTTCCCCTACGCCACGTTCATCTCGTCCGAGAGGGAGAACAACAGAGACTGTTGGTGATAGTAGCAAACGCTCATCCCCACCACATCATTCTTCTCATGGGTACATTCCAACATTGTCCCCAATGCAACCAAAACCTCAAATGTTTGTACCTAGCACGTCGATCATGAATCTTCCTCATTACCATTTTAATCCTTATGCACCCGGGTCGTCGTCTTCATATATGGACCATGGCATGCCTAGACATCCAATGTATCCGTCATTACCTCAACACATGCCGAGCCCATTTACTTCACCATGTTATAATTATAATATGTCATATAGTGGAGATGGCTCATTCATGAACATGTTAAGCATGCCCCCGCCGCCTCTTGTTCCTCTCAGCCAACTGTATACAGAAAGCTAGTTTTTTGGGACGGTTCAACCTCCTATTTTTGGGAGCATTAGTACCAGAGGTGAGTCGAGTGAAGCACCAGAGGATGAATATCAATCGACTCGACGACATTCAATGCAAGATCAGCAACCTCGACAAACTCAACCTGAAGTACAAACACAACGTCTAACTCGACATAGAGTACGTCCAGTTTGCATCACCGAGCAACAACGTCAACGTAACCGTCGATAAACTTGTATGATAAGTTTTTTTTGGAATGAAATCATACTTTCATAACTTATTTATTGCTTTAATTTTAAATTCTACACAAATATATAACGTGGTTTTGGCATTTATAGTTCTTCATCTACAAATTTCTTCTTATGCTCACGATTGTGTGACATGGTTTATAGTAGATATGAATGGGTTGTCTTCTTGGGATACATGCGTAACGTTTCCCTGGATTGTCAACCTTGAGATACGTTCGTGTTCTTTGCACGGGTTGCCCACCACCAGATACGTGCATGTCATTTGCATGGGTTGTCCCCTCGATATAAGTGCGTAATATTTGCATGAATTGTCAACCTCGATATGCGTGCATGTTGTTGCAAAGGGTTATCCACCGCCAGATACGTGTGTGTCGTTTGCATGAGTTGGCCCCTCCAAATACGTGCGTAACATTTGCATGAATTGCATGAGGTTGCATGGGTCGACCACCTCGACATGCGCATCATTCGCATGACTCCTTTGCCGCGAGATACATGTGTGGCGTTTGCATGAGTTGTCCACGTCCATATACGTGCGTGTCTTTTACATCATTTGTCTACCTCGAGATACGTGCGTGATACGGGTTGTCCATCTCGTGATACGTACGTGATGCGGCTTGTCCATCTCGATACGTAAACAACTTTTGCATAGGTTCACCGTGTCACGACCCAATAATTAATACACGTTTAATTCATTAATCAGGACAAAATGACCAAGACGTGGGACCCGAAGCGAGATACATGTCATTACCGAGGCACGATGACCGAGGTAAATGATATATTTGTTGGTGTTGTGTGATTTGTGGTTGTTTTTTCTGTCGGTTATGGTTGTTGGTCCAAGATAGGAGACTCGGACAAACTGCCATGAGCTCAAGGGACGTCAAGTGAGTCGTCTCCCCTGCACGATCCCAACTTGGGGTTGGGGATGGACGCCCAACCCCAGTACAAATGGAAAAAAAAAAGTTCACGGGAGGAAGAAGATGGGTAGCCCGGGTCGAGCTACCTCATATGGGCCGGGTCGACCGACCCGGGCCCGGTGGGCTGGGTCGGGCTGACCCTGAGCCTTTGGATAAGGGGTCGTCACACACTGCTTGGAGTTGAACAAACTACTCATTTTGAGGAGTAAAATAGAGGGGGTGTATTTTGTATAGATGACTTCTTTTAAAAAGGAGTCATTCATTTTGTATAGATGACTCCTTTTCAAAAGGAGCCATTCATCCACCTCATCAACCCACATGCCACAAGGCGCCACATCATCGTCAATGTCTCCTTTTGAAAAGGAGACATACCCTACTTTTGGAAATAAAAGTAGCCACCCTTATTTTTAGAATAAAAAATGTTTCCAACCTTATTTTTTGAAAAACACCCAAGAAGATGGTAATGCATCAGCTTGAGTTGGGCCATGTGGAATTATGGAGTCTCCTTGTTGTGTTGTAAATTTTCAACATCAACTGAACAGGAACTCAATGAGATGCAAGAGCAATTATATATACTTACAAAAATTCCTCATCACAGAAAACGATATGGTGTACATTAATATGCAAAAGCCAACAATCAAAAAAGAAATGAAGATGAAAGAGTGTGAGAAATCTACTAAAATACTTGCATGACTTACTTGAAATCACGCCAGTACCTTCAAGAATCTACAAAAAAAAACTCACTTTCGCATAATCACATGGAAGTGGAAGTTTTATTGCATTAAATCGAGCACAATGGAAGAGTTTGAACCATTTAGCCGATCCCAATTATTTTGGGATTGAAGCTTTTTTGTTGTTGTCGTTGTTGTTGAAGTGGAAGTTTAACATTGCAAATGCTTCTCTGATCGATCACCTAAGCAAGTCTCCGTTATTTACTTGCGGGCCACTTAAGGAAGGCGATAAGCTGAAAGTGGTGTTGTTGCTGTAAGCGGGGAGGTGACCGAGGGGCAATGGCTTGTCTGGAAATGGTAGGAACTTCAATATCACCTTCGAGCATCTTCAACTCATCCAATATCGTCGGTCTCAGTGCTACCATATTACATAAGCACATAAGATCCCAACTAGTACAAATCTCTCCATGACCCCTTTTGGATTGGGATGGTTAGGATCTTCACTACTAAGCAAATGCATCCAACACTTCTTCAATCCTTCCTAATTTCACAAGTTGCCAAACCCAGTCGGTGATCAAGACTAGTCTGTTTGTGTCGGAGGAGGATAAGTCTAACGCCTTTCTCCCGCTAATTATCTCTAGAACCACAATTCCAAAGCTGTATACATCACTATTCTCTGTGAGTTGTCCATAAACATCATACTCTGGTGCCAAATACCCAAATGTCCCAATTACCCTTGTTGTGAGATGAGACTGCCCATCCTTGATCTACTTGGCGAGTCCAAAATCACCGACTCTAGCTCTCATTTCAGTGTCTAAGAATATGTTGGTGGCTTTGATGTCTCTGTGATATATTGCAGGATTTACTCCATAATGAAGGTAAGCTAGGCCTTTTGCCACATTCAAGATAATGTTCTTTCTTCGCGGCCAGCTTAGTGTGCTCTTCTCATCATTCTTCGACAAGAACAAGTGATCGTTAAGGTTCTCATTAGGCATGTAGTCGTATACAAAGTACTTCTGCTTTTGTTCCTCCCCGAGATCATAATCATCATTATTGACCACATAACATCCCCTTAGCAACACGATATTCATGTGCCTTAAGTTGCTAATGATCTCCACTTCATAGACAAACTTTCGGTCACCTTGAAAATGTGATTCAATTATATTCTTCACAGCAACAAGAGTTCCATCTGATAGAATCCCCTTATAGACAATCCCAACGCTTCTTTGCCATATTAAGTTCTTCATCGAGAAATTGTCCCTTGTTGTCTTAAGCTCATCCAACTTGAACCAGTTGAACACGTATTCGTCGCAACTAAATACTTGGACTCTGCTCCTCCTCCAAATCCAGACCACCGGCAAGACCTGATTCCATTTTTTGTTTGCAATTCCATCCCACCATAAATATAATCCCAATAAAAAGCAGATCGCTACTACAACTACTCCAACAATAATTAAGGCGAATACAAGAATAAGGTGGTGTCTAATTGTCAAAGCAGAAGTTTGAAGCATTGGCAACGCAAAAATGTAATCAGCAGTACTTGTGCTCTCCGGGCCATGCAGATTGACAATTCCCCCAGCATATAGCACCTCGAAATAGAAATTGTGACGACCCCAGTTTCCCACAAACTGGGCCCCGCCCGCCTAAGCCCATGTGAACCCCGAGCCAGTCTCGCAAGGTCAACACAGACCTAGTCAGCCTTCAAATTGGCACAAGTCAAATTTTTAGGTCGTTACAGTAACAGTCCGTCGAATGGGAGGTATTCTTGTCTATAGAGACCAATTCATTCTGGACCCTTAAGTTAGCCCTTAGACAAGCATCACAAATTATTGAATCCTAGAGGTAATCTCTACACAATAAATCGAGTTGAGTAGAAGGTCCTAACTTGTCAATCCCTTTTATGTTAATTATCTTGAAATTGTAGATACGACGCTAGCTCAGATCCATGTGGACGCCGCGGGTAGGCTAGAAAACACATCGACCTAGGTACAATTGTTTAATTATGTGTTGGATGGCTTAATTACGGTGCAATTGATTCAATTATTGGTTAAATACATCGCATGTGTGTATGTTGAATCACAAGAGCGTGCGAGGTTATGTGATGGGTACTTGCCTCAAAGTGCGTGCTAACGCAAAGGTGAGACACGGGTACACTAGAGAAAACTCAATAAATTTACATAAACAATGTCAAGGTTATCTCTAACGGCCCTAATTTTTCCACAAACGGGCCTCGCCCGGCCTAAGCCCACGTAGACCCCCTAGCCGGTCTCGCAAGGTCAACGCAGACCTAGTCAGCCTTCCAATCCATCATTATCAGTAAATCCAAAAAGGTTGAACAACCTAAATGTAGAACCTTGCATAACTATATCATCATCGGAGGAGAGTAAATAAAATATATACAAAATATTCACCTAGCTATGGAGCTTTCCTCTTGCTGAACCGTAGATTTGCACTCAGTCAAACCCAAAAATGACGAGCAAATGTAAGTAATGCCGGTATGACATATATAACATTTCGAAATAACCAAAGTAGTCGAATTCATGCAAATAAAAGAAATGAACAGTGAACACATGAATATAAAAGATCGTAAACAAATCAATCGATGAGTGAGGCCAAATAACAAGGAGTCCCGACCAAAGGTCGTTGAGTCGCGGTAAAAGCCCAACAGACTCGGGTTTAGGACGAGACCCCAACCTCTCAACCCTAACCCTTGCGACTATGAGATATCCACAGACCCGGATAAGAGCCCCCAACGTACACTCAATTGGGAGATATCGAAGATGTCCAGATAAGAGCTCATATCGCAGATAAACAGTACCATGACTCACTTGCCAATGAACCACTCCACGCAATAGCACTTTCAAGGATAATATCTAAGCAATAAATAACAATATCAGAGCAATGAAATTATTGTACAGTTCCTCACTAGTCTACTTACCTCGAGAATGTCCCGCTCATTCCTCGATATGCGCACTTGACACCCGCACGCCACGATATGCGCACCCGACATCCGACTATACCTCATAAGTCCCACAGCCCACGCCTCTCGTCTCCTTCGCGAGCAACCCATCGCGTCGTCGAAACTTCATCAAAGTCACGACGCCTTGTCCACTGTTTGTGTCTTGTCGGGGATCGATCGGCTCGGCAACGCGTCACCGCGCCGCAGCCGCCGTTGTCGCTGTCGTCGCCGTTGTAGCTCGTTGGCGCCGCCGCTGCCGCTCACGCCACTGATGAGCACCCTCAAGTCGCGTCGCGTCGCCGCGCTGCTGGTTTGCACCACCGTGTCGGAGCCATCGTCGCGCCGCCTTCGTCTTCTCACTAAGACCACGCCGCCGTCGGATTCGCCACCGCACTACCACGCTGATGCTAGCCGCCACCACGCATGCAGCTGCTGCAGCTCATCCGCGGCCTCGCAGGAGCCACGTTGATCGGTCGTCCGCCTGATCCGCCCCTGCTGGAGTGCCGTATGTACCTCACGTCCGCGAGCCGCTGCCTAGCCGACCTTCCGCGCCTGTTGTCGTCCGCGTGCCGCTGTTGCTACTGGTTGCCGCCGCTGGACCGTCCGCCGTTGCATCGCTGGTTTGGACCTCCGCTTAGCCGCGTCGCGCTCGTCCGCGGCTTCCACTACTGGGACGCCGTCTGTGCGCTCTCGGCGCCCTCGCGTCGAGAGCCGCTCCTTCCCTCTCTCTCCTGTCTCTTTCTCTCTCTCATTTTTTTCTCTCTCTTCCATCCGATTCTTATATATGTATACATATTTTTAATCTTCATTTTCATTTCGATGTGACCACATTTGATTCACTATAGCCACATTACGCCGCTACCTTGGTCCACATCGACACTCGACTCGAGACGTGTCCCCGCTCGTGTTTCGGCTCCCCAATTTTTCGCGTATACGTCATTCGTAAAATATACACATCACGAAAAAATATCAAACCTCGGTGTCTCCACCCGAAATTCGGACATACGTGTTTTGACAAGTGGGTCCCACATACGATCCTGACTTGACACGTGTCACAAGTCAAATTTTCGGGTCGTTACAGTCTTCCCAACGAATAAGAATCACGTCCTCGAAATTGCCTCAATTCCCAAATGAAGATAGTGTGTTATGAATGAAAACCCAAGGACATACCCGCCCAAGACCATACTTGCCCAAGGCCATACCCCCATCTTACTCTGTAGGGCTGGGCTCCTCCGTGACGAGCTGGACTCCTACGTGACCTCCAAGCAAAGAACACACTATCTATCTCCTCCCATCAATATATGTCAAGGCAACATCCTCGCAACATATATTGGAATAGAAATGAACATATTAATTTCATGACCCACCGTCACTAACATACGCATATCCGCAGTATATCCGCGAGAATGTAACTCAATATCTTTAATCGAGTGGATTTAAACCAAAAATGTTGAAATCTCGATCCGTATGGAACATGTTGTCCTTGTCACTGCCTCTGTGTTTGACTAAACCTTTATCCCTGTCTCTGGCCACTACCTCTGCCATCAGCCCTCAGATGTTATTGATGCTGAGGATCTGACGGTACTAGCTGCTGTAATGCACTAGCGTAACCTTGCGCTGGACCATCTAACACTGGCGCCATATACGCCGCATACGGTGGAAACGCAATACGCTCTGAGGTTGATCTCTTTGCAACGACCGTCTAACCCTCGTTTTCCTTTATCATCTCGAGACCCTCGCACTGAATGTGACGATGCCGAGAATGCGATTGGTAATCCGATGGATGTGCTCACACACTCTCACTAGCCATACCCTTCTCATAGGCCTCCTATAATGTGCTCGAGCCATCATCACTACCCCATAACCAATCGAGTTTAGTAGACCGTGTACAAAGTAGTAAGCCTGGTCGACGTCAGTATCGACTGCACCCCAGCCTACTCCATCAAGTGTAGATACCGATCCATATAATCATCACTCACTCCCCGATCCTTTGTCGAATGGTTTGAGAACCAGTTCTCTTCAGGTTACGAATTGTAGGAGGAATGTACTTCCCCATCCGTGAGCTCACCAAATCTTTGAGCGTCCCCCTCGACGTCACCGTAGTGCGCAACTAGACATCGGCCTCGCCGAACAACGAAGCGGATGAGATACTTGACTACATATGATCTGGTGTGGCCAATACATCACGTATCTTCTTGTGGCTCCTCATATACCCCTCTGCAGCCTTGAGGTTAGTACCCCCGTGGAATTTCTCCGGATGATGCCTCCGAAACTCACGAGCCTGCCTCGCCTCCGCTGTAACCCTAACACCCGTATCAATCGATGTGCTCGGCGTATCCTCAATCGGTGTCTCAGGTATAGGAGGTACTAGCTCGGCCCGAACACGTGTCACCTCGGTCACTGCAGGTCCTACCTGAACTGGAAATTTTTCAGGTGGGTTGTGAACTGTGAAAACACACCCAGCCTGAATAACTAGCGTTGCTGAACGTAGACGACGACGATGTAACCTGTGCCCTTAACAATCAAAGAATCTCCTGCGGTTGTTAGTAGTGCGATGTATGCAGTGGGATGTATGTAGCTCATCAGCACTCGCAAACCGCGAACCTGCAGCCTCACGATCATTCCCAAACCCGGTCCAAAACGTCGTCGCATTTTCCATAGCCACGAACCTCGATATCGTATATATAATACAACACAACAAATACTCTCCTCACTTCCCAACGAAGACTTAAGTCGAGTCATGGGTCATAGGTTCAACCATTCATAACTTTCACTGGTTTGCGTCTCCATGGCTTGTGATTAACATCAAGAGTCGAGTATTTAAAACCTCGGCTCTGATACCAACTGTGACGTTGGTATCATAATGTCTTAAGCCAAACTAGGCTCTGATACCAACTGTGTTGGTATCATATTGCCTTACACCATTTTGATCTCTAAACCTAGTCTCTGATACAAACTTTAAACTCACAACCGATTTCAAGTTCTTTAACCAACAACAACAAATCTTTAAAAATCTCTAAATACACTTCACACCTCTTTTCTATGTTTTTGAACTTTCATGAGGTCGTAAATTACATATTAGACTCCAAATAGGATTATAAACTCTAATTTAACTTGAAAAAACTTATAACTCATCTATGAATCCCAAGTAGAGCTTACAACTCAATTTACAAATCATAGGCGTTGCATATCGGAAATCTCGATATGAAACCTTCAACAAGTCCCAATTTGACTCGTTTTATCACAAAACAAAATAATTTATTTTAAACCATCTAGGTCTCTAAAGCTAGGCTCTGATACCAACTGTGACGGCCTCAATTTTTCCAAAAACTGGGTCACGCTCGCCTAAGCCCAGGTTGACCCCCGAGCTAGTCTCGCAAGGTCAACGCAGACCTAGTCAGCCTTCCAATCCATCATTATCAGTAAATTCAAAAGTTGTAAGTTGAATAACGATATGCGCACCTGACACCCGACTATACCTCATAAGTCCCACGGCCCACGCCTCTCGTCTCTTTCGCGAGCAACCCATCGCGTCGTCGAAACTTCGTCGAAGTCACGACGCCTTGTCCACTGTTTGTGTCTTGTCGGGGATCGATCGGCTCGGCAACGCGCTCACCGTACCGCAGCCGCCGCCGCTATCGCCATCATTGCCGCGCGCATACAATGCTGCCGCGCGATGCGCTCCCGCGCGCCGCCGCTGCTGCGCGCATCGGTGAGCACCCTCACGTCGCGTCGCCGCGTTGTTGGTTCGCACCACCTTGCCAGAGCCATCGTCGCGTCGCCTTCGTCTTCTCCACCAAGACCACACCGCCGCCGGATTCGCCGCAGCCCTGCCACGCCGATGCCAGCCGCGCCATTGCGCCTGCAGCTGCCGCTAGCTCATCCGCGGCCTTGCTTGAGCCATATTGATTGGTCGTCCGCCTGATCCGCCCCTGCTGGAGTGCCGTCCGCACCTCGTCCGAGTGTCGCCGCTGTTCGGGCCGCTGCTGGACCGTCCGCCGTTGCATCGCTGGTTTGCGACCTCCGCATAGCCGCGCGCGCTCGTCCGCGACTTCCGCTGCTGGGGACGCCGTCCAGCCGCCTCCGGTCGCCCTCGCCGGAGCCGCTCCTTCCCTCTCTCTCCTCTCTCTTCTCTCTTTCTCTTATCTCTTCTCTCACTCTCCTTTTTTTCTTTATCTCTTCCATCCGATTCTTATATATGTATATATATTTTTAATTTTCATTTTCATTTTGATGTGACCACATTTGATTCACTATAGCCACATTACGCCACTACCTTGGTCCACGTCGACACGCGACTCGAGACGCCTCGCTACCTCGGTCCACATCGACACGCGACTCGAGACGTGTCCCCGTTCGTGTTTCGGCTCCCGAATTCTCCGCGCATACGTTACTCGTAAAATATACACATCACGAAAAAATATCAAACCTCGGTGTCTCCACCCGAGATTCGGACATACGTGTTTTGACAAGTGGGTCCCACATACGACTATGACCTGGCACGTGTCACAAGTCAGATTTTCGGGTCGTTACATTATCAATTTGGCATAATGAATATAACCATAGGTTATCAAATTGAGATGATTAATATAACCATAGGCTTATTAAATTAACTCGAACAATAGTCTATGATGCACCTCGTGTCGAGATGCGGCACACCGGGTATGGGTAGCCGAGGGTTGGTGTGACTATAAGTTGGTTTAATTTAATAATAAAACACTAGCCATATGGTTGGATAAGGCTTAATGTAATGTGACATTACTAGAATAAATGAAAGCATATAGTTTACATTAAATAAAAGGGGCCATGAGATGAACATCTAGATTAATATAGTGAGTGGGACTAGATGATGAGCGTGCTATTGGAGTCAACAAAAGTATAAGATGATAAGTTAGTATTTTTATATATTTAATAGTCTATTTTAATATGTTTAATTATTAAAAGTATTTAAAATATATATTTAATTATATTTTTTGGTCATTTTTAGGTGAAACGGAGTGCACGGTTGAATTCGTGGCGAAAAAATACTCAAAATGGAGTATTTACTTGCAGTGATCGGATGCCAACAGTTTGCCTCGAAATACGCGTTGCGCGGTAGGTCGAATAGCGGACATGGTGTTCCGGCCAATCAAAGCATGCCACGTCAGCGAGAAAAGTACCTCAGGACCAATCAGACGCTGCCACGTGGGCATTCAAAGCCAACAGCACGTCAACACGCCAGCGCGACCAATCGGGTGTCGCCACGTCAGCATTCTTCATTACCGCCACCAATCAGGGGACGCCACGCGTCGCCACGTCAGCAGGAGATCCACGTCACCAGAGATCAAACTTCTCTTCGTTTCAGACACCATCGATCGGCCTCGGGATGCGCAACAGCACAGACTCCCAGTTATTCGCGCGAGTTGCGATTTTCTTCTCTGAGCCACGTGGGTGCCACGTGGCGGTGTCTCATTGGCCCAGACACGTCAATATAAGGGGTTCAGCCAATCCGGAAGCGACACGCGGCGCTGAGTCATCACTCACACAACGGAACGCACAGTTTCTCCGCGAATCACGCGGCGACAAATCAGCGCGGTGACAGGGACGGACGAATCACAGCGGGACACGTGGCGGCGACACAGAAAAACAGCGAATCACGCTGTGACACGTGGCAGAGTAAGTTTTTCAAGCCAAAAACACCCCTACGATGCTCCTCGACGCACGAGTCACGTACATAACCCCTAAAATTAGTATCCGAGACCAATTTGGAGTATTTTTATATATTAGGAACCTAGGTATTATTAGAATAAGAATGAATTAGAGTTGTAAATAGATCAATTATTAGTTTTTAGTATAGATTTTTGAAGATGAAGTCCGAGTAATTGATTTCTCGCCTAAGTCGAAAGGGAAGCAAGTTGGAATCATGGATTCATTGCATTCTTTGTGAGATCTTTTTATTTTATTATTTAATTTAATTTAATTTCTCCTATTTCATTGTTGTTGATTTAATGATTATGATTTAGATCTATAGTATGTATGTGGCCAATGCATGCTTTTAGGTCGACAATCTACAGTTATTTGGAATATTAATATCCGTATAATTGTGCTTTTAGACCAGTAAAGTAACAAATATTCACCCGTTCGGTGTTTGAATGTACAACAATTGAATCTATGTTAAATCGGTAGCGGATGCGATCCAGTTATTTAGGATTAGTGTTCCCATAGATCTATATTACTGCGGTTAGTGTGTTAAACCTTATTGGCGGATGTCTAGGGTTATACATTAATTAGGGAAGTAGTTAGTGGCGGACGTCCTGGCTATCGAGATTAGGGGAACTAGGAATTTCTGGCGGTTGTCGATTTTCTATAGCTAATCTAGGAGAATTAAATTAATAATTTTTTGGGAAAGATTGAAGACCATGATTGTCATTGAATCTTGATTCTGATTTGTGGAACTGAAGATTTAGGTATTTAGGTATTAATTAATTATTAATTAATTGGTTTAAAAGTAGTTAGTTATTTTATTTAATTAGTTTAGTTAGATTAATTAGTTTAATTAATATTTATTTGAAAACTCCCATATTTAGTTAACTTAGAGTAAACTCAAGTCCTGCGGATTCGACCCCGTATTTACCACTACTACACCCTTGCGGTTGGTAACTCGATTACGGGTTATATTTGGCACGCACGACACGCGTCATAAGACAATATGCTTGTGAACCATAAGATATGCCTCGGGATACGTACACACAATTGATTCCAACTAACATATATAGGAGAGTTAGTTGAGTATTTGATCACAACACTCACGTACAAATTCATGCAAACCAGTAGATCAAAGGAAAAAGAGAGGATTTGGGCTGGGAATTCAACAAACTAGGCATCAAACCAAGTAATCTAACTTAGGTAATCATATTCCCCATCTCCTACACTTTAAATTGAACTCATTTTCATATGCTTTAGTGGAATTTCGAATTTTCTGATGTATGCTCTGAGTTGTGATGGAAAGTTGATCAATTTCATGTTTTTAGATCGTATTATTAGAGGATTGACACTAGTTTAACTAGAATTTCTAGTTTTGATGAAATTGGAGAGTGTGATGAGTGCATGAATTTGTGGAAATTTATGTACATTGAGGTTTTTAGAGTGTTCTGAGTCATGGATTGAAGTTTTTTTGATGAGGAGATGATGGAAAACTAGTTAGAATAGCTAATTGAGAATGCTAGGATAGAATTCTCGAATTGAGAATTATGTCCCAGAAGGCAATTAGTGCACTAATTGGAACTATTAGCGCGCTAACTGTCCTAAGTGCGACGTTGTTCTTCACAACGAGAACAATAGCGCGCTAATTAAAATTTATAGCGCACTAATCCCATCTAGCGCACTAGGTACACCCCCTTAGCGCGCTAGGTATACAAATTAGCGCGCTAATGACAGATGAAAACCAAAATTTAAGACTGTTTTGGAGATTTTCCACCTAATACATCTACACCTTTGTAAACAAACTAAACCGGTAAAAAATGGACTTCAGGGACTTAGTGGACCGAAGCTCAGGGTTGGGGAGCTTGATGGGTCGGGTACGGGAGCCCGGGGAGGTCGGAGAGCAGTGTGAGGTTTGTAAAACCTAACTGAAAAACTCTGAGTATTTATTCGGTTTACATGTTGTTTCTATTATTCCTTCTTGTTCATCTTTTTATTTGGATATTTGGACGTGGGTTGAGGTTACTCCCCTGGATTTCCTTGTTGTGTGTTCATGAGGCACTTGACTATAGCACGTGTGACCCGACCCTCAGTGAATGGTGACCTGGGCTCGCTTTGGTGCACGTGTTGGTGACTCAGCGGAATTGGCCAGCGTCGCAAGGGACCAAGTGTTGGGCCAGTTTGACGTGACCGCTAGTGGGAACTTGGTGACCCGAAGTACAGTCTAGTCCTTCGGAGAGCACACACATTTGTTAGCTTGTCTGTTGTTTATTAATGCGATGAGCCATTTACAGTTGCATGTTTTACATTCCACATGTTTACTTGACAACATTCCTTGTATTTCCTTTATTTTATTATATGAATGCTCAGAGGAGTTCCTTGGGATTTTACTTACTGTACTCGTCATCTGTCTTTTTATGATGATTGAGTGCAGATCCTAGTACCAGTAGGGGCAAGAGGATCCTAGGCGACTACATCTGATTGCCCACTATCGAGGACCTATTTGTACATGTTTATTTTTGATATTTTGTATATTTTGGTATTTGGGAGACTTGAGATAACACATTATATGTATATATACCTATTGTGGTGATGTCGCTTATATACAAAGTACTTTCCAGGGTTTTTCACAGTAGGTTTTGCCTTTGAACAATGTTTATCATGCTAAATTATCTCTTTTAAATGGTATTACGTAAGTCTTTCGCTGAATATGTTAACCTTAAAATACAACCTATTAGTATGGTTAGGATCTCAATAAATTGTTAACTAAGTAACAATTGAAACAATTAGAACATCACAGTTAGTATGAGACAAAGAATATAAGGGTGATTTACTAGTTTATTTAATATTACACTTGTGGACACGAGTTACGAGACATAAAGAGGACGGGCAGGTGCCGACATGTGTAGTTGGGTCAGCCGACAAGAAGTACATGGAGACACGTCACCCTGCGGCGGCTGGGGCCATCACATAATGGAGTAAAATAGTATAAAAACCAATAATCAACTTATCTAGAAACCCAATGTAAATCGATATCAACTATAAAAACATCTTCAAAATAGTTATCAACCGATGATGCATTTCACCAAATCTATCTCACGTCGGTGGGATTTATTCCAAATTGACACAAATCAACCCAATACATCAATCCTTAACAATTTCTACCAAGTCCTATCAAAACCTCACGAAAGAAATTGAAAAATTGTGAGAATTCAAATTGAATTGAGGAAAACACTCTGAATCGAGTATTTACCGAATTAAGGGCTGAATACCTCGTTTCCTCTACCCGTCTCGTGATGCTATATAGTTTAGTGGAAGGAAACCGGGCAAAATCGGACGTTGGGAGCTCGCGAAGTGAAAGTAGGATTTGAAAGGTTTAGATAAAATGCTTTCAACATTCCTTTGAAAGAAAGTAAAATAAAGCGTATGAATTTTCAATTATATATATTTATATATAAATCCTTAGCTGCTTGTCAGCAACCTATTTTTTATTTATTAATTTCATAAAATCCATATTTTGACGTGTTTGGACTTTCATGCTCGTTTTGGATCTAACCTTTTTTTATCAATTTGAGCCAAGTTCTCGACAAAAATAGTCCAACTCCATAAAATATTCAAAACACTAGTTTTGGTCATGCCAAAACCCCAAAATTTTTAACTTTGTCCACAATATACCAAACAAGGACCAATTTTGTTGCCATACTTAGCCAAACTTACACCAATTTGGACTCAATCTAACCTCAACCACCATTAATTGATACAAAACTCGAGGCAAGGTCTTGCACCAACTTCATTCTCGTTTTACAGTGCCACCAATCTCAACTTGCACGTAAATCGAGGCAAAATACTCGTGTGATACTTAACACTTGTTTAATTAGTTTTCGAGCAACTAATAACTTATTTTCACTCATGTCCTTCATGCACACCCTTACAACCCTGAGTATGACAAACTAAGGATACACCTCAACACATCTCGACTTCGCGACAAATACCATATAATACACACATTATGCACACAACACATAAAAATAAAAGATAACTTACGATCTCTGGTCCATAATGAGTATGTCCCACCTTGGGTACTTAATCTCCAAATAAAATCCAAAAAATGTTTAATTAGCCACCTAATCAAGTTTATGAAATTCTCGACTTCACAACCTGTTAATGACCCGTATTTTAGTTGTTTCTAATCGTGTTGACCCGTTTATGCCACAAACCCATTTATGCCAAACCTTAGCCCGTTTAAAGCATGTCGTGTTCATGTTGTAACCCAAATTGCCACCCCTACTCGTGGATCTCGGCTTTTGACATGATTGACACACTTTAAATAAATATTTCCTCATCTAATACACTAGTGAAAATACTTGAGAATTTAACACATATAGCTGAAATAGAGCCATGTAAGCAAAAAAAGTTTTACAGGGTTAATAAAAAATACACACCCATTTATTTTGCACACACCACTAACCACAAATGACCAATATAGCCTCACCTTTTCCAAACACAACACCTTCCTTTCACCTACCACCACTGCTCGCCACAGCGGCGTTGTCTCCCGCCGCGTCGCTTCCTGCCACCGCTGCCTCCTGTGCCTATACCACCTCCCTTTCGATCTCACTGGACCGATGTCAAGGAGGGAGGGAGGAGGAAAATAGGATAAGAAAAGAAAAGAGAGAAAATAGAGGTTGGCGGTGGGGAAACAACAAGCGGCTGCCGGACGATGGAGGGTAACGGGGGAGGCAGCGAACGGTGGTGGTCGGTGGAAGGTGGTAACTTTAAGGGAAGTGACATGTTTAAAAGAGGTGAGGGTATTTTGGTCATTTGTGGGTTAATGGTGTGTGCAAAATAAATGAGTTTGTGTTTTTATCAATCCCATAAAACTTCTCTGACTTAGGTGGCTTGCCACCTTAACTATATATGTTAAGGCCTCGTTTGGTTCGTTTTTTCTGACTTAGAGTGTTAGTTCGAGTTATCTATTTGAAGTTAATATTTTCATGTTTGGTTCAACTTTAAACTTGCATGAAAGTTTCACATTTTTAAACAACAAAAAATATGAATTGACATAAATAGTCTTCAAAAAGAAAGAAAGAGATGAGTAATAAAATGTTCATTAATTAGGAGTAATTGTGTCTTCAACTCTTGGGAGATAACTCCCTAAGGGGGTGGTAGGGAGATATCTCTCACCTTACTGTATAAGTTGGGAGATAACTTACAGGACAAGTTGGGCAATCAAATAAGAATAGTTTTCAACTCTCTGTGAGTTGTCTCTTTGGATGTATCTCTACTTCATACCAAGTAAAGCTTAAATTTTCAAAAATTTTCACAAGTGTGTTAGATGATGAAATATTTATCTAAAGTGTGTTGATCATACCAAAAGCCAATACCCATTTGTAGCCCCATTGAGGGAAAAAATTACAAAAGTACAGTGAAAAGTAGTTTAAATGAGTAAAATAAGTTGGGCTTTCTTTTTATTCGTCAAATAAGGTAAATCGCATTTTGAAAAGGCGTTATTAGGGGAGAAAAATTTTCGGTCTACGTGGACACATGAATAGTTCATTTTCAAAAGGCGCTATTCATGTGTCCAATCCACGTTGGACAAATAACATGAATAACACCTTTTGAAAAGGTGTTATTCGTGTTATTTGGATTCCACGTGGATGTCCACGTGGATTGGTTGGAGCCGATTTACACGAATAACGCATGCACTATTCGTGTAAATAGTATTGGGTGTCCACGTGGGATGCCTACGTGGAAAAGACAAACAAGAATAGCACATTTTCAAAAGGCGTTATTCTTGTTTCCCGGTCCACGTGGACATACACGTGGACATACATGTGGGATGTCCACGCGGGAAATACAAAAGTTTAAAGGATGAGTCGTATGGTTACTATGGGTTGCATGGGTTGTCCGCCTCGTGATACGTGCGCGAGGTTTGCATAGGGTGCATGGTCTGAAGTGGATATGCATGGGTTGTCCCATCGAGATACGTGCATAACGTTTGCATGGATTGTCCACATTGAGATACGTGTCTGGCGTTTGCATTAGTTATCCACATCGAGTTACGTGCATGACGTTTGGATGGTTTGCATGGACTACAACAGGTTGCATGAGTTGTCTACTCGAAATATGTGCTTCACATTCACATGGTTTGCATGGATTGCACGAGGTTGCATGAGTTGTCTACACCTCGAGATATGTGTGTGACATTTGAATGGTTTGCACAAAGATGCATGGCTCGCCCGCCTCGACATACGTGTGTGACATTTCCATGTGTTGTCAACCACGAGATACGTGTGTGACGTTTGCATTGACTTTACTACCTCGAGACACGTGCGAGTCGTTTGCATGATTTACTTGGAATTTATGAGGTTACATGAGATGTCTACCTCGAAATACGTGCGTGACCTTTGCATGGTTTGCATGAATTAGGCGAGGTTTGTATGAGTTGTACACCTCGAGATACGTGCGTGAAATTTGCATAGATTGCAACAGGTTGCATGAGTTGCACGAGGTTGCATGGGTCGCCCACCTCGAAAGACGTGCCTAGCATTTGCATGAATTCTCCACCTCAACATACATGCGTGACGTTTGCATGGGTTATCCATGTCGATATGCGTGCGTGTTGTTTACATGAGTTATCTACCTCGAGATACGCGAGTGACGCGGGTTGTCCATCTCGATATGCACGTGTCGTTGATAGAGTTTAGAATTTTATATATATAGCTCATTTTCAAAAGAAGTCATTCATAGAGTTTATAGTTTTGTATAGATAGCTCATTGTCAAATGGAGCTATCCATACAAATGCCTTCCACCTCACCAACCATGCATGCCACCTCATCATCAATAGCTTCTTTTTGAAATGAGTTATACATTAGTTTTGGAATTTAAAAGTAAACCCCACTCTTGGTGAATTAAAAACTAATGCCACCTTATTTTTTGAAAAAAACCCCACTGAGGTCGTCACAACTCACTAGTCAGTCGTCATCAATGGAGAGTACAAAATGATCGATCGAAGGAACCACCAAAACTTGCCTTCCAAGAAAGAAACCGCGTCCCATCTCTCTCTCGCTCTCTCTAGACTCTTCTCGCACCTTCTCTTCTCTCTCTGGAGTTCGAGTGAATGAACTCCATTGCTGACACTCTCTCTTGCTCTCTCAAACCACTCCACTTCTCTGTGATTGATTCCTCGATTTCTGTTTTGGGGGATCGATCATGAACTTGTCAAGGCTGTTGGTGCTGAACCGGCTCTTCTTGGGATTCCCATCGATCCGCTTGAGCCAGTGCTGGGCGTTCCTTCGACTCCCCAATCTCGACGGCTTCATGAGCGTTCTCGTGTTGTTCTTGATCTGGTCGATGGTCGTCGAGATTCGATTCATTCCATCTTCTTCAATGTACCCTACTCTCCGTGTCGGGGATCGGATCATCGTCGAAAGGGTATACTCTTCGTTTGTTGCTTTTTGGTTGAGATTCAAAATTGGGTATTTGGCATTGTATTGAATTCTCTTATGTGTTGGTTGAATCGGTTGGTTATTGTTGGGTTTCATGCTTGATCGTTAGTTAATCATTACTCTTCAATTCCAATCTCTTCATTTGTTGCCTTTTGAAATGCAAAATTATTTTGTTTGAGATTCAAAATTGGGTATTTGGCATTGTATTGATTAAATTCTGTTATGTTTTGGTTGAATCGGTTGGTTATTGTTGGGTTTCATGCTTGATTGTTTAGTTAATCACTACTCTTCAATTTCAATCTCTTCATTTGTTGATTTTGAAATGCAAAATTAGGGATTTTTGGTTGAGTTTCAAAATTGGGTTTTTGGCATTGTATTGAGTTTTATGCTATTTTTTAGTTGATTTCACTACTGCTCAATTTCATCTATTTGTTTGTGCATTGAAATGCAAAATTAGGGTTTTTGGTTGAGATTCGAAATTGGGTATTATGCATTGTATTGAATTTTATGCTATTTCTTGGTTGAGTCCTCTACTATTCAGTTTCATGTTTTCGTTTGTTGCTTTTTGAAAGGTAAAATTAGGGTTTCTGTTTGAGAATCGAAATGGGTGTTCGACATTGTATTGGATTATGTTATGTTTTTGGACCTTTTGGTTGAATTGGTTGGTTGTTGTTGGGTTTCATGCTTCATTGTTTAGTTAATCACTGAACTTGTGGTGTTAGAATTTAGGGTTTGGTGTCGTATTGGTGGTGAAGCATTGATGCCCCAAATGGGATTTTTTATTTTTTTATTGAATGGTTTTGTTTTACAGACTTACAGTACGATAGTTTTGCCGATTTGTGTGTTCTTCACATTTCAATGTGCATTTGTTATATCTGCCATAATTGTTTACTTGGGCATTAAGTATAATAGTGTTTTTTGATAAAGTTTTAGTTTTTCTGTGAACTGTTGCTTGTGTAAATGTAAGCGTATGCCTCATATGTGCCTTTTCTGCCTTTTCGCTCTTCGAGAAGATACATTGATATGTTTTCGGCATGGTTTTTGTATTTAATCTAGAGCTCCTTTTGACTCGGCTTGCTTCTGCGTGTTCTTAGATGCTTACGATGTTGTTCATACCAAGTTTGCTAGATTTTCATTTGTGCATTGAGGAGGTTTTCACCTTTATCGTATTTCTGATGTTGGATGCAGTGTACTTAAGTCCAGTGCAAGACTTAAAAAATCGTCAACTTCACCCTATTATAACTCCTCCATTTTATAGGCAAAAACGTTATGTCTTGTTGGGTTCTGGTTTTTTATTTATTATTTGTTGTTTTGACTTTGATAATCAAACTTTTTCTAAATGTTTGTTCAGGTTTCACATTATATCAAGACGCCTTCAGTAGATGATATTGTACTTTTTAGGGCACCGAAAAATTTACAGGTTGGTCAATCGTTAGAAAATTGATGAGAAACCAATATATCATTACTCACACTACTTAACTGTGATTGTTCTTATTCTTGCCATGCCCCTTCTTTCCTAGGAAATTGGCTACAAGAAAGAAGATGTCTTTATTAAAAGAATTGTTGCAAAGGCTGGTGATTTGGTTGTGGTAATACCTTATGGAACACGCTTTCATTAAGTACCTTCATTATTGCAACTAATATATTAGAATTGATGTTATGATTTACAAAGAATTTGGTAAAAAGTGTGAACATTGTTTGGGTGGACATTTGGGGCTTGGTATGATTGGAGGCAAGTAAAATGTGTTCAGACTATTCTGTGTCCTTAACATTGATGGAGTTTTTGGGGATTTTCTGCCTTGTAATTTTTCCTTAACATTGATGGGATTTTAGGGGATTTTCTTCCTAGTAATTCTTTCTTAACATTGATGGGATTTTAGGGGATTTTCTGCCTAGTAATTCTAGTTGGTATACGGGCATACTGTAGAGATTGGATATGAGGTGTTTATTTATCTTGTGCTTTTTTATTTGTTTATTTATTGGTTTTGTTGTAAAACTCGTAAAGATAGAATAAGAAATATAGAAATTCAAAGACAAGTAGGAGTAGCACCAATTGATACAAAGATTAGGGAAGGGCGGTTGCGATGGTTTAGTCACCTGCAAAGACGACCTACTAATGCCCCAACTAGAAAACTTGACTCAATAGAAACTGTAGAAATTCGACGAGGTAGGGGCATATTAAAGTTAACATGGGATGCATTAATTAAGAGGGATTTGAATGGTTTGCAAAGCTCACCATCAATTGCACTTAATCGAGCACAATGGAAAAGTTTGATCCATGTAGCCGACACCAGTTAATTTGGGACTGAGGCTATGTTGTTGTTGTTGTTGTATTTATTGGTTTTGTTCTTCATTTCTTGGTTCAACTCTCCCATGAAAGAGCCTTTTTTTTTTGCTTTACCTATGTAAAATGTATCAATTGCACTTAATCGAGCTCAATGGAAAAGTTTGATCCATGTAGCCGACCCCAGTTAATTTGGGACTGAGGCTATGTTGTTGTTGTTGTTGTTGTTGTTGTTGTTACCTATGTAAAATGTAGTCTTGCGTAGAGATAGCTAAAGTTCTACTTGTACAGTTTTCCCCCTCAAGCTGTAGATTTAGAACAGATGTAAATGGAGCTTTCTTTGATGATTGATCTTGATAATTGGAACACATGGAAATTGCTAAGCTTGATTGAGACATCCATTGTATGAGTGGCTTTACTATCTTAACATTTTATTAGAGGCCCTTTCTTTTACCATCTTTGATTTCATTTTCTCATTTGTATATATGTTTTGAGAAAACTATTTCCGTATTTCTGTTTTGAGAAAACTATTTCCATATTTCTGTTTTGAGAAAACTATTTCCGTATTTCTGTTTTGAGAAAACTATTTCCGTGTTTCTGTAAGGAGGCTCTAATCACTTAATCAGATGCCGAAGTATCAAATATGGCTCTCATTTTTAATAATTTTCAGTGGTTTTACTATTATCTGATGATATGTTTTAGCAATTGGCTCCTCATCCTTCTCACTAGAGATGCCTTGGCTGACTAGTATTTATATGTTTTTAGTGGTTTTACTATTATCTGATGAGATGTTTTTATCATAGGATAGGAATAGGGAGCGACTATTAGCCCCCCACTACCCTATATCAACCTTCCCTATTTAATTTAATAGATTTTTAAACTAAAATGTCTTTAGTCAAAATTACATAAATAACCCCACTCTAAATTATGAACCTATTTTGTTTATTTTTCCCCTTCTACTTTCCACTATCTACACCCCTCTCTAAATGAAACCTTAAACTCATCCCTAACTCCTATCTTACTAACTACCTCATCTTCTCCTCTTTTACTTCATCTTCACTTTCTATATCTCACCCAAATTAAACTATAGACTTTTCTCATCTTCTCTTCTACTTAATTTTCACTTTCTATATCTCACCCAAATTAAACCATAGACTCATCTCATTTTCTCTTCTATTTTTTAATCTCTACACCCCTTCTCATCTCTTTGTCCATACTCTCAACAATTCACCATCAAATACAACATCTTAATTATAGTATTTTGTTGAGATTTAATTCATATTCTTGAATAAATTCTTTATTTGGTTGAATCTTAGCTTTTAAGGATCAAAGAATCAATCTTGAAATGCATATGAAGCAAATTGAGTTAAGGGGGAGACAAAGATGATGTGCAACAAGGGGTTAGAGGTTAAAGATCACAAAGATGGAAATATGGCTTTCTTTGGGGAGAGGGGGGCAAATATAAACGAGGGTACAATGGAGAGTTTACTAACAATTGGGTGGGGGGGGGGGGGTGATATAACGTGTAGGAGTAACTCCCTAGGAATATGAGAAATCAAAATGATGCATAAAGCTTAGCCAGAAAAATTTAATTCTGATCATGTCATCATGAGTTAAGATTTCTTGATCATTTGGTGAAGTGGATAGGAAAATTGTTTTAAAAGTGGAATAAATGCAAGTTTTTTCCCTTCACCAGTTCACCTCTTCTTTTTATTTTTATTTTGTTTATATTAGGTGTTTAAAATGGAGTTGAAGCAAAAGTTAAACACATTGTTATTCCTGATATGCGTAGGAAGAAAGTATTTGTATTACGTAAACGTAGCAAAAGCTTATTTATAATTAATATGCAATGCAATGTATTGAAATTATGCGCGACATAAATTTGAGTATTGTTGACATTCACTTAAACATTAGAAGTTAGAAACATCAATGAGTTGTTTTCGGTAGGCTAAAAACATAAGAGAAGATTTCAAGATAACCTGAGAATATACTAAAATGATCTAATGATTAGTAAATGGACAGTTTAGGAAAAGCTACATATTGATATTGACTGCTACTGTGAATCTAGATCGAAATCTTCAACAATGAATGTGAACACAGTACTGAAGAGAACAAAGAAGAAGAACGGAGCAAAAGCTCTGAAAACTCCAAACAAAAGAAAAATGTGATTCTTAATTTCACATTACCAATACAATGTATGTACAGTGATATATCTGTAGGACTCATAAGATGATTGATCATTAGATTTAGTTAAGTTAGTCATAGTCATTGATCTCTTGTAAACCTGTAACAACAATGACTCATGGTCAACTCAGTTATAATAACCTGAGTTAACAGAACTAACAATCAATTAACAGCTTAACTGTCTTGTTTAAGTACAAACAACCTATATCTTAACACTGCCAGTACAAAAGAGGAAGAGAATGCTCTAAAAAGTTCTAAAAATATTAATTAGGATAAAATTAACCACTTGTGGGAGAATAGTGTAGATTTGGTACTTTTAGATTAAAGGAAAGCAGCAGATTCATGTAATTGAAAAACTTTTGATGAATTGATTTGGGAGGATGCCCATTTTTACCTATGATAAGTCAACTATGTTGATTGACTAATTAAACTAATATTTCTTCATTGTCAGAGTGATTTATAAAGCAGGTGTCAGATATTACCAATGCTGGAGAATATGTATGTATTACCCGTGACAATAATTGTGCTTCTTATGATAATACCTGTGCAGGTCCATCATGGGTCACTTTATGTGAATGGACTTGCAAAAATTGAAGATTTCATAGCAGAACAGCCATCGTACAAATTGAGTCCAACTGTGTGTTTTCTCCTTTCTTTCATATCTTCTGTTATTTATTTGGTGCTTTTGTGAATTTCTTTTGCCAGCAGCATCGTGTTCTGGAACAACATTTGGGGTATGAATGCCAGGGCGAAATAAGTCCCAAATGAATGTTTAATACGGGACGAACAAGGAGAGATGAATTCACCTGGTCACTCCATGTTGTTGACTTCTGAAAGCTCCACAATGAGCCTCAGTCGGTGCACCATCTGCTTGGTTCGCAGTCTCATTGATCATCTCTTTGTCCCTTGCGGCTAACGTTGCTCAATCCATATTTTTCATGCTTCATGAATTTGCAGCGGGTGCCTGGTGGTCATGTTTATGTCTTGGGCGACAACCGCAACAATAGCTGTGATTCCCATGTCTGGTCAGTATCTGAGAATTTTCTTATCACTATTATGCATGTTTTGTTTTGACATTCTTGGTATCTAATTGATCTCTCCCTCCTTGGTTTCTACTTATTGATGGATTACAGGGGGGCCCTTCCTGTCGAAAACATAGTAGGAAGGTATGTGATGTGCTCAAGCTCTTTGAACACATGATCCAATGATTTGAGCAGCAGATTTGGATGGAGTTTTCTAATTTCTGGCCATCTCTGTTGTTGTCTTAGAAACTTCTCCATGTTTATGTTTATTTAATTAGAGGGGAATGCATTTGTAAGGTCCCCCAGTTTAGCTGTAATCACTAACATTTTTGTTGTAAACTTTGTAGCATAGACCTGTGAATTGTGTGAATGCATCTTTAAAGCAATTTCTGCTCATGCTTTTATCTATGGATGAAGTTGTGTAACATACTATTGGTACATGGAGAATGCTAGGGTTCCCCCCAATAAGGCACCCAAAACGCTTGTATCTGTCCATTCGATGTGCTTCGAGATACATGCACGAAACTTTCTAAACAATCTATTAAAAGTTTCACTTCAGATGTTAAACTTGATCTACTTTATGGTGAGTCATTCGTATGTTTAGATATAACAACAATACTCTTATAAGTAATTATGGCAGTTTGTCAACAATTGGTTAGTCTGAGTGTCGAGGGTTGGTTTCCCTTAAGGTTTCAATTTCAAGCTCGAAGATGGAGCTAGGATCTAATTGTATTTTGAGTAGGGATGTAAATGGGGCGGGGAGGGGATGGAGGTGAGGTCTCCATTCCCACTTTATAGTATTCCCACTTTATTTTATGTTGTATACTTCCATTGGAAATTTAGAATTGATTCTAAATCAGTGGCCTTGAATTGGAAGGTCAACAATGTTATTGCTGCTGCTTTCCTCTAAAATATATATTTTTTGATCCCGAACTTGAGACTTTCACTTTTAGAGGGCCGCTACTTTAATGAAGGCACCCAGTGTTTTTAAATTCAAAATACCAAAAATGCCCCCGCAAAAAACCTCTCCCCCACCACCCCCACCACTAAACTTTTATTAGCGTGATCACGCGAGAGCATTTGGTCTATGAACTTCACTGTGCGCCAAGCATGCATATTTTGTCCCGGCTGAACTTTTAAGTTTTTTATAGTTAAAGAAATTTTTCTCGGTCCCAGCCGAACTTTCGAGTTTTTTTGTGTTCGAAGTCTCGGCCAGGGGGAAAACAATTAATTTTTTTTCGATTTTGTGGTAGGTAATGTGGTGTCGGTGGTGTACAACCGAGAATGTGCTCATACTCTCGGTTGTACACACCGGCGTACCATACCGTGACCTAAGTACACCTCTCGGTCCTTTAGAATCATAAATCACAATCGAGTCTTCTTGACTAATCATCCTCTTGTTCCTCCATTATATAGTGGAAACAAGTTCTTTGAAGAAATTACCAAACCCTACGTAAAACAAATCATCATTTTCACAGACACAACTAAACAGGGTTGTCAAATTTAACATTTTAAAAATGCAATGTGGCTTTGTGGAAACCTTGTGGTGGGGTGCTTTTTTCTTTGTCAAAATGATTTGTGGTGTTTGAATCAATATATATACAAGAAAATTTTTTTCCACTTTTGAAATTTTTACAAAATCTTTGGGTGCCTTCATTAAACGGATCAAATTTTATTAGTAGGTCTAAACTAAAATTTTGTTCCTGAACTTTTGAATTTTTTATACTTTTGGTCCCTGAAGAGTTTTTTTGTGTTTGGGGAAAAAATTAATTTTTTCCGATTTTGTTGGTCGATGTGAGTCGTTCAGTTTAGTAATATAAATCACAATAGTCTTCTTGACTAATCATGTTGCACTTTTGTAACTCACGTTGATGAAATTTAACATTTAAATGGTGGAAAGGCTAAAATGTAGATTTTTATGAAATTTCCAAATAAAATAAATTCAGGAATCAAAGAATTTCATGGACCAATTTGCCTAAAAACATTAAAGAATCTGATTTTTCTTATCTACTTTTTACTTGTAAAAAAGAGAACAAAATAAATAAATAAATAGAAGATGTAGATGTAGTCTAAATGTTTTTTTTAGATGAAGAAATTGGAGGATAGGCCCAAACAATTGAAAATTACAAACTTAAACATATTAGTCCAACGGTAAGAGTGAGACCGGGGTTCGTGGTTTGGCCAATTTGCAAACTACCACCAAACCGCGAACTATCAAAATCGTACCCAAACCGCTTGCGGTTTGCGCGGTTTGGTCGGTTTGGTTTTCACGATTTTCTTGCTGCTGTTGTTGGTGTTGGTGATCATACAATTAGTCAAGTGAGAGGCTATTGGTCACTGACTCACCGGTGGTATTCAAAGCTAGAACATTAGAGATAATTACCTCTCTTGCGATGCGGTGGTGGGAATCGCGACTGGGGCGAGGCGGCGGTGGAGACGTGACCAGTGGGAGGAGGCGGTGCGAGGCGGCAGTGGACGCAGTAGTGGAGGCGTTGATGGTTGGCACAGTGGGAGGCGACAACAATTGGTAAGAGGTGACAACGATAGGCGGTGGTGGGAGCCAGCGGGGGAGGGCAAATGTTGAGTGTCGACGGTGAGATGTTGAGGAATGAGGATGGACGGCTTAGAGATCGAGCAAAGCAAAAAGTTTTTCCTTTTTTTTTTTTTTTTAAGTTTTAGGGTTTTTTGAGTTGTAAAAGTAAGGTATTTATTAAAATACCCTCGCTTTGATGAACCGCGGTTTTTTTAAAATAAAAACCGCGACCAAACCGTGATTCTACGGTTTTTAAAATTTTCAAACAACCTCAAAACCACAAGTTCTAAAAATCAGACTAGATCATGGGATTTAGACGGTTTGGACGCAGTTTTTTGGAAATTGATTCTATGGTGCAAAATATGCTCTTAATAATTGAACAAGGATTGGATTAACAAAGAATAAAAGATTTATTCTTCCAATTATTTTTTTTTTTAAAAAGACATTATTGACTGATTGCTTATCTCTAATTCTTTATTCGTCTTTGTCAGACTAGTAAGAAGGAACCTTTTTTTTTTTTCCTCAAAAAAAGAAGGAACCTTTTTGAGGAAATAAGAAGGAACTGTATCATTTATGAACCACTTAATTTATTAGCAGAATACCTCTCTCACTCGCTCTATTTAAGCTTAAAATGTATTCTAGGTCTCTCAAGCTCATCTCTCTTTATGAGGATTTTTTTCCCCTAATTTGTTGTGTCACGTAAAATCAGCTCCAGACCAAGGTAGTATCGCTCCTTCAACCTCATTTATATGCTTATGTTCTTACCCCTTTTTTTTTTTGGAAATGTTTTGTTTTGTTTTTATTTATTTATTATTATTTTTTTTTTGTTTTTTACATGGCATCACCCCCAATCACTTCTCTACGCTAGTACGAAGTTATGTCTCGTCAACTTAACCACCTTCAACTCATAATTGTGATGAAACTTTACTTCAAAATACTTAACCCAACGGGTGTAGCCTAGTGGCAAGGACGAGGACGAGGCTGTGTGGGTTAGGCGCACGACTTCGAGTTCAATTCTCCACTTCAACCAAACGTCGGGACACATATAGTCTCTTTTTGCAATCTCAGGGCTCGTAAGACTAGTTAGACAAAGTGTCTGAATATCTTTGGTTACTCGAAAAAAAAAAAAAAACACTTAATACTAATCAAAGAGTACTTCAAAATGAAGTGACAAACTTTTGGTCAACACATCTTCAACACTTCACCTTGAATCTAAACCCATCCTCTCATCCAAAGTGCATTTTTCGAGCTGAACCGTCAGATTTGACACTATGTTGCTAGGCCCGTTTGTGACACTTCATCTACAAGCGGCATGCTCTTAACACTTCTCTGCGAGCATGTGGATCTCTGTCGGTATCTATATTGTTTCCATCTTAACCATCTTCAAAAAACATGGATGTAAAGTTTTACTCCAGAAGTATGCGGTTTTGATTGAAGTTACACTTATATTCGATATGAGAATAACTTTCAATTTACACATCTTCAACCGTCGGATGCAATGAATCGAGTAGTTATACCCCCACGTAGGTGAATATGAATTTGAGGGTTGGTGATGAGTGTGCAGTGAGTAGAGTTTTGAAAAAGTAAAATTTGTGGTGAAAGTGGAGAGTGGTTGGTTGGTGCGCTAAAGGATAATCACTTTCAAAATTTTCTCTTCTGGGTTGTTAAAAGGGGCCTAGAGGATAATTTGAGCAATCTTGGAGGGTGGATTTGGATTTGGAAAAGCAAATCGCATCAACATATTTAAGCTTGAAAATTTGGAATTGGTTAATTCGTTTGACATCAACTAGGACATTTACGATGGAGCTAGCTTGAATTATATTGACAACATAGAATGAGTCTTTGTGAATTTTTATTAAGAGAAACACACATAATATAAAGATTTTTTTTTTTTCAACGGAGCAGAATCCACGACATCTCCAAATTATGTTTTTTGACAAGTAATGCCTATTCCATCTCACCAAATATGCTTTGGCTATATATATATATATATTTTTTTTTTTTGCAAAAGAAAAGAGGCTATATCTCTTAATTGATAATTGGTTTTATAGGCATTTGTGGCGGCCTAAAAAAAAGACTAAAGTTTTCAAGCTTATGAATATCAACATTAAATGACTTTTACTAGCCATTATCTCTTTAATATTACTTTAATCCTTCTCTATTAATTATTTAATTTAATTACTACATAAAATTAAATAATTTAATTTGAAAACTTGTTTGATGCAAATCTTAAATGATTTCAGGCATTTAAGAATAAGTTTTAATTAATTACTTCAAACAAAAAAGGAAGAAGTTTTAATAATGAGTCATACAAGCAATATTATCATATATATAATGACAAAAGTGTCATTTTAAGAAGTATTTGAACTTTTCGATTTACACGCTTTGTCTTCTTGATAAAAAAGGTAAAAAAAGACTTTTGTAGTGGCTAAAAAATAAGGAACACCTGGTGTTATCTTTTTCAAAATCAGTTTCTACAAATAAAAAATTCCCAAATTAACCATGTCTTCCTCCTTAAACAAACAATGCTAGTTCAAAACACTAGGAAGTTTTATCCTTCCTCAAACTACTTTTCTCCTTCTCTCCTCACACCACACGCCTCTAGCAGTATCTCTCTATCTCTCTCTCTCACATACGGTGTTATCTTTTCCTCATTGTATTTTTGGCGCCTATATTTATAAAGATCTTTCCATAGTTGGGTAATGAGTGCATGATGAGATAAGAAGATTTGTGGGCGTGGTTGCTAATATCAAGATGGATCAAGTCGTGGCTACGTGACAGAGGTAAAAAATAGAAAGGTGTAAAGATGTTGGTCGCGCTAACGTTGAAATTTACTTATTTAAGATGATTTCTTTGGCTTATTTATTTTAATCTTTTCCATTTTGTTTATGCAGGTTCAACTTAGAGATTCTGGGGTTGGAGACGTTTATTTTTTTCCTAATATCTATAGGAATCCGACACCACCTATTATCCATGCTATCGAATAATCCCGACACCATCATCATATGTCCAACAAAAAAATGCATTAGTATCGGGGCTCATGTGCAAAGCACGTGCCTATTGACTAATTTACTATTAAAAAATCTTCTAAATTAATATAATCATCAACTCTAACTTTGTATTAGTACTTCCCCCAAAAAAAAAGAAGGAAATAAAGAAAAAAAGAAGAAAGAAGAAAGCATACATCTCGTACGGGTGCGGCCTAAGGTAGGTGTACAACATCGATTTCAATTGCCCTTTACGGTCAAATGTGACTTTCCGAATTCGTATGTTACTCAAAAAAACAAAAAGGAAGAAAACATACTTACTCAAAAATGCTTGATGAATGTCAACATCAACTGTGGCAACAACTTTTATGCCATCAGATGTGCCTCGAACTACCCAAAAGAAGTGATTTGATGCCCATCTAGCTACACAACCCAGCTAATTAATGCCAACCTTGAAACTTGTAAATTAGTTTTTTTTTTTTTTTTTTTTTGGGTTTCAACAACCTTGCACTTACAAGTTACATATATATGAAGCACACTTGCATACCAACAATGAACAACATTAATAGCTTCATCAATTAATACTCTCTTTTTTCTTTGCTGATTCTCCAAGTTTTCTTTCATTCTTTCTTATTAGGATACTCCACACAGCATGAACTCCACAAGCAGAGCCTACAACAGTAAATTTGATCTTCCCATGGTAGGTGTGGCCTCTGATGGTGCCCCGCCAAGCTTTGACGACGATGGACGTCCCAAACGCACAGGTTTGTAAGTTTATATTCCAAAGCCTACACACACATTTGAGTGATTAAAACTAATCAAGTGGTGGTATTCGGCTTGACTTGCAACCTTGATTTTTTTTTTTTCGTGGTTAGTTTATGGTAATTTTTAATATAGTTGATTTTATCGTTAGTTCGAGTCTTGTATCTATCACAATTATCACGTTTATAGAACCAATATCAATAGCGGATCTGGGGGTATTGTCAATTTTTTTTTATTATGCATAGTTTTTTATACGGTGGCCCCCCAAACCTCAAGACCTCCTATAGCACCCCTACGTATTGTCAAAATATTTTTTTTTTTTTTTGTCATGCTTAGTTTTCATACTAATATATATTTTTTTGTTTGGAAAAAAAAGTGAAGGTTAAAATTCGCCTTCCTCCCACACACACTGACTAAAATTTAGTTCAAAGTGCCTCAAAGTTGTATCAATATTGTAAACATAATTTTGTTCCCATGTCTTGAGTGTTCTCTTAATTTATTTCATTTAGTGATATAATGACATGAAAGTACATGTGAAAATCAGGGAACTTTTGGACTGCAAGTGCCCACATAATAACAGCAGTGATTGGATCAGGAGTGCTGTCTTTAGGGTGGGCAATAGCACAGCTTGGATGGGTAGCTGGTCCAGCAGTCATGCTCTTCTTTGCATTTGTGACGTACACCACTTCAGTCCTCTTAGCGAAGTGTTACAGGTCTGGTGACCCTGCCACCGGCAAGAGAAACTATACTTACATTGAAGCTGTGAGATCCAACCTTGGTCAGTAAATAATTTATCAAACCCAGCTAATTCATGTTTCTAACTTTATGTTTCATTAATTTAATTTTTTGATTGTTTTCTTAGGTGCTTCCAAGGTGAAAATCTTTGGCTTTGTTCAGTACTTGAACCTGTTTGGCCTCACACTTGGATACACCATTGCTGCATCTGCAAGCATGCTGTAAGTTCAAATTTCACATTTCTTTGAAACAGAACTAATTGTGATTAGTATTGAATATATCTCCATTTCGGCCTTGCATCCTTCAATGTTGCAAGTTTACACTTAAGGGTGTGATGTAGTGGTTTCGAATATGGCCTTAATACTTTGATTAAGGCAGAGGTGACTTATTCGATTCGCAACAACTGCACTATTTCTCTTTCGACCTCCTAAGCCTCTTGGGATTAGTCGGGAACCCACGGTAATAAAAAAGGAAAAGGTGCAAGTTCCTTCAAAAAAAATTATAATTTGGGTTGATTGAGATGTGTAACTTCTTTTCCCAAAATGTGCTATTTGGGATGAAACTTTAGTTTTGTGTTGCATAACTCCTCTTCCCAAAATGCACTTGGCCTCTTAACAAAATGGTCCATCATTCCACATAAGCATGTATCAATTGTACGTTGAGATGCACATTAAGATGTGCATGTGCACATCTAGATGCATAATCTAATGGACTCCAAAAACTATCTATAACTATAAGACATACGTGCATAAAAAAATATGTCATCAAATCTTTGTCTATATTTGTATAATGTATGTACATTTTTTTTGTGCTCTTTGGCTAACTGGGTGTGATGCATTTGCCTTCAACAATTACAGGGCAATCAAACAATCCATTTGTTTTCGCCATAGTAGAGGCAAAAACCCATGTCAGTTTTCCACATATCCAGTGATGATCATCTTCGGCATCATTGAAATCGTGTTCTCGCAGATCCCAGACTTCCATCGAACATGGTGGCTCTCAATTGTAGCAGCTGTAATGTCCTTCACCTATTCGACTGTCATCCTTGGCCTCGGCATTGCCACGATTGCAGGTTCAATCGAAACCTTCACTTTAAACTTTAGAAAGGCTTAAGATTATTTTACCAACTAGAACTGATATCAATTTGATCAGAAAATGGGAAGTTCAAAGGTAGCATCTCTGGAATGACCATTGGAACAATAACTAAGACTCAAAAGTTACATAGGAGCTTGCAAGCACTTGGAGATATTGCTTTCGCCTATCCTTACTCGGTCATCCTCTTCGAAATCCAGGTCTCTAGATAAGTTGCTCAGTTCCTGGCAATTTCAAAACAATCAATTCGAATAAGTAACATAATTTGGCCAACAAACTTGCTTGAAAAAAACTTACTCCAAAAGTGCAAAACCATTTTCATAGCTTTCCAAACATGTCTTCGATCGCATGAGATGATAGTTTTAAAACCAGTTTTTCCTTGAACAATTTTCCAACTGAAATTCTTGATTGATTGATTGATTGATGGCAATGATCTCCAGGACACGCTAAAGTCTCCACCAACAGAAGCCAAGACGATGAAAAAGGCAACGCTGTTCTGCGTCACCGTGACGACTACATTCTACATGCTGTGTGGAAGCATGGGATATGCTGCATTTGGTAATAAAACACCTGGAAACCCTCTAACTGGCCTTGGATTCTACAACCCGTTTTGGCTTCTTGACATTGCAAACTCTGCCGTCGTTGTCCACCTTGTCGGAGCTTATCAACTTTTTGCTCAGCCCATCTTCGCCTTGGTTGAGAAATGGGCAGCAAGGAAATGGTCAACAAGCAACTTCATCACAAAGGAGATTAGGATTCCTTTGTTTGGAATGAACTACAATCTCAATTTCTTCAAACTTCTTTCAAGATCAGCATTTGTAGGCTTCACCACTATAATATCAATGCTGCTACCATTCTTCAATGATATCACAGGAATTCTAGGAGCACTCTTGTTTTGGCCTCTCACAGTGTTTCTACCTGTTGAACTTTACATTTCTCATGAGAAGATTCCTAAGTGGAGCAAGTCATGGATTCGCCTTCAAGTGCTTAGTATCAGTTGTTTGGTGATCTCTATCGCTGCTGCTGCCGGTTCAATTGCCGGTGTGATTGGTGATCTTAGGGCTCATCCACCATTCAAGAACAATTCCTAATGCCAGATTATGTTCCCACATCCATGTATTTCAAGGCCATGTACTCTGGCCATTGCATCTTCACTCTTGTATTGTCTTGTAAAAGAAATTAAACATGAGAAGAACCCCAAAATCAACAACCAAAGTCTTCTTGAAAGTAGACATCTTACGTGTATTGTTATCTTGTATATATCTTTCTATGGGATGCTTCACTCTAACCTAAAGTACGGTTGAAACGACTTTCAAAAAAATTGGACTCTCCATTTATAAAAATCTATGTGTAAAGAAGCTAGTTCAAAACAAACACGAAAACAAAAACAAAATCATATATACGGACACTAGACCTTTTAGACAAAATAGAAATAGAAAAGGAAAACAAATACAAATGAGAGAAAAAATTCGTTTAGGAACATGGAACATAGGAACACTTACGGGAAGTCAATAGAACTAGTAGATACCATGATTAGAAGGAGAGTCAATATTGCTTGCCTCCAAGAGACAAAATGGGTAGGAGAAAAGAGTAGAGAAATAGGAAGCACATGGTTTAAATTGTGGTACACTGGTATAGATAGAAAATGCAATGGAGTAGGAATTGTGGTGGATAATGATTATAAGGATAAGGTCGTAGAGGTTAAAAGAATGGGGGATAGATTGATTATAGTTAAATTAATTATTGGAGATGAAAAAATTAACATACTTAGCGTCTATGCACCACAAGTAGGATTAAGCGAGAGCATCAAATGCAAGTTTTGGGACGATATAGATGGATTTATGCAAAGTATACTATTAGATGAAAATGTTTTTATTGGAGGAGATTTAAATGGGCATGTCAGGGCAAGTAACGATGGGTTTGAGAGAGTTCATGGAGGTTTTGGTTACGGTAATAGAAATGAAGAAATAGAATCAATCTTAGAATTTGCTTCAGCATACGATCTTGTCTTAGCAAATACCAGTTTAAGGAAGAGTGAGTCGCATACAATTACTTTTAGTAGTGGTCATAACAAGAGTCAAATAGATTTTCTTTTAACAAGAAAAATAGATAAAAAAATATGTAGAGACTGCAAAGTAATACCTGGTGAAACACTTACTACCCAACATAAGTTAGTAGTACTTGATATTAAGTTAACACGACGACATAATATGAATAAAAGAGTTAGCGTACCTAGAATAAAGTGGTGGAACCTAAAACATAGTAAACAAGTAGAGTTTAGAGAAAAACTACTAAAGGAAAATGTTTGGAATCTTGACTTAGATGCTAATACAATGTTGCTAGAAATGAGTAGTTGCATAAGGAGAGTGTGATCAAACTTAGTAAGTATATCTAAGGGCTTGGGACTTCCAAAGAAGGAAACATGGTAGTGGAACAAGGATGTCCAACGAGCAATTAAGACTAAAAGAGAGATGTATAGGAAAATACCTAAGTGTCAAGATGAAGATGTGTACAATCAATATAAAGAAGCTAAAAACAAGCTAAAAAAGTAGTTAGTCAAGCTAAAACAAATTTCATGGAAGATCTATATACAAGGTTAGGTAATAGAGATGACGAAAAATATATATATAGGCTAGCAAAATTAAGAGATAAAAAGAAACGAGATCTAAATCATGTAAGATGTATTAAAGACGAAAATCAAAATGTTTTAACGTGCGAGGAGGGTATTAAGGAGAGATGGAGAAGTTACTTCGATAGTTTATTTAATGATGGCCAAGTTGACACTATAATAGATGAAAACCCACACCAAGAAAGAAATGTAAACTATACACGCAATATTAGAATTATAGAAGTTAAAGAGGCATTGAAAATAATGAAAATAGGGAAAGCATGTGGCCCAGATGAAATACCCATAGAGGTTTGGAAATTCTTAGGAGAAATTAGATTGACTTGGTTAACAAAACTTTTCAATAAAATTTTAAAATAAAAACGGATGCCAATAGATTGAAGAAGAAACACGCTTGTGTCAATCTTTAAAAATAAAAGGAGACATTCAAAGTTGATCAAACTACAGGGGAATTAAACTTATGAGTCACACTATGAAACTTTGGGAGATGATAATTGACAATAGGTTAAGGAGAGAAACAACAATATCAGAGAACCAATTTGGTTTCATGCCTGAGAGGTCAACTATGGAGGCGATTTTCCTTGTAAAACAATTGTTAGAAAAATTTCAAGAAAAGAAAAAAGATCTTTATATGGTCTTCGTAGATTTAGAAAAAAATATATGATAGGGTCCCTAGAGATGTTCTTTGGTGGGTTCTAGAAAGAAAAAAAGTGCATGCTAGATATATAGAAACTATTAAGGATATGTATGATGGAGTAGTAACGAGTATATAGAAATTTGGAGGAGCTACAAAAGAATTTCCTATTACGATAGGACTACATCAAAGATTGGCTTTAAGCCCATATCTATGTACCTTAGTTATAGATGAACTAACTAGACATATTCAAGAGGATATACCATTGTGTATGCTATTTGCAAATGATATTGTCTTAGTGGACGAAACTAAAGATGGAGTGAATAGGAAATTATAACTCTAGATGAATACATTAGAATCTAAAGGCTTTAAGCTGAGTAGGACGAAAATCGAATACATGCACCGTGAGTTTAGAAACACTAGACATCGAGATGACGGAGTGGTAAAATTAGGGGAAATAGAAGTTTCTAAGGTAAACCACTTTAGATACCTATGATCAATCATACAAAATGATGACAACATTGAGAATGATGTCACACATAGAATTCAAGCTGGATGGAAGAAATGGCGGAGTGCAACATGGGTGATTTGTGATCGAAATGTTCCTACTAAGTTAAAAGGGAAATTTTATAGGATCGCAATTAGGCCAGCTATGCTCTATGGAAGTGAATGTTGGGCGGTAAAGCAACAACAATTACATAAAATGAACGTAACGGAAATGATGATGCTTAGGTGGATGTGTGGTATAACTCGTAAAGATAGAATAAGAAATATAAAAATTCAAAGACAAGTAGGAGTAGCACCAACTGATACAAAGATTAGGAGAGGGCGGTTGCGATCGTTTGGTCACCTGCAAAGACGGCCTACAAATGCTCCAACTAGAAAACTTGACTCAATAGAAATTGTACAAATTCGACGAGGTAGGGGCATACCAAAGTTAACATTGAATGCATTAATTAGGAGGGATTTGAATGGTTTGCAAATCTCACCATCAATTGCACTTAATTGAGCACAATAGAAAAGCTTGATCTATGTAGCATGTTAGACCAGAGGGATATGTAATGACTTCAAAGCGTGTAACACTGCCACTTTTCTAAAGGAAGTTTTACTTTGTACACTGCAAGAGTCAGCAAATATCCTAAAGGATACGATGAGCAAACTCAACTTTCACTTTGTAGTGGTGAAAGATGAAAACAGAAGCTAATGCTGGTTAATTTCGAGTTATATCTTCTTCCTCCCCAAACCTCTTCTCTTATAATACACTGGTAAAAACCAGTTAGAGTAGAATAGAGAGTAGTGGAGTAGTTAAATAATTGTATCCACTCACTCAAGTATTGAATGAGTTTATTAACTGCCCATTCAATGCTTGAGTGGCTCAATCAAATAACTGCCTACAATGTAATTTCGAAAATAGTAAAAAATAGTGGTAAAATTTTTTACCCATAGTTAGCTCGCATAGTTATACACACACGCGCACATGCCTCGTACAAAGTGCTAACTGCGCCTATAAAAGCGCCTAAAATGCGCCATATGCGCCATACGCTCCGCGCGTGTGGTTCACTGTGCATAGCACTTGTATTTTATTTCACACACTGTGGTGCAAGAGTACATATAAACTCTTTAAACTTGAAGTTTCTAACCAATGTGTGACTAAACATTTCTTTTGAAAATGTCCAACAATCCTCCGCCATTTTCAAAATAATCAGATCATTTAATCCACGAAATCTCAAACATTATATGCATAAATAATGGTATCTTGCAATTTGAACCACTAATTTGTGAAAAGTTCATTACATCATATCAGAATTACATGGTAGATAAACTTTGAACCAATGATTTTATTCAATATGTAACATAAACAAATCACACATATAACTTACACCAGCAAATAGCCATAAATATCTTGACACATTCAACATTGGCCTTGTGTCCCGTATCTTCTAGTGAATGTCTTTGGAGCCAAGCCCTTGAACTCCTTGAAGCGGCCGGACTTCACATCCACATAGGTAGTCTCCATTCTAGTACCCCCGTAATTTAAACACCTTTGGAAGACTATTAAGAGATCATCTCGACCTCCTTTCTTTACATGGAGGTACAAAGCACTAACAACCTTGGGATGATTATTAAAATTTAGTGCTCACGGTCACACTTATAATGAACTTTGACTGCATTGAACTCAAGACTTAACGTAATGTTAAGCGTCGAGTTAAGTTTCTACTATTGGTGACGTGTAATTCATGAGCTTGAGACCCATCCCCCTTGATGTTTTATTCACCAAGTCTCTTGACAATACTTTAGTAAGGGGATCTGCCAAGTTTTGACTAGATCTCACATAGTCAATCGTGATAACTCCACTTGTTATCAATTCTCTAACACAACTGTGTCTCAGTCCAATATGTCTGGATTTACCATTGTACACTTGGCTATAATCCCTCGCCAATGTGGCCTCATCATCACAATGGATAGAGATTGGAGCTACCGATTTAGGCCTCAATGGTATCTCATGTAATAATTCACGTAGCCATTCGGCTTCTTTTGAAGCCGAGGCCAGCGCAATAAACTCTGATTCCATGATAGAAACATCCATTAAAGTTTGTTTCTTTGAAGCCCACGAGATTGCACCTCCAGCAAGTGTGAAAATCCACCCACTTGTGGATGCATGATTTTGATCTTTCACAATCCAACTTGCATCTGAAAATCCTTCTAAAGACCGAAGGATATCCACTATAGCATAAACCATAGTTAATTATTTTCTTCAGATATTTCAAAACTCTTTGAATTTCAAACCAATGCAACTCACTTAGATTAATTGTAAATCTACTCAACTTGTCTACTGCCAAGGCAATATCCGACCTAGTGCATGTTATTGCATACATTAAGCATCCAATTAATCTAGAATACTCCAGTTGTGAAACTGGATTGCTTGTATTTTTCACTAGCTCAATACTTGAATCTAGTGGGGTGGAAACAAGAGCACAATTCAAATGCTTGAATCTATTAAGAACTTTCTCAATATAATGAGATTGAGTTAGAGTAATACTCCCCTCATCTCTTACAATTTTAATTCTGAGAATGACATCAGCTTGCCCCATATCTTTCATTTCAAACTCGCTTGAAAGAAATCTTTTGGTCAACCGAACTTGTTCCAAGTCAGTTCCAAAAATCAAAATGTCATCTACGTAAAGATAGATAATGACACCATTGCCTCTTTCATCATACTTGCTATATACGCATTTATCATATTCATTTATTTTGAATCCATAAGAAAGTACAACCTGGTAAAATTTTTGGTGCCACTGTTTCGGTGCTTGCTTTAAATCATACAATGATTTTTGCAATCTACACACTTTATTTTCATGACCGGGCATTATGAACCCTTCAGGTTGTTCCATGTATATTTTCTCATCCAATTCTCCATGTAGGAACGCTGTTTTGACGTCCATTTGATGGATGAGCAGCTTGTTTATAGCTGCAATTGCAATAAGCAATATGATAGTAGCAATTCTAGCTACTGGTGAATAGGTATCGAAATAGTCTATTCCATGCTTTTGGGTGAAACCCTTAGCAACCATCTCACTTTGTGTTTTTCAATGGATCCATCAACTCTTCTTTTCCTTTTGAAGAGAAATTTGCATTTAATGGGTTTACACCTAGGAGGTAGATCAACTAGCTCCCAAGTGTTATTTCCCATTATTGAGTCTATCTCAATATTTAATGCCTCTTTCCAGAAAGCTGCATCTCTTTCTTTCATCGCTTCCTCTACTGTTTGAGGATCAGCCTCCGTATTAAAACAATACGGAATTTGTCTAGTTATTGTTTCTCTACTTCCTTCAACTAGGAATGTATAGAAATCAGAACCAAATGACTTAATTTTCTGAGCTTGTTTGCTCCTTCGAAGTTCAGGAACTTCTACTATTTCTTTGTCATTTTCAATTTCTATGACTTCTTTCCCTTTTTGGTTTTCTTCAGGAATACTTTTGGGAACATATTTAAATCTTGTCTCATCAAAGATTGCATCCCTTGATTCAATTACAGTGTTTGCTGAAATCGAATTATTAGACTCAATTACCATGAACCTATATGCCTTACTATATTGTGCATATCCAACAAATATGCACTCCACTCCCTTTTCACCCAATTTCCTCTTTTTGGGTTTATGTATTTTTACTACTGCTCTACAGCCCCAAATTCTTAAATAATTAAGACTTGGTTTTTGCTTATTCCAAAGCTCATACGGGGTGACTTTATTCCTCTTTTGGGAAATTCTGTTCAAAATATGGCATGCAGTCAGCAATGCCTCTCCCATAATCCACTACTCAAACCAGAGTTTGATACCATAGCATTAACCATTTCGGTTAAAACACGATTTTTACGTTCAACCACACCATTTCGTTGTGGTGTATAAGGGGCAGTAGTCTCATAGACTATTCCAGTGGATTCAAAGTACTTTGGATCATAGTTCTCTCCTCCCCTATCAGACCTTAAACATTTTATAAAGGTCACACATTGCAATTCAGTTTATGCCTTATAGGCCCGAAACTTAACCATTGCCTCGTCTTTGGAATGCAATAAATAAACATAACAGAACTTGCTATAATCATCAATAAATGTTACATAATATTTATTGCCTCCTATAGATGGTGTACTATGTATGTCACATACATCAAAATGTATTAAATCAAGCAACTTTGAATTCCTTTCAACATTAGGAAATGAATTTCTAGTTATTTTTGTTTTCATGCATGCTTTGCAATTTCCTTCATATTTATCAAATTAAGGTAGTAATTCCAGATTCACCATATAATATAATTTTCTGAAATAAACATGTCCTAATCTATGATGCCATAAAAATGAAGGAGACTCAATAAGATACACATAAACAATATTCTTATTAGATAAAACGATTACATTGAGCTTAAACATGCCCTCATATGCATAACCCTTCCCTACATAAACCCCTTCCTTGGAGAGTACAAATTTGTCAGTTTCAAATACAAGCCTAAAACCATACTTATTCAAAAGACTACCCGACACCAGATTCTTCCTCACTTCTGGTGCATAATACACATTAGTGAGTGTTACAATTTTGCCAGAAGTAAACTTCAGATCAATACTACCTATGACTTTAACAGGGACAGTAACATCATTTTCCATGTACAAGACAATATTTTCATCTACTGCCTCCATGGTTTTAAAAAACCTCTTGTTCTTGCAGACGTGTCGAGTAGCACCAGAATAAACCCACCAAGCCATGTCATTTTCAACGATGTTGATTTCGAATATCATAGCAATGAGATCATCATCGTCGTTTCCTGCACCTTTTGCAGCACTAGAGGAAGCATTATGTTTTCCTTGCTTCCTCTTCCAATGGTAACATTCAGACTTAAAGTGGCCATCTTTCCTGCAGAACCAACAAGTGATTTTCTGCTTCCTTTGATTCTGGTTTTGGTTATTCAATTTTCCCGAACAATAGGCTTTTTGAAACCACCAGGCTTGTTAAGCCTGTTCAGTAGGGCCTTTTTGAACTTTGCTGCCTCCATCACATGCACCTTCGGAATTTTCTGAGCATTCTGCTCTTTTTTATTTTCCTGCGTGCGACAATCTTCTTCCACACTAAGATGGTTAGCTAGTTCATCAAGAGTTATATCCTTTTTTATGCTTAAGAGTTCGTTTGAACTCCTTCCAAGATGGGGGCAATTTATCAATAATAGAATACAACAATTGTTTCATCCATGACAAGATTGTGTTGAGAGAAATTATTTCTAATCCTCTCAATTTCATGAAATTATTCCATAATAGACCTTTCATCAACCATTTTAAAATTAATAAACTTTGATATGAGGAATTTCTTACTTGTCCATCCTCACTTGCCTTATTTATAAACTACTTCTACTAGCAACCACTAAGATTTTGTTGTATAAAAAAGTACATGGTAAATGAGATAGTTGAGAATTGAATCCAAACCACGTTAATATCGAGACCGAACGCTCCTTTTGATTGCATGAAATATGATATTGTTTCTGTCATGCTGCCATTAAGATGCAAGTTGTTATCTTGAAGGAAAAAAATCTAAATCGGTAACTTGAGGAAATTCATTCGAGTATGTAGATTTGTGATTCCTTTAAAGTCAAAGTCACTTAGATAGCAATTAGTATATGTTACTATCTCTACCCTTTTTCACTAATAAGTTACATGTTTAGTTTGATTCCCAAGTCATAAGACGACCAAAAGATTTAAGGGTAGCCATGCATAGCTAATTCTCGGACACCTACTGAGATCTAGAATTCCTCCTCATATGCCAGGACATTCAATACTCCCAAACGATCGACATCATAAGACTCACTGGCTTGGTATGATTCAAAAGGTACTAAGCCAACTAGAAGTTTGCCCTTTTTGATAGAAAATATTCTTACGCAAGAATATAGTAACATCTAAGACAATGCTAGAGCATTATTGCACATTAATGATTCAAAAGGTACTAAGCCTAGTAGGAGTTCACACATTTTTTCGGTTCAAGTTCTTCAATTATTTATGTTCTCCTTGGACTTGGGTGGTCTTTTTTTTGTGCAGATTGCAACCTAGGCTTACATATATAATTTATAGTTCTCCGTATTGCATATATTACTTTAATTGATGATACATTTTCATGTGTAGTTCTTGAACACAAGTGCTCAACAAGCAACATTGCCAGATTCCCAACTATCCTTGCGGTCTTGGGAGCATAAATGAGCTTAGAATGTTATCACACCTTAAATTTTGATGGATGCTCAATCAGATGGAGAGAAAATGGATATGACAATGTCTGTGATATGTAAGCAAGTGTTGCACTGTGATCATTAAATGATATGCTTTCAGTTTCTAGACTACTAAAACATTTTTGTTGTATTAGTTACATTTTATGAATAGGTCATTCACCAATTTCTAAAATATTAGATGTTTGTCTTCGTCGGTTTTTTATTGAGCGCATCCTTTTTATTTTGATCCTTTTGTTTTTGTATCATTAAAAAAAAATCATGTTAGTGTTGTAAATTGAGTTGGAACTTGCTAAGAACTAGAGAAAGAAAATAGAAGACTAAGAACTTCTACTACTACAAACATTTACTACAAAGGAGAGGAGAAGAAATGAGATAGTTGGAATGAGAAGTTTTCATTCAACTTGGTGTGTGAATTACAACGGGGTTAACACCCTTTATATAGGCCATTTGGTGATGATGATAATTGTACTTATACAATGTGTACAAGTTATATATACACCACAAGTCATAAAACACATCACAAGCAACATTGACAATACATGGAAGAGTTGGTGTACATTGGAGAGGATTACAAGTTACATGACAATACATGGATAAGTGATTATACATTGGAGTTGAATACAAGTTATGTAGAGTGTACAAGTTACATTCAATGTAGAAGTCATGCTTAATATTACAATTCAATATAAGAGTCATGCTCGATAATGTGATCATTCATAAGCTTGGTTAAAGGGTCATCCAATTTACAACACTCCCCCTTGGATGACACTTGTTGAGAGAATATGCCTCGTTAAAACCTGTACTAGAAAAGTCTCGTGGGAAAAAAAATCTAGTACAAGAAAAAGAGTACAATGTTCTCTTCAATCTTGATTTACAATATAATATTATTGATTGCTTCATTAAAAACCTTGCTAGGAAAACCCAATGGGATAAAACCATAGCTAAGGGAAAAAGAGTGCAATACACTAATCAATAACTCCCCCTCATGTGAATATGGGTGAAACTTGTTCAGTTTCTTTACTTGCAATGTCTTTAAGTTTACGCAAGCCAATACCATATGTAAGCTTTTTAAATGTCGTAGTTGGTAAGTCTTTTGTGAACGAATCAGCAAGATTATCACTCGATCAGATTTGCTTGACATCAATTTCACCATTCTTCTGAAGCTCATGCGCATAAAAGAATTTTGGTGAAATATGTTTTGTTCTGTCCCCTTTTATGAATCATTCACTTAATTATGCAATACATGCTGCGTTATCTTCATATAATATGGTTGGAGAATTTTCATATTGAAGGAAATCCACATGATTCTTGAATACGTTCAATCATGTTTTTCTACCATATACATTCACGACTTGCTTCATGAATTGCAAGTACTTCAGAATGGTTGGAAGAAGTAGCAACCATAGTTTGCTTTACTGACTTCCATGATACAACAGTATTACCACATGTGAATGCATATCCCGTTTGAGAATGGGCTTTGTGGGGATCAGATAAAAACCCAGCATCAGCATAACCTTGGAGATTCAATTTTACCCCTCTCGAGTAAAATAAACCCATGTCACTTGTTCCTCGAAGATATCGAAAAACATGTTTAACACCATTCCAATGTCTTCGAGTTGGTGAAGAGCTGTATCTTGCAAGTAGGTTGACAGCAAAAGCAATGTCCAGTCTTGTACAATTTGCAAGATACATAAGTGCACCAATTGCACTTAAATATGGTACCTCCTGACTAATTAGCTCTTCATCACTTTCATGAGGTCGAAATGGATCTTTATCCACTTCAAGTGATTTGACAACCATTGGAGAGCTCAATGGATGTGCATTGTCCATATAAAATCTTTTTAATATTTTTTCAATATAATTTGATTGATGGACAAGTACTCCACTTGAAAAATGTTCAATTTGCAAACCAAGACAAAGTCTTATTTTTTCAAGATCTTTAATCTCGAATTCCTTTTTCAAGTATTCAGATGCTCTAACGATGTCGTCGTGGTTTCCCACTATATTTAAATCATCAACATATACAACAATAATCACAAATCCTGTTGATGATCTTTTAATGAAGACACATGGGCAAAACGAATTATTTACATATCCTTCTTTCAGTAAATAATCACTAAGCGTTTGTACCACATTCGTCTGGATTGTTTCAATCCGTACAAAGACCTTTGTAATTTTATAGAATACATGTTATGAGGTTTTGATTTTATTTCTTCAGATATTACATCTCCTTCAGAGATTTTCATATATATATATATATATATATATATATATCTCATTGTCTAGGGATCCGTACAGATATGCTGTAACGACATCCATTAAATGCATATCAAGCCATTCAGAAATTGCAAGGCTTATCAAGAACCGAAATGCGATTGCATCTATAACATGAGAATATGTTTCCTCATAATTGATGCCAAGTCTTTGTGAGAAACCTTGAGCTACAAGTCTTGCTTTGTACCTTGTAACTTCAATTTTTTCGTTTCTCTTTCGTACAAATACCCATTTATATCCAACAGGTTTTACGCCATCTGGCGTTTGAACAATCGGTCCAAAAACCTCTCGTTTCCTTAACGAGTTTAGCTCTGCTTGGATAGCCTCTTGCCATTTTTGCCAATCAGGTATTTTTCGACATTCGTCCACTGATCGTGGTTCTGGATCATCATCATTTTCACATATTTCAAAGGACACATTGAAAGCAAATATATCATCATGAACAATCTCATTTCGATCCCAAATCTTACCAGAGTTTAAATAATTTATTGAGATCTTATTATTTTCATCTTTTTCCTCTTTTTCTAGAGGCAGTTGTTCCTCGTCAGAATCAACCTTTTCTAACAAATCCTTATTAAAGGATTCTTGTGCTTTCTCAGGAATATTTCGATTTGTATTTATTTTTACTTCCGTTTTCCTCTTTCGAGGAATTGTATCCTTTGAACCAACTAGTCTTCCACGCTTTAAGCGTTTCGTTGGTTCTTGTGCTTTTTGTTGCACAAAGACATCAATTCTTGCAGGAGCATTTACAGCTGAAATATATGATTTTGTCACTTGTTTTGCATCATTAAATGCATCAGGTAATTGATTTGCGATTTGTTGCAAATGAATGATCTTTTGAACTTCAAGTTCACACTAATTTGTGCGTGGATCATAATGTGATAAAGCTGATGCATTCCAAGCAATTCCGCGCAATTCCTTTTGAATTGGCTTCTTATCTCCCTCAAATGGTGGGAAAATTACTTCATCAAAGTGACAATCAACAAAACGTGCAGTAAATAAATCCCCTGTTAAGGGCTCAAGGTATCTTATAATGGACGATGAGTTAAATCCAACATAAATCCCAAGTTTTCGTTGTGGACCCATCTTAGTTCTATTGGGAGGTGGTATAGGAACACATCTTAGTAAAGCAAAATAGCAAAATTCGCACATACTAGTTAGTCCTTGACCGCGGGCAGTCAGATAAAGTCGCCCAAAATGTCATTGCCTCTACTAGCAGGGTCTGCACTCGACCATCACAAAAAGCCCGATGGAGAGTACAGTTAGTAAGATTTCAACGAAGTACACCGAGCATTTACAGGAGCATAAACAGATATCAATAACCATGTCAATTAATCATGCGGAAACTAAACAGTCAACTGTACTAAGATCATCACACGAATAAATAACAAGAGAGAAACAAACCGTGTACTCCTCCCGGTCACACTAAACTGTACGTCGAACCCCAAGGATCATTTCGGCGGGTGCCTCACTTCCTTTCACCTAGTTTCCATACCCCCAGAATCCTTTCAGTGGAAGCCCCCACTTCCTTTCACCAGATAACCCGCGTACAGCCTAGTGTGTCATAAGGACAACACGAATATCAAAAGTCTCGACCCCCAACCCAAATGCGTCACAGAAATCAATAACAAGGAATAGGGGGAATAACATCCAATAATCACGAACATGAAATCAATGATAGAAAAGTAAACCCATAGTGACTTTTAGATGGAATCTTATGTACCTCAAAACTCATTCGCTCGCGTCTTGATATGTGCACCAGACACCTGACTATAGCATCCTAAGTCATTGGTATCCATTCGTACATTTAGCTACTAAATCATGCAAATCACAATTTAAAATTAGGTGAAATACACCTCACCTCAATCGCGTCGTCGACGTTCGCCGATTCACGCCTCCGATCGGTCCGACTACGCCATCGCGTTGTTCACCGAGCAGACGTCGCTATCGCGCCAACACCGCCGTCGTCACAGCAGCCCAGCCAGCCGGCGCCACCGTCGCGCCACCGCTTCCCTCACCGGCGGCGGAGGCGGTGCTTTGCCGCCTTAACCGCCGCCGGGCTCGCTTCTATCGCTGCGCCGTCCGCTCTCTCGCGCCGATCGTCGCCGCTGGATCGCTGCTTGTCCGCGAGAGCCGCCGCGCGCACGCCACCACACCGTCGCGCCGCCGCCGCCGTTGCAGGCCGTCCGTGCCGTCGTTGGACTTGCCGCCATGAGCCAGAGCTCCGTCGCCGTCCTTCAGCGTCGCCGGTCCGCCACCTCTCTCCGCCGTCCATCCCTTTCTTCTCCAATCTTTCACTCTCTCCATTTCTCTCCTCTCTTCAGATCTATTTTCTCTCTCTTTCCTTTTCTTCTCTCTCCTCTCCTCTCTCTCTCTCTTATCCAAATCTCTCTCTTTTTATTTTTCAAATCAAATGTGTCCTCGAGATTCGTGCAGAGCGAAACTCGAGGCACATAAAAAACATATCTATTTAATGTTTTCCTAAAATTTGTGCAGCGCACATCTCGAAGCACCATAAATATTTACATCACTACCACCTCCTTTCACGTTCTCGACACTCGCACCACTCGCATCCCGAGGCGCATCCAATGTACACATTAAAACCACATAAAGCGACTATCTCAGTTTCACGTTGGCACGCAACTCGAGGTGCGTCCCCGTTCGTGTTTTGGCTCCCCGAATTCTCCGCGTATACGATTCTCAACAATTATCATCTCCACTCGAGATTTGGACATAAGTATTCCGACAAGTGGGTCCCACATGCGAATCTAAAATGACACGTGACACGAGTCAAATTTTCGGGTCGTTACACAAACCAACAGCACCTCACTTGCTTCAACCTCCATCAGTTCTTCCTTGGGATGCGCGTCAGCACCATTTCCCACATCTTCGCCGATTCTGCGCGAGCCTTCTTCATTGTCAGTAACATGGCACATGTCGCGCTCCCACTGCACCAGAACGTTATCATAACACTTCTTCACCAATCACATGGCGCCACGTTAGCGATAAACATCAAATGCGCCAATCACGTTTTGACACGCGGCGGACATTAGTTTTCAACCAAAAAATAGTTATATGATGATCCTCGGCGCACGAGTCACTTCCCCAACACCCAAGATTAATTTATCTCACCTCTCGGAGACAGGTGTCTCGTCCTAGATCCGGGTTTGTGGATATCTCATAGTCGCAAGGGTTAGGGCTGGGAGGCTGGGGTCTCATCCTAAACCCGAGTCTGATTGGCTTTTGCCGTGACTAAACGACCTTTTGGTCGGGACTCCTTGTTATTTGGCCTCAGTCATCGATTGATTTGTTTACAGTCTTTTATATTCATGTGTTACATGTTTCCTTTCTTTCTAATAGCATGAATTCGAATGTTTTAGTTATGTTTTGAAATGTTGTATATGTTCTACTGGCTTTACTTACCTGGGCTCGTCATTTTGGGTTTAACTGAGTGCAGAGTCGCATACGGGTAGCAAAATGGAAAGCTCCATAGCTAGGTGAAATTTTGTATTTCGTGTATTACTCTCCTCTGATGACAACATATTTACTGGGTTCCATAATTAGGTTGCCTAACTCTTTTCAATTACTGTTGAGTTATTTATTTGTAGTAATTGCTTCCGCTAAACTGTAAAACTTGCAAAATATTAATAACTCAACTTAAAATGGTGAAATTGCGTATAATGAGGGATTGGAAGGCTGACTAAGCCTGCGTTGACCTTGCGAGACTGGCTCAGGGGTCCACGTGGGCTTAGGCCGGGCGAGGCCCAGTTTGTGGGAAACTGGGGCTGTCACGAATCTTCCTATTTCATTGTTGTTGATTTTACGGAATATGGTTTAGATCTAGGGTATGTATGTGGCCGTGCATGCTTTTAGGGGGGACAACCTATAGTTATTTGGACCATTAGTATCCGTGTAATTGTGTTTTTAACCAATGAAGTGACGAACATTCACCCGTTTGCCATAAAACTCTTTTGATTCTTGAGTGTGCAACAACTGAATCTAGGTTAAATCGGAAGCGGGTGCGATGCGGACACGGATGTGATCCTACTATTTAGGATTAATGTTCCTACAGATCCATATTACTGCGGTTAGTGTGTTAAACCCCATTGGCGGATGTCTAGGATCATGCATTAATTAGGGAAGTAGTTAGTGGCATACATCATGGCTATCGAGATTAGGGGAACGAGGAATTTCTAGTGGATTTCGATTTTCTATAGCTAATCTAGGAGAATTTAAATTAATAACTTTTTAGGAAAGATTGAAGACTATGATTGCCATTGAATCTTGATCCCGATTTGTGAAACTGTAGACCTAGGTGATACTTAGGTGCCCATTAATTGTTTTGAAAGTTATTTTAATTATTTTATCTATTTAGTTTTGTTAGATTAGTTAGTTAAACTATTTATATTAAAACCCCCGATTTTTCCTTTTCATTGTTTTTAACCTTAGAAAGACCACCAATCTCTGTGGGATTGACCCTTTGCCACTATTCTACAAAATAGTTCGTTTAGGAATTTTATTTTATTGATATGTTTGGCGCACATCAGAATATAAACACTAAATATTAATGATGCTTCAAAAAGCTCTAAATGAGTGGTTGGGCTTCGAGCTACAAAATTAAATCAGTCAATATGAATTACAATTCTACAATTTTAATTACCTCTTCGTTGAGGCTATGCAGAAATGTGACTGATGAGACAATGATAAAAATCCACGTGGTACGCCTCGATATAATATCATTCTCATCTAATTGGTCAAGCTTCATGAAGCACATGTTGCGTTTATAAAATGACCATGGTCACAATTATATAATTATGTATGTGGAAAAGCGAAAGGAATCGGTAAAGGTCTTGGTAATGATTTTATCGAAAGTAGAATAAATGTGGTGCACTACATGAAATATGAAGGACAAAATTATTGACAATGAGCATGCTCAAAATCGTGACAAACTATGTCACGTATGAAAGGTCATCAAGCCTAAATATTGTCATATACATGCCCAAATATTTTGGTGACCTTTACCATGCCAATTAAAGGCTAAATTATGAATTTTATGGCTCATTACAATTGACACATTCAGATGTGTTCAAATCATGGCCTAAATAAAGGTGAATAATGAATGTCTTGCTCATTTTGCTACATGCACATTATAATATAAAAGAGAATATTTCTTGGATTTGAACTTAGAGCAGGCTAACGCTCAAGCAATATTTGGTACAACAATTATATTGTTAATACCTTATCCAGAAGAAATATACTCAGAATAATAGAGAATTTCTCTATATGATTATGATTTAATCTGAGAATGAAATTCCCGACTTTCGCTTTTGGAATATAAAAGGCATATTAAAACGAATGTTGTCATAAAATCAAATAATCTAATGACATTCATAATGTGGAGTGATTATTTTTTATTATCCATAATCGTCAATAATGCGAAAAATATTGTAAATTCGCATAGATATCCTTTATGGAACCTTATTTCTTATCAGCTGGTAATTATCTCAAGGCAAATCAACATGAGACTTATATTGATTTAACTATCCATTAATCATATTATAAGATGTCTTGAGCCCCTAATTGGCCTAATAGGGGATTTATTTATAACATATCTTGGTAATTGTTACTTTATTCAAGCAATTTTCCCTCCATTAGGGGGAGATATAAGCTAATTTAAAAAAGTAATGGCATAAAATTGCTTGAAACGTATCAAATGTGTTGCATTGTGATCCATGTATAAATTTAATATGAACTTGACGTTCAAAGGATCATTGATTAACAACAAGATGAAATTGTTAATATAAAGAGTGACAAAATCATATGTTTCGGCGTTAAAGGTTCATATAAGAAATGATGTATGCATGCAATAAAATGCACAAGAACCACCAAATGCTTAAGGTGTAGAAGACCAGATATTATATTTTTAAATTACTTGCAATGTAATATGATGTCTCGCCCATGTGAACATGAGGGGGAGAATAAAAAAGAGTTATTGATTAGTGCATTGTATTCTTTTTCCCTTAGTTATGATTTTATCCCATAGGGTTTTCCTAGCAAGGTTTTTAACGAGACAATCATAACAATATTAATACTTCATATCAAAATTGATAAGTGTATTGTACTTTTTTCCCTTCGCTAAGGTTTTATCCTACTGAGTTTTCTTAGCAAGATTTTTAATGAGGCAATTTTATTAATATCATATTCTATATCAACATTAACGAAAACGATGTACTCTTTTTCCTTTGATGAATTTTTTCCCACAGAGTTTTTCCTAATAAGGTTTTAACGAGATATATTCTCTTAGCAAGTGTCATCCAAAGGGGTGTGTCGTAAATGTAAAAGCAAGTGGATGACTCTTCCTATACATATTCCTTAAATTATATAACACTCACTTTGTGTGTTGTAATTACATGTACTTGAGATTATTTTGTATTTACAAGTAAAGTGTAACTTGTTACCTTATAACTTCTAGTCATTATAACTAAAGGTCTATATAAAGAGGTACATCTATCTAATGTGACACACAATGTTGGAACTAAAAATTATCTCATTTCTCCTATCTCCTCTATTATTATCTTCCTAGTTTATTGTCATTACTTTACTAGTTTCTCTATCCCTTAAAAAGCGTGGTTCCCCAATTGACTACTGTTTTCGTCGTTGTTATCACGTGTATACAACCGTGTGAACATTTCTAATTGCTGGATGTCATTGAGATCATCTGATCTATTGAAAAAAAGATCAACGCACATAATCGATTTTCTTGGGGTTCAAGTTTAAAGGCCTCCAAAATGGACCAACTCAGCCCCTAACTCGCTCTGTTAACGCACTCACCACGAAAACTTGAAAACAACAACGAACTTAAAGTTTCGGAGATCGAACCGATTGTATTCGCGATAATTCTAGGGTTTCGATTTCATTGTCTTCGAGAATTCTAGGGTTTCTTCCATTTGTGTTGTTCGAAACGATGGGGGAATGGAAGATCGACGAGGGGATGCCTCTTCCCGCTCAGTTCGAGCAGTCGCGGAAGGTTCATTCAATGGCGTCGGAATCCACTTGTCGATCGTGTGAGTTTTCGCTCATTCTCTCTTCGATTTGCGCTTCTTTGAATCGATTGTGTGTGTTGATGTTTGGATTGTTGTTGTAGGAGACGTTGAGGAAGGGTTGCGAAGGGTTTCGGCGGTGCGAGGAGATGATTGGGAAGATAGGGTTGTTTTCGGCCAACGAGGCTAAAGAGGATATCATCACCTCCAATCTCAAGTACTTGCTGGTAAATTATGCGTTTGGTTTGAAAAAGATTTGATCTTTGATTCTGATTGTGTTAATTGATTGCGATGTCAGCGGGTTTCGCGATAATTTTTGGTTTTGGATTGAAGAATTTGCTCAGTTTGTCAAGAAATTGTTCAGCATGTATTTTTAGAAGTGTCTAGATAGATGTGCAAAATATAGTTTTAGAAAATGCTTCCCATCTTAATACATTGTAGGTTAGAGAATTTACTTTTAAAATTTTTTGAATGGTTGAGATTCTTTTTGAGTGATTTTTCCGTAGGAGCTCCAATTACGAGGTAAAGAATGTTTTAGATTTCTTTGTTTTGTTTGCTTTACATTCTTTTTGAATTTATTAAATTTATTTTTAGTTTATTGATCAACATGCTTATGATATATCACGTTGGAATGAATTAGAAGAAATTGTTGATTTGAGAGATCACTAGAATCATATTAGGAATGCTCTCTTTTCAAAAAGTTGCTATTTTTATGACTATTGCCTCTAGGTTGAAGAATGGTTGAAAATCTAGGGAAGTTTCAAGAGTCCTTTTTAGTTGAGGTTTTGGCGGAGAAGAGTGATGTTTAGGATAATGTGTGATGCCGGTCTCAAATTTGAGTGCTGGTGATGGCAAAACGAGGAGGAGAGGTTGAGATAGTAGATGAGCATTGTAGTGGTGGATATAGGGATAGGTGTTGTTGGCAAAACCATGCTTTGGATATCCTGGTTGTTGAGAACCTAAGGTTGCCCATTATTATGTTGAATAGGCTCATATCAAGTGAATTGTTGTTTATCAAATGAATCATCTTGGTATTTCATTTATCAGATTTTCTTTCGCACTTCTTTTGTAAATTGTGATTAAATATTAACCATCAATTGCACTAAATCGAGCACAATGAAAGATGTTGATCCATGTTGCCGACCCCAATCAATTTGGGATCGAGGCTATGTTGTTAATTTAATATTAACCTTCATTTGCTATCATGTTGTGATGAGTTATACTTATAGGCGATGGTGTCACTTGTGACTTGCCTTAACTTGCAAATACCGTTAGTATCAACATTATACCATTTGAGAGGATTACTCCTTCAGAAAATTAATTGCATATTCTTTTCGCTGCTTAACTTTGCATAATCAATTTTATTTTTCCTTCCATTTGTTTAGAAGGATTAGGTTAGGCATTATCAATGAAACCCCTTTTACCACTTTTGAATCAATTAATGTGATTCTTTAATGACAATGTTTTTTTTTCATGTTTTTTAAACTCTTCCATAAGTTTATTTACTAATGAATCAATTGATTTCATTATGAGTCATTCCTACAGCTGTGAGATTATGATACATAGTATGATTTCAGTTGATTTTTTTTTTTTTTTTGAGAACTTAAATCTCTAAAAAATGCCTTGATCAAATTGTAATCATTGAAAAGAAATGTACTATATCTAACATCGTTGAATTATTCCTTATTGAGCTATTGCTCTTGAAGGAAGGTTGCAGATTTGCACAAAGATTGTTGAGTAGTAATAATACATCTATATTGTGGAATTAGGGATAGCGAAAAGCAAAATTATTTTTCGGTAAGATTCTTGTTTCTTAGCCATCTTCTCAATGTTCATTTCTATTATTTAAACATTGTTACTGTTGATCAAATTACGTCAGGGGTATTCTTAATTGATAGTATGAATGTTTTTTTAATTCAAAGTTTATTTTTCTTGTTTTTTTAGTAGTATTATCGAAGAAGTGATGGAAGGATAGTTCATTTTCTACTAATATTAGTAGCATGACATGCCTCAAACAAAAGAGAATATGTAATTTGTCGTTACAAATCAATCATGATTGGTGATTTGTTGTCAAAATTATTATTTTTAATTATTTTAATCGAGATGCCCAATGGGAATCATCAAAGGTAAATGGTTGGTGATTTGTTATAAATAGCGATTTTTTTTTAAATTTTATGTTCAATTCTTAAGCTGAATTTTGTTGAAAGCGAGAGCAGGTACTAAAAATCTTTCCTTGGCTAAAATAATGTGTTTTTTGAGCGTTGTTGCTTTTGTTATTCAAGTGCATAAGAAATCATAACACTTGCTAGCTATGGCCAAAATAGATACAATTAGAACAAATGACTCTTAATTCCCTTAGTTTATAAGTTCAGATTTTCTTTCAACCTTCTTTAAAGGTTCCATGTGATTAACACTGTTATTTTAGATTCAACATCAAACACCACACAGTTAGAAGGCTATATATTCTTTTTCAAGTCAAATTGTAAAACCCCTTTCTAAGGCTATCAAAATTAACGCTTTGGGATAGTCTTTAGACGAAGCTGCGTTTTCGAGCCTCTACTTTCTTGTGCAATAAATAAAACAATGGCAGTAGTTGTTGCACATGCACGTCCTTTCCGTGCTCAACCTTTCATTCAAAAAAGATTCATTTATACCTCAACATAAGAATATATGGCATACTGTCTATCATAATCTTCTATTTTATTCTTGGGCAATAAATAAAACAATGGCAGTAGTTGTTGCACATGCACGTTTAACCAAACATAACAATGTGTCGACAGTCTCACCTATGCCACCAACATCTTCAGATTCATTCAAATAAGTTTTTTCTTTTCTCAGTTGATGCACATCTCTTGTGTTCACAAGTAGTGTTTGCTATCAGTATCTGTTGAATTTACACTGTCTTTTCTCTACCACTGTACTGAGAAGCTCACCATCTGGTGGACTGTGGATATTGAAAAGTAGTGCTGAATTTGAAAACATGAATTGGTAAGATATATGCATCTTCGACATCCTAATCATTCAGCGTGTCTATTTTTTGAAGTGTTTGTTATTCTTTAATGATTGATTGTTCTATTGTTAATGACAAACTGTTTTATTCTATTCAATGTTTTTGTATTATTATCTCAAAAGTTCTGTTTTGCAAGGCTTACACCAATCAGCATTCCAATCTTTTGTCAGATTTTCTTTTTAGTTGCCACCAGAGGCGCACTTCTTTCTATCTTTTCTTTCACTATTCGCCTTTTGCATGCTCCATGTACCTGCAATCCATGCTCGAATTTTAAAAATTTGTCTCACAACCCAGTTATAGTATGAATGTGGTCTTTAAATAGAATATCAACGATGGATTAACTTTGACTGAAACGTCGAGGCAAAAGGTTATTTTGTAAAGCTCTAAAATATAAGTTAGAAATGAGCTTTATAAAAGAAATAGATGAATTGGCCCAATATAGGATAAAATTGTGCCAATCAATTAAGACACTGAAACATCACTACATTAACAAATCATCAGTCCTAATTTTTGTTGATAGAGGCAATTTGGAAAGTCCATGTATTTTTGTTGTCAATGATACACCTTTTGAAAAATATAGTTTGCTTTTATCCAAATGACTGAAGATGGTGTCCATCTTGTTCTCTTTGTTTTTTGTTTTTTTCCTTTTTACCATTGACAAGGAATCATCCTAGAATAGATTATATATGTCTTAATGCTTTGGAAGTTTGGAATAGCTTATTTTATATTTGTTTCATATTTTAAATTTCTTCATATTTACTTGATCATTAGATCTATGGTTATCTCCTATTTGGTCTATGTATATTATATCTATTTTCATTTATTTTCTATATCTGAAAAATTAAGCCTTTTGGAAAGGATTTGGATACTTCTGAGGAGTTGAGCACCCAGCTTGGAGATTTATTCGATGAAAAACAACTCTACCGCATTGATCATTACCTTGGGAAGGAATTAGTGCAGAACCTGGTACTTGTTTGCTTTCAGAAGCTCATGATTGTCTTTTCAAGTTTCTCTAGCTCTTTTACTGATTTTTCGTTTATTTCTCTAAAATTTACAGTTAGTGCTTCGTTTTGCAAATCGCTTCTTTTTGCCTCTGTGGAATCGCGATAACATTGATAACATACAGGTCAAGACTGATGATTTTCTTAGCTTGGTTTCCTAAAAAGAAAATAAAATAAAAAGAAATTCTTAACTCGGTTCTTTCCTTTTATTGAATAATCATGACATATATGATGACCTGTTCATTGCTTGGTTACATCGAAGTCAGAGACATAAAAGCTAGAACTGATTACAAGTTTCTGGATGCAAACCTTGACATAAAAAGATTGAAGAACGGATAAATGCAGAACATGCTAATGTTGAACATTGCAAATGCCAACAAGGACACTTGAATCCAAGAACTCTCTAAAGCTAAGCTTTTGATACTATATGAGATAACCATTTCATCTAAAAGCTATATAGAGTGCTTATCAAATGAAAGCTAATAAACACACAAGTTCTACAAGCTATATAGATGAATACGCATTGTTCTCAAAAAAGAAGTCGATGTTAAATATTTTTTTACCCATGTTCACCTTTTATGATGGACTCAATGCTTCTAGCTGTTGAATCCTAATTTTTAATATTAGCTGGAAACATGTCACACCAACAAATTATACTTGTTTTGACATGCATCCTTCATCTAGATTGTATTTAGAGAGGATTTTGGGACAGAAGGTCGTACAGGGTATTTCGATGAATACGGGTATGTATTCTAATAGCATTAAGTTGTAGAAATCGTTTGTGATTTTTTGCTTGTAATCGCTATGAGACAGCAAAGCAGGATGGAGTGGTAATATTTGTTCCATATGATGATATTGATTTGAACTTAGTGTAGACTGTAGAGGCTGGATGTTATGCTTTTTGACATGTTGTAACTTGTATGTAACCTTTGATTCTCACATTCTTGTAGTATGAAGAGACTGAGAAAAGAAGAGAGATGGCAAAGAATTCGTTAGAAAGATACACTCATTATTATGAGAGATGGACAACCAATCAGTATTCGAATGTTGTGTTCAACAAAGCGAAACTACCTTATCTATGCATTGCACTTCTATTAAGTTCTTGGAACCTCTTTTCTCAGCTATGAATATGTTTTTACATGAGTTGCATGATTTATGGAAGTAATGAAGTGCATTTGTATGGGATAATAATTCTCCCCTTTGATGCGAGAAGCCCCCAAAAACGCATAAACATGCTTTTCCAAACGAGCATATTAGCCCCTTTACTTTCGTCCTCGATAGCAAAAACAAGCTCATGATTGAATTGTATCTATTTTTTTGCGTAGAAATTGTATCTATTTATATTTCATACTTTTGACAAGGTATGGCCTTTTCCTCATGCTTGTGAGCATTTGCTTATACATTTAATCTACGTGCTCATCCTGATTAGATCATCTACGTTTCAATTCTACAGTCGCAATGCATGAATGACAATGTGAAAAGTATAAAAAAGGGAATGTTATGGTACTTTCATTAAGCATAAAACATGGTACATCTTAAATAAAAATAATGACATTGTATACCTTAAATTCTTCATAGAGTTTCTTCTTCCAAATGTACAGCTTTTGCAAACTAAAGCAGAAGAAAGATTTTTACCTTCTTTGCAGAGGATGAGGGATTGTCACCTTTAGACGGTGATGGCAAAGAAGAAACAACTGGCATTGAAGTTGTAATTGAATGCAACACCTTTGACGACACTGCCACAAATAAGTTTCCAAATTTTTCAAATGCTACTTAAAAATCAAAAAAATTATTTGTTGTGCATAATCAACCCGTTCAAATACAAACTGTTAAATAATACGCACTAATTTTATGTGCAAAATCAACCTCTCAAATGATACCTAAACAATAAGTTCATTTCTCAAATCTCTCTATTGCTTTGACATCATTGAGCAACATAGATAGATAGACCTCGCTTATTATAGTTAGTAACTTATGATCATCAATCAAAGTATGGAGTGCTGAAAGATCAACATTAATATATGTCTTTCATTTGGGATGACACGAAAGAACAATAAACGAATATGATTTAATTTGTTTCGCATTTGAGGATCATTCATTGTTGCACATTATTGCAATGAGATAGACTCCATTTTGAAAGTTTTTAATTTTAAGTGTACTTCCAAAAATGTGGAATACATAAAATAAGCACATAATTTACATTTTTTCACAAGAAATCAAATATTATACTTTTTTATACTGTTGTCTACATTAAAAATAAAATACAACCAGTGGTGGTTAATTCACCTTGTGCTATTGAAACGGTGAAACTTTGTACAACAAATGAATAAATCAAGTGACATATTACTAAACAAGTTTAGAATCCAATTGTTAATTGTTGTTTTTTATTGCAATTTGAAATGTTAACAACCCAAACACATTCTTTGAGATTCCGAAATAATTTTTTTTTTTTCGAGTTGAATGAATAATAAACATCATTTATAGGAATGTAGATATACATATATTTTTTTCAAATATATAGATATACATATTTGAACTTCTCAAATTTTGTTGACATATTATTGAAATTGAACTCCCAAAAATAGCAATGAATGAAGTTCCCACGCGTGCGAAGCGTCCAAAAAACTAGTTGTTTAAAAAAGGGCTGTCAATGGTTGCTTTCAACACGAGGCAAATGAATTGTTGCATCGAATGTCGATTGAGGTAGTTTTTTCTCTACCGTTATCAATTCCACTCTCCATCTTCCTGAAATCGTGCGTCAACTGTTGCACTCGCGTCTCTCTATCTTTTTTTTAACTTCATGTCTCAATCTATGAATCGGCGATTGAATAACCTCAATCGATTGAATCAAATATAATTGATCGATTCGTCTCCCTCTCGACATATTAGGGTTTCGAAAAGCCATCGGAGGAAAATTCCTTTCGTTCTCGCAAGAACACTCTGACCTCTCTCACACCGTGACACGCGAGAGAAACATATCAGCAAAGACACGCACATATAAGTGGAAGGGGCAACGGGCAAGTGCAATTTTTTTGTTATCTAAGTGGAACGTCACTGCTCCAACACTTATTCCATGTATATATGTCTATGTTTTATGATTGTCAACAATGTTTGATGTTTTGTATGATTGATGATCTTTAATTGGGATCTTTATGTAGAACTTTGGTGATTGTTTTCATTTTGGGGGTTCAAATTCAATGCATTAATTGTTGGTTTTAGTTAAAGATGGATTCTAGCGGTTAATTCATCAAGTCTGATTCTTTTTAGGGGACATGGAAGTTTGGTGTTTTTGGAGATGTTCGGCGGTCCTTAAATTGGCCCAGGCTTGATTATGAGAGATTAGTTGAGAATGTCACTAAATCTTCCCCCATGATGGTTTCTTCATCATCTCTCATCAACATTAATAGAGACATGATGTTTATTCTTTCCATTATACCCTCATTGGTTGGATTTTGTCAGTCCATTTCTTCTGTTGTTTTATTTATTTAATTTTTTGAATTAGCTAATCATGTTTTGAGATTATGAGCAGATATGTGTAAAACGGCTTCGTCGGAAAGGTAAATTGAATTAGCTTATGTTGTCAGTCCACTGCTTTTATTTTTTAATCATTTTTTAAGAAAAATCAATGACATGAAACACTATGATGGTTTTAATCAAGTTTTAGACCTTTTTCTTTTACATCAGTTTTTTAGTTTTGCTGTTCTTGTGTTTGAATGTCTTTGAAAAATCTAGCTAGCTAACAGTTTGTTTGAGAGAAACCTGCCTATCCTGATTGTCTTTGTGCAAGTCTAAATTTAGTGGAATATCTCGTGACATTTAAACTTTTTTTTCCTAAATAGAGAAAAAGTCTTCCCGAATTTTAAAATGCTCCATTGCCTTCTTTTGCATAAATTACATGATACCAAAGTTTTATTTATGTCATAGTATTATGGCCAACAAAATGCAGCAGTTTTTCAGTGTTTTTTTCACCCCACTTATCTTCTTTTTACTTAAGACTTATGAGTATTACTTACTTTCTACATATTCTTCTTTTTTACTTAAGACTTATGAGTATTACTTACTTTCTACATATTTATATCCTACAGTTCTATTTACTTTTATTTATTTTATCTTTATAAACTCCAATCATACATGTCTCAATGTGAGTTGCACTCATATACACTTTGAAAAGATTAAAAAAAAAAACCATTTTTTAAAAGTAGTTGATTAATCAATTTTTAGTTCGGTGGTAGTGTAAATTAAAGTAGTTGCTTAAAACGCTCATATTGGAGAAGTTATCTTTTCATTTTTTTTTAAGTTTATTTTTATGAATACTTTGTCACTCAGTTTTCCAAAACCAACATTCTTTGTCATTTTCAAGTATGCAGCCATACAACCTTCGTTGGCAATAGTTAATTCAATGGGACATTACCCATTTAGCCTATGTCCTTAAGTGCCACTTTCAGAATATGCAAGAAAGCACTTGAAGAAGACTATTCTTCAACTCAAGGTATTTTTCTTCCTTATATATGTATGTGTATGTTGCTTTGGAGAACCTAACTTGCTTCTTAATAAGTATACAATAATATTCTTATATGCGTTCATGCTCTTATGGACTGATTTGCTGATGTATAGTTACCTCGTTACAGTATATTAGACAAAATATATGGTCAATTGAATAGCGCTGTCCTTGATTTTTCAATTGTTGAGCCATTTTTCACATAACACTTGATGAAAATTATACTCCATGCCCTTGCTTTTAAACTATTCTCCCTTCATGATTCTGTGTCTTAGATGTCTTTTATGCTAATAAGATCATATAATTATCATAGTCCTTCTAAGGGAACACGCATTATTTTTCTCAGTTGTCATCCTATTATTGAGAAACTAATCAAAACAAAGAATCGACAAGGTGACTTCCTATTTCTTAGGTTTGCAATTTTATTTCATTTTCTTATAGTAACATGTATTCTTACATGTTAGCGACTTTGTTTCAATGCAATTTTTGCTTGAAGTGAGCTTCTTAGGACGCAAAACGCCTGTCATGTCATAGACATTCGAAGGCTTATATAGAGCTCTACAAAAAGTTAGATGTGTAGGTTGTTGATCTTTGAAGTGCAATACAGAAAAGGGATGATTAGCTCAATTGTTGTTTTATGCAAATTTTGTTTTCTTCTATCTTATCCAATCTTGCATTCAGTTGAGCAAGTTGAGTTATTGTTCTTTGAGCAAGTGGCTAGGCTACCATCAACTCCTTCAAATGGCCAATGATCACCTTTACATGAAACTATGTAAGATCATCCATGGCCATACTTAGTTGAGTGTAAGCTTTTCGTTTTACTCTCTGCATTGTCTCTCCAAATTCATATTTCGGGGCTTAGAACCGTCAGTAAACCAAATGCCTTTATTTTGTAGTATGCAGTTTTCAACCCTTTTCAAATTTATGCTTGAAATTTTTGAACATTAGAACTGAAGAGTTGAAGAGTCAAACATGGTCTTTGCATGTGGTTGTTAACTAAGAATTTGCTAACGGTGTAATATGAGGACTCACTCGATTCAGTATAATATTAATGCCTTATCTTTTTGTGCTTTGTGCTTGTAGTCATGATTTATTATGTTTTATTTGTATACTTTTTATCAATAAATTTTTATTGAGCCATAATTAAATGCTTGATAGTTGATACCATGTAGGAGTATGAAATTGATGGTCTCATTTAATCTTTCTGGTGCAGTCTACATATAGGCTAAAGATTACACTGAGAACTGGAGACCATTTACACCAGACTTCATAGAACTTAAGGAGAATGAGTATGTAGATTGTAGAGAGAGAAGATGAATTTGACTTGGTGCCATATACAGAGAAGGTGAAGACTCATATGAATCATCTCCGAAATGAAAAAGAGGAGGGGCCTCAAAAATTAAAAATTAAAAATTAAAAAAGTAAATCAGCTTGTTGCAATGATTATCTTTTTAGCTCTTATGGTTGTCCTCAAATGCAGGTTAAAGAGTTTGACATCAATGAAGATGAGGAAGTTGATATTTTAACCGTGGAGAAGGAATCGCCTTTCATTGTTTCAGATGTTTGAGGAAGAGCTTCGTTTCCTACCAGCAATCTCTTGTCTTAAAGTACTTCAACAAGAAGACAAGTTAGTTGGTGAACAACAACCATTATGGATCTCCACTTTCCGAGGAGGCGGGCCAGAATGGTTAAGCAATTTAATGCAGTCCTATGATTCCTATTGTTGGTTATTTCAATTACAAAAAATCTGTTCGGACTCTTTGAGTTTGGACCCAAAGATTTTTTTATTAATAATTTAATATATATATCTAAGTAAAAGACCTAATTACCCTTTACCCCAAACATCAATAATGAATTTAAACTAAGGGTCTTTATGTCTTTTTGGTTGTTTGAGTTCGGACTTTTTAAGTCTATCTAGCACTACCTTTTCAATTTTACTCCCTCAGTTTTTATATAGGAACTAAGAAGTGTCGTTTTAAGGTTGTTCACGCTTTTTAAGAAAGTCATTTAATTATCTTGATTGATGAGAAAGTGGTAATTAAATGATTGATTCACCCTTTATCTCTTATAACCCTACCACTTGTGCATACGCTAGTTATTAATGTGTAATTAATATAATATTTTTTCTTTGAAAGGTATAAAAGTCAATTAAGTAATTAATGTGTATTGAAACTATCAAATGACATATATTGTGAAATATTTTAAACAAAAAATCTAGTTGGACTCTTTGAGTCCGGACTCAAAGAGCTTTTACTAGTAATGAGAGATATCTAATTAAATAAAAAGACCAAATTATCCTCATCTCTAACATCAATACATATAGACCTATGCATCTCTTCCATCGCCGACAGCCGCCGTCGACCACCACTTACAGTCGTCGATCGCCCGTCTTACACCGGCCCACGTCGTCGGCCTCCGCCGCCTCTCGCGCGTAGCGCTTTCGCCGCCGCCACCACCCCCGCCTCCTCCACCGCGCCCGGCCTCCCCTCCTTCAACAACCTCGCCCACAAAGTCATCACCCACCTCCGCAACTCCTCAATCCCCATTCTCCCCGGCCTCTCCAACTACGAATTCGTCCGCGCCGAGGCCGAGTTCGGCTTTTCCTTCCCTCCCGACCTCCGCGCCGTACTCTCTGTCGGCCTCCCCATCTCCCTCGGCTTCCCCGACTGGGGCGCCCCCATCGCCTCCCGCCTCCAACTCCGCGCCTCCCTCGACCTCCCCATCTCCATCACCTCCTCTATAACCAGATCTGAACATGAGAAAAAGGAGGCTGGCCGATAGGGGGGAGGAGGGGGGTGGCCATAGGAGAAAAGGAGAGGCTGGCTGGAAGGGAGGAGGAGGGTGGCCGGCGGTGGATGATGACGCGACGTTGTTGATGGTCGGTGCTCACTGCGTCGTAGACTGTGGCGGCGGTGAGTGGTGTAGGTTTGATTGAAGATGATAGATTTGCATCAAGGGTATTTAAGTCTTTTCGATTCTTTGAGTCCAGACTCATTGAGTCCATTTAGCATTACCCTATTTTAAAATAGCTAAAAAGTTACTTATAAAGAAACGGATGAAATATTTAGCTGCCACACATCTTTTATACTTTGCAAGTCAATGAATTTAGCAACCAATCAACACATAAGGAGTTGCTATTAAGATGTTTAATTGAAATTTGGACTTAGTATTCATATTCATATCAAATTGGAAGACCTGCTACACAACATAGCAAATTTCATTAGAAGTATATCTGAATTTGAATGAGATGGTTTTGTATGTTTTAACCAATTCAAACTTGCATTCTTTTTTTAAAAAAACCACCGATTGTAGTAATTGTTTGCGAAAAAAAAAAAAATCTATTGACCTGTGTTTATGATGATTCTTGAATCTTGATTGATTGGGCAACTGGTTGATGTATTCATGTGTGTTTACTCAATGGTTTGAGATTTGAAAATAAGAGGTCATAAGTTCATATCTCGGTGGGTGCAAAGTTATCTTTCTTATCAAAAAAAATTTTAAAAGAAAACGGAAATGAGTTCCAATTATGTTCATGACAATCAACTTGATTTTACGAACTTAACTTTTAAGTCAACTAGTGATGCTAATGGCTTTCTTTTCTTCGAGTATCGATCGAAATTAAATTTACATCAGAATTAGAATCACTTTTTTATTTTCTTTTGACTGCCAATTGACGACTACAAAACTTTTATTATTATGTCTTGATTACTTCATTTATACCCTAAAAAATGTTACATTAACACTAAAAAAATCAAATGCCCACGCAACTTTTGTTTTTTTTTTTTGTCAAAGCGATGTACTAGATGAAGTTTCTAACCCAAAAGGGCAAAGCCAATTTATTACAACGAAGTATTACACAACACTAGACGTCCCCAACTAAATTTTAATTCACGCATTCAGCGGTACAGGCCCAAACTTTGGGAAGGGACTACATATGATTATCTCGGATGAAAATACTATTCCCTTCATTTCTTTATAAGTGACTTTCTAGTCATTTTAAAATATGGGTAGTGCTAGATGGACTTAAAAAGTCCGAACTCAAACAACCAAAAAGATATAAAGACCTTTAATTCAAATTCATTACTGATGTTTGGGGTAGATGGTAATTATGGCTTTTTACTTAGATAGATATCTTAAATTATTAATAAAAAACTCTTTGAGTCCGGACTCAAAGAGTCCAAATAGATTTTTTGTTAAAATATAAAAAATTTACTTAGACTTATGAGTCCGGACTCATAGAGAGGTTTTACTTAATTAATTTTTTTACCTTTTATAGAAAAAGAAAATCTATTAATTATACATTAATAACTAGGGTATGTAAAAGTGGTGTGATTAAAAAAAATAAATGATGATTTAATCATTTAATTATCACTTTTTACTCATCCAAGATCATTAAATGACCTTTTTTTTTAAAGTGTGAACAACCTTAAATTACGACACTTATATAGAAATGAATAGAGTACCACGTTAACGGGGACAACAGCACCAGTAACTGGGAGCAACAACTCTAACAACAGGGACAAAAACCCTAATAAAGCTTTTAACTTGGGGGAAGAAAAACTAATCATACTGGCCAGTCTATAAGTCCACTTAATTAATTAATCATATATAAAAATGGTGCCAACATTCAATGCTGGTTGTTCAGCCACGTGCCTTTCTCTCATCCAACAAATTTAAAGGACCAATGACACTTGCTTTAAATAATGAAGAAAATTTTATTCCAATACATGAATTTTGTACATAAAAAACTGTTTTTTTTTTTTTTTTACCTCCCCATGTTCATGGGCGAGAGAGAGGGAGGGAAAGAGAGATGTAAAGAATATATACTCCATGTCGATCTATACTAAGAAACCAGTCCACAAAGAAGGACAAAAAAAAAAAGTTAATGTGAGTGGTACCCTCACTATGTATGTTTGGCTTTATTTAATTAAAATCTTACATGGAAGAACCATATTCCCTCTAAGGATGGAGGAGAGAGCAGATCTTAGTCAGTCTAGTCAAAAGTGATGATTGCAAAAAACACTATATAAGCTAGAGATCACATGTTGCAGAGCACAAGAAGCAGTAGTGACTATACTACTATCTCTCATTATAAACAATTACTATCTCATCAAAATTGTTTTTGAGAGATCATCAGAAGCTAAAAAACGAAGGTATATGTACAATTTTTTTTTTTTTTTTTTTTTTTTTTTTTTTTTATAAAGTACAACTTTTCTTTTGTTGTGGTTAAAATAATATTTTCTTTCATGTTGATTATTTAATAAGCAATGTCACTAATTAAAAGAAGATTGATTTAATTTTAACCATGCACTATACAAGAAACTTAGGTTTTCATACAATTTATTTAATTGCACATATAATGAAATGCAATGAATGATAGAAAGTATCATTTAATCATAATGGAGTTTTCAAAGATTAAATAACATTATTCAGACCGAGTTAATGAGAGTACTTATTTTTTTTGAAGAAGGTAATGAGATTTACTTTTAATAATATGGGATAACATATATAACAATTGACAAAAATGATACAAAAATACTTTATAGATTTTCTTTTTTGGGTAAATTGGTAGATTTTTTTTGCTACGAAAAAGCTTTTTCGAGTTGTGGTTGCATTCAAATTAGTTAGTGAAAATTATAAGTTTTATCACTAATAATTTTCGATAGGCTTGAGAGCACTTCATTGTAACGATAGTATATATTCCTTCAACTCGCATGTGTGGGTTTTAATTAAAAAAGTTTATGCTATTTGGAGAGAGATTCACACTAATTTACCTTTATATATATATAAGCACGAATCACAAATTTTTGAGTGGTAATGAAATTTACCTATTTGCCCATACTTCTTTTTTTTCATCTCCAAATCAACCTTTTTTTGTATCCAAATCAAACTCTAACTCCTTATCAATCCACTATACGTTTTTTTTTTCTTTATCTCCAAATCAATCATGAATTCATTCTCATCAATCCAATACATTTTTTTTGAAGAAGTAATGTCCTAACATGACTAACTTGTTTTTTCATTCACATCTTATCTCAATCACATTAGAGAATATTGATAAGTTAAAATGTACTTGTATTTCTAATTTTTAGATTTTAATTACAATTTTAAATTTTGTTAATAAATTCTTAGAAATTAATTCCCCGAAAAAGGGGAAAATTAAATCGCGTAGACGTCTTGAAACTAGTATATATATATATATATATATATTTCAGTTAAGGCATGCCAACATTTTTAAATAATAGTGTCTATTATATGTATAATGCATATGCTAAAAAGTTATGTATTACATAATCAAAAGGAGACCTAATAAGAAATTAGATATATATTTTGGTCCCTCTTAATTTTGTGATGCACTTGGGAATTGCCTGCAATAGGAGGCTTAGAAAATTAGTGTGAACAGAGCAGGGGTTGACTTGTTTGTGGAGATAGGACCAAGTGGGTCCCAGTCCCAACAACACTTCACCTCCCCAAACAACTATATATATATACACAACACACCCTCTTTGAGATTCCATTCAATTCACTCTTCACTTCTCTCAATCTCTAAGCTCTTCCTTCACTAGAGTACTATGTACATTAGCTTTCGCTAGCTATATAGAATTGCTTCATATATTTCAGTTCTCATCATCATCAACACAATTAGTAAACTTATTTGTCAACTCATATACATATTTCTTTGAATTGAAAAGATGGGAGGAGATGCTGCTGTTCAATACCACCACAACAACAACCAAGTCTTTGATATTTCTTTAGATGTTGGCCCAGTTCATCCCTCCAAATGCTTCGACGACGATGGTCGACTCAAACGCAAAGGTAACATACATATCGATGCATAAGCACATACATGGCTGCCCCTTAGGCTGTAGCTCGGGGAAGTCTTGTATGTGCCCCCTTATGCATATAGTTGATCGCTTAAAAATTTATAAAAATACTTAAGCTAGTCCACCTCCCACCTTTCAAGATAATGCTCAGGATACCTTTGAAGTAGCCTAAGGGAGCTTCAGATCCTGACTCCACCTTTGTCCATAACTATATATACTTGTAATATTGTATTTTTTTTTTTTTTTAGTAATTATGGATGTCCAAACTTTTTTTGGCTCTAACTAATCTAGCCAAAATATCTAGAGTTGTACCGTGACATAAATAGTTTACTTAATTTCAATTAATTGATATTTCACCAAAAGTTTTGATCAAGTACTGTTGTATGTTATTGAGTGGTGTTGGTGATGAGATGGATGGTTGTGATGTGATAACAGGGAACTTTTGGACAGCTAGTGCTCACATAGTAACGGCTGTGATTGGTTCTGGGGTGCTGTCCTTGGCGTGGGCCATAGCTCAGCTTGGATGGGTTGCTGGTCCTATAATGATGCTCTTGTTCTCATTTGTTACCTACTACACTTCATCTCTCCTTGCAGACTGTTATAGGTCTGGTGATCCTGTCACAGGAAAAAGAAATTACACTTACATGGATGCTGTTAGGTCCAATCTAGGTAAGAAATCAAACAAAACAAACTATAGGATATGTATGTATTGGTTACATGCTCAAATTAAGACTAAAATGGCCTGTTAATTCCAAAACAGAATTATCACTCACAAGGGTATTTCAGTCTTTTCACCTAATATATATAGAAGTATACTTGCTATGTTTGTGAATGGGATATAATATTATTACACACTTTAAGTTACACTAGAGGTGCAATATTTGTGTGCATGCATATTTTAATGTATATGCACGATTTCTAAATAGGTACGTGACTTAACTGTATTTAAAACATGGGCTATTCTCTAAACTTTAAAGTAATGATTTTCGGTTTTTTTTTTTTTAGGTGGAGCTAAGGTGAAACTGTGTGGATTTATTCAGTACTTGAACCTTTTTGGGATTTCCATTGGATACACAATTGGAGCATCCATTAGTATGATGTAAGTTAACCAAATTGAGTTTGTAAAAATATGTAGATATGTAACAATAATTTGGACTAATTGAAGTTGGTCATTTTTTATTTATTTTTTTATATAACAGGGCAATCAAAAGGTCCAATTGCTTCCATAAAAGTGGGGGGCAGAACCCATGTCACCTCTCTAGCAATCCATACATGATCATATTTGGAGTGACAGAGATCATTTTGTCTCAGATTCCAGACTTCGACCAGTTGTGGTGGCTGTCAATTGTAGCTGCAGTGATGTCCTTCACTTACTCCTCTATAGGTCTTGGCCTTGGCATTGCTCAAGTAGCAGGTTTGCTACACCACTTAATTCCTTGATTAATCTTTCATTAACATAACAAGTATTAATTTAATTTAATTTAATTTAATTTATACTTTATTAATTTAGCTTTTTAAAGGTGGTGAAATATTTCTAATTTGATTGTGTTTGTGATTAGAGAATGGAAAGTTCATGGGTAGCCTCACTGGAATAAGCATTGGAGCAGTCACTGAAACTCAGAAGATATGGAGGAGTTTCCAAGCGCTTGGAGACATCGCCTTCGCCTACGCTTACTCCATTATTCTCATCGAGATTCAGGTAAATTATTTAGGTAATTCGAGATACAAATGTAAAATATAAACGAGGTTATCTCTTTCTCTTAATTATTATCGAGGCCTTAATTTTGAAAAAAACCGACGTACTTGATGAAGTCATGATTTGGAAATCAAATAGACACTAGCTAATTAATTATCTATATGGATTTGTTGATGGTATAGGACTCGATTAGGTCTCCACCGTCGGAAGCAAAGACGATGAAGAAGGCGACGGTTTTTAGCGTTGCAGTGACCACAGTGTTCTACATGTTGTGTGGATGCATGGGCTATGCAGCATTTGGAGACAATGCACCAGGAAACCTCCTAACTGGCTTTGGCTTCTACAATCCATATTGGCTCCTAGACATAGCAAATGCTGCAATTGTAGTTCACCTAGTAGGAGCATACCAAGTCTATTGCCAACCCCTCTTCGCCTTCATCGAGAAATGGGCGGCGCAACAATGGCCGGACAACGAGTTCTTCACTAAGGAAATTAAAGTCCAAATCCCCGGCTTCCGCTCTTACACTCTCAACCTCTTCCGGCTTGTTTGGCGAACGTCATTCGTTGTTCTCACCACGCTCATCTCGATGCTGCTACCGTTCTTCAACGACATTGTTGGGATCCTTGGAGCTCTTGGTTTTTGGCCCCTCACTGTGTTCTTCCCAGTAGAGATGTACATAAATCAAAAGAAGATTCCCAAGTGGAGCACCAAATGGATTTGCCTTCAAATTCTAAGCCTGACTAGCTTGATAATCTCAATTGCTGCCGCGGCTGGATCAATTGCAGGAGTAGTGCTTGATCTTAAAGTTTACAAGCCATTCAAGACTAGCTATTAATGGATACAGATCACTCGAAATAGCTTGTTTGTTCCTGTCCATATCAAGCTCAATGAAGTTGGCTTATTGTTACTCTTGGTTTTTTATTGTTGTAATGTTGGAAAAGAAATCAAAGGAGAGACAATTGATTAGTCTCTTTGGTTGTATATTCATGTGGAGTAGTCAAATATATATATAAATATGTATTCAGCTTTCAAAGTCTTCTTTAAGTTATCAATGAATATATAGTGTCTTTTTTTTTTTATCAATGTCTTTGGTTGTCATTGTTTTGATCAATCTTACATTGATTCATAATACTGAATCAACAAGATGGTTTTTGGTAGTTGTTTTTTCATACATTTGATTACTACAAGAAAAATATTTCTTTCACAACTACATTGAACAAAATTAAGTTGTTATAATAACTAGTCACTTTTTTTGACAAACTACTACTAATGTTGTGTGTCACCTTAATTTTCTTTAGGTTTTTGCATTTAGTAAGTAGTTTGTCTGCCTTTATTGGAAGTTTTGATTTTGTTTTCCTTTGTTGAAAGTAATAAGTTTTTTTCCCTTGTTCGAAGTTTTATTTGTTATTAAGTAGTTCTAGTGGTGTTGTGTATTGTCACGTGTTCTAGATGCTTGTAGAGAACATTCCCTAATTGTCACACTATTTCAATGTTACAGTCGCATTCACAATCGAATTCATGATAGATAGATCGATGTTCTTTTGAACAAATAAGATTAGCGAATTAATGTATTTTTATTAGTGCAATTGGTTATATGGTTGTCATGGATGATAAATGAAATTTCCATTTCACTTCAAAAAAATCAATATCAAATTATCAATTTACATTGATATAGGAATGTAATTACCATACAAGTGTGAGTTCTTAATGAAGTATAGAAATGCGATTTCATAATAAAGTATATGAGGTCACTCACCTATTTAGAAAGTACTTACATTGTCTCTAATTTCTCTTGATTGTAAAGTTCTTTATTCCTGATTAATAGAAGAAAATATATACTAAAATGACAACAACAATGTCATATTACAAGACGCATTGGTTCACAAGAGTTTTTCATGCGACATCGATCCACGTGTTATGCATTAAGATCTTTATACCCTTGCATCTCAGAGTACACAAAATAGTTCTTGTGAACAAATATGTCTTTTAGTGTAACATATTGTTGTCATTATAGCACTTCTCTTAATAAAAAGTACCACCTTCATTGTCCAAAAAAACTTCGTAATAAAAAAAGAGGTGGAGAGAATCTAAATAGATTTCACCAACATCTTTACTAGTGAAAAAAATCGAGTGCAGTACTGTATAACATTTAAAGTGAAGAATCAAATTGCAGGAAAGCAAGAATCAGTAACAACAAAACTAAGATTCTTTGAACCTTTATGGCATTTTGTGAAGCCAACAAATCAACATCAATTGATTCTGCACAGTTGTAGAGTTGAACAAGAACAGAGCCCACCCTGTTCAATTGTTGGTGAATCCCACTAATTTATGAATGGAATTTTCAAATGCCCATAATTGTTGTTCTTTTTGAACTGCAACCATCAAACGTGGAGAGACTTGAACAACCAAAAACAGTATCACTTTCGAAGTAAAGGATGGTCTATGTTTGAGAGACAATCATTTCAACTCAAAATACTTGTTCTCATATTGAATACTATCAAATCAAAATACTACTTTTATTTGGATGCTTTGAGCAGATTAGTACATAATTTAAAGGCAAAACATATTTTTTTGTCCTTAAACTGAATCTTTTTATGCTATTTTTTTATTTTTTGGTCCCTGAACTTTCATTGTTGTACATTTAACCCCTGAACTTTTAAGTTTTTTATGTTTTTGGTCCTTAAACTTTGAGTTTTTTTAATGTTTTAGGGGATTTAAAAAAAAAAAAAATTGTCGATTGATGTGAGTTATTTGATTCAATAATATAAACCATTTTACTCTTCTTGACTAATCATGTGACACTTCTATTACCCACATTGCCATAATTCAACACTTAAAATGATGAAAGGACTAAATGTAAATATTTGTGAAAGTTCAAAGACTAAATGTGTAGTAATAAAAATTCATACACCAAAAGCATAAAAAACGCAAAGTTCAAGGATCAAATGATGAGTTTTGCCTAATTTAAACTCAAGCTCTTGATGATCGATGTGTGTGAATTTTAAGGTTGTTGAAGAAAACCCATAGTTGGCCGGCCCCTATTGAATTGGTGTGGTAATAAAGTTACTTAAGTTACTGAGATGTGCTTGAATTTACATTCATTTATTCAAGTTTTTATTAGAGTGAAAGCATTTGCAAGGCAATTAGCAGACATGATAGAAGGAAGAGACATCATCACTACAAAATAAAGTACAATTTAGCAAGAAATAACAATTTAGCATTCTATCAATATGGCCTCAGGTCTTCTCATTAGATACAACTAAGAAAAAGCTTCTCAATGACATTGCTAGGAAGCTGGACCAGTAATGGTGAGATAGTTAGCTGAAACAATTCACTCCTCTGATGGTTGATACTTGACAGTGACAAACCACTTGTATGGATGGAACACTCCATAAATAGAAAAATCGATTCAGTTAGTCTTGAAACAAATATGGCTCACTGTTTCACAGATGCAAGACATCAGCTCAGTTGTGCAATGGTAGATTGCTGACCTGCAGTTCCTTATTTCCTTTGTTCAAGCTATCGAGAAAAAGTCGAAATTCCATCACCGCAGCACAGAACCTACACCCTAGTACATGTTCCTGGAAGCCAAGGGCATCGCCATAGAGCAGGGAAATTGACAACATACTTGATTTGCTAATCTAACTATGATTATATGAATATTCTACTCGTGAAATCCCTGATGTTGTCGACCTCTAAAAGACCAAGAACCTCCTAATGCTCAAGTTCCTAGTAATAAGCATTATGAACAAGGTGGCATTATTGGAAGCTAATCAATGTAAAAATAATAGTTAAGCAAACACATCTCTCATGAACTTTTCCACATTAAAAAAAAAAAAAAAAAAAAAAAAAAAAAGCAAACACTACTCTAGCACTAAAACAAAAAAAAAAAGGAAGGACAAGAAATCAAACACTTTCTTTTCACCAAATGAGATCAACCAGATTGAGTTTATAAGTACACAACATGAAATCCGTACAGAAGCTAAGATGGTAAGAAATGGTCTGAATCTCACATCTTAATTCTCAACCAAAATCATATATTGTTATTTGTTGGTCATTCACTTCACATTGAAAGACCAATATATCAATTCATTGTTGAACTCACAAATGGAATAAAAAGAAAAAAAGAACAGAATTATGACAGTAACTCTACAATAATTCCCCCGTTCTATTTCCACATACAGACCACCCAAACAAACTGATACAGTCATGGAAGGAGCGGTCGTATATATACATAAACAAAAATAGCTCATAGCGACAGTGCAGCTTCGACAAAAAATAGAAGATGGAATGAAATGAATGAAGCAAGCCAACTTAACTGCAGCAGCGAACTACCATAAACACCAGCTTTTCCTTGGGAAACAGAGCATAAGCTTGGCGGCATAAATTTCTCCAATTCAAATATCGTCAAGAAGGTTTTAGAAGAGCTCTTCAGCATTGAATTTGTTCCAGGCTTCCTGTTTTTCATGTTTTCAAGTGTTAAGTATCCCAATCAGCCAAAACGATATATAGCAGTCCATGGCATGATCATGGCATATTAGTTACCAACCAAGATACAAACTGCAAAAGGTTACGTCCAACAATTCTGTCTATTACTATTAGTTAGAATTAAAAAGGACATGTCCTACAAAAGTCGAGCTAGAAAACTCAACTAAATAGAATAGACCGATTGACTAAGGATGCATTGATTACGAGGGACTTATAGGACTTGGAAAGCACACTATCAACTGCACTAAATCAAGCAAAATGGACTCCCTTATACAATAAAAATTGTTTGCTTTATTGATTCCTTAATTCTAGTATATATAAACTCCCTTATACAATAAAAATAGAAACTAATAAATAGCAATTTATACGAATAAGAAACCTACTTAAAATAAATATAAAAACGTCCTACTAATTAATACCTAGAAGATAGTAACTAATAAAATAGAAACTACCAATTAGAAACTACTAATAATTCCTACTAAATAATAAACATAAAAACTTCCTTTATAATAAAATAGAAACTACTAAATACTAAACCCTAAATCTAAGAACGTATCACCTAGCTTCTTTTTGGATTGTCCACACAAAATGGGGAAAGGATATCACACTGCCTAATCTTGTGTGGGATTGGAGCATCTTGTGGGTGGGGAGATTATACGTTAAGAAGATGTAAAACACTGTTTTTTTGTTTTTCAGGGCTGTTTTTTGTGGAGCCAAAGAATTGAGGACATCTTGTCCTCAAAAGCTTGCTTTTGTAACTAAAATCATTATTAATATAATATATACATATAGTTTCTTCCTCAAGAAAAAAAAGGAACACAGAGAAACCAAGCACCTACGCACTGTCCAACAAAATGACTCCTAATTCTACTCTTTCAGAGTAAATTTGAGCAGTCAATCATACTCTTTATGGAAATGGCAACAAATCGAGAACCCTGCAACAAAAAATTTAATTGGCTTGAACTTGCTTAGCATAGAATTAGGATCAAGAAAAAGCATTTCTTCACTAGTCCCTTCTACTATTTTTTTCCTATATTGATGCTCAACCTCTCACACATCTTTCATTATGTTGGGATACCTATTTTTACATATTTTCTTAACAAAAACCCACCATGTCATATCTCTGGGTACTCTAACATAGACAATCTATAAATTAATGTAAGCCGGTGACCTAACCAATATCATGAATCACCTCCGTAAAAAGATTCACAGTTCACCTGGCATTTGATAGCCATAAAATGAAATCAATCATGCAACTGTACTTCCACCTTTCGACCAGTTTCCTACCACATTTCTCGCAATGTCATGAAAAAAATTAAAATAGATTTCACTCAACAAGAACTGCATTAGTTGATATAGAGGATGAAATGACTCGAGTCAAATTAACCATAGTTTCAATTTTTGGTTTCCCTTTTATCTATCTTCTAGCTAGTTATTTATTTATGTGTATGTGTTCTCTTTCTAGTATTTGTTTCAATTAGGACTATTGCTCTAAACCGTAAAATTTGTTCTTTAATTCTTTTTCAAGACAAGATCTTGAACCACCACCAATCTTCTCTTTTAATCGGTAGTCGTTCCAATCACATATTTATGTGTTTTATCTATCTAATAAACTACAAATCTATTCAAATCTGTGAAGATTAGATCCATTCTTGTTGGGGTACATCTTTCTCAACAACCGTTTGTGGATTTGTGCGGCTGCTGGGTCAATCCTCTTATTTAGATTTTATTTAATAAGTAGTTTGTCTTCCCTTGTTGGAAGTTTTGATTTGACTTCCTTGTTGGAAGTCTTTTTTCGTGATGTGGTTCTAGTGGCATTTGTGTACTATTATGTGGCCCAAATGTTTGTAGAGAGTCCTTGACTAATATATTGTTTTCAATGTTGCAGTTGCATTCACAACCAATTTCATGGTACTTCCTTTGAAAAAATAGGATTAGCGAGTCAATGTAATTTTATGGGGGCAATTGATTCTATGTTTGGTCTTGTATCGAGCCATTGATGAATAATGAAATTTCTATTGTATTTCAAAAAAAAAAAAGATTTTCTCAATTTCAGATTTTTTTTTTCAAAATATCTTGATAATTGTTGTAACGATGTAAAGGAGGTCTAGAAGGTGGAAAGGTGGAAAGAAAGATACGAGGCTTTATTGGTTTTTGCAGGTTGCAACTTCTCTTTCAATGATAAATCTTATAATAACACAATAATCATAATCTGTATTTGTTAGTACCTGAAAACCCAACGCGTCAGAAAATAACTCATACTGCTAGAGGTAACTTCATGCATGGTCCATTACTTAAGACAATTTACAATTTTATCGGCATACACATCAAAGATAATTCACTCTTATGTTGCACCATTATCTACATAAGACCTTTTCCTCACCTAGTTATCATTTCATGAGGGCTTTTATTTTGATGTTTCCATAGAGGTCATGGTTATTGGTAAAACTTAAGCCATTGTTCGGCATATGATGGGAATTTTAGAAGTTACTTCATATAATACAATGGCATTTAGGCAAACCATCGTGGGTTGTATTGAATATTCCTTGAATTAAGGAATATTTGTGATTGATTAAAGGAAACAATAATGAGCTGTTTCTATTATTGTTTAAGAATTATTAGACTAGCGGAGATCTACGGGCTCACACCCGCGTGGGCGGGAGGACCCAATATGAAAATTGACCTGGGAGAAAAATACACTTGGATCATGACTATTGATTGTCTCCTCCCAACTAGTACCGAGGCCTTTTGAGATAAAACCCCACACCTACGAGTTGGAGGTGGTTAAGTTGGAGATAATAACGGTACTAGTGGAGATCTACGAGCTCACACCCACGTATGCGGGCATACCAATATGAAAATTAATAGGTTGGGCTGATTTCGCTGATTTGAGCATTCAACTATATTTGTTTCCTTACCTATGTTCGGGTTTCACATGGACTTTATGTTTATGTTTCTATTTATTGACCACGATTACTGGAAAGTACTAATTAATTCCACCATTAGGCACATGATGTTGAATAAAACATTACCAAAACAACCAAAAAAGTATGAATGAAAATGTTACTTCCCATGATAGTGCATTGTAGTAGTGATAATTAGTAAGTCAAGTTGGAAAACTTTAACTATCAAACAACATACCTCAATCCCAAATTAGTTGAGGTCGGCTACATAGATTTAAACTATCAAATACATTTATTTTAAAAACAATGGCAAAATTTTCCTTTAAAGAAAGGGGTCCATGAATCAGGAACTAATAATCTTTTTGCAACAATGGAATTAGGCAACCATAATATTATAATCCAGGTCATCTTTACTTATAGAATTCAAATCTTGCATATAAGGATAAATCAAAATTTTCAAGTTTTTCAAACTTATGGATTCGTGCAACAATGTAATAAGAACACCCATGAAAAAATAAACAATTAGGTTGACAATTCAAATAACCCAAATAGATTCCACAATTATGTTAACTACAACAACAACAACAACAACAACACAGCCTCAGTCCCAAATTAATTGGGGTCAGCTACATAGATCAAACTTTTCCATTGTGTTTGATTAAGCCCACAATTATGTTAACTATGAAATTATAATTCTGCACCATTTAAACAATACTCCCTCCATCCAATAATATAGGTCGTTCTAAGCAAAACCACTTTTCCAAAATTAAAAGACGTTTTCATATCTTGACACCTTCTATACCCATTTCACCCCTCCTTGGAACTTAGACATTTAATGGTCATTAAAGCACTTCAGTTTTTCAACCCAGCCAAAATGGATGTCAAGGGGCAAATTTGGGGAGTAAACTCATAATTAAAGCACTTCATTTTTTTGTGTCAAAGGGCGAATTTGGAAAGTAAACTCATAATAAATGTCACCTTAATTATTGTGCTTTAGCCTAAACAATCTATTTTTGGGATGGAGGGAGTAATCAGTAGACCAACAAACTGCAAAAAGAAAAGACAACCGATGAAATGTAACAAGAAAAAAACTTAAAAGCAATGTCCAGAGCTAAGGAAAGAAAGACAACAACAAAGCACAATGGGACTTAAGCTGCCAGAGCAAAGTCGATGGGGAATTTCATCGCGATAGCAATCCAGGCCAAATAAAAGAACAACAAATGAAGATTCTAGGAATCCAACAGGTCAAAAAGAAAATGAAAGTCATGAAGAGGTTTGTTCTGGTTCCTTGATAATATTTTTTAATGAGGTTCGGACAGTAAGGACTAAAGAGGAGGAGGCTGCTGCAAGTTAAACAAATACTTTCTCAAATCCCCAGCTCTCCCCTCTGGCTGGTCCTCCTCAAGGAATAAGAAGATTGATTGTGTTAGAGACTTACTATCTACTGCACTCTCTCCCATGAAATAGATGAACAAATTTGGAAAGTTATCTCCTGTCTACCAGCCATATACAGTGATTTGGTTGTAATAAGCTAGTCTTTCAATGAATTGTTACCTGAGGAATAGAGCATAAGCAAACAAAACTAAGTGGGCACCAAAGTTGCCTCACATCAATCATTTAATTCTTCCTTCTAAATGCATCTCAAGTTATCTTAGGTCCACCCCTATACTATTGAACTTCTTCAATTTCTCTTATGTGGCATGTTCTAACTGAGGCATTTTTTTTTGTTAGAATGGTCCAACTGAGGCATTTGCGGGCCGCCACCACCTTTCCCTAATCTATGCATCTCTTAGTGGTGCTAATGCTTTTCTACAAATCTTCCTCTTTTTTATTCTATCTTTACAAGTTCAGCCATATATCCACCTAAGCATCCGAATTTTCGCAAGGTTTAAAAAATCGACAAACTTGATTTTGAGGTGAGTGAAGCAAATATGAAGTAAAATTGTTATGTTTCGTGGAAGTTAAGCAAACTTCAACTAAAACTTCGACTGAAACTTCGCCTATGCTAGAAATATACTTAAAATTCAAAATATCTTCCGGTGACGGGAGTTTTGTGCATTATTGTTGTATGAATAAGTATAGTTCTAGCATCTCTACAAAGAAACTTAAGTTTTGTAGCATTTAAAGTGAAATTCCGTAAGCTTCCGTATGCCGGCGAATTTTTGTCAAACTTCAATTGTCGAAGTTAACTTCCTCGAATTAATTCCGAATTTTAAGTGAGCGAAGTTATAGGCGAAATCGAAGTTTCGATCCTTGCATTTTCGATACACTCATTATGTGTGTTTCTTTCATAGAATATAGCTGGTCTAATTATGGTATTATAAAAGTTTCTTTTTAGCTTAATATGGATATTTTGGTAGCATATCACACATGTTGGACTCATCTACTTCTTCCATGCACCTGGACTCTTATCTATAACGTCATCCTCAATATGACCATCGTTTTGTATTAACCATAAATATCTAAAATGGTTCACATTAGGAGCTTCTATTTCTCTTAATTTTACTACTCCATCATCATGATACCTACATTTCAAAACTCAATGAAATAACATCTAAGACATAAGAAAAAGAAGATACTTCAATACCTAATCTACAAGAAATTCGAAACACAAACATGTGCATGCATTCATCTCAAGCCTGCTTAACAGCATCATCCTAAAGTCTACTTAAAAAGTCAATAAAACGCCTGGCCTTGACTTGCATTCGAGGTGCGTGTCCCATGAGTCATGACTATAGTTAATTAATTCACATTTAGTCATGCTTGTATGCCATTTACCTTGCTCCTTTTCAAACAAAAAGTAAAAGGATTTAGGAATTCATAACAACTGGATACTTTAATATTGCATGCAACAACAATAAATTAATAAAAGAAGTCGCCAGGCAAGCAGAAAGAAACAGAGCAACACAAAACAGAATGGTATCAATAATAGTTACCTTAAGGAGGTCGAAGACCTTTTCTGCTATATATTTTTGCTGAAGATCAGCACCTTTTTGTTGCACCTTATCTGGGTGGATGCACAAGGTTGCTTTTCTGTACACTTTCTTCACTGAGGCAGCGGTTATCAAATCAGTTAAAGAAACAGGTTGCCAACCACATCCAGCCCACAATACCTGCCAGTAAGACAATTCAAGGGGTTAAAAGTTAATACATAGTGTTGGGGTGGGGGGGGGGGGGGGGGGGGTAAGGAATCTACGAAATTAGGAAGAGGTTCATAACTAGAAAAACAAAAAAAAAAAGATCCAATTGAAATCAATAAAGACTTGAGTTTTAATCAAAAAGAAAAAACTTGAGTTAAAAAACCGACATATCAAAACAATGCCTCGACAAACACAGCAACCGAGGACGAAAAAACCATAGTATGCTACAGATAAGCCATGAGGCCTTGCTTCTCTATTTTTTCAAATAGAGTTAGTTATGACCCATGAGTGTATGACCTGCGAATATTTTTATAGTTTTTTCAACTCTAGATTCCAAGCACCAAACCTCATGTCCCAAGACTAGATCCAACCCTCTCCAACAAAGCCTCATATGGATAGCCACTAAAAAGAACATAATAGGACTAATAAAGGTTAAGAAAACTTCATTTCAGAGTTCACATGCTCCTCTTTAGTGAATTCCATTACAATTCCTTGCACCGGAGGTAAATCTAGGATAAACTGCAGTTAAACTTTCTTTAGATTCAATCATATGGTTATATCACAAAAAACCTAGCATGGCATGCCAGTAGTATCACTTTCCACCTTGGCATGGAAAATCACATGCTCGATTGGACAATTTACTTTCCTTTAATGTCTTTAATGAAAATTGAAAAATTACTTCTCTCAATAGCATATCACTTTCATTAGTCATCTTTATGGTTTGATATTAACTGTCGCTCCATTGAAGTAGAACTTTGGATACTTTCGATATATATACACTAGTTTTTGGAGCGTGTTACGCATGCTTGAACCCGCTTGCTACGCTCATGTGAATTTAATTAATCTAATAATCTAATTTTACATTGCAAAAAGTATACTACATTTTTATTCTGACTTTTTTGACAACTAATTATAACTATTTGGATTTAATAGCGGGAAAACCCTTAATTAAGGGTAGAATAGTAAATTTATGTGAAGGTTGAAACTTGAAATACTTAATCAAGGGTAAAATAGTAAATTTAAGTGACGGTTGAAAGATTGATTATGCCCTAAATTAAGGATAGGATAGTAAATTTAAGTGGTTGAAATACTTAATTGAGGATAGAATAGTAAATTCAAGTGACGGTTGAAAGATTGATTATTCGTGCTTATTAAGTATAGTAGACTTATATAGGGAGCGGATAAACAGAATTTTTGCTTAGAAGACCTCACCCTAGTGAACTTACCTAACTACCCCTCCATATAAAAGGGTTTTACTCACTCATAACCCGGTCACCACTCGCTCAAATCGCATTCTTACCACCAACCCAAATTTGACGAAATTCGAGAAAAATCACATCGATTCAATGCCATGGGTGCATTCCTCATCTCTTTTAGTGTCAATTTTGAGATTTTTTTAGTTTTGTTTTTCTTTTTTGAGTCATAAATGCTTGTGGTTTTGTTGTTGGATTTGGGGCTTCGATTTGAGGCTCGAATCTTGCATTTTTAATACAAAGTGTCGATGGAATCGAAAATATCAAGCGATTCCGAGCAAAACCCATTATTTTTTGGTCATTTTCATGTATTTTTTAGAACTTATAAAAAAAAATTGTTCATTCTTGTTGCCCACGAGTGTCGGACACACAGGGACGACAGCTCTGAAGAGGTGTCGGACACACAGGGCCGACACTTCTAAAGAGGTATCGGCTGGATCTCTCCGTCACCCACTAAGACTAAGTTCTCTTTGCAATCTCGGTCGGAGTTGGTTGATACCTCTTTAGAGGTCTCGACCATGTACGTCTGAACCCCGCGAGCGACACTTCTTCACTTCTAGGACACGCCACGACCACATCCGACCTTGTTCAACGAAAAAACATTCCTACAACATTTGATGGCCTAGTACAAGTGTTCGACAATGACTAAAATCAAGAAATGGAGAAGATTGAGGAGTGTTAGGGTGAGGGTGGAGGGAGTGAGCAAGGGTATTTTTAGAATTTAGAGAAAAAACAAAGGGGGGGGGGGGGGGGGGGGGGGGGGGGGTTGGATACATCAAAGTAAAAAAATTCAAACCACAAGAAACGTTAAAACCCTATTAAAACAATTGAAGTTGGAGAGTTGTTTTAAGTTTTTACCAAATTCTCTTTAGGTATCAGTGTTCAATGATCCATAAAAGAAGATTGAAGAAGACGCAAACACAATTGTTATCCATTCCTTTTCTGCATCTATTATAAAAATATAGTTGCAACTCACAATAGGAATAGTTTTACAAACATGCAGTAAAACATGTATCTATGGCAGGGAATAAGGTTCAGAAACTTTCACTTGGTATGGTATACTCGAAAGCTTCCATTTCTGGAATTAAATTACGAAACGTCACAACCCCCGAATTGTATAAATGGAATACATTAACTTAAAATCAGGTCAAAAGTTTTAAAAATGTACAGATTCAGCTACATATTTATATATAACACGCCTTCAAAAAAATAGGGCCTAATAGGTAAATATATCCTAACTTTTCAGGAATTTTGCAAAAAAATAAAAACTAAAAATACTAACGTTTCAATAATAGTAAAAATATCCCAATGTTTGAATTTAGCTCAAATAGTATCCTTGGGTCTTAATAAGACCATTTTGCCCCCATTAATAATGATGTGGCTTCAATTAAAGAAACGGGAAAAAAAAAGTCCCATTCAATAAATCCCACGTTCCCAACTCAAACTCCAATCTCCAACCATAATATCTCCCTTTATCGATTGGGTGGTTGCAAGGTAAAACACCGAGAGATGAAGTTTTATTCTCTTTTCTTTTAAACACAACTTCAAAAGGCCTAACTCCTCTACTTTTCTATTGAGCATTTCTTCTCCTAAGAGAAACACACAGAGATGAAGCTCTTTCTTTTTATTTTATATAGAGATCCATAATCAACACATATCAAAACAAAAACAGGGGGGCGTTTTAAAACATTCCCACTGCAGTGAACAGATTAAAAAAGAAATCTCCAATACACAGCATAACCGAAATAAGATTCAGAGAAATGAAGCATTTGGGTCTGTTATGTATGTTTCGTTGTTCTTGAATCTTTAGTGTTGCTCTTTTCATCCAACAACTAGCATTTGTGCAACGAGTTGGAGCAGGAGATGGGTTTATTAGAACAAGAGGACTGCATTTTGTGTTGAATGGGAGCCCTTATTATGGAAATGGGTTCACCATGCAACGGCTTTTGAGGCTTCAAGCCATGGCCTCACAGTTGCAGGGACCAAAGCTTTCATTGATAGTGGTCGCAGATCTTTTATTTGGGTTTTTAGATGACAGAAATAAGTGACTTGAAGAGATTATGAGTTCATGTTTTCCCTGTCAAATGATTAACATAATAACATTACAGTGGTAATTAGTACTGACCTACTGGCAGTGTGTTTTTCTTGTTTTATTAATTCCATGTAACCACTTAGGGGGGCAAAGCGGTCTTATTAAGACTGAAGGATACAATTTTAGCTAAATTCAAACGTTAAAATTTTTTTTGCAAAAATCCTGAAATGTTAGGATATATTTGCCTATTAGGCCAAAAAATAGTTTATTTTTGAGATAAAAAAGAGACCTGTATGTTGGAAACAAGCTAAAAACAAGTATTCAACAAAATGTTATTTCAATTTTTATTTTTTTTCAATTCAACATTCTCATCAAGGCCATTAAGAACTATATAAGCAGAAGTTAAGTTGTATTTAAAAATTAAGGCTGAAAACTGACTGATTACAACAACAAGAAACCTTGGCCCCAAATTAGTTGGGGTGGTTACATCAATCAATTATTCCATTCAGTTCATTTTATGCAGATAACATGATTCGGTAAGCTTTTTATATCTTTAATAATTAATGTATCCGAAGTTATGTAGTACGTTGAATTTGCTAGATAAGGCTTTATGCCATCCTTTTGGATGTGTCCAAACCAAGATAGCTGCCCTTCTCGTATTTTTTCCTTACTGGTGATACTCAATTTTTCATGAATAAAGTCTCATTCTATTTTAACAGGTTTTACCAAAAATCAACAAACATTCTCATATCCATTACACTCATTTTAAGTGTGGACCGCCCAACATTCACTCCCATAAGCACAACTAGCCTAATTGCACATTTACAAAACTTTCCTTTTAGCTTAACAGACATTTTTTGTTTGTCAAAAAGGGGATATTTCGAGAAAATATTGGTTGATAGCTGATTATTGTCAAAAACAACAACAAAGCCTCAATCCCAAATTAGTTGGGATAGACTGCATGAACCAAACGCTTCCGCTCAACTCGATCTAATGCAGTTAATTATTGGTAAAAGAAAAAGAAATTAATCATACTCTCCAGTCCACCAAGTCATTTGGTAAACAAGAGAGTTTAATAAGAAATCATGAAAACATGTAGCAAAACGAGCAGCCATTTTTCAGATGTAATCATGTAAGATAAAACATAAAAGGAAAAGGCAGATTTACAAGCACAAGTACTGATATGAGAAAAAATCACACCAAGGTTAACATGGGACACAAATGGCATATCTATCAGTTTTAACATCAAACAGCATAAGATACATGCACAAAACCTAGAATCATGATGGACTTTGGTACAACAAAATTAAATAAGAACAGTTGAGAATAAACTGAATAGCAGTGAAAAGAATAATCTTTGCAAATCTAAAGAGGAGAAGGTGGTTTGATATAATTATAAAACATACATATTGCAATGTTGACAGCAGAGCCCTCAAGTTGCCTTCTTTTCCTGCAGCCCACCGCTTTATCTCAGCATCAAGCGACTCTGCTATCCTCTAAAATCAGAATCCCAAGAGATTGGATCATTAGAAACAGAAAATTAAGAGCCTGATAAGAGATAAGAAACAGAAAGGAGAAGCCAAAAATTAAGTCATCCTAGTGCCCACATATTTGAAAATGGACGAGATACAAGCCAATGTACAAAGAAGATATATCTGTAATCAAAACAGAAGGGTCCATTTGATTTACATGTCTCTCTGCCTGCTCCATCTGTGCTTGAAGGTCACGTTGATTCTTCTCAGCCACTGCTTTTGCCTGAACATACAGAATCACAGTTTCGTTCAGACATGAACTGAAGAAACAGTTAACAAAATAGCAATGAAAAAAGAGACCAGGTCTCCAGGTGGCACAGCAATAAGATGCCCATTGCAAGGTTATAACACACCTATGAGCCAGTATCTAAGAGAAACACATGACAAAAATTTAAAACAAATAAATAAAAATTACATACAGCACGCTCTTGTGTACGTTGATGGCGTTCCAATCTGGCTCTCCGCCTTTCCTCACTCTCCCCATCGACTTCTTGAAATTCCCCAGATGATGGAGCACCTGTTAAAACAAATATTGTCGAAGAAATTAATACAATTTTCAATGTCAGGAGGCATCTTTAACAAAGAGAATTTTACAATGGTGCATGCCAAAGATTGAATTAGCAAAGTATATTACCTCCAAATATAGAAGAAAGGTCGTCAACTATATTTGTTGCAGAAGATGCCTTTCTAATGCCAGATGAGGTTCCAGGAGATGTTCGTCGCGCTCCATCAGGCACAGTCCTGGCTTGGAACTGGGCATCAAACATAGAGTCCTGATAGAACAATCATAAGTATGTTATGCCTTTTTCTTGTAGGAAACAGCTTTTATATTTTGAGAGAGAGACATCATTTATGTTAGTAAAGAGAATTTTCAAATAGAAAAACGTTGACACAAGGCTAAAAGGTACAACGAATGAGAAAAATTGAATAAGAAAAGGCAAAAAAAGAAGAGAAAAATGTGAGCTACAATCAATTATTCGACCATTCTCTAGTTTCTTGACAGAAACCCCCCTTACTCCCCAACTATATTTCTCCAATTTCTTACGCAATCTTCACTAGAGAACTCGAACGATTTACCCATTGCCATAAACCACAGTACTGCATTCTCCTTAGCTATCTCTCAAATCTCCATGGTCCCTTTAATTTGGTTGTCAAAGATACGTATATTCCGTTCCAACCAAATGCTCCATAAAGTCGCTATTACCACCGCATTCCATGCCACTCTAGAAATCCTAAATCTATTTCCCCAATCTCTCCCTCCGAGTAATGCTTTCCCAAGACACCTCCACTGTGTGAGAAACACCGCAATCCTCAAAGATCTCACTCCACACTTGTGAAACTACAATGAATAAATAAATGGTCAACAGTTTTATCATCCCTTTAACAAAGACAACACTAATTAGGAGATAGACAAAGGAAAGGCCTTCTCTTTTGGGGAAGGTCACTAGTGTGAATCTTTTTTAGAGCAATGAATCATAATAAGACCTTGATTTTTTGAGTGGTTGGACCGTTGGAGCTTTCCAAATGAAACGGTAATGGAGAAATGGACAGCCATCAGTAGGTGAACCAGAAATTTGGTCAAAGATTTACAAGAAAAACTCTCATATTTCTCCAAATATCAACACTTTTATCATCCCTATAAGCAGTAAGTCTGAAACCCTTTAATTTGCATAAAAGGTTTGATAATTCTTTGTTCTCCCAAAAGACAAAGCCCTTTGCAAAATAAAAACTCCATGACATGCCTTGGATGTCTTGAAGGAAACCTGAAATCGAACATATGGTGTAAGGAAAGATCAAATTAGAATTGGAAAAGGGATGCCAAGGGAAATGAGTCACACCACATATCCTCCCAAAATTAAAATTTTATCGCCTTTACCAACTTTGAAAGACAAGTGAGAACAGAAATGAACCGGTGTGGAATAAGTAAATTTCAAGGACTTTCTGATGTTGCCTCTTGATGCAAACCAGCAAATCAACCGTTCTCAATGGTTCCATCTTTACTAGCTATGACTCTAACCCAAAGAGAATCTCTTTCTCTATCAAAACACCATTCCACTTAGCCGCCAATGCTATATTTCTCATCCTAAGATTGCCTATGACAACTCCACCCAACTATTTTGGCTTGATAATTTCTTCCCACTGTCCCACCTAACTAAATTTCTACCAAAATCCCTAATAATCTTTTAAGCAACTTGCTCACACATATAGGCATTTTGAATGAAGACAAAATATGTAGGGATTGCTGAGTGAATTAGAGACAACCTCCCAATTAGAGACAACCTCCCCTCCCCCATCCTCTCCTCCTCTCCTACTAGACAATAAAGATCTCTTCCACCCTTCTAGTCTATCTCCTTATTCTCTCCACTACTGGCTTCCAAAAATCCATTTTCATTGAATTTCCTCCTAAAGAAAGACCTAAGTATTTTATAGACCATGTCCCACATGCACATCCTATCTCTCTCTCTCGATAGGCCCTCTACCCCTCTCCTCACACAGTAACATACCTAGAAGCTGGCTTTTCAGCATGCTAACTTTAGTTAAGGATGTAATGCAATTCAAAAGCTGTAATTAACTTCGAACCATAAGCCACTGTTAGGTTGCAAACACCATACCGAAGTAGTAGTTCTAGCCTTTGGTGCACTGGTAGCTCGAGAACCCATACTGAAAAAAGACTCGAGATCATTTTCATTGTTCTGTTGATCCTCCCTTGCAGTAGCGGCAGCGGCAGCCCTTTCTCGAGCCTCTGCAGCAGCCCTTTCTCGAGCCTCGGCAGCTGCTCTTTCAAAAGCAGCTCTCTCAGCTCGAGAGCGCACTTCTGCTTCAGCCCTTGCAACAGCAGCACGCTCTCTTGCCTCAGCATTGGCCTTCTCTCTGGCCTCTGCAGCAACTCTTTCAGCTCTTTCCTTAGCCTCGGCAGCTGCCCTTTCCCGTGCCTCAGCTTGTGCTCTCTGAACTGCAGCACGTTCAGCACGTAAACGAGCCTCGGCATTGGCTTTCTCAACTGCAGCCCTTTCAGCTCTTATGCGAGCATCAGCGGCTGCTCGCTCACGTGCCTCTCTTGTAGCCCTCTCCACAGCCTGTCTAGCCTTTTCCCTCTCCCTTGCAATTTCACGAGCCCTCTCCCTCTCTATCTCCAACCTCTTTTCTTCTTTCTCTTTTTCCTCCCTTTCCCTATCTTCCTGTTCACGCATTAATCTCTCCTGTTTTTCTCGGAGATCTTGCTCTAGTACATCACTTGATTCTCCTTTTTCAAACTGAACAGTTTCCCTGGTTTTAGCACCCTTTGCATTGTCTCTGTCCCTCATTTCCCTAGCAATAGCATGTTTAAATCTTGCTTCTGCCATATCCACAGCCTCTTTCATCGCGGCAGCAGATGCTGCAGCAGTTGAATTCAAATCAGCCTCTTCTTCACTGGAAAGAGAATCTGCATGATCATCAGCATTACCTCGAGCCCTGCCCATGGCAAAGTCTTCTAGTTCATCAATTGAGTTAGGAGTAGTCTTGGAGCTCTGCAAGTTCTGAGAGGAACTCCGGAAAGAAGAGAATTCATTGACCTTTTTCTTTGAGTTTGCCTCCTGAAATGAATCCTCGTCCCTGTTTAATCTAGAGGGAGGGGGCCTTGAAGGTGGTGGAGCAGCTGTAGGTTGTGTGAAAGAGGAACCTCAGATACACTGAGCCATATATCTTCAACTGCCTCCAAACTCTCCTCAGATTTTGAAGACATTTTCACCTGCAAAAATTGGCTACATTGTGATGCAAGGAAAAAAAAAACATTTGAATTAAATTAGAAAAGTTCGTATATGAATCCAAACAGTTCTACACAGGCACCTTCTTTTGAGAAGCTTTTGCCGTTGGTTCGCCAAAAGCAAATGCAAGTTCAGCACTTGTGTCTGGCACTGTCTTTGATTCATTCTGATCCCTCCCTTTGCTGTTCGCATCAGATGGAAATGAAGGTGCGGATGCCACAAATTCGTCACGGGGATCGTCAAAGTTCCCTCCATTATCAGAAGGTCCATCCAAATTACAATTAGAATTGTTGGGTTTATTTAATTGCTCCAATGAATCAGCAAAGAGCCCTGAGGGTCCATAAGCAGGGACCGATCCAGTTTCTAAAACTACAAAAGGGTCTTCAAGCTGATTGGAGTTGCCTTTATTTGAAGAAACACTTGGTTGATGCACTCCACTACTCTCGGAAGTTGCCCTGAGCAGAAGTCAATATAATACAGAGCTTAGGCATTGGTTAAGTTCAAATTTAACACAAACTGCATCAAATAATTGATTAGTTAAAAAGCAGAAAAAAACAGAATCATCTCAAACGACGGCAAAAAGTTTAGAACAAATATTTTTTGTGCGTCTCATTTGTTTCAACTAAAAATTACTTAACATGTCGAGAAAGAAGCCGAAATAGACTAAAAAGTCAAAGCTTGTTTCAGGAAGTACATTGAGGGAAGCAGCATAGTTCCTGCGTACAATCTAACAGCCATTCCTGCTTACAGGTAATTCTTGCTTATGAAACCAGCACAATCCCGAAGACAGCATATGGAGGAATATCAACGATCATCCATGATAAAAGACACTCCCATTAGAGCTTGCCGATTAACCCCATCAAATGCCTCTTTCTAAGTAGATCCAATTTCAAATTTTCAATCATTATTTAATTGAGCTGTTATCCAGAAGAATTAACTGACAAGTCATTCTATTGTGAAATTGTAGGACTCAAGCTCAAAACCATTTTATAAGTCCATGCCTAGTCCTTGTTTTGATGAGTCAAGGTAAGGGAGCTTCTCTAAATCGACAAGAGTTTTCAATACTTGGCCTTTGCAAAATATAAAACTTTTGAGTGCAGACAATAATTCACTTGACACCTTTTTGCTTTTTTTAATTTTTTTTTTTTCTTGAATGCTATGGTGTCCTAAGGTAAAATTAGGGGAAGTAGAAGTTCCTAAGGTAAACCACTTTAGATACATATGATCAATCATACAAAATGATGGTAACATTGAGAATGATGTCACACATAGAATTCAAGCTGGATGGAAGAAATGGCGAAGTGCAACAGGGGTGATTTGTGATCGAAATGTTCCTTACTAAGTTAAAATTTATAAGACCGCAATTAAGCTACTTATGCTCTATGAAAGTGAATGTTGGGCGGTAAAGCAACAACAATTACATAAAATGAACGTAGCAGAAATGAGGATGCTTAGGTGGATGTGTGGTAAAACTCGTAAATATAGAATAAGAAATATAGAAATTCAAAGACAAGTAGGAGTAACACCAATTGATACAAATAATAGGGAAGGACGTTACGGTGGTTTGGTCACCTGCAAAGATGGCCTACAAATGCCTCAACTAGAAAACTTGTCTCAATAGGAACTGTAGAAATTCAATGAGGTAGGGGCAAACCAAAGTTAACATGGGATGCATTAATTAGGAGGGATTTGAATGGTTTGAAAAAGCTCACCATCAATTGCACTTAATCGAGCACAATGAAAAAGTTTGATCCATGTAGCCGACCCCAGTTAATTTGGGACTGAGGCTATGTTGTTGTTGTTGTTGTTGCTATGATGTCCAGGATCAACATGAGACATACCCCATCCTACAAGAGATATGCCTCAAAAAACTAAAGATTAGAACTTCCACATTCTTAATGGATCTAATCATGGTGTATGTTATTTGCAGATGATATTGTCTTAGTGGATGAAACAAAATATGGAGTTAATAAAAATTTGAACTCTAGAGGAATACATTAGAATCTAAAGGCTTTAAGTTGAGTAGGACAAAAATCGAATACATGCACTGTGAGTTTAGAAACACTAGACATCGAGATGACGGAGTGGTAAAATTAGGGGAAGTAGAAGTTCCTAAGGTAAACCACTTTAGATACCTAGGATCAATCATACAAAATGATGGTAACATTGAAAATGATGTCACACATATGGAAGAAATGGCGGAGTACAACAGAGGTGATTTGTGATCGAAATGTTCCTACTAAGTTAAAAGAAAAATTTTATAAGACCGCAATTAGGTCAGCTATGCTCTATGAAAGTGAATGTTGGGCGGTAAAGCAACAACAATTATATAAAATGAACGTAGCAGAAATAAGGATGCTTAAGTGGATATGTGGTAAAACTCGTAAAGATAGAATAAGAAATATAGGAATTCAAATACAAGTAGGAGTAGCACCAATTGATACAAAGATTAGGGAAGGGTGGTTGCGGTGGTTTGGTCACCTGCAAAGACGGCCTACAAATGCCCCAACTAGAAAACTTGACTCAATAGAAACTGTAGAAATTCGACGAGGTAGGGGCAGACCAAAGTTAACATGGGATGCATTAATTATGAGGGATTTGAATGGTTTGAAAACTCACCATCAATTACACTTAATCGAGCATAATGGAAAAGTTTGATCCATGTAGCCGACCCAAGTTAATTTGGAACTGAGGCTATGTCGTTGTTGTTGTTGTATAAGATATTTTGACCTTTCACGCACTTACCAAGATAACTCAAAATCATAGCAAAATTAAAATTATGACTCTAAGTTGGTCCACATTTTTTTTCTCACAAAGAACAATCAATAGAAAAAAGAAGAGAAAAATATGTAAATCTACTTTCTTTATTTAGTGACTGTCTTCTGAAAAGTACATCCCAAGGATATATTTATTCAGACCATAAGCAAAGGCTTACTTTAAACCATATAAATATCCAATCAATCTAGGGCTCTAGATATGTCTCGCATCAATTCTCCAGTACTTAAAAAAATGACTTCGACAAGCTAAGTTGTACTAAAGAATGGGATGATGATTCATTCCTTCAGTTTGAAGAGGAGGCAGCCACAATTAACATTAATTGAGCAAATAGTAACAAATGAAAGAGCCACTTCAATGCAAAATACGAGAGCTTCATCATTACTAAACGATGTTCAAAGCTGATTTTAACATGCATAACAAGCATTAGCACAGAGAAATATTAAACACAGAAGTCACTCCGCTCCAAAATTAGTAAAAGACCCCAGAAACCGAAACCAATCCACACATGGGGCACTTCTGTGAAAATGGCATCGCAGCACCCAAAAATGACCTCAATCATGAAGCAAACCCAAGATATTTGCACGATCGAGCATGGGCTCGTACGAAGCGAACTCATAGTAAGCAAGAGGGTCGACAGTCTTTTGCAATTTCTTTGTCCCCTTTTTGGCCAACGTACTCCTTGGTAGATTAACCACTTTTAGGGCTCAGTTTGGGAGAAGATGTGGGAGAGAATTAGAGGGAGATAACCAAGCAAAAAAGACTTCATGAATAAGAGTTGCAGCTTTTGGGGTTTGGAGAAGGAAAAGTAAGACCTTAGACATGATCACTTTTGTTCCAAATCCAAATGTACTTCAATGATTCAATCTGTAATGAATTCTTCTTGGGTTTCTGTTCTTCAGGACATTTACACATGACCTAAATCGATACCCTAGAGTTTTGACTGAGCTACAATAAATATAATTCGGTTTGCATGTTTTTCCATGAATTGTTGGGGATTATTAATGGTTTTTTGTGCTTAATACATTCAATTTGCAGGCCGCTCATCAAAAGAACTAAGTTTCAGTAATCGACATTGGAAAAGGGATTTTGAAGTATATCTAAGATGATATGACTGGTTAGAAAGTATTTAGCCGGGAAACCTATGAACCTCTTTGAAACCCATAAAAGTTGACCATTGAAATTAAGGCACTTTTCTTTTGTACAATTAGAACAAGGCACAGGAATCGAGCACATTAAGTAGACATTCAAATTGTCGCTCAGGATAGGAGTTTCGATGATGAAGTTTCATAATTTAGAATTGAATTCATAAGAGGCACACTGCAAAGAAAAGACTCTAGAATTCACAATTCAATACCTCGTAACAACATAGATATAAAGTTGCATACAATTCAAGCATACAAATATTAGAAATGAACATAAAAAGGTCAAACTGGCAAAACAATCATTTAGGATGTAGGCGTGGCTGATTCGATGATTCTTAGATTAGGGATGACTGCTATGAACAAAATGCAAGATAGTCACATTGAAAAGTAATCTCCGCAAAAACTATGTTATGGAACTACATAGGGTTTTACTAACAGTAGAATTCACATCCAATCTAGCGTCTATGTCACCATGGAGCGCGAGCATCAACTGTTCAACACAAAATGCACATTCAACCAAAATGCCCAGCCACCCATTTTGAAACTTAACGCCTAGAATCCAAACGGGAATACACAACATGATCAAACTCAATAAAAACACTGAAATGAGATTCCATGAACCAAATTTGAAGAAGCTAATGCATACCTGTTGACAGGAGGACTGCTCCCACCAAATCCAGGTATCAAGTCATCAAAATCCGAGACCTCCCTCTCCGCATTTCCGAAATTTTTCCCATTCGAGCTCGATTCCGGCCCCTTCTTACCCAAATTCTCAAGCAAATCATCGAAATGATCACTCTGTTTAGGGCGCGACGACATTGCCGACGACGAAGACGAAAATATATCACCGTAATTAACAGAAGACGAGCCCCTCTGCCCCGGCGCCCCATCAAATCCATCATCATCATACACAGGCTTATCGAAAACCGGCATAGACGTAGATCTCGCACCGGAATCACTCGTTGTTCCTTGAAACACAGAATCGTAATCGAAAAACGAACCCGCGCCACCGCCGCCGCCGCCGCCGCGACCTTCCGATTGCTTGGCACTCTTCGCAGGACCCCCAAACACGTCGCCATAAACCCCCAGCCCTTCAAGACCACTCGCTTTCTTCTCACCACCGCCGCCGCCGCCGCCAGAGGCCCCAAACAGCGAATCGTGATCGTCAAGGAACGAACTGCCACCAGCCGGAGTCGAATTCCATGTCGATCTCCCACGATTCGACGACGATCTGGCGTCTCCGCCTGATCCAAACCCTAGATTCGCATTTCCTCCCCTGGACGACGCCATTGGAGCGGACTTCCCCTGCGCTCTGAACCCGAAGTCCCTCGTGAGCAGACCTGGAATCTCGTCCATCGATTCGGTCCTCGCAGGGTCAGATCCGCCTCGAATTGAGCTGGAATTCGTCGATCTAGGAGGTTCGGAGCGGAGTAGAGCGAGCTGAGGATTCGAGTCGGTCAATTGTTGTGGGAGATGTAGAGCTCGAAGTCGGATTTGGATTTGGATCGGACGGTCGTCGCGGCAGAGAGAGAGAGGGAGGGAGAGAGTGATTGACTTTTAGCGAAGGAGATGATGGAGTGGGAATCCGGAATCCGGAATCTGGATAGCTGGCTCTGCCGCGACGAGGGGCGGTGGTGATGGAGTTGTGACGCTGCGCGTTTTCGCCAGGTCTCCTCCACTTTTTATTTTATTTATTTGTTTTTCTTGTTTTTGTTTTATTTATTAACATAATCTAATAAATCAAGTAGATATTACGTCACACAAAGCATCTCTAGTGCATGTGCATGAGATGGAAGAGATGCAGAGACCTCGCTTGCTAAAAGATAAGATTTTATGAGGTGGTGAGTTTAACTCCCCTTTAATTCAAAAAATAAAAATCAATCTTACCTCACGATATAATTTTTTGAATCAACTCACAGTATTGAGTTGAACTTAATATCGTTCATCATCTTGTAAATTTGTTTTACAAAGAAGCATACAATAATGCACTACTATGTGGGATAAGCAATAGATAGTAACAATAGTTGGTTAACAAAAATATTTGAAAAGTAATTAATAACTCAATAAGTAGCTAATAAATAAGAACATGTTTTTTTTTGGTGTACAACATGTTTATTTTACATTAACTAAATGCATTTCTTAAATAAATATATTGTTTATCGATAAATTAATATATTTATAAATTATTACTTTTTGAGGTCTATAAATTATTACTTAATATTACATATATTAATTCATATGCGCGCAAACATTAAACCTTAATATTGTAGCAATAAACTATGTACATTCTTATCTATAAATGATCCCTAAATCGTATTTACTGATACGTTGTCAATGGACTAGCTAGTTAATGTACTTACAAATTAGGGATTATTACTTACTAATTAATAGACTTGTACATTATTAATTATGTAATATTTTAAAGATTTTTTATGCATCATTATAAGATTTCCTACAAGTAAGGCATACGTGTTGTAGAAGCTCATAACGAATATATATATATATATACTAGTTTCAAGACGTGCTACACACGATTCCTCCGTTCGCTTCGCTCGCGGGAATTAATTTCTAAGAGTTTATTAACAAAATTTAAAATTATAATTAAAATTTAAAAATTAGAAATACAAGTACATATTTTTACTTATCAATATTCTCTTATGTGATTGAGATAAGATGTAAATGAAAAAACAAGCTAGCATGCTATGACATTACTTCCTCGAAAAAAGTGTATTCGATTGATGAGAATGAGTTCATGATTGATTTGAAGATAAAGAAAAAAAAATAAAATTTAAAAATTAGAAATACAAGTACATTTTTTTACTTATCAATATTCTCTAATGCGATTGAGATAAGATGTGAATGGAAAAATAAACTAATCATGCTAGGACATTACTTCCTCAAAAAAAGTGTATTGGATTGATGAGAACGAGTTTATGATTGATTTGGAGATAAAGAAAAAAAACGTGTAGTGGATTGATAAGGAGTTAGAGTTTGATTTGGATACAAAAGAAAATGTTGATTTGAAGATAAAAAAAAGTATGAGCAAATAGGTAAATTTCATTACCACTCAAAAATTTGTGATTCGTGCTTTTATATATATGATAGATATATCATAATTTTTTAATTTTTTAATTTTATTTTTTTAATTTTTTAATTTTTTAATTTAAATTATATTTTTAATTTTTTAATTTTAATTACAATTTTGAATTTTGAATTTTATATCTATCATATATATAAAAGCACAAATCATAAATTTTTGAGTGATAATGAAATTTACTTATTTGTCCATATATATATCATATATATAAAAACAACTATATATATAAAAGCAACTAAATATCACAAATTGTAAACTCAGAGTTTTCTCAATGGTATATATGCAACGTATTCATCTAGAGTTCTCTCAACGTATTTATCTCCAAATCAATCATGAACTCGTTTTCATCAATCCAATACACTTTTTTTGAAGAAGTAATGTCCTAGCATGATTAGCTTGTTTTTCCATTCACATCTTATCTCAATCACAGTAGAGAATATTGATAAGCTAAAAAAAGTACTTGTATTTCTAATTTTTAAATTTTAATTGCAACTTTAAATTTTGTTAATAAATTCTAAGAAATTAATTTCTGCGAGCGAAGCGAGCGGGGGAATCGTGATTAGCGCGTCTTCGAACTAGTATATATATATATTCGCCACAGCTTTATGAGGCGAGAGTACTGGCACAGAAATTCCAAAAATTGTTTGTTATATTGTGACGAAGATTCCTTGATCGTTAAAACTCGTTAGAACCTTAAATAACATAATAACTTAAATCGAACATGCTCATTATATCAATTGTTTAGGACAAGTAGTTTCACGAATGTTCTAAGTACCTAAGTTTATACATTTGTTAGAAAGTTTTTTTTTACCAAAAATAAGAAATCGATGAGTGTTAGGGGCTCTTCGAAGATTTATAGCTAATCTATTGGAACTAAACCAAACAAACTTTTGCAGGATCAATAACCAAATTCTTGATGTTGAGTTGAACTTGATTTTCCCAATCTAGGTAATTTACATAACTTATCTTACGCTAGTTACTTTCTTTGCTAGTTAGATTAGTTATCCTCTTTCCATTGTTATTGTAGTTAGTTAATTGTTAGTTCTCTTGCACTTTTAATTTATTTAGTGTAGTTAGTTAGTTGGTTAGTTCATTCTCTCTCCTTAAACCTCGTTTCTTACCAAAGTAAGGATTATCAATCTAGGTGGATCAACACTCATGCTTATCACACCTACAAATCAATTGTAGTCATCGTTTGGTAACAACGGAGTTTAAAATTATTATTGATGCATTCAACGCGCATCAGTACGCACGTACCTTCCTTATTGCTCATTTAGACACAAGGAAGTCTAATCATGCGACGATCCCTTCTCAAATTAATGTCTCGCCCGCTTAATCATGTCATTAAGCTCTAATCTCACCATATAGACTTAACAAGGAATTAGTTAGCCTTTCAAAAACCTCATTACTTACCCATTATTTTCTCAAATAGACATTTATATATCCTATGTCAATTCATAAATAAGAGTTAAGAGTTAATTAAAATTTCACTTAATTAAAAGTTTAGTAAGTCTTAACAAATTAGCGGAAGCTTTTAATTTGATACATAACAATTGTGAAAAAATCAAGAAAATAAAGACTACATGCATGTATACATATATATAACAAACGACGATAATATATCATCATGTGTCTGGTCAATGTACTAGTCTCTCAACCCATAATATACAACCCCAAAGTATATCAAATACATATAAAAGTAGTACATCAAAATCAAAACCTATAAATCTAGTGTAGCAGCACTCCACTAGCTCAGAGGTAGTCGTCGATCTTCTCTTTGCCTGGCCTGCTACTCGATTGATCTACACCCACTGTCGTAAAAAATGATGGTAAGTACAAGAAAATAGAAAGTAACATTGAGAGACATTTGTTCATATTCCCAAATTTGTTCATATTCCCAAATATGCAACAAGTATCTAAAAGCATGATAATAGCAACTATGCTAAAAAGAGAACATGTAAAGAGATACTTTAGTTAAACAAAATGAAATTGACACTCAGCTAAGTAGTAATGATCAAGGGTCGGTTGGTCGTGATCTTCATCACATCGGCATTTCCACTATATAAGGATGGAGCTGAGCTCTACATTAATGTAAAGGTATGAGCAGTGCTATTTGCCTTTATAACCTTTCGCTGATGCCCATCACCTATGACATATACTTGCCAACAACCCCAAGTCTCATACCCCGTGATGTTGTAATGACCCATTACTTTAAGCAGGTGATTAGTGATAATCTGAATTCTAATTAACCTGAGTTAGGCTCGTGGTTAAGCCCGACTTATCTCGATTAGCGTGTGTGCGCAGATTTACGTGTCGTTTGGTATTTGTTTGATGTGTATTAGTATTTATCGAAATTAAGTAGATTAATTGGCATATAATTGATTAATTGAAAATTATTGGGACACGTAATATATCGGGTGTGGGTTAAGGGTGACTCATACGAGTCGTGGGGTAGCATGCGCGCCCGAGTGTACTTTTTGCACGTATGATGAAATTATAAACGCATGAATATAATATATATATATATATATATTATATATTTATATAATTGTATCTATAAATATATATTGAAAATAAATAATTAATTAATAATTGGTGGGTGCCTAGTGACACACAAGTCGAGGGTGACACGCATGGACATACAATAATGTGCACACCCGACGATCGTGTTGGCGCGCGCAACGAATTTATGGGCCCGAAAATACATAGGTGAATATATATATTTATATATATTATATATAAATAAATCATAAAGTTTAAATAAAATTAAAATATATATAGGATTCACTTGAGATGTGTGTTACGCTTGAGTTGAGAAGGTGAATATGTGGGACGTTGATTGTTGGAGAGATTTTCCATGCCTCGAGATGATTGCAACCACAACAACAACAACAACAACAACAACAACAACAACAACATAGCCTCAGTCCCAAATTAACTGGGGTCGGCTACATGGATCAAACTTTTCCATTGTGCTCGATTAAGTGCAATTGATGGTGAGCTTTGCAAACCATTCAAATCTCTCTTAATTAATGCATCCCATGTTAACTTTGGTCTACCCTTACCTCGTCGAATTTCTACAATTTCTATTGAGTCAAGTTTTCTAGTTGGGGCATTTGTAGGCCATCTTTGCAGGTGACCAAACCATCGCAACCGCCCTTCCCTAATCTTTGTATCAATTGGTGCTACTCCTACTTGTCTTTGAATTTCTATATTTCTTATTCTATCTTTACGAGTTTTACCACACATCCACCTAAGCATCCTCATTTCTGCTACATTCACTTTATGTAATTGTTGTTGCTTTACCGCCCAACATTCACTTCTATAGAGCATAGCTGGCCTAATTACGATCCTATAAAATTTTTCTTTTAACTTAGTAGGAACATGTCGATCACAAATCACCCCCGTTGCACTCCGCCATTTCTTCCATCCAGCTTGGATTCTATGTGTGACATCATTTTCAATGTTACCATCATTTTGTATGATTGAACCTAGGTATCTAAAGTGGTTTACCCTAGGAACTTCTACTTCCCTAATTTTACCACTCCGTCATCTCGACGTCTAGTGTTTCCAAACTCACAAGATGCATGTATTCCGTTTTTGTCCTACTCAACTTAAAGCCTTTAGATTCTAATGTATTTCTCCGAGTTCTAATTTCCTATTCACTCCATCTTTAGTTTCATCCACTAAGACAATATCATCTGCAAATAACATACACCATGGTATATCCTCTTGAATATGTCTAGTTAATTCATCCATAACTAAAGTAAATAGATATGGGCTTAAAGCCGATCCTTGATGTAGTCCTATCGTAATGGGAAATTCTTTTGTACCTCCTCCAAATGTCTTTATACTCGTTACTACTCCATCGTACATATCTTTAATAGTGTCTATGTATCTAGCGTGCACTCTTTTTCTTTCTAGAACCCACCAAAGAACATCTCTAGGGACCCTATCATATGCTTTTTCTAAATCTACGAATACCATATGAAGATTTTTTTTTTCTCTATATTTTTCTAACAATCGTCTTATAAGGAAAATCGCCTCCATAGTTGACCTCCCAGGCATGAAACCAAATTGGTTCTTTGATATTGTTGTTTCTCTCCTTAGCCTATTGTCAATTATCCTCTCCCACAGTTTCATAGTGTGACTCATGAGTTTAATTCCCCGGTAGTTTGAGCAACTTTGAATGTCTCCTTTGTTTTTGAAGATTGGCACAAGCGTGCTTCTTCTCCAATCCATTGGCATCCGTTTTGATTTTAAAATTTTATTGAAAAGTTTTGTCAACCGAGTCAATCTGATTTCTCCTAAGCATTTCCAAACCTCTATGGGTATTTCATCTGGGCCACACGCTTTCCCTATTTTCATTCTTTTCAATGCCTCTTTAACTTCTACAATTCTAATATTGCGTGTATAGTTTACTTTTCTTTCTTGGTGTGGGTTTTCATCTATTATAGCATCAACTTGGCCATCATTAAATAAACTATCGAAGTAACTTCTCCATCTCTCCTTAATATCCTCATCGCGCGTTAAAACATTTTGATTTTCGTCCTTAATACATCTTACATGACTTAGGTCTTGTTTCTTTTTATCTCTTAATTTGGCTAGCCTATATATATTTTTCGCCATCTCTATTACCTAATTTTGTATATAAATCTTCCATGAAATTTGTTTTAGCTTGACTAACTACTTTTTTTGCTTGTTTTCTAGCTTCTCTATATTGATTGTACGCATCTTCATCTTGACACTTAGGTATTTTCCTATACATATCTCTTTTAGTCTTAATTGCTCGTTGGACATCCTCGTTCCACCACCATGTTTCCTTCTTTGGAGGTCCCAAGCCCTTAGATATACCTAATATGTTTGATCCCACCCTCCTTATGCAACTACTCATTTCTAGCCACATTGTATTAGCATCTAAGTCAAGATTCCAAACATTTTCCTTTAGTAGTTTTTCTCTAAACTCTACTTGTTTACTATGTTTTAGGTTCCACCACTTTATTCTAGGGTCGCTAACTCTTTTATTCATGTTTTTCCGTTGTGTTAGCTTTATATCAAGTACTACTAACTTATGTTGGGTAGTAAGTGCTTCACCAGGTATTACTTTGCAGTCTCTACATAGTTTTCTATCTATTTTTCTTGTTAAAAGAAAATCTATTTGACTCTTGTTATGACCACTACTAAAAGTAATTATATGCGACTCCCTCTTCCTAAAACTAGTATTTGCTAAGACAAGATCATATGCTGAAGCAAATTCTAAAATTGATTCTCCTTCTTCATTTCTATTACCGTAACCAAAACCTCCATAAACTTTCTCAAACCCATCGTTGCTTACCCCGACATGCCCATTTAAATCTCCTCCAATAAAAACATTTTCTTCTAATGGTATACTCTCCATAAATCCATCCATATCATCCCAAAACTTGTGTTTGATGCTCTCGCTTAATCCTACTTGTGGTGCATAGGCGCTAAGTATATTAGTTTTTTCGTCTCCGATAATTAATTTAACTAGAATCAATCTATCCCCCATTTTCTTAACCTCTACGACCTTATCCTTATAATCATTATCCACCACAATTCCTACTCCATTGCATTTTCTATCTATACCAGTGTACCACAATTTAAACCCTGTGCTTCCTATTTCTCTACTCTTTTCTCCTACCCATTTTGTCTCTTGGAGGCAAGCAATATTGACTCTCCTTCTAATCATGGTATCTACTAGTTCTATTGACTTCCTCGTAAGTGTTCCTATGTTCCATGTTCCTAAACGAATTTTTTCTCCCCTTTGTATTTGTTTTTTTTTTCTATTTCTATTTTGTCTAAAAGATCTAGTGTTCGTATCTATTTCTATTTTGACTTCCCCGTAAGTGACCACACCTCAATGAAAATCAACGTGAATTTTAATTCCATCATGTGATCGGCCTCGAAATTCGTATCGCACAAATCTCATGAAAATTTTTTATTTAAACAAAACTTAAGTCGATCAAGAGGGTTTTTGGGTTGGTTGGTAACTACAAGTTCGGCCTCAAGATATGTAACACGTATCTCGAGAAAGATTAAAATTAAAAGTAAAACACTAGATCTACCTCGAGATTTGTGTTGCACGAATCTCGAGAAAATTTCTAATTTATTTTCTTTATCATCATCTCCTCTGTGCCACTGTAAATCAAAACAAAAGGAGCGAGAAGAAAAAAGGGAGAGAGAGAGAGAGAGAGAGAGAAACCAAGAGGTGAAGGGAGATCAATATGAAGAGATCGACCACGACGAAGGTGAGATTGTTGGGTCATTGTTGTTGAGTTGTTTCGGGTTGTTGTTGTTGAGTTGTTTCGGGTTGTTGATGGTGTGTTGTTAATGGTGGAATGAGGAGGTTTGATCGAGGAGGGAGACGACTCTTTAAGTCTTCTCCTATCCCAAATCAAGATGAGGTTGGATCTCTAACCCATATTAGGGAAAAAACATAAAACATAACGAATTGCTCTGTTGGGAGAGGAAGAAAAAGGGTTAGGGCCTTGAATACCGGCCCGATTCAGATCCAAATTCTAAACTCAAATAAAAAAGGAGAAAATAAGGGAAAAATGAAAAAAATTCTAGAAAATTGAGGAAAAATCTCAAAAGTAATATTTTGATAAATTAAATAGAAATTGATGAATTTCTATGAAAAATAAAAAATATTCGGGATTTGTGCGAGTTAGAGGTTCTAAATAATAAATATTAAACCTAAATTGATGATAATTAGTTTAATTTAGGATATTGATCGATGGGGAAAGGTGTATGGATCTCGAGGAGCATGTTAGTTAGTATAAAGTTAGAAAAGCTTGGCACTAGTAAGTGGGACTTGTATTCTTATCAATTTTGCATCGTAAAAAGTTATATTTAGTGCACATAGTTTATGGACTAGGAAATGAACTAATGTACCATGACTTGAATGTGTTATTGAATTGTTTTATGAGAAATTATTCGTGAAAGGGTATGACAGGCGAATCGGACTAGAGTGATGATGGAGGTGATTGGTTAGCTACCGACACTTTCCCTTCAGCAATCTTGAAGTACCTAGTTGTTGATTTCCTATTATTTTATATCAAAAAGTGAACTCAGAGAGGGGATGCAACGAGGGAATCTGATTGAGGTTGACGACCAAGGTATTGGGAAGCTAACCAATACTCTTCCCTCAGATTCGTGATGCTAACCGATTGACACTTTTCATTTACGAGTGGATAGCTACGTCATATCTCAATGCACCACAGAATCACAGACGTGTGATTCTGTGGGTCATATTCTTTGGTGACGGAAGTCTATAACTCTTCTTTTGAATGCAAAAGAAATAAAATAAAAAATAAACAAGTAACGGGTAAAGTTGCAATTGACCATTGAACTTGCATTTCGTTATGTATTATTTATATTATTTTCAATGGCTGAATAGATATGCTTTGGTTTCATATTGCTATTCATTGATTCATTGATATTTAGATGATATTTGATATGTTTACGAGCATCACTTAATGAGCAAGTTGAGCGCTCATTCCCCAATTAACATTTTAGGTTATCGACGTGCGCTTCGACTTAGGAATGGAGAATATTATGAGTCTATAGTCTTCTCTATAGTGAAGTGATTTCTTTATTATTTATATATTATATAGAATTACTATTTTGTAATAAACAGGGTGGGGAAAAGGTTTTACAACCAAGGTTTTTTTATTGATTTTAGGTATATCTTAGGGTTTATCAAAAAAGTTTTTAATTTACACTAAATTTTAGTTAATTATTCGATATAAGATATATTGTAATTGTGATTGTCGGGTATGAAGGACGACTGTACTGTTATTTTAATTGAGTCCGACTAGTGTACCAGGGCTTAATTAGAGTTTCAGGTAAGGTATCGCCCTAATCAGGATAGGGGATGCTATAGTTTGGTATCATAGCCTACTTCAGAATATAACGTTATTTACTTGGAAATGAGTAGTAACTCGGATACGGTTTAGTATCGAAATCTAAGGTTGCTGGCTCCGATATACTTTGAAATTATAACCTAGGTTTAGTAATTCGAGAGTTACAAAAAAGCTTAGGAAGTTATTAATTGTTTTATCGATGTTTTAGGGGTAATGAAAGATATAAGACTGAATAATGTGATTTGTTGTGATGTATCATATCTATACGATAGATATATGTGCATTGTCTTTCCTATGCATTATCTGAATGTCTTATCTCTCATATTTATCTTGAAATCCAATGAATAGATGGTGAGAATTCTTAAGAAACGTAGACTTTATGGATATTATAATAAGAAAGCATTGAAGTTTAGGGTTTGTAGAAACCTAAATCTCAATGTTATATGGAACAAGGAAAGACATTAAGAATCTTATGTCGACAAAAAGAAAACTCATCTCCTATTGGACAGTCTCTAATAATCTTTATTCTCATTGATTTTATTTAATTAATGATAGTCAATGAAGAAGGATCGATTGGACCTAGACTTTGAGACATATATTAGGAGAACTGACATTAAGAAGTGAATAAAATAATAAATGCCCTTTAGTAAAACTCAAAAGTGACGATTCACTTTGAGTGAGTATATACTAGTGTCGAGACTAGTTAAATGACATTAAAGTTCATTCAATAGAAAATTAGTGGTAAATGAAGTTAAGAACCTAATTAAGGTCATATAACCACTAATGAATGAATATTTCACGAGTTGTTATGAAGTATAAGATTCCAGATATGGTGCTAGCCCATACCGGAATAACGAAAAGAAGTTCATTATGGTGGTTGTAGTATAAATATACCCACTAGTAGAATGAAGAAAAGAATGACGTTGTGGTGGATACGTATTTATAGAAAGGGAAGTAATAGCAAGGTTGATATTTAAAATTTGTATTGTTTGGGTTAAAACATACTAGTGAACTAGTGAGATGTCTTAATCTGATTTTTAAATTGGAATAGTCTAAATTGGGGAGAATGAGTTGTTAATGAATCTGAAGATTTTTAGAATCCAAAGAATATTTTATGATATTGGTAATGAATGAGTAAGCAATATATCAAGAGATTGATATTAACTACTACTTTTAAGGAAAATATTTGTAAATCCCTAAATTCCTACGAATAGCGATTCGCGAGAATAAAGCTATCACATGATATTCAAATGGTATGAGCTTGTTTTAGAATAATATAGTTAGTTTGTAAAGAGAATTCAAGCTTGATGAATGAAAGTTGTGACTCCAAAAGTTTTAAGAGATTTGTTTATAAGATTTTCTTGAATTCTATCACAATTTGATATTAAATTCATCAATTACTTGATTCTGATTTCAAACCAATGATCAATTCCATTTATACTTAATATAATATGGAAATTGTATGAGTTTGAGAATTCAACTCAAGTGATGAGTTAATTTTAAGCGAATCCGAAATGAATATTCATTGCCTAGAAAGTGACAATTCATTTGGATTTATTACATGAAATCAGTTGTTCTCGAGAGCTGATTGAGATTTAGTTATCATTGATTTAAGATCAGAATTAGAATTATAAGAATATGAAGTCATGCAATGGCTAGATTATGATAAAAAAATCATGGTAGAAATCATAAAAACTCACTAGAGCTTATGATATGTTCATAAAGGAATAAAAAAATGGAGTTGTTGAACTCTATTAGAGTAAGATCATCATTGACTTATCAATGATAATATAAAAGGGTTGAAAACTTAGCAAATGCACAAACAATATCGCAAAGTCATGTGAACTTTGATGATAAATTAGTTTATACTGAAGATTACAAGTGCAAATACTAAGCTTTAACTGTAAGACACTCGGATATGAGTTGAATGATAATTACAAATCAATGAATTTGATTAAGATTGAGACAATTAGTAGATTGTCTTATATTCAACACAGAATTAGAAGGGTGGTATTATCATGGAATAATTGAATGATACAAGCAAGGTATACAAAGAGTTGTGTATTATTGTGTTGTATATTCAATTAATCTAAAAAGTGAAATTAAAGTGAGTCATAAGTGACACAAGGATGCCTTGATAGAGAATTGAAATACAGTTTAACTACGATAATTGCTTGGTTATACCTGGAACATGAAAAGAGTTAAAGTTTAGTCTAATACTTTGTTTCAGGTAGTTATGTGTTGACACAACGAAACAAGAGATTATAGTTTATGTTATTATATAGTTCAAAGAAGTTTAAGAAGAACTATTGTAAAATAATTATTTTGGTAATCATACCAAACGGTTTAAGGCGTCGCTTATGGAATAAAAGCTTATGATGTATTTCAAACGATGAAAGAAATGAATGCAAAGATAAATCCTAGAGCTGAGGCTTAGGGTTATGAGATATGGGTGTAGATCACAACTTATTTATGAATCCATCCAATTGAATATGTTGTGCAAATTCATTCATTCATTCATGGGTTTAAAATATAGATTTAACTAAGTAAAAAGGGCTTTGGAGAGTCTTTTAGTTATTCTTAAGATTGTAGAATCTTAAAGGAATTACTAGAAGACAATTGAGAAGTATAAAAACCCTTGAATTAGTGAAGCATATGAAATAGAAATCTTTAAATTATGAGAGTTTGAAGAGTATAGTTATCAAAGTGAAAGAAATTAGATGTGAAATAAGTAACCTAAATTTATGAATATAATGAATTCACTATGAAAAATCACTCAAACAAAGTGATTAATGTAATCAATACTTCGAATAGAGAAAAGAACTGAGATTGTAATTATAATAAGAAATTCTTAGTGTTATTTCTTACGAGAGAAGTGGAGGATAGTGATTTATAAATCTTGCTGGCACATAATCAACTGAGTTATTAGAATTAGTAATTACATATCTTTTCTTTGAAGCTAAGATTGGATCTTAGTTAAGAGTTTGTTTAATGGGGTGATAAAGTGATTAAAAAGTCTAATGTGAACCACTTGATACATCAAAATTTGGCTATCAAGGATTAATATTTAGATTAGTCTGTCTAATGAAATTGTGTTGGACGCATAAGATTTTGAAATGAAATACCAGTTCAGGAAATAATTTTAGGCAAGAATTAGTTTGAAGATCTCATGGATCTCTTTATGTTGGTTATACAGGCAATTCCATATCGTATTGAGGTATACGAGAAGATTATGGATTGTGTGATGTGATGAATATAATGTTAAATTTATAAAAAGATATGTGAGTTATCTAGTAAATTGAAACTATATAATAAAAAAATCTGAAAGGTTAAGTAAATTCTTATCATAATCGATGATAAACGGATAACATAACTGGTAATTATGTAATGGAATTGATTAGACTTTGGCATCAACACAATATAATTGAAGTTGTAGTAGATAGATTAACCGAAGAATGTAGACTCTTATCAGTGAGGTTATATTATTCTTTTAAAGGATTAAGCAAGATATATGTATTTGAGATGTGAGATGATATGGTGTTTCAGTATTTGATTCCCTGGACAGAGATCCAATACTTACTTCCAGCGGTGGAAGAGGTTATTGATATAGCTGAAAACCATTCTCAATCTCAATACATAATATTTTCTTTGTGTTGACAAAGAAACTGAGCTACTAATTCTGGTTTTAAAGAATAAAAGTTTTGAACTTGTGTCTCATAATGTTTAACCACTGAAAGAAAACAAATTCTTTTATGTGAGCTCTTTGATAATAAAGATAATCGGGTGGATTACATCATCGAATGATGAATATGAATATACTCAATTTTTTATATAATGAGATATATAACTAAGATTGGAGTATAGTTTTTGCAGAAAATGAAATAATAAGAGCTACACAGAGAGGGTATAACTGATTGAGTGATTTATAACTACAACTAGTGAAGATAAAGATGTTGAGGAGTCAAATATCATATATGGTTGGAGAACTCAAAAGTCAATTTTGTTGTACTTTTGAAAGTTTCATCTATAAAAAGACTTTGTAGATTTGGATTACAATAATGTAGTTTTAAAATGAAAAGATCACTTAAGAACGGGAGTTATACATGGAAGAGCAATTTACATTTCTTTTCGGAACTACGATAACTTGTATGTTTCCTTTAATTTCAGGATGAAATTGTCTTAAATTGTGGGTCAAGGGTGACGCATACGAGTCGTGGGGTAGCGTGTGCGCCCGAATGTACTCCTTGGCACGTACGATGAAATTATAAACGCACGAATATATATATATATATATATATTTGTGTATATATATTTATATAATTCTATCTATAAATATATATTGAAAATAAACAATTAATTAATAATTAGTGGGCGCTTAGTGACACGTGAGTTAAGGGTGACACACGTGGGACGTACAATAATGTGCACACTCACGGTCATTATTGGCGCACGCGATGAATTTATGGGCGCGAAAATACATAGGTGAATATATATTTATATATATTATATATAAATATATAAAGGAATCATAAAGTTTAAATAAAGTTAAAAGATATATAGATCCACCTCGAGATCGTGTTATGCTTGAGTCGAGAAGGTGAATATGTGGGACGTTGATTGTTGGAGAGATTTTTCATGCCTCGAAATGCGTGTGACCATACCTCAATGAAAATCAATGTGAATTTTAATTACATCCTGTGATCGACATCGAAATTTGTACCGCACGAATCTCGAGAAAAGTTTTATTTAAACAAAAACTTAAGTCGATGAAGAGGGTTATTGTGTTGGTTGGTAGCCACAAGTTCGGCCTTGAGATAGATAACACATACCTTGAGAAGGATTAAAATGAAAAGTGAAATATTAGATCTACCCTAAGATTCGTATTGCACGAATCTCAAGAAAATTTTGATTTATCTTCTTTATCACCGTCTTCTCTGTGCCACTGTAAATCGAAACAGAGAGAGAGAGAGAGAGAGAGAGAGAGAGAGAGAGATGGAGGGAAATCAAGAAGGAGAAATCAACCACGACGAAGGTGAGATTTTTGGATCGTTGTTGTAGTTGAGTTGTTTCGGGTTGTTGTTGTTGGATTGTTGATGGTGTGTTGTTAATGGTGGAGTGGGAAGTTTTGTTAAGGAGGGAGACGACTCTCTGAGTCATCTCCCATCCCAAATCAAGTTAGGGTTGGATCTCCAACAAAAGGAAAAAAAACCAGAGCAGAACGAATTGCTTTGTTGGGAGAGGAAGAAGAAGGGTCTAGCCCGGTTCAATTCTAAACCATAAACCCAAATAAAAAAAAAGAAAATAAGGGGAAAATAAATAAAATCCAGAAAATTAAGGAAAGTTTTTTGAAAAAAATAATATTTTGATAAAATAAATAGAAATTGATGAATTTATATGGAAAATGAAAAAAATTTGGGATTTATGCGAGTTTTATACCAGGTTTTTCCTCGAAAAACATAAAATGGTCACGTTGGCATAAGAATTGATAATTTGGTTCCGAATTTGAATAAGACCGATTTAGGGGTTCTAAATAATAAATACTGGACCCAAATTGATGATAATCGGTTTAATTTAGGTTATTAAATGATGGGAAAGATGTATGGATCTTGAGGAGCGTGTAAGTTAGTATAAAGTTAGAAAAGCTTGGTACAGGTAAGTGGAACTCGTATTCTTATCAATTATGCATAGTAAAATTGTTATATTTAGTGCATGTAGCTTATGGATTAGGAAATGGGGCAATGTACTGTGACTTGAATGCGCTATTGAATTGTTTTATGAGAAATTATTCGGAAAGGGGCACGACGGGCGAATCGGACTGGAGTGCGATGATGAAGGTAATTGGTTAGATACCCATACTTTCCCTTCAGCAACCTTGAGGTACTTGGTTGTTGATTTCTATTGTTTTATATCGAAAAGTGAACTCAAAGAGGGGATGCAACGAGGGAATCGACTAAGGTTATCGACCGAGGTATTGGGAGGCCAACCAATTCCCTTCCCTCAGATTCATGGGGCTAACCGATTGCCACTTTCCATTTAAGAGTGGGTAGCTATGTTTTACCTCGATACACCATAAAATCATAGACGTATGATTATGTGGGTCGTAGTCTTGGGTGACAAAAGTCTACAACTCTTCTTTTGAATTCAAAACAAATAAAAGAAAAAATAAATAAGTCATGGGTACAGTTGCAATTGACCATTGCACTTGCATTTCGTTATAAATTATTTATATTATTTTCTATGGATTAATAGATATGCTTGGGTTTCATATTGCTATTTATTGATTCATTGATATTTAGATGATATTTGATATATTTACGAGCATCACTTATCGAGCAAGTTGAAAAGCTCATTTCTCGATTAATATTTCAGGTTGTCGATGCACACTTCGACTTAAGAACTGAGAATATAATGAGTCAATGGTCTTCTCTACAGTGAATTGATTTCCCAACTGTTTGTATATTGTATTGAATTACAATTTTGTAATAAACGGGGCGAGGAAATGGTTTTATAATCGAGGTTTTTATCGGTTTTAGGTATATATTATGGTTTATCGAAAAAGTTATTAATTTCCGCTGCATTTTAATTAATTATTCGATATAAGATATATTGTAATTGTGATTATCAGGTATAAAAGACGATTGTACTGTTACTTTAATTGAGTCCGACTGGTGTACAAGGGTTTAATTAGAGTTTCAGGTCGGGCATCGCCCTATTAGAATAGGGGATGCTATAGATGTCACCCAAGTTATGCTTGCCAAAAACCTTGAGACTCATTTCCCGTGTGCTGCACAAGATAATGGAAAAATCTCGACCACCCTAGAAGTCTCCCATATGTCAGCCGGACCTCTATCATAAAATGGCCATAGATACAAAAGTTGCTTTCATATTTCAAGAAATAACTTGGTTTGAGAATCCAACAAAGTAATTGCATATTTAATGCCACAATGGAAATAAATTTATAACATTATGTAACACCTACCTAATAGCATGCCATTTCACTGACCACATGTATTGACAATCAAAATGATATAACACATGATTTGAAGTCAATGAAATTATTTAATCAACAATCTATACCACGAAAGCAATCTTATGAAATGAGAAAAGACAATAAGTTATTGCATATGGAGTACAATAAAAAACCAGTCCAAATGAAAGAAAGTAAATATGTAAATATGAATGAAATGTAAATAAATATCTTAATCGATTTACTTACAATCACGCAATTTCCTAAGCTATTCCGGCCTCCCAACACCTCGTATCACGTATCCAAACTCTCGAGATTCTTCCTTAGGTTCCCGATATCAAATTAATCCAAATAAATTGGGTTTAGGAACCTTAACCCAAAACAACCCCTTAAAACTAAGCATATTGAAATTTTAGTCATGTATTGCAGCGCACTTTTAGGCATGAGATTTTTTAAATCTCAACTTCTTCCCTTATACAAAGGTTTTGGTCTCTAACTTACCTTTTCGAAAAGGTTTATTTTACGTAATTTCGATTTAAAACGAAAGTGATATCGCAATTTTACTAAACATAGCCTAAATTGGAACCTAATTTGACAAGTAATTAGAAATTCATTTTTCCCAATCTATAGTTTTAAAATTTGTGAGTTTTGGTCACAAGGTAGCTAACATAGCAAATAACAACATACTAAAAGATGAGCTCATTTGGATAAGTAATTAAGGAGTTATGCCATTTATAATTTTAGTTTTAAAAATCTAGTAATGCATTTAAGCACCTATTTATAAAGCACTTTTGGACATGAAGATATTTGAACTACAAAATGTCAGTAGGACAAATATGTTCCTCTTTAAGTTAGTTCTCAAATGCCACCAGATTGGGTTCATTTCGTTTTAAAATGATCAAGTTATGACTAAATTATATAGGTTGGTTCATAATACAACAAGCAAAATTTTCATTTTGGAATGAAAACTTCAAAAATTCATATATTTTTGTTGTCAAAGCCAAATTAAGAACTTTTTAATAGCTGGATTATTAGCTTGAAATAAGGAACCCAAATATATCAATAAATTTCAAAGGCTTGATCATCTATCCTCTGAAAATGGCCAAAAACCAAAACTAATTTCAAACTTAAATAGAGATATGTGTACCTAATTTGATGAACACCTAACTCGATTGACACCTCCTACTCCAAACCCATTGATTTGTCCTTGATCTTCTCTAATTTCCATTCTTCTCGAGCGATCTTTTCTTCTCTCCTAAGCAAGCTTACTCACCTCCTAAGTTATTGAAATGAAGTTGGTTTGATTACATGAGTTAATCTCTAGTTTTTTTATATGAAATGGATATAGTTGATTAATATCCATTGATTCTCATACGCACACGTATTTAGAGTCCTATCTAATGATGTACATATTGACATATTTTCCACTAAATCAATCTAAGTAACACCCATGTGTAACTCACTTAGTGTCTAGATGTGTCAATATGTATCTCTTTGATCATCACATGGCTATTGTTTTAACTTGCTAACTAAGGTACATTAAATGTATAATCAACCATAGCCATATTTAAATCACTATTTAAGTTACATTAAGCCTAAATAAACTTACCATTATCACTCTCTACCTCGGTCCCATGCCGGCACGCATATCGAGGTGCGTCTCCACTTACTTCTCGATACCTATACACAAATAGGAGTAACTTAGTAATCTACACATATACAATACACTAGGCATACATCACAACAAATATAACATATACCTCGGCCCTCTCACCTCGGTTACGACATGTATCTCGATGCGGGTCTCATGTCATGGATCACTGATCCTAATTAAGAGATTGAATTAGGATTTCGAATCTCGGGTCGTGACAATTCTTCATAACTAATGAAAATTTCATCATTGAAATTAAACTTAAACTAAAATTATACCTGCTCGAAAAGGTACGAGAATTTATCTCGCACATAGTTTTCTCGCTCCCAAGCGAGCTTCGAATCTCCATGGAATTGCCACTTAACTAACACCTTCGAATATACTTGCCTCTCAACTATTGTACCCTCCGGTCTAGTACGTGTATTGGCTGCTCCTCATAAGACACATCCTCGCTCAGGTTAATATGACTTAAGTCTATTGCCAATTTCTCGCCTGCCTTCTACTTGGCTAGTCGAAACATATAAATATGGAATACTGGATGAATCCCCAACATCTATGGAAGCAACTCAAGCTCATAAGAAACCTTTCCAATTTCTTGATCTTGAAATGTCCGATGAATCTCGGTGTTAACTTGCCTTTCAAATTTAATCTGTAAAAACCATTTCAAAGAGAAATATTTAGATACACAAACGCTCCCTCGTCATACGTGAAATCGTTGCGATACATGTTTGCATACTTTTTCTACTTGACGAATATGCCATACCTTTTTCGTGTGATCAACAACAACTTTAGTCCATACAATGTCCCGATCCTCTGGCTTAACCCAACAAGATGGTGAACGACACGGCCTGCCATATAAAGCCTCGAATGATGCAATCTCAATGCTAGCCTGATAATTGTTGTTGTATGCAAACTCACACAACGGTAGGTACTTCTCCTATGATTTGACAAACTCTAGTACACAAGCCATGTGCATATCCTCAAGAGTTTGAATCAACCTCTTTGTCTACCCATCAGTTTAAAGGTGAAAGGTTGTACTAAACCACAGACACGTATCATACTGTTCTTACATACTCTGCGACATCTTGAATGTATACATAACATCTCTATCTGACGTGATAGTCAAAGGTACCTCATGCAGCCTAATAATCTCTTTCTCAAACAATACACTCAATCGGTCAAATGTGTAGTGAGCCGCAACTGGTATGAAATGGATATATTTCGTCAATCTGTCCACAATCACCCACATAGAATCATGTCGACGAATAGTCTTCGGTAATCCTCTAACAAAATACATGGTTGTGATTTCCCGCTTCCATCGTGGAATGGAAAGCGACTGTAACAATCCTACAGGTCTGTGATGCTCAGCCTTCACCCTTTGACAGATTCCATAGTTTTATAAACTTCAATATGTCTACTTTCATCACAGGCCACCAAAAATGTCTATTTATGGCATGGTACATCTTGGTCCTACTTTGATGAATAGTGAATTGGAAATGGTGTGAATCCTGAATAATTTCATCTCTCAGCTCGCCACCGCCGGTATCCATAATCTGCCTCTAAATCTCAGACATTGATCCATCGTCTCCGTCCAATCAGTATAATCAGTACTCTGGGCTAACTCACTGAATCTCGAATATAGAATGTCGGTTCTCTGACCCTTTGACACTCTCTATGTAGACATGGTATGAAGCCTCATTTATGCACAAATCATCACCCGAGTGTTAGTAAGAATATCCGACTGAGTCATCATCACCACTGCCTCAAGTAATCCATACTCATGCATTATATGACATATAACAACATCGACATCTCCAGTCGGTATCATACTCAACGCATTAGCAACTACATTAGCTTTTCCCATGATACTCTAGAGAAAAGTCGTAATCCTTCAGAACTCTAACCATCGTCGTTGTCTCATGTTTAACACTTTCTGTGTGAAGAGGTATTTCAAACTCTTATGATTCGTGTAGAATGTGAACCTCTCTTCATACAAATGATGTCTCCATATCTTCAAAGTAAATACTACCGCTACCAACTCTAAGTCATGAGTGGGATAATTTTTCTCATTTATCTTCAGCTGTCTAGATGTATAAGCCACCGTGCCTTTGTCTTGCATCAATACATAACCTAGAACCGTATAAAAACATATGTATATACCAAGAATCCCTGTCTAGCCTCTGGCAATATAAATATTGGTGCGGTAGTCAACAATTTCTTCAACCGAGCAAATACCTCATCGCATTCCTCAGACTAATCATACACGAGGTCTTTTTGAGTCAATTTGGTAATCGGTGAAGCGATCTGCAAGAAATCCTTTATGAAACTACAGTAATACCCTACTAATCCTAGAAAACTCATGATCTCTCGTAACTAACATCAATGCTAGCCAATCCATAATAGCCTGAATCTTGGCCGGATCTATAACGTTGCCTGCTGCTCTAAAATGTCCAAAAACTTGACCTTTGACAGCTAAAATTCACACTTTCGAACTTGGCGTAGAGTCGATGCTCCCTCAAAGTCTACAACGTCTCCTTGAGGTGTTGCTCGTGATCCTCTTGAGTCCTCGAGTATATCAATATATCATCGATGAAAGCTATCACAAAATGGTCAAGAAATGGTCTCATTACCCTGTGCATCAAATCCATAAATATGGTTGGAGAATTAGTCAAACCAAATAGCATGACCGTAAATTGATAGTGTTCATATCTCGTACTGATCGTTGTCTTGGACCTATCTTCATCCCTGATCCTAAGGTGATGATACCCTAATTGCAGGTATATTTCGGAGGAATATTGCGCTCCTTTCAATTGATCAAATAGGTCATTAATCCATGGTAATGGATACATGTTTCTGACCGTGACCTTGTTCAACTGTCTGTAGTTGATACACAACCTCAAATTACCATTATTTTCTTCACAAATAGGACCGATGGTCCCCATGGCGACATATAAGGTGTTATGAATCCCTTTCGTCCCAAATCATGTAGCTAACTCCTCAACTCTTCCAACTCTCTTGGAGCCATGTAGTATGGTGGTGTAGATTTAGGTCCAGTGTCTGGTACCAACTTAATAATAAAATCTATCTCTTTCAGTGGTGGTAGACTAGGTAAGTCCTCTGGAAACACGTCCGAAACTCACATATAATCGAAATCTCCTCAAGTTTGGGTATCTGAATCTCTACTACTGTGTATAATAATACTAAAGTCTTCTTCTCTCCACTAGTCGCAAGTCGACCTCTAGTGTCATCAACTCTCGATATACTACCACTATACGTGAATATATGACACCATGGGATCTCAAATATTACTATCTTACTGAAACAATCGATATGAGCGTGATATGCTGCTAACCAATCCATCCCTAACAATGCATCAAAATCTTAGAACTCGAGAACCCTGAAGTTTGTAGGTAACTCTACCATACCTATCTCTACTGGACTTCCCTCAATAAGACAATTAGGGTAAACCCTATCCCCGGCTATGATACTCAAAATCAAATATAAGCTAACTCTAACTGGCGTCAACCCTAAGATGCCTTTCATGTGACCATAAATGAAAGATATTGTAGAACCCGAATAAAACAATAGAGATAAACTTCTAGCATAAATGGAACCCATACCTTCAATGAGTCCTCGTGTAGCATTGGCATCAGGCCGTGCTACCATGTGAACAACCTCTCGTCTCTATGGTGGAACCACGGCTACTGGTTGTAGACAATCTTTAATCATGTGCTCAACCTGACTACACCTATAGTAAGTGACTGACCTATGCTAAACCTAAACTTGATCCTGGGCCAATGTTTGTCTTTGTCCTTGTCGGGAACTATTTCGACCTCTCCATCTACCTTTGCCTCAGCCTCTACCACCCTGCTGCTGCTAACGTGGCGCTGGTGGTGATAGTAGAGCAAGCAAAGTAGTAGGAGCTTGCAATGCAGGTTTCAATAATAATGGCAAAGGAGGTCTACCAACGCTGGTGGTTCTAGTAGAGCAGGCAAAGTAGTAGGAGCTTGCAATGCAGGTCTCAATAATAATGGCAAAGAAGGTCTACCAATTATAGTCTGCAATGGTGTAGGAGATGATACGTAGGACACAACTGAAGAGAATGTGTCTGATCCCTGAGAACCTCGCTCCCATCTCCTCAGTCCCTAAGTCGTCTGTCTCCTCCTCTCATACTCCGCAACCTGATCAGGTGTCAACTCTAGTACTAACGGTGTCTCATCGGTAACTCTGCCCATATAGTAGGTCTTGCGAGAAAGTGGACGCTCGTAAATCTCAACCAAAGTCCTGACACATGAACTAACCATGTAAAATCATATATCTAGCATTAGTCCATCTCCAAAGTGGTGCAAATCCTCCGAATCATCTCTCACTAGATCCTCAATAAACTGTTGCATCCTTTAACCCGATTAGGGCGATACCCGGCCAGAAACCCTAATTAAGCCCAAATTACCCTTACCAGACTTAACTAGAAGGAGCAGCCTTACCACCTTCACCTGATAAGTACTACTGTATATCAATTATCGATTAAAACAAATACGGTATGCAGCGGAAATTTAAAACTTTTTTATGATCAAAATAAGATATACAATATTTAAACAAAACCATAATAAACCATCGGTTATACAATTCAACCATCCCATGTAATATTACAAAATCGTAATTCAATACAATATATAAGACCATCGAAATCATGAAATGAAAGAAGTTCAAGACTCCTACAACTTCTCCATCCAGTAGTCATAGCACTCGTCTGATGTACCTGAAATCGTTAATTGAGGTGAGCGCTCCAACTTGCTCAGTAAGTAGGGATTCGCATAATCATCAACATTCCATATAATATTCAAATGAAACATGCAATAACAACATGAAACATTAATATCTAACAAGAATATGGAAAAGATATAGTTAAATAGATAAACAGATGCAAACAAATGTTTTGGATTAGTACATTGTAATCCCCATTATTTTATAAAAACTAGGGTCGATTACTCACCAACGCCATTAGTGCGATTGCTAGACCAATACATTGCGCATATGTGCTATATAGACTATCCACTAATTCTCGATGGTTCTATCCTAAGCCCCCTAGTGTGTATATAATTCATACAACCTATCGAATTGAGCAGGAGTTATATATAGGCCGGGAAGGGAACCCATCTCCAATAAACCTATTCTCAAAACCAAAAGTTATAGCATGGTCATATTACACACCGTTTTCCATTTCTTGAAAACCACCATAATGTACATAATCCCCATTCCATTCCAGCAACTACATGAGCTAAATATACTACATAGCTAAGCAATATTTATAAATAAGTGAATCCGTACTTACCCCGGGTTTAGTCCACATTACCCAAACTCCTAACCTTTCGGTCCTCGCTCATTTCCTCGATGTTCCTCAACCTATCATCAACCATTTGGGGTCAAAATAGGTCCATTATAATCTATTAGGAACTCCTAAATCAGTCCCTAAGCCCCTCAGTCAAATTTCATGAAAATACAACTCTATTGTTGTTTTTGGCCCAAGATTAACGCGCTAATAGGCAGGATTAGCGCGCTAATCTCTACCTGCACACACTATTCGTCCTACCAAGCACCATAAGCGCGCTAATTGCAGATCTAGCGCGTAATCACGCTAGACCAGCAACAAAGACGTTCTTCACATAGAAATCTAATCCAAAACCCCTCGAAATCATCCCAACAACAATAAATTCATCCATTACAGCTCAAAAACATCAAATATGAGGAGATATACTATATTAGAACCATAAACAACTCAAATTACTTCGATTCCTATCATCACCTCCAATTTAAACTTTGATTATCATCAAAACTAAAAACAACTATGTGTTCCTCTCGAGCCGTTCTATTGATTAAGCTCCTCAACTTGATTCGAATCGGCTCCCAAAATGACCTCCCGTCGCTCCAACATCCCTCCGAACCCTCATTTTCCTCTGCTGATCAATTTGAATGAGTTGATAAACATCAACTTTTGTTTATATATATAGATTCCTTGAGATATGCGTTATGTCATCTTGACACTAATCAAATGATATATATTTTCTATTTTCTTAATTTTCTAATATATATTCATATATATCCTTATATATATTTCGTGTTTATCGCCTCTGATAAACCCGCCGGACACGCCTACGTGTAGCTACGAATGTGCATATCCTCGCCACGTTTCCATCGTCGCTTATAAGGTACCGGTAATTCATGATTTATAGTGTATTGATCCCGTATAGGCTTGTATATACCATATTAATATACACAAACTATTTACATTTTAGTTTTGCAAACCAAAAAAACACCATACATCATGCAAATGTACGCACACACTAATCGAGGTAAGCCGAGCTTAATCACGAGCCTAACTCGGATTAATTAGGGCTTGGATTAACATTAATCACCAACTTAAGGTAACAAGTCGTTACAAAACTGCCTCAGATAGGTGTATCTGTCTCCATAGCTCATCACCAACTCATCAACTCCCTGTCTCAGATTCACAAATTCCTTCCTCAACCTCTTCATCACTACAGGCGGAAAGTAATGCTGATAAAACTTCTTCTTGAAGGCATCGCAAAATTCAAACTCTCCCTCAGAAGCTATCGTCGCACGCCACCAAACATCGACGTCTCTTTGTAGCTTGTATGATGAAATCTCAACTCGGAGTTCGTCCTCAATCCTCAAGACTTTGTGCAACTTCTCCTGAGACATTTTCCACTTCTCAATCTTCTCAAAGTCTCGCTGACCATCAAAGTAAACTGACTTTAGTCTGATGAAATCCTTCACCAACTGAACCTTTGCTGTCGAGCTAGAATATGGAGGTATGAAAAATGGTATACAAACTGTCTTTATGGCAAGAGCTGTCACTACCGGTATAGTTTGTACTATCGGCCCTGTTGTCGATAATGTGGGAATAGTTATAGTAGTAAGGGCTAGTGTCTGTGCTGGTGAAGCAAAATGTGACGTCATTATGGCAATGAACTTCACCAACTACTGTCCCTAAGCAGCTACTTTGTCAGATGGCTTCCGAAAATCATCAGCTGATGGAATAGGAAGTTGGCTGCCATTAGCACCTACATCCCCATATCACGTGAATCGGACATCGGTGTCTGCAAGTTGATAACGAACTCGAATCTGCTACTACTTAGATAACACATATATATACATATAGAAAACTAACATGTACATATAAAAAATATCCCATCTCACTTTCACTCACTTCCCAACTAATGATTTCTAAGAAATGATCATCTAGTTTTCCACTGCTAAAATTCATGTTTTAAGGTTTAAATTTTATTTGTTTCTTACTAGGAAAGTTAAGCCTTTTACTTACTACAAACTGTAGCTCTGATACCACTAGTAATGACCCCTTCTCAAATTAGGGCATTGCCCGGCCTAATCCCATCATTAAGCCCTTATCTCACTATATAGGACTAACAAAAAATTAGTCAACCTTTCAAAAACCTCATTACTTACCCATTATTTTTCAAATAGACATTCACTTATCTTATGTCAATTCATAAATCAGAGTTATTTAAAATTTTACTTACTTAAAAACTTATTCAGCAGAAGTCTTAACAAATTAGCTTTAATGTTATACCCAACAATTATGGAAAAACAAGGTAAATAAAGACACATGCATGTTTACATATATATAACAAACAACGATAATATATCATCATGTGTCTAGTCAAGGTACTAGTCTCTCAAGCCATAATATACAACCCCAAAAGTATATGAAATACATATAAAAGTAATACATCAAATTTAAAACAGATAAAATATGATGTAGTAGCACTCTACTGGCTCAAAGGTAGTCATCGATCTTCTTTTTGCCTGGCCCGCTACTCGATCGATCTGTATCCACCGTCATAAAAAGGATGGTGAGTGCAAGAATGTAGAAAGTAACACTAAGAGACATTTGTTCACATTCCCAAATATGCAACAAGTATCTAAAAGCATGATGATAGCAACTATGCCGAAAAGAGAACATGCAAAGAGATACTTAAGTTAAACAAAATGAAACTGACACTCGACTAACTAGTAATGACCTAGGGCCGGTCAACCGTGATCTTCATCACATCAGACTTTCCACTATATAAGGATGGAGCTGAGCTCTACATCAATGTGAAGGTCCGATGAGTGCTCTTTGCCTTTATAATCTTTCGCTGGTGCCAGTCACCTGCGATATATACTTGACAGCAACCCTGGGTCCTATACTCCGTGATGTCAACTAAGTTATAGTTGCCAACAACCCCATGACTCATTTCCCATGCATTGCACAAGATAATGGAGAGATCCCGATCATCCCTAAAGTTTAGTGACCCCGTATGTCAGCCGAAACTTCTATCATAAAATTATCCTAGATACAAGAACTACTTTCATATTTCAAGGGATAACATGGTTTGAGAATCCAATAAAGTAATTGCATACTTAATGCACAATGGAAATGGATTCACAACATTATGTAACACCTACCTAATAGCATGTTATTTCACTGACCACATGTATTAACAATCAAAATGACACAACACATGATTTGGAGTCAATAAAATCATTTAATCAACAATCTATACCATGAAAGCAATCTCATGAAATGAGAAAGGAGAATAAGTCATGGCATAAGGAGTATAATGACAAATCAGTCCAAATGGCTGGAAGTAAACAAGTAAATAGGAATGAGATGTAAATAAATATCTCAATCAGTTTACTTACAATCCATGCAATTTCCTAAACAATTCGGCCACACAACACCTCGTATCACATATTCAAACTCTCAAGACTATTCCATAGGTTCCCGATATCAAACAAATCTAAATATATTGGGTTTAGGTCATGTCAAATAGGTTTAGAAACCTTAACCCAAAACAACCCCTTAAGACTAAACAATATTGAAATTTTAGTCCTATATTACAACGCACTTTTAGGCCCAAAATTGTCCAAATCTCAACGTCTTCCCTTGTACAGAGTTTTTGGTATCTAAATTACCTTTTCTAAAAGGTTTGGTTTGCATTATTTTGATTTAAAATGAAAGTGATCTCACAATTTTACTAAACACAGCTCAAATAGAAACTTAATCTAAAAAAAGTAGACTTAGAAAATTCATTACTCTCAATCTAAAATTCTAAAATTTGTGAATTTTGGTCATAAGCTAGCTAACATAACAAAAATAACATAGCTCATTTGGACGCGTAATTAAGGAGTTATGCCATTTATAAATTTAGTTTCAAAAATTTGGTAATACATTTAATCACCTATTTGTATAACACTTTTGGACATGAATATATTTGAACTGAAAAATTCCAGCATGACAAAGTTGTACCTCTTTGAGTTAGCTTTCAAATGCCATAAGATTGGGTTAATCTCGATTTAAAATGAGCAAGTTATGACCAAATCACATTGATTGGTTTATAATACAACAAGCATAATTTCCACTTTGTACTTAGAAACTCAAAAATTCATATATTTTTTTATGATAAAACCGAATTAAGAACTTCTTAATAGATGAATTATCAGCTTGAAATGAGGAACACCTAGCTTGATCAAGCTTAAATAGAGAGATGTGTACCTAGTTTGATAAACACCTAGCTTGATCAACACCTCATACTCTAAACCCATTTATTTTTCTTTGATCTTCTATAATTTCCCTTTTCTCCATTAATCTTTTCTTTTCTCCTAAGCAAGCTTATTTAGCTCCTAAGTTATTGAAATGAAGTTGATTTGATTACATGAGTTGATCTTTAGCTTTTTATATGAAATTGATATGGTTGATTAATAATTATTGATTCTCTATGTGCACACGTATATCAAAACCTATCTAATGATGTACATATTGACACATTTCCCACTTAATGTAAGTAACACCTATATGTAACTCACTTGATGTCTAGATGTGTCAAATACGTATCTTTATGATCATCACATAACTATTGTTTTAACTTGCTAACTTAAGTACATTAAATGTATAATCAAATGTAACCACATTTAAATCATTATTTAAGTTAAATTAAGCCTAAATAAACTTACAACTATCGCTCTCTACCCCTGATCCCATGTTGACACGCATCTCGAGGCTCGTCTCCACTCACATCTTCAGCTCTAATTCTGAGCTGATGATAGCCTTATCGCAAATCAGTCTTGGAGAACCACTGAGCTATCATTAGCTGATCAAACAAATCATTAATGCGAGGAAGCGAATACTTGTTCTTCACAGTCACCCGATTCAGCTGCCTATAGTCGATGCACAATCTCAGGCTGTCGTCTTTCTTCTTCACAAATAAGACTGGCATGCCCCATGGTGACATGCTCGGGTGAATGAACCCTAACTCCAACTGAGTCCTCGGTTCTTCCAACTCTCCAGGACCCATCCTATACGACAATATAGAAATAGGCCCCATGGACTAAGTCGATGATGAAGTCTATCCCTTGCGGTGGTGGTAATCCTAGTAGATCCTCCGAAAATACATCGGTGAACTCGCATACTACTGGCACATCTCCAATACAGATCTCCAATCTCTCTGCAGTACTCATGACACTCGTAAGTGTCTCAGTCTCACTACTATTGGTTATCATTCCTCTGGTGATCGAAAGTAAAGCAGTGTCACTTGAAAATTGATCTTCATTCCATCAAACAATGGAACCGTAACTGACTTGCCATAGCAATCAATATGAGCATGATACGCACCCAACCAGTCCATACCAAGCAAAACATCAAACTTAAGAAACTCTAATACTCTCAAATTTACAGGCAAATCATGACTTTATATCTCTACCGAACAATCGACACACAATAAGTTTGGGTACATCTTATCCATAACAGTTGTGCTAAGGATCAAGGGTCTACTAAGCCTAGTGGGTCTCAACCCTAATGCATCTACCATGCACCCAGAAATAAATGAAATAATCAAACCATAATAAAAAAATGGTATGCATCAAAGTACCGCAAATCAAAATCATACCCTCAGTGAGATTACGGGAAGCTCCCTGATCTGACTCAACAACAACATGGACTATCTCCCTCGGCTGATGATGATGCTACGTTTGCATTCCACATAGCTATAAACACGGACTTTGAAGATGACCTAACCGACCTATCTGACCGCATTTGAAGCATGTACGTTGCTCTTTCGATTTAGACCCTTGTGCCTAACCCTATCCACGTCCCTATGCGGGTCTCTGACTCTGTGTTTATGCCCGTGCCTGTGCTGTCCAGTCCTCTATATCTATCCACTGCCTCTACCTACATCCCTATTCTCAGAATGCTGCCTTTATGGCTACCGCACGGATCGAGTAGCCTCTGATGGTCGGCTAGCAAAACTCGGTGCTAGTACAGGTGGAACATGAGTGGTTTGAGTAGGTCGTGATGGTTTGCAAAGGACTCAACACTCTGGGCTCTACTATATCTAAAGCCATGTCCGTTCTTCTTCCTTTCCCGTCCCTATCGGATCGGCGGTTTGATTGTGTCTCCAGTCGAGTAGGTCTAGCCTCCTTAGGATGCGTACGCAAATAAACTTCCCTGGCTAAGCTCCTCTCATAAGCCCTCTGTAATGTATCTGACTCAGTGGAGACAATGACACATCCAATCTCGGGTAGCAATCCTTAGTGAAGTAATACACCTGATCAGCGCGGAATCTACCACACCTCCGACATATGTAAGTATGTAAATATTGTCCCAAATAGCTCATGACGGACTCATCAGCATACTGTCTTAAGGTGGTGAACTCATTCCTCTTCTCCTTCAGTACAGTAGGAGGAAAATACTTCAAATTAAACTGCCTCTTGAAGTCTTCATAGTCCACAAGTCATCTGCCTCTCCCAGAAGCATCGATGAAGAAATAGAGGCTCTCATGTGAACCTCAGTAGCAATGATATTGTGCACCTTATCATGGCTCTTTAAGAACTTCTCTACAGCCACCAAATTTGTACCACCATAAAACTTCATAGGATTATGCCTCTTAAACTCTTATAACTGTTTAGCCTCTGCAGTCGCCTTAGTTTCCTTCTCTCCTGATGTAGAAGGCACTATCTTAGTCTATACATGAGGTAAAATAGTAGTCTCTGGTACGGCTGCGATAAAAGTAGTAGTCGTAGAAGTAGTCGCTAAAATTTGTGTAGCCATGTCCTGAGTAGCGGGCAATGTCGATGAAGCTGGCGGTGAAGGTGTAGCCGTAGTCGGTGCCCCAAATATCCTTAGAATCTCCTCCAATCACAGATCCTTAGACGCGACTCTCTCTGACAGAGTATGAAACTCCTCAGCACTCGCGAATAGAGGACTCGTAGCCCAACTATCATCACTAGGTCCGATCTGATCCGTCATCGCAATCTACAATAGAAGCGAATCCCCAAATTAGTGAATAATTACCGATATAGTATATTACAACACAACAAATATAACATATAAAACAAGTTTTACTTTTTCCCAACTCTCCTCACTTTCCAACAAAAATTCTAAGTCAGGATCATAGGATTCCACTTCTAGGTTCCCATCGTTTCCTATCTTTAAATTTTATTTATGTCTTATGATGGATATATTTGTAAGGGTCTCTGATACCAACTGTGACGACCCTAACTCCCTATAAAATTGGGCCCCGCCTGGCCTAAACCCACATAGACCCTCGAGTCGTTCCTCACGAAGTCAACGCAGGCCTAATCAGCCTCCTATAGTTACTTTCTCATTAAATTTATATTTTAATGTTCGAGTTATTATATTATGTCTTTTATAGAATAGTTTGTAGAAAACTTAAGACAAGGTTAAATAACTCAGATTAAATAAAGGTAGAACAACCTATAGTGAGGAACCCTGAAATCAACGGATAAAAATGCATATCTGGTGACCAACAATATACAAAATGATAATACATGATATCCCATCTCACTCGATCCCAATATGTCCCAGTGTAATAAAAAATAGTAGAAATAATAATTACAACAAAAAATGCAAAACATATTATTGTGTAAAGGAACGAATTGCTCAAAAGTCCTCAAAGGAAGTCACCAATCATCGATCATTTCTTTTTGCTTGTCTATGTTCAATCTGCACCTACCGTCACAAACTAGACGATGAGTACAGTAAAGTAGAAAGTAATAACCAGAATGATATAAATAGTAATTCATGAAACATTTAAAAATAGCCCTAATATCATGCGGGTATTTACAGACAGATAAAAAGAAAGAAAGTGCATGATAAACAGACTGACAGATATTCACGACGAAAATGAGTGCCTAGGAATTAAAAGAGGCAGACTAAGTAGTCTTAAATCCACAACAATCCACAACAATCTACAACAATCTCGTACTTATGAAGAATTCACGTTTGGTTGGGTAGCTGCACCATCGCAGGTAGTGTTCACGTTTGCCCAACTAGCTATAATCCCATAGGGACACACTTAGGCCATAGACACTTAACCAAGGCATGAAGAATAGAATTCCAGAAAAACATTTATCAATAAAGACAATAATTACAAATATGAATTATTATGCATTCCCTTAACTAGTTTACTTACAAACTTCGGACCCATGTTATCCCGCCCTCACGGCTCGAACACGCTCCCCAAAACGAACAACTGAACTCCCGAGACCTCCCCTTAAGTTCCTGAGGACCTATAACATGTTTTAGACCGAGTTATAATGTTTTGGAGATTTTGGAGAATTTCATATTTTTGTGCTGCCAAGGCAATTAGTGCGCTAATTCTGACATCAGCGCTCTACTCGAATATCTAACGCGCTAATCAATATTAGCGCACTAAATTGCCTACCTAGTGCGCTATGTGTAGCAGAAACCAGAATTCTACATTTCGAATTTTGAGTTTTCTCTACATATAGGCCATGTTGATGCCTTAGGGACCCCTTATACACATTATCAGAGGTCTCTAACATCAATCACAACACAAAACAACACCCCATAACATCAAATTCGTGAATTCATTGAATTGACCAAGCTATGTTAATGGAATTATCTAGCTTGATGAACTTGATCTTCTTCTTCACCAACCTACTGATCTCTCCAAGCCACACTTTCTAATCTTCTTTTTCTTCTTCTCCTTGATCACTCCAGCAGCCTCTATTTTTCTCTAAATCAATGAGAATGAAAAGTGTGATCAAATGGTTGACTTATGTGGTTTTATGGATAAATTGATAAGGTTAAACCATGGCATTTGATCTTTTATGCACACATATCTCGAGACTCAACTAGTGGACCACTTTCATACACTTATCACCCAAGTCATGCTTAAGTGACTCCAATATATACTCATTTAGTCTCTAGATTGATAATACGTGTCTCGATGCACATCACATTGCCATTGATTTATTTCACTAACTTAGGCTTATTAATTGAATATTCAACATGCCCACATTAAAGCATATATACAACTATAATTAGTTCAAATTACAACTACCCATAAATCGCTACCTCGGTCTCACGTCTACACGCAACTCGAGGTACGTCCCCGCTCATGTCTCGACTCATCGAATGCCCCGAGTATACCTTACTCGCAAATTCGGCATGACAAATAAACATACACTTGGACATTAAAAAGTCACATTTGGGCATAAAAATAAATAATTCACACACTATAAAAAATAAAATTTACCTCGGTGTCGACTCCGGAGGTTTCAACAAGTACGTCAAGTCACGATAGTCCAACTAACGGTCCTGAAATGTGACATGTGGCACGTTTAAATTTGAGGGGCGTTACAACCAGGGACATTTCGTCCATGGTATATAAGGTGCATGGGTCGATTGGCCCCTGCTCAAATGTCCAGGGCCCAGTTTGGCCCTTGATGCATTGGGTAAGGACATACGTCCCTACCCAACGCATGGGCTACCAAGGGGCGTTGCCCTTGGGCGCCCTGCATCATAGGGCGGCGCCACCTTCTCCGGGCATCCTGCCCGGAGTGGCATCATGGACGCCCCTGCCGACTCCCTCGTCTACGGCGGCAACCCTATCGTCGCCTTTATCGGCGACGCTGATTGGTGCCGCACCCTATTAGAGTTTGTCTCTCTTACATTTTTTTAACCAACCGAAGTTTTCGATTAATCAAGAAGAAAGAAAAAGAACAATAAGGAAAATAATTGTACTTTCGAATACCACCACTTTGTATCACCAACACACCTTAATCTCCTTCCTCCCCATGTGGTTTAAGTTTTCAAACAAAAAGGGGCTTAGGGCTTACAATTTGATGTATATAGTGAGACTAGTTTAGTGTAGTGTTTGTGAAGTTACTAAATTGCCCTCAGGGCATGTCTTTTGGGTTTTGTGTCGTCAACATCCCCAATTTTAAAAAATTTTCATCCTCGAAAGTAAAAGTAAAGTACATCCTTAGCCCAATGAGTCTATTTGTAACGATTTCTTTTATGACCCATTTTTTTAATTGATGCAAATTCGCACCTGCAAAATTTATTTGTACCTTTCGTGAAATAAAATCTTACTCTGGACTCTAATTTCTTAATCGTATTATTTTCGTCTTGCAGGATGAAATTCATAAGGTCCATGTTGTATAGGCTCCAATAGAGTCATTATCATTAGCTACCTACTAAGTCCTTATATCCTCATGCATTTTTGGATATTCCTTTGTAATCTCCATTGAAGTCGCAATGAGCACTTAAGTCATCCAACCAGTACATAAAGATAACCATACTGAGATGTGATATGGTGCCTATCTATGTTGAAAAGCATATATTCCTATCTGGAAACAAATCCATACCGCCAACTGGTAGTAGGAACAAGGATAGCTATCTACTATGATATGAACACTAGCACACCATCTTTGTCATCATCTCGATTACACATATCAATTAACGACTCATCATGTCGTTGCGACTTATTTTAGAGGCTATAATTGAGCATACATAACATTCCTTTCTGGAATTATACCATAACATCATTATCACTACACGTTTATCGACGTTAATTTTTGTAGTTTCATGATTCAAGTCAACTCTTGACCAATGGTCCACCTCATAACTTCTCCGTCATATTTAACTATTTACTTACACAACAAGTTTCCATCCTTGGTAAGCCGTGGAATAATCATTATCGTCGCTATCCTTAAGTGGCTTTCGATACTCATTTTTATGTGTTTTATTACATTGTAATATTTGTTTCATACCAGAGTCTCCATTGTAATCACTCGATTTATGGAGACTTGTCGTATCGCATCTTCGTACTAATCAAGTCTCACAATCTTAGGTGACCATTTTAAATTCTTTGGCATTGTCGAGGTTCACATTTATTACATAATCGTCTCTTATTGCCCTCCCGAGCTAACTCCTAGATTTTATAGTTTATTTAGAACTTCTCTCACCGAGAAATCAATAGTAGTTTAACTTCCATGTTGTTTATAGAGAATATATAACTCATACCTTAGGTTTTGTCATTAAAGACCCGTAACTCACTACGATCCAATTGTTTTAAGTTCATAATTCACCCTCAACATTTCAATTTATGGCTTGTGTGTCAAACTACTATCGCACTTTTATTTTATTTTATTTTTTGGTACTCAGTAAGTAAAGTGTGCAACTGTGTACTTAGTACTTAGGCAAACACACTTGCACATCATGCCATTTAAAGCTTTAGTTCAATGGTATCCAAACTCACGTTTATACATGCTTCAGAATTTTTTGCAACGCTAAGTTGGTGGTTTCTATTTTTAAAATCACATTAAGCTCTCAAGCTTCCAAGTGTAAACGACATGTTCTGTTTAAAAATTCTTAACGGTGCCAAATTTAGAATATCTTATCTTCACCTAGAGATACATGTTTTATAACTAGCTTAATATGTCTTCTCATCTTTCCTAGTTATCGTATTGTTCGTTTTACACAATATGGACTTTATTGGGAGTCGATCCTAGCTTAGGATTCTCGATTTTAAATTGTCAACTTATCATTTGTTCGATCCTTTATCCTACCTAAAACTGCCTAGTTTGGTAGTCTAAGTTCTTACAATAACGTTCATTTTTATCGAGAAATTTTGAGTTAAATTTCACAAGCAATTATTATGATTTCTCGTGACATCACCATTTTGATTTGAGATTTTAAGTTCATGAAAAGGGTATTCTCTTGAAATCTTATGATTGCGAAAAGCTATCGTAGTTAATTTTCTCTCTCTTAGATTCATATTTTTTTCATACCACCTATTAACTTATTTGTTTCCCTATAGGTCGATCATACTTTAGGATCCCCAATTTTAATAATCGACTCATCATTGACTTAGGTTAGGTGATATTAGTTACATTATTTATTCCTCAACAGTATTTTCATTCAACTACCATTACAATCATATTAGGTCCCACTTTGTCTCAATAGTCGTTAGTTCACGTGTCCAGTCATAGAGATATTTTTTTCGTTGGGTATCCCAAATTTTAATGATTTATCTATCATTAAGTTCGTTATAATATCATTAACTGTGATGTACGCTTTTTAAAACATACTAATATGTCTCATAAATACGTTCGTTTAGGGCTTCCTTTAATTATTCAATCACGGTACCATCATTGCATACCCTTCATTCATTTCAAGATTAATTTATTAATTCTTTGGTATCCCAAACTTTATAAGTTCAATTCATTTCTACTTATGTTAGAAGAATTTGTTTGATGCATTGGTTGCCCTTGATTTGTATTATCTTAATCTTAGATTTTGAGTCCTTACAATTTCTACCTGGTAACGTTATCTTCACAAGTGGCTATTTCACCAAGATAGTCCTTGACTTGGGATTTCCATTTTTTTAGTAACTAGCCCATCTTCGAGTATACTAGTCTGGGCATTTTATATTCACTGGATTTTCTAATTGAATTATTTTCGAGGTATCTTCTAATTTCTCATTCGCTATCTTGTACGTTGGATGCTTATGTTTTGAGTTAACTCTCAGTTTGTGGGCCTCATATTCAATATTCAACCTATCGATGACTAGTTAGATTTAACTTTCTTTTACACAAGTTCGGTCAAAACTTGAACGTTGTGACTCAATCAATCAAGAAGTCAAATCTGAATCGAAACCTTTTTCAAAGTATCGAGTTTCTTCAAACTATTTTATTTCAAGCTGAGATAAGCTTATTTTATGGAAATCATCTTAAATCCCTCTTGCATTTTTCAAGCAATTTGTAAAATTCCTTTCGAACTGATTTAGTCGATGTAACTCAAAAGTAAATTATAACCACAAGAAAATTTGTATTCCAACCACACCATGGTAACATATATCCAATCGATACGATGCATTTTCATCAAATCAAAAACTTGGGGTTCAATAAAACTCTTTATGTAAGAATCAAAATTGCGATGCCAAGTCCTTAAAAGCGTACAAGTCTATTCACTTTATCTTTTTTAATAGCATGGTAAACAAATAATTCTCTTTTATACTTGTTCATGTTTTCAAAAATTTGTAAGAAAAAATATGGTCTAACTTCAATAACTTCAACAATATGCGATAAACATCAACTTAATACAACACAAAAATCAGGGTCCAATATAGTTGAAAGAATCATTTTTCGAGAAAAATAGATTACATGAAACGACAAAATTTGATCCACAATGTTAACCTTCTTGTCGAACTTATATACCAATGGTACACATATTTAAGTAAGAACTAGATGGTTTAAGAATACACATGTCCTCTCTATCTTGAATTAAGTTTTCAAATTCAGCCTCCAGACCGAACTAACTTAATTTTTATTGTTTGAAACAAAGATTCATTTGTATCCTTACTAGGATCATTAACTTATGTTTTAAACAAGTAATCGTAAATTTTAACCGTTTTAGTAAAGTCTCAGGTGTCGCGGTTGATTCTTTGAAATGTGACCACATCACTATTTTATTTTGCGTATATAGTGTACGTCTTACTTCCTTTTCAAGCCTCACGATTCTTGTTTAAGTCTTTATTTGCTACTTTACCATTAAGTGTACGTGCATCTCGCCATTCAATTTTAGTCAAAGCTTATTCATTCTCTTAGATCCGTTTTGTCGCATTCCTTATAGACATCCTTGAAGCGCGCGTGGAATCTTCTTAAAATTTCGTTTCAATTTTCTTGTATCATTCATTGTCATTCCCGTCTCATGGAAATCAAGTTCCTTGTCTTAAGGAAAGACAATTATCTATATATATCTAACGATATATTTATATATACAAGGTAACAAATAATCATCACATTAAGTCTTTGTCAAATTATTTTTGTCTCATCCCATTCTAAGATTTATCATTCATATATGTTAAATCGACTTTGATCCAATGTCCTATACCAATGATTCGTCTAACTTATACTTGACCTTCAAATCTTAAAGGCTCTATAAACTTAAGTTCCATTAACCTAACGTATCCCTAGGTTCTAATCCCTATTCTCTTATACCAACTGTGACGACCCTCCCTGACCTATGGACGGGTCACCCGACCCATACCGCCTCTTAAGCCCAATAACTGAATCGAACTTAAGCAAGTGGTCTGGCTCGCCAAAACAACTTACTAGAATAATCATAAAGACAATATAGAAATAAAATGCGGAATAAAATATAGAACAAATAACCTAACTACAAGAGAGATAGTGTTCAAACTACCCAAATGACCTAATTTAGAATATAACCCAAGTTTAATAGTTTCAAAAATGAATGTATATATATATATATAGATATTGCAATATTAGGCTCACATTAAGTGAGAAAGATTCAATTTATCATCTCTCCCTTTCACGAGATCTAGCACCGACGTGTATACCTGAGATGTAAGTGGGGTGAGCTAAAGAACCAACGGAATAAGAGAGAAGACTCGCTCAAACATTAAACATGCAAGTATTACCGATAAAGTAAAATAATTCTACACATGAAGTAGTAAATCGAATTGTAAAGAATTTAATGAAAAGTAATGGAAACATGGTTCTTATTCGTAAATGGGGTATAAACAAGTTCCAAGCCAATTAAAACATAAACGTATGATTCATAATTCAATAAGCAAGTAAGTGTGCAATCTTTTGAAACCACATCATGAATTAGGATGCACAATTCGTAAATAAATTCTATTTATTCATGCAATGAGGTCCAACAAGAGAGTTACTATAAGAATTTGGTAATAAATATAAATCATTGTTCCATTCAATGCATTCTAGCTAATGGTATGAATCTGGTGACCGAAACATTCACTCTCGAGGTAATGTGAACCATTGGTGGTCACAATGGTCGTCGCGACCTCCACCTAGTTCCATCAAGCCAATAGTAAGCGTTTCCAAGCCATCACTGATTGTGACCACTTGTAAACTTGGAATTTTATGGTGCAGACCACTCTCTTTTTGGTGGGATCGTAACCATGGGATCGTAACCACACCACCGCAATTCATGGCGCGAACCACTCTCTTTAGTGGGCACATTGCCACACCACCGCTACTCGTGTGACGCGAGCATACTGCCACATCACCGCATTTGATTGAATAATACAAGTTTTCATATCACATACATTTTATAGATAAGTATATTCATACCATTGACTAAATGCAACCCAATCCCAAATCTTTCGATATAAATGTGATATTTCTATTTATCTAATATTCAAGCCATATTTAATGCATTCGCGAAGCTCCCCACTTACCTCGACTCGCGGTGACGCCTATAACAATTTCCGGTACACTCGGGGCTTGACGTGAACCTTCACGCGATACTATACAATCCATAATACATCACATAAATAAACGTTTCAATTTAAGATTAAGTAATATTTCATTTGTTCGTCTTTAGGGTCCACTAGTGTGGGTCCCGCGAGTTCAGTATCGTCTCGTTCGATGAGTGGGACCCGACTAGTCTCCCTCGAGGACGCTGTAGCGCCCTATTTGTAAGTAGGATTTATTCTTATATATACACACACACATATACATAAATATCATATATATACATATTATATATGTAACGGCCTAAATTTACATTCACCGTTATTAATGACGTGGTTGCAAACGTGGCTGATAGCTCAGACACTCGTGGGACCTACAATTAGACTTATGCGCACCTAGAGCTAGGTAAATAGTTACTTTGTGTGCTGAATTGTTTAATTTGCGATGTTTATATTGAAATAGAGTAAACAACATCGCAATGTGTGTACTTATATGACATTTGACGTGCGAGATTGTGTGTTACGTATTCGCCTCGATATACGTGTCGATGAGGGTATCAAGTAGTCTAAAAGGCTAAATACTAGTCCAGGAAATAATACACACATAAAATGGGTTAAATAATTAATTTTTAATGTATATTTGGAAGCTAGGGACGTGGTAGTACGCGTATGTCGCGGTTCGGGACGCAAAATCGGGCGTTAGAACACCCGAAACACCACGTTTTGTGTTAAAGACAAGGATGAGTGTGTCGTTAGTGTCAATTTCGATGTCATGAGAGGTTGGAAATGGAGCAAACAAGGTGCTTTGAATTGCCTTGAGATGCACATGTGAGAGGAGATGCCATTTAACCATAAAAGTCAATTGACATCATTTTTTCACCACCTTTTCTCTTTCCTTATCTTTATATCGAGAATTGAAGAGAATAACAAGGGTTTAGAAATCCAAACTTGGTGATTTGAGGAGCTTGGAGTGGGGAAATCATCAAAGCAATGTGAGAATCACAAACACCTCAATTTTATCTATTTTTTTATCTCAATTATGGAGGTGTTGGTGTGAATCCAATAGAAATTGTTTAGTGGTTGTTGAGTAGTTTTTTTGGTAGGTCTTAAGTGCTATGAGGTTCAATGGTTGGTGTTGTGGTCGTTGTTGTTGTTGGATGAGGGGTTTAAAACCTAGAATTTTCAGCAGACCTGTTGTCCAAAACGCGATTAGCGCACTAATGACATCATCTAGTGCGCTAGATGATGGTTAGCTCGCTAGGCAAAAATATAGCGCGCTAATGTTCTTCCTGATGGAGAATGTATAACCGCTCGGGAATCTAGCACTTAATTCCCAGACCCAATGCGCTAGATATTGCAGTTTTGACATTATTTTTGCTAAATGACATAAAACACATCCAATTGATTAAAAATCAATTATAAATAAAATAGGTCATTTCGAACAGTAATTTGGATATATGGGACTAGACAGAGCCGGACCGGGGGTTATTGACAGGACATGGAGTGCGGTTTGAGGTGTGTAGTATCCTAATTGAAATTTTTTGAAAAGTACTTTATTTTTGCTTTTGAATTCATATTTTGTCTTTCAATACTCTTTTTTGGTATGATATAATGGACGGACATTGAGGCTTTCCTTCCTTGCCATTTCTATGTGTATGTCCACTAGGCCATATCACATGTGCTAGGGATCATGGTGAATAGGTCGACCCGAGAGTCGCGTCGGGGCAGGTGTGGGTGCGTCGTAGGTTCCACGTCGTTCACCTAACGAATCCATATATTAGTCTTGCTTGAGTGCTACTCGCCGGTAGTAATCTGATGGGAGTCCGAAGTATGGCGCTAGTCTGACCTTAGGCTCTAGGAGCACACTTTGAGCTTTCACTATTATCTATGCATGCGATGAGCACAGTTGCCTGTTTTATTTCTGCATGTTTATTTAATAGTTTTGTTTAAACTCCTGTGACGTCCCCAATTTCCAAGACAAACTGGGCACCGCCACGTCGCCGGACACGTCACCAAGCATGTCACGTCGCCTGCACACTTAACTTGACGGCCGACGAACTTACCACCTAATTCTCCAACTTAGTAAATTTTTATACTTAAACGATTATTTAACAAAATATACCAAGTTATAAACTAATTTATTTATTCTGATTCTCTTCATGTTATTTTGAATAGCGGAAGCCTTCATAATATGCATATAATTAATGTAGATATGTTATGCATTATTTAACAACCTATGGGGTGGAAACCCAGTACATGTTACCACATATATTATTTAAGGCGACAAGATGTATAATATGCCTTAATATACATGTATCGGGTGAAAAGTCTCCCAAAATGTTCCCAATATATATATATATATATATTCAAACACCTACGAGTAAACTAGTAGAAGCGTTCCAAATCAAAGGTAGTCGCCAATCACCGTATTTCCTCATCGTCGTAGAATCTGCGATTTGTCACCAAAAACAATGACAAATCCCGAGTAAGTAAATCCCAGAGAAAATTCGGTTAGTATTCACAAGAATTCCAAGAAAACGGCTACAATTCATGCATATAAAGTAAATGAACCGAAAGATAAAGCATGAATATAAGTCGTGAGATAATCAACAATACGGAACGCGAGTGTGGTGTACAACTGTCGAACATGGGACAAAAACTAAACCGAGAAGGTCCCGGAGGTGAAGACATCAACCCCTCTTCACGGTCGAAAGAGGAAACATGTTGTTTGGAAGTTAGACTTCCGCCCAACGCCTCAAATGAGAGGAATCGTTGAACTGGTAGACCCCGTCCAACCCATCTCTCGAGATCACCGTCCCGTCGACCATACACAAACACACACGGAATAGAGTAAACATGAAAACTGAACTGGCGAAAGGTAATATGAAATAAATAATTTACAAGGAAAATAAATAAATTCTAAGCTGACGTTCTCGTGGGTTTACTTACTTCAAACGCCTTCAAAACATCCCGCACTCGTCTCGAGGTACGTACCGAACACCCGATTATAGCCTCCTAAGTCCCTGGTGTCCATTTAACTTTTATTATTTTAGAGTCTCATTTACTACTTTATATTGTGAGACAAAAGAAAATTAAAATTTTATTTCAAAAATGTTAATGTCGGGTCACTTTCCGAATTATACCGGGGTGCCAATGTCCCAAATGTCCTCAAAACTGCCATTTTTATATTTTTTCCCATTTTTATATATTTTTCCTGATTTTTTTCTGGATTTTTCATGATTTTTCCCAATTTTTCCTCTCTTTTTCCCTTTTTCTCTTTTTTTTTTTACTGTAGCACTGTCTGGGTTGGGTCGGGCTGACCCAACCGGGTCGGTCCTGACCCGGCCTGGCCCATTCTGGGCCCGGCCCAGAGGCCCAGGTGCGCGCACTGTTCACCTTCTCCTCTGGTTCGAAAACCAGCTGCCTCCGCAGCCGTCCACGCCACCCACTGCGGCTGCCGTCCGCGCTCCCTTGCCTGCGTCGTCTCCGATCTGCCGTCACCGTCGTCGAGAGCCGCCGCTTTCACTCGCCAGGGCTCACCTCGTTCGCCACTGCCTCCCTGCGCGATCGCCACCGCCGAGCTCGCCCACTGCCGAGCTCGCCAACCCGCACCGCCAAGCTCCTCGCCGGAGCTCTCTGGCATTCACTCAACTTCTCTGCTCTTTCTCTCTTCTCTCCCACCAGCCGATCCTTCTCCTCTTCTCATCTCTTTATATATACATCCAACCCACTTTCTTTCTCTCCTCAATCAATCAATCCCTCAACCATTATCTCCCTATATAATATCAAAATCTCAATTATTATCTCCCTTTTTTATATATTATATTATATATAATATCATCTCATCTCATCTCATCTCATCTCATCTTATCTTTTCAATTTTAAATCAATGTCCTCGAGATTTGTGCATTACGAACATCGAGACAACCTCAATAATTTCACATCTTTGTCCACCGCCTTTATACTTGACCAAAATTGTCCGAGCAACGCGCATTTCAAGCACTAACCCGCCTCATAATTTCAAATTCTCAAAATTAGCATCTCCACTCGAGATTCGACATACGTATTTATCAAGTGGGTCCCACGTACGGCACTAAGATGACACGTGGCACGAGTCCAATTTTCGGGCCGTTACAATCTTCCCAACTAAAAGAAATTTCGTCCCGAAATTTAACTGCAACCTAAAATTTCGTACTAAATAATAGTTGAGGGTAACATGTCAACTGTTTATACGTGTCAACTCAGAAATAAATCATTCCTCTTGCATTTATCAGTTCCCCAAAACGTTCAAACTAATAAGATGTTTTGAGTCACAACCCGCTGTATGCCTAAAGAAATTGTCAAAATCTTCTCGACAAGACACCAATGTGCGATAATATTTGGTTCTATAACTTCGCATTAGGTTGCCATTAGTAATTGAATTTTGTGAAGGCCCAGTCCCACCTCTCCCGGTCTCCTACCTCGTGGGTCTAATCCCACCTCGCAGTCTCACTCCGACCTCGTAGGTCGCCGAAAACTCGCACAAAATTTAATTATTAATGACAAAATTTAATAGTTTTGCCATTAAAAGTTTTATTAAGCCCAGTCCTACCTCGCCGGTCTCCTACCTCGTGGGTCTAATCCCACCTCGCAGGTCTCATTCCGACCTCGCAGGTCGCTGGAACCCCCCAGTCCTACCTCGCCGGTCTCCTACCTCGTGGGTCTAATCCCACCTCGCAGGTCTCATTCCGACCTCGCAGGTCATTGGAACCTCTGGTAGATTAATGTTGTGAATGCCCAGTTAGAGTGGGTCAAGGCCACCCACTCCATCCATACTCTCCACGCGTGTGTTTTGCCGCCAACCAATCCATGCCTAAGAGTATATCAAACTCTAGGTACTGACGTACTCGGAGATCTATGGGTAACTGATGACCATCAACCTCGACTGAAACAATCTCTACAAATCCGATTAGGACATATCTTATTCCCACCGGCCGTGCTGAGGATAAGATGGGTGCTAACGCTCTCAGGTATCAAACCCAACTCTCCTATCATTCGTCCCGAAATAAATGATAACGTACTACCAGACTTTTTCAATGTATGCATAAGGCGACAAAAATAATCAACGTACCCTCGACGAGCTGCCGAGACGCGTCGCGGTCTGGTGCGACAACTGCATGCACTCGCTCCTCGTTCGCACCGGGCCGAGCCGCTAGTGGTGGTGGTCTTGGCTCCCCGGTACATTCATTCATGTAGTGCCCCTTCTGTCTACATCTGTAGCACGTAACATTCTGCTTATGTTCAGAGCCCTGACCCTGTTGTCTACCAGCCCTATGGCCCTGACTCTGACTATACAGCCCTCGGTCCCTGCCTCCCTGATCCTGGGTGGGTCTCTGCCCTGGCTGCGGTGCATAACCACCACTTGACAACTGTGCTGACTGTGCAGGTACTATTGCGTGAGAAGTGATCACCGGGTGATCTTCATGTCTGGGCCTCTGTCCTCTCCTATCTCTATGATCGATGATCCTTTTCCCTTTCATGTCAGACCTGGTGCCTTGCTGGGACGACCCCGATGCCAACTGTGGCATGGGCATCGCGGCACGAAAAAGAAGATATGTCTCATGGGCTAAGGCCCTTTCATAGATTTCCTGCAGTGTACGAGCTCCGCTCGATACTACTGCACTCGCAATCTCATCTTTAAGTCCGACTCCGAAATAGTGAACCTGGTCACGATCTGTAGAAACTAAATCCCCAGCGAACTGTAATAGGTAGCGAAATCTCTCCATGTACTGGACCACTGTACGATTACCCTGCCTAAGACACAAAAACTCATGTCTCAGACGTAATTGTATCTCCCTCGGTATATACTGGTCATAAAAGGCCTGCCTGAAACCGGCCCAAGTAGTCGGCTCTCCATGAGTCTCGGTATGAGCGGTCCACCAAACTCCGGCCTCTCCTCGAAGCATATATCCAGATACCCTAGCGCGAATACTATCGTGAATCCTCAGAAGATTATGTAATTTCTCGTGTGCGAGAAGCCATCTCGCAGCTGCCTCCGGGTCTCCGCCTCCAGTGAAATATCCCGGCTGAAATCTCACAAATTCCTTCGTCAGCTTAGCTTCAGCTGACAGGGAAGCCTCAAATGTCATCTCCTGTGGGGTCTGTGTCAATGTCACTGTACGTGTAGACGCTGGGGTGGTAGTTTCCGTACGAGTAACCGCCATAACTGCGGTAACTGGCGTACCCTGAATAATCGGCGCGATTGCAGGCTCGGTGGCGCTCGGTGTGATGGCAGCTGTAAGCGTCGCGATAGTAGCCGTTTGAGCACGGAGTAACGCCATCATCTGTTCGAACTGTTGATCGTGTGTCGCAATCCGATCGAGTACACTCTGATCGGTCGCGATAGGCGTAGTATTACTCGTCTGTCCACCATCCTCCGAAGGTGGAGTCGGCTGTCCGTCCATGTCGTATCTGCAAATCGCGATCGTGCCGCAAATCAGCGTCGTAATACGTGTACATAAGTAGTACAATCAATATATACATATATAAGTCCTGGTACTACCCGCTTAATTTGCTTCCCAACTAAAGTTCTAAGTTAGGATCATTGGGTTTCCACAACTAAAATTTTTGTTGTTAAGTTTTATTTTCTTTCAGTTAATTTCCCGAGGTTCCTCGAACTCTCGCTCTGATACCAACTGTGACGTTGGTATCACAATGTCTTAGCCATCCCCTAGGTTCGCCTGAACCTAAGCTCTGATACCAACTGTGACGTCCCCAATTTCCAAGACAAACTGGGCACCGCCACGTCGCCGGACACGTCACCAAGCATGTCACGTCGCCTGCACACTTAACTTGACGGCCGACGAACTTACCACCTAATTCTCCAACTTAGTAAATTTTTATACTTAAACGATTATTTAACAAAATATACCAAGTTATAAACTAATTTATTTATTCTGATTCTCTTCATGTTATTTTGAATAGCGGAAGCCTTCATAATATGCATATAATTAATGTAGATATGTTATGCATTATTTAACAACCTATGGGGTGGAAACCCAGTACATGTTACCACATATATTATTTAAGGCGACAAGATGTATAATATGCCTTAATATACATGTATCGGGTGAAAAGTCTCCCAAAATGTTCCCAATATATATATATATATATATATATATATATATATATATATATATATATATATTCAAACACCTACGAGTAAACTAGTAGAAGCGTTCCAAATCAAAGGTAGTCGCCAATCACCGTATTTCCTCGGCTCGTCGTAGAATCTGCGATTTGTCACCAAAAACAATGACAAATCCCGTAAGTAAATCCCGAGAGAAATTCGCTTAGTATTCACAAGAATTCCAAGAAAACGGCTACAATTCATGCATATAAAGTAAATGAACCGAAAGATAAAGCATGAATATAAGTCGTGAGATAATCAACAATACGGAACGCGAGTGTGGTGTACAACTCGTCGAACATGGGACAAAAACTAAACCGAGAAGGTCCCGGAGGTGAAGACATCAACCCCTCTTCACGGTCCGAAAGAGGAAACATGTTGTTTGGAAGTTAGACTTCCGCCCAACGCCTCAAATGAGAGGAATCTGTTGAACGGTAGACCCCGTCCAACCCATCTCTCGAGATCACCGTCCCGTCGACCATACACAAACACACACGGGAATAGAGTAAACATGAAAACTGAACTGGCGAAAGGTAATATGAAATAAATAATTTACAAGGAAAATAAATAAATTCTAAGCTGACGTTCTCGTGGGTTTACTTACTTCAAACGCCTTCAAAACATCCCGCACTCGTCTCGAGGTACGTACCGAACACCCGATTATAGCCTCCTAAGTCCCTGGTGTCCATTTAACTTTTATTATTTTAGAGTCTCATTTACTACTTTATATTGTGAGACAAAAGAAAATTAAAATTTTATTTCAAAAATGTTAATGTCGGGTCACTTTCCGAATTATACCGGTGCCAATGTCCCAAATGTCCTCAAAACTGCCATTTTTATATTTTTTCCCATTTTTATATATTTTTCCTGATTTTTTTCTGGATTTTTCATGATTTTTCCCAATTTTTCCTCTCTTTTTCCCTTTTTCTCTTTTTTTTTTACTGTAGCACTGTCTGGGTTGGGTCGGGCTGACCCAACCGGGTCGGTCCTGACCCGGCCTGGCCCATTCTGGGCCCGGCCCAGAGGCCCAGGTGCGCGCACTGTTCACCTTCTCCTCTGGTTCGAAAACCAGCTGCCTCCGCAGCCGTCCACGCCACCCACTGCGGCTGCCGTCCGCGCTCCCTTGCCTGCGTCGTCTCCGATCTGCCGTCACCGTCGTCGCGAGCCGCCGCTTTCACTCGCCAGGGCTCACCTCGTTCGCCACTGCCTCCCTGCGCGATCGCCACCGCCGAGCTCGCCCACTGCCGAGCTCGCCAACCCGCACCGCCAAGCTCCTCGCCGGAGCTCTCTGGCATTCACTCAACTTCTCTGCTCTTTCTCTCTTCTCTCCCACCAGCCGATCCTTCTCCTCTTCTCATCTCTTTATATATACATCCAACCCACTTTCTTTCTCTCCTCAATCAATCAATCCCTCAACCATTATCTCCCTATATAATATCAAAATCTCAATTATTATCTCCCTTTTTTATATATTATATTATATATAATATCATCTCATCTCATCTCATCTCATCTCATCTTATCTTTTCAATTTTAAATCAATGTCCTCGAGATTTGTGCATTACGAACATCGAGACAACCTCAATAATTTCACATCTTTGTCCACCGCCTTTATACTTGACCAAAATTGTCCGAGCAACGCGCATTTCGAAGCACTAACCCGCCTCATAATTTCAAATTCTCAAAAATTAGCATCTCCACTCGAGATTCGGACATACGTATTTATCAAGTGGGTCCCACGTACAGCACTAAGATGACACGTGGCACGAGTCCAATTTTCGGGCCGTTACAACTCCAGTATTTACTTTCCGTATTACTCACTTAATTTCCTTGAGAATACTCACTCTGGACTCGTCATTTGCCTTTTTATGATAGCTTGACTGCAGATCCTAATATGAGCCATGTCAAGGGCAAGCTATCAGAATACTTGTGATTCAGAGACATAAAGCTTGTACGTTTTTATTATATATATTTTGTTTTATATTGGGGATTTGGGCTTGTGAGATACCTTAGGACGTTATACTTTTAATATTTTGATACATCGAGGTTTATATCTAATATATGATATCATATAGGTTTTTCAACCTAGGTACCAGAGTTGAATACATGACTATAATGTTTCATATTTTAATTGTCATGAAAAGAATTCCGTTGTGGTTTATTTGGGATTAAAATGATATGATAAGCATATGATTTGAGTTCATTAACAATTTAAACTGTAAATTGTTGTTCATTGAGGTTAATAATGATTAAATGGTGGATGAGAAAACATGTGGGGCACATCTGGCGCTGGTAGGCTAGGTTGTGGGCTCATATTGGCCTCCGTGGTGGTCCATTTGGAAAATGAGCCGTTACATTTTGGTATCAGAGCGAGGTTAGTGAGCCTCGAGGAATTGAAGATTTCCTCTGAAACGATTACATTTGTGGTATAATTTATGGATAAACCTGATGAATAAACTTTAAATGTGGAAACCTAACGGAATTGCCTAGAGTCCTAGTTGGGAAGTGAGGTGAGATGGATAAAAATCAAGGGATATACATTTTATGTTTTGGGTGTATTATACATACGATACATGTATATTGATATTAAGGCTTACTGGATGCACGTTTTTCGATGCAGATATTGATGGACGGATAGCCATCATATACCACTCAGCCTGAGGTCGGAGATACTAGTGATCCAACGAGACCGACTTTGACGTTCGAGTCATTAACGTGGAATATGGATGACATGTTCGCGATGCTGATAGAGATGATTAGAACTCGGGATGCTCGAGAGACTACGACAGCTCCGACGACCGCTTTAGCTGCACAAATGACGACTACTCAGGCAGTCGTAGCTCCTACTACAGCCGAGGCTCAGGTGTAGGCAGCGGTATCTGAGACATTGGCTGAGAAGGCTATGCCAGCAGCAGTACCGGTGGAGGCTGCAGTGGTGCTTACATCTGCGACTACTGAGCAGCCAATAGTGGCATCTACTTCAGGGAGCCCGATGACGATTGAGGCTAAGAAGATGATGAACTTCATTAAGTTCTCGCCAGGATAATTTTATGGAGCCGAGAACCTAGAGATAGCCGATAGGTGGTTTTTATCCCATAAGTAGCTATTTGACTTGCTTCGGGTTAAGGAGATTGACCAGCCGAGGCTATCAAGTTTTTGCTTAAGAGTTGATGCAACGATTTAGTGGACTACCTACATCGCGACTCATCCTGCCGTGACTACCTAGGCAGAGTTTCAAACGTTATTTATAAATGAGTACATACAAATGGAGGTTAGAGTCCGATTGAGGGAAGAGTTTTTGTCCATGGTTCAGGGTGATATGTCGGTCACGGTATACATGGAAAGGTACCGATATCTCTTGTCATATTCAATGGGCATAGCAGGTACAGATCGACTATAAATATATTACTTTGTCTAAGGTCTGAATGAGATGATTGCGAGCATAGTGGTATCTAGTGGAGCTAGTATATTGGCTGAGATTTACGACAGGTCCCTTTCATATGAGACATACTTAGTTTAGAGAGTTGGGCGATTAGTAATTCAAGTCGCGCTATAAGGTCAGCAAAGTCAACCATCTTTAAGTTCTCGGTCTGATAAGAGACCAAAGAGACATAAGAGAGACCAGGAGAGGCAGAGACATGGCCAAAGACTTCGCCGAGGTGATTAGCGACTAATCAGGGTCGCAGAGGCAACATAGATCGTCGTGATGACAGAGATCAACGTGATGATCATCAATTGGCATATTCTACCTCTTTTGCACTAGTTGATTAGCCTAGACAGTAGAGGCAGGATAGAGGTCAAAAGGACAGAGTCAAGGCCAGGGTCAGACGTAGAGTCAGATGAGTTCTGGCAGATCAGAGATTCGTACTTGTTATCGATGTCATCAAGTTGGCCATATTGTGGCGGATTGTACCAGACCAACACTACTACCACCACAGATGGAACAAACCAGAGATAGGGCTTTGGTTGTAGCTTTTGGGGTCGCACAGCCAGACTGGGAGGCAACCAGACAGCTTATTGAGGTTATGTTATCTGTTTGTAGTATTCCTATACATGTTACGATGGATTCTAGAAGTACATTGTCTTTTATTTTTGAACGGATAGTAGGAGAGTTAGGGTTACCTGCACAGACCTTAGATACACAACTTTTCTCAGTACGGCAGCTAGGGATAAGATTTACCCTAATCGGATTTGTCGAAATTGTATTGTGGAGATTAAGGGACATCAGCAACCGGCTGATTTGAGAGTGTTAGAGTACTTGGAGTTCGATGTAATGTTTGGTTTGGATTAGGTTGTCGTCTTATCACGCAAAGATCGACTATTTCAGCAAGATTGTAACGTTTGATATCGACGGGATTCCAAATTTTACATTTATCGGAGTTGCGTCAGTATATTACCTATCACTCGAGGCAGATTAGCGACGTCGCAGGAGATGGAGGCATACGCGGCTATGGTTGAGCCATAGTGAAGATGGTGGTTAAGGTTGAGCATGTTCCCTATTGTTGTCTGCGAGTCTCCAAACGTGTTCCCTGATGATTTTCCAGGATTTTCACCACTGAGAGTTATTGAGTTTATCGTTAAGCTGATTCTAGGAACTCGGCCAATTTACGGTAGGTCGTATATGATGTCAGCATCGGAGTATGAGGAGTTGAGAACCCAGTTAGAGGATTTATTATAGAAATGTTTCATTCACCCTATCATGCCACCTTCAGGAGCTCCATTTCCTTTTGTGAAGAAGAAGGACGACTCGATATGGATGTGTGTAGGTTACCGAAAGCTGAGTCAGGTGACGATTCGAAATCATTACCCACTTCCGAGGATCTATGATTTATTCAATCAGTTGGTTGGGGCCAAGTTCTTCTCGAATATCGACTTACGATCAGGATACCATCAATTGAAGATTTGAGATGAGGATATGGACGTGGATAAGACCGTGTTTAGTATGCGTTATGGCCTATTCAAGTTTATAGTCACGCCTCTCGTACTCCACATAAGTCTTACTATAAATCAAGTGTGAGTATCCCAACTGAATTTTTTTATCGGTACTTTGTTTTTGCTTTTGAGTTCCTATTCTATTTTTCAATACTCTATTCTTAGTGTGATATAATGGACGGAAGTTGAGGCTCACCCACCGCGCCATTTCTGTTTGTATGTCCACTAGGCCATAACATATGTGTCAGGGATCTCGGTGAATAGGTTGATCCGAGAGTCATGTCGGGGCACTTGTGGGTGCGTCGTAGGTTCCACGCCAACCACCTAGCGGATCCAAATAGTGGCCTTGCTTGAGTGCTACTCATAGGCAATAGTTCTATTGGGAGTCCGAAGTATAGCGCTAGTCTGACCCCAGGCTCTAGGAACACACTTTGAGCTTTCACTATTATTTATGCATGCGATGAGCACAATTGCCTTTTTTATTTTCGCATGTTTATTCAATAGTTTTGTTTAAGTTTCAGTATTTACTTTATGTATTACTAACTTAATTTCCTAAGGAATACTCAATCTGGACTCGTCATCTGCCTTTTGTGATGGCTTGAGTGCAGATCCTAGTAAGAGCCTTGGCAAGGGCAAGCTACTGGAAATACTTGTGATTCAGATACATAAAGCCAAGCTTGTACGTTTGTATTATATATATTTTGTTTTGTATTGGAGATTTGGGCTTGTGAGATACCTCATGACTCTATCTTTTGATATTTTGATACATTGAGGTTTATATCTGATATATGATTTCATATAGGTTTTTCACACTAAGTATCAAAGTTGAATGCATGACTATAATGTTTCATATTTTAATTGTCATGAAAAAGACTTCCGTTGTAGTTTATTTGAGATTAAAATGATATGATAAGCAGATGATTTTAGTTCATTAACAATTTAAATAGTAAATTGTTGTTCATTGAAGTTAATAATGATTAAATGGTGGATGAGATGGCATGTGGGGCACAACTGGCGTTGGTAGGCCAAGTTGTAGGCTCACATTGGCCCCCGTGGCAGTCCATTTGGAAAATAGATCGTTACAATATATATATATATATATTTTTTTTAAATAAGGTGACCAGGGATATTTCGTCCCTGGTATATAATGTGCAGGGACAGATTGGCCCCTGCTCAAATGTCCAGAGGCCACTTGGTCCCTAGATGCATGGGCGCTGCCCCTAGGCGCCCTGCGTTACAGGGCGGCGCCACCTCCTCCTCCGGTAGCCTGCTCGGAGCGGCACCGGGGACGCCCCTGTCGGTGCCCTCGTCGGCGACGCCGATTGGCGCAACATCTTACTAGGATTCGTCACTTTTACATTTTTTTTAACCAACACAAGTTTTCAATTAATTAAGAAGAAAAAAAAGGAACAATGAGGAAAATTATTGTACCTTCGAGTACCACCACTTTGTATCACCAACACACCTCAATCTCCATTCCTCCCCACGTGGTTTAAGTTTTCAAACAAAAAGGGCTAAGGCTTATAATTTGATTTATATAGTGGAACTAATTTAGTGTAAAATTTGTGAAGTTACTGAATTGCCCTTAGGGCATATCTTTCGGATTTTGGGTCGTCACATTTATTGTCAGCTATATATTAATATGGTCATCATCTACATAATATATTTATAAATAAATATGTATTGCGCTTGCATTTATTTATATTTATTTATTTTATAATATTTAAATTTGATTTACAATTTTAGATTCATTTAGCAAATTATTAGAATTGAATTCTCGCGAACCTATCGAGCAAACTAGTATATATATGTATGTTATATGTATGTGTGTGCGTGGTTAGTGTGTGGTGTGTGTGGGGTTATCCATGCATGTTGAGGATTGAGTTTCATCGGGAAACTTTCATGGATTGATAAATTGGTTTCTTATTAAAAAAAAAAAGTGTTCAGACGAGAAAATCACTTTACAGACATCCATCCTAACGTGTGACCACCTCTTTTTTGACTTGCAGCTCTCAATCCTTTTTTTTTTTATCCTCTTTCATGTAGTTGCTACATGTACAATAATAAAACATGTGACAAAATACGACATGTACCCACAAATTAAAAAGAAGGCAAAACCAATCTTTTGGTCCCTCAACTTTGAAGGGTTTACACTTTTGGTCCCTCAACTTTGAAAACAACATATTTGGTCCCTCAACTTTTTATATAGTGTAAATTAAGTCCTTTTGTTAGTCCATTCATCGTTATTGATGACGTGGCAAAAGTCAATCGCCATAAGGCGCCACGTGACAATCCATTTCATCTGAGCAGTTGGTTCAATGAACCAACCGGTTCAATAAAAAAACCAATATCTTCTCTTAATGCGTTCTCTCTTCTCTCTCTCTACGTTCTCTCTCTTCTTTCTTCTCTCTCTTTCTGCGTTTTCTTTCCTCCTATCTCTGCACATCTCTCCCGCTCTCCGTCGTGCCTCGCTCACGCCTTCTGCCTCTGTAACGGCCTGAAAATTTGACTTGTGCCACGTGTCAGGTCATGGTCGTTTGTGGGATCCACTCGTCGAAATGCATATCTCCGAATTTCGGGTGGAGACTCCGAGGTAAGGTGTATTATCTAATTTGGGTTAAAATGCTAATTGTTGAGCTGTTTTACGACTTGGTATACGCGGGGAATTCGGTGAGCCGAAATACGAATGAAGACGCACCTCGAGTCGCGTGACGACGTGGGACCGAGATAGTGGCTTAATGTGGCTATAATGGATTTATGTAATTTTAATGGGGTCACGTTAAAATCATATACATCGGATACGCCTCGTGATGCGAGTGGCGCGAGTATCGAGATTGGTGAAATGAGGCGGGTTGATGCCTCGAGATGCGCGCTGCTCAATTTATAAGGAAAACATTAAATAAATATGTTTTTAATGTGCCTCAAGTTTCGTTCTGCGCGAATCTCGATGACACTTTTGATTTAAAATCAATAAGAAAGAGAGAGATAAGGATAAGGAGAAAAGAAAAATAAATAAATAAATAAAGGGGGGAGATTTGGATAAGAATCATGAGGTGAGTGAGGTAGAGAGAGAGTGGCGGACGGCTCATGCGAAACGGCGAAGGCGAGATCGAGCCGGCCAAGTGAGCAGTGGGGCGGGGATGGCGGATAAGCGAGTCGCTGAACCGCGAGACAGCAAGGCGATGCGGACGGGCACTGGCACGGCGATTGATGTTAAACATGCGGCCAGCAGCGCGGCGAAAAGACACGATGCGGATGACGTCAACGAATCTACGCAATGCGCGCGCGCGCGAGGCAACACCAATGGGTGCGGGCTGAATGCAGCACGGCGGCATCAACAACGACGAACGGCAGCAAGCGCGGGCCAAAGCGCGCCGGCCAGCAGCAGCCAGCGGCGCGCGCAATAGCGATAGTGGCGCGACAGCGATGTCGGCGTGGCTGCGACGCTATGAACGGCTCGGTGGCGCGTTGTCGACCGATCGGAGACGTGACTTCGACGAGTTCGACGAAACAATGGATTCAAATGGTTTTGAAGGCCATGGTGAGCTTTATTTCACCAAATTTAGTTGTGATTTAAGTAAAATAGGCCTAAAATGTCTAAATGGACACCATGGACTTAAGAGTCGGGTGTCGAATGCGCAAATCGAGACGCGAGCGAGACATTTTGACGTTCGTGATTTCTCGAGGTAAGTAAACCAGTGAGGAACTATACAGTAAATTCATTGCTTTGATATTGTTATTCATTGCTTGGATATTATCTGTGAAAGTGCTATTGCGTGGAGTGGTCCATTGACTATTGTTCACTGCTTTGTGATAGCTTCTTTCCATTATTGTTGATTGCTGCTTGGTGATAGCTATCTTTGAAATTGTTGTCGATTGAGTGGTTCATTTGGCAAGTGAGTCATAGTTACTGTTATCTGCGATATGAGAGGGTTAGGGCTGGGAGGCAGGGGTCTCGTCCTAAACCCGAGGTCTTTCATGGTCGTTTGTTGATATCTCCCAATTGAGTGTACGTTGGGGGCTCTTATCCGGATCCATGGATGGTTCATAGTCGCACGGGCTAGGGTTGGGAGGCAGGGGTCTCATACTAGATCCGGGTTTGTGAATGTCTCATAGTCACAAGGGTTAGGGCTGGGAGGCTGGGGTCTCGTCCTAAACCCGAGTCTCCTGGGCTTTTACCGCGACTCAACGACATTTCGGTCAAGACTCCTTGTTATTTGGCCTCACTCATCGATTGAATTGTTACAGACTTTTTATATTCATGCGTGATATGTTTCCTTTCCTTCTAATTGCATGAATACGACTGGTTTAGTTATGTTTTGAAATGTTGTATATGTCCTACTGGATTTACTTACCTGGGCTCGTCATTCTCGTGTTTGACTGAGTGCAGAGCCGCAGACGAGTAACAGAGGGAAAACTCCATGGCTAGGTGATTTTTGTATATCTTTTATTTACTCTCCTCCGATGTGATACATTTATGCTGGGTTCCACATTTAAGTTGTCTAACTTGTTTTAAAAATATTGTTGAGTTATTTATTTGTAGTAATTGCTTCCGCTAAATTGTAAAACTTGCAAAATATTAATAACTCAACTTAAAATTATGAAAAATGCATATAATGAAGGATTAGAAGGCTGACTAGGCATACGTTGACCTTGCGAGACTGACTGGGGTCCACCTGGGCTTAGGCCGGGCGGGGCTCAATTTGTGAAAAATTGGGGTCGTCACAGTTGGTATCAGAGTCGAAGTTTTAAATACTCGACTCTTGGTTTAAATCACAATCCATTGAGAAACAAACCAGCGGAAGTTAGGAACCTTGAACTTAGAGTGGAACTCCGTGATCTCGACTTAAGTCTTCGTTGGAAAGTGAGTAGAGTTGGAGAAATTAAAAAAATTGAACTATATGTGATATTTGTTGTCTTGTATTATATTATCGATAGATATACGATATTCACTCTGTGTGTTGCGTAAGACGTGATGAATAAAATGAAAAGATCGACGATAAATTTATCAGATTCAGGGAAATTGATAAATGGAGATAAATAGCATTGTTGGTTTGGTGAATGAAACAATTCATTTTGAGTAAAATGAGATAATTAGGACTTTTAAGGTTTTCAATTTGAAACTTTGGTATTACAAATAGTATGGTTTCCAATTGAAACTTAAAATGCCATTTAGGACTCAAACAAACTTGTGAATTGATTTTCAAGCCATTTAGAGGAATTTTGATCTCATTTAGGACTCAAAAGTTTATTACTGAAATTGAGGATTTCCTATAGTATTGAGACTTGAAATGGAAGTTTGAGTCACTAAATGATTTTAAATTGGTAATATGGAGACAATTGAATAACTTTGAGTCTAATTTAGACTTGAAATCATTGTTTTGGAACTTAGAGAGCTTTTGGAGTTTTAAAATGCTAGAACACCGATTGGATCTGTGGAAATAAAAAAAAATTGGTGAAGTGACATGATAAAAAAGAGGATGAAGATTTGTGAGACAAGCAGATTCTGGGAGCAGAGTGTTGAGATGACTTGAGAGCTAACGATTACATCATGTACGGACTCCTTAGCTTTGACGAAAGCTTTGGAGTAGTAGTGTTGAATCAGAAGCCCAAGTAACTCCACTTTAGCGACACTATGCATTTATAGTCTCAGGGTTGGTGAAGTCGACCACCACCTTTAGGGACTTATAAATGAATTAAGTGTTACGAGCTGAGGTAAAGTCTACGAATCGTTCTAACGGTTAGTGGCCACCTAAGTATAAGTCTTACGAGATTGTACATCTCAAGACTGCTCACATTTTAAAATTTATTCAGATGCGTTAGTAAACGTCCTGAAATGAGATTTTTGTGCAAGTAGTGCATGTTGTAAAAATGCATTCGATATGGTATATTTGTTGTGTTGTAATATATATACGATATCGAGGATTCGTGGCTATCGAAAATGACCCAATGTTTCGAACTGGGTTTAGGAATGATCGTGAGGCTGCAGTTCACGGTTTGCGAGTACTGATGAGTTGCATACATCGCACTGCATACATCGCACTACCAACAACTGTAGGAGATTTTTCAATTGTTAAGGGCACAGGTTACACCGTCTTTGTCTACGTCAGCAACGCTAGTTATTCAGGCTGAATGTGTTTTATAGTTCACAACCCACCTGAAAAAAAACTTTCAGTTTAGGCAAGACTTGCAGTGACCGAGGTGACACATGTTCGGGCCGAGATAGTATCTCCTATACTTGAGACACCGGCTGAGTATACGCCGAGCACGCCGATTGATACGAGTGTTAGGGCTACAGCTGATGCGAGGCAAGCTCGTGAGTTTCGGAGGCATCATCCAAAAAAGTTTCACGGGGGTATATGAGGAGCCACGAGAAGATACATGATGTACTGGCTATATCAGCGCAAATGCAGCCGAGTATACCATCAACTCCACTGGTCGGCGAGGTCGATGTATGGTGGCGTACTACGAAAGTGTCGAGGGGCAACAATCCGTAACGTGAAGAGGACTGAGTTTCAGACCATTCGACAAGAGATCGGGAGTCAGTTTTTCATTATACGGTATCTACGCTTGACGGAGTCGGCTGGGGTGCAGTCGATACTAACGCCGACTAGGCTACCTACTTTGTACACGGCCTACATGAGGCCTATGAGAAGGATATGACTAGTGAGAGCGTGGGAGCACACGCACCGGAGTACCAATCGCATTCTCGGCAATGTCACATTCAGGGCGAAAGTCTAGAGATGATCAAAGGAACACGAGGGTTAAACGGTCGTGGCAAAGAGATCAACCTCCGAGCGTATTGCGTTTCGTCATATGTGGCGTATACGTCGCCAAAGTTAGTTGGTCCATCGTTTTAGTGCACTACAGTAGCCAACACATCAGATCCTCAGCATTAGTACCATTACAGAGGGTTGATGGCAGAGGTAGTGGTCAGAGACAGAGTTAGAGTTCCAGTCAAGTGCAGAGACAGGGACAGAGTTCTAGTTAAGCACAGGGACAGGGACAACCTGCTTCATGTCGATCGGGATTTCAACGTATCTGCATGGGCGTATGGACAACCAAGTACACAGAGCCAGAAACAGATTCATGGTATTACCACATCAGGTTCCGACTACTATCCATCGTAACCTGATAAAGGGTACGAGTTGGGTTGAGACTCACTCGATCAGAGAGATTAATGGACAGTCAAAAAGACTGATTTACATTCTCGCGGATAAACAACGAATATACGTATGTTATTAACAGTGGATCATAAGATTAAAATGTTCATTTGTATTCAAATATATGTTGCGAGGATGTTTCCCCGGCATATATTGATGGGAGGAGAGAGATGGTGTGTTCGTTGCTTGGAGGTCTCGAAGGATCCCGCCGGTTACAGAGGAGCCCAGCTTGTCGCGGAGGAGCCCAGCCTTACAGAGTAAGAACGGGGTATGGCCTTGGACGAGTATGGCCTTAGGCGAGTATGGCTTTGGGCGGGTATGGCATTGGGTCTTCATTCATAAAACACCATTTTCCTTTTAGACTTGCTTTAATTTCGAGGATGAAATTCTAATTCGTTAGGAAGACTGTAACGGCCCGAAAATTTGACTTGTGCCACGTGTCAGGTTAGGGTCATTTGTGGGATCCACTAGTCGAAATGCGTATGTCCGAATTTCTGGTGGAGACTCCGAGGTAAGGTGTAATATCCAATTTGAGATTAAAATGGTAATTGTTGAGCTGTTTTACGACTTGGTATACGCGGGGAATTCGGTGAGCCGAAATACGAACGAGGACGCGCCTCGAGTCGCGTGACAACGTGGGACCGAGATAGTGGCTTAATGTGGCTATAGTGGATTTATGTGATTTTAATGGGGTCACGTTAAAATCATATACATTAGATACGCCTCGTGATGCGAGTGGCACGAGTATCGAGATTGGTGAAATGAGGTGGATTGATGCATCGAGATGCGCGATGTTCAATTTATAAGGAAAGCATTAAATAAATATGTTTTGATGTGCCTCGAGTTCCGTTATGCGCGAATCTCGATGGCACTTTTGATTTAAAATCAATAAGAAAGAGAGAGATTTGGATAAGGAGAAAAGAAAAAAATAAATAAATAAAGGGGGAGATTTGGATAAGAATCGTGAGGTGAGTGAGGTAGAGAGATAGAGTGGCAGACGGCGGCTCGCGGAGACGGCGGCTCGCGAGACGGCGCGAAGATCGAGATCGAGTGAAGTGAAGCAGCCGAGGTGGCGGATGGCGCGACAAGATGAGCCGCGGACCAGCAGCAGTGTAGGACCAAAGCGGACGCGACGACGTTTGAGGTGAAGCTGCGGACGGTGGCAGCGCGGCGGGGACGGCACTTATGCGGATGACGTCAACGAACGCAGCGGGCGACGACGACAAGCGGCGAGGCAACACCAACGGTACGGTGGTGCGCGACGACGCGGCAATAACGCTCACGCGAGCCAGCAGCGCGGCAGCGCGCGCAGCAGGCGGCGCGGCGCGACAGCGACGCCAACGTGGCTGAGAAGCGATGAATGGCTCGGTGGCGCGTTGTCGACCGATCGGAGACATGACTTCGACGAGTTCGACGACACGATGGATTCAATTGGTTTTGAAGGCCATGATGAGCTTTATTTCACCAAATTTAGTTGTGATTTAAGTAAATAGGTCTAAAATGTCTAAATGGACACTAGGGACTTAGGAGTCGGGTGTCGGGTGCACAAATCGAGACGCGAGCAAGACGTTTTGAGGTTCGCGATTTCTCGAGGTAAGTAAACCAGTGAGGAACTGTACAGTAAATTCATTGCTTTGATATTGTTATTCATTGCTTGGATATTATTTGTGAAAGTGCTATTGCGTGGAGTGGTCCATTGGCCATTGTTCACTGCTTTGTGATAGTTTCTTTCCATTATTATTGATTGCTTCTTGGTGATAGCTATCTTTGAAAATGTTGTCAGTTGAGTGGTCCATTTGGCAAGTGAGTCATAGTTACTATTATCTGCGATATGAGAGGGTTAGGGCTGGGAGGCAGGGGTCTCGTCCTAAACCCGAGGTCTTTCATGGTCGTCCGTTGATATCTCCCAATTGAGTGTACGTTGGGGGCTCTTATCCGGATCCATGGATGGTTCATAGTCGCACGGGCTAGGGCTGGGAGGCAGGGGTCTCGTCCTAGATCCGGGTCTGTGAATGTCTCATAGTCGCAAGGGTTGGGGCTGGGAGGCTGGGGTCTCGTCCTAAACCCGAGTCTGTTGGGCTTTTGCCGCGACTCAACGACCTTTTGGTCGGGACTCCTTGTTATTTGGCCTCACTCATCGATTGAATTGTTACACTCTTTTATATTCATGCGTGATATGTTTCATTTCCTTCTAATTGCATGAATACGACTGATTTAGTTATCTTTTGAAATGTTGTATATGTCCTACTGGATTTACTTACCTGGGCTAGTCATTCTCCTGTTTGACTGAATGCAGAGCCGCAGACGAGTAGCAGAGGGAAAGCTCCATAGCTAAGTGATTTTTGTATATCTTTTATTTACTCTCCTCCAATGTGATACATTTATGCTGGGTTCCACATTTAGGTTGCCTAACTCGTTTTAAAAATATTGTTGAGTTATTTATTTGTAGTAATTGCTTCCGCTAAATTGTAAAACTTGCAAAATATTAATAACTCAACTTAAAATTGTGAAAATTGCGTATAATGAGGGATTGGAAGGCTGACTAGGCCTGCGTTGACCTTGCGAGACTGACTCGGGGGTCCACGTGGGCTTAGGCCGGGCATGGCTCAATTAGTGGAAAATTGGGGCCGTCACAGCTTCGCTCGAGAGCGCGAGCGAATTGAAGAGTTCAACAAAGCTGGTAATCAAATAAGAGGAGAGAAAACGATCCATAGAAAACCCGCTTCGAACAATCAAAGAATGCACCTACATTCCTTCAACCACTCCACCCAAATTCAAAGCAGTAGCATAAGCGAATTCGTCGGCCCCAACCCCTTCCGCGAAAAGCCTACGAAATACACGAAAACCCATACACCCCCATTCCATACTTACAACAACACGATATCAACGCATTCCACGTAACCAAATCTCTCTCAGGCATTTCATCAAACACCCTCAATGCATCACTCAATTTGCCCATTTCTGCATACATTTTAACAAGATTAGTACCAATAAGAACATCGAAATTGGCGCAAACCTCGACAATCTCCCCATGAATTTGCAGACCCAATTCAAATCCGCAACATGGGATCACAATTGCGTAAGTGTAGTTGTCGGGCCTAACCGACTTAACGGTAACATTGTGCATTTGAAGAAAATGTGCAATGACGTCTGTGAATCTCCTGCACGGCACACCCGTAAATGGCTATGTTCCATGAGCGAGAGTCTCAGAATTCAAGCGAGGCGGCGAGGCAGAGGGTGTGAGTGAGGCGTGACGGAGAGCGGGAGAGATGTGCACAGAGAGGAGGAGAGAAAACACCGAGAGAGAGAAGAGAGAAGAGAGAGAACGCATAGAGAAAGAAGAAGAGAGAAAGAAAAGAGTAAGAGAAGAGATTGGTTTTTTTATTGAACCGGTTGGTTCGTTGAACCAACTGTTCTGATGAAATGGATTGCCACGTGGCGCTATGTGGCGATTGACTTTCACCACGTCATCAATAATGATGACTGGACTAATAAAAGGACTTAATTTACACTATATGAAAAGTTGAGGGACCAAATGTGTTGTTTTCAAAGTTGAGGGACCAAAAGTGTAAAACTTTCAAAATTCAAGGATCAAAAAATTAATTTTGCCTAAAAAGAAAAATAGAACATGCATATTGTGTTCCCTTTACTTTCAATTTTTTCCCTCTCCACATCAATACGTTAGAAGGTTATCATCCCGAGTTTTCTTTTTTCTTTTTTTTTTTTTTTTTTTTGGTTGCTAATTGAAATGAGACAATTGATGCATTTTAGTACCATCACATAATATACTAAACTACGTGTATTGTACAATAATCAATTACCAAAAATGCTTTGGTGTCTTTGCATAGACACGGAGGAAATACAAACACACAAGCGCACGCCCTGAGGTGTATTTAAAGGACGAGCGATGATTGCGCGTCTACACGCTAGCATTTCCCATCAACTACAGCAACTCAAGTCGTCGGACTCTCTCGCACGTGCACAGTCACAGACCTCAAACGTCTCACGTGCACTTCGCCACGTAAGCATCAGAACCCCACCCCATTGGTCCACCTTATCAGAAGGGCTTCTGCAAGTACATGAAAATGTCCTGCAATGGGTTGCCATAATCCACGAATGGGCCCTGGACCAGGCCCAACTGACCGTACTGGGCTTGGGCCTGTTGATTAGAAAGCCCAATGGCATTCCCGTTATTAAACTGCACATCGAGGGCTCTTTCCCAGTCGCTCACCCATTTAGGCTCGCTCTGCACCTCTCTCTCGCAGTTCACCTCCTTGGATGATATCACGTGCTCCGATCCGCTCGACTCCGCGTGCCGTTGCGACTTTGGGATCGACTCCGACGTCTCGAGATACGAGTAATCGTTCTTAGTTCCAATCGAATTCGTGTTTTGATTGCTCAATTGTTGATGATTGTAGATGTTTCTGCTGTTCAATTCCATCAATTGATGATTCAATTTCTTGTCCGCTCCTGCTCCTCCTCCCTTTTTGTTGTAGATCCTGCACAGAACCCAGTCGTCCAACTGGGTTCAATCAATCAAGCAGTGTTAGAAATTGATCTATATATATATATATATAACCATGGGCGGAGTCAAGTTTAATTTTAAGTTCTTCTAAACTAAATTGGTATCGTGATCATTATTTTGAAGGGTGAGCTATAACTCAACTATTTTTATAAATTTTTAAATGATCAACTATATGCATAAGAGACACGTTAAAGGCTCCGCAGAAAAAAAAGTCTTATGGATTGGCTTCGCCCCTGTATATTGGTTACATAAGATATTGCGTGAAAAAAGAACTAGTGAATTGCGGTGTTGTGTAGTGAGGTTATTACTCTTGAATTCTTCTTGCGAGCGGACCGGTCGACGCCGGCGAGGCGGTACTCGTGCATGATCCAGTTGGTTTTCAACCCTCTGGGCGCTTTTCCGGTGTAGAACACCAGAGCTTTTTTAATTCCGACTGGTTTCGGAGTTCCGATCGGCTTATCAGCTCCGGTCGCCTTCCAGTATCCAGATCCAGCCGTGCGGTTCGGCCTCGATCCGTTCGGATACTTTCGATCTCTAGGCGAGAAGAAGTACCACTCTTTCTCCCCGTACGACGCCATTCCTACTCAATTCAAAGTTCAAAATCCAAATTCAAATTCAAATTCAAAACCCTAGCTAGCCAGCTAGCCGGATCGAAACCGAAGTCTCTGTTGACCGATTGGTCGTGATTTGAGAGAGCTGACCTGGAAGAAGCCATGGATCGTGCTTGTAGAGATCGATTTCTGCGACGATCGGAACAGAGATGGATAAAGATGCGCATTTCCTACACAGGTAGTGCATCACGAGCTCCTCGTCCGTCGGATGGAACCGAAATCCAGGTGGCAACGCCAGATCGCAGTCCTTCATTTCCGCTCAAATCTCTAGGAATTCTCTTCTTATGGTTCGGCGGCGCTTGCGATCGAAGTTGAAACTTGTAAAGCAAGGGAGAGGAATCTATTTATAGGAGATTAGGAGGGGAGGACGCGTGGGGTTCTAGAAGTAAACGTGGGCGCAACGAGTTCGGTATACCAGATTCCACCTTATTAAAAGAGTACACGTGTTAATGGACCAACTTTCGTGCCAGGTGTCGGTCTCTCGGAGCTTGTTTGGTGTCACTGCTTACATAACCTCTTTTGGACTGTTCTGCCGTGCCAACGGTTCTGCGAAACTCATTTGATTTGAATTTATTATTATTATTTTTTTATCGTACTTGTTTGTTTTTGAAAGAAGTTTTGATTTTCCAAAGTCTATGGTGAGTCGGCGTTCAAAGGAGTGATTGGGTAGACACGTCATTGGATACCCAACACGTACGCAGGAGACGTCAGCAAGAAATGAGATCAATTAGTCAAAGTGGTGAAAAGGCAGGGGATTGTTATTGGTGTTGTGGGAATTGGTATGGTTGTGGGTTGCTTTCTAGGGAAATTATGTGACGTGGCAAGAGGCTTTAGTGGATAAGGATGAGATTAGGGATGAGAATTGGGTGTCTATCGCGAATTTTTCACTTTTTTTTTCTGTGTTTGTGCACTTGTAAAAGAAGGTATTGCTGGATATAGTCCTGATGCCCATTAAAAAAAAAAAAGGGGAAAAATGGATAAGATCATAAAGTACTGAATGCACAATTATTTTATAATTCTAAGTGTTTTTATAAAAGCATCTCCAACGGCAAAAGTAGAGCTAGCAAGAGATTGAATTTCCCATCTAATGTTGCTTGAATAGACGTTAGATTTCAAATTATGATTCTAAAAGTAAAAAACAAAATGTTTAATTAAAACGTGAAAATAAAATTATATATATATATATATATATATATTCTAATTTAGTAGGTAACTTGGATGGATCCACATTCATAAAGGACATTGTCTATAAAGGGAGAAAATAATTATTTTTAAAATAATAAATAATTTTTTGTTGCTAATCCGTTGCTAAATAATAACGAAATTTGACGTGTTGTTGCTAATCCATTGTGATTTACCAACAGATTAGCAACGAAACTTAATTCTTCACAATTGAACGACAATCCGAAAAAAAGGTCTTAGCGACGTTTAGCAACGGAAATTTTCATTGCTAGCTTAGCGACAAATCAGGTATTCTGTTGCTAAACAGTTTTATAAATTTCGTTGCTAATATGTTGCAAAGCGGATTAGCAACGAAAAAATAGGGGTTTAGCAATGGAATATCCCATTACTAAATCCGTTGTTTTTTGTAGTGATTCGTAATTCATATTTGCATTGGAGAAGTTTTTTTTTTCCTTCCAATGTCCATTCATTCTTACGTGGTACATATTTGTCTCAAATCCATGTATATTTTCATTAGAGATGCTCTATAATTTTTTTGAAGTTTTTGTATGTAAAGCCAAATTCAAGTTATGAGAGAGACCTCCAAAATATCAAGGTAAGTTAGAGTTTTCACAAGTTACAGTTTTCACCCCAGATTGATCGATCATTTCTTTCTTTTCAACTAGTCGACAAGAGACTATTTTTTCTTTAATCTAATCAACTCTTCCCCTCAAGCACAATTAAATTGTCTAGTTAGTTGTGGTGTGTCTTTAGTCACCAACTTAGAGGTTTCTTTTTCTTTAGCCTAGCTAGGGCGTTGGTGTTCTTTTTGAGTCACAATGAGTTGTGGAGTGGTTGGAGAAGTTGATAAAAACAATTGATAAGAAAAGACCTTCTGAACAATAAAGTCATTTTTGAAGAATGGAACCAACAAAAGTGAGAAGTTTCTTAAAGTTTTTAGGTTGAGGTGATGAGAAGTAAAAGATTTCTTTATATGCATTTTTATACAAAAAGTCTATAAAAGTCGAGATTTGTAACCAATCCCAAAAGTCACCTAAAAATTAAATACACCTTACTTTTATAAACTCTCCAAAAGTTTAAATTGAATACCCCAAAACTTTTATAAACTTTTTAAAAGTCTATAAAAGTTCACATTGAATAAACCTTTATAAACTCTCTAAAAGTTTTAATTGAATACAGCTAAACGTTTTTAGTCATTAAAGTAACCAAAAGTCCATTAAAATCTCAATTGATATACCCCGTTAGTTTATTATATCCTTTAAAGCTCGCTACATGCCGACCTTACAATTTAAGTTTAATTGTTCTGCTAGCATTTTTTTCCCATTTAGCATTCATTTCGTTGGAATTTTAGTTGAGTTGGACCTTGTTAAGAATAGTCGCACATCGAATATTCAAGTAAATAAAAAAAGGGTTATAAGTTGAGATTGGAGACACCATCTCGTCTTTATATTTTGGTGAAGCCTTCGCTCCAAACCTTAAAGCCCTCAATTATACACTTTCCTTTCTATGTAAACTTGAGCTTCCTACAAATTCTAATATGGTTTATCGGAACGATAAAATGTGGGTGCCAATTAATATTTCAGTCAAAATCATCTACCAAGTAGGCTATCCTTTTGGTCTTGGTTGATGCCCCATTGGACTGTCTCAATTGATTGGCTAATTGCCTATATAATTGGTCTAATACCCCGTTAGATTTAAGTTATCTCAGTTGGCTAGTTGCCCTTTAATTTAAGTCACAACTTTGCTATTGCCCACCAAGGTCTTTAGTAAAACCCCACACCTATCGTTAAATCGTCAATCAACATTGTTATTGGTGAAATCTAAAAGAAAAAAACTTTGCTATCGCTCGTTGGACTTTGAGGGGGAGTGTTAAGAATGGTTTCACATTGGGTATTCAAGTAAATAAAAAAAAAGTTATAAGTTGGGATTGGATGACGCTTTCTCGCCTTGATAATTTGGTGAATCCATCTCTTCAAATATTAAGTCCTTAATCATACATTATCCCCTCCTATGTGAACTTGGACTTGAGAATTTCATCCAATAAATTCTAATAGACTTAGGGCTCTTTTATAATATTTTGAAGTTGATGGGGCATGTGCCCTAGGTCAATCCATTAACCGTCTTTATGAATACTTTTAGTTAATAAAATAGAGGATTTCATTTGTTGTTTATTATAATTAATTTGCATGTTTACATTATAATAAGATCCATGGGTATTTACATAAATATCCTAAATGTCCCTAGTCGATCATTATACTAGGAACTATAATGAATTAAGACTAGTGTGAGTCTTGATTGATGATCATATGATGATTATACGTATAGGGATACGAATCAAGATCACGAGTACTTGTTAGGGAACAAAGTACTGGACCGACCCGCTATGAGAACATCACATGGATTAAGTCATAGTTGTTTCTCATGATAGGTATATATTCCAGTCCTCTGACTTGAGATTACCAGAGACTTAAACATTAGGAACACAGTGATTTGATACAATCAAACGTTGTCTTTAACCGGACGATTATAAAGGTTGTGATTGGTTATCTTGTGTGAGCAATGTGATGAAGTTGTGTAATCGAGATAGAATTTGTCCCTCTCATATAAAGAGAGATATCTAGTGGATCCTCGATGTGTTAGACCGTTAAAAGGCCTAGTCTAAGTGAATTGATATTGATCAATGTCACTTGGATGTTTTCATCTACCTAGAGATCGAGACTAGTACGATTGAACATGTTGGATGACAATTCCATGCCTTATGTTTGATCAAAAGGATATCGTGTGACAAAAAGGTGTTATATACACTATTGATTAGGTTGTTTCGATTTGATATTCGTATAACTTGGGTAGTCATAATGTCTTGCTAGAGGCTGCTTATGACTTGTATACCAAAATGTGTTTTGGTACACTGACAACGTTGTATGAGCCTATTGGGTCGCACACTAAAAATGGTTTTGCAAGATTTTAAGATGGTTCAGAAAAACGAATTTTTTATGATAAAATCCATGACGGAAACGTCCTTGTGGTGTATTACACTTATACTTCTTTAAGTAGGGGTATATTTGTAATTTACTAAACCGTCTATATAAAAGGGTTGTATAAATAGACGCTTTAAGTTACAATACACGTAAAAAAGATCAAAAGGCCGAAACTCTATTTTCGTTTTAGAAACGACTTAGGGTTTTTGGTATGCTCTGGATCGTTTGGGAGAGAAACAAAAGGTTTGGTATTCTCTCGAAGCTAGCACTTCAAATCTCGGCCGTGTTCGTGTGTGGATTACTGGTAGAGGGCATTCGTCGTTGGTAGCGCCTTAGAGATCGATTAACCTTCAGAAAGGTATATTGCGACTGAGGTATGTTTAAGTTTTCATAGTTTAAATGTTTTTAATGGAATTAGATTCGGATCCTGTTGGGGGTTTTCGTCAAAATTGTTTTGTAATCTCCGCTGCGTATAAACCCCAAAACCCAACAGTGGTATCAGAGCCTTCGAGTTTGATTCCATTAAATTCATAGCATGTTTTCTTCTGATATATACATGATATATGATTGAAAGCATGTTAATAGTTGATGTATATGTGATATACATAAGTTTCCTATGAGATTTATTATCATGTTTTGTGTATATGATACATATATTCGTGATTTAATTAAAATCAGTTTCGTACATGCTAGTAACCATGTTAGGTTAATTCAAATAATTTTAATGAATTGAATTTCGTGTTATGTGATCCATGACACCATTAGGTTCGATTGGGATAGTAGTTCATGATTCAATTACATGTTTGTGATTATTTGGATGAGGATCGAAATTGCAAATAATTAATTTTCGAAATTATTTATTAATAAATAATTAATTTTCGAAATTATTTATTTATAAATAATTAATTTTCGAAATTATTTATTTATCATTAATTAATTTTCGAAATTATTTATTTATCTTGTTATTTCTATTTTGTTATGAAGTTTCTATTTGATAAAGATAGATAACAAATTAGAATATGAGATAAATATCAAGAATCTTGTTATTAGTGATATACTATGATTCAAATATCTTAAATCCAAAATAAATAATTAATTTTCGAAATTAATTATTTATCTTGTTATATCTATTTTGTTATGAAGTTTCTATTTGATAAAGATAGATAACAAATTAGAATAGGAGATAAATATCAAGAATCTTGTTATTGGTGATATACTAGGATTCAAATATCTTAAATCCTAATTGGATTAGGACAAGATGATTAGTTAGATGTGGGCCCGAGTTAATTAAAATGTTTTAATTGACTTAATTTCGATAAATTAAGGGGTTAATTTATGATAATAAAATCAACGAAAATTATGATTTTCTATAGCGAATTTTAATTTTCGGAATTGAGATTCATTTTCTAAAAAAAAAAAAAAAAAAAAAACGAGGGCGCTGCCCCCTGTACCCCGGCCAACGGGACCACCGTCTAACTAATCCTAGCGCACGAAAATTCTTTTATTAGTGATCAGTATAAAAAAAAATTTCCAAATTGTTTAGTGATTGAACAAATCAATAAAATATATGATATTTCATTGTTTACATAAAATCACTAAAACTGAATAAAATCCATCTATTAAATTTTAAATCTCGTGCCATCCATTTTAAACACTTGTCAAGGCCTCGATCACACTAATATAGTTTCAGCCATAGTTGGGTGTATTGTGTTATCTTGGTGAGACAAGTTGGGTAAGAGTTACCTTAATGTTTAAAATGGTCCGACTTAATAAAACCATCAAAATAGTTTTGAGCTTTAGGCAAATGATGAGATAAAAACATGCTAAGACATAAGATGTCTCATATCTCATAAAAGGATCTAAAAATTACATAAGATGTAATTGGTAACTGTTACCTACCTAAATAATCTAGTTCTGTGTTTCATGCCATAGCTATCATAGAATTAGGTGAAATATGGATTTTAGTCCCCTAAATAAACAGTACGTTTTAGGAGGGTTGTTAATTTAGTGGGAGTCTATTCCTCTATACTAAAATAAACTTTGCATAATCTTTATTGTTGATCAATGGCCTCTTCAAGTAACAATAATCCCCTGTCACTGCGATCCATCCTTGAGAAGGATAAGCTATCTGGGACTAACTTTCTTGATTGGTTCAAAAACTTGAGAATTGTTCTTAAGCATGAACGCAAGTTGTATGTCCTGGATGCTTCAATCCCTGAGGACCCACCAGCCAATGCTACGAAAGCTGTGAAGGATGCGCATAATAAGCATGTCAACGATTCTACTGATGTTGCATGTATTATGCTAGCAACTATGGTTCCCGAACTTCAGAAGGACATGGAACTAATGGAAGCCTACGACATGGCCGTAACGCTGAAGGAAATGTTCCAACAGCAAGCTAGGCAATAAAGATTCGAGACAGTCAAGAACCTACATTCTTGCAAGATGACTGAGGGTGCGTCAGTTAGTCCTCATGTTCTGAAGATGAAGGGCTATGTTGACCAACTTGATAGACTCGGATTTCCCATAAGCCAAGAGTCACTGGCTTGATTTGATCCTTAATTCATTACCAAAAAGTTACTCACAATTTGTGATGAACTACAATATGAATAATATGGAGAAATCAATTTCGGAGTTGCATTTGATGCTCAAAACTGCTGAACAAAATATCAAGAAACCCTATAGTAATATATTGATGGTCTAAAAGGGAAAGTGAATGAAGAAGAAAGGCAAAGGCAAGGCTAGAGTTGCCAAGGTTGTTGCTGCACCTGTCGCAAAGCCTATGGAACAAGTCAAGACCCGGCCTGTTCCTGCTTCAAAACACCCAAAAGAAAAGGAAGAAAATTGTCATTTCTGTAATCAAACCTATCTTTGGCATTGTCGTCTCGGATACATAAATGAGAAACGCATAACGAAGCTCCACAAAGATGGGCCTAGATTCATTTGATTTAGAAACATATGAAACATGCATATCTTGTTTACTAGGCAAGATGACTAAAAGTCCCTTTACTGGACACAGTGAAAGGGCAAGTGATTTATTGGGTCTAATACATACGATGTATGCGGTCCTATAAACACAATGGCTAGAGGAGGTTATCGGTACTTCATTACATTTATTGATGATTTCAGCGAGATATGGTTATGTATATCTTATGAAACATAAAGCTGAATCATTCGAGATGTTTCGAACGTTTCAAAATGAAGTGCAAAATCAACTTGGTAAAACTATCAAAACACTTCGATCAGATCGAGGTGGTGAGTATTTACGCCAAGAATTTGATGATCATCTTAGAAATTGTGGGATTGTCTCTCAATTGACTCCACCAGCAACTCCACAATGGAATGGAGTTTCTGAAAGGAGAAATCAAACCTTATTAGATATGGTTCGATCTATGATGAGTCATGCAGATCTTTCATTATCCTTTTGGGGTTATGCATTACAAACTGCAGCTTTCACTCTAAATCGAGTTCCTTCTAAAGTGGTTGATAAAACACCATATGAGATATGGTACGGGAAGAGACCTAGTTTGTCTTTTCTTAAGATTTGGGGTTGTGAGGCTTACGTAAAGCGACAAGTCTCAGAAAAACTAGCACCTAAATGTGACAAGTGTTTATTTGTGGGGGTATCCTAAGGAAACAAAAGATATTACTTTTATAATCCCGCTGAAAACAAAGTGTTTGTTGCTCGGTATGGTGCATTTATGGAAAAATAGTTTATTTCAAAAGACACTAGTGGGAGAGAAATAAATCTTGAAGAAGTTCAAGAATCACAAGTAAACACTGAACCGCTACTGGAAGTTCAACAACGTTCCGATCCAGTTGAACCTCCACAAGTGACACAAGGCCCACGTAAATCTAGTAGGGTAAGACATGAGCCCGAGAGATTCGGATTTCTCATTACCGATAGTCGTGATGTGTTGCTTATAGACCAAAATGAGCCCACCACTTATCGGGAGGCTATGTCTGACCGGACTCGGATAAATGGCTAAGTGTCATGAACTCGAGATGCAATCCATGTATGATAACCAAGTTAGGAACTTGGTTGATTTACTGAAGGTGGTAAGACCATTGGATGTAAATGGGTTTTCAAGAAGAAAACGACATGGATGGAAAAGTACATACTTTTAAAGCAAGACTTGTAGGAAAAGGTTTCAGCGACTCAAGGTGTTGATTATGATGAAACTTTTTCGCCGAAGAGCCATGCTTAAATCCATAAGAATTTTAATTGCCATTCTTTGCATATTATGACTATGAAATATGGCAAATGGATGTAAAAACAATATTTCTTAATGGAAAGTCGCTTGAGGACGTGTATATGACACAACTCGAAGGTTTTGTACATCCCGAGAATTCTAGGAAGGTATGCAAGCTTCAAAGATCCATTTATGGATTAAAGCAAGCTTCTCGGAGTTGGAATCTTCATTTTGATGAAGCAATCAAGGATTTTGGTTTTATTAAGAACTAAGATGAGCCTTGTGTATACAAGAAGGTCAATGGGAGTGTAGTTATTTTTCTCGTACTTGTATGTTGATGATATATTACTCATTGGAAATGACATCCCAACATTGCGAGAATGTCAAGTCTTGGTTAGGGAAGTGTTTCTCAATGAAAGACTTAGGAGATGCGGCTTTATATCCTAGGGATAAGAATCTATAGGGATAGATCTAAGAGGCTAATCGGTCTAAGTCAGAGTGCTTATATAGACAAGGTGCTGAATAGGTTCAGTTTGCAAGACTCTAAAAGGGGATTGTTGCCAATGTCTCATGACATAAGTCTCAGCAAGAATCAATGTCATAGGACAAATGATGAGCGATACCGTATGAATAAGATTCCATATGCATCGGCTATTGGATCTATCATGTATGCCATGTTATGCACTCGACTTTGATGTATCATATGCTTTGAGCACTACAAGCGGATATCGATCGATCTAGGTGAGAGTCACTGGATAGCGAAGAAAGAACATCCTTAAGTACTTAAGAAGGACTAAGGAAGTGTTCTTGGTCTATGGAGGTTTTGAAAATGATATCGTTGTAAATGGTTACACAGATGCAAGTTTTCAAACTGATATAGATGATTTAGATCGCAGTTTGGATATGTGTTTACTTTGAATAGGGGTGCGAAGTCGAAAAGTTCGAAGCAAGAGATCGTGCGATTCTACAATTGAAGTTTCGAGTATATTGCGAGTCAAATCGATGCAAAGAAAGGAGGCGATTTGGATCAAAAAGTTCATTTCGAACTAGGTGTGGTTCCAAGTATTGCTAACCTGTTTGTTTGTATTGTGATAATAACGGGGCAATAGCACAGGCCAAAGAACCTAGATCACACCACAGATCCAAACATATACTCAGAAGTTTTTATCTCATTAGAGAAATTATTGAGAGGGGAGACGTAAAGATTTGCAAAGTACCTATCAAGACAACGTTGCGGATCCATTGACAAAAGCTCTTCCACAAGCAAAACATGATGGTCATGTTAGATCATTAGGCATTAGATGCATGTATGATTGGCCCTAGTGCAAGTGGGAGATGAAGGGGCATGTGCCCTAGGTCAATCCATTAACTGTCTTTATGAATACTTTTAGTTAATAAAATAGAGGATTTCATTTTCTTGTTTATTATAATTAATTTGCATGTTTACATTATAATAAGATCCATGGGTATTTACATAAATATCCTAAATGTCCCTAGTCGATCATTATACTGGGAACTATAATGAATTAAGACTAGTGTGAGTCTTGATTGATGATCATATGATGATTATACGTATAAGGATACGAATCAAGATCACGAGTACTTTTTAGGGAACAAAGTACTGGACCAACCCGCTATGAGAACATCACATGGATTAAGTCATAGTTGTTTCTCATGATAGGTATATATTCCAGTCCTCTGACTTGAGATTACCAGAGACTTAAACATTAGGAACACATTGATTTGACACAATCAAACGTTGTCTTTAACCGGACGATTATAAAGGTTGTGATTGGTTACTGTGTGAGCAATGTGATGAAGTTGTGTAATCCAGATAGAATTTGTCCCTCTCATATAAAGATAGATATCTAGTGGATCCCTCGATGTGTTAGGCTCGTTAAAAGGCCTAGTCTAAGTGAATTGATATTGATCAATGTCACTTGGATGTTTTCGATCTACCTAGAGATCGAGACTAGTACGATTGAACATGTTGGATGACAATTCCATGCCTTATGTTTGATCAAAAGGATATCGTGTGACAAAAGGATATTATATACACTATTGATTAGGTTGTTTCGATTTGATATTCGTACAACTTGGGTAGTCATAATGTCTTGCTAGAGGCGCTTATGACTTGTATACCAAAATGTGTTTTGGTACACGCAAACGTTGTATGAGCCTATTGGGTCGCACACTAAGAATGGTTTTGCGAGATTTTAAGATAGTTCAGAAAATGAATTTTATATGATAAAATTCATGACGGAAACGTCCTTGTGGTGTATTACACTTATACTTCTTTAAGTAGGGGTATATTTGTAATTTACTTAACGGTCTATATATAAATAGACGCTTTAAGTTACAATACACGTAAAAAAAATCGAAAGGCCGAAACTCTATTTTCGTTTTAGAAACGACTTAGGGTTTTTGGTATGCTCTGGATCGTTTTGGAGAGAAACAAAAGGTTTGGTATTCTCTCGAAGCTAGCACTTCAAATCTCGGTCGTCGTTCGTGTGTGGATTACTGGTAGAGGGCGTTCGTCGTTGGCAGCGCCTTAGAGATCGATTAACCTTCAAAAATGTATATTGCGACTGAGGTATGTTTAAGTTTTCATGGTTTAAACGTTTTTAATGGAATTAGATTCAGATCCTGTTGGGGGGTTTCGTCAAAATTGTTTTGTAATCTCCGCTGCGTATAAACCCCAAAACCCAACAGAAGTTATTATAAGTTGGGGTGTAATTAAAGAACTTGTTTTTGCGTGTGAGAGAAACCCTAGCGCCGCCGACTGCTCTCTTCAAGCGTTATGTCCAATGCATTTGCCTTGGGTCGCCGACATCGACGCGACTGACTTAGCCGGTCGTGGATCGATGTCGCCAGTGCCCCCCTTATTCTTCCCTCTTCTTTTTTTTCCTCCCTACCCGTGACTCCCTTAGCATCTTTTCTTCTCACCCATAGCTATTCCCCTTCCCTTCCATCATTTCCACCTCCCCCACCATATCCCCCTTTCTACCTCCCCCTCTGTTTCTTCTTTCAATCCCTCCTTTTCTAACCCCCTTTTGTCGTCGTCGTCTTCCTCCCTTCTTTTCTTTTCTTTTTTTCACCTTCCCCTCTATTTTGGCAACGATCGGTTGCTAGTGGTTTTCGGTGTGGCCATATCGATGACCCTTTTTGTCTAGATTTTAGAATGAGAGGAGAAAAGAAGGCGAGACAAAGTTGCGGGTTCATCTCAACGTTGGTGAACAACGAAGATGACTTTAAGTGGCGGCGAGCGACATTTCAAAGTGGGGTTGTTGTCTTCTTTTGGAGGTTGTTGTTCCCCTCGTGGGGTTGTTACCCTCTTTGTAAGAACGTTGTTAAGAACTTCAGTGGATTGTGATATTTGTTATTCTCGCTGTAATATATTACTTTACCTTTTTTATCGGGTGTTAGGAACATCAATGCAACATGTTTGACAAAAAAAAAGTCATTATAAGCTCTAATTCAACGTGAAGTTTTGCATGTAAGGTAGTCATGAAAGAGTAAACATAGTAAATAGAGACTAGTTTATTCAATGCGAAGTTTTGGTAGGCTTAGGCCCATAACTATTCTTTCTATATTTCTAACAATATATTATAATAAAAATACATTTCTTTTTACAAGAAAAGGCATTATTGAAAATCAAGATTTTTCATGCGATAAGATCTTGCTAATTGCTAATTGGGTATTGATAACTAACCTTTTAAAAAAATAAATATTTTGAGTTGTTACTTTAATTTTCTTAGAGTCATCCGAGAATTAGCTAAATATAATCAAATTCTAACAATACTATGTTACTTAAATAATTATTTTTTTATTAGAGATGTTGGGATAATCTTATATTGATTAGTTAGAATACAATATTAAGATTTATACGTTTGAAGCGAACACTTCATCTCACTTTGACATTTTAGAGTGAATCACACTTCTACACTTAAGTTCATATAAAAATTAATCAACATACTCTCAGATTGAGACCAATGTTACAAAAATTAAATATTTTTGAATTTTTATTTTTAGCTTGAGGTGCCGTATCAACCAATTAATTATCAAAGGATTAAATTAAAAAAAAGGAAAATGACTCGCCAATATTAATCGTTCATTCATCACTTTGACTTCACACATGATAGTGTACATTACAACAACCGCCAGAACTACTTCTGAAGAGTAATGAGTAGTGACGTTGATGATGTTGACGAACAAATGAAAAGGTTGCCGAATCATATGCTCTCTATAGATATACACAATTTAAGCTTTCGCCACGTGTTACACATTCTTTGTTTGAGTTGTATTTAAAACAAAGGCGATGTGGTTGGGTACAGGTGGCTTGATATGAATCGATATTGTAAGAGTGCATGTCCAGAAACAGAGAACTGACGAGGACATCTAATGTTGCTGTCAAGCAAAAGTTTATAGTCCCCCAAACGTAAAATTACTTGCAGAATTTATGTTTTCGTGAAGTACAAGGTTTGAAGTTAAAGTGACGGAGAATTTTAGTTCTGAAATGATCAATTAGGCTGTGCTTGACTTGAAATTTCAAAGCTTGAGCATAAAAATAGGGGATCCAATGGTTTTTAAAGAAATATTAGAATAACATTTTAAACTGAATGCGTAATGGGTCCAACCGCAATATAGATAAAGACCATAGATTGATTTCACTTAGGGATGTTAACTTTTTATGTAGCCACCGATTTTGTCTGACTTGAGAAAAAAGGTTTTGAAACTAATTTTTCAAATTCGGGTCGGGTATGGGTAAGGTTTTGATGTCTAAGGGTGTGTTTGATAGCAAAGAGAATTTTCAATGAGAAAAAAGTATTTACTTCAACAAATTTTCTGTAGAAAATTTTTTTAAAAGAATTTTCTCATTGCTGTTTGATTGCACGTGAATTTTTTTTTTTTCAATTTTCTGTTGTTTGATAACTAATGTAATTTTTTTTTTCATTTTTTTTCAAGTGTACAATTAATCAAGGTTACGCACCGAAATTGAATCGGCAACAACTATCTTCACAACCATTAATGAACTCAAAAAATATCATTCAATAATTAAGATGTGGGTTCGAATGGAATGGGATGATAGACGATGAATCTGTTGCTTTAAGTGTTTGGCCATTTGGTTGATGCTTAACATCCAAAATGCTCTCTGACATTCCTGTTTCAAGATCCAAATCAGAGACTACATTATAAGCACAAAATATGAGGTACGTTAAGACAAGAAAGTAATGAATGTAGGTATGTAGAATGCACACGAGTGGAAGAGTGATTATTTTCTTGTAAATAATTATATAGAAACTCAGCGCTCGTTGTAAGTTTCTAGTTCTTACGGAAAAAAAGTTTCCAGTTCACTAAATTTCTAATTAACCAGTGTTGTTCAATGTTTAAGATTTTGAAGGTCTTTCGCTCTACTTTCTTATTAGGGAATACGCTTCCATGTTGTCTTTCAAAAATGACTTGCATGATGTAAATAACTTGAATTCCCAAGTTATCAAAATAAAAAAAGAAACGAAAGAAAGAATAGAAAAAAGGAATAGATAGACTAACCAAAACAAAGAGGAAATGATGTTAATGATTCATGAGATATGCAAATATTTTCAGACTCATCCACAAAAAAAATTAAAAGCACATATCGCAAAACCACTAAGACATGATAGATATATAGTTCATTTGTATGTGTCGGTGTGTGTGCATAACCATGAGTGTCTCAGCCTTAAGCTGTGAAACTAATGCCATGTGAGCATGTTGGGCGCCCAACAACCTCTTTGAAGTTGATACCCTAATGAACAACACAAATGTTGATACCCTTCACCGATTACCACACAAACTCAACCAATAAAGCTCCGAATTCCCACCTTTACAACACCTAAATCTCAAGGCATTATCCATCGCCCTAACAGTTCATCGCCGCCGCATTGAAGCTAACAACGCATATCAAATCAAGGTATAATTAATAGGTGAAGAAACAAAGTATACGAGATCCAAACTAATGAAACGATACAACCATACAACTAACCGAACTAACGGTTTCATTTTTTTCTTCTTTAATAGGTATAGAAACGAAAGTAATCACTCAAATTCCAAGCAATCTAAGCACTCAAACAACGAAATCTAAACCTAAGGACTGCGTTTTCATCAACAAACACCAGCAGACAAGCCAAATCAACCAAAACACGCATAAATTGAGCAAAAACGGAACACGAGCAAGACATAGGGTTCGGACCTTCAAATCTGAGTATGATGAAACTGATTACGCAACTATACGAGTTGAAGTCTTCAGATTCGACCACTAGACACTCGTAGATCGAAAATTGGCGCCTCGAGTGCCGAAATTCGCCTCTCGTTCGAAAAACCTAAGAAATCTCGGATTGAATGCGCTTCTAGCGCTTCAAATACTATATTTCAAACACGGCCGAGAAACTTCGATGTTTCGATCTTTGAAGATCAAAGATCGAAACATCTCCTTTCTCACACAATCAACAACAAACAACAACGACAACCTCATATTCGAATCACATATACACACCCCAACAGTCCCTAAATTGAAAATCAAATTGGAAACACTCACCTTCCAACGCCCGACAGTCGAACCAATTCAGAACTGTGAAGATGAAGAGAGGAAAGAGGAGAGAACAGAGAGAACGGAGAGATCGGAGACAGAGATGCTCGCAGAGACGAAAGAGGAGAGATCGGAGACAGAGACAATCGCGAAGCCGGAACGAATGAATTGATTAATAAACGATCGCAGAGACGGAGAGGAGTTGTTGGTGGAAGAGTTCTTGTAGAAGAAGAAGTCCAAGTTTCGATCAAAAAAGGATTCGTTGCGTACCAAAAAATTTCGAATTTCCACGCCGAAACAAGAGAAAATAAACGAGGAAAAAAAGGAGGGTGGATTTTTTTTCTAGGCGGTTACAAAATCTATCAAACACCCTGTAAAAACGGTTTCTTAAAAAAAAAATTATTTTCCGCAATTTTTTTCAATTTTTTTGTTATCAAACACACCCTAAATCAAAATTCAGGCCGAGTCTGGACAAGACTTTTTAAGCACGGACCCGGCCCGGATTTCAAAAGATGCCTATTTTATTTTGAAAATATATTTTCATACATTGTATAATATTCACAAAAACAACAATAAAAATAAAGAAACTACATAGCTTGTATAGAAAAATGTACTATTTTAATTTTGGAGACTCGCTAAATTGCTTGAGATAACATTATATATTTTGTCTTTTAATAAAAAATATTATAATGTCTTGTAATTTAAAATAATAAATACAACTTAAACGTTACTTTATAAAATTATGTTAGAGAAGATTATATTACGAAAAATTTACAATGACTTTAATGATTAAAAATGCTTTTAAACATAAAATAATTTTTTTAAAAATTTGACAAATCCGGACATTTGGACAACCCTGATTAAAAGTAAATCGGGTGTGGCAAGACAAACTTGTTCGAAATTACAGCCGGGTCGGGTCTAGATAATGCAAATGCTCGTTTATATCAAGGGCGACCTGAACCCGGATCGGTCCAGACCCAAAAAATTAATATCCCTAATGTCACCTCATTGATGTGGGGAGAATATCTATTTTATGTGGCATGCATTTTTCATTACATAGACATTTAACCTCAAAAATAGTCTTAAATGACAATATGAATTGAGACTTTAACGTGCATGGACAAGGACCTTTGCTTCTTTTTTTTTTTTTTAAATTATAACAAAAAATATGACATAATGATATTTATCCTAATGTATATTTTTATATATTGAGTTAGACATCTTATATCTTTTTGTGTCATAAAGCTGCGCTTTCGTGATCCACATTTGTATTGGAGAAGCTTCTTCGTGGGTTTTTTTTTTTTTTTTTCTTCAGAGGGTTCTTCGTGGTTTAATGTCTATCTATGCTAGGAGACGTTCATTTTCACCTCAATTGATCAGTTGCGTTGGACATGCTTAGAGCATCTCACAACTCAAATTAATGCATATTTTTGATAATTTTTAAATCAACAACATTATATTTGTAGTTCGTTTTATGGTTTACTAATTGCATTTTAAAACAAATTGATGAACAATTAAAAAAAGTTGTATCATTATATTATAACCTTTACAATTTATCAATTATATAACATAATCTTTTCGATTTAGTATCAATTCTATCCTCAAATAACTTGACTATATTTTTCCTTCATAATATGTGTCCACACATCATTCTTTTCAACTTTCTTGTAACACCTTTTAAGAATTTATTATATATATATATATATATATGCATTAGAGCTCAATATTCTTAATAAATATACACTACAAAAATCAACTAGAATAGCGACGAGAATAGCAACGGGGAACTCTTTCGTCGCTTTTTTGCTCTCGCTATTTTTTGGCTACGGTGTCAAAAATAGGGATGAAAACCCGTCACTATTCCCGTTGCCATTTTGTGACACGTGGATCGGAGGATTCATTTTTTGGCTACGTCATCCGATTCAGCAGACGAAAGCCGTCGCCATTCATGTCCATGTGGCATGCCTGACAACCATGTGGACATGAATAACGACAGGTGGCCGTCGCTATTCTAAAAATAATATTTTTTAAAAACCGTTTTATTTCAAAATATATTTCAAAATTAAAATAAATAAATAATTTAAAAATAATATAAATTTAGAATTATTTTAAAAAAACCGTTTTAATTAAAATAAAATTAATTTTTTATTTTTAAAATTTTTAATTTTTAAAAAACCGTTTTAATTAAAATAAATAATAAAATAAAATTACTTTTTCATTTTTAGTTTTTAGAAATAGATTTCAGAATTAGTTTATATTAAAAATAATTTTAAACATTATAAAATATTTTTTAAGAAATAAATATTTTTTATTAAAATTCATGCTGATTTTTTTTTTAATTTAAAATATGTTAATTTTCAAAATATTTTTTTATAAAACTAACAATTTTTTATTTGTTATTTGATGAAAACAATAATTGTCAAAGAATAAACAATATACAACTTAAATTTAATAGTTAAAATAAATGAAGAATAAATGAAATAAATATAACAAATGAAAGTTTACAAGTATAGAAAATGTACATGAATAACTAAAAAATATGAAAAAAACCTAAAGTCTACGTATACATCGAAGACTCAATCATCAAGATCCTCGTTGGTCTCTGAGTCATTAGCAGGATGTGCTAGAGGCGCGAATGAAATTCGTCCATCAGAGCCCGCTCCATGCGACCTAATCGTCCCTGCATCTCTTGCAATTGGTCACAGTCGAGGATTTTATCATTAATAAACCTTAAAAGACTTCTATGCATCTCCTTAATGTCCTCCCTAAGCTGCTCGATGGGCTCATCATTAGCAGACATAGGTCGAAAAGATCCAACTTTAATTCCAGCTCCAGCTCCGGCATGTCTACGCCTTCACCCCAATGGTGTCCACCCTAATCCACATGTCTGTCCTTTGTCGTCATGTTCCACGACAGACAAATACAACTTAGTCTCATCAATTGGCGTGTTAGGCCGCGACTGTGCGAGCTCGACGCATATGTCACGTATCGCCATTTGCATTAAGAAATTTAAACATTCACAAACCATATATATAAGTCATTCATACACATAATTAATTGAACAAACAATTGCTACAAAATTAGTTTTTCATGACAATCCTCTCTACTTGGGAATCTAAGAAAGTAACGCCATCGTGATCCTTGGTGTGGAAGTACAAATATAACTCCAAAATAGTCGGGGTTGACGTAATTTCTCCTCGTACAAAACATTTTTAAGTAGGATTAACTTTGAGACTTATTACATAATATATATAAACTTAATTATTATAGCATAACATGACCTACCAGTCTCTCTGGGTGCTGATAGATAGATATGGAACCACCTGTATGGATAGCTACACCCGTACCAGGTCCCCTTGTCTCCATTCATCGATACTTCTTGCATGTTTCCTCTGACTTTTTCCTGAATTCAGGGGTGGACCGCATTTTCTTGTAATGCTTCAAGATCTCATTAGACACGTGGCATGACTTCTTATCCTTCGAACACATCTTGTTTATGAAGTCGGCGTACCGAATGGCGATCTATCTTCCTTACGCCTCTCTAATAGCCCCATCATTAACGTTGGATCCCAATCAAAAGATATGTATGTACAAAAGATATTGTAATTTAGTCCATATATCCTAAGTAAAAGATACAACTCTGACCTAAATATCTTTTTACCTTCCATCGATTCCAATATACATCTCTAATGTGCTGGGGAACATGCTCTCATGAATACCCATCCTTGTGCAAGGAGTATTTGTATGCTCTCATCATCTTTCGTGTAGCTCTGTCGGACGGGTGCAAGTCGCATCCATTAAATTAAAAATTTATGTTAGATATTAATTTTACGTAAATTAACGAAACATATATATGTAATTAAATTACGTATACATATTATCTATCATCCTTAACAACAAAGAATATTCGCCTCCGACTTGGGTAGCGGTGTTGCTTCTAGTGGCCTGAACTCTTTTTCATCGTCCATGTGAGGTAATGCCTATAAACGGGTCGTTAGAAGGAAGTTTCGAAGAACTAGGCGATTGTGGGCATGTAAATCAGATGGGCTGGTCGGGCAGCCATCTGGGGGTCATGCTAATACAATCGAGATGTTAATCCCTTTGATGAAATAGTAGGCCCATCGTATGGCCGCGTGGTAACATGGCCGACAACGGTGGTGTAGGTAGTAATGATAGGAGTGTAGAATACATTTGCATAAAAGCTGGGTCATCAGCAAATACAGATGGCAAAGACATGTCGTACGTTGAAGGGGAAGTCTCTGGATGTAAATAAGAAATGAGATGTCTTATAGAGAAGGGGGCCTGCTCAGAGGGTGGAAATGGGTATGGATGATACAAGGGGCCTACGGGGGTGATGCTACTAACGATGCTTAGGCCAGGCTGCTACCCTCGACAAGACTATGGAGTAACATTGTCACGAGATCCTATGTCTAGAAAATCCAAATGGGAGATCGACTATCTCTGCTGCTACCAGATCTTCCACCGGACTATCCACCAGATCTATCGCCTCGTGATGGACTGTATTGTCTGCCTACCATAACTTTCTTAAAAAAAAAAAAAAAAAAAAAAAAAACTAAGTTAGAAACAACTACATGTAAATGTTATACATTTTAGATATAATGTAACAAAACAACATACATAAAACTAAGTTTCGTACATTTCAATTGATTTTAACTGTGTACAATAAAAGTAGCATGTAACAAGTATAATTTAGTACCACTCGAAAAGATACATCCACCAAAATTGTACTGAGTCTATAAGGATAGCCTCGTGAAAGGGATGGATAGGAAGATGCTCCATTAAATCGAAAAAAATTAGCGAATATATTTTTTTTCTAACTTACACAATATTTTAGGAACATTTTCATGCAAAAGCCATAGATTCGCAACATTTAAATTTCTAGATGTTAAATCTCTAAAGAAAATGCCAAACTCACTGAATGGAATCCAAATGTCTTCCAAAGAGATCCCAAAATGCAATCGGCAGCAATCGTTGCATGAGTACATGACAATCGTGGCTTTTCATTCCAAACATCTTCAACTTCGTAGAGTCTACACAACGACTGATATTAGATGTGTAACCATCAAGGAAGCGCAATTCCTTAATCCACTTACACAACACTTGTTTTCTCTGCTAGTCTAAGGCGTATTGTGTCTTTGGATATTTCTTGGATACTGGATCGTAATGAAGTTCTGGCCGATGACAAATCTCCTTTAAATCCTTTATAGAATTTGCATTATCTTTCATCTTCCCTGGCACACTCATAATTGTGTTGTGAATGTTAACAAAAATATTTTCTCGATGTGCATTACATCTAGGTTGTGTCTTACAAGAGTCGTTTTCCAACACGACAAGTCCCACAGTATGTTTCATCTTTTCCACCCACTACTCTTTGAGGCTTCATTATTTATAGCATATGATCCCAATTCAGTAACTTTCATCAGCCCTAAAGCCTCAATTTCGCGCAAGATATCTTCACCCAATTTATCGGTCGGTGGCTTGTCTGACACAATTCTATCTTTACGGAAACTAAATTTGTCTTTCCTCTCCTTTGAATACTGTGATAAGAAACGTCAGTGACAGTCAAACCAAGCCATTTTCCCGTCAAACTTCAATTGAAAAACATCGGTATCATCCATATAATAAAGGCGAACTGTCTTCCTGTACATGCTCCATCTTGACAACATGATGTAGGCTTGAAAGTCGCTTATAGTGCACGTAAGTGCGATGCGTGATTGAGAGTTCGTTTTACTCAATACATCGTAAATAGACACTCTGACATATCACAAATCCTATAATTCTTTCACTAACGATTGGAGAAACATGTTAGTTTTTTGTGACGGATTGGTCGGGTGATCACTGTTAAGAACATCACTTCTTTCTTCATACACTTAGATGGAAACAAGTTTTAAGAGGTTAAAATCACCGGCCAAAAGGAGTACGATTTGCCGGTCATTTCGAAAAGTTAGAACCCATAAGTGCATAACCCAACTCGAATGTTACGAACCTCCGAGCTGAAGGTAGGGTTCATTTGATTGAAGTGGTTCCATGCAATGGCATCAGAGCAATGCTAAATATGGTCCTCATCTCTAAAGTGTTATGTGTGCCATCATATGTGTTTAGATGTAGCTTTCGATGTGAAAAAATGTTGTAAACTAGGCGTTAAGTGAAAATAAAACATTTTCTTGTGCGGGCGTTTATTGGAGTTAAACCTAACTTCCTCGTAAAACTTGCAGGACGTAAGGTTAGACTCGGGCTCCCAATATAGTATACATAACTGGGGACAATAATCGATTCGCTTATACGATGTACCCAACCAGTGCATTAAACTTTTACATTTGTAAAATCTATCTACCAAACAATTATCTTCAAGCAATATGTCTTTACAAATTTGCAAGATTTCATCGAATGCTTGCTCTAAAATATGGTGGTTCGACTTTATTGTCAACAAACGTGCCATTGCTGAGAGTTTTGTCATATTCTCGCAACCCGGTCAAAGTGGTTGATTTGCTGCATCAATCATTTCGAATAAATGTTTCGCTTTAAGGTTTGGCTCTTCCTCATGGTTCCAATCGAAACTTGGCCCCGCGTGGTTGTGTATCATTTGATGATATGACATCTGATATTCGTCCATTGGATCATCACCTTCATCGTCCATATCGTTTAATAATTCTTCTTTTACATGTTTGGTCCAACAATAATAATCGAAAATGAATTCTTGACTCATTAGATGAAGTTCTACTATGTTTACATCTTAGTATTTCTCGTTGCGACATTTTCGGCAAGGACATCGAATTTTTGCTTCGTTGAGGAAAGTGGTGCAGTGTTGCATGACGAATTTTATGAACTCCTTCACGCTAGCCACAAAATCCAATCGAGTATAACCACGTTCAATATGGTTGTACATCCAACCTTTAGTTTTCATTACAATTTAGGTTAATCCTTCATAAACTTTTGAGCATGAAATTTCATTCATATATGGCTTGAATAATATAACCTTATAGGTTAATATCACTCGGTTTCATCTTATCGATATATCTCATATTTCTTAATAAAATTGACACTATTAATTTTCATTTCAGGTCACCAACAATTCATTCTTATTACAATGATTTTGGATTTCATTTGAATGAATAATTTAAAGAAATCCATGATATTCTCATAACATTCTTGCCTTATTTTTTTCAAGTTCCAGGAAACTTCTTTACATGCTCTATGTTATGATTTGAGATTATCCATACAAAATATCAATAACTAGTAGTCAAACCTTGACCCACTAGATAATCTCAATCAATTTCTTTAATAATTCATTACTCAATCAATCATCATTAGCTCAACTCCAATCTGAGCTCCAAAAAATAGACTTGCAATTACTAATCTAGACAGCTCAGCCGATGATGTGCCTGCGCAAAACTTCAATTAATCACCATTATACATCTCACTCAAGAGATATTATCGAGTAGTTTTCATTATAACTCGTCCCCTGTACTTTTCCTATTCAAGGCATCGTTAACACAATCACCTTCACTGAGTGATGTTTCAAAATGAATTTCTAATATTTTTAGAAATCCTGGTTTATCTATCTCACCTTCCATTTTCTTAACCCTAATAATTACATTTTTTCAAATTTCCATAATTTGAAACTCAGTACTTCAATTATACACCAATCCACTGGTTATTGTTTCTCTAAGTTATCTTTTAATGATTCCTCTAAGATTCTTGATAATCTCTAAGAATGATTAAAAAACTCTCGACAAACTTTTTCTCTTGAATACAACTGTATTTCAAATTCATGTGGTTTAAAATACCTTATGATCATTTTGTTTTACAAGTGATGCCTTTTCATATTTGGTGCAGCTACCAAAATAATTATCTCGAGATTATTAATCCCTAATAGTTCTTTGCAAATGTCTTGAACTATATATTTAAAATGATAGAGCAATCACCTGAAATCATTTTTTATATATACTTAACTCTGATCATATTATGATGACAACCATATTTCAACTATCTCTTGAGAATAACTGGTGTCATCTTATTACTAGAATGCGTTATTAGTCATCGGTATTGAATCTTCATTCCCTATATCGTACATTATTCTTTGAATTCCTTAAATCTTTTAATTCATTAATCACTCATTCTCCCCAACTTAGACTATACCAGTCTAAAAGATTATGTTAAGATATCTTACTAGCTCACTGCTACGTTCTGGATTGAACAATCTTCAAACTTAAGAAATCTCGTCCTCGAAAATAAAGTTTATTAACTAACTGTAATGTCGAAGATATAGGGGAGTTATTTCCTCATTTCCTAAGCTAATTCCTTGACCAATAAATCTTCCTTTTGATCAACTTCTTTCCAATCAATATTGAATGCAAACTGATTTATCTTTAATAACATAAAGACATGAAAGATATTATATATAATCATTTTCAAGATTTTCTTAACCTTAAAATTCTCGAATCTACATTGTTATTTCATAGGTGAGAAGTTCAAAAGAATGCATACATTTTTTGAATACTTTAACACCCTATCATTTTGTCAACACATTTTTTCCATTTACCTGAGTTATAATTGCATACTAACAGTCTGTTAACACCTTTCTGTGTAGTTCTGAATTACTCAGGCTCCAATTAACTTGTATCTTTACTTCTCGTCCTACCCCAATTGACGATGAAGTCAAGCATACAAAATTTTAAGTGAAAATCCTAATGTTATATATATCATGATAATATCATTACTAAAGAACTAACACAACACAATATCTCTTCCAGTAACTACCACCTTCCAAGTCACAAGCTTAGAAATAATATTCTTTGGAACTAAGATTATCTACAAATATATTATGTTAAGATTGAGAAATGTCCCTCCTAGCTATTATGCAACTCTTCCCCTAATGAGAAGTAATCTTTCGGTTCCTCACTGAAATAATAATCCCGATTTTCCATTAACCCTCAACTTTTTATTCACACATATATCTCGCTCATTCTTCCACAATATTTTAACCATGATACTGGCAAGAAATTTACAGATTCTATCAGTCTCACAATTACAACGTCAATAACATTCGGTTGTCATTTCAAATTAGGTTAATCCTTCATAAATTTATGAGCATGAAATTTCATTCATATAGGGAAAAAATAATATAACCTTTCAAGTTAATATCACTCAGCTTCCACTTGCTGATACATCTCATATTTCTTTATAAAATTGACTCTATCAATTTTTTTTCCAGGTCACCAACAACTCATTCTAATCACAATGATTTTGGATTTTGTCTGAATGAATATTTTTAAAGAAATCCATGAGATTCTCAACATTTTTGCCTCACTTTTTTTTCAAGTTCCAGGAACTTTCTTTACATGCTCTATGTTATGATTTGAGATTATCCATATAAAATATCAATAACTAGTAATCAAACCTTGACCTACGAGATAATCTCAATAAATTTCTTCAATAATTCACAACTCAATCAATCATCATTAGCTCAACTCCAATCAGTGCTCCACACAAAAGACTTGCAATTACTAATCCAGACAACTCAGCTGATGATGTGCCTGTGTAGAACTTTAATTATTCACCATTATACATTTCACTCGAGAGATATTACAGAGTAGTTCTCATTATAACTACGTCCACTGTCGTTTTCCTATCTAAGGCATTGTTAACACAATCACCGTTAATGAGTGATGTTTCTGAGTGAATTTCTAACATTTTAAGAAATCTAGGTTTATATATATCTCGCCTTCCATTTCTTCACCCTAATAATTACATTTTTTTTTCAAACTTCGATAGTTTGAAACTCAGTACTTCAACTATACACCAATCCACCGATTATTATTTTTCCAAGTTGTCTTTTAATGATTCCTCTAAGATTCTAGATAATTTCTAAAAATGATTAAAAGGCTCTCAACAAAATTTTCCCCTTGAATACAACTGGATTTCAAACTCATATAGTTCAAAATACTTTATAATTCTCTTGTTTTACAAGTGATGCCTTTTTATATTTGGTATAACTACCAAAATAGTTATCTCGAGATTATCGGTCCCTAATAGTTCTTCTCAAATATGTTGAATTATATATATATAGATAGAAGTATAAACTAAAATCTTGCTTTATTGTGTCGGCACACATTCTTACCTAAATAAGAAATCTTAGGATGAACATCTTACTTCTTCTATTATTCAAGTACAATCAAGCAAACATTATAGCCCAACTACACTTCAACTTTCCTCTCCAAGGCATCCTTGTATCTGTCTTTAACTTATACCAATCCTCAAATTTGATTTAACTGAATAAATAATACATTGATACTAGAGCTCTTTGGATCAATCGTTTGTATTATTTAATTATTTTGAAATTACTTTTACTCATTTTTCTTTGTGTTGAATATATGAAAACCCCCAATTGTCTTAGTCCTAGTCAAATCCTTCATTTTGCAGTTAATATTCAACCCAAACACAAGTCATTTACTTTTGAAACTTAGTACTTGCACTTACGAAATCTAGCATGAACCACTTTCACTATAATCAAGCAAATCCTCCAATGTGGGTTAAAATAATATCACTTGTACACATTTGACCGTCTACTCATTTTCGTTATCTAGCACAAAATCCGACATCATCTAAGTCCTTAATCATAAAATCATAAAAATGCTGAGTTACGAACTTGATTGAGTGTTTCTCCTAACTTTCTCTAAGTTTCAAGTCAAAAAGGCAACTGTAAATTACTCGTCCACAATCAAAGGCATGACCAAAGTTTCAGGTGACTTTAAATAACTAATAAAAAAAAATATATGTATATATATATATACTAAATACATATATGCATGAAAGTTTATCAAATCCTAATGAAATGAGAAAGGAATATGAATGGACAAGAAATGAAAGAAATGATATAAAACACCACCATTAGCATCCAATATCCGCATATAACCGCATAAAAAATAAACGATCTCGCTTGCGGTCTTTCGCAAAAGAATTCGTCCAAAACAATCCACAATCCCTAAAACACCTCCAAACTTATTCTAAACCTTGTCCTCAAGGTTCAAAACAAGTCGAGATGTCCACACATAGAAAACAAACAAGATGGTGAAAGAACACGATAAATAAAACATTGTAAATAACATATCTCAGTCTTTCATCTTTTGGTTACTCCCCAAAATCACGATAAAATTGTTTATCACACCCTAAGATTCTTCGTAACTCAAGAAAAATCTTAGAGTTAATAAACTAAGGTTATGGTACCATGGTATATCAGAGCATATAACCTTAAAACTTGATACCAAATTGTATCCGAGTTATTAATTATTTCGAAAATAACTCGAAAGTAAAAATGAGGCTCTGACCTTACTCTGATACCAACTGTAACGACCCTTTTCCTCGTTAAGGAATTGTTTGGCCTTACACCCTAATTAAACCTCGGTACACCAGCTAGACTTAACTAGAGCTAGCAGCCTCACTTTCAACACTTAATAAATATAGTTGTATATCAAATATTGACATCAAAACAAATAATAAATGGAGCGAAAATTAAAAACTTTTCGCGATATTAAACAAGATATAAAAAACCAATTCAAATCGAAATAAATCTCGGTTATACAAAACCTTCCAACCCATATGATATTACAAAACTTTAATTCAATACAAATATATGGGAAAAATCATTACATCAAAGAGAAGATCAAGACTCCTAAACCTTCTCTGTCCAATAGTTGTAGCACTTATCGGTATTACTGAAATGTTAATCGGGGTAAACGCTCCAACTTGCATAATAAGTATGGATTTACAAAACTATCAACAATCCATATAATAATAAAAGAGAAATGCAATAGCAATATGAACCAACATCATATTTAATCAGGGTATTGGAATTCATATAAACAATACATAAGCAACATGCAAATCCAATAGTTTCCATGGCATGTGATACTGTGACGTTTCCATTTTCATTTATCAAAATAAGGATCGAATCCACTATTCCCTAAAATGACCCAAATTAATTAAATTAGTATTAACATTAATCTCGGGGATTAATGGTCGTAATTTGGGCGTTAGGTAGATAACTTGGTTAACTCAGACACGAGAACCGAGAAAATATATTATTTGCTAACCATGGTTGTGTATGTGTTTTTTTAAAATTATTAGTAGTGTATTGCACTGCATGTGTGTACGTTGCTATCAAGTGAGTTGGTGTGACGGGTGTTCTCCTCGAAGGCATGTCAAAGCAGGTATCGGTAGGCGAACTACAAGTACACTTGGAAAATTGACTAATTCATGTTAGGATGACTAGTTAATCAATTAGAAAGGGTAATGTAACCATAAGCTAAGTTGATTAAATTAAACAATAGGCTATGGTGTACCATAATATGTGTATTGAAACGCGGGGCATCGAGTACCGGGTAGTCGAAGGTTAGCGGGATCAAAAAATTTGTCAATTTGGGGAATAAAAACACTAACCATATGTATTATAATAGGCCTAAGCTAATGTAATTAAATCAAATAAATCAAGGCCTATAGTTTGGTTAATAAATTGGAATCATAGGTTTTTCCTAAAGATATGTATTGACACATTTAGGAACCACGTAAGTAGCTAATTAGTGTCACTTGGATTGAGTTTGTGGGAGTTAATGGGATACGTGGTAAGGTGTGGACCATTAAATAAACTTCGAGATACGTAAAAATATGGAGATCAATGGCTAGAAACCACTATCACCTTAATATATAAAGGAGACTTGATCAACACATGCAATTAAAACCATTTTCATTTACAAATCTTGGAGAAGAAGAAAGTTGTTGAAGAGAAGAAATATAGGGTTTGGTGGCTGAAATTTTGAGATAGAGGAGGATTCGAACCATATTTATGGTGAGTTCAAGCTAAGGATTCAAGCTAGCAAAGATATTTACAAGGTATAAATTTCATGTATTTTCTCAATCCCAATTTCATGAAAATGCATGTTAAAAACAATCATTATAGTTGTCTTGGGTTGATTGGGAGTATTTGAGGTCAAATAGGCTCATAGTGAGCAAGAGTTTCATGATTCGGATCGAGATTTAATGTTTGGATTATGGTATATTTCGTGCATATTGGGTGGTTGAAAAAGATGATGAACAATGTTGTACCCACAGACTCAGAGAGAGGACTGTACTCACAAGGATGTTTGCACCTACGGGAGTGTCTATACCCACAGGGTCGTCTGTACTCTTAGATAGGTCTGTACCCACAAGGGCGTCTATACTCATGGGAGTGTGTACTCACAGGGACGTCTGTACCCACATGAGTGTTTGTATCCACTAGAACGTCTGTACTCTCAGGGACGTATGTACATATAGGGACGTTTGAAACAACAAGAATTATGATTATAATGTTATTTCAGTTATGCAATAAAACATATATCTAAACACTAAAAATTCATGAAACTGACACCAGGGACCTAAGAGTCGATAAGCAGGTGTCGAGAACGAGGTCAGGGTCGGTTTAAGAGCTTTACGAGTAAGGTTTTGAAGCACATATTTGAGGTGTATAAGCCCATTAGAATGCCTAACATAATTCATGGTTGGTTTTATCGATATCAAATTACATGTGTGACTGCTAGTGGGCACATACGAAGTTTTCTACTCCTATTTCAGTTTGCGTATATATTAGTTGTGGCTAAATCGCGTGCACATGTTACTTGTGATAATGCTCGTGTCGATGGTAGTAGGGTATACTTGCGACCGTCGGGAAGGATTAGGGTTGTCCTGATGTGTAACAACATTGGGAAGGGACCATGTCGTTTACTGAAGTTGGGATTTAGTCATTGTAAGCCTGTAAGTATATACGTGGTTCTTATTCAATTTTATCGATTATTGGCTGGTTTGGGTCAGAGTTTTCTCGTGATCATATGGTTGTTTATTTAATCTTGTTTTATTTTCGAGCACGTTTAATTGGTATATGCTGTTTATTTATTTCACGCTACTTATTTTGCTTGTCGTGTGCTGCCTACTTTAATTCAATACAAATATATGGGAAAAATCATTATATCAAAGAGAAGATCAAGACTCCTAAACCTTCTCTGTCCAATAGTTGTAGCATTCATCAATATTACTGAAATGTTAATTGGGGTAAACGCTCCAACTTGCATAATAAGTATGGATTTACAAAACTATCAACAATCCATATAATAATCAAAGAGAAATGCAATAGCAATATGAACCAACATTATATTTAATCAGGGTATTGGAATTCATATAAACAATACATAAGCAGCATGCAAATCCAATAGTTTCCATGGCATGTGATACTGTGACGTTTCCATTTTCGTTTATCAAGATAAGGATCAAATCCACCATTCCCTAAAATGGACCAAATTAATTAAATTAGTATTAACATTAATCTCAGGGATTAATGGTCGTAATTTGGGCATTAGGTAGATAACTCGGTTAACTCAGACACGAGAACCGAGGAAATATATTATTTGCGAATCGTAGTTGTGTATTTATGTTTTTTAAAATTATTAGTAGTGTATTGCACTGCATGTGTGTACCTTGCGTTGCTATTGAGTGAGTTGGTGTGACGAGTGTTCTCCTCGAAAGACATGTCAACGCAGGTATCGGGTAGGCGAACTATGATTACACTTGAAAAATCGACTAATTCATGTTAGGATGACTAGTTAATCAATTATAAAGGGTAATGTAACCATAAGCTAAGTTGATTAAATTAAAACAATAGGCTATGGTGTACCATAATATGCGTATTGAAACGCGGGGCATCGAGTACTGGGTAGTCGAAGGTTAGTGGGATAAAAAAATTTGTGAATTTGGTGAATAAAAACACTAACCATATGTATTATAATGGGCCTAAGCTAATGTAATTAAATCAAATAAATCAAGACATATAGTTTGGTTAATAAATTGGAATCATAGGATTTTCCTAAAGATATGTATTGACACATTTAGGAACCATGTGAGTAGCTAATTAGTGTTACTTGGATTGAGTTAGTGGGAGTTAGCGGGATACGTGGTAAGGTGTGGACCATTAGATAAACTTCGAGATACGTAAAAATATGGAAATCAATGACTAGAAACCATATCACCTTAATATATAAAGGGGACTTGATCAACACATGCAATCAAAACCATTTTCATTTACAAATCTTAGAGAAGAAGAAAGTTGTTGAAGAGAAGATATAGAGGGTTGGTGGCTGAAATTTTGAGATATAGGAGGATTCGAACCATATTTATGGTGAGTTCAAGCTAGCAAAGATATTTACAAGGTATAAATTTCATGTATTTTCTCAATCCCAATTTCATGAAAATGCATGTTAAAAACGGTCATTATAGTTGTCTTGGGTTGATTGGGAGTATTTGAGGTCAAATAGGCTCATAGTGAGCAAGAACTTCATGATTCGGATCGAGATTTAATGTTTGAATTATGGTATTTTTCGTGCATATTGGGTGGTTGAAAAAGATGATGAATAATGTTGTACCCACAGACTCAGAGAGAGGACTGTACTCACAAGGATGTTTGCACCTACGGGAGTGTCTATACCCACAGGGTTGTCTGTACTCATATATAGGTCTGTACCCACAAGGGCGTATATACTCATGGGAGTGTGTACTCACAGGGACGTCTGTACCCACAGGAGTGTTTGTATCCACTGGGACGTCTGTACTCACAGGGACGTATGTACCTATAGGGACGTTTGAAACAACAAGAATTATGATTATAATTTTATTTCATCAATTATGCAATAAAACACATATCTAAACACTAAAAATTCATTAAATTGACACTAGGGACCTAAGAGCCGATTTGTCGGTGTCGAGAACGAGGTCAGGGTCGGTTTAAGAGCTTTACGAGCAAGGTTTTGAAGCGCATATTTGAGGTGTATAAACCCATTAGAATGCCTAACAAAACTCATGGTTGGTTTTATCGATATCGAATTACATGTGTGACTGCTAGTGGGCACATATGGAGTTTTCTACTCATATTTCAGTTTGCGTATATATTAGTTGCGGCTAAATCGCTTGCACATGTTACTTGTGATAATGCTCGTGTTGATTGTAGTAGGATATACTTGCGACCGTCGAGAAGGATTAGGGTGTTCTTGATGTGTAACATCGTTGGGAAAGGACCATGTCGTTTCCTGAAGTTGTGATTTAGTCATTGTAAGCCTATAAGTATATACGTGGTTCTTATTCAATTTTAGCGATTATTGGCTGGTTTGGGTCAGGGTTTTCTCGTGAGTATACGGTTGTTTATTTAATCTTGCTTTATTTTTTAGCACGTTTAATTAGTATATGCTGTTTATTTATTTCACGCTACTTATTTTGCTTGTCGTGTGCTGCCTACATTTATAGGAATATGACGTATTGTTGCCAGGTGTTATATTCATGTGTCTCGTAGATTATCAGTGTTATTTCATGAATGTTGTGTGAACTTTTATTGGGATTTACTCACTGGACTCGTCACTATATTGATTGGGTGACCAAGTGCAGATCCTTTGAGGAGTAAGGGCAAAGGCAAGGAGGGACTAAACGACTACCTTTAAGATTATGGAGCCAGCTCGTGCGTGACTACAATATGCACATCTTTTTGTTTTTGTTGAGTTTTGGGGATTGTAAAGCACTGATTACATGCATATGGAACCTTTGTTCTACTTATTTCGCCTTGATATATATATATATATATCTTTTGCCGAGTTTTTCGCTGCTTAAGATTGTTAAATGTTGCATAATTTACTCATTTAAGACTTCTGCTATAAAATCTCATTATAACTTGATAAATTGATTAATTGTAATTGGCTAATGAAGTCATTAATATGTATATGAAGATTAGGGTTAAATGGAAAAGTGTAAGAAACCTGTTAGGTCGCGGGGTGTTAAGGATAAGCGGGCTATGACGTGGCAGGCTTGGTGACTTGGAATATAACATGACAGGTCCTAAGGCGGCTTGAAAATTGGGGACTTCAAATTTTGGTATCAGAGAGAGGTCAACCCTATGGGAGGAAATGTAAATGTTCTTAACCTAATACCAACGACATAGTTAGTATTAAAGCGAGGTCGATAAGGCCTAGGATAAAAGTTTAATAAAATTGAACAAAATTGAACAAAATTTATCAAATAAACTTAGACGTGGCCCAAGACCATATGTGGCATGCCACAGACTGAATGTCGAAGCCAGTTATCTTCCTATGTGATAGAAAGCCCGAAGAATTGCTCATCAATGAAAACTCAATATTATTGCCTTAGAACTTTAATTGGGAAGCAAATATGAGTCGTGTAGTGAGAGAGATTATATAAGTGTTATGCTTTGATTGTATATATTATATACAAGTATATTGAAGACAGTATGACATGTTATTTGATCAAGATTGATATTTGATATGATTATTTCAAACGATTAGATGACTTGCATGATGCCATACACTATGCCAGAGCAAGATTTAATGGAGATACGCGACAAGTTTCTTTAAGATGACTTTGACTTACAAGAGTATTTTCGGCTTATGCAATGACAAACATCCACTTTCAATATAGTAATGCCAACTGAGTGGATTTCGAGGACTGAAGGGAGATGTATAAAGGTGCAACATAAACGAGTCTTCTACGACAAGTACATTTTGATCAAGATTTAGCGATGCTGAGGGAAGACATACTAGTGATTGCCATAATCGACTTGCACACATCTATAGTTGACGATACACAGTCAGAGCAAAGCATTAGGCTGAAGAGATAGAGAGAGCAATACGACGAAAGGACATAGAGTATGGTTGAGACTGTATAGATGACGTCTATACATATAAATTTCATGTAGTAACATCATTTTTAGCGCCACAACAAGGACATATTTAGTACCAAAGAGGATGAGAACAAGGATCTCAGGATCAAAGTCGGAACTATGGGTCAAGTAGTGGTCAGGTAGGACTAGGATACAGGGTTAGATGTTTTTTATGAGGACTGGAAGAACTATCCGTCGAGATCAGTGATTCTAGCAGTAGTGACACCGGTGCAGACTCGAGAGCCGGTGCATGTGGTGACTGAGCCAGGACGGGAGATGTCCCAACAACGGGTTCAGGTTATATAATTTAAAATTCTTAATAATCATAGTTTAGGTTTATGAATGGATGGTCATATGGTAGTAGATTATAGATGTATCATGGTAGATTATTGTTTTATGGCATGAGATTGTCATAGGTCATAGCATGACATGAGATTGTCAGGTGAGTAAGAGTAGGTCGTGGCATGGCATGGGATTGTCATGGTGAACTAAGGTAGGTTATGGCATGGCATGAGATTGTCATGGTACGTTGTGTTAGTTGGGACTATTATGTTGGGATACATGATAGGAGAGGTTTAAAGTTAATGGTATTAGGTAACTGGGTTAGAGAAACTTGAAATGAGAATAGGTTGCTGAGATGTTGGAAAAAGAGTAACTGGTTTTGACTACTATGGCAAGATAGGCATATATCTTAGGGTAATGCTAAGTTCCCTGCGACGGGAGTAGTGGGGTGTTCAAGAGACTGTAGAATAGCACTATCAAGGTGTGAGGTTTAGTCACACGGGGATAGGTTAGATGGAGAAGAATATGCTCGAGACTTAAACTTCAGAGACGAAACTCTCATAGTTTGAAAAAATTGTAATCAAATTAATTAAACTAGGATTAGTGTTAATCTCAGAGATTAACGGTCATAATTCAAGCGTTATATGTGTAACTCGACTGACTCGGAAACGAGAATCGAGGGAATATATTATTTGTGAATGGTGGTTATGTATGTGTGGTGTTTAAAATCATTAGTAGTGTATTTCACAACATGTGTGTACGTTGCTATCAGGCGAGTTGGTGTAATGGGTGTTCGCCTCGAAAGGCGTGTCAATGCAGGTATAAGGTAGACGAACTATTGGTATACTAGAAAACTTGACTAATTCTTGTTAGGATGACTATTAAGTCAATTAAAAATGGCAATGTAAACATAGGCTATGATGTACCTCGAAACGCGTGTCGATATGCGGGGCAACAAGTACGGGGTAGTCGAGGGTTAGTGGGATCATAAAATTTGCTAAGTTGGTGAATAAAAACACTAACTATATGTATTATAATGGGCCTAAGCTAATGTAATTAAATTAAGGCCTATAGTTTGATTAATAAATTGAATCGTAGGATTTTCCTAGAGACATGTATTGACACATCTAAGAATCATGTGAGTAGCCAATTAGTGTCACTTGGATTCAGTTGGTGGGAGTTAGTGGTATAAGTGGAAAGGTGTGGACCATTAGATGAACTTCGAGATATGTAAAAACATGGAGATCAATGGCTAGAAACCACTTTCACCTTAATATATAAAGGAGACTTGATCAACACATCAAAACCATTTTCATTTACAAATCTTGGAGAAGAAGAAAGTTGTTGGAGAGAAGAGATAGAGGGTTTGATGGCCGAGATTCTGAGATATAGGAGGGTTTGAACCAAACTGGAGGTGAGTTCAAGCTAAGGATTCAAGCTAGCAAAGAAATTTACAAGGTATAAATTTATGTCTTTCTTTAATTCCAATTTCATTAAAATGCATGTTAAAAACCCTTAATTCTATCAAAATAGATGGTCATTATAGTTGTCTTGGGTTGATTGGGAGTAATTGAGGTCAAATAGTCTCATGGTGAGCAAGAATTTCATGATTCGGCTTGAGATTTGATTCTTGGATTATGGTTTGTTTCGTGCATATTGGGTTGCTGGACAAGATGATGAATAATGTTGTACCTACAGGGATTTTTATACTTACAAAGAGTTCTATACCCACAAAGTCGTTTATACCCACATGGACGTCTGTACCCACAGGGACATCTATACTCACGGGAGTGTCTGTAACCATGGAGACATCTGTACCCACAGGATTGTCTGTATCCACAGGGATGTCTATACCCACAGGGAGGTTTGTACTCACACATACGTATTTACCCACAGGGAAGTTTAAAATTAAAAGAATTGTGATTATACTTTTATCTCAGTTATGCAATAAAACGGATATCTAAACATCGAAAATTTATCAAATCAACACCAGGGACCTATGAGTCAATAGATGAGTGTCGGGAATGAGGTTGGGGTTAGTTTAGGAACTTCACAGGCAATGTTTTGAAGTGCGTATTTGAGGTGCGTAAACCCTTTGGAATACATCGCATAATTCGTGGTTGGTTTTATCGATATTGAATTATATGTGTTACTGCTAATGGGAAGACATGAGGTTTTCTACTCTCATTTCGATTTGCCTATACATTTGTTGTAGCTAAATCGGGTGCACGGGTTACTTGTAATAGTACTCGTGTCGATAGGGGTAGGATATACTTGCGACCATCGATTGGGATTAGGGTGTAACTAATGTGTAACTATGCCGGAAAGGGACCATGTCATTTACTGAAGTTGGGATTTAGTCACTGTAAGCCTGTAAATATATACATGGTTCTTATTCAATTTTATGGATGACTGGCTGGTTTGGGTCAGAGTTTTCTCTTGATCATATGGTTGTTTATTTAATCTTGTTTTATTTTCGAGCACGTTTAATTGGTATATGCTGTTTATTTATTTCACGCTAATGATTTTTCTTGTTGTATGCTGCCTACATTTATAGGAATATGACATACTGTTGCCAGGTCTTATATTCACATGTCTCTTAGATTATCAGTTTTATCTCATGAATTTTGGGTGGACTTCTCTTGAGATTTACTCACTGGACTAGTTACAATATTTGTTGAGTGACCTGGTGTAGATCCTTCGGTGAGCAAGGGCAATGGCAAGGAGGTATTGGGCAAAGAAACTTTGAGATTTTAGAACCGGCTCGTGTGTGACTACAATATGTACGTATTTATATTTTTGTCGGGTTTTGGGGATTATAGAACATTGATTACATGCATATGGAACCTTTGTTCTACTTGTCTCGCCTTGATATATACATGATATCTTTTGCCGGGTTTTCCACTACTTAAGATTGTTAAATGTTGTATAATTTACTCGTTTAAGACTTCCACTGTAAAACTTCATTATAACTCAATAAATCGATTAATTGGCTAATGAAATCATTAATATTCATATGGAGATTAACTACCTAAGTTAGGGTTAAACAGAAGAGTGTAAGTAACCAGTTAGGTCGCGGGGCGTCAAGGATAAGCATGCCATGATGTGGCAGGGCTTGGTGACATGGAATGCAATGTGGCGGGTCCCAAGGCGACCTGAAAATTGGGACGTCACATTCCCCCAGTATAACAATTGACTGAATCTATACTCTGGCAAGGTATTATTCATTTAGTTGTATACTCGTTCCAATAACTCTGTCCAAAACCCCTGAATTAAGATATAACTGTGTCACCATTCTATTGCGCTTAGATTCACAAATAGTCTAAGGTGCCATCCCTAACCCTATTTCACCAACATTCTCGATCTCGGGTTTACATACACAATATATCGCCAGTCGTATAGCCTTGGATATAACCGAGTATTACACGTCCATTTAACATGATTTTAAATCAAATACTTTTCGTGACAGTATACTATTTTCCATTCCTGGTCCATAAACTATATGAACTAAAATAAACTACATAGCCAAACAAAGTTGATAATTGAACGAATCCATACTTACCTCATTTAGGTTACGTTTCTAATTTCTTAACTTTATGGGTCACTCGACCTTTCCCGTTGTTTGAAAGCCTATCAAAAACCATTCGAGGTCATTATATGTCCAATACCTCACATTTAGAATTCCTAAATTGCTCCCAAATTGAATTCAAAACCAATTTGCTATTTTTTAAGTCGATATGACCATTTAACGCTTTTCGAGATAAAAACTCAACCATAAAGTCTCGAAAAACTTTCAAATTCTCCACTTTTTATAAAATACCCAATTCCATGTATTTGGTCTACAAACATATTTTTTCTATTTTCTAAATTATTTTAATTTTTCAGCCTTTACTTTATTATTTAATTTGTGAAGAGGGTTTTGAAACTGTGGGAGAGGATAATTGACAATAGGCTAAGGAGAGAAACCAAAATATCAGAGAACCAATTTGGTTTCATGCCTGAGATGTCAACTATGGAGGCGATTTTCCTTGAAAGAGATTGTTAGAAAAGTATAGAGAAAAGAAAAAAATATCTTCATATGGTATTCGTAGATTTAGAAAAAGCATATGATAGGGTCCCTAGAGATGTTCTTTGGTGGGTTCTAGAAAGAAAAAGAGTGCATGCTAGATACATAGACACTATTAAGGATATGTGTGATGGAGTAGTAATGAGTATAAAGACATTTGGAGGAGCTACAAAAGAATTTCCCATTACGATAGGACTACATCAAGGATCTGCTTTAAGCCCATATCTATTTACTTTAGTTATGGATGAACTAACCAGACATATTCAAGATGATATACCATGGTGTATGTTATTTGCAGATGATATTGTCTTAGTGGATGAAAGTAAAGATGGAGTGAATAGAAAATTAGAACTCTGGAGGAATACATTAGAATCTAAAGGCTTTAAGTTGAGTAGGACGAAAACTGAATACATGCACTGTGAGTTTGAAAACACTAGATATCGAGATAACGGAGTGGTAAAATTAGGGGAAGTAGAAGTTCCTAAGGTAAACCACTTTAGATACCTATGATCAATCATACAAAATGATGGTAACATTGAGAATGATGTCACACATAGAATTCAAGCGGGATTGAAGAAATGGCGGAGTGCAACAGGGGTGATTTGTGATCGACATGTTCCTACTAAGTTAAAAGGAAAATTTCATAGGACCGCAATTAAGCCAGCTATGCTCTATGGAAGTGAATGTTGGGCGGTAAAGCAACAACAATTACATATAGTGAACGTAGCAGAAATGAGGATGCTTAGGTGGATGTGTGGTAAAACTCGTAAAGATAGAATAAGAAATATATAAATTCAAAGACAAGTAGGAGTAGCACCAATTGATACAAAGATTAGGGAAGGGCGGTTGCGATGGTTTGGTCACCTGCAAAGACGGCCTACAAATGCCCCAACTAGAAAACTTGACTCAATAGAAACTGTAGAAATTCGACGAGGTAGGGGCAAACCAAAATTAACATGGGATGCATTAATTAAGAGGGATTTGAATGGTTTGCAAAGCTCACCATCAATTGCACTTAATCAAGCACAATGGAAAAGTTTGATCCATGTAGCCGACCCTAGTTAATCTGGGACTGAGGCTATGTTGTTGTTGTTGTTGTTGTGAGGAAGGTTTTATCCCCTGAATGGGATCGATCCGGTTCAATTGAATCAGACCTGGTTCGGGGGATCAAACCCCCTCTTTTGTAATGTTTCTTCTATTTTATAGCAACCGATTTCTTTTTTTTTTTTTTCTCATTTGATTCTCCATTGGGGTTGGGTTTGGCCCCAACCCCTGACTTGTTTGGACAAGGGAAATGGATCCCCAGTCGTCTCCTTCCTCAAACGAACTGCACAAAAGCTCGTCTAAGCTCTTAATCCTCTAGTTCATTGTGATGGCCCTAATCTCCAAAAGCTGGGTCCTGCCTAGTACTAGACCTACGTAGACCCCCAGTTAATTTCGTTGAGTCAATGCTTGCCTAGTTAGCCTCTATTTCTCGCTGATGTGGTGTTGACGTCGGTTGGGCTGCGGGAGCTGCATAGCGGCTTGTCTAGCAGCCTTAGAGCATGGGGCCGCCACGGTTGGTATCAGAGCGAGGTCGATGGAGCCTCGGGAAAAGTTAAAAGAGGTTGGATAAACTTAATAAATAAATGTTAGATGTAGAAACCTGACGTACCTGCCTTAAAACTCTAGTTGGAAAGTGAATGTGAGGCGAGTAGAGTTATGGTCTATATACGTGCTATGTCTTTGATTTTATTACACTATATACGTATTGCGAAGATGATCCAAGGATTTCAAGTTTCTGTGGAAGAAAGAGATATTAGCTTTATGTGTGGATCGGAAAAGAGTGATTCGCAAACCTAAGAGTCTGAAGGCAAATGACTTTTAGATGACACGAGAAGGAAGAGAGTAACAATTGACACTAATGGATGAGTGGTTATCCTCCGTTAGTTAATTTATATGAGGCGTAAGACCTTACTAAGTATACATTGTAGAAAGGTAAGATGAAACTATACGTAACTTAGACATGAGGGAGAATTACTTATGATGGTCATAGTCGCAGTGTCATCGAATCATATTATACTGCCTAATTACAGTCAGGTGCTCTGTAAAGCACTACGAAAATATCAGCTTTATGTTATGGTATGGGTTCATGTAGAATTAGTGAAAGCACGACTCTAACCGTCGGTGCTAGAGGTTTGGTAATGAGCATGAACATAGCCGAGTATGTCCGTGGACATGACTCACCTTCAGTCAAGGTTAAGTGCTAAGAGACAGGAAGCCGGGCATTCCATTTTCGGAAGTGTCAGTATTGAACCGAAGTTTTGACATCTAATGTTATAGCCTAGTCTGTTCGGGAGCAAGATTTAGCGTCTTCAATTGGTTCCACCAAATCATCCTCCACATGAAGATAACAAACAAAAGTTCGTGAGTGAGTGGCGTTGTCGGTTTTCCTGCCATAGATTCACCCTTCATACGAAGAGAAGAACTGAGGATCATGATAGAGTGAAGTCGTCTGTTGTTCCGTCACACCTTCCTTCCCATGAAGAGACAAGAGTGACGTCCTCTGCTGTTTCATCACATCTTTCTTTCCCTGAAGAGACAAATGTGGTGTCGTTTGTAGTTTTGTCACATCTTCCTCTTCATGAAACGACAAACAGTAGTGGTGTCTTCTGTAGTTCCGCCATCGCTTACTTTTTTTGAAGAGACAAGCAATGGTGTCGTCAATTGTTCTGGCACTACTCCTTCCCTTAAACAGACTAATAGTGCAACGACCCATTACCTTAAGCTAGTGATTAGTACTAATCCAAATCCTAATTAATCTGAGTTAGGCTCGTGATTAAGTTCGACGTACCTCGATTAGCGTATGTGTGCGTTTGCGTCACGTTTTGTGTTTGTTTAGATTGTTAAATCAATTTATATATAGGTTGTCGTATAATATGAGAATTATACACAAGTTTATAAAATGGAAAATACCCAATAAATAATGGTTTACCGGGAGACTAAGTGTGACGAGGGAGTCGTGGCACGAATGTGCGCGCTCAAGGACACTTGTAGGCATGTCGAGTGAGTTTATTGGTGAATAATATGTGATATATATATATATGTTTTTAAATATAAATATATATATATTGGAAAATAAAAGAATATTAGAAATATATGGGTTATCGGATCGTCTCGAATGAAGCGTAAGTGTTTGATGTGTCAAAATTTGTGTCACTTTAACGCATCAACTACGCGATCAGTCTCGAGATAGCGTGACGTGTATCTCGAGGAGAATCCATATATAAAAATAAAAGTTAATCGTTATCCTCATATTCATTTGAACATTCGAGAGATAGTAGGCTTAGGTTTGATTTCAGATCGAATTGGACGATCCAGGGAGCCATTCAACCAAGTTGAGGAGCTTAATCGAATCAACAACACGAGATCAATGTTTATGTATGATTTGTTATTGTGTTTGTTAAAGTTCCATTTGATGGTGATGTTAGGGATTTAGTTAATTATGTGATGATGAGTAGAATTGGTTTATAACCTCATTAGAGGTCATCCCGAATTGATGAGAGTGTAATTGTTGAATTTGGAGGAGTTTTGGGTTGACTTGGATCAGCAAATTTATGTTGTTGTTGCAGGTCTGGTGCGCATAGCGTGCTAGGTTTTGGCCGTAGGGCGCTATGCATGCTGAGGGAGATGATTGAATTATGAATAGCACGTTATCCATGTCAGGTACCTCGCTACCCACACCCAGATCAGTCTAGAACTTATTTGGAGTTGGTTGGTTTGTCAACATACTTAGGGACTGGTCTATGGGTTCTAAATGTAGTATAATGAACCTTTATTGATCCCAAATAATTGTTGATAGGTTAAGGAACATCGAGGAAGAGTGAGATGGCCGGAAAGTTAGAAAATTTAGATGGAGACTTAGATCGAGGTAAGTACGGATTCGCTTATTTATCAATATTGTCTGGCTATTAGTATATATAGCTCATGTAGTTGTTGGATTGAAATGGGGGATTATGTACACTGTGATGATTTTTCTAATGAACAGAAAACTGTGTCTAATGTGATCCACGAGAGTAAGTCCTCAGAGTTGAGACCAAGTTGTTGGGGTTGATTTCCCAATCTACACGTAACTCTTACTTAGTTTATAGGCTGCGCGGGTTACATATTCACTATAGGGTTTAAGATAGAACCATTGGGCATTAATCGATTGGCTAAACATCACATATGCGCAGTGTGTTGGTTTAGCACTCATATTAATGGTGCCGGTAGGTAATACGTAAAACGGGGATCACAATGTAATAGTCCAAAGACATTTGATTTGCATTCGTTTATGCATTTAGTTTATATGTTTTCCATATTCTTGTTAGATATCATTAGTGCATATAGGGTTTAAGATAGAACCATTGGGCATTAATCGATTGGCTAAACATCACATATGCGCAGTGTGTTGTTATTGCATGATATCCTTGACTATTATATGGAATGTTGATGGTTATGTGAATCCTTACTTACTGAGCAAGTTGGAGTGCTCACCTCAATTAATATTATAGGTAGATCCGACGAGTGCTACGACTATAGGATGGAGAAGTTATAGGAGTCTTGAACTTCTCTTCGATGTAATGACTTTCTTTGGTCTTATATATTGGTGTTGACTTACTTTTTGTGATATCACGTGGGATGGGAGATTTATATAACCGTGGTTTATTTCGGTTTGTTTTAAATATTGTATATCTTATTTTGATTATCAAAAAGGTTTTAAATTTCCATTTTGTATATTAATTGTTTTATTTCGATAGTCAATATACAGTAGTGCTTATCAGGTGAAGGTGGTAAAGATGTTAGCTCTAGTTAAGTCTGGTAAGGGTAATTTGGGCTTAATTAGGGTTTCAAGTCGGGTATTGCCCTAATCATTTTATGGGATGCTACTCTTTAGTATCAGAGCCTAGGTTGGGCAAAGTTAGATCCTAACTCAGAGCTAAAGGTTGAATAACTCTGATATAGTGTGGTGCCAGAGTTTATGATTTATCACTTTTAGGGATAAATTGGTAACAGTGATATAGTTGGGTATCATGGACAAGGCTCTGACCATACATTCACTTTTGGATGGTGTTCAAAATGAATGTTAGCCTACTTTAAAAGCCTAAGGTACTTTGATTGCCCTAATAACGGAACCTAAGTTTATTGACTCGAAGAGTGGTGTCGAGTTATGAAAAAGCTTAAGGTTTGATAAATGGTTTTTATCGTGATTTTGGGTGGTAGCCAAAAGATAAAAGACTGAAATATGCTATTTGTTGTGTATACTATATCTATGTAGTAGAATAACAATTATGTCTTTTCTGAACGGTAATAAAATGGTTGAAGTCCATTTATTTCTCATGATATGAGAAAACATTGAGGTAAGAGCTCCGAAGAGTCTTAACCTCAGGAAGAAAAGAAAAAGAAAGACATAAGAAAAGTTGTAAAAATGAAATAAAAATTATTCTCCAAATAACATCTTCAGTGGTTTTTCTTCTTACTGATGTTATTAGACAAATAATAGTCAGCGAAGAAGTATCGATTGGATCAAGATCTTGAGGTGTGTATTGGGAGAATGGAAATTATAAAATTATGAAATACTTAATGATTTTCGATCAAACTTAAAGATGACAGAACACTTTGAGAGGTGATTTAATACTAGTATTGAGACTAGTATGAAAGTAATGAAAGTTATTCAGTAAACAAAATAGTGGTAAATGATAAAAGTCTAATGGAGATTAGAGACCACTAATGTGGTTATACTTCATAAGTTTTTATGAAGTTGATATTCCAGTCATGGTGTAAATCCGTATTGGAATAACAAGTGATTTATTAATAAAAGATAGTTAAATCCAGAATATAGCAGTGAGTTGGTAAGATATCATAGTCTGATCTATTAGACTTATATAGTTTAAATTAGGGAGAATGAGTGGTCGGTGAATATGAGGATTTAGGGAATCTAATGATTAATGTGTAGTAGTTAAAATGAGTATCCATTACTCAAAATCGACAACTCCTTCTGAAAATAAGTGAAATCAACGGTTCTCAAGAGGTAGTTGAGATTTGATTTTCACAGTGAAATGATCAGAACTAAGGATATATATCTTTATAAGATGTTGCAGGCAGGTGCTGGAATATTTTAAGTGGATGGTGGAAACCACTAGAACTTACTAGAACTCATGTTATTTTCATAAATTAAGAGTGTCAAGTGAAGGAAAACCCTATAGTATGAAATTGTTATTGTGTTATCAATAATAACATGTAATCTTTGAAAACTTAGAAATGGCACGAGCAACTACCGTACAGAATTGGAATCGGTAACGGTAAGTTGGTTTATACCATATTTTTGCAAATGCTAGTGCTATGTTTCAAATGTTAATAAAATTGTAAGAATGTTAAATATTAATAGTAAATCAGGGGATTTGACTGTGATTGAGACAATATGAGGTTGTCCTATATTCAACGTAATGGTAAAAAGAGGAAAGTAAACTTAAAATAATTGAATATTACAAACGATTGATCCAGGGATCTGTGAAATTATTGTGTGATTTATTCAGTTAACTTAAGTATGTGACAGTTATAAGTTGAAATTGAATACAAAGATCCATTTGAGGAAGGTGAAAGTATAATTTGAGTATAATGTTTACTCGACAAAACCTAAATTGCGGAAGAAGTTAAAGGGTCATCCTAAGACTTCTAATCTAGGTAAGAATGCGTGGGTGACATAGTAAAGCAAAATTGTAACTCATATTTCTAGCTATACATAAATAGTTCCAGATTTTGGAGAAGAACTATTAGAGATTGATAATCTCGGGATAACTAATTTGGTAATTGTTCCAAATATGGAAAGACGTCACTTATAAATTAAGAAGAAAGGTTGTTGATCATCTTTTAATCATTCTTTGAGATTAATCAGAATTTTAGAGGAATCATTAAAAGACAAACTGAGAATATGACACCAGTGGAATGGTGCAAAAGTAAGTAATGAATTTCAAATTGTGGAAGCTTGAAAAATAGAAATCGTCAAAGTGATAGAAATAGAAGGTAAGAAAACTACCTTAAAACTTTCCTAAGTATTAAGAATTCACTCTGAAACATCACTCATCAAGGTGATTATGTTGACAATGCTTTGAAAAGAAAAGGACAGATGCTATAGTTATAATAAAAGTTGCTCAGTAATATCTCTTAGGTGAGATATTTACAGATGAGAAAATAGAAATTTCACGCGAGCACATTGTCAATTGAGTTGGCTAAATTGATATTCTTTAAAGCTCAGATTGGAGTTGAGCTAATGATGATTAAATGAGTGATGAATTAATGAAGGAATTGATTGAGATTATTTAGTAGGTCAAGGATGACTACTGATTGTTGAAGTTGGATGAAGATAATCTTAGATCACAACATTGAGCATGTAAGAAAAGTTCTTAGAACTCAAAACAAAAAGCGAGGCAAGAATGTTGTGTGAATCTCATTAATTTTTTAATACATTAATTGAAGTGAAGTCTAAAATTAATTGTGATGAAAATGAATAGTTGGTGACCTGAAATAAAAAAAATTGACGTTGTCAATTTTATAAAGAAATATGAGATATATCACGAAAGAGAAAGTTGAATAATTATAACCTGGAGGATTATATTATTCTTTCCATATATAAATGAAAGCTCATGCTAAAAAATTTATGATGAATTAATCTAAATTGTGGTGACAACTGAAGGTTATATATATAGTTGTAAAACCGAAACAGTTCGAGAATTTCTTGCCAGTATCGTGGTTTAAATCCTCGTGGAAAAGTAACCAAGATGTAGGTGTGTGGAAGAGTTGAGAGTTGGGGAGAACCAGTATTATTATTTCGGTAAGGAACTGAAAATCTGCTTTTCAGGTATAATAGTTGGGATGGACCTTTCTCAATCTTAACACAATATATCTGAAGTTAACTATGGTTTCCAGATAATATAGTTTCCGAGCTTGTGACTTGAAAAGTATGAATTATTGGAAGAAATATTTACTGTGAGTTCTTTGGTGTTAATTTTAACAAGCTATATATAGAATTGAGGTATTTACCTTAAAATTTTGTATGCTTTAGTTTGTCGTTAAATGGTGTGGGACGAGAAGTAATGATACAAATTTGTTAGAGCCTGAGTAATTTAGAACTACATTGAAAGGTGTTATCAGACTGTCAGTATACAATTGCAACTCAGGTATATGGGGAAAATGTAGCTATTAATAGAGCTTTTCAGTTTAGACTTTATGAGGAAATGACGGTGATGATGATTTGTGTAAGTTTAGTTGACATGTCATCAACTGAGAGAGTTAGTTTTGGAGCTACTAATCTAATATTTTGAGTTCAGATTCAAACTGAACTGGAGAAGATTCAGCACTGATTAGTTGTCAGAAAGCTAATCGAGATTATATAGAGCGTTAGAGGTTAACAGCTAGTGTAGATTACCCTAATTGGTCAGTGTCTGATAATGTTGCATTACGGTTCAGGGATAGATTATGGATTCTAGTGCAGGATCAGGTAAGGCGGGAAGTGTTATGGAAATCTCATTGATCTCTTTACTGCATTCATCCAGATAGCAGTAAGGAATATCATGAAATGAGGCGCCTTTATTTATTGTTAATCTGGGATGAAGAAAATGATGTTGTGGGAATACTAAAGAGATATGAGATATGTTATCAAGTTAGGGCTAAGCATAAGAAACCCGGAGGTTCATTCCATTCGCTGCCTATTCTTGAATGGAAATGGGAACACAGATCAGTGGATTTTATTTCCATTTTATCTATGAGTTAGTATAAGCACAATACGGTAAAAATTGTAGTTAACAGTTGATGGAGTCTGCGCATTTCTTGCCAATTTTTATGTGAAATCCTCTTGACTGTTTATGCAAAATATACATACATGAGGTGTTAGATTTCAAGGTGTTTCAGTGTCGACTATTTCCGATAGGGATCCAAGATTCATATCCAGAGGATGGAGTGAATTGTTGCAACAGCTGTGGAACTGATCTTGACATCAGTATGGTATGATATCGGTAGACTGATGGGTAACCAGAGTAATTGATTTTGATGTTAAAGGATATACTTTAAGCTTTTGTCTTGAAGTTTAATAATAATTGGAAGAGATACATTTCTCTGTGTGAGTTCATTTGTAAAAACAGTTGTCAAGCTAGAATGGAATACTCCATTGAGACTATGTATGGTCAACCATGCCATTCATTGGAGTGTCTGGGCAGGGGTTGAGATGCAAGTTTATTAGAGACGAAATTGATTTAGAACTATACAAAGGAGATGTAGCAGAGTCGCCAGCGTTTAGCTACAACACAATTAAAAAAGAAGAGATACGCCGATAAATATCATAGGTGGTTGGAGTTTTCAAATGACAAATACGTTCTATTGAAAGTCTCACCTATGAACGGAGCGGTATAGATTTGGACTGTAAGGTAAGTTAGCTTCAAGGTATATCGGGTTGTACATGATATAGAAAAGAATTGGTCTTATTCTTTACAGGTTAAAGTTGTCTCCTCAGCTAAGTCAGAGTTCTTAATGTTTTCCACATGTTGATGTTATATAAAAACAATGACTCAATTCACTCAAAGGATCGATTAGAATAAATATGATCTTTGGGAAGACTTCTCTTACCAAAAACAGTTAAGGGTATTACTTGATCATAAGAATTAAAAAACAGAGAACCAAAGAGATTCTTTTGGTTATAGTAAAATAAGATTTCAAAAAGATGAGGAACTAACCTGGGAGCGCAAGTATAAGGAACAGTTTCTATTTTTCTTTAAAACTTTAAGTCAGTTTTGAGTTACTTTAATTTTGAGGACGAAATTGCTTTACATTGGGGAGACTGTAATGACCCCTTACCTTAAGCTGGTGATTAGCACTAATCCAAATAGTAATTAATCCGAGTTAGGCTCATGATTAAGTTTGGCATACCTCAATTAGCGTATGCATGCATTTGCACGACGTTTTATGTTTATTTGGATTGTTAAAGCAATTTATATATAGGTTGTCGTATAATACGAAAATTATACACAAGCCTATAAAATGGAAAATACCCAATAAACCAAAGTTTACCAAGACACTAAGTGTGATGACGGAGTCGTGGCACAAATGTGCACGCTCAAGGACACTCGTAGGCATGTTTGGTGAGTTTATTGGTGAATAATACGTGATATATATTTATATGTTTTTAAATATATAAATATATATAGGAAAATAAAAGAATATTAAAAATATATGGATATATCAGATCGTCTTGAACAAAGCGTAAATGCTTGATGTGTCAAAATTCGTGTTACTTTAAGGAGTGCCACTTTAACGAATCGACCATGTAATCGATCTCGAGATAGCGCAATGCTTATCTTGAGGAAAATCCATATATAAAAATGAAAGTTAATCGTTATCCTCAGATTCATTCGAACGTTCGAGAGATAGAAGGCTTGGGTTAGATTTCGGATCGAATGGGACCATCCGGGGAGCTGAACTTAACCAAGTTGAGGAGCTTAATCAAATCAACAACACGAGATCAACGTTTAGGTATGATGTTATTGTGTTTGTCGAAGTTTAATTCGATGGTGATGCTAGGAATTTAGTTAATTATGCGGTTTGATGAGTAGAATTGGTTTATAACTTCATTGGAGGTCCTCTCGGATTGATTGGGAGTGTAATTGTTGAATTTGGAGGAGTTTTAGGTCGATTTGGATCAGCAGAAATATGCTGCTATTGCAAGTCAGGTGCGCATAGAGTTCTAGGCTTTAGCCATAGCGCGCTACGTACACTGGGGAAGATGATTGACTTATGGATAGCGCGCTATCCATGTCATGTAATGTGCTACCCATACCCAGATCGGTGCAGAACTTATTTGGAGTCGGTTGATTTTTCAAGATACTTAGGGACTAATTTAGGGGTTCTAAATGTAGTATAATGAACCTATATTAATTCCAAATGATTGGTGATAGGTTGAGGAACATCGAGGAAGAGTGAGATGACCGGAAAGTTAGGAAATTTATATGGAGACTTAGACCGATGTGAGTAGGGACTTGCTTATTTATAAATATTGCTTGGCTATTTAGTATGTATAGCTCACGTAGTTGTTGGATTGAAATGGGGGATTGTGTACATTGTGATGGTTTTTCTAATTAATAGAAAACAGTGTCTAATGTGATCCACTAGAGTAACTCCTCAGGGCTTAGACCAGGTTGTATAATACTTGGGGCTGATCTCCCATTCTATACGTAACTCCTACTCAGTTTATAGGTTGTATAGGTTACATATTCATTAGAGGGTTTAGGATAAAATTATTGGACATCAATCGATTGGCTTAACGTCACATATGAAAGGTGTGTTGGTTTAGCATTGGTACTAATGACGCCGGTAGGTAATCGACCCTAGTTTTATTCATAAAATGGAGATCACAGTGTAATAGTCCAAAGACATTTGATTTGCATTCGTTTATGTATTAAATTTATATGCTCTCCATATTCTTATTAGATATCATTGGTGCATGTTGTTATTGCATGATATCTTTGACTATTATATGGAATGTGATGGTTATGTGAGTCCCTACTTACGGAGCAAGTTGGAGCGCTCTCCCCAATTAACATTACAGGTAGATCCAACGAGTGCAACGACTATGGGATGGAGAAGTTATAGGAGTCTTGAACTTCTTTACGATGTAATGACTTTCTCGAGTCTCATATATTGGTTTTGACTTACTGTTTTGTAATATCACATGGTATGAGAGATTTGTATAACCAAGGTTTATTCCGGTTTGTTTTAGATATTGTATATCTTATTTTGATTATCAAAAAGGTTTTGAATTTTTGTTGCGTATATTAGTTGTTTTATTTCGATAGTCGATATACAATAGTGCTTATCAGGTGAAGGTGGTAAAGCCGTTGGCTCTATTTAAGTCTAGTAAGGGTAATTTGGGCTTAATTAGGGTTTTAGGCCGAGTATAGCCCAAATTAAGTTAGGGGATACTATAAAAAGTGACATCGTTGGGTATTCCGCCAATGTTGAGTTGCGAGCAAGATAAGATAGTTCCATCTGAAATTCCAAAAGAAGGGGAATTGAGTATCAAGTTAATTAGGGTTGTCAGATTTCCTAATTGTCCCGCGATTCGACATATCGTTTTCCTAAATTTTCAGGTTGGAACTTTACTTAGTTGGGAAGTATTGTAACGGCTCAATATTTATTGGTGTCGTTAATAAGTTTATTTTCATACTCGGATGTTAGTTCAGGCCCACGTAAACGTCTCGGATAGGCTAGGACATGGCTGACTACGCTAAATGGTTATTTGTTGTCTATTGGTTGAATAAATAGTGGGGTTTAACTTGAGTAATTCTCATATTACATCGCATGTATGAGTTATTTTGAAATATCATGTAAAATCGTTTAACGGGTAAACGCCTTGTAAAGTGTATCGATGAGGGTACCGAGTAGGCATAGTACGGGTACATTAAGTCTTATAATGCTAACTTAAATAAAATGACTAGAAAAAAAAATGAATATGACATAAAATAGGTAATCAAACTTTAGGCTGTCATAATAATCGGGTACATCAAGGATTGGCACGCCTTGAGATGCGTGCCGAGACGCGAGGCATTGGGTGTGACAATACACTCAGCTGGTCAAATGTGTAATGAGCTGCAACTGGTATGAAATGAGTAGATTTCGTCAATTTGTCCACAATCACCCAGATGGAATCATGTCGATGAACAGTCCCTGGTAGTCCTTGAACGAAATCAATGGCTATGTCTTCCCACTTGCATTGTGAAATGGGAAGCGGTTGTAGTAATCCTCCAGGTCTATGATGCTCTACCTTCACCTATTGGTAGATCCCACAGTTCCTGTTATACTCTGATATGTCCGCTTTCATCTCAGGCCACCAAAAATGTCTTCATATCATGGTACATTTCGGTCCTTCCTAGATGAACAGTGAACCGGGAACGATGTGAATCTTGAAGAATTTCATCTTTCAACTTTGTCATTGTCGGTATCCACGATCTACCTCGAAATTTGAGACACTAATTTGTTGCTTCAGTCCAATCAGTAAACTCGAAACTCTGGGCTAACTCACTGAATCTTGGATGCAGTATGTCAGCTTTCTGAGCCTCTGACACTCTCTGAGTTGGCACCGTCTAAAGACTCACCTGAGCACAAATCAATACTTTTGTGTCGTTAGAAATATATGAACGACTCATCATCGTCGCTGCCTTGAGTAAGCCATATTCGAGCATCATGTGACAACTATGGGCCGTGACATTGGGTGTCAGGTAATTGGTTACTAGGGGAAGTGACAGTACACCAATATAAGACCCTAAATAGCCTACTTATGAATAAAAGTTCCTAAGTTAAATTAATTGAATCAATTGATTGCAAATGTCTATAGTTTGATGAAAAATTGATGTCCTAGATTTACCTCGAGATTTGCACTAAAATGGAATCTTAGGAGATTTTAGTTGGGAATTGATGTCAAAAAGATAGAATTTAATGGAGTAAGAGTTAACAAGGACCATTAGATTGGCCTCAAGATACGTAAACATAATTGATTATAACATAACCTATATATAGTTAAATTAGTGGGAAATCTCTTCATGCAACAATAACAAAGTTTGTTCTTGGCCTGGAGTTTTGGAAAATTCAGCAAGAACTAAGAGAAATGGAGACAATCTATTAGAGGAATTAATCTAGGAAGATCGAAATTAAGGGATCATCTTCTTCATTTCTTTCCCATAAAAATGAGCTTCGAAATTTAGGTTTTGATTCAAAAATAAATTTTTAAATTTTCTTACTGATTTTTTAAGTCTCTTTATGAATTAAAAGTTCATCATGTTCCCCAATTTAAGGATTTGAAACCAATTTCTCAAACGGATTGTGTTCTTGAAGTTTCTTGATGCATACATGATTAGTTCTTAGTAAATTTTTTGACCTAACCTACTTAAATTAAGCCTTAGTCTCTCATACGAACTTCAAATGGGTCTAATCATATGCCGTTGGAAAACCTACTCAAATATCTACAACTTTTGTCTCTAGAGAAATTTCAAAATTCAAACTCGTTCTAGCTAAAAAAATGTGCCACAAATAGGCTGTTGAAATGCTAATACCATATTTTTTTTAAAATGAACTTTGAAAATGCATAACTCTTTTAATTCTTATCAGAATGAGTTCATCTTTTAGTATGTTGTTGTTGGGTATGTAGCTGCCTTGTGACCAAAAATCATAATTTTTAGAGCTATAAATTTAGAGAATTGATTTTTACAATATTGTTGGCCGGATTTAATTCCAATTTGAAAGTTGAAACTTTATTTAGTCTTTAAGAAGTTGTTTTGGGAAATAGAACTCTAAACTTAATTGAAACACCTTAATTCACTCTAAAACACTGGAAATAGATCACAGGGGACTTTGGGGTTATGGTACGGTAGTAGGGAGCGTAACAGGATCAAACCTAGGTGTTTTAAGGGTGTCGGAGTGTAATTTGTGATGCGTAAATCCCTTAAGAAACACATATTGAGTATTTAATTGTTTCAAGTGTGTTATCGTGTATTCTTTTCTGTTCATTATCCATGTTCTATCATTGCTTTGATTTGGTATAACAGTTGATAGTTTTATTCGCTGCTGGGGTTTATTCGAATGTTGTGTTGTATGGGCTCTAGTACGCTAGACCATAGCACATGTCACTTACGTTCTCGGTGAATGGAAACACGAGCTACTGACCTCATCGATGTATGTGTTCGGCGGGTTGTGATACGGACTGATCCTCCGCTAGTAGTCTGAATGTGAACTGGCGTGGTACGGGTCGCTAAGATCATCCGGATTGACAAAGTATAGTCTAGTTTGCTAAGTGTGACACAATTGCTTGATTTTTATTGGTGTTAGCTATGGATGCGATTATCTTACCATTGCATATTTATTTCCACATGTTTATTTAACATTATTCTTGACTTCTCTATTATTGAATACTCGATGGTTTTCTTTTGGGATCTTACTCACTGCATTCATCATCTATTTTGTTGTGATGATTAAGTACATATCCCAACACCAGCAAGGGCAACGAGGTCTTAGGAAACTATCTCTGATTGCTTACAGTCTGGGACTTATTAATACGTGTTTATTTTGATATTTTGTTACTTTGGGGCTATGGGAGACTTGATAGACACTGTACATGTATATATTTACTTTTCACAGTATGTTGTCACTTGATAGACATTGTACTTTATTCCAAGTTTTCCACAGTAAGACCGATTCTCTATAAAACTTAAAAGTTAATGAAAATCCATGTCTATGTATTTTAAGACTTTCGCTATAAATTTACGGGTTACCTGTTTGAGACTTTGAAAAACACAAGCTATACTTATGATATAATATATATCTTGAATAATTGACCAATAATATAAAGAATATGATGAATATCATGGTCATCGAGGTGCGCTGATGCGGCGTTGACATCGGCAAGGCTACGGGACTCGCGTAACAGCTCGTTCGGCAACTATGGGGCACGGGGCCGTCACGGTGTGATTATGTTAACTAAGTACATCTATTCACATCTATATAGTTTACATTTTGGCAATATTGATCAATTAAGTGGGCGAAGTAGACTTTCCATACTTTCCCTTGATACGAAATAGGGTTTGCTTCAAATTTACATTTCGAGTCTCCAAGTTGTCAGACATGGGATGTAGTGACACAATTCTAGTGTGGCGACTCTCTCCTATCATCTATTCATTTTTGGCTTTGACATCGTTAGAAATTCTCAGTTGTTTCTTAGGCTACATTATATTTGATGCCATTATTCTTTTTTGAAATATGTTCTATTGATATGGTTGTATTGATTTTTGCAATGCAAGTGGAAATAAAGAGCAAGTTTATGATTGATCCTTTTAGGATCCTTGTTAAACGTGATGGACTACTTTGGAGGCTAGTATTGATTATGCCTTTCAACATGATTCCAGAGATATAAACTCTTTTCTGGGTTTTTTTGGCATTAGCTTAATTAAAAGTTTTCGGTTGTTCTTCAAGACTTGAAATTCGTTGAGCTGGAGACTATTTCTTTTCCCTTTCAATATGTGAAAACTCTAAATCATTTTTTCATTTATGATACCTTATTATTTACTCTTACGTTATGGATCCAGAAAGTTTTGTATGGTTCTGTCTGAGTTTGCTAGTTGGGCTTATTAGCCATGGATTTACAAATCTAATTATAATTGTCTCATTGTCGGTTAGCAATGATTGCTCAAAATCGAAAGCTTTCATCGACCCATCAAATGGGCTCGAATGAGTGTAGAAAATGGACTTATTCAACACCAATTGATGTTTCTGCTCTAGCTTTGGATTCCTTATCAAATGTTAGGTATGGCCATGTTCTTAAAATTTTGAAATTGGTGATGTAGATGTGTGTGTTGGACTTAGTTTTGGTTTTTCTCATGTGGATCTTGATTTTAGAGTACAATAGTGAGTGTTAATCCAAAATTATGTTCATCCCTTATTGCCTTTTTAGTTGTTGGGAGAATTTGCAGGGTTTAGTAAGGTTGTTCTTGTGGGAATTGGGGAACTGTTGCTGAGTGTAACTGGGGTTTTAGTGTAAAAGAGTTAGACGGGATTGGGGTTTGAACTGATTTGAGAGTCATTAGAGTTGTGGGTCTTAGACTGATGTGCTAAACTGATATGGGTATTCCTGATAATATAGTAAATTTATTGTTGCCATTGCATCAATTAGTTTCATGTTGATCTATTTTTGTGTGGAATACATATTCCAGAAATACCATGGAAGTGATAAATTTAACCAAACAATAGCTTATAAAGTTATTATTCAAGTATTAATACTTGTCTCCTTTTACAATTTTCACATGTCAAATTAATTATGGTTTTTTTATATTATCTGCAAGAATCGACTTTTTGAAATGATGGTTTTGTTGAAACTAGAAGAGTTTCAAGAGTGGCCAATATATGAATCTTTTCATCCATAATGAAAACAATTTCTCATTGGCTTGGATGTTATGATCAATTTTTTAAGGATCTATTAATCGATACAATGTAAATGAATTTAGATTTCTTTTTATCAAACTCAAAGTTCTTTAGTTTTTGTACATTATTTTTGTTAGTATATAAATTTTGGCAAAATGTTTAATAGTTTTTTATATATGTTATTGTTGATATATATTGTTGATTATTGTGTATATGTGAAATTCTTCTTTTTTATGTTAACACCCTCAAGGAGTTGTTGGAGGGGGTGAAGGCGATGGAGCAAGTCCTTTTGTTGTAGTTTTCAAGTTTTGAAGTTTTGGAGAATAATTTAAATTTTAATGTTTTATTTAAAAAATATGGGTGTAGAAACGGAATAGAGACAAATTAGCAACGGAATTCATGAATTCTGTTGCTAATCCGTGTCTAATTTGCGACAAAAGAGCATAAGAATTCAACCTAGAAACTATGTAAATCGGGTGTAGGAACAGAATAGAGACGGATTAGCAACGGAATTCATAAATTTAGTTGCTAATTCGTCTCTAATTTGAAACGGAATAGCATTGAAATTTAATCTAGAAACTAGGTAAAATTGATGACCATCTATGATATGTTTCTGATCAGAAACGGATTAGAGATGGACTGCAAGTCAATGCATTCGCCTTAGAGGAATGTCCGTTTATTGTATGTCTCTAAACCCGTCTCTGATTTGTCTGGAATCAACAACGGAACCTTATTTATGTTGCTGAATAATTAGAGATGACTTCCGTCTCTTATCCGTTGTAGAAATGGATTAGAGATGGAATATATGTCGATCAGCAACAAAGATTTCCATTTCGAATTACCTATTTTATAGTAGGGCTCCTTCATTAAATCTCGGGCACTAACCACCGTGCCAACCCCAATAACAACTGTGTAATATACTCGATTGGGTAATACTGAAACAACAATTATTATCTCGATATCTTGGAATCGATACTATATGGCCCATCTCAGTTTTGGGGTCCCTTATTTATAAGTTTCGATGGGGTTAGGTCGATAATTCGTGTATTATCTCATCAATGCAAGACCAAGACAATACTACAAGTCACTGACCAGTGGGAACGACACTTACGGGTTTGGAAAACAAACCCTAAATTTGTATATCATGCCGAATGGCTACAAAAACCAACCAAATGAACAAAAAATTCGTGGAAAATACAAACTAACCTTTTGTGATATCCAAAATGACAACACCAAACTCTAAGAACTTCTCCAACAACCTTCGCACCACGAACCTTTTTCAAGACAACAAATTACTTGAACGAACGAGAGGAATGCGTCAAACAACAGATTTGATTTACAAATCGAAAAGAGTATGGATGCTTGGCTATATAAATGCTAGGATGTAAGATTTTCAATTCAGTTTTTGTGTTTTGGGGATGGAGTGTTCATTTTTGAACTAATGGGCAATTTGAAAAACTTGACGGGGTGCTCTGATCATTAGGGTGCACTAAGAATCAATCGGGGTGCACATAGCTACACTCTAAATATATGTCTTTATATGTATAATACACATAGTTGTGTATACATATGCCTACTCAATCACATACATAATTTAGATACTTAGTTCTTTAATCAAATTAAACAACTATAGGTAACCTTCTAGTAAGTTAATTTATGTCATTTTCATATGAATATATACACATAATTTTTAACTTACTATTGGTGACCTATGAATAACTAAACTTGATTTAGAGTATTAATGTATCATATATTGATTTCTAAATTATTATTTTTGTGAGTCTTCGTAAACTTAATTTAAATATTGGATGGGGCTTAGAAGATTTTGACGTAAATTGATCAATTTTGGTGATTATTTAAAGAAAAGTTAAAATATTTAAGTTGATTTAAAAGAAAAAGTGCTCCAAGTTAATTGAGGATATAATTGGTATTAAATTGTGGAGGTGAAAGTGTTCTCCGCAAAACCGCTCAAACCATCTAAATCATCCAAACTGCATGATCTGATCTGGTTTTTAAACTAACGATTTGGTGGTGGTTTTCATTTATAAAAAATTGAGTTTTCCAAACCGCAAAACTACCCCAAACATAGAATGAAATGGAATAAAGTTGAAGTCTTTTCATGTTGTTTTAACTTTTGAAATGAATTTAGATTTATAATTTTGATTGAATTCATGTGTTTCATTGTGTTTTTTATGGATGGTTATATATGTGCATATGCTTTGTTGATGGGCATGTATAGATTTGTATGGAATGTGACTTTTTTTGTTGAAAATGCGTCGCGGGAAAATCGCAAAACCAAAGCGACCAAACCACATAAATCATGGTCATTTTGGTTGCAATTTTGAAGATTTGCGATTTGGTGGTTGTTTGCAAAACAACCAAACTGCTAATCTCCGATTTGGTGGCGATTTTATGGTTTTTATTACCAAACCGCGGTTCTCCCACCTCTACTAAATTGAGAAGGTTAAGATATACTCCCTTCGGTCATTTATATAAGTCATTAAAGGTAAAGACACATGAATTACGGTAGCCTTAATTACTAGTGTGATTTACATATATGTCTTTTGACATTAAATTAATTGAAGAATTGAAGAATCATAAATGTTTGAATTATTTAAAGGTAAAATGGGTAAAAATGCAATAAATAAACTCTTAAATTCAGAAAACAACTTACAATATAATTTAAATAAGAAGTTTTTGCTAGAGCGACTTATATAAATGACAAGAGGAAATAATAGATATTTTTTTATAGATTGAAATATAATTTAAAAATGTTAGTTAATTTTTTTTATCATTAGGCCAAAAAATAATGAAAAACTTGAAAACTTCTAAATATCACATAAAAAATAGTTCAAAATGATGGTTGACGAAAATTATATAAAGGTACCAAAATACTCCATTAGTCGCCCAGGCCTCTCCATGCAAAACCTGTACGTACATGTATCACTTTGTAACTAAAGATTATAGCCACCTTCGGCAAAAAAAAAAACCTTGTGGTCACACCACTACAACAAAGTACGTCTATAGCAACACTTTTTTTGCCAACGCTAATAAAAAGCATCCCCAAATTTTAATTTTAGAGACACATGGCGTACAAGCGTTGCCAAATTTGAAATTTTGAGATGCATAACATACAAATGTCTCCGAATTAAGGAAGCATGATATTAAAACGTCACCAAATTTAAAATCTCGAGACGTATAATGTACAAGCGTCTCAAAATTAAAGACACTTGATAAACAAGTGTTGCCAAATTTAAAATTTGGAGACAGCAATTTATAAGTGTTGTCGAATTTCAAATCTAAGGACACATAGTTTATAAGTGTCGCTAAAATTAAAATTGAGGACACAAACAACAAGTGTTGTCAATTTCAATATTTACGGAAGCTTAATTCATAAGTGTCTCCTATAGTAGTGACACTTGGCAAACTAGTAATGCTAAATTTAAAATTTGAGGACCCAAATTTATATGTGTTGTCAAAATTCAAATATAAGGACACATAATTTACAAGTGTTGTTAGATTTTAAATCTAAAGACACATGATTTATAAGTGTTGATAAATCTAAAATCTCAAGACATAATTTACAAGTGTTGTTAGATTTTAAATCTAAAGGCACACGATTTATAAGTGTTGGTAAATCTTAAATCTCAAAACGCATAATTTACAAGTGTTATTAAATCTCAAATCTATGGACACATAATTTACAAGTGTTGTTAGATTTCAAATCTAAGGATACATAGTTTACAAGCGCTGTTAAATTTTAAATCTCAAGACACATAATTTACAATTGTTGTTGGATTTCATATCTAAAGACACCTAATTTATAAGTGTTGTTAGGTTTCAAATCTAAGGACACATAATTTACAAGTGTTGTTAAATTCTAAATCTCAAGACACATAATTTACAAGTGTTGTTAAATTTCATATCTAAAGACACATAATTTACAAGTGTTGTTAAGTTTTAAATCTCAAGACGCATAATTTACAAGTGTTCTTAAATTTCAAATGTAAGGACACAATTTACAAGTGTTGTTAAATCTCAAATCTCATAAAATGAATGTAGCAAAAATGAGGATGCTTAGGTGGATGTGTGGTAAAACTCGTAAAGATAGAATAAGAAATATAGAAATTCAAAGATAAGTAGGAGTAGCACCAATTGATACAAAGATTAGGGAATGGTGGTTGCGATGGTTTGGTCACCCGCAAAGATGGTCTACAAATGCCCCAACTAGAAAACTTGACTCAATAGAAACTGTAGGAATTCGACGAGGAAGGGGCATACCAAAGTTAGCATGGGATGCATTAATTAGGAGGGATTTGAATGGTTTGAAAAGCTCACCATCAATTGCACTTAATCGAGCACAATGGAAAAGTTTGATCCATGTAGCCGGCCCCAGTTAATTTGGGACTAAGGCTATGTTGTTGTTATTGTTAAATCTCAAATCTAGTGACACATAATTTACAAGTGCGGGTAAATTTTAAATCAAAATTTGTTATTAAAGTTAGCTTAAACATGACTCGAGTTCAAGTCTCGTGAATGGAAAAAATAGAATTGAGAGGGTCGCCTCACTTACATAGTTCGACATTGCCTAGGCATGGATTAGTCAATGCAGTTGGTGTCGGACACCACGAAAATAAAAAAAGGTTAATTAAATGTTAAATGTATAACTAAAACAATTAGATTAACTTCTTTCAAAAGAAAATTATTAAACAAAAAATTAGTGTAAGTAGTAACTAGTTAGCACTAAAAATCAGTTCGATCCCCTAATCGAAAACTTTATGCACAACTAATACTTAAGAAAGCTTGGCACATACTAATATAATTCTTTTTAGGTCACAAATTTAGGAATTCAACATCCCCACTACCACACTCTCTTAAACATTCCACACATCAGAATTATTATTAATTAATTTCATATCATATATATGAGTCACTCTAGCTAGTACTACTAGCTAGCTACTGAATCCTAAATCTAATTAATTTCTTTCATACATATATTTAGTTATAGATTAGGCTGGTATAATATTAACTGTTCTACTTCATTGATCAGAAAATTAATATGGTTATAGCTAGTTTTTGTTCACATATATAAAAAAAATCTTTCATTCAATAACTGATCAATACTACTAATATTTAAGCTATATATAGCAGATAAAAGATTATATGAAGTTAAGAGAATTGATGAAACGATTAACCTCAAGTAATCATCTTCTACTTCTTGTTGTTCCTCTTGATGAACACCTGTTATACCCTTCGTTTCTACTTTTTTTCTTCACGAGTTTGGAGAAATCAATTCCAGGGTTTCGAGAGATCGAAAGAGAGATTGAGAGTTTGGGATTGAAGGATGTGTCCGTGCGATGTTCAGCGAGAAAGGAGTCTCGTCATAGTCAATCTCTTTCTGTCTTTTGTCGATCAGTCTTTGTTTAAGCTTCTCCAATAGCGAAAACCTCGAGTTACCCGTCGATCTTGACCACAGCAAGGCAGATCTCTTTGTGGAGTCATAGATCGATTTGGCGGACATCACATCAATACATTTCAAGCTCCCTCGCACATAATCAATCGATTGTATGAAAGTTCGATGTTTCAAAGTAGAGATCTTTGATTTTTGTTTTTTCTCGCTTCGAAATTGATTCGCACTGCCATTTGAAGATCTCTCGCACAAGGATTTGAAGCTCTCTTGCGCATAATCAATCTATTTCAAGCTTGTGCAATCGAATCATCAATCGATCCATTTGATGAAGCTATCTATGTTATTCATTAGGTCTCGCATCTCTTGTGGTCTTCGGTCTCTGATTCATGGATCGAATACCCCTTATTTAAGCCTATTTGCTCTTGATTTGGTCATTCCTTAGCAGAGTTGAGTTTGATTTCTGAGCTCCCTTTTTAATCATGCTTTTTGTGGTTTAGTAATGGAGAAATTGTGGTGCATTGCATATCTTAAACTCATCCATGGTGGAAAAGTTAGTATTAATCAAGTTACTCTTCCTTCGATTCCATCTCAGATTTGAATTGTCTGTTTTCTCTCAATGAATTGTTTAAATGTCATATTATGAGCTTTCGTGGATCGAATTTTGCTTTTCTACTCTTTTGATCTTTGTTTGTTCTTGGATTTCTGGTCGTATGTTGAGTTTGGATCTCTCTACTCTCTATTGATTATAACAACCTTTTTGTTCGATGCCTCTCATCAAGCAAGTCTCTCTCGCTTGATTTGTAAGGGTTCACGCAGCGCACTCTCGGAGAGAGAGCTTTAGAGGTGGCATCTGAAGCCATAAAGAGTGTAGTCATGGAAATCGACGATATCTAGAGGTGATGCAATTTTTTATTATATCTATTTTTTTCTTTATGTTGGTCTTATCTATGGTTTAGAACAAAAATTAATTTTCTGTATTTGCCATGTGATTTGAAGCTGATCTTGTTTGCTCTAAAGTTGTAGGGTTAAATTTATGAACTAGTCCTTTATAATTTTGCTTCAACATATAGTATTGATCTTAACATGTTTGTGATCAAGGAACCACTAACTAAAAAATCTAGTTAATTTGAAGCAGTTATATTTGGATTAGTAAATTTATTGATCAATGGTATTAATTTTTATGTGCATTATATGCATGGGCGGAAAAGGAAAAAGGTTGCTCTGAGTTCTGAGTAGGAAGATTGCATATTTTCTTGCAATTTCTTTGGTCTTTTATTTTCTCTTTCATTCTTGAATCATTATTGGCATTTTATTTTCTTTATACCTTATACTTTTAATAACTAAATCACTTAATGATTGTATATTTGCAGCTCGGAGCAACATATTAAGCTTATTCCCATATATGGTACGACTTTCGTTTCTAGATTTTATGTTTTGCTCTATTGAGTTTCTAATATGACTCATTCAAGAGAGGAGTCTGAATTTGTTAAATTAAACTTATGAACTTATGTTAATCGTAAGTTTATATGATAGCTCGAGGCTGCAAAAGAGAGTATCTATATATGTGATGTTGGTATATTGGAATTTGGTGATAAGTATCAATTAAACATATACAATTCAATTTTTGAATTCATATTTGGAGAGTGAGATTTGGTTTATTGATTAAAATTGAAGGGCCAACTTTAATAAAGGAGTTACCTTGCACAGAGATGTGAAAGTTGGAAGGATTAACCAAATGCAAAGTGTGGATTGCTATAGTAATTTATTTTCCATTGTTGACTTGATTTAGTAGTTGAGTTTTTAATGCAATAGAATATGCATGAATTAGAAAGGTAATTACTCGATCATATTTTTTACAACTACTAAAGTTTGGAAACACTTGATAATCTCATGGATTGGTGACTTCTTCAGCCGCTTTGCTTGAAAGAATCACTACATGTTAGATTTTAATTTCCCTCTTAGTTTAATTATCATGGGCAGTGATCTTGTATATTATTTTGCCTAGGCACTTCAAACTTGGTGAGTACTTCTTAAAGTAGTTTGATCATGTTATTTCCTTCGTCAGTTATATCATATTGTGCTTAAGTAGGTTGTACTATGATTCCCTCAGGTTTGAATACTCGAATTAAAGACATTGATATATGGTATCAATATTAATCATTGATTGCAGGTTCTACACCTATTGTCAGTGAAATTGTTGTGGATGCGGTCGGAAGAGCGGTGAAGTTGCAACTAGCTAGGAAAAGCTGCCAAGAAAGAAGGGACTAACAATGGGGAGCCAGTTCTTAAGGTACAAAATATAAATGATGGATGAATTGTTTAATTAACTTCTATTTGGGCAATCATTTATTTGATTGATAATGAAGTTTGATGAGTGATCTTGAGCTTGAACGTTTATAAGGAATTATTTTTTCTTTGAATGTAGTAGCAACTGGGATGAAGTCGAACCACCAGTCTTAGTAAGTTCAAAAACAAATGGGCCCAATTGTTGGCATTCAAAAGTAGGTTCTTAAATTAATTATTATGTACTAGTGTATATTCGTGTCTTAATAAATTGGATTAGATGAGATGTTCTTCATCGTTAATTGTGGAAGCCAACAATGATATTATTGATACAATGGCTCTTCAAACTCCTCGAGGTTGGATCATATAGAACATTATGTTATAATAACATTTAGTTGAACTAAAACAAGCATGCACATGTTTAGCTATCCTTATTGTGACTCAAACATTTTATATCCTTCTATAGAAACTTTTTAGGACCTATTTGGTTAAAAAACTAACTAAATAGGTAAATTGGATTTGAACCATAAAGGAACTTCAAAACTTCATGCATCTAGTTTTGCTTGGTTCACTCGACCGATGCACAATCAAGAACTAATAAAATGTCTCTTTTTTAGTCTTTATCGTGATTCTTTTTTATAGTTCTTTAGTATTTTTTTACCTCTTTATCGAAGTTTCTAGTTTTAGACATCCTTGTTTGGAGTTATTGCTATTGATACGTTTTCTCTTTTTTTGGTGGTCATTATTTTCACCCGCTTGAATGGTGAAGTTTACTATTTCGGTGTAGGGAGGATTAATTGGTCTTCTCGCGGCTATCATTGGTTTGACCTCAAAAGTTGTTCACAATCCTAAGGTAAATCAATGTTGCTCAAGGTCTGCCATGTGTATTTTGTTGATTCATTGTTTCTCTTTTGTTATATCTCTCTTTTTTACTTAATTTTGATAAATTTGAGTTTTGAGATGCTTCAATTGCTTTTATGAATTGATTGAGTTTTCAACTACAAAATTGGATATGAACATTCATATGAATGTAGGAGATAGAGCAACCAAATAAATTTGAAGAGTACCTCTAATTTACTTAGATTCTTATTATTAACTATGTTATTCACTTTGTGATTGTTAAGCGTCTGACAGTTGGACCAATTAACAACGTGCTGCGACTGCCAAGGAATGATGAAATACCAGATATGTTCTTATTAACCAATTGTGTGTATAACATGTTATATAAGTTCTCTTGACACTTATGTCTGTTGATTAGTTACTTTCATAGTATAACTGATCAACAATTTCTAATGTTGAGATATGGCAGTAATTGGATTTTTAATAAGTGGGTCTTTTGTTTATGGTTGCTAGAAGCTTGACGGAGTTGTTTCAGGTGTCGTTGGTGATGATGACTTATCTCTCAAATACAAGCAGTTGTTTGATACTTACGGTACTTAAGATGTACCATTACTTGTAATTTTTTTCTTTGATAAAGCTGATGCAATGTTAGTTATGTTACTAACAAGAAGAATTATATATATATTTTTTATTTTAATTGTATAATTAATTCATTGTAAGTAGAAACATTTTTATAATTTAAACATAAATTCTTTTTAATTAATATAATTGTTTATAATATATATATATATTTATATATATGCCTACGCTAAATATGAATGTGTTGTGAACTTAGAGACACTAATTGTACATGCGTTGCAATTTAAAGACACTAGATATACATGTGTTATCAACTTAGAGACATTAAGTACACATGTGTTGGTAACTTAGAGACACTAAGTGCATATTTGTTGTTAATTTAGAGACAATAAGTGTCCATGTGTTGTCAACTTAAAGACACTAAGTGTACATGTGTTGTCAACTTAGATACACTAAGTGCACATGCATTGTTAATTTAGAGACATTAAATGTACATGCATTGTTAATTTAAAGACACTAGGTATATATGTGTTGTCAACGTATAGACACTAAGTGTACATGCGTTGCCAATTTAAAGACGTTAAACTTACAAATGTCCCAAATTTAAGGATGCATAAATAAATAGTGTCTTCTAATTGGGGACGGATAAGAAATAAATGTCCTAAAATTAAAGAAACATAAATTAAAAACATCCTCACATTAAGGATGCTTATAGTAAAAGTGTCTTAAATAAATGTTATCAACACATACCTTTTGTGTTGTAAAAATAGAGGGCGACATCACTTTTACCAACGCAAGTGGCGACACTTTATGATGCATCGATAAGATTTTTAGCGACACTAATTAGTGTCGTTAAATGAGTAAATTAATGTTGTTAAACACACAATATTATGTAGTGCACCCACCATCATTTGTCAATCAATCAAAGCAACCATCAAATTAGCTTTCTCCTTCTTAACACGTTTTTTTGTACACACATTGACATTAATGCGCAAGTGACATTATGTGTGTTGTAACGATGGCCTTCACATTGTGACATAAACCCTACGACTGACATAACGTTTGATACTCTCTCTAGTTTTTATTGTAAAGTATGGATAACTATGCATGAACATTATCATATTGTGTAGTCATGTAAATTATATGTCTCATTAATAATACACTTACTTGTCCATGTATTGTCATGTTACTTATAACAATTTTCAATGTACACTAACTCTTTTATGTATTGTCAAATTAGTTGTAATGTGTTGTATGACATGTGGTGTATGTGTTACTTTACATATTGTCTAAGTACATTTATCATCATCACTAAATGACATATATAAAGGATGTCAACCTCATTGTAAAAACAAGTTGAATGAAAAACTGCTCATTCCAACTCTCTCATTTTTTCTCTTCTTCTTGTAATATTAGTTTGTAATAATAGAAATTTTTAGTCTTCTATTTTCTTTCTCTAGTTTCTAGCAAGTCTCAACTTAGTTTACAATACATTATCAGTATGAGCTTACTTTAGCACAAAGGAGATCTTGAAGTTCAAGAAGGCTTGTAAAGGAGACAAAACTAAAAAGGTGTAACTTTTGTTAAATTAAATAAGTTCAACTTATTTCCATGTTATCATGGTTGCTTTCTTTTTATTACATGCATCACTTATATATACATACTTTATTCATACACTATGGATTATAACGTCACCGACCGCGAAAGTATGCTTTGTAATTGAGTCTTAGGCAATTTTTTACATTAAAAATTATAAGTCAATATGTGACATAACTAGTTTTCTCGCTATACTACAAATGATTAGTTAAGCTCTATTCTTGATTTTTATATTGCAAATAGTGTTATGAGTTTGAGTTGATAATGGGTAAGCCTTGTCCCAGGTAAACTTAAACATGGAGATGGGTTATCCCATTCGATAAGGCATGTTTTTAAGTAGACTTTGTCTCGCCACCCAACTTGGAGGTTGTCCCATCAACTCATACTAGTAGTACATTTTGCGTGTTAATAATCAAGTTGTTAACATATATTTAATATATATTATTTATTTTATATATAAAAAACTATTTACCCAATTTTAAATTTTTACATATTTTCAGACTATGACAAACCTTCAAAAATTTTGAATTTGTTGCCCTCCATATCACTGGTAATAATTATTTGTGAAGCAACAGGATGTCGAGATACATCTCAAAGCTAAAAAACTTGGGAGAAATTATTATAGAATGAAATGAAACATTAATGCAATGCCATGCAAAAGCATTGATATTCATTCGTCACCATCTCTATGAAAGTCTTAAAAGTGGATACCTCACTATAAAAGATCCTCGCACCTTGTAGTTAAGCTTGAAAGAGCGATATGATCAACGAAAAATAGTGATATTTCCAAAAGCTCAAAACGATTGGTTGAACCTTACGCTGCAAGATTTCAAAACAGTCAGTGAGTATAACTCTGTCATGTTTAATATTACATCTCGTTTGAGGCTATGTTGAGAAAATATATCTAATAAGGCAATGATAGAAAAAACATATAGTATTTTTCATATCTCAAATCTGTTATTGCAACAGCAATATCGAGCGCGTCAATTTAGAAAGTAATCGGATCAATTTCTTGTCTTATGGTGGTTGAACAAAACAATGAGCTTCTATTAAAGAACCACAACTCCCGTCCAACTGGTTCTGCTTCAATTAATGAAGCAAGTGTTTTCATATAATGACCATAAAAATGGTCAAGGAAAGAAAAACCATGGACGTAGAAAAGGAAATGATCAATTGGCAAAATCGTGGCAAGCCGTATGTAACGACCCCTTTCCTTAATCTAAGGCCCCGCACGATCTAATTTCTTTATTAAGCCCTAATCCTATCCATGTATAACTTAATAATGTATTAGTCAGCCTTTCTATTAAACCTTGCACTATTCACATGGCTAAATAGTATTTCGAGTTAATCAAATCTTATACAGTTTAAAGATTATTCAATATAAGTCTTGACAAATTAGCTAAAGTCATTCATATAAATCTTAAGTATGTGGAAAACTGGTAACAAAGATCACATGCATATATATAACAAACGGTGATAACTATATATCAACTTGTGTCTGGTTAGTATATTATCTCTCATCTCATACATACAACCCCAAAAGTATATAGAATACATATATAAGTTGTACAAAAAAATCAAATATTTGCAAAATCAGAAGTAACAGTAACTCAAAGGCTCATAAGTAATTGTCGATCTTCTCCTTGCCCGGTCTGCTACTTGATGGATCTGCACCCACTATTATTAGAAGGAGGGTAAATATAATAATGTATAAAGTAACACTGAGAGACGTTTATCAACATTTCCAAACATAACAAAAGATACGTTTCACAATACATACATTCATTATATAATAATAACTATCGATACATAAATACATTACCAAACAATATAACATCAATGAACTATTCCAATGAACTACACATATTAATATGTGTACCTAACACATTAGCTCAGTAATCCTATCACATGGACCTTAGGTAATCACTTATTTAGCACCGCACATCGACCTCATGTAATAGGTCTACACACATAATACTTCGGTATTACCCTTGTTGTTCGTCGCTTATCATTAGGCATTCTCCTTATCGGTATGAAACACGGCATATTAACATCATATAATAGGTCTGCACACAGTATTTCAGTATTACCCTTATTGGTCGTCGTTTAGCATATGCATTCTCCTTATTAGTTGTAAAAAAAGGAATATCAATCTTATGTAATAGGTCTGCACACATAGTACTTCGATATTACTCTTATTGGTCGTCATTTAATCATTTCACACATTGGCTTAGATATAACCCTTCAGGTAATAGTTTGCATATCATATCCTTGTTAGTTGTGAAACATGGTTTATCGACCTCATATAATAGATCAGCACACATAGTACTTCATATTACCCTAATTGATCATCGCTCATACATTTCATTAACTTTATATGGTAGGTCTGTGACACTAACAAATTAGCTATATCGACATCCCCGAGTCTCATACCCCATATACCGCGTATATCCCAAGCCACATCATGAAACATAAACACACAAATCTTAATTTAAGTACAATACATAATTAACTAAACACGCTAATCATGGCATAAGAATTCGAGAAATTATAAAAATTTACACAACTTTCAACAAACAGCAACATAAGACATGAAATGGAGAGAAATATCTCAATCAGCTTACTTACCTCTACACCGATTCCCTAGCTAATTCGACCTCCCGACACCTCGAAACACGTACTCGAACCTTCGAGACTCTTCCCTAGGCTCCTGATATCATTAGACATGTTTTATAATGTGTTTAGACATCAATTAGTGTGTTAAAATTGTTTAAAGTGTTTAGGTTCTAGTTAAGAAATTGCAAATTTTGTGTTGTCAAAGCACTAAGCACGCTAAGTAGAAGGTCTAGGGCACGCTAATGAACTCGTTAGCATGCTAGTCAACTTGATTAGCATGATACACTCGGGTAGCGCGCTAGCAAGCACACTTAGAACCCTAATGGCAGGAAAACCCAGAATTCTGCACTTTGAATTCTGAGTTTTCTCCACATATGGCTAACTTCAACACCTTGAGCTTTCTTGTACCCACAACGTAAGAACAACCTACACTTCATATTTGTCAGATCCCATCTAATTAGAGCATCTGACCGGTCTAAATTACCTTAATCCCTTGATAATCTAGCAGCGTTAACATCTACATCATTAAACAATTAAGAATAAAATCTTATAATCATAAAATATAAAATATTATCAAACACTTATGATTCTAAGTGAACCTTAAACCTTAAAGTTCTAAAAAAATTAATTATATAATCATCAAAGTTCATTTAGATTAATTACATTATCCTCAAAATTTCGTATAAATTTTTTCAATAGCTTCTCCTACTCTTTTAAGCCTACACCAAAATCTCGACCTTCGAAAATCTCAAATAAAACATGCTCAGTCCTTGGTGGAAATATCAAATGACTCACAATCCACCCATAACAATATATATAGCATCAACTAAATCATGTATTCATTCTAACTTGATTTAAAGTATCAAAATTCTTTAATTAACATTACAAAATTCCAAAATTATTTCAATTTGTCCTAAAATCGTTCCAGCTATTCCAAAAGAGATTTTAATCACACTTGAATCCATAAACCCATTTATACAATATAATATACTAAAAAAAATACATACAAAGAGAAAAGAACTAAGCAAGTCATATACAGTTGGAAAGCTTTCTTTTTCCTTGTCGCGGTTGAAACCTGTCATTATTCAATTATAAAAATTTGATAATGTCAGATAAGTAAATCTCACACTATCCAGTACACATGTAATAATCAAATGCATAATAATCCGAGAGATAAAACGAAGAATATAATCTAAGGAGTTTAAATACAATTGTGAATCCATCCTCTTTTTGTTATCCGACTACAATCAAATAACGTTCTCCAAAAGTGGTAAGTAAACAATAATAAGGACTTATGCTCGGGGAAAATAACCAAATAAGTGTCCTTCCTCGAGTTTATTAAAATATGATCTAGTTCAACGTGATCTCATGATAATCATGTAATGCAAACCCCCCTCAAGCATAATATAGTTCTACCTTGTACACAGTTATGTATGCACTATAAGTTCTACCCTATAATACACAGTCATGTAGCTTAATATATCATGTGCATACAGTCAGGTAGACATTAAATAGTTCTACCTTATAATATAGTCAAACAGACACTATAAAGAGACTCAAAACGCCTTATCTTCCCAACCCATATATGCGTGTACAACAAAAATGCAAAATCAATAATCAATGCAATTTATACAAAATTATAATTATACAATGTAAAGGTTACTATGAGATTTACTTAACCTTACAAACGTGATATCACAACTCCCTTGCGCTCCGAGTCGATAAACTAGTCCACACGGGGCTCCAATCGATGTCCTACAATTCATTAATATATCCTGTAAGCCTCCACAACAACTTCACCATTTTTTCCAATTATTTGTAATTTAATTGACCCAATCATGTCCCAAAACCCCTCAAATCCTTTCAAATAAATTTGTTGATGCTTGGACTTCATTTTTGACTCAAAAGTATTGTTCGACATTGAAAATTATGTTGTCTTGGCTTAAATATAATTTTTTTATTTTTTATATATTTATTGATTATATTCAACCAAAACCCTGAAATCTCTCCAAATCAACTCCTTGAATATTCGGATCTCAATTTTAATTGTAAATTGTGATTTAGAATAAAAAATTAACATAAACAAGGCTTTAAAATAATTTTCTAAATTTCGAACATTTTCGGGTTTCATAACACGTTTTACAAGGAAAACCTCGGTATAATCCTCGAGAAAATTCCAAATTCCTTATTTTTCATAGAAATCCACAATTTCAATCAATTTAGCTAAAATATTTTTTCTGAATTTTTTTTATTTTTTCCTATTTTTCATTTTTTTTCCTTTTTTTTTGAAAGGGGTTTTGAGCCTAAACTGGGTCGAACCAGGTTCGACTTAACTGAGCTGAATCGGCCTAGTTCAGGGCCCAACCATTTCCTTATTCCTCTGTTCTGCTATGCAAAGTGAAACCTTTTTAAAAAAAATTGATTCGTTGTAGTTAGGGCCAACTTAACCCCAAGCAAGTTTAGGAAGGGAGATGACTCCTCTACCATCTTCTTTCTCGGATGAACTGCCTAGCAGTTCATCCGAGTCTCTATCTTAACTCATCAATGGCAACGCAAGAACAACATCAACAACCAACCAATGACGACTCACCTTACTCCTCGACCTCTTTTTGAATCTTTCTCTCCCTTTCTCTCTTTCTCCCCCTCGGTCTCTCCTCCTTTCATTCTCTCTATCTCAGATTTCGATTTCTCTCTATCTCGTATCGAGAATGAGCTTCTATTTTTTTGTATATATATAAGATTTTCTTGAGATTCGCATCATGAATTTTGAGATAAATATAATGATTATAACTTCATAATATAAATTTGGTTTTCCTCGAGATATATACAATGTATCTCGAGGTCAATCTTTGTTTCAAAATAACATTGAATGAGACGGTGTTGATGTTGGAAATATATATTAGGATTTCCTCAAGATTTGCATCGCATAAATCTCTTAGCAAATCAATTAATTCACTTATTTCGTATATATTAATATCCCTCCCTTGTTTACTATCAAAAAAATTATTGATCTTCCTCGAGATACGAGTTTCATATCTCGAGATCAATTAAGTGGCTATCAACTAAATAAGCACCACCTTTTGACCGACTTATTGTGAAATCAATTACGTATCTCAAGGTAGATGAAATTGTTTTAAATATAAAGCCAAACACCCTTGATTTTCATTTAGATTGAATGTTACGCATCTCGAGGCGTGGACAAATCATCTCTCCAACAACAACGTTCAACTATTTCTCTTCCTCGACACTCATGTTATACTTATCTAGAGGCAAATCCAATGTATACTTTTATTTAATTCAAACTATAGGATTGATATATATATATATATATATATGTTGTAAACTAAGTTGTAAGCCAACTAGAACTTAAGGTTGAATTGCTAGAGACTTAAGTATAGAAGACATAAACTAAAAACCACTAGAACAAGTAAATAAGAGGAGACAAGAGAGAAGAGAGCTAGAGATGAGAATGTAGAGATTTCATTCATACATTGTTGTGTGAATTACAATGGGGTTGGCACCCTTTATATAGGTCATTTGGTGATGATGATAATTGTACTTATATAATGTGTACAAGTTATACATACACCACAAGTCATACAACACATCACAAGCAACATAGACAATATATGGAAAAATTGGTGTACATACAATTACAAGTCACAATTCAACGTATTGCCTAAACATTAACCTTCGCTAAGTTCGAATTCGAAAAATATTCACATAGACAATATATGAAAAAATTGGTGTACATTGGAGAGGATTACAAGTTACATGAAGTGTGAGAGCTATGTTTGATGTTATAATTCAATGTGAGAACCATGCTTCACAATGTGGTCACATACATGCACAAGTGTTCATTCATTTCATAACAATATATGCATCTATGTATTTTTGTAGCTATAAATTAGCCACGCGACCAACTTCGAGCGTGCACACTATTGTACATCCTATACATGTCACCCTTAACCCCGCGTGTCACTAAGTGCCAATAAATTTATTAATTATTTAATTTAATTTCGTGATTATCTCTTCAGTTTATATCCAAATTAAATTCCAAAAATACTCAAAATTACCAAAATATAGATAAAGATCTCCAACGCACTTCGGAACTCAAGGACACTGTGTATAAACTCCACTTGACCATATTTTAGGTCGAAATAGTGTATAATACATCAAATAGGCATAACAAACACAAAAATAATATTAGAATTTATGATCTTCGATTCGTAATGCGTGGGTCCACCTCGATACCTAAATCCTCAAATTAAATTTGAAAATACTTAATTAACGCCTAATCAAGTTTGTAAAATTCTCGGATGTCACAATATTTTCAAGATTCATCAAATTAAACTAAATGACTAGTGTAAGTATATTCACCTAATTGATGAACACCTAGCTTGATCAACTTCTTCACTTCACTTGCAGATTTCTTGAACTTTTTCTCTAACTTTGTTTCTCCAGCACCTTACTTCTTCTCTAAGTTTTAGAAGTGAGAATTGAATGGTTGCATGAGTTAATCATTTCAATCTTATATATTATAGAAAAGATTGATTATTAGTCATTGATCTTTATGTACACACGTATCTCGAGACAAATCTAATGACTTACATATTGGCACAATTTCCACTAAATCTCCATTATCTCTATCTAACTAACACTAAATGGAAACTCAATTAGTATCTTGATGTACCAACACGTATCTCGAGAAGTATTGATGACTAATTTTTAACTTACTAATTTATGTTACATTTAATACAAAATCAACTATAGCTACATTAATATTATGATTTAAGCTACACTAAGCTTAAATCATCTTACCACATCACTTTCTTCCCCGGTCTCACACTAACATGCATCTCGAGGCATGTCTCTGCTCACGGCTCGACCTTTATACACAAGTACGAGTAACTTACTATGTCTACAAATATACAATGCACCAAACATACATCATACCACAAACAATACATTAATTAGTCTTCGTGTCGAGTGTTAGGTTTGTGTACTCGATCTCGAACCACGTCACGGGTCGGTGACCCTTAATTATGGATCAAATTTACTATTAAAAATTTGGATCATTACACCATATCATAAATTCCGCGGTGATAAGTTTCCAAAACAAATGGAACTGAAATAACGCCTCTCAAAAAAAGGAAAAAATATTGTTGAAAATGGGTATACTCATAATCGAGATCAACTATGTCATAGGTGTGGTCTAAAAGGCCATTGGGCGCATGTATTCGCACGCCTAAACATTTTATTGATCTTTATCAAACCTCCTTTAAGGAAAAAAAAGGCAAAACAGTTGAGATAAATTTCACTGTCGGAGATGGCTCGTCGAACATTAATTATACGGATGTCTCAAATTTTCATGATGACCAAAATACTAGTTTTGATGTTTTTAATGATCATATGTAATGCTTTTCAATTTCTATAATTCTATGCACTATGTTTTTTTCGTTATACTTTTTAATTCATATTGTCACGGCCCAAATCTCTAACCCCCATTTTAATTCCTTAATTATGATCACCGACCCTTGACGTGGGACCTACAAAGTGATAGGTGCATCGACCGAGGCACGTGTCCGAGGTATATTGTATTTTTGTATTGATGTATGCCTAGTACTATGTATTGTGTAGACTTACTAAGTCGGTTTGTAGCGTCGAGACGAGAGCGGGGACTCGCCTCGAGTAGCGTGCGAGCCGGGCAACCGGGTAGTTAGCATTTTGGTAAGTCTTATTTAATACTAATATGAAATAAGGAATTACTTGTAAGTCTATGGTTGTGTTGGTTAATGTAAATAAAAGTAAAGGCCTATAGTTGAGTAAATTAAATGAAAAACATAAGATTGGTCTAGAGATACACATTGGCACATCTAGGAATTAGGTGAGTAATGAAATGGTGCACTTGAGGTTGAGTTAGTGGGAGTTAGTAGGATACATGATAAAGGTGGACCTTTAGATATTCCTAGGAATACATAAATTCATGAAGATTAAGGGCTAGGAAGGAACATCACCTTAATATATAATATTAGTGATCAAACAACATGCAAACCAAATCACTCATTCATTTTTGCTTTGGAGAAGAAGAAAGGAATTCTTTGGAGAGGAGCGAATCATCAAGATGTTGAAGGAATCCATTAGAGTTGGTGAGAAATTCTCAAGTTAGGGTGCTACATCAATTAGGTAAACATCTTTTTAGTTGAAATTAGAACAAGTTCTGATTTTAGACTAATTTCATATAGTAAATGATTGAGTATTTGCAATTAATTTATATATTTGAATTCATCATTTCAAGTTGATAATCCAGCTATATTGAAGTTCTTAATTTGGTTTGAAATCATAAATATATGAATTTTTGAAGTTGCAAAACCAAAACTAGAATTCCGCATGTTGTATTAGGAATCAACCTGGGTAATTTGGTCATGATCTACCCATTTTAAATCCAAATTGGTCCAAATCTACCAGGCATTTGAAATCTTATTTAAAAGGGAATAACTTTGCTTTAAATGAAGGTATTTTGATTCAAATGTTTTTATGTCAAACATGTTCTCTACAAGTAGGTGCTGGAATTAAAAATGAAAGTTTTGAAACTAAACGTTAAGAGAATAACTCACTAACTACTTATTCGAATGAGCTGATCTTTTAGTATGTTCTATTTGGATATATTTTCTGCCTTGTGACCAAAAATCACATTTTTAGGAACTATAGATTTGGAGAAATAGATGTTCTAAATCCGCTGGTCGGATTAAATTCCAATTAGACCTATGTCTAATAAAATCATGATATATCCTTCATTTTAAATCAGAATTTTGCAAACTAAACCTTTCTGGAAAGCTAAGATAGAAATCAACAATAATTGTACTGGTGGAGGATTTCGATATTTTGATCATTTCATGTCTAAAAACTGCGTTAAAGGGTAGGACTGAAATTGAAACTTAATTTCGTTTTTAGGGACTGATTTAAGAAGATTGATTTAAAGTCTATTGAACCAATTTAAATACATGATAAACATTACTAAATTGAGCTTAAACCCACTATATTTGAACTAATGAGATACCAAACTCAGGAACCTAGGAAAAGGGTACGAGAGAGCGAATACAAGATTTGGAGTATCGGGAGGCCTGTAAAGCTAAGACTTTACTTTGTTGTTGTGCGTATACCCAATAGCAACTTTACTAGACATTTCATTTCTATTAATTGTTGTCCTTGCATAGTCCTTTTGACTATTTTGCCTTTGTATTCTTATATCATGTGTTCTTTGTGTCTATGTTCACTTAATGAGTCTAGTTTGCATGATATCCATTCATTTGATTTGATTCATTGATTCTATCTCATACTATGTCCATTCTTGTTGTTTTAAATGTGAATTGAATAATAAATAGCATGCTATTAGGCTAGTGAATATCTTATAAATGTTTAAGGGGACTTGTATTTCTTATTTGTTTAAGTGTGTAGATGTGTCTATACCTTGACAATCCATACTTGGTATTTATTGAAATTTTAAAAGTAGTTTTTGCATTTAGGTCCCATACTCGATTGAGGTGTGCGCGACTTAAGGGGTTAGAGTCCCTGGGAATGTCGGCACGTGTTACCTGACACTGTATGACACTTGGGGTTAGAGTCCATGAGGTGGTCTACACGCCGGGGTTAGAGTCACTGATAACACTTGGATTAGAGTCTCTTGTGCTATATGATTTTTGAGTCGGAGTGACACGTTTCACTGCCGACTGGACCAAAATCACCACTACTTAGCCTAGTGTCAGTATCACTTGTTTAACTCTGGTATTTACTCGCATATGATTTATTTTTCAATTTTGTCATTTATATGCTTTTAAATACCATTTGAGTATTTGAAAATGCAAATTAAACTTGTCATCGGGGATTACTGTTTTATTCTTATACTCACCGTCCTTTTTATGACGGTGGGTGTAAAGCCGTCTACCGGGCAAGGAGAAGATTGACGATTATTCCTGAGCCCTCGGTGCGTCACTGCATCGATTATAGTTTTCTTTTGGTATTTTAATTGTATATGTTATATATGTCTTTCAAATATTATTTGGGTTGTATATTGGGTTGAGCGTTAGTTTCCCAACCTGACTTATACTATTTTATTGTTTCACTGCATTTTGAGGACTTTAAATATATGATGTCATTTCCTGATTTTCCACCCTTATGATTTTATAAATGCCTTCCGCATAATCTACTAATTCCTTCCGCATAACTAATAAGACTTCTGCTAAATAATTAATTTAATAAAAAGTTTTAATTAACTCTAAATTTTATAAACTAGTAGGACTAGTGTATTACTTATCATGAACACGAGAAAATAAACATTTAGGTTGTAAAGGTTGACTAATACATATTTAAGTCCTACGTAGATAAGATTATAGCTTAATTACAAGATTAGGTCGGCCGAAGCTCTAGATTAAGAGAGGGGCCATCACACATATATATTAGTTTCTTATTATAAATGAAATGTATTTTTTCTAATTTATCAACCATTATTTATCTAGATAAATCATCAAGTCATGTGTTCAAATCACAAATCATGAACCAAATAAGAACAATATTTGTTTCGTTGATTGTACGATATTTGTTTTGTTGATTGTACGACAACACACAAAATCATTAAAAATGATAATATTTCTTCAGCTTGAACTTAGCTAAGGCTAATGTTCAAATAATATTTGACATCTCTAATTTGATTAATGGCTCTAGAAGAAAAAAGATTATGTTGTCTAGGGGTATACAACAAATAATGTTGATAATGTCTTATACTCCAAAAAATCTAGAAGGAATTTACTTAATTTCAAAGATGTTCGACAAAATGGATATCATATTGAAACCGAGAATGAAAATAATAGAAAATTCATATATATTACATTGGTTTCAAATGGGAAAAAATAAGTTGTAAAAGTTTTCTGCTTTATCATCTGGATTATATTTCACTCATATAAATCATGTCGAAACGAATGTCTTCAAAAATAGAAAAATCAATTATCTAAAGACATTCATTTTATGACATGACCGACTTGGTCATCCAGGATTATCAATAATGTGAATAATAATTTATAATTCGCATGGACATCTTTAAAGAGTCATAAAATACTTTCAACTGGTGATGATAATTGTGCTAGTTGTTCTCAATGTAAATTAATAGTTAAATAATCTCCAAGTAAAATTGTTGTGCAATCCTCAATTTTCTTCAAACACATTTAAGAAGACATATGTGGACCTATTCATCCTCACTGTGGACCATTTAGATATTTCATGATTTTGATAGATACTTCAATTAAGTGATCATATTTTTGTTTGCTTTAGACCTGTAATGTTACATTTGCTAAACTTTTTGTTCAAATAATTAAGTTAAAAATACACTTCCCTAACAACCCGATTAAAACCATTCGTTATGATAATGCTAAGAATCTTTGATCAAACGCATTCAATTAATTTTCTTCAAACGCATTCAATTAATTGCATATCTATAATCAAGCATTTAGAGAATATTGCATATCTATAAGAATTATCATTGAACATTCGTTCCACATATGCATACTCAAAATGGTTTAGCAGAATCTTTAATCAAACGCATTCAATTAATTGCTAGCTTTTAATCATTAGAACTAAGTTACCAACTTCAGTTTGGGGACATATAATCCTTTATGCAGTATTTATCATTCATTATAGGCCTATTGTATACCATTAACATTCTCATATACAACTCATTTTAGGTTGTGACGGCCCCAACTCTACAATTGGGCACCGCCCGGTACTAGACTTCCATTAACCTCCGGTAAACTAGTTCAGAGTTAATAAAGGCTAGTCAACCTTATAAACTGATCTTCGGTACCTGATAGTTCACACAACATAGTATACATTATGCAGTGGAATTTAAATGCAACAAAAGCTCGATAACAAATGAATTAAACACACAACGATTCTAGGTGTAGAAGCTAGAATGTGGACACCCCTTACAACGGATACAATGAACGAATTATAATGAAGAAGAGAAATACATGTATCTCTCACCCAAATACACATTTATAAAATATAATCAATGCAATATAGATACAACAAATGACCTATGTATGCCACACATCAATGTTCTCGAGCTCAGATATTATGCCTATAATTGTCAACAAAAGCGGAGACAATCCCGGTGAATAAATTGAAAAGAAGTTCAACAATAATTTAGATTAAATGATAAATAAGTTTGTAAATCATGCGAGAAAAATGAATGAAAGAACAACGAGCCCATGATGTAAAGAACAATAGAGCCCATAGAAACCAAGTGACCGACAAATGATAGGTGCCTAAGTGGTCTACACTCTACATAGTCTATGATAGAAACCATAGTGGGACCAAGTCTACTTCAACCGCACCTATTCCATTCGCAATCACGTGAGTCGCGGCCAGATTTCAAAGCCACAGTCGCAATCGGATGCTCAGCCGCAATGGAATCCTTGAAGTCCTGTGAGGAACCACGACACATGGCTGATGCTCCTTCAAGAGATTTAGTCTCATCTAGAGTCCACGAGCGTGACTCGGATGTTCAACCCACGAGTAAAGAAGTTAATTCGATCATTTTAAACCCTATGTCACTCGGTAGGGAAGTAGAGTCCAATAATATGTATGATTTCCATCAAAATATGCAAAGAAAGGAAAAGAATTAATATTAGATTTATTACTGGTTTACTTACAAATAAATGTGTAACTTGCCAAGTCAAGTCGATCCTTCGAATAACCTAGTTGAACCCTCCTCGCGTATCTACGATCAAACAATGTATAACACAATTGTTTTAAAGACAATTTGTTAAGTTGAGGTCTATAACTTAACTTAAAGGAACTATTTCATCCACTCTCTTTTCGAGATTTAACTCGTTATATGAGGGACTTAACCCACTAAGATGATCTTAGATAAATTTCGCTCTTAAACTTAATGAATACAAATCTCGGAATCCCAAGTTCATAAAAGCATTGTTCTAGTAATTTAAAACCAAACAATACATTTGTGCAAACATGTAGTTGTATATGAAAGTATATTTAAAGGCATTGGGTTCTCTTGGATTCATATAACTACCAAATATAGCTTCCAAGTAGCATAGTTGGTTACGCAAGGCTAGCATTAATACTAATAATTCTTTTAAATATGCAAGCCTACTTCCATGTGCTAGTAAAATGAATTTATAAGTTATTCTCATAGGAATTTACACCTAAACCTTTTCTAAGTTTGGTTAGGCTCAAACAAGTGATTTTAAATGGTTCAAATCTACCAAACCATTACTACTTAATTTCATGAAAGTCAAAACCTCTTCCAAAATCAATTTATAAGTAGTTTACTTCAATTAGCCAAGCGTTGGTTGTTATATTCTTAAAAATACTTGCATATGATGAGCTTCATCGTTTATCCATGTAAATTTCTACTCTTGAATTTGAAAAATGAAGAAGCATTTCATTTCATGCGTTATATCAAATACTTGAAGTGCATTCATTCAATAAGCTATTTTAACTTCAATTTTTTCTTCCTAATTATGTCTACAATCTCTACCTCACTTAAATCAAGTATTTGAAAGCATCAATGCAAATTTAGAATGAAGTCTAACCATTGGAATTTTGAATCTTCAATAGTCTAAGTTGGAGTTAATTCATGAATTTTAGTAAAAACCTAATTTAAGACACAATTTTTGTAAGTTCAAATGCATATAAGTTCAAATCAATCAAACCATGCTCAAAACTCGAAATGAACAAGTAAAACCTTATTTGAGTGATTTTATCAAACATTTGGTGTGTATGTTCTAAACACCAACTAAATTGATTCTTAATTTAGAAAACAACTTCAACAACAACAACTCATTCAAGGCTATCTCAAACCAAGTCTAACTAACAACGAATCTTGGTTCGTGATTTTGATCTTAATTTAAACATAAAAGAGAGTTAGATCTTACCAACACTTTTTAATGCAGTTTCAACTCCAAATTATTTTAGATCTTTCTATGTCTTCTCCATGATTTCAAGCAAGATCTCACCTCCTTCAAAGCTCTTGAGCAATCCCTCTTAATTAGTCTTTCTTCCCCATCCCTTTTATCTTCATTTTTTTCTTCCTCACTTGTGATCAACCACCGCCGCGTCAAACGTCGTCGGAGTCTCGTCGTCCACCGTCGCTGTTACTAGTTTGCCAGAGTCGTCACACCCGCCGTCACCGCTAGCTGCTGCAGCTCCTCCGAGCCGCGCCACCGCCTGTGTCGCGTCCTCCCCGGAACCGCTACTCCTCGCCGAAACTGCGCCGTCCGCCCCGATGACCGGCGTGCGCGCGAAGAGGACGCGGAGAGGGAGGGGTCTCCGTCTCCCCTCTTGTTGTGCAGATGAAATAGAGTCAAAGCCCTATTTCATTCCGTTATTTATTTTTTATTTTGATGAATTACCTAATTACCCCTTTTACTTCTAATTTGATTAAAAATTGGACCATAACCCCTTAGTTAATTCAAATATACAGTCAACTTAATTTAAATCAAATTAAGTTGAGTGTAAATTATAAAATAGACACATCAAACACAATTATTTTTTATTTGAGCATGTCTATCAACCGCAACTCTCAGTCAAATTTTGGACCACTAATGACTCGTGATTAGCAATTAATTAATAAATTAAAAATACGAGTCGTTACATAAGTAAATAACCAAATATCTCATACTCGAGAATTTTTTTATGTACAGTGTATGTTCCTATGTCACCTCCTAATATAGCAAAGATAGGTCCACAACGAAAATTTGAGATTTATGTTAAATTTATTCATCGTCCATTATAAGATACCTTAAGCCCATAACAAGAGATTTATTTACTACACGTTTTGCTAATTATCACTTTAATGAAATAATTTTTCTACCATTGGCATGAGCTAAGAAGTCAATTCAAAATGAATAACATGAAATTGCTTGGAGTGCATCAATTTTATCACATTATGATCCACACATAAATCAGTATGAACTTAAAATTCAAAAGATCATTCATTTGCAACAAATTGTAAATCAATTACCTGATGCATTTACAGATGCAAAATTAGTGACAAAATTACATATTCCAACTGTAAATGCTCTTGCAAGAATTGATGTCATGTGCAACAAAATACAAAAACTAACGAAATGCTTAAAACGTGGACTATTTAGTTCAAATGATACGGTTTCTCGAAAGAGGAGGAGAACGGAAGTAAAAATAAATGTAAATCAAAATACTCTTGAGAAAGCACAAGAATATTTTAATAAGGATTTATCATAATAAGTTGATTCTGACGATGAACAATTACCTCTATAAAATATGAAAATAATGAGATCTCAATAAATTGTTTAAACTCTGGTAAGATTTAAGATCGAAATAATATTGTTCCTGATGATATATTGCTTTCAACGTGTCATTTGAAATATGAGAAAATGATCATGATCTAGAACCACGGTCAGTGGACAAATGTCGAAAAAGATCTGATTGGCAAAAATAACAAGTGGTTATCCAATAAGAGCTATGCTCGTTGAAAAAACAAGAGGTTTTTGAACAGATTGTTCAAACACTAGATGACGTAAATCCTATTGGATATAAATGAGTATTTGTATGTAAGATAAACGAAAAAGCAAATTAGATTACAAGGTACAAAGCAAAACTTTTAGTTCAAAGTTTCTCACAAAGACCTGACATTGATTATGAAAAAACATACTTTCCTGTTATAGATCCAATCACATTTTGATTTTTGATAAGCCTTACAATTTTTGAAGGGCTTCATATACATCTAATGGATGTTGTTACAATATATTTGTATAAATCCCTGGACAATGAGATCCATACGCGAATCCCCGAAGGATTTAAAATATCTGAAGAAAAAGAATTAAATCAAAACAAATGTGGTACAAACGCTTTAGTGATTATTTACTTAAAGAATGATATATAAATAATTTTCTTTGCCCATGTGTCTTCATTAAAAAATTATCAATAGGATTTGTGGTAATTGATGTACATGTTGATGATTTGAATATAGTAGAAAACAACGACGACATCGTTAGAACATCCGAATACTTGAAAAAGAATTCGAGATGAAAGAACTTGGAAAAACAAATTTTGTCTTGGTTTGCAAATTGAACATTTTCCAAGTGAAGTATATGCTCATCGATCAAATTATATTTAAAAAGTATTAAAAAAAATTTATATGAACAAGGCATATCCATTGAGCTCTTCAATAGTTGTCAGATCACTTCAAGTGGATAAGGATTCATTTCGACATCATGAAAGTGATGAAGAGTTAATTGGTCCGAAGGTACCATATTTAAGTGCAATTGGTCCACTTATGCATCTTGCAAATTGTATAAGACCTTATATTGCTTTTGTTGTCAACCTACTTGCAAGTTACATCTCTTCACCAACTCGATGACATTTGAATTGCATTAAACATGTTTTCGGATATCTTTGATGAACAAGTGACATGAGTTTGTTTTACTCGATGTGAGTAAAATTAAATCTCCAAGGATATGCTGATGTTGGATATTTGTCTAATCCTTACAAAGCTCGTTCTCAAATGAGGTATGTATTCACATGTTGTATAATATTGTTGTATCATGGAAGTCAGTAAAGCAAACTATAGTTGTTACTTTCTCCAATCATTCAGAAGTATTTGAAATTCATGAAGCAAGTCGTAAATGCATATGGTTGAGAAACATGATTGAACATATTCAAGAATCATGTGGATTACCTTCAATAAAAAATTATCCAACCACATTATATGAAGATAATGCAACATGTAATGTGCAATTAAGTGAAGGATACGTAAAGGGGGACGACACAAAACATATTTCACCAAAATTATTCTATGCACATGGCTTTAGAAGAATAGATAAATCGACGTCAAGTGATAATCTTGTTGATTTATTTACAAAAGTCTGACCTATTACAATATTTTAAGAGGCTTACATATGATATTGACTTGCTTAAACTTAAGGACATTGCAAGCAACGAAATATAACAAGTTTCATCCATGTTCACACGAGGGAGAGTTATTGATTAATGTATTGCATTCTTTTTTCCTTGGTTATGGTTTTATTCCACTGGATTTTCCTAACAAGGTTTTTAATGAGCCAATCCTAACAATATTATACTCATCTTAACGAGGTTTTTTAGTAGAAGGTTTTTCCTAATAGAAGTTTTAACGAGACACATTCTCTAAGCAAGTGTCATCCAAGGGGAAGTGTTGTGAGTATGGATGACCATGCATGCACACTATCATATTATGTAGTCGTGTAACTTATATTTTTCACTAATGGTGCCCTCACTTGTACATGTATAATCATGTTACTTGTAACGATTTACAATTTACACCAACTCTTCCATGTATTGTCAAGATTGAGTACCAAATTTTAATATTAAAAAATTTGTCGAGAAGAAATGTATAAACAAAAAAAAAGATTATGCAATATCGATATCATAATAACATCATTCAATTATCTTGTAGAGATTTTTGTAAGAAATAAATCCTTACCCATACTCGATTTACGATAATAAATTCTCATAATCGTGACAAATTCGATTATAAATGTGCATATAAATACTCAATAATATCTCTAACCCTATTAGAATTACCAAACTCTCTTAGGGATATTAACGGGTAGGTTACCTTAAAATATTCCATACACATACCCATTTTACCTTTTTATGATATATACTAATATTTGTATCTACCTAAACTCGATTATAATAAGCATATGAACAACTTTATCTAGCCCTAACCATGGCTATTAGAATTCTCAAACTCTTCGAAAGATGTAAACATGTTTGGTACCTCCACAAAATTTTCCTTACATATACCCATTTTTTGAAAAATAATATTGTACTAGTCCCAAACTTGATTATAATAAAAATGCATTTGATGAATAACCATATCCAACCTTTAATTACTATATTTTAAATACCAAATTCTTTTTTTACTATTGGGAGAGTACTCAAACACACAAACCTTCCTAAACTTTGTCTTTTGACAAATGATGATGATGATATATATAAGCCTTGCCTTTTCTCTTAAGATGGTGACACTTGAAGATAATCCACAAAAAGAAAAGTGAAAAAAAAAAAAAAAAACTTCTTGCGTAATCTCCAATGGATTCGAGCCAAGACCAATATCATTTTAAATTATTGACAAATGTCAAAAAAAGAAAATATTGTTCAAATAGATATGAGAGAGAGATCAGTATTAATTATAATCATTAGAGTTTCACTTGAAATCAAATTGCAAGTTATCTCACTGTTTATCTAAGTATTAATTCTTAATCCTTTATATACATATCCTATTAATTAGTAGCTAATAGAATTGCACATATGTCTCTCGCCTATTAATTCGAATGTATACGTCTTACCTATTGTCTCTTGCATCTTAATTGGAATATATATTTATGTCTTATTTATTTGATTGTCTAAAAAATAGGTGTTAAGTTAAAAACTAAAATAGAAATAGTGACATCACCACATCACGTGTCAATCCATAAAAATTCATCTCATGTCACGTGTCGCGTTATGAGACCTTTATATATATATATATATATATATATATATATATATCATATATATAAAAGCACGAATCACAAATTTTTGAGTGGTAATGAAATTTACCTATTTGCCCATACTTTTTTTTTATCTCTAAATCAACATTTTCTTTTTGTATCCAAATCAAACTCTAACTCCTTATCAATCCACTACACGTTTTTTTTTTTTTTTTTTTTTTTTTTTTTTTTATCTCCAAATCAATTATGAACTCATTCTAATCAATCCAATACACTTTTTTTTATCTCAATCACAGTAGAGAATATTGATAAGCTAAAAAAGGTACTTGTATTTCTAATTTTAAATTTTAATAATAATTTTAAATTTTGTTAGTAAATTCTTAGAAATTAATTCCCGCTAGCGAAGCGAGCGGGGGAATCGTGCGTAGCACGTCTTTAAACTAATATATATATATATATCATATATCATATATATATAAACACGAATCACAATTTTTTGAGTGGTAATGAAATTTACCTATTTGCCCATATTTCTTTTTTTTTTTCATCTCCAAATCAACATTTTCTTTTGTCTCCAAATCAAACTCTAACTCCTTATCAATCCACCACAAGTTTTTTTTTCTTTCCACAAGTTTTTTTTTCTTTATCTCCAAATCAATCCCGAATTCCATCCATCAATCCAATACACGATTTTCTCTTTCTCTTATTCTTCAATCGATCACTCACTCGTATTCCGGACAAACTCCTTCTCATCTATCCAATACACAGACTCCTTCTCATCAATCCAATACATAGAGACGAAGAGGTTGATAAATTAAGGGAGACTTCTAAATTGGAGTGTGCACTTGTTTCTAGGGCAAACGGTTTATATGAACATTGTATCTATTGAAAGCTTGAATTGCATGCAACCATTTGATACGTTTTAAGGGGGTGCATATATACCACTCGTTTTCATTATTCTCACCCAAACCTTCATTGTCCTTCCTCATCTCTCTCTCTCTCTCTCTCTCTCTCTCTCTCTCTCGGTTGGAGATCAAATTCAAGGAGAACTGTGACGGCCCCAGTTCCACAATCCTGAACTGGGCCCTGCCCGGCCTAAACTTACGTGGACCCCCGAGCCATTTTCGGTGAGTCACGCAAGCCTAGTCAGCCTTACTTTTATCATTTACCGTTTACCCAGCAATTAAAAATTTAGTTAATTAATTCACGAATTATCATAATTATAGCGGAAACAATTTACACTTCGAAATTTAGGAAAATCTTAAAAATTTTCAGTTAGAACAACCTAGAGTGTGGAAACCCCGAATATGTATATCATCGTTAAAACTATTCAGAGGAAAGTAAACGAAAGATATACAAGCCCAAAATTTTCTCAAAAAGCTAACTCCCCATGTTTTAAAACAAGTCTAGATAAGTATACAAAAAGAATCACCTATGTCAACAAGCAACAAAAAAAACTGCTCCAGTATCCTCAAACAATATCTCCTAACTGTGGAGCCTTTCCTTTGCTAGTCCGTGGATCTGCACTCCGTCACACACAAAAATGACGAGCACAGGTAAGTAAAGCCAGTAGGACATATATACAACATTTCATAATATCCAAAACAACAGTTCACGATATCCAAAGCAGTCAAATTCATGCAAATAGAACGAAATGAATCAAGAACGCATGAATATAACAGACTGTAAACAATCCATTGATGAGTGATGCCAAATAACAAGGAGTCCCGACCAAAAAGTCGTTGAGTCGCGGCAAAAGCCAACAGACTCGGGTTAGGGCGAGCCCCCTTGCCTCCCAACCCTAACCCCTGCCGACTATGAGATATCTACGGACCCGGATAAGTGCCCCCAACGTACACTCAATTGGGAGATATCAACGGCATACGGATAAGAGCTCATATTCGCAGATAAACAGTAACAATGACCCGCTTGCCATTGGACCCCCTCAATCGACGACAATTTAATGATAGCTATCACAACAATAAACAATAATCAATGGAGAAACATGAAATACTATATAAATTCCTAACTTGTTTACTTACCTCATACATCAATTCCTAAGCTATTCGGCTTCCTTCGCGTTGATGTACGCACCCAACCCCGTACTAGCTCCTCTAAGATCCTAACAGTTGAACATGTATCAATTTAGATTCCATTTTAATGCTTTAACATCCCAAATTTTGTTGACATCGGTCAAACTTGAGTTCGACAATAATTTGCCGATTTCACGTTTTTCGAGGTAAAACTTCTGTATAACGCCTCGACCGACTCCCAAATTCTTCACTTTTTATGGGAATATTGGTGTTTTATTGATTTGGGTCACAAATTTTCTATCTATTGAGTTTGAGGTAAATATTGAATTTTATATACAATTCTACGGAATCTCCACAAGTAAGTATTCACAAATTGATGGGTCAAACTACTTGTGTTTTTTTTCCTTGTTTCCTTTTTTTTTTTGAGGAAGTAATGTATTAGCACGACTAGCTTGTTTTTTCATTCACAGCTTATCTCAATCACATTAAAGAATATTGATAAGCTAAAAAATATATTTGCATTTCTAATTTTTAAATTTTAATTACAATTTTGAAAATTATTAATAAATTTTTAGAAATTAATTCTCGCGAGCGAAGCGATCGGGTTAATCGTGCGTAGCACGTCCTGAAACTAGTATATATATATATATAAAGATTTAGTAAAACAACACACTTGATTTAATCAAAGTCAGGGGCGAAGCACATATACACAAAGCTGCCTAGCTGTGCTGCCTAGTTGTACGTAGTCCAAAGCAACGTAATTAGCAATTTATTTTTATCAAGGTAGTATTATTTAGATTCATAAGTTCAAACTCAAAAATATTTTTTATTTCAAAATCATCTATAAGCAATGAATAAAGTAAACGCAACTTGTAAATTTCATTTAATGTCCTCTTAAAAATTTGTAAAAATTTTTTTAGAGTATAAACTTATGAACGAATGAGTCTAGCTATATTTATTGTTTCCTTGCATCCACGTGGACTTGTCAGAGACGTACTCATGTATGACTGCTAGGGCAACATGAATGTGGAGAAAAAAAATATGCTATCTTCGTTAATGTATATTTCAATTTTGAGAATTGGTCTCCATTTCACTTGCTGAATGACTTGTGAAAAAAGAAAAAAAGAAAAAAATAAGAATTGGTCTTACATTTGACCCCAATTTCCATCACCGCCCCTAGTGTACTTTTCAATGAATGTCTTGTAAGACTGTATAGTTTTGGGATGGCATTTATATCCACGTATGAGATTGGTACAACCAGAAAAAGATGCACATGTTGGGAGTTTTTGCTTGATTAATACATATAAGATAAAATTTATCAACCTAACACACTCCTAGAAATATTTTCCAATCTAACATATTTTGCACCACGTCACTGCTACATCATCCGCCACATCGAAATTGTAATCGGGGATGGAAAACGTGAGTGCAAGCCATGTTTTGCCTTAAAAGGGAAGGCGTGACTCGCAGTCGCGACTTCCTTTCCTCTTTACAGGAAACGTGACTGCAAGTCACAATAGATTGAAAATGATCTCGACAAAGTATAATATATCATATATCTCATCGAGCAAACTAGTAAAATCTCTAGCATATATGGGTTTGTATAAATTTTTTCAATAAAACTAAAAGTTTCAAATTGATCAACTAGTATATTCGTGTTTTTGAATTTGTTGTCAATACAAACTAGTAAAAAGTTTGAAGTTACAATAGGTTTATGACCTTATATTTTACAACAAAAGCTTTAAAACTCAAGCAATTTGCAAAATTCATGAAATTAATGTTAGTCAAGGGAAAAATTTGAATTGCTATAAATGAAGAACTTGCAAGTTGATCAACTACAAAGTAATGATAGAAACAGAAAAAATGTATTGTTACAGTTAAGAAAAAGTCATAGTCTGACCCCAAATAATGACTTCCAATCCCACAACGTGTTCTATTTACGACTCGCGCATTACGATATAAAGCTAATGACACATTCGAATGGCCCACATCAGCAAGATTTTAAGCATCTTCTCATTGAATATCATCGATATCACGCATTCCACTATCATGAGTACTTGTAGCCCCAGATAAATTCATCATTATTGGACTTGCATTAAAATGACGTGAAGATGTAGGTGTCCTATCAAATTGAAAGGCTTCCGTAGCCTCGAATGCCATGTTGGGAGGAAATGATGGAAGCACGTTTGTTCCACATGCAGACATAAGCACTATGTTCTGCACTCCAATCTTTATCCGTTTTCTCTCTCAAGTCAATTTTATGTAGCTCCATGCTTGTGTTATGTAAAGGTGAGATCCTTTGTTTCAAACGAATTGTCGCATGACTCTATCAGGATTATACATTTCAACAACACAGAAGAAAAGTAAAGGTGCCTCATTCGCAAATAGCACGACCACTGCTATAATACGCAGTCAGGTCCCTTATCACTGTCTCAAGATACGGCTCTCAAATTACCTAAAGTCATGAAAAACAACTTGAAATGAATAAAATTTACATTTCACCATTATTGTAGAATAGGGTATTTGGAAAAATTGAATAAGTATATTTCTTACTTCATCGGGTGTTTGCATGTCAATCATTTCTCTGTATTTTGTTAGCACGTGCATTGATGTTCTTGTGGTCTCTAAGGCATGTCTCCACCTATAGAAATGTAAAAAAACAACCCAAAGCATGGATGAATATACATGTAGATAGATATACTCAAATCGAAATTACTATGTTAAAAAATTGTAATTACCTACGACCAAATGGAGGAGGTGGAATTAATTCTTCGTTTGGTATGATGTCGTTTCGAAGAACGTTTCCATTATTGGTGCAAGAAACGACAACCTATCTCATTCCCATAATTGCAATAATATGACCGGACCCGCAATCTCTGCTTCATCAATGTCGGCGGCAAGACACAGTTGTATATATAGGTAAGCCGAAGTTGCATTTCCCCAACTGTATTGTCCTGCCGCCTTAAAATCCTCCAAAAATTGTAAATACGTTATGTGAACGAGATTGTTAGACTTGTCTGCAAATAAAGTTCCTCCAAGAAGTTGTAAGATGTACACTCTTGCATAGCGTTGCACTTCCACATCACCAGCATTATTTGGAAAGTTTGGAAACCATCTTGAAAGTTGGCGAATTTGGATCCGACCTCCGGTCTTGTTGTTTTCAGGGAATGGGAAGCCTAGTTGTGTAAAACACAAGGTATCATAATCTTGCTCAACACGACCAGTGATTGGTAATCCATCGACAGGTAACCCTAAAATGATTTGTACATCTTGTAGGGTAATAGTCATCTCGCCAACTGAAAAATGAAACGTGTGAGTTTCTGGCCTCCACTTCTCTACAAGTGCAGTACCATCAATTCCAGCAGCCTATTGATTGCCAACAATATACCAGGGTGTCGATCGAAAATGACGACACATATACCATCTCTATCAGTCACATGATGTCGCAAACAAGCTATAAATCATCCCCAGCTGTCTTGAATTTCCTCATCAACAACGACAAACGCTAAGGGAAATATATGACTATTACTATCAATAACGATGGCTATTAAGAGTTTTTGTTTGTATTTTATGTCCCATCAATTTGTATAATTGGTCTGCAATGTCTAAAGCGTGCAATAGAAGGTACAAATGCCCAAAAAAACTCATTTGAATACTACTTCATTGTTGTCATTAGGCTCGTCGTCCAATCGACACGTGTCCCTGGATTGCTTTCTTGAAGAGCGGTCATCCACCACGGCAACATTTTATACGATTTTTCCCAATCTTCAAAGACTTTAGCAATTGCTTTCTTCTTCCCCAACCAAACTTTCTTGTAATGAACATCATAACCGAATTTGTCCTTGATAATCTGATGAAGAACTAGAACTAAGATGGACGGATCTCTTCTCACCACATTTAATTTTCTATTTCATGGCATATAACGGTGGAGTTTAAATGAACATGATCCTTCGACAGTTTTGCATAGATACATGTATGTGGTCCTGCATATTTACTGATCTCAAATATTCCATGTGTTTTTCTTCTCGAACACGCAACCTCCAATCACATCCATCTAAATATTTCTTACAACGGACAATTCATACATTGGGTGTTGAATGAGTTGTCATAAATCACCCGTGTCCTTTAATGTTATACAATTTCACGGCATGTTGGATATCTACTTTAGAAAGGAACTACATGCCTACATTAAATTCTAATGCCTCATTCCATAAAGACCTAGAAGGGATCATTGCATTCTCATGGATAGGCTGCATTGCCTCAATACTCAATTCCATAAATACGGATGAAGGTACGGCAAATTCACATACACCCACATGCGCACCATCAATTCCAGCAGCCTCTTGATCGAAAAAATCATAGTTTCCAACTTCCTTCGAGATTGGAGGACAAGATAATGAGCCACCATCGGCTATTACTCGATTTAATGTATATCGAATGATGTCATCATCAACATGATGCGCATCAACCTCTACATCATCGACATCATCATCGCTACTCTCTTCACTAGTATCTCGTCACTACCACAACAGTCATCATCTTCCTTAGTATTCATATCATCACAGGAACGAGCATCCTCGTCTATTTCGGGATTTGAAATCATCAAAAGCGACACACAATGATTATGATCAAACATTGGTTGAGTACTAGGTCCTTCTACACTTGCCACTATATTACAATTGAAACTAATATATGATTGCCTCGGAACTAAATCTAAAAATAGCTCCATGCAATTTGGCGGTGGAAATTTTGCCACAATCTCCCAAGCATCTTTCAGCGTTTATTCATCAACTATTCGCAATAGGACATAGTTGTACGTTCCAGTTTTAATATACACAGGATATCGATATGTCATGTTTAATATCATTTTTTCATTGTCTATCTTCAATGAATTACAGATAAACCGCACAAGTTCATCGTACCCTAAACTCAACTTCGATCTGAGATGTCGAATAGGCGACTTCGTGTATGAAATCTCAAATGGTCCATCAACCATGACACCATTCATATAGCACATCAAAATTACTCTTCGATTAACCATTATGGTATCTATATATATAGAATATATTTGTTAGTCAATAGAAGTGATAATAATTAATACACTCACTTCGCACATGTAAACTTAACAAGCTCCATCGTATCCCTCTAACGTGTATTTAAAAAAACTTGTTGCTGGTATATGTACCTAGCTAAGTGATGAAAAAATTTATAGCTATGAAAATGGGCGATATGCTCTCTAATATCCCTAGCTAATATGTGCTAACAAATCGTGATCACTTAGTTATCTATGCTCCTTCAGTTATGATAAAATATGTGACAAACAAGATGTTAGTTTAAGCAAATATGTGAGATTAGAACGTCATTTCTATGCTTTGTCATTGAGCTACAAAAGGAGACAACTTTATGTCTAAATAAACTAAGTCACAAAATTTAATGTCATTGCTTCTTGAAGTCTAGCATGTCATTGAAGAGATTATTGTCCTAACTTCCATTTTGCTATTTAAGATATAACGCACAAATCATTAGGTCAACTAAAATAAAATCATGGCAACTTAAATTTTGCTTCCCATGATCACTAAGTCATTGTATCCACTACAATGGTATACAACTACAAACTGTAGTTTGGAGAGCCAACAACTAACTTAGGGTTTTATATATACTACTTACAACTGATAATTATATGTGAAAAATTCCCTCAAACAAAAACAAATAAGTTTTTTCCTCCATGCAGCAGAGTCTGATAAAAGTTTTTAAATCAAGGAAATTAATAATCAACACAACACCAATGCACATTATATTCATCAATTAAGCATACTCTAAGTGTACTCTTATAATGTTGGAACATGAGCATAGGACCCAAAGTAGAACAATGCGGACTAAATTCAGCAATTAACACATTTGGTGGAAAATATTTACCAACACAAAAGAGACTGGCGGGAATGTGAGCAGTGATCGACGCGAATACACAAGGAGGCGCTGAGTGCAGGCAACGACTGGTGGAAGACGTGCCTGCGTCGGACGAAAGGCTTCTTGCAGCGGACGACGGAGGCCTTCTTACGGTAAACGGCGGAGGCCTTCTTGCGACGGACGGCGACGGCAGCGGCGGAGGCGTCCCTGCAGTACACACAGAGAGCTCGGTGAGGCAGAGAGCGAGAGCTCGGCGAAAATGAGAGAGGCACAGAGAGCTCGGTGAGACGGAGATGCAAAGAGAGCGAAAAATGCACAAAGAGTGAAGCAACCGAGGGATGCACAAGGAGAAGGCAGCGAGCAACCGAGATGCACAAAGAGAAGGAGATGCACAGAGAAAGCGGTTTGGGGTTTTTTAGACATACCAAAACGTGGTCTCGGATCATGTTTTCTATGCTAATGATGTGGACGTGACATGGCGGTGACATGACACTAAATGTGTTATGTTGGAAAATATTTTCGCATGCGTGTTACTATGTTAAATATTCCTCTCAATTGTGTTAATCAAGCAAATTTTCCCACGTTGTTGCATATCCAACAAACTTTACTAGTTTGATGAAAAAAAAAAAAAACACATTGGCAATGTTTGGCATACAAATACTACCTTATCATCTAACTTAGCATTTAGATTATAAGCTAGTTCACACAATTAATTGTGTTTGATTTGCAAATGATTTTCAAAATAAGCTAGATGATCAGCTCAAATCTTTTACACTAATTGCAGTAGCGTTTCTCTCAAAAAAAAAAAAAAACGTCATTTTATATTTTCTTAGCCGGATTTACCCCTCATTTAAATGTGCACATGGTAAATTACGTAATTCAATAGGGAACGATTATTTTTTGGTCATGTAATCACTTTCTTACTTGTATATCTAACTTGATAGGAAACTGATAATTAGTGAAATGTTGTCCCTTTCATATTTATTTTTAAGAAAAACTTCATAAGATTTGGGTCAATGGTACTTAATCATTTAGTTGCACATTTTCATTGCTCATGTAATCACTGTTTTAAGTGAGTCAAATTCAAGACCATCCTAAACCTTAATTTTTGACAAATGATATCTCTACCATTTCGTCAGGGATTTGGCATGTAATCACTTTCTTAATTGTACATTTATTTACTCATTTTTGTAAACATTGTAGCTTTCTTTTTTTCTTTTTTTTTTAACTTCAACATGTAGTTTTCGTGAAAAATAGGAAAAGTTTCTTTTAACGAAAAATCAAGAGGAAATTAGTATTAGGGACGTGTGGATCAGAATACACATCAATTAAATGCAACTTTAGAGCTAAGAAAATAAGCATGGATGTAACAAATAATAATAAAAAACAATTCATCTATTTGGATTCATGAGTGTGAACTCATAAGAGTTTTTTTTTTAATTTTTACAAATATTTAAAAGGTATCAAAAGAATTTTACAAGTGATTGTGTTTGCTTCATTTCTTGAGTCTGGACTTATAATTCCACCTCCACCAAGACAGTAAAACTTTACACCTATCCACACTTGGTGGAAGCTAGAAAAAGGATAACTACTAGCAAGGATTCACGTGTCCTTTGGCGTGCACGCGTCGACTGAACAAGTAGTGACATCACCCTAAATTGGCCATGAATGGCATTTTAAGCAAGTATCAAACAACCTTTGTGATCGGGCTAAAGCAACAAATGTAAGAACCATTATGATTCTTTTTATAAGAAAGAAACCATGTATTGCCCTAAAGGGCCTCAAACCCCCAACCTCTTAAACAATTACCTCATATCACACAAGCGAGCTATCCACTTGATTGGTATGAGAACCATTATAAAAGTCGCATTATTGGCTCATAAATGAGAATTGGATAAGGAGACCCAAGGCTCTCTATTTTCATTTCTTTTATGCTTTGGAATTTGGATTAGACTAACTTAAAGGAAAAGAAGGTTATTAGGTTGAGGATTAGGAAAGGGTGCTCTAATTATTGCCATGCATTCTTAGAGGTTGATTTCTTTATTTTTTTTGTAGGGTAAAAGCAGTGTATGTTAGTGTTTTCAAAATTACGTGTCACACCCGCATGACCCTTTATGTGTAAGTCAAATGGTTATTTGAATATGTTCATCTTTTGATAGGAAAGAGGAGTTACAAAATGAGATATGGAGGGTAATTGTGTAATCACTAGCAATGATCACCTACCATCAATTATCTATAATTACGTTATGTAACAACTCCCTCTTTCCCCAGCCTATAGAAGAAGAAGCTATCTCATTGTAGTGTATCCTAAAAGTTCCAAGGTTAAGGTGTGCAAAAAGTTTGAAGTTTTAAGATATTGCTAATAGTCTCTCCTTGCAAGTATTTGTTAATTTGGTTAAGTGTGAAATCATATTTGTTGAAGATCTTGGAACTACGTTTGCATTATGAAAGTTTTATATTTGGTATCAGAACTTAGGATTCTAAACTTATATGATTTCCATCGTAGGAACAATAATAGTTTTGCGTTGCATTTCTTCAAAGTGACTATGCATCAACCGCATAATGTTTTAATTTCATTTTATGTTATCTTTTAAACACTGATTTTATAGATAATCTCAATATTAAATCTTTTCGATGTAGTTTGACAATCATATGATTTGGTTTCTACTTTACCCTGTTTTGATTGATTTCGTTCATGTTCTTAAGAAAATTGTTTCTTTTATCTTTGAGTTTATAAATCATAAGATATGCATCACCATTAATGATTATAGTCTCGTGTCATGGTTTGTTATAACTACACATGAAATTGTGAAACTGATTTATTTTATTTTAATTAGATAAATTATTTCAATTTTATGATTATCTTTAATGTGATGATCATTAGATGAAAAAGTTTTTATCGGAGGAGATTTAAATGGGCATGTCGAGTCAAGTAACGATGGGTTTAAGAAAGTTTATGGAGGTTTTGGTTACGGTAATAGAGATGAAGAAGGAGAATCAATCTTAGAATTTGCTTCAGCATACGATCTTGTCTTAACAAATACTAGTTTTAGGAAGAGAGAGTCGCATATAATTACTTTTAGTAGTGGTCATAACAAGAGTCATAGATTTTCTTTTAACAAGAAAAATATGTAGAGACTGCAAAGTAATACCTGGTGAAGCACACTTACTACCCAACATAAGTTAGTAGTACTTGATATTAAGCTAACACGATGACGTAATATCAATAAAAGAGTTAGCAACCATAGAATAAAGTGGTGGAACTTAAAACATAATAAACAAGTAGAGTTTAGAGAAAAACTAATAAAGAAAAATGTTTGGAATCTTAACTTAGATGCTAATACAATATGGCTAGAAATGAGTAGTTGCATAAGGAGAGTGGGATCAAACGTATTAGGTATACCTAAAGGCTTGGGACCACCAAAGAAGGAAACATGGTGGTGGAACGAGGATGTCCAACAAGCAATTAAGACTAAAAGAGAGATATATAGGAAAATACTTAAGTGTCAAGATGAAGATGTGTATAATCAATATAGAGAAACTAGAAAACAAGCTAAAAAAGTAGTTAGTCAAGCTAAAACAAATTTCATGGAAGATCTATATACAAGGTTAGGTAATAGAGATGGCGAAATATATATATATATATATATATATATATATATATAGGCTAGCCAAATTAAGAGATAAAAAGAAACAAGACCTAAGTCATGTAAGATGTATTAAGGACGAAAATCAAAATGTTTTAACGCGCGATGATGATATTAAAGAGAGATAGAGAAGTTACTTCGATAGTTTATTTAATGATTACCAAGTTGATACTATAATAGATGAAAATCCACACCAAAAAAGAAATGTAAACTATACACTCAATATTAAAATTATATAAGTTAACGAGGCATTGAAAAGAATGAAAATAGAGAAAGCATGTAGCTCAGATGAAATACCCATAGAGGTTTGGAAATGCTTAGGAGAAATTGGATTGACTTGGTTAACAAAACTTTTCAATAAAATTTTAAAATCAAAACGGATGTCAATGGATTGGAGAAGAAGCATGCTTGTGTCAATCTTCAAAAACAAATGAGACTTCAAAGTTGCTCAAACTATCGGGGAATTAAACTTATGAGTCACATTATGAAACTTTGGGAGAGGATAATTGACAATAGGCTAAGAAGAGAAACAACAATATCAGAGAACCAATTTGGTTTCATGTCTGGGAGGTCAACTATGGAGGTGATTTTCCTTGTAAGACGATTGTTAAAAAATATAGAAAAAATAGAAAAAATCTTCACATCGTATTCGTAGATTTAGAAAAAGCATATGATATGGTCCATAGAGATGTTCTTTGATGAGTTCTAGAAAGAAAAAGAATGTATGCTAGATACATAGACACTATTAAGGATATGTATGATGGAGTAGTAATGAATATAAAGACATTTAAGATGAGCTACAAAAGAATTTCTCATTATGATAGGACTACATCAAGGATCGGCTTTAAGCTCATATCTATTTACTTTAGTTATGGATGAACCAACTAGACATATTCAAAAGGATATATCATGGTGTATGCTATTTGCAGATGATATTGTCTTAGCGGATGAAACATAAGATGAAGTGAATAGGAAATTAGAACTCTGGAGGAACACATTAGAATCTAAAGGCTTTAAGTTGAGTAGGACGAAAATCCGAATACATGCACAGTGAGTTTAGAAACACTAGACATCGAGATGACGGAGTGGTAAAATTAAGGGAAGTAGAAGTTCTTAAGGCAAACCACTTTAAATACCTAGGATCAATCATACAAAATGATGGTAACATTGAGAATAATGTCACACATAGAATTCAAGTTGGATGGAAGAAATAACGGAGTGCAACTAGGGTGATTTGTGATCGAAATGTTCTTACTAAATGAAAAGGAATATTTTATAGACCGTAATTAGGTCAAGCTATGCTCTATGGAAGTGAATGTTGGGATGTAAAATAACAACAATTACATAAAATGAACGTAGCAGAAATGAGAATGCTTAAGTGGATGTGTGGTAAAACTCATAAAGATAGAATAAGAAATATAGAAATTCAAACACAAGTAGGAGTAACACCAATTGATACAAAGATTAGGGAAGGGCGGTTGCGGTGGTTTGGTCACCTGCAAAGACGGCCTACAAATGCCCCAACTAAAAACTTGACTCAATAGAAACTTTAGAAATTCGACGAGGCAATGACAGATCAAAGTTAACATGAGATGCATTAATTAGGAAGGATTTGAATGGTTTGAAAAGCTCACAATCAATTGCACTTAATCGAGCACAATGGAAAAGTTTGATCTATGTATTCAACCCCAGTTAATTTAGGACTGAGGCTATGTTGTTGTTGTTGTTGAATTGTTGTCATCTAGAATATCCTTAAAAATCAATATGTTTATTCTTGATGACAACAATTACTTTACATTATATATATTTTACTAGGTACAACCATGATCTTAACATTAAAGATAATCATAAAATTGGAACAAAATATATTTAATTAAACTAAAATAAAATAAAATATATCAATTTCACAGTTTTATGTTTAGTTATCACAAACCATGACACGAGACTATAATCATTAATGTTGATGCGTATCTTATGATCTATAAATTCAAAGATAAAGACACAATTTTATTAAGAACATGAACAAAATCAATCAAAACTTGTTAAAGTGGAAACCAAATCATATAATTGTCGAACAACACGGAAAAGATGTAACATTAAGAAAATCTATAAAAATCGATATTTAACAGATAACATAAAATGAAATTAAAACAATATGTGATTGATGCATAGTCACGTTGAAGAAACGCAACACAAAACTATTATCGTTCTTACGATGGAAACCACATAAGTTTAGAATCCTAAGCTTTGGTACCAAATGTAAAACTTTCATACTACAAACGTGATTCCAAAATCTTCAACAAATATGATTTCACATTAACATAATCAACAAATTAACAAATATTTACAAGGAGGGAGTACTATTAGCAATATCTCAAGACTTCAAACTTTTCGCTATTCTTAACCTTAGAACTTTCAAGATACACCGCAATGGGATAGATTCCCCCTTTATAACAAGAAATTTTAATGGTATACTTGAGATGACCAATACCGTTGCTAAGCTTAAAAAATTGGGCATGAATGTCTATGAGTTTTTCCTTGTTCAATTCATTTTGAACTCCTTGTCTTCTTAGTATGGGTCATTTCAAATTCACTATAACACTAATAAGGATAAGTGAAATGTGAATGAATTGACTCGTATATTAGTTCAAGAATAAGCAAGGTTGAAGAAGCAAGATCAACACTCTGTTCATTTGGTCACTCAAGGAGCTAAAAAGAAGAATTATGGAAATGGCATGAAACGATGTCCATCAAAACATCACGAGTTATCTCAATCCAAGGAGAATGAATCAAATGACTTTTGTCGTTTCTGTAAGAAGCCTGGGCATTATCAAAAGGATTGTCGTAAACAAAATGCATGGTTCGAAAAGAAAGGTAAGTCTAGTGCTTTTGTATGTTTCAATCAAATCTTACTGAAGTTTCTTCTAACACTTGGTGGATTGACTTGGGTGCTACTGTCCATATTTCTAATACGATGCAGGGATTTCTTACGACCCAAACCATAAAGGAAAACAAGAAGTCCATTCTCATGAGAAATCGAGCCAAAGCTCTCGTTGAAGCAGTTGGAACATTTGTGTTTTGATAATAAAAGTTTCAATTTATTTACGAAATCACCTTTCATTGGTTCTAGCATTTTTTGTAATGCTCATACAAATTGTGTTTTAATAATCAATTTGTTAAATCCATTCTCACTCTGTATTTAGACTTTACTGGTCTCAATGTGTGTTTAGATTACATCAAGGGAAAACAAACTAAACACACTAAGAAATGTGCCACAAGAAGTAATGAGCTCCTTCAAATTATTCATACATATATTTATGGACCTTTTGATACTCCATCAATTACTGGTGATAAGTATTTTATAACCGATGATTTTTCACATTATGGATATGTCTACTTATTGCATGAAAATCTCAGGCAGTGAATGCTCTTGAATTATACATCACTGAGGTTGAAAGGGCTATTAGACAGAAAAGTGAAAATTGTTAGATCTAATAGAGATGGTGAGTACTATGGAAGATATGATGGTTTAGGACAATGTCTCAGTCCATTTGCTAAACTCCTAGAAAAATATGGTATTTGTGCTCGATACACAACACCATGAATACCTCAACAAAATGGTGTAACTGAACGACATAATCATATTCTAATGGAAATGGTTAAGAGTGTGCTAAGTAATTCTACATTATCCAAGTCATTGTGGATGGAAGCCTTAATGACTATTACATACTTATTGAATAGGGTTCCTAGTAAGTCAGTTCTTAAAACTCCATTTAAGTTATAGATTGGTAGAAAATCTAGCTTAAGACATCTACATAATTAGGGATATCCAGCAGAGGCTAGAAATTATAATCCACGAGAAAGTAAATTGGATTTTCAAAACGATCAGCGATTTCTTTATTGGTTACCCTGCAAAATCCAAAGGCTATAAAACTTACTGTCCTAAAAATAGTACGAGAATTGTAGAAACTGGAAATGCAAAATTTATTGAAAATTGTGAAATTAGTGGGAGTGCTAAGCCACAAAATGTGGATATTCGAGAAGTAAGGGATCAAGTTCATATGCCAATTACTTCTAAGAATGGTGTTAATTCCTCTTATATAGTCGACACCAATGAGTCAGGTTGTAGACAAACCACAAGAAATAACATTAAGGTCTAAAAAATTGAAAAAAATCAGCCATTTCAAATGATTTTGTGGTATATCTGCAAGAAACCGATTATGATATAGGAACTATTAATAATGATCAAGTTTCTTACTCAAAAGCCATAAATAATGTTGATTCTGATAAATGGATAGATGCTATGAAAGATGTGTTGAACTCGATGGCTCAAAATGAAGTTTGTGATCTTGTTGAATTGTCGAATGATTTTAAGGAAATCGGGTGTAAATAGGTCTTCAAGACTAAACACGACTCCAGTTGCAATATTAAGAGATATAAAGCTAGACTTGTACCCAAAGGTTTTACTCATAAATATAGTATTGATTATACATAAACATTTTCTCCAATTTCTAAGAAAAACTCTTTCATAATCATTATGGCATTGGTGGCTCATTTTGACTTAAGAGTTACCCCAAATGGATGTAAAGACAACTTTTCTAAATGGGAGTTTAAAGGAAGGAGTTTACATGCATCATCATGAAGGAATTAAGATTGTTGGTAGTGAACATTTAATATGCAAACTTAAGAAATCAATGTATGAACTTAAGCAAGCTTCTCGACAATGGTATCACAAGTTTAATGATACCACGTAACCTCATTTGGTTTTAAGCTAAACATTGTTGATCGATGTATATATCTTGAAGTTAGTGGAAGCAAGTTCATATTTTTTTATATTATATGTTGAAATTTTGCTTACCACTAATGATCTTAGAGTTTTATTTGACACCAAGAATGTTCTCTCAAAAAACTTTGAAATGAAAAATACGGGTGAGGCTCGCTACATGACAGGTATTGAGATATCTCGAGATCAATTGCGTGGATTATCATAATTGTCTCAAAAAGCCTACATAGAAAAAGTTCCTGAGAGATTTAATATGGATAATTGTTCAGCCAACGTTCCTATTAAAAAAAGGACAAGTTCAATCTTATAAATGTCCAAAGACTAAAGGGAACGTTAGCAAATGGAAATGATTCTTTATGCTTTAGCATAATTTATGAACAAACATGTACCAGACCGGATATCAACTATGCAGTGGATATGCTTGGAGATACCAAATTAATCATGGCAGGGATTACTTGAAAGTTACTTGAAAGTGTTACGATACTTGCAAGGAACAAAAGACTACATGCTCACATATAGAAAGTCTAAACATTTAAAAGTCCTCGATTATTCGGATTCAGACTTTCGTTGGATGTCTTGATAGCAAAAGGTCTACTTTTGATATGTATTTCTCTTAGTCGAAGGAACAATTTCTTGGAAAAGTGAAAAGCAAACTATTACTGGTACATCCAGTGTGGAAGCTGAGTTTGTGGCTTCTTTTGAGGCCACAAATCAAGGTTTATAGTTAAAGAACTCATTTCAGGTCTTGGTATTGTTAACACAATTTTCAAGCCTTTGAATATTTATTGTGATAACTCAGCTACAATATTTTTCTCCTAGAATAAATACTCTACTGGTGCAAAACATTTGGAGATAAAATACTTTGCAGTGAAAGAAGAAGTTCAGAAAGAGAAAGTGTTTTTATAGCATATAAGCACAGATCTTATGATTGCAGACCTATTAACGAAATAAATGCCTCTAAAATCATTTAAGCAACATGTTCTTAGAATTGGTCTTAATAGTACTCAATGATGTTTTTCGAGTAATGTTAGAACTTCTAATGTACAATTACCGTATGAGATATCTCAATAAATTAAATACGCTTATACATTAATTCTTGATATTACAATTAATTTGTGTACATATTATGATTTGAATGATCACAATCGAAAAGTTTTGACACTGACATAATGTTTAAAATCATGTTTTGTAATTAAATATGTAGCTTATGTTGTAATACATTGAACAAAATATGTCTTATATTGATATATACATATGCTCTAACTCACATTGGTGAATTATTTAATTATAATTTTATGATGATCATATATAATGGCCACTATTTAAGTATTCGACATTGACACGTACACACTTATGTTAACCTTTGTTAAAATTATGATTAAGTGATCATGTAGGACAAGAGGGAGATAATGTATCATGTTAACGTCCCACATAATAAAAATAATAATAATGTAATCCAAGTGGGAGAATGTTAGTGTTTTCAAAATTATTTGTCACACTCACATGCCCATTTATGTGTAATTCAAATTGTTACTTGAATAGGCTTCTCTTTTAATGGGAAAGAGGAGTTACAAAATGAGATATGGAGGGTAATTTTATAACCACTTTAGCCATTATCACCCACCATCAATATCTTTAATTACATTATGTAACCACTTCCTCTCTCTTCAGTCTATAAAAGAGGAAGCTATCCCATAACAATGTATCCTGAATGTTCTAAGGTTAAGGAGAGCGAAAAGTTAAGATATTGCTAATGGCATCTCCTTGTAAGTATTTGTTAATTTGTTGATTGTGTTCATGTGAAATCATATTTGAAGAAGATCTTGAAATTATGTTTGCTTTATAAAAGTTTCAGTGTACCTCAACCATCTAAAAGATGTTTAGGACTTCTATTATTGTAGAATCTCTAGACAGGAAACAATATGAAAAGAACTCTTTGTACTTTTTAAAAATCCTAATGAGATTATGAGGACCAAACTGAAGCAAGAAAAGCAGAAGCAAAAATCAATAAACAAGTCATCCAGGAAGGGACGGTATCTTGGACACTGGTTATTATTTGATACCGATAAGAGATGCCGGAAGAGGCATCATCATCGTATATAATCAAGAGGCCAGGGTAACACACTGGTTTCAAAAACATCGAAGTTTTCATGTTGCTCACTTGCCAGACAAGGATGGAGGCTGAAGAACTGTTAGACATCATCACCAATCATTGCTTTGATACTCGGGACTTAGTTACTATATAGTTACCTGCCTCTAAGAGGTTACAAGTTCAAATCTTGTAACTTCTAAAGCATATTTCCGGTAGTTGCAGGTGTCTATCTTATAAAATAGTTAAGGGTAATCCTAGACACTAAAATATCAACAACAAAAAAAAAAAAAAAAAAAAATCATTGCCATGGAGGAAATAGCTATTCTGACACAAGCTTAGTCATAGACCTTTGAGGGCATGAAGACGCCTTCTTCGATCTAGGAAAATTCTTCACGCAATGAGTCAAATGGAGGGCTAGATTAGACACTTACTAAGTCAATATTTTGGAGAACCCTGGGTTTACTCTGAGCATGCAACTCATCCCAAACACAAATACGTCCGTGGAAAAAGCCACTTTTACAAAATTTTGTATGAAAAAGTGAAAGATGTATACCTATGTTATTAACTCTAATAGACAATGGTGCATAGAAAAATCAGTGTGGCATCACAAGAAAGATCGCCTTACTAACAGGTTTCGTTATAGATTTGCATGTAAGATGATTGTGCATGGAAGTTTCTTTTTCATTTGAGGAATTTTGCCGGTAGTTCCCTATATTCATAGAAGGTAGTCAATCTACAAAAGTACTAATTAACATGACACAATAAAATGAAAGAAAAAAAATCACGAATTAATCTAGAAAACTTGACGGTTGGTTTCTTTACAAATATGGAAATATAGAGGGCAAAACAGTATTATTAAGATGTTTTTTCAGAAACCAATGCGCCAATTAAATGCTTTTTTTTTTCTACGCTCTTACGATTTGCCTTTTATATGCTAGGTTGTGCAAACTCGAGCAATCATTGATCTCTTTACTTCGTCCAACCTCGAAAACTGATGTAAGGCAATCCTACAATTGAGAAAGACAAATCTTGAGCTTCTCAAAGAATATTCCAACAAACGATGAAAACAAAAAAGATCATTTCACAATTTTCCAGTTATAAGCATGACACCTTTCTGGACACTACAAAGAAATCCATACATTATACCATTTCGAGACATTGTTGAATTCCAAAATAAAAATCTTGGTTGGATCATTCGTGGAGATTCAATCTAATGAAAATCCCTGCGCAGTAATCGAAGAAAGAAAAGAGTTAGTTGGAATCATTCTGGCACTTCGAACACTTGAAAAAGAAGATATAATGAGAAAGTATAAAACATAATGAACGTGAGTAACCTGGTAGACAACATGGAAAAGATGGATAAATGCCAGAAACAAACACTAATAGAAAAGAACAGGTGGGGAATTTTATATTTTATGAAAAATGATGATGAAAACTAAGCTGTAATTAGCAAACGTATGGCCGTTACAAGTTGAAGTATAATAAAACCTGTCATCAGATCTGTAAAGTCTAAACACAAATTAGTAAGAAGACGGATTAGAAAAAATATGAAAAAAAAAATGCCAGTCGAATATTTGAAAACTTGATCTTAACATTTTTCTTTTGGTTCAAATAAAAGGAATCACATTAAAAAATGAATACCGGCTCACTTTGCTATATGATGGCGTTGCGAATTTTGAGGAACCTTGTTGCTACATTAAATTTTGTTTTACCTGTTGAAACCCCTTGGCAGGGAATTAACAAATTCTGAAATAATTAATTAGTAATTTGAATCTCAACATGAAACTATAGTCCTTAAGAAAATCTACTGGATCCTTTCTTTTATGTCCAATATAACTTTTACTGACATGAGCCACACGATTCACACTATTTTTATATGAAATTCAAATAAAGCATCATTTCTACTGCACATGAAATGCATAAAAGAGCCAGAACTAGTAGAATAAAATGTAGTTTTGGGTAAATTCATTATCAAAATAAAAGAGCTGATGATATTGAAAGTAGACTATTTGAAGAGCTTGAGTCGACTCTACATCAATACGCTACATGTAAGACTTCTGAAAAATTGGCCTACAGTTTTAATTTAATTGTTAGCTTAGATCTTCAGATTTTACCAAATATAAAGTTTCATCTAGAGTCACTAGAGTTACCAGAGAGGCCAGTCAGACCATAAAAGAGATACCTTAGATTTGCAATTTCTAAAGCTCATCAAGTGTTGGTCAGAATTTGGCACTTAATCGAGCACAATGGAAGAGTTTGATCAATGTAGCCGACCCCTATTAATTTGGGATTGAGGCTACGTAAGTGTTGGTCAAAATTTCTTTGACTATGAGATGAACACTTCTCAGTGCTATTTTTCAACCCGCCATGCTTTAATTTCATTGGAGAAGGTTTTTTATTTTTAACTTTTCCAGATTTGGTTTACAGGTTGAGTCTGTAGTCTACAGGCTGTCAAAATTATTTTCCTATCATAGATCATTCTGGCCCAACAAGCCAATTATGCAATAACTGACGAATAACACTTAGATTCTAAGACTTGTTATGAAAGTTGCACAGGAAGTAACAAAATATCTGCAAGTATAAAGGCAACAAACCTCTGGAGGGTCAAATTTGGCACCCAGATTACTCAGTTTGGCATGGGCTTGAGCATAGTCCTCAAAAAATGCATCCTCATCACCAGCATACTTTTCAGCATATACCTGTAAGATATGGGATTCAAGTTCAATGACAAGATGTACGGACAAGTATTTTATTTTTTTAAGGGTTATTTGAAAGACCATTTTCAACTCCACCTATGTAGAACATTATATGCGCTACATAGTCCAGATGAATGAGAACTCCGAAGCCTATTTTCCATACTGGAAAATGGGGGAGGGAGGACCCAAGCCCATTTTCCATTCTTGGAAAATAGGGGAGGGTTGCGATAGGTTGATAGCCAGCATGTCACTCTTTATGGATGGATCAAACAAATGGGATAAATGTTGTTGTTGAAAACTCATTTTCCTTACCTTGAATGACGGGTCTTCGAATATAACAGCATCAGTAGGCAAAACAAGAAGATCTTCATCCCTTCTTTCCTTGATATCCTAAACAGATCGGTAGCCAATTAAAGAGTGGTAAAGGCACATTTTCTAAAGCAAAGGTAGGATCATATGCTTCCATACTCTGAAGTAAGAGTTATCAAACTTCAACCATTCAACAGTCCATGATTGCCCACCTGGTGCTCCTGGTCCATCTTTCTGTTAGACAGCAAATAGAATTGATTGTATTTAACATATCAACCAAGCAATTTCGCACTTCTTGAGCAAACTTCAGATGCCCAGTCAACAGAAATGGAGATACATGTATGACTAAAAGCAGAAGTTCTTAACACATACCGTATATTTGGTTACAGGTTTGCCCCAACCACTGCGTTCTGGTCTAGCCCTTCCTAATGTATGTGCTCCAGATAATGCAACTATCTCCTGCACGTCATTGAAAGAACCAGATGAAGTAAGTAAAATGCGAAGACAAAATATAACCAAGTGAATGATAAAATAGAAAACAAACTCCGATTATCAACATTACTTTGTCATTCAATCCCATCCTATAGAAGACCTCGCGCAAATGATCAGCAGGGGAGGCAGGACCAGCATCTGGAAGTTCACAGAAGATTTACTGGTTAGCCAGAAATTGTCTAAGATGCGCAAAGGATCAAGAAAAGGTATCACTGGATAAAGCTATATTCGGAAGAGCATCCCTTCAAATTTTCTTTAAGAGAGATCACAATGTACTGTATTTCTCTCAATTTGCATCACATACAAGGAATATATTCACCTTAAAAACACAAGAGAATCCGCATTCATGATATTTTGAAGACCTTCAAATTCCAGGATTGCATGCATAGAAATGCCAACATACAAGATGAGCATGCGACCATATCAGTCCTTTTTAATCAAGATACAGATGTGAACATATAAAAGGACAAACAAATCCTCATGTTGTTTTAATAGTTCAGTTAACCTAATATAATAGCATTCAACAACTATCATGAACTCAAATTTACTACAAGAAGAGATCCAACAAAGGCAAAATTTCAGTTATAGAGCAGTAGAAGATTATGATTTTCTCTGCCACTCGTACTTTCAGTCTAAGCTGTGTTTATTGACTAGAAAAGAAGGAAATATTGTCCTACAAGAGTATCAAAGTGGCCGCATGGGATTTTACAAAAATTAAAAGAATTGACAAATGATCAATCGGAGCCTCAATGCATGGTACAAGAAATATATAGGCAATACTTTTTTTTCAGAGAAAAAAAGGGGGGAACATGATCTTGATGTCAACAGAAGTATAAACTAGAAATAATGTTTCTCCTCTGACTCTTCAACAACAACTACAAAACATTGTTGGAGATAGCAAGCCCCTTAATTAAACAACATTTAAGGTAAGTGTCAATTGGAGATGTCCTACAACCCAGCTCCAGTATCTCAATAAGACCGAACATACAGAATCCACAGCAAAAACCACAGAAGAAAGGAATAAAGAAGTACCAAATGTTGATTCAGAATAGTAGGTCAAGAAATGTGTCTCAGAATTCTTGAAAACCAGTGAACATTTTTGCAATTTTTTTTCATGAGTCATAACAACAGAATATCTAAAAGCCAAAGCTAATTGATATAAATAACACTTTAACAGTTTCCACACACTAAAGAATCACAATCATGAACTTGCACACCATTAGTTAATGTAAGTGATTAGAATATTAAAGCAGTTACGTTCCATTATGCATTACCAAGAACAAAGAAAATCACATATAAGCGTCCTATATTCACGGATCAAACATGACTCATTGCAAATTTCACAGATCCGTATATCTAAAGTTCTCAACTCTTACCACTAACTTAAAAATGGTTAACAAATTGGCAGATGTGTGCAACAAGCCAAAGCTTAGAAGTTACAAATATAAGAATATTGAATATCTTTTGCCTCTATTCATATTCATCTTACCTGGAAGCTTTCCTTCTACTGGACAATGCTCAGGTCCTGTGACATCCACTCTTCCATATATCATTGGGATTTTAGGACCTCCAGCATCCTGAAAGTTGTCAAGAGTTTTTAAGAATATATATATATATATTATATATTTTTAAGAAAATATTGACTTCTCAACTAACAAGTAATCTGATTAATGAATTCATATCAACGAGGTTACCTCCACAGCTGTAGCACTGGCCAACTGGAATAAGTCTGCATAGGTCACACCTAAGTACTTCTCTTTAATAGGCTGAAGTAGCTTCAATGCATTGACAAGGCCTATGCCCAGTTTACGAGTTCAATTATTTCAATTTTTCATCTATGCACGAAGTTACATTAATGAAAATGAAGTTACCAGCATTAGCTGCATGTTTCAGTTCTATTTCAAATCTAAGGCTTCCATTAGCTCCTCCTCTTAGTGGCCAATCTTTTATGTTCTTGTCATAGGTACCTGCATCATGCCATCCCAAGCGAACCTGTAAAAAGAAATAGTATTCTTATAAAAAAAACAGTTCTGAAAAAGAAGTTAAAGCACAATGTGGTCAAGGAAAGGCGTGCCATTGAAAGATGGACAAGTGAAAACCAAAGAAAGTTTTTACTTTGTAAACTAAAAATGGGATATAGCTCGAAAGTAAAGTCCTAGAAATAAATTTTATGATTTTCGGAAAATTAGGCCATTAAGTTTTTAATAAAAACTCGGATAATTATTTTGGGAGCTGGCCAGTGATTTTTTTTTATGTATTTAAATTTGCCAAATAAACCATTCAGACTCGCAGAGCCTAAAGAAGCCCTACATTTCGAATTCTTTTACTAGGGAAGTGTTATAAAAGTTTCTAAATCTAGTTAACTCTTCTTCATCACCTTGATTGAGAAGGTTCAGTGACTATATCATTCTGTAGATCGGGAGGTTAAGGCAAAGTTTATTTGAATTAAAAAATAAGTACCTGATTCTAGTAGAGGATGCAATTGTTTGTTTGTAAGGATGGCAGATTCGGGTTTCTCTTGGAAAGTGTTGAAAGCTGGGAGAATTGTCATTTGGATTCTAAAAGGACCACAGGATGAATCTCCTCATCTTGATCTTGCCCTCATACCGTCATACGTGGCAAGTCCAAAAAAGGGAGAATTGTGTGGGATATGTGTAAGACCATTCTGTGTCTCAAACTTTTCTCTTAAATTATGTAACCTATAAATCACCTAAAAACTCTTGAGTTTCCATTAGTGTTACCAATTTGATGAAAATTGGTATTAATGTGGGAAGCTTAAAGGTTCTCCTTCAAACCTATAAAATGACACTTGTACCATCAAACAAGGTGTCAAATGCGTTGAGGCTCATGAGGGCGATAAGGTTTTGGTGTAGTTCTTAAGGTATTTCAACTAGATAATCGCTTCCGCAGGTAATTCTCTAACTGATCTATTATTCTTAATGTTTGAATGTTTACATGTGGTATCAGAGCCTACTAGATCAGTAGATTTTTTCACAAATTATTTGTAATTCACTTGTTGATCAAGTTTGACGTTGAATTGATCTTGATAACTTGATGTTTTAAAAAAAAAAAAAAAAAAAATCCTGGTAGATAGATCAAATTATCCTTCACTGCTATCATGTCCTATAAAATATGTAAATCTTCTTCTTTTACTTCAGCAGTCATTCTTCAATATGGATATTAAAAGTCTATCTAAACCAAAATCAACATCAATTCTTTTTCACTTTTTAACAATCTGCAAAGCATTATATTTGAGTACTGCTTTTACCAATTGCAAATATAATGCTTTATATAAGTCATACATGATTTCCCAAAATACTACTGTTTTCAACAATGATGAGTTGTATTCCGTATATGTACTGTTTATATATATTTAAGATAATATAGTACAACATACTATATATTAGCAGTCCCACACAAGCATGTGATATCCATCACCAGTGTAGTCTCACACACTTGAGGCGATGGGGTTTTACTGTCACATTGCGGTTTGGGTGTGTAAAAAGCAAGTTCATGTTCTTTTAATCATGGAAATACATAATTAAATTAAGGATCCACTATTGGAATTGGTTGTAAAAACTTGATCAAGTCCAACACTTGATGTGCCTTATGTATGCTAAAGGAAGAAGAAGACGAACCGTTTATCTTCTTGCATGAAAATGTATGAATTTAAGTAATAAACCATTTGTTGATCTAAATAAATAAATAAAATAAAATAAATGCATTCCATGTTTGCCTAAATAAAGCAAACGTGGCTTAGGCATGCATATATGACAATATACTTATATAATATACCAACACCCACATGTTTTGCTTAATCATTTAATATTACGTATAGAAGTTTTTTTTTATTTCTATTGTCATGCCATTATAAATCATGTCTCACTGGTTACGACCATTATTATCTTGCCACCAACATCGCTTAACCAACGATGCTGGTTGAAGTGATGATTTGCTAGATAATTAATATAGCTAGTTAATTGATTTTTTCAGTTGTTGAGGAAGATGAATAGTTAAACTTCGTAAAAGACAAAAGATCACTCTTGAGTTTCTTCTCATTATCGTAATAAAGCGCAATAAATATATAAGGATATTATATATATATATATATATGTGTGTGTGTGTGTATGTACTCCATATATATATAACACAATTAGAACTATTTAAATATAGGGCTCTTGAGTTTTCTTTTACATTAAAGTCAACAAAAAATATACATTAAAGATAGTTTGAAAAAAATATTATAAATTATAATTAAAATAAAATAGAATATGTAAATGAAAATAATGAAAATATAATGGATACATAATGTTTGACATAAATTTTTGAATCTTATATATATATAAAATTATTATTTTTTAATCAACACTATAATGATATACTGTAAATTTGAGTTGATAGTGGGTAAGTCTTGTCCCCGATAAAACTAAACATTGAAAAGGAGACGGATTATCCCGTTTGAGGAGGCAATTGTTTCTAAGTAGACTTCGTCTCACCACCCAATCTGGAGGTTGTCCCACCAACTCATACGAGTAGTGCATTTTTGTGTTATTAAATAATAATAATTTAAAGTAAAAATAAATAATTTATGTAATGCCCTTATGTATACCTCCCAAATCAAATTTATAGATAGAATTATATGATATATATAGCTTGCTTTTATGTATATTTCAAGCTAATTATTGTCATATTATGCTATCCTATGAAGTTATTTTACTTAATTAGTATGATATAGTTTGATTATCACCAACTTATTTTTATGAGTTAGTTGTCACCGAAGTGACCTAACTATGCTTATGCAACACTTATTACTAAAATATTATGGTTGACTTAAAAGCTTACAACATTTTAGTAATGTATAATGAATTGGTATTTACATATGTGATAATAAAAAAAAATGCATTATTGTTAATATTATGGATATAATTTGTTGTTTATATTATGAAGTTGCGTTAATCATCAAAGTGATCCAACTAAATAGTTTAAACATTAAAATTATGTGAATTTTCATATACATACGCATTTTGTTATGATTTTATGATAATTACTAGAATTTGGTTTAACCCAAAGGTGAATAATTTTCTAGCAATTTATGATTAACATGATTAAATGCATATTAGTCCTGCAAATGATAATTAAGAACGATGAAGGATACCCAAAGGTATCTCATCTTCTTGATTTTTAATTGATTACTAAAATATTATGGTTGGCTTAAAGGCGCGCCACATTTTTAGTAATATATGAACTAATATTTTATGATATATATAATAATTACTAAAATATTATGCTTGATCCAAAGGTGCAACACATTTTAGTAATGTATGAAAATTTTATGACAAATTAAAAAATGGAATGGATACCTAAAGGTACTATACATTTTTTAATTAGTTATTTACTTATTTGTTGAATAAAGTATATTGTGTTTTTACCCAAAGGAAAAACACAATATCATCAATCTCATGAATGATTCATATAGGAGTACGTGGATAATTTGACATTCTATCTCTATCCGATGAATATTATTATTAGATAGGATTGAGTTAATGGTGTCCTAGTCCATTTGCTAAACTCATTGAATGACGTGGTATTTGTTCTCAATACACAATACTCGATATACACCTCAACAGAATGATGTAGCTGAATGATTTAACCAAATATTAATGGAAATGATTAGGTGTATGCTAAGTAATTCTATATTGCTTAAGCCACTGTAGATGAAAGTCTTAAAAACTGCTACATATTTATTCAATAGAATTCCTAGTAAGTCAGTTCTTAAAACTTTCTTTTGAGTTATCGACTAAAAAGAACCTAGCTTAAGACATCTTAATATTTGAGGTTGTTTAACAGAGGCTAGAATTTATAATCTACAAGAAAATAAATTGGATTTTGAAATGATTAGCATGATTACTTTATTGGTTACCATACAAAATATATTGAAATGTAATAAAATTTAATGTCATAACCATTGCATAAAGATTTTTTTGGAATTGAAAATGTTAGAGTCATCGTAAATGGTAAAATCAGTGGGAGTGACAATACTCAAAATATGTGAAAATAAAGAATTAAGTTACGTAACATGTCCCACTATATATAACTTTTAATGAAGTAGTGGTTGCTTCTACTAGTGTTTCTCATAAAGTAAATATTGAGATCACTGTAAATATATCCATTAATGATTCGTAGGGATTAGCATTTCAAATACCACAAAGATCGAGGAAATCTGCTATACATGATAATTTTGTGGTGTACTTCTAGGAATATGGTTATGATGTCGAACAAATATTAAAGACCCAGCTTTTTTATAAAGCCATCAAGTGATGATGAGTCTATGAAATTGATTGACATGATAAAATCAATGGCTCTAAACAAAGTCTAGAATCTCGTTGAATTGTCTCAGAATTTTAAACCCGTTAGATGTAAATGGTTTTTAAAAACTTATCGTGATTCTAAAGGCAATATTAAACAATATAAAGCTAGACTTGTAACTAAAGATTTCATACATAAAGAAAAGATTAATTATACGGAGACATTTTCTCTTGTATACAAGGATTCTTTCAGAATCATAATTAATGACATTTGTCACTTATTTGATTTAGAATTACACCAAATGAATGTAAAGACTAATTTTGAGTGAGAGTTTTAATGAAGTCTATATGAATCAATTAAAAGGAATTCATAGCAGATGTAAATGAACAACTAGTCTGCAAACTTAAGAAGTCAATGCATATATGGATTAAAAACAAGCTTTCGTCAATGACATTAAGTTAACAATGCTATAGCATCTTTCTGACTTAAAATAAATAAATAAATAAGTCATCAACCGATGCATATATTTGAATGTCACTGGGAGCAAGTTCATATTTTGACTTTATACATTTATGATATTTTGCTTAACAAAAGCGATCACGGTATGCTCTATGAGATCAAAGATTTTCTCTTTCAGAACTTTTAAACGAATGATATACCAAATCGAATTTCAATTTTTCTGTTGGCGTGTTAGGATGTTACCAAAATAACCCTTGCAAAGACCATTAGTGAGCTGTAAAGAAGGTTTTACGGTATTTATAATGGACAAAAGATTACATGTTCACTGATATAAAATCTGATAACTTTACAGATATTGGTTATTCAGACGTAGACTTTGTTGTTTGTCTTCAAACTAAGAAGTCCACTTTTGGGCATGTTTTTCTTTTCACTAATGGAGAAATCTCTTTAAGTGCTAAGCAGATAATTATGACTACTTCTACTTTGACAGTTGAGTTTGTAGTTTAAAGCTACAAATCAAGAATTATGGTTAAGGAACTTCATTTAAGGGCTTTGTACTAGTAACTCAATTTTCAAGTCATTAACAAAGAAGTTCAAAAGAAAGAATGTCAATTAAACATATTAGCACATATCTTACGGTTACAAATCCCCTAATGAAAAGATTACATCAAAGGTATTAAAAGAACATGTCGACAAGAACGAGCCTTGGTTGTAATTCTTAAATAATTTTAATTGGGATTTGATTATGTTTAAGTTTATGTTTACTTTATGAGATCTAATTTAATGTGCTAATTATATTGTATTATGTGCATGCTTATTTTAATGATCATTATAAGAGAATTAAGTCTTTGACACAGACATTATGATTTATAAATCATTTAAAATGAATTAGTAATGCTCGTGGTACATGGAAGGGAATATGACTTATTTTGATGTATAACCACTATGACTCGCATTGCTATTTTATTTTATAATGATTTTAATATACCAAACATATATGCGCGCCAGTATAAAAGTTATGTCATGTTTGATTATGTTGGTCAAGTGGGAGAACCATTAAGCTTTATGTGACCCACATATTGAAATAAAGTAGACAGACGGGAGAATGTAAGACCATTATGTGTCTCAAACTTATCTCTTAAATTATGTAACCTACGAATCACCTAAAAACTCTTGAGTTTCCATTACCGATACCAATTTGATGAAAATTGGTATTAATGTGGGAAGCATAAAGGTTCTCCCTCAAGCCTATAAAATGGCACTTGCACCATCAAACAAGGTGTTGAATGCATTGAGGCTCATGAAGGCGATAAAGTTTTGGTGTAGTTCTTAAGGTATTTCAACTAGAGAATCGCTTCCGCAGGTAATTCTCTAATTGATCTATTATTCTTAATGTTTTGAATGTTTACAATACGATTTTATAGTTAAGCATACGTGAAAAAATTGAGTTTTCAAAGACTTTGGCGATTAAGTTGAGTTGAGTAAAGATTAATTGTAAAAATGTTCTCAGCTGATGAGGTGATGCACAAACAATGTCTCTTTATAAAGTAAGATAAGTCATTGGCTAGATGATAAACATTAGAGGACCACTGTGTCAATGTGTGCAGCGTAGTTCTACAACGGTGATTGGGAAAAATCACCATGGGTGCTGATTTTAATTTTGAATGTTGATTAAGATCCAACGGTCATATCAATAACTATATTACTGACACTTAGATTCATGCACTTAACTTTAAAAAAAAAACATACATTTATGTACATCAAAAAAACTATATGATCCATTGGATTTCAATCCAACTGTTGTAAATTATACATAACACTTACCATGAAATTTTGAAAGAGAGCATTCACAACTGAAAAGATTATATTCTTTAATTTTTTTTAGTTCGAATCTTGAATTACTCAGCACCAAGAAAGAATCTTGACTTACTCATGTAATACCGGCTATGGTATGCTTAAGTTACATATAGATGCAACAAAGTTAGTTTTTATATGAAAGAAACTAGTTTTGAAAAGCCATACTTAACAGGGATGCATGAAAAGGATAAAGATCAGTAATTTATTCGTTATAAATTGAAAATTTGAAATCCTTGCAAATCTTCACAAGATTAATTGTAGACTAGTTTCAATCAATCTCTTAATCCTTAGGTAGTCAATACCCGAAATCATGCAATCTACGGTTACATCTGTGTTTATGCTCTCTTCAAAGTTCAAACAATGAATACAGTCTGCTCTTAGTTTTATATATCATTCAAAGATCGGATAGTCAGTGCAAGACTTTCCTTTTTCATAATGATATTTTATAATTAAAAATTCAAATTATCGCACCAATCAATCATTCCACCCCACAAGTCAAAGATATATGCATTTTGGTTTAATTTGGTTTAAACTGGTTTTCTTTGTATCACTAGCCCAAATTAAACCAGTTGCAGTCAGACAAGTGAATTATAAACTATTAAGATTCCTGAGAGCGCCTTAAACCCAATGAAAACCTCAAATCTCTTAAATCAAATCAAAGTATGACAAGCAAGTCATGCTCGCGGAAGAGGAAATGTTCGTCAATGAAAAGATCAGCTCAATAACTCATTCGCACCAATTTGAATAACCAGTAACATCTAAATCAAAGGAATAAACTTGCTCCACAACAAACAAACCTAAGTGAACTAGGAAAAAGAAAAACCAACAAATTAGCCAATCAAATGACAATAAACCAAATAGGATTCAAATGAGTACCAAAATCGGATGGCAAAAGGTCGTCCTGAGCAGTTCTCTGATGTCCTCTCTAGCACTTCTCAACTGATCGCGATCTGAAACCGCAGAAACTGCTGCCGCAGCAGCGCCGCTACCATCTCTACGCGACGCGTCCACCGAAAACCCTCTCCTAAACCTCTGAAACCAAAACCACAACAAATTCACAATCCAACCATCAGAAATCAACAAAACCTAGAATCAATCTAAAATTCCTTTACGAACGCTAATTCAACCTGATTGAAGAGCGATTGAATCCGCGCACCAGCGCAGAACGAAGAAGATGACGATGACGATGACGATGATGATAGTGTTGTTGATTGGATGCATTTGATCGGGAGGTGAATCGCCGAAAAATGTGCTGTTCTGCTCATCAGAGATTGACGAATGAGAGGAGAAGAGCTTACGCTGCCGACGAAGGAGATCATTCTAGAAGTCGATGACGAGAGTAGCTCCGCCATTTTTTATTACGCTTTTCTGCTCTCGTCGAGAATGTTCGATTTGGGAAAGTGCGTTGCGGCTTTTTATATATACTATTTGGGTCTGGGAGTTCGTGAGGCTGGTGACGAATGCGCGTTGGCGTCAATTTCTACTTTCATATTCGCTTTTCAAAACAGAGACGTCGAAGTAACGATAAATCTGACGCTTTTCTAACAAGACAAGACAAGAGTAGAGAAGTATGTCGATAAACACGGCGATACGCACTTTACAGATCTTGGAGTTCCAGTTGGAAATTGTTAAAATTCGTTTGTTCTGTGCTGTTTAATTTTTATTCCTGACCTCGAGTGCCGTTTCTTCGCTAGTCTAGTGGTGTGACCAACCGCATGTTGGTAGGGAGTGGTTGGACGCTTAAGTCTTTTAAGTTGTGATTCAAGTTGGAGTTCTTCAAATAAAGATATCGATTGTTGTGAGCTCTTTTACTTCCGTTGTGAGCCGACTCGAGCGAGTTTGGAGTAATTGATGAATACTAGGTGATCTATGACTCTAATTTTTTTTTCTTTGAAAAGTGTCATTTTGAAAAAAGTTTGAAATGACCCAACCGCCCTCCATATAAAAGGTTTTTGTTTACTCATACCCCGTTCACCTTGTCCATCCATACCATCTCCCCTATCTCAAATCACACTCTCAACCTCAGCTCAAATTCTACAAAATTTGAACGAAACCATATTGATTCGACTTTGTAAGAGCATTCCCCATCTTTTTCACGTTGATTTATGTGGTTTTCTAAGGGTTTTTTTTTTTTTAATCTGTTTTGTGTTGTTGTTGGGTTTAGGTATTCAATTTAAGGCTTGAATGTCGATGGAATCAAGCATATCTAGCGATTCGGAGTAAAATCCACTAACTTTTTAGTTGTCTTAGGTATTTTTTGGAGTTTAAAACTTTTTTGTTTGATCTTGTCGCCAGTGAGTTTCAAATACAAAAGTTCGAGACCTTAAGATCTTTTTTATAGGTCTCGTTGAGAGTCAGTCAAGACCTTTGTATAGGTCTCAGTCGCGTTCTCCCGAGACTAGGGGTGGGCGGCGATTTTCGCAAAACCTCCCAAACCGTTCAAACTGTCTGGTATGGTTTGGTTTTTTTTTTTTTTTTTTTTTTTAACTAGCGGTTTAGGAGTGGTTTAAAAAACTTGAAAACTACGGATCGCGGTTTGATGGTGGTTTTCATTTATAGAAAATTGCAGTTCACCAAACTGCAAAACTACCCCTACACTACAAGAAAAAAAGTAAACAACAACAAACTAATCTGTTTTTGAATTGGTACGGATTTGTTGCTAAGGGACTCAGCAACAGATCAGCAACAAATAAGAGGTGTTGCTAAACTTTTTGTCGCAGATTGAAGTTAGCAACAGATTTTGGTTATGTTGCTGTTCATCAACAGATTTGTGACAGAAATCTGTTGCTGAACAGCAACAACAAAAACTCAGTTGCAGATTGAAAAAGGAGGTTATGTTGCAAATCAGCAACATACGTAGTCTGTTCTTGTCGATTTGCACAATATTAGCACAATGGCGGTATTCTTGATTTGCATCAATAAAAACCACCTTTTCGTCGCTGATCTGTTGCAAAAAACAATGACAGATCAACAACAAATACCTTTTTGTTGATCAGAATCATCAATGAGACTTGGTCTGTTGCTGATTTGGAATGGTAATTTTTTTTAAAAAAATACAATTCACTGTAAATAGTAAATGGAATTCCTGCAGCAGTAAAATCTGAAAAAATTAATAATTTTTCTTGCTGCAATTTAAACTAAAATTGAAAAATTATTTGTATATTATCAAAATTTGACAAAAAATATCTGCAAAATGTGGAGATTAACATTTCATAATTAACTAGTAGTATACTATATACTACTAGATAAACATTATCCAACAAAAATACAAAATAATACACAAATTAAGATGGCAACACAAATTAATTTACATATATATCTACAATGTCAATCTCACACCCTTACCCAATTGTGTCACCGATACAAAATAGACATTATACAATTTCTGGGGCTAGGAGTGCGTGTCCCATCCAAATCCTGAAAATGAAAATGAATAACTTGAACAATATTTGAAATGCAATCAAAATATTCAAACACAAATGAGAAAATCCTAAAAGTAAGCCTTGCTCATCGACCTCATACATAAAAGATCGTCCACAGTGACACACACAAAAATTTCCAACTCAAAAGGGAATGAAAGAACTTCCATACATGACATTCCATGCATTTTTTCAATTTCTTTCCTCTTGTACATTCATTCATAAATATAAGAAGTTAAAAACATAAAAGAAGACACCATGCAGCCCACAAATGAACCATTCTAAAAACTCAAAACAGTAAAAAAAGAAAAAATTCAATGACATGAGAACAAATATAAGATAATTGAGCAAATCTCAAAATATGTAACTATTAATTGAAAAAGGTCAATGACATGAAAACATTCATATTCTTCTTTTATAATACAAATCAAGAAATTACTAACATCATATAGAGTTGACTCGCAGAACAATATATATTTGGTAGATAATCTTATATTGTTATGTTTGTTGTGAGGTGTCCGTTTACTCCAACAAACATTGAATCCCATGCCAAGTATTTTCTCATTTTTTCAACAGAATCAGAGAGACTTATTAACATGTTATATGTGGGCATTGACAATACCAAATCTAGGGATATATATGTGTACGTGGAGTGTTCACTTGATATTCTAAGTTAAGTATCACTATAATGCCAATATTAAACTATGTATGTCATGCACATTTATTTAAGGTACGTATAATAGTTTATGGAAAGCATAACAAACTAAGCTTACAATATTAAACTATAATGCCAATATTAAACTATGTATGTCATGCACATACCAAATGAATCTCTGAAACTTGCAACCCAATTGGTGCACGCAAAGTTTGCCTCCTTATGCAACACCCATATCAAACGTGGCCGTGCACATACCTGCAAAATGAAGTAATCACATCGACTACATTAGAAGGGAAAAAATGTGTAGATATACATTACTCGAGAATAACAGTTTACCATTGAACAAGATAGGACATCCAATCACTCTTGCCGTGGCGGTGGTCGCGGAGGCGACATAAGCTGTGACGGCCCCAATTTTCCACAAACTTGGCACCGCCCGGCCTAAGCCCACGTGGACCCCCGAGCCAGTCTCGCAAGGTCAACGCAGGCCTAGTCAGCCTTCCAATCCCTTATTATATGTAAATTCGCAATTTTAAGTTGAGTTATTAATAATTTTCAAGATTTACAATTTAGCGGAAGCAATTTCTAAATGAATTACATAACTCAACAATAATGTAAAAAGTTATTCACTCAAGCATTTGCATTACAAACTCGTAGCGTATTTACAAGCGTGTAAGTATAATACATATTGTTTAAACTCATTTAGAACTTGTTTAGGATAATTTAGACGATAAGGAACTCATTCACATTCCTAATATTGTCAATTAAGTCTTTCTTGACTTTAATAACCATTCCTTTAAATCAAGAACGACGATTCGAGTAAAACAAGCATGCGGTAAAGCAAAACAAAGAAAATATCATAAACCTTGGTTGTCCAACACATTCAAATGATCAAAATCGATCTTTAAAGAGTCGATATTACTAACATGGTTTGAGAATCTAAATGTCAAGTCAAGATTATTTAAAATAGTGTATCTCCCATGAATAAGTATTCAAAAACCTTAACATCGACTTGAAATATGCGATGTTTCATCCTATTTAGTTATTAGGATAAAAATAGAGCGAAATAGTTAAAAGGCTCGTTTAAAACATGTAAAACATTATTTTTAAAACTAAATTGGCCAGCTATGAGTTTTAAAAAAATTAGAGTTCATATAACTCCATGTGAGTCCTACAACTCTTTTCTTAGCCGAAGAATCCATGGAAGTCAATTAGAAATCCAAGTTTACTATTTAAAATCACAATTCCTTATTTCAAAACTTGTTTGGAATGTGTAGGGCCTCTTTTGCGCATTTCAACAAACACTTGGTGTACAATAGTAAAGGTTTTCCCTTAATTAAACCTGCATTAATCTCAAGTTAGCAAAATCACTTGAGTTGTTCATAAAACCATTTCTAATGAAAACCATGAATCAAACTTTATAATTAAATCATATTAACTATCAACAACTACTATGGGTTTATAGATTGAACTTGTATTTGAATTGAATTTGGTTTAAAACCTAACCTCTAACATGACGTCAAATTTCGTCGACGTCACGCCTCCGATCGGTCGACAACGCGCCACCGCGCCGTTTAACCTTTCGCGATTCTTCTTTGTCGTTGTCACGCGATCGCCGGCGCTGCTACTCGCTTCGCCACTACTATCATTGTCGCGCGCGCTGCTCGTTGCGGCCTACACGCACTTCCACGCCGGCTGCTGCTTGCTTACATTCTTTGCCGCCACCACCACCGCCATTGCCGATCGCTGAACGCGTCCCGTTGTCCGGCCGCTGCTGATCGTCACTCCCGACCGCCGCTGCTTGGACTCCGTGCTGCTTGTGTTGCCGGTCGCCACGCACGCTCCGCGCCCGCGTCGGCCGAGCCACCACGTCACGCCGCGGGTCCGCGAGCCACGCCACGCGTCCGTGAGCCACCGCGATCGCGCCGTCCGCTGCTGATACGCACCGCCACGCCGCAATGCGCCGCTAGTCAGCGTCCAACTCTCGGAGCCACGCCATGCGCCACCCTCGCCGGCTCGATTCCGCCGTCTTCTCTCTTCCCCCTCTCTCCGCAATCTCTTTCTATCTTCTCTGGTCTTCTCTCTCTCTTCTTTTTTTTTTTTTCTCTCCTTTTGGTCCGATCTCTCTCTTATCTTTTCTTTTCTCTCTCAAGCGTCACAGGGAGCGGCGGATCTGGAGAATGGGGAAGCGACGGCGGCGGATCTAGAGAAGGGGAAGCGACGACGACGAACGGCGCGACGGTGGTGGCGCGCCTCGCGGTCGATCGAGCAGGCGTCCTTGAGCGCGGCGACGGCTCACGGACTGAGCGGCGACGTAGGTGGCAGCGATGACGACGACGACGGGGCGGCGGGTCTCCGTCGACGGTGCAGTGGGACATGGTTTTGCAGGGAGTGACGATCGAAATAGGTTTGCAGGAGGAAGATGAGAGAAAATGGTTTGTTAAAACCATTTAGAAATTAGTGACAAATCCGCAATAGATTAGTATGTTGTTGATTGTTTGTTGCTATTTTGTTGCTAATCAACAACATATCAAAATTTGTTGCTTATTAGTCTATGTGGCATTTGTTGTTGTTTTTTTTGTTGATCAAGAATCGATCAAAATCTGTCATTGATCACTACGTGGACATCGGCGATCATGTTGCTAATTTGTCATTGTTCAATTTCACGAGATCGACAACAAAACTATATATATATATATAATGCATTTGCATTATATTTCGTCACTCCTACACGCCGCCACCACCGTCGCCGTCGTCGTTGCGCCACCCACCACTCGTCGCTTGCTCATCATCATCCGCGATCATGAAGTCGCCTTACCACCGTCGACACTCGGTCCATTGGGTGGGCTCATACAGGGTCTATTTTTAAAATCTTTTTAAGGTAATCTTAGCTATGAGACCTCGACAAAAAAAAAATAATAAGACAAACTTGGAGATTTGGTAAGGTTAATTAATTAAGACAACTTCGACAAAAAAAAAACGTCAAGACAAACTTAATTAGAGGGAAATTAGCTTCATTTGAAAATTAATTGATTGGAGAAGAAATAATTATATATGCGTTAAAAACCCTTGAAAATTCACGATTTAATCAAAATCATGATTTTTCAACTTGATTTAAGGGAAACTTATTGTTTCCCGCTTTGCACATATTACTTTTGCTGGCTATATAAAATAAAATCTCATTTATATCAAAACTAAAACAAAAAGAAACAAAAATTTCTTCGAGTGCTCTAGGAATTCGCATAAACGCGCTATATGATAAAGTCAATATATCAATTTAAATTGAGACATATCTTCAAATTAATTCAAACTATACACTATATATATATATATATATATATATATATATATATATATATAATGAGAATTGAAACCGTTATACTTACCTCTAGTCGTGGCAACAATGCTAATGATCATGAAGAGATTTAAAAGGAAACATCACAGCAAAACGTCATCCGGACCCTTTAAGCCTGAAAGTTGCCATGTATATGCGTGATGATATGATATATACGTGCAGTAAGGTACTTTTGATATCCACTCTATTTCTTCGTTAATTACTAATTAATTAATGGAATCTATATATATTTTGTATAAATGTTTGACATCGTGTTTTAATTAGTTCCCTGAGTTGCATTGACTTAACGCTATCTAATTAAAAATGAGTAAGTCTCACAGCTAAGATTACCTTAAATACTCATAAAAAAAGATTAACTTAAATATGATATATACGTTCATTCTATTCCATAAGAAAGGTAATTTCTAAAATCAAATTAATAATCATTTCTTGACTTAAATAAAGTAATCTTTTTTGAAGAAGTTTGATATGACTGATCGATTGAGACAAAATTAATATCTCTCAAAATACCTTGAAGTTAAAGGGCGTCAATTTTTTTGTTTGGCTCATTGGCTCGATTTATCCCCCCCCCCCCAAAAAAACATATTTTGAATAGTAATTTTTAAAATTCAAATTGAAACTAGGCAAGACTGTGATATTCAAATTGAAGTTCGCGCCGGATCTAAACAAGACCCTCTAAGCCTCATACCTAGCCCAGATTTCAAAAGATTTTACTTCTAAATATGTCGTTATACATTGTATAATTTATAAAAAAAAAATAACAATAAAAATAATAAACTAGATAGCACATATAGAAATGTACTATATGTGAGTTAATTATTTCTTGCGAGTTAATTATTTCTTGGTCACTACATACAATATATATATATATATATATATATATATATATATATATATATATATATATATATATATATATATATATTATGGTTGTAAGTGTTAAAATAACTGAGACTTCTTTAATGAATCTCTTAATTAAACTTGTTGCTTCATTTTACCACCCGGCCGAGTGGCAAGCTCGTTTTTGTTCTCTCACGTTTGCAAGTAAACAAGTCGGATAAAACAATGATTACATTAAGAGTACGTGCAAATTTTAAGGAAAAAATCTTTTATTATGTTATGTCATTTTTTTTTTAATTTTCAAATTTTTTTTAGAAGTTGAAAATTCATGAAAATATTTTACTTTGAATAAGAGGCAAATACTGCTAGCGCATGCGCGCGCTCGGCTCGATCGATCGATCGTGACGACGGTGGTGGCGGCGAATACGACGACGACGATGGTGGCGGCGGATTTTCGGCGACGATGCGGTGGCAAATGGAGTTTGCAGGGACGAGGTGGAGAGCCCCTGGTTTGAAAAAACCATTTAGAAATTAGTGACATATCAGCAATAGACTAGTCTGTTGCTGATTTGTTTGTTGTTAATTTGTCGCTGATCAACGATAGATCAACAACATATTAGCCTATTGCTAACAATTTGTTGCTGATTTATCGCTGATCAATGACATGAATTGAATCGTCGTTGATCTATGACGATCGAAACAAAACCTAATCGTCTGTTGATCGTTGATCGATCTACAAATCAGCGACAAACTAGGTTTTGTTTCTGATCTGTCGCAGATCTGTCACAAAATGGGCGGGAAATTAATGGCGGGAGAAATCAGCGACAGATCAGTGACAAAATACAATTTGTCACGATTTTTGTCAAATCATCATCCGATTTGTTACTCTTTGGTCAACCGAGTCAAACTCTCTATCTGATGCAGAACCGTTGCTGTTTTGTTGTTGTATAGCAACAGATTCAGTCTGTTGTAATGTTTTGATGCTATTGCACATTTTTCTTGTAGTGCTAAACTTGAAATGGAATAAAATAGAGTCGAAGTCTTTTCATGTAGTTTTAATTTTTGAAATGAACTTAGACTCATAATTTTGATTGAGTTCCATGTGTTTCATTGTGTTTTTTTGCGGATGGTTATATATGGACATATGTTTTATTTTGACATGTCCGTATGAAATGTGTGACTTTTTTTTTTTTAAATGCGTTGCAGAAAAACCGTAAAACCAAACTAACCAAATCACGCAAACTGTTGTGGGTTTGGTTATGCGTTTTGAGGGTTAGTGGTTTAGTGGTGGTTTGCAAAATAGTTAAACCGTGAACTTCTGGTTTGGAGACGATTTGATGGTTTTCACCACCAAACCGCAGTTTGCCTATCCCTAACCAAGATTGATTCCTCTTTATAAGTCTCGGTACGAGCTAGATAAAGTCGGCTGAGACCTCTTTCTTGGCTAACTCCCATTGAGGCCTATAAAAAGGTTTCGACCTCGTATGTTCGAAACCCACATGTCAGCGAGACATGGATTTTTTTGAGTAATGAGGTGTATTTGGTATAAAGTGGGGTACCTCTAAGAAGGGTATTTTGGGATTTTTGGAAAACGTGGGTACATTCAACAATTAAAATTTAAAAATTAGGGTGAGGTGAGTAAAAGGGGCAAACCTATAAAAAAAATCGAGGTCGTTTAACTGCTTTTTGTTTTTTTTTGGAGAACAAAAACAACTAGGGAATGTATCTCAAGATGCACGAAGTGGCAACTCAAGATCAACTGAATCGTTAATACCGGCTTATGCATTTTTTGTTATGTGTTCGGATCATATATTCAAGAAGAAACTCAAAGGACAATTGAAAATTAAAAATGATTGGGTGCCTCACCTACAAGGCTACATACGTCTGTTACATAGTGTTAGTCCAATTAGGAATCGAAATCTTTGCATGCAAAGTTTATTGTGTATCCGAGAGGGCCACAATAACTGTGTTGCAAACATGTGGGTGGAACGAAAGGAATAATGGATCGCCCATAGCGTAAATCCAATTTCGGTCTCTTTGGGCTGGGTCGGGCTGGACCTGGCGACTTTGCTACTGCTGTGATAGTGTATGGAAACGACTAAGAAGATTCTAGGCTGTCGAATTTAGCATACTTATGTTGGAACAATTAATTGTACTAATCAGCATCCACAAAATCGAGTATCAATATATATTAGATCGAAATTTTATATATTCGTACTCGTTTCATGGTACTGATAATCATAAATATTCCAATCCTACTCTAAATCTATTAGAATCACCAAATTCTTATTAGATGCAAACATGCACGTAAGGTATCGATTATCATATACATATGAATACTCATACCTAATTGTAAACCTATTAAAATTAATACTTGTTTGGTGATTATTAAATGAATTATAAAAATCTAAAAAAATATGAAAAATGTATTGCTCTAATTAGTTATAAAAAAACTGTCGAGCAAAATAAAAGTTTTAAAGTTTTAAAAAAACACTCCAAAAAAAATTTATTGCTTATTGTTATTTTCTTGTTGTAAGGAAATTTGGTGCAACTAAATTGCTATTTTTGTGTTACTATTAAATTCATTGTGTATGTGCTATTGTGTTACAAATAGAATTCATAGATAAATATCATGTAATATTAAATAATCATAACTCCTATAATATATGCATACTTCGGACGGCTAGTTAATGTATGCCAAAAGAAATCCAAAAGTATGAAAATAACTAAGACGATTTCCTAAATATAAACTTAATTAATTTATTTTTTAAGGAACTTAATTAATTTGTTGATGACAACAAAAAATAAGTTTCTCAAATATTTATATTTTTGTTTAGTCTTTGATAATATTCAAGATTTTTTTTTATCATGATCTATCTAACTATTCTTCTCAATAATATCTGGTAATCCGGCTATTTGTAATACATTAAAATTTTCAAGAAAAAGTAAGTATAAAAAATAGAAACTATGAAATCACCAGTCTATTTGTAATACATTAAAATTTCTGAAAAAAAAAAGTAAGTATAAAAATAGTAACCATACCAAGTGTCTTGTTGGGAGAGCTTGTGTGAATAGGGTATAGATAAACCTTTGGATTTTGTCCATAGATCACTGGCGGACTACTTTCTCTTGGCCCTCCGCTACAGCCCAGAGAAGTATCCAAAAACAAATTCTTTTTAGTTATACTTCGCTCAAAAACTACCCACAACTTAGCCCTTGAAAATCTAATAGCCCAGGGCCCACCTTGAACAAACGAAATTGCACAAAAAAAGGAAAAAAAATTATTGGCTTGTACACGCATGCTTCTCGAAATCCATCTGATGTAACAGTAACAACGTATTTTATTATTTGTTTTTTGGTACAAATATTTAATGTTTTTCAATGCTTTCTTTTATATATATTTTTCAATATCATTATGTTTTTCAATTATGGGTGCTGCCCAACTTTTGATTTAGATTGTCCTCTAACTTCTATTTTTTGATCGAAACTTCTAACTTCATTGGGTTTGCACAGTACAATGACATAAGGTGCATATTATCTCTCAATATCTCAAAATTTTTTGTTTGATTTAAATTGAGTGTATGCATATATATTTGATGTAGGAATTAGTAGTTCTACTTTAGTTTCTCTTTGATTCAATAAGACCCTTCAATTTTTTTTTTTTTTTCAAGTAATTCTTGTAGGTTTTGTGGAGCCACAACGCCACAACGGAAAAAGCCACTATTTTGGGCGCTGAAGTGCCGGGTCGGCACCTCAACACCCAAAATGAAAAGTTGCGAGTTTTGAAACTTATTTTGTATGTTTTTTGTTCGTTTCTTCGCACCAAGTCACACCAAAACTTACCCCTTGGTGGATAGACACTAAATCTCTTAGCTTTTTATAAATTAAAGGACTCTAGTACGTGCAAAAACACATTGAGACATTGAGAAACATTAAAACACAAAAAGATTTTGAACCAAAGTGTGTTCTTATTTATAACATCATTCTCTCAAGAGTTCTTCAAAGAATGTTCTTGGTTGGAGTTGTGTTACGCACACATCATCCAACAACCATTAGAAACTTGATTGTATCATGAAGACAAGTTTCAATTTTTTCATTGTGTATACACAGTTTCGACCTGTAGGGAGAAATTTTGTCTAAAAGAGAGCGACTACGCGCCTCAAGTCTTTGTTTGGTTCCTCCATTCTCATCTTGCATTCTCTGTCCGATGATTTGTTCCAACAATTTTTAGACAAGATATTTTTTATCAATGTTTTCTTCGACTTCGGGCAGAATTGCGCAAATGAATGGGAATAATGGTTCTTTATTGTCTTCCAAACTTAATTCTAGTGGTGAGTTTGTTCATCATTCTATTCAAATCATGAACCATGATTTGACCTGCCTCGAAGGTTCGATGGCGACAACTTTCACTCGATGGCAAGAGAAAGTGTTGTTCTTTCTCACATATCTCAAGTTGGCGTACATATTTGATGATGCGCTTAAGAATCTCCCTGAACCAAATCCAAATGACTTCGGATGACTCAAATGAAGTGGTGGATCGACGTATCGCAAGGAAGGAGGATGACTATCTTTATTGGGGCTTCTTAATGCACCATTTGACAATGTCTATGTGGCGTATCGAACCATTGAGTCGGCGAAGGAGTTGTGGACTGCGCTGGACACCAAATACCGAATTGAGGAGTCTAGCAATCGTAAGTTTCTAATTTTGAGTTATCTGGATTTTAAGATGACCAACGACAATCTCTTCTTACACGAATACATAACTTACAAAAGATCATTGGTGATTTTAAAATGGCTGAAATTTCTCTTGAACAAGAATCCCAAGTGGGTTTGATTATTTCCAAGTTGCTTACAAATTAGAATAATTACAAGAAGAAACTCAATCATGAAGAGAAGAGCTATACTCTTGAATCCCTCCAACGCCACCTTCGAATTGAGGAAGACTCTCGAAAGAGAGAGAATATTGGAGATGACTTAAATTTTGAATCCGGTTCAAGGGCAAATTTGGTGGAATCTTACAGTTCTAAAAAAATTAAGACCAAGAATGATTCGAAACTCAAAGAAAATGCCAATGAAAACACTTCAAACAAGAAAGGGAAATGTTACTATTGTGACAAATCGAGACACTACGCACGAGAATGCTGTTCCAAGAAGAAATTCTTGAAAAAGGAAGTGGTCAAGGAAAGTCACAATATGGAGCACATGAACATGGAACTCATAACAACGATTTGCCAAGCCAATTCGATTGCAAATGAAGTGGGATAGTGGCTGGATACTGGCGTAACCATACACATTTGCATGGATCGTAGTCTTTTCAAGACTTACAAAGATCTTGCCACTAGTAAAGAAGTTCGCATGACGAACAATAATCGCACCAAGGTGGTTGGTAAATGAATGATGGATATCAAGCTTACTTCGGGAAAAGTTTTACATTTAATTAATATTTATTATGTACCCGAAATATGTAAGAATCTTGTATCCATTGACCTCCTTAATAATACAAGCTTTCGTCTTGTTTATGATTCAGATAGGTTTATCTTGTCCAAGGGTGGTGTTCCTATTGGCAAGGAATACTCATGTAATCGTATGATTAAGTTGAATACAATAACAATGAATTATTCTTCTTATATTGTTGACTCATGTTCTTCTATTGTTGACTTATGTTCATTATGACATGATAGATTATGCCATGTTAATTTTCGTTGCGTTAGAAATATGTATAATTTAGGCTTAATTACCGATTTTAAAATTGATCGTGATACAAAGTATGAGATATGTGTACAACAAAGATAAAAAAACAATCACATAAATCGGTTCAAAGATCTTCTGAAATTCTCGATTTAATACGTAATGACATACGTGAATAGTTTCTCACTTTATGAGTTTTATGAAAATCTTTTGAAAAACAAAGTTGAAAATCAACATAACGAGAAAATTAAGGCTCTAAGATCCGATAGAGGTGATGAGTATTGTTCCAAGGAGTTCACAACATTTTGCGAGTCTAATAGAATTTTACATCAAGTCACGACACCTTATACACCACGACAAAATGGTGTAGCGGGAAAAGAAGAATATAACTTTAGTAGAGATGGTTAATTCTATACTACTGAGTTCTAACTTGCCTTTAAACATATGGGAGGAAGCCATGCTTTCGACTTGCTTTATATTAAATAGGGTTCTATTAAAGAACACTAATGTCACCTTGTATAAGTTATGGTTCAAGCGACAACCCAATTTTAAGAGACTTAAAGTTTGGGGTGTTTAGCTTATGTATGGAAATTGCATCCAAGATGGCCTAAATTGAGAAATAGAACTTATAAATGTGTTTTTATTGGTTATTCAAAGCATAGTGTGACATATAGATTCTTGAATTTGGAAACTAATGATATAATTGAATCTATAGATGTAAAATTCTTTGAGCATTTAAATAAAACACAGGATATGCTTTTGCAACTGAATTTTGGGAATCTATAGGAGTTGACTCAAAACTTTTCTAATGAACAAAGTTATGAGAATGTAGAAGATTTGCCTTCAAATTCTTCTAATGGACAAGAGAATCCTCCTACTAACGATGGTGAGAACGTTGAAGTAAGGAGAAGTAAAAGACAAAATATTGATAATCTTTTGGCCCGAATTTTATAATCTACTTGGTTGAAGGAAATAGATGTGAAATTTAGGAACAAACAAAATTTGTCCTTAATGTTGATGATGATCCTATTTCGTTTCAACAAGCACTTTCATCAAGGGATGCTTCATTTTGAAAAAAATGATCAATGATGAGATGAATTCGATTTTATCGAATCAAACTTGGATACTTTTTGATCTTCCATCGGAATCAAAGACAACTAGGTGCAAGTGGGTATTCAAAATAAAATAAAATGCCTATGGAACTATAAACAAGGTCAAATCGCGTCTAGTAGCTAAGGGCAATAAACAAAACATGACATTGATTATTTTGATACATACGCACCGGTTGCAAGAATAACATCCATTCGGGTGTTGATATTTCTTACTTCTATTCATCATTTAGTCATCCATCAAATGGATATGAAAATGACTTTTCCAAATCATGATCTAGATGAAGAAATATATGTGGAACAACCGAAATTGTTATGTCAGGTCAAGAGAAGAAAGTTTGCAAATTAGTGAAATTTCTATATGGCTTGAAGCAAGCTCCTATGCAATGGCATGAGAAGTTTGACACGGTTGTGCAATCATTTGGATTCAAAGTCAATGATGCTGATAAACGTATTTACACCAAGTTTGAAAATGATGTTTATATGTGGATGACATGCTTATATTTGGGACTTCACTAGCCTTAGTTGAAGAAACTAAACGATTCTTGTCTACTAGCCTTGACATGAAAGACGTAGGAGAAGCTGAAGTAATTTTGGGAATGAAAATCTTACGAAAAGATAATGATCTTACATTATCTCGATCTTATTATATTGAAAAGATTTTGATGAAATTTGGTCATTTTGACCAAAAGTCAGTTCGTACTCCTATCGAGCCTCATTTAAAACTAGAAAAGAATATCGGGGTGTTTATCACAACTAGAATATTTTAGTGTGATAGGAAGTCTCATGTATGCTATGCATTGCACAAGACCGGATATAGCTTACGCGGTTTGTATGATATGTCGGTTCACTAGTAATCCAAGTAAACAACACTGGGATGCAGTTATCATGATTTTTAGATACCCGATGGAGACTTTGAATTATGGTCTACATTTTAATGGATATCCCTCAATTTTGGAAGGTTACAGTGATGCTAGTCAGAATAATGTGGAGTCAAGTTTCAAGTCAACTAGTGGATGAACTTTTATGCTAGGAGGAGCAGCTGTTTCATGGAGCTTAAAGAAAGAGACATGTATTTCTGATTCAACAATGACATCAGAAATTATTGCCCTAAAAGATGCAAGCAAGGAAGCGGAATGGCTTAGGAAGTTGCTAATGGAGATACCATTATGGAACAAGCCATATCCGACTATATTAATCAATTATGATAACAAGACAACTCTTTATAAAGTCGCAAGCAAGAACTATAATCGAAAGTCTAGACATATAAGTTTAAGACATAATCTTTTGAAACAGTTACTCAAAAAGGAGTTGTCACAATTGATTATGTGGATTCTAACAATAATTTAGCAGATCCATTAACAAATGGTCTTGTTAGAGATATAATGTCTCAAACATCAAAAGGAATGTGAATTAGGTTTACCTAATTCAATCATTACTTGATGGGAACCCAACTTAATTCTTAAAAATACAGAATAGGTTTAATGTGGTATTAACAAGTCATATGAAGATTACGAAACACTAAAAAAATTATATTATAAAGGTCTATTTCTTGTTCTAGTGTTGGTTTCTGCATGACAAAGGTTGACAATTGAGTTCGCTACAAAAAAACGGCAATTTAGAAACGAAATTAGCAATGGAATTAAGTTCCGTTGCTAAAAAAATTAGTTAGAGACGGAATTGAGACGAATCAGAGACGGAAATAGAGACGGAAATAGAGACGGAATTAAATTCCGTCTCTAAATAATGGCGCCAACATTCCCACCAAAATTTTCATTTTTTACAACCGTCCATTAGTTTCGAGATTCGTGCGGCTTCGATCTCGATGATTCAAAAATACGGGACAAACCACAAAACACATTCTCTCCCTAAAATCTCTCTCCGCTCTCTCTCTCAACAAGCCTCTCTTCCTCGCCGCTCTCTCTCTCTCAACGAAGCTCTCACCGCTCTCTCTCACCGTCACCGCTCTCTCTCTCTCTCACCGTCACCACTCTCTCTCACCGTTGCCGCTCTCTCCTCTCTCTCTCTCTCACCGTCACCGCTCTTTCTCTTTCTCACCGTTGCCGCTCTCTGCTCTCTCTCTCTCGCACCTCTCTGCTCTCACTCTTACCAATAGCCATGTTGTTCGCCTAATTTCGTGTACCAAACCCTGGATTTAGTCCCCTCCGATTCCGTCTTGGTTTCTAGGTTTTTTTTTTCGTTCTAGGGTTTCTTTGATGAGGCGTGGAGTCTGAAATCGAGTTCGTGATCGATAGGGTTTTGAAGGGTCTGCGGGGATTGGAGAAATGAAGGACCAGGAACTGGAGCTTGAGCTCAACGAAGCCGAGACGCGCCTCGGTCGACGACTTGCTGGGGATTCTCGATGTGAGTTTTGTTTTTGGTTTCTAGGGTTTCGATTTTGGATTTTTTTTATTTTTTGGTTTATATTTAAATAAAGAATCCGGTTCGGCTCCTGTAAGTAAATTCGAATTATCTGATTTTGTTGAGTATGTGTTGGGTTCAAGGTAAGACCATTAATGAACGCTCCTGCCAGTGATGAGTTGAATGTGCAAATTGTATTTTGGCAGTGAAACCAATCTATGACCTTCCATGAATTTCCTTGCCATCACTCACTGCAAGTTTGGCAAAGTGGGGAAGGACTTGTTCACCATGGACTACCGATATCCAATCTCGACTTTTCGGGCATTTGCTATCTGTTTGAGTAGCTTTGATACTAAAATTGCTTGTGAATGATTTAACGAGTTAGTCTCTCATCTCGTTGTTCATTTTTCTCTCGTATGTTAACTTCATTAGGTATTATAATTTTATTTTATTTTATTTTTTTCATTCTTTGTTCTTCAATTGAGAGTTTTAGGAAAAAAAGGAAACAACTTGAGGTCGCATTTACGACTTTGATTTTTTTTTCCTTGACAACCATAATTCGTACCTTATCTTAGGCTTTTTATCTCTATTTATTCTGCCAGCAGCCAGTCTCTTTGAATGCTCTTTCTGGTGTTCCCGAAGGATGTCAAGATGTTACACGGAGAAGGCGATTTTTGGTTTAAAAGGAGGCGAGTTGTCTTTGTTGAGTCTTGTGACGCTTGGTATGTGCAATGGCTTCCCTTTTCCTCTTTCTCAACCTTATTGTATATCTTGCCGGTTGGTGTGTACATAATAAACATTCCGAAGATGACAAAGTGAAAGTGAGGATTGTTTGCTTGTTGCGTTTAATCTATTCTTATCTAATGCAGGTCATCTCTTAAAACTTTTTTATTTAATCACCAATTCATGTATGAAATCTGATGCAAGTGTCTGATCGAACGGATAAAAAAAAACATAGTTGTTTAAGTTGATTTTGCCCCTCTATTTTGGTCTTTGCTGCTTCTTTCCACTTCAATTCATCTTTGTAGGATGATTGTCTTTCTTATCCTTCTCCAATTTCTGTAGCATTTCTTGAAGTTGATATTCCGCTCTCATTTCTTAAACTCTGAACTTTTGTATATGAAAGTTCCGAGTTTTAGCAATTAATGTTCTAGCCTCGAACAAGTTCGTTTAGTTTCATTGTTGATTTGATTGCTTAAGTAGCCATGTATGCATAGCATGACGATCAGACATGCCTATTTCACTCAGCAGACAATTCGATTCAAAAGTTTTGAACATGTAAATCAATTCCGCCTAGGCTGATGATTTTGAAGTTGTCCTATGCAAAGATATCCTAAATCATTTTTTAGGTCGTAGAACATGGTTACGACATATCAATTGCAGGTATTTTTCTTGCCTGCTACTAGATTTGATATTTGAATACAATAACATAGCCTCAATTCCAAAATTATTTGGGGTCGGCTACATGGATCAAACTCTTCTATTGCCTCGATATTTTCATATCTGTATGTGATTTAAAAATTTTGTACAAGGGGATTCAAGAAGAAAAAAAAAATCCGCTTTTGAATGATTGAGTTTGTCGATGAGAGAATTCGGAAAAAAAATTTTGTTTCATGTTTTGAATTGTTTCCATCATAAATTCATTATATGCAATATATCTAGTGGAACTTGCTTTGTTAATGTTATCTTACCATCTTTGCGGTACAAAATGGTTTACTACGCCATTATATTACAATAATGTCCCAATAGAGATTAGTAGGATTCTTATTTGAAACTGGAATTTGTGGAAAAACAAGTCATAGAGGAAGTAAGACTGATAGCTATCTCTATGCTCGACTAATTGGTTACATTCTTCAGTTTTGTTTTGTCTACTTACTACTGAATGTATAATTTTGAAAATGCGGATTTTAAAGCATGAGTGGTCGGCAAGGTGGCAAAGCTTTGTTCCTGACTTGGTTTCAGCTGCAAAGACTAGTGAAACAATATGCGAAAATTGCATGGCAATATTGAAAGTAACTAGCATCTCTATTTCATTGAGCAGGTAGCCTTTTTTTATGGTTCAATTACAGGTAGCAATTAGTTTAAGTAAATGTTTACTATCTTCATGAAATTGATAATCTATGCTGACATCAATGGAGTTAAAACCCTGTTTATAGTATTAGTGATTGCTTTGATGAATAAAGCTTTTACCATTGCACTGACCAATCATGCAAATTAGGCATAAATTGATTGGGACAAGGCTTGAGGTTGGCACTTATGCTGGTCCTATCTCAAGCTATTATGATTCATTTTCATTTTTTTCTCTGCTGGCTATTAGCCATTGGTGTTATTATATTTTGCAGACCTACGGACGATTTAGAGAGAGATAATTTGCTAATTAACACCATGTTCCTTCTGGATAATGATGAATTTCTTTTTCTTTATTACTTTATTAATGTTGTGTTTGGCTCATACACTTGTGCTTGCGATGATACGTAGTTCTCCCATAATATTGTTTATATTCCTATTATTGTTTGTATAATTTAGTAATTTTTTTTTCTTTTTGATCTTTTTTCAGGTTTTTTCTACGAAGTCAAGTATTATTTGAAGCACAATCAACTTACATAATCTCGAGCACTTCATTTTTTTTTTTTTTATTTAACAATTTTTCCTTTTACTTTTGTAGAAATATACGATATAGAAACTTTTTAGATTATTTTTTTTGTTTCGTGTACAGTACATTGAGAGAAGATAATTTTAAGGATATGTTAAGTTTATATAAACTGTGCAATATCAATATATTATTTAGCTATGATTTGTATTATATATTGGCAGGTTAAATGTGCTTGGATTGAGACATATATATATAAGACTTTAAAAACTAAACAAATATGAAAATTAGAGATGGAAATAGCAACGGAATCCAGAGATTCCGTTGCTATTTCCGTCTCTAATTTTCGAGGATTAGATACATGAATCAAAAACGGATCAAATTCCGTCTCTGATCCGTCTCTGATTAGCAACGGATCAGAGACGAAATAATCAGAAACGGAATTATTCCGTCTCTAATCAGAAACGGAAAATCAGAAACGGAATCGCATTTTCGTTTCTGATTGAATTAGCAACGACGTTTTTAGAGACGGAATCGATTCCTTCTCTGTTCCGTTTCTGACTGCAATTAGAGACGAATTTTGCAAATCAGAGACGAAAATTCCGTTTCCGATTTGCTGTTTTTTTGTAGTGGTTTTAATAAGTCGAATAGAGTAACTTGCAGATTCATTTAAGTAGACTTACCTATATGGATGTAGAAGTGTGGCTACTTCTTATGAGCCTAACCACTCTAGAGGACTTAAGAAAGATAAAATTTGCATAACGCCATAATGTGCAATCAATAGAACACTCTTACTTACATGAAATCATTATGCGCAATTTTTCTGGTTCAGTCGCAAGGGTTCTTGGTTCAAAATTCTTTACCATAGAACCTAATAAAACTTTGAAGTGTTTGCACCAAGTGAATGAGATCTCATAAAGTAAACATAAACTTAAACATAATCAAATCCCAAATTAAAATTATTTAAAAATCACAACTAAGGCTCATTCTGTCAACATGTTCTTTGAATACCTTTGGTGTAATCTTTTCTTTGAGGCATTTGTAACCATAATATATGTGCTAATATGTTTAATTGGTACTCTTTCTTTTGGACTTCTTCTTTAACTGCAAGTATGCTACTCCATACATTTTATACCCGGCTAAAACCAGTCATTTTTAGAGAAAATATAACTGCATAATTGTTATATTGAATCGTTAATGGCTTGAAAACTGAGTTAATAGTATGAAGCCCTTAAATGAAAGTTCCTTAACTATAATCCTTGATTTGTAGCTTTAAACTACAAGCTCAATTTTTATAGTAGAAGTAGTCGCAATTGTTTGCTTAACATTTTTTTTTAATAATAATGCATTCTTTTTAATTGTCGTACATGTAATAAATGTCAGCTCGTTGCAATAGAAGTTACTAAAAATTATGGTTGATCTAATGGTTTACAATATTTTAGTAATGCATAGTACAACAAGCTGACATTTATTACATGTACGAAAATTAAAAAAATGTATTATTATTATTATTATTATTATTATTACGGTTATAATCTATTGTTTATATTATATAGTTGTGGTAATCACCAAATTGGCTAAAGTGATCTAACTTAATGATTCAAACAACAAATTATATGCATTTCATATATGTTGCATTTTTTGTGATTTTATGATAACTATTAGAAATTGGTTTAGTCCAAAGATGAATCATTTTCTAATAATTTATGATTAACATGATTTAAAGTATACTAGTTCTGCTAATGATAATTAAAAATGATAAAGGATACCTAATGATACCTCATCTTCTTGATTTTTCTTATTGATTACTAAAATATCACGGTTGACCTAAAGACACACCATTTTTTTTAGTAATATATGAACTAATATATTACGAAATATATGTATATTAATAATTACTAAAATATTATGGTTGACCCAGATGTGCACCACATTTTAGTAATTTATGAAAATCTTATGACAAGTTAAAAATGGAATGGATACCCAAATGTAACATATATTTTTAATTTTTATTGAATAAAGTATATTTTGCTTTTACCCAAAAGAAAAACACAATATTACTAATCATATGAATTATTCATATAGACATATATAGACAATTTAACACTTCATCTCTATATGGCGAAAAATATTACTTTATTGATGATTTTTTGCAATAATATATTTATTGTTGCATGAAAAATCTCAGGCAGCTGATAAAAGTATATAATACTGAAGTTAAAAGACAATTAGTTTGAAAAAATAAATAAATTAAAATTATATATTTTGATATGGCTTGTGAATATTATGGAAGATATGATTAAACTAAAGTGTCCTGGTCCATTTGCTAATCTCTTTGAACGACACGATATTTGTGCACAATACACAATATCTGATATATACCTCAACAGAATGATGTAGTTGAACGACTTAACCAAACATTAATGGAAATGGTTAGGGGTATACCAAGCAATTTTATATTATGTCACTATGGATGAAAGTATTAAGGATTGCTACATATTTTTTTATAGGGTTCGTAATTAGTCAATTCCTAACTTTTTTTTTTTAGTTATGGACTATAAAGAAACCTACTTTAAGTCATCTACATGTTTTGGGTTGTCCAGTAAAGGATAATACTGATAATCTGCTAAAAAACAAAAATGAATAAAATTTAATATCCTAACCATTGTATAAAGATTATTGAACCTAGAAATGTTAGGATCATCGTAAATGGCGAAATTAGTGGGACTGACGCTTCATGTTACCTATAACTCATATGAAGTTGTTACTCCTATATGTTGTTAGTAATTCACGAGAATGAGTATTTCAAAAACCTCATATTTAAGAATTTGTTATACCTGCGGATGCGAATATCTAGTTGATCTTTCTTAAGCACAACACCAAAAACTTTATCGCCCTTATGAGCCTTAATTTTCAGCTAGCATAAGTATGATGGCTGCAAGATGCTCTATTTATAGGCTCGAGGGAGGACCATTGAACTTCCTACATTAATTTCAATTTTCATCAAATTGGTAATGGTAATGAAACTCAAAAGGCTTTAGGTTCATGTGTTATATAATTTATTCATTATTTAAATTAATAGCATTATGAGACACATTATAGTTTTACACAATGAAGATAAAGACACCCATTCTCGAAAGTTGTAAATATAGTCGTGATTACGTACATGTGAGTGTAATTTGAAATCCAAGTGTGTTGATCATGAAGCTGTATGGTCAACTATAGGGGCGGTTACTAATTTTTTTTAAAAGAGATTGTTAACTGTGGCATTCCTTTGCATCTTTTCATGAATGCAGACACCTACTATTATCCGGTGGAGAATCTTTATGGAATGTAACAATTTAGTAAACAGAGAATGAGCATTGCATACAACTATTTGAGTTTAAAGGCGTTGATTCGTTTATGGAGTATATATGGACTCTTAAAAATTTGGATCAATAAGGAGGTTCTGGAATTATAGAACCTCTCACATTTGGGTACCTCTAGTTTGCATTTCACGATGCAATATTTAGTCGAAGGTTTGCATTTGTATCACATTAGGCTCTATCATTTTAACATGATATTCACTTGATCTGCCTTAAGATTGCGCAATGCTTATCTCAAGGAAAACCTATATATATAAATCAAAACCAACTCACGTTTATCAATGTTTGATCGATTGAGAGGAGCGAAGCAGCTGAGGGTTTGATAATTGGAGTTGGGGTGATTAGGAGAGGATCTTGTGTGACTTAAAGTGATCAAGAGATCAAACCACTATTAATCCAGTGATCATCATTGTTAGGTAAGTTAAATATGGTTTTTTAAAGTTGAATTCATAAGTAGGTAATGAATTCTTTGTTAATTGTTGTTGTTGATGATTGGAAATGGGTTAAGACCTCATTAGATGCTCTCCCTGATGTTGCGGGGAGGTTATGATTGATGATATGGTGACTTGGTAATCGAACAGGGGCCGCTGCCCTATTCTTTGTCTATACATTCGATGGTGGACTGCGCTCCCTGTAGCAGGGAAACGCGCTCCTTCCATAAAGTTTGGTGAACCCGGTTGGCGGAGTGCACCCCACCAAATAAGAGAGTGAGCTCCCACCCCAAAAAATAACGATACTGCTGATATTTACATGGAAATTTCCGAGGGTTTAGGGACTGGTTTAATGGTTCTAAATATAGGGTATTAGACCTATTTTGATCTCAAATGGTTTGCGATTGTTTCTTGAACACGAGAGAAGGTCGAATGACCCAAAAAGTTGGAAAATTTGAAATGAAACCAAATCGAGGTAAGTGAGACTAGTATTCTTATCAATTATGCTTCGTAAATTAGTATATTTAGCTCATATAGCATCATGGACTGAGATTGGGGCAACATACCGCGATTTGATTGTTTTACATGTGAAAAATCCAAAAAATGGTCGATAAGGCAGATCATGACTGAGGATTGAAAAGGTTAATCGGGAAATGGATTCTGCTATTTGTCTTAATGAATGAAGAAGTTTGCCTAGAAATGGATTCCGTCCTTTTATCCTCAGTTATCCGGAGCTTTACCTTAGTCGTTATTGTCCAGTTAGATTTGATAGCTCAGTCAAGCTGGAATAAACCAGCAGAATATCTTGTCGGCTAACATGTGGATTTTGCGGTTGTATTATCGAGTGATTGGAGAGTACAACTCCGTAATTAAATTAAAATCACAAATCATGAGTACAGTTGCATGTTACCCATTGGAATTGCATTCACCACAAGAAAATTGACATTTGACCATAGGATTTCCCCTCACTAAATATTGATTTACCATTATTAAATAAATTTAGTGACGGGAAAAATCCCGTGGACACCCCTTACTAAAGCTTATGTGGGTAAAAGTATAAAATGACAGGGTTGGAGTCCCATGGTTAAAACTTATTATCCAACACATTGTTCCCATCACTAAATTGCTCTTTTAATGACTAAAAGTCCCCTCATTATTTGAATTTTTTTATCACTAGAAAGTATAATTAAATCACAAATAATTTACTATTATATTATTCTAACGTCACTAAATAGTATTTATTGTGACATTTGAACTTTCGTGGCACTTTATACCATAATAAAAAATCGTATATATATATATTTATTATGTAACGGCCCGGACCTCTTTTTGTAACGGCCCGGACCTCTGGGAAGGAAACCCCGGCACCGTCGAAGCTACCCAGGACCTCTTGGAGGAAAACCCCTGGGCATTCTCCCCTCCCACAACTCCATGAGCCTTTTTGTAACGGCCCGGACCTCTGGGAGGAAACCCCGGCACCGTCGAAGCTACCCAGGACCTCTTGGAGGAAAACCCCTGGGCATTCTCCCCTCCCACAACTCGAACCCGAGCCCCTAGAGACACAAGTACTTAGGCTCATGGAGTTGTGTACCATTGAGCCAAAGCAGCTCATATTACATATTATGACCTTCAATTATACTCATATGTGCTTCCAACTTTGATATTGAAAGACATAAATCTATAATTTTATCGAAATAAAAAATACAATGTACATATTACATAATGAATTTCAACTTGCAAAAGTAAATTGATGCTAATTAAATAAACTTATGTTTGCAACAAAAAGTCTTGATTAGCAATTTAATGCTAATGAAACATAATAAATAGACTATAGATGTTCCAAAGTCCATGTGATGGCCCCAGTCTCTACAATTGGGCCCTACCAGGCCTAAGCCTACGTTTACCCTCGAGTCGGCCCTCGCAAGGTCAACGTAGGCCTAGTCAGCCTCATTCCCATTATTATAAGTTATTTGGTGATTTAAAATTGAATCGTTGTAATTTGCAAGTTCAATATTTTAATAGTGGAAGCAAAACTTAAACAAATATAAACAATTCAAAAATATAGAGTCGGACATCCTAATGGTGTTGAACCCTATAAATACGATCTCATACATATATGGTGACAAAAAGTAAATATACATGTATTAAGTATTGCACTTTGCCCATAAACCTGTTTTACAACATAAGTATACTATAAATACACAAGAAGGACCTACGGGTAGCAAAAATAAAAGCTGACTCTGAGAGGAGTTCAGAGAAAGTCACCAAGCACCAACTCCTTAATCTTTGCTAAACGAAGGACCTGCAATTGTCATCACGCAGGAGACAATTATAACGAGTAAAGCCAGTAGAGTCTCAATAACAATTCATAAATTTAAATAAATAAGTCTAATTATCATGTGGTAATTTAAAAGATAGAAAAATAAATGAAAGTGCATGATAAATGGACTAGAAAGCAGCAACAACTAATAAAGAGTGCTTAAGAGTCAAGGAAGGCGTCTAAGTAGGTTTAAATCTATCGAGAGTAGGTGCCACTACTCGACTTCCTGGAGTTGCGATTTTTCAAGTCGACAGGCTTAGTTCGGTGTAGCATGGGGGCATCGACGGTGCCCGAATACCTCGCCCACGTCTTCTACCTACGATCCAGTACTCAGGGTGAGGTCTTTATCCATCTAACACCAAACCTAGGAGTACCTTATTGACACACTCAAGCCTTACACTCAACAACATAAAATAAAGTCCAAGTAAATGGGATAACAAGAAATAAATTTAAGAATATGATAAGAATTGGAGTTGATCCTCTAGCTGATTTAGTTACCTCAAAACAGTCAAAAATATGCCCTAGCGGCTTCTAACACGTCCTCAAAACCGACCTCAGTATCCGACTTTAGACTCTATCACATTCAATTTGGTTTGAATGTGTTAGATTGAATGTGATAGAGTCTAATTATACTTGATTTATCATTTAGTTCTCGGTTCAATCCATTCCATGGTTTTGAGCATTTTTTCATTAAGTTATTTATCCTAAAAATGACTCAAAACTCAGATAAAAATGCCAAAAAGTATTTCACAAAGATCGATACACAAACCAAAATTCTTATCAACATAATATAAGTTATAATTCCTCATAAAATCATTTGAAGTGGTTTAAATCTCTTTATTTGGAAAACAGTCTAAATATGGACTTAATGCTAAAATGTCAAGTCCTTAAATCAAAAGTGAGTCGAAAAAGTGCGTTAAAAAATTCCGAAGGACTCCAAACTCATAGGACATCTAATTATATTACTAGGATCCTTTTTGGACAATATGAGTTAGAAAGTCCTACGGAAACCCCTCGGAAAACTCCGATATCTAAACACTTGCAAAAAAGGTATCCCTATGCACAAATCATGATTTTAAGTCCATTTTTGATAAATAAAAAGTTAAATTTTTTAAAGTAATGATTCTAAGTTGTTGGTATCCCTTTTAGCTTTCCAACGATATATGGAACATAAAAAATGGAGTTAAAACGAAGGAGATACGACCATTTTATGAAAATCACTTAAAACTGTCTCGAGGCTACCTAGAACGTGGATTGTGCTCCATATTTTAGTGGAGTACGCTCTAAGGTCGTGTAGAATTGCAGAAACGTAACTCTGCACTATCAAGTCGTCAAAAATCATCCCCAAATGCTCCCATATTATACCAAAACCCTAAAACTCGATTAAACACTATAAACCATCACTTCAGGTCATCAAAACAATAACAATCATACATAAATCTCCATGATTTATACATGCATCTCATGAAAACCTCATGAACATCCAAAACAGTTTGAAAGCTTGAAATGCAACTTTAATTTAGGGTTGAAAACACTTGAATCAAATTGGAAAAATTATAACATAACCTAGTTTGTTCTTAAAAATTCGTTTTAGATTGAATGCCCCAAATCGTTGCATGCATTAGAATAAATTCGAGTCATAACTCAACAAAAGTAAAGGAACATTACCTAGACTTTGATCTTCTTAATTGACCTTCCTTTGACTAAGACTTCCTCCTTGATTGATCCCAAGTAACTTAAAATCATGGGACTTCAGCCTTAATTTTGTTTTCTAAATCTAGGGAGCTTTTCTCACGGTTGCGTATACTAGGACCAAAAGACCCACTTATATATGGATTTAACTTAAATGTAGAATCCTTGGATCAATATCTTATCACATCTATTGTTAGATCTCTAGGCACATCTAGAGTTGGGATTTATTTGCACATGCATATCATAGGATTCCATTATCCATCTATGATCTTTTCTTCGACACATCTATAGGTAGGGTTTATGGTTCTTGTTTTATTCATTTTGAAATTAGACATATTTATTTAGGCTTGCTTAAATAAATTAATTGTCTAAGTAGATTGAGTAACCTAAGTACAAATATTTTTAATATATTTGAAACATACTTAGGTACTTATCACATCATTTACTACTCGAGTCTCGCACCTATACGCATCTCGAGGTGTGACTACACTCGTGCACTTGACTATAAATTATAAAATTTGCACACGAGTATCTATATAGGTATTACACATCACCACTCACAAATAAAATATTTTCGGGCCATTACACTCCATCTTAAAGGAAGTCTTGGTTAGCACAATAATATCTACACTTGCTTCCTAATTTTGTTCTTGTTTCTCCAACAAGCACACCTTACAAGCTTTAATTCAAGCTTTAGGTGAACTTCCCCTGGCAACTGCAACAAAATAACAAGAATTTAATAGAAGGTCACCAAGTAGAATAACATATGTTATACTAAAGCTTCTCTTACTTGCTCTATGGAAGCACAAACAATTGAGTTATCACTTACCATGATGAAAAAGAAATTGTATCTCTTTGTCCCTTCCACTTTGATAAGGAACCAAATGAACCCCTCAAAACATCTTCTTAGCAAAAGCAAACACCTACATCATACACTAGTAAGAAAATCATATTAACTTTTGAAATTTTAGAGAAGAATTGAATAAAAAGTAAGGTTTTGCAAGTCTTTTGTTTGGTTTCTAACTCGAAGAACTCATTTGAAAAAGATTGGGTATAAAATGTTCGAAGATAAAATTCTTTCAATAAATTAAACAACAAATGCAACATACACCATACTTAAAAGTACTTTTCTACACCTTCCCTCGACTCAAAATGGGCTTGAAGGAGGGATCATCACAATCCTAACGACGTTAGATATATTAAATACCAACGCATATGTCAATCAAGATTTGGGAAAGTCAACTGACTTGACAAATTGATTTCCTTAGAAGAAAGAAAAAGTAATGTACTTAACATATTTATGAACTACTAGTAGTACCTGAGTAGGAACTTCTTCAATATACTTGACACTAAATAATTGTGGTACTATTTCAAGGTTCAACTCCTTGTGAACATAAAACTAACTTTTCCATTCACTAGAAAAACACTTCGATTTATCACATGTTCATTAGAAAAAGAAACAACGGAGAGCGTAATAGCTATACATCACCCTGTTGCGTATAAGGAGACATCAAACAATTTTCATCCTAAAATCCTTATGTACTATAATAATCAAGTCTAAATAAGGAAAAAAAAAGAAACAAACACAAGTAACTAACTATGCAACTTAGAATGAAGATTATGAATAGCCAACATCTTTTTACAAATTAGTGATAAAAAAATCACTATGAACTGCGAATGCCACTATGAAGATTATGTACCTTATTAGAATGTCATAGATTATATACTAAAACCACAACCTCAATAATAAAATAACTGTGAATATTTCTTTTAAGCAAAAATTGTGAATACATTTAGTTGATACATTAGTATCTCAAAAAGATATTGAGATACATTTGTATACTCTAGATAAAACTATAGCAAAAGCAATTGAATATTCATATCACACAACGAATATATTCACTACAAAAAAATATTAAACAACAACAAACTAATATAATGCTGAATTGGTACGGATCTGTTGCTAAGGGACCCTGCAACATATCAGCGACAGATAGTAGCTGTTGCTAAATTCTTTGTTGCTGATTCAACTCACTGACATATTTGGTGTTCTATTATTGTTCAGCGACAGATTTGTGACAAACATCTGTCGCTGAACAGTCACAGAAACAAGTTTGTCGCTATTTGTAGTCCAGACAGCACAGCCGTGTCTGTCGCTGATTTGTTGTTGTTCAACGACAGACCGAGTTTGTCGCTGAATTTGGAATGGTAATTTTGAAAAAAAAATAGTACACAATAAATAATAAAATAAAAACCTGCAGTAGAATTACAACAATAAATTTGTTCCTGCTGAAAATAATATGAAAATTGGGAAAATATTTGTATATTATTAAAAGTTGACAAACAATGTCTACAAAAAGATGAGATGAACATTTCATAATTAACTAGTAGTATACTATATAGTACTAGATGAACATTATTCAACAAAATACAAAATTCTACACATATTAAGATGGCTACACAAATTAATTTACACACATATATATACAATGTCAATCCCACACTCTATAACATTGTTTCACCGATACAAATAGGCACCATACAAATTCTTTAGGTAGGGAGCGTTTCCCATCCAAATCCTAAAAATTAAAAGGAATAACTTGAACAATATTTGACATGCAATCAAAATATTCCAACACAAATGAAAATAACAAGTCGCAATGCATGTATTCCAACCAAAATATTTGTAATGTCATTCTCATTGTGACCACTTTTTTGTATCATTGATCCTAAATATATAAAATTGATTCTAATTTTACTACTCTAATTATCTTTGTATGTACTAGACTTGACTACTAAGTCACAATGCATGTATTTTATTCACTCGCAAATGTATCATTGGTCCCGCTGGAGCTATTCCAACTCATGAGGTCCATACGCTGGTCCCCGAGATGAGCTTGCTTCCCCTAAAGATATACTGCGATGATATCCTTGTGACCCTAATCCGTATACACGTCCTTTGACCTCTGGCACCACCTCAAGATAAACGACATCCTCGTCAATCGATGTGTCGGGGGTCTGGGTGGACATCTCCTCCAATCTCCGAGTGAGTTCAGCCTGCATTAAATTAATAAACTAATAATTAACTCTACTGGCTTCTTTTGAATTGATGGGCTACATGTGTTGTCTTGAACTAGTTATATATATATATATATATGCAATTCTTATTACTTACATCAATCTTCATAGATCTCTGATCTATGAAAGTCTGGCCGTCATGGCCATGGGTGTGGAGGTGTCGAAACATATCCTTCCGTGTGGGACGACGTTGAAGCTTCTTCTCCTACAAGCGAGTTACAGGATTAATAGTTTTTATTTTCGTTCATCTACTTACAAAACTATTTATGAATGTATACGTACCAACATATCACCATGCTGTTTGGCGGATATACTTCCACCGCTATGCAACGAAATACCTGTGCCCGACCCTCCCACCTCGGACTTTCTATTCGTGCTCATCTGCTCGGACTTCTTCTTGAATGCTTCATTTGTTGCTCGCATTCGCTTGTAATGCTTAAACACCTCATCTGTCAAGTAAATAGGTGTTATTCTTTTCTTTGCGATGAGATATACATTGCCCGTATACCGGATGGTTGCCTTCCGACACCGCGCATCATATATCGCAAAAGGACATTTGCAAGAACCAAGTGAAGAACACCTACAACTGAATAAGTAATGGACACATCCTCATTTCTATAATCAGATACTAGTTTCAATAAATTCACTTCAATGGTTGATGTGAAGTTACTGACCTTCCACCTAAGCCAGTATATATCTCGTTGGGATTGTGGAACATATTCCATTTCCATCCTTCTTTCAAATATCAGCTCTTAAAAACTAAACTCATCTTCCCTGCCGCCACGGACGAATGGTGTAACCTACCATTTCGACATTTAAGTTAGTCTAGGAAAATAATATTTTTATAAATTAGTGCTATATATTGTGGAGAGTAACATATAAGCCATGCTCAACAAGTAGATAAATAAGATGGTTTTCACCTTTTGCAGGGGCTGTCAGAGGACTGAAAAAGTTAGGGATCTCCTCAATCTCATGTGGTATCAATGAGCGCAACATGTTACTGGATGACCTCGCGGATGAATAACGATGTGCTGCTGGGGGTCTACGAGATGTAGAAGTGTGCTCGTCGCCAACTCCAGGAGAATGAGCGGGATGAGCTGAAGGTGAGGGTGCGGCGTGATGTGACGAAGATGGCATGATACCATGGTCATGTGGGTGTTTATCTACTGGAGGTGATGGTGTGGAGTGGTGTGACGAGGAGGGAATGATACCATGCTGAGCTGGGAGTGCATGAACTGGAGGAGATGGTGTGCCATGCTGATATGGATATGGATGACCGGGAGGCGAGAGGAGGTATAATGTGATGACGAAGGTCCGGGAGCATAAGTCGGGTATGGAGGAGTCACATGTGACCATCCGTGGGTATAATGTAATGAGTACCGACCATCCGAATGGGCATGTGTAGCATGGTGCGACAAACATCCTCGTCCAGTGGTACTAGTATCCTCAGATGTCTATTGATGTCCTCCATGTCCTCATCCTCTGGATTACCACGTCCCCTACCTCTCGCCATATATAATGGTATCTATATCTATCGCATAAACAAATAATTCAATTGAGTCATACAAATAACATTTATAGACATTGGTTTCATATAACGTAAACATCATATTTTAAGCAAATTGATAGATTGCACTAAAAACTCACACCAATCACTCAAACTCATATTCGCTACCACCGTCTGATGACGATGTGAACTCATCATCTTCTTCATCATCTACATTCGTCTCAAATTCATCATTGTCAGACACAATTTCACTTGTCGGATCAACAGCTACCGACGCTAATGGATCTACATCTACTTCCACGATGTCCATATTCTCATTTTGATATGCTTGAAAAGCATTGTTCGAGATGGCCATTTCTGAACTAATGACATTGGTTTCATCAACGAACTTTGGTTAAAGCTCGCATATAGCTAACTAATCATTTCGTTCCCTTCTTCCGTGCACAGGGTAAGGAAGATAGTATACATGATATGCTTGCATTGTCAATACGAAAGGCTCGTACCTATTGAACCGACGATTTTTATGAACTTCTACCAAACCCAATTTACGAAGAAGACGTGTACCATTTTGAGTAGGATCAAACCAATCACATTTAAACAACATTGTTCGAAGCGACCCATCATGGTAATCAATTTGAATTACGTCTCAGAGCACACCCTAATAATTAGTATCGACGCATACGCCACTGTTTTGTGTTGTTTTGTTCGTACCGTGGGAAAGTGTGTCGAACTTATATCCATTAACGAGGTATGTATGATAACTCGTACATGAACGCATTGGTCCTTGAGAAATGTGTCGAATCGCATCTAGCACATCGTTTTGTTCAGCCTAAGATGTAATATTACAATATTAAAATCCTGCATGTTACGTAATGAGACGTTTTACTTCTAAACTGATTTGAATTAGGTTTATATAAACTATTACATACATATTGCAAGAACCACGCTGCAAATTGTTGCTCAAGTTTGCTCTCAATAGCTTGATCGATGATGTTTGGTTCTTGCAAACGAACAATTGACTTGAAAATGCTACGACAAAGGATATGAGATTAGACACTACATATAAATAATGTCAGAGGAAAAATCACGATGAATTGTAATACCTTATAAATGAAACTACTTACGGGCAATTTAGTAACACATATTAATGAGCTGCAACATGCTCTTCTGACGTGAGGTATCGTTTCCTCGCTTTGTCCAATGGTCGTCCCGGATGAATGAAAATCGAGAATACACCATTGTTAGCAACACTCGAGCCTACTCCACCGGCATCATTTCGTTGGATTCTTTTGTGCACAGTACTGATATGATCCTCGAAGTAGAAGGGACAAAAATAAGATGATTCCTCAACTAAGTAAGCATTACATATCGACCCTTCAACTTTCGCCTTGTTTTTAACATTGTTCTTCAAATGCTTGAGATACCTATATGATGAGAGGAAACATTGGGACGGTATGTCAGTCAAATTAGGTAGGAATAACCAATATAACCTAAGATATTAGTTATTTCATACAATAAATGTTTATTGGTTACAAAAATTACCTTTCGAATGGATACATCCACCGGAACTATACTGGTCCGGCGATATGGGCCTCGTATGCTAAATGTATGGGAAGATGCTCCATTGAGTAAAAAAAACTCGGTGGGAATATTTGCACCAACTTGCATAATATTTTGGGAATGTTAAGTGCAACAACTCGATTTGCACCATATTAAAGTTCTTAGTAGTTAAGTCTCGGAAAAATAAACTTAATTCGCTAATTGTAATCCACACCTTATCCTCTAGTAGTTCACGAAAGGCAATAAGAATCAATCTCTGCATGAACACATAACAGTCATGAATTTTCAGCCCAAACATCCTCGATTTGTTGGCGTCCACACATTGACTAATATTTGAAGCATATCCATCAGGAAAGCGTAACTGTCATACCCAATCACATAAGACTTCTTTCTTACGTTTATCGAGTGTATAAGACGCTTTGGGATATGAATTGGACGCAGGGTCATATTCGAGGAAAGGTCGGTTGCAAATATCTTTTACATCTAGTCTCGACTTGGCATTGTCCTTACCCTTCCTAAGAACACTCATAATTGTATTAAAAATGTTGTCGAAAACATTTTTTTCAATGTGCATGACATCCAAATTGTGCCTAATGAGATTCGTTTTCCAATATGGTAAGTCCCATAATATGCTTCATTTCCTCCACCCTGAATACTTGGCAATCTCTTTGTTCACATGACCGGATCCGATTCAGTTACTTTCATCAGTCCCAAAGCTTCAATTTCAGCGAGAATTTGTTCCCCCGATTTTAATCTCGGTGGTCCTTTTCAACAAGTTGTATCGCGTCGGAAGCCGTTATTATCGCTTCGTAAAGCGGAGCCACGCGGTAGGAACCGACAATGGCAATCAAACCAAGAAGTTTTTCCACCATGCTTTAATTGGAATGCATTTGTGTCATCCATACAATAAGGATAAGCTCTCTTTCCATGTGTGCTCCAGCTCGGAGTTGGAAGTTGGTCTTGGTGGAGATTTTGTAGGTAAGTACATCATGCCACAAATCTCTCAACTCTTTTATCAAAGGTTGTAGGAAGACGTCAATCTGATTTGAAAGATTAGTCGGGCCCGATATGATGACCGTTAAGAACATGAACTTCTTCTTCATGCACATTGAGGGGGGTAGGTTGTAAGGAGTGAGAATTACATGCCACGATGAGTATTGTTTTTTGGATTGGCCAAATGGTTGGAAACCATCCGTACATAAACCTAAACGAACATTACGAATTTCGGCGCTGAATTCGATTTTCACATCATTGAAATGCTTCCATGCAATAGAATCGGAACAATGTTGCATGACGATGCCATCTTAAACGTGTTCCCCATGCCAACGCATGTACCTCACAGTCGTTTCAGATGCAAATAGATGCTGCAATCGAGGTGCTAAGGGGAAGTAATACATTTTTTCCAAGCCGGCGGCACGCCACTCCATCCTTCACATCTAGTTTGTTCATACCTTGATTCACCGCAAAACTTACACATCATCAACTCTGAATCCTCGCCCAGTAAATCATGCACATGGACTTGCAACAATCAATTTGCTGGACTGGTAGCCCTATCCCTTGCATTAGTCGTTTCGTGTTGTAAAAGCTATCGACTAAACAATTGTTACTCGACAATGCATCTTTACAAAATTGTAGAATTTCATCGAACGTCTTTTCAGAAATATGATGTTCTGATTTGATTTTTAGGAGTCTCGCGACTGCGGACAATTTCGTCATGCTCTCGCACGCTTGCCATAGCGGCTGACTTGTTGCGTCTAACATATCATACAAATTCTCTATTCCAGGATTTGGACGTTGTTCCGTATGACACCAATTTAAACTCGGACCAGCTAAGTCGTGCACCATCTCATGATACGATGTACAATAATTGGCTGTACGTGTCCCTTCGTGGTCATCATTTCTCGTCGTATTGCTAGGTTCGTCGGGTACATTTCGAGGTACATATAATCTTCTTCCCAGTGTTCCGGCCAACATTGATATCCCAGAATAAAGCCCCGACGAAGAATATAAAGTTCTACGGTTTCAACATCATAGTATGAACAATTACGACACTTCGTATGGTTGCATGGACACCAAATTTTTCCCTCAGTGACAAATGTCCTACAGTGCGTCTTTGCGTATGTGATGAACTCATTCACGCCGTTTATGAACTCTCGTCGAGTAAAGCCATTTTCAATACGACTATAAATCCATTCTTGATTAGTAGACATCTCGATCCTAAGTTTTTCAGCCGATAAATGGATAAATCTTATCAACTTTTTTTTAAAAATATATAAATCCTAAAAAATAACTATATTTTTAGAAAATAATCCAAATTAATATTCATTAAATTGGATTATATATAATCTTGAAATTTCTAATATAGCTACGTACCTAGTAAGTATCAAGTAAATGACAATCACAATTAATATAAACAATATATAATTTAAAAGTTCAAAGGGAAATACGATTAAGCTTCTTCAGGTGTGCTTTTCCTACAAACATACTATGTACAAACATTATATAATTTTCTTCCTCACCATGAATTGCCCAAGTTATTTTTTCAAAATCCTCATATACTCTCGACATTTCTTATCAATTCTTACTAATGAAGTATAATAAATTAATATACTTTTCTTTATTTTACAAATAAATCTAAATATTCTTTAATTCCTAATATATATACAGTATTGAGATTTCAAATTTAAATACGTACCAACTAAATGACAATCACAATTAATAAACATTATAAGAATATATTAGTTATAACTCAATAAGATATCATTTTTCGTTGGAAATGCACTGCCAAACAATAATTTAAATAATGTACAGATTTATTCATTTACCGTATTATTATTCAATGGACATATTATATATGAACTAAATTTAATAATATTAAATGATAATTGTCATATGACAAGCTAAGTGAAAATTTAAACTACCTAAATGCAAATTCAATTTGTTCTACTTATTGATTTGTTGTTGTTTAGCGACAGATTGTTCAGTTGTTGATTTGTTGCTGTTTAGCGATAGATTGTTCAGACGTTGATTTGTTGCTGTTTAGCAACAGATGGTTGAGTTATTGATTTGTTGCTGTTGAGCAACAGATTGTTGAGTTGTTGGTTTGTTGCTGTTTAGCAGGTTGTTTGAATGCTAAGCATAACACACGTACTATTTCGTTGATATATAAAAGGCAAAACTTAGATTTCCTAATTTCAATAGTAATGAAAACAAAATTCAACCAAGACTCCAAAATAGAAGTTTAAGAAAACGCAAACCAAGACTGTTATGCCTTCGTGCTTTTCCACCGGGGAAGCTCGGCCGACGGCCATGTCAGTGTGCGAGTCGCGGAAACGTCGCAGAGGAGACCCGAAACTAAGTCAAGGAGGAGCCGGGGGTGAGCAGCAGCGGCGGAGGAGCCCGGCCCGAGCAGCGGCGAAAATGTGGGGGCAGCGACGGAATCGGACAGAACCCACGGCGGCGGAAAAGGGGAGCGATCACGACAGACGAACACCGGCGCCGGAGAAGAAGACCACGCAGCGGCAGCGACGCCGGACGATAACCTGGAGCAGGGTCAGCATGACCCGAGGTGTCGTCGGCGTGTGTTGTGGAGGAAGGATAGAGCCGGTGAGTCGCGGTCGACGTCGACGATGTCAGTGGACGACGACAGCGACGGTGGCGGCGGGGAACGTCCGAACAGCGACGGAGAAGAAAAAAATTGTTTGCACAGAGAGGGGTCAGGCGGATATGGATTTTACCCTTTTGGGTAGCGACAGATCAGCGACAGACTTTGCTCTGTCGCTGATTTGTCTCAGATCTGTCACAGCCTTCGCTATAGATCAGCGATAGACTTGTTTCTGTCGCCGATCTGTCGCAGATCTATCACAGACTTGGGGAGAAATTTATGGCGGGAGAAATTAATGACAGATTTGTGACAAAATATAATTTGTCACAAATCTGTCACTAAATTGTTGCTATTCGATCAACCGAGTCAAACAGACTATTTGATGCATAACTATTGTTGATTCGTTGTTGTTTAGCAATATATTTTGTCTGTCACAATTTTTTGATGTTATTCCTCCATATTCTTGTAGTGATTGTGAACTACAAGGATCCCAAAAATCAACACTTGCCCACTCAACCATGTAATTCTTTATAAGAATGGGTGACACATATAAACAAGGAACATGGACACTAGCAGGTTATGTAAAGGAAATATAACATATATTGTCATATATAAGATTTCAATGCTTCTTAAAAAAGTTCAGGAAATAAAATAAAAAACTAATTTCAAAAGTGTAACCGCCAAGAGTAAGTTCTTCAATTTCAAAAAGACAAAACCTCTTAATAGGCTAAATGTATTAGCTAGTTGCCAAAAAAAAGATGAGAATATACATTCTATCTGCTTGATTATTAGATCAATCATCATATTAGTAGTTTCTATACTCAAGTAAAATCACGATTAAAATAATTGTAGTCCTATGTTATAGGTGTAAGGTGAAATACTGATCGCATGAAGATCAATCAACATCAGTAGGAATCTGAATACAAAAACTTCTGTAGTATTCATGAATTTGAAAACCTAGAAAAGCAAAGTCATAACCGGCAAAATATTGGAATTATTTGCACAAGGACATCCTAATTTTAGAAGTCTTGAAAGAATTAAATGGCTACAAGTTGTGATGACCCCTTCTACTAAACAGGGCACTACCCGGCCCAATCCCGTAATCAAGCCTTAATTTCAACCACGTAGACCTAATTACGTATTAGTTGGCTTTTTGTCCCTATGTTCACAAATGTTCAAATATTTTAGATTTCAGAGTTAATTAAAATGTCATTATCATTTTCATGTTACGACCTATTATCATGTATTTTAAAGATTATGCAGAAGCTTTTATTATTCAAAATTCCTAAGTGTGGGAAACCAAGAATATAAAGCATCAAATGCATATATATGAGTCTAAAAAATGGGGAACCTATACACTCAACCTAATGTACAACCCAGAATATATAGTAATAATACAACAAAAGTAGAGTCTTACATGATGAGATAGGAGAATTGCCGAAATGCTCAGAGGAAGTCGTCGATCTTTTCCTTCCTTGGTATGCTACAGCTCGACGGACCTATACCCACCGTCACAAACTAGATGGTGAGTATAGTGATATTTAAGTAATAATTGGAGAATTCTATGCTATATTTCCAACATAAACAAATGGTATTTAGTAGCATAAATAGCAAAAGAATAGTTGAATCAAATAATGCAAGTAAATACCACAGTTAAAAATGTAGAGACTAACACAGGCTAAGTTGAGATGATCTACATTCGTTCAGCGGTGAGAACCTACCGCCAAACCTTTTCTACTACTATATGGAGCTGCGCTCAACATATCTCACACAAATAGTGAAGCTGCGCTCTACGCTTATACATCGTCAATCTCATTATTGCCGACCACCTCGAGTCCCATAACTCGTGTGCCGCGCAAGTGTAGTGGTGAGTGTCAAAACCCCGGTAGACCCATGTCCCAGTGAATTGTGCATCTCTTCTGCAATGGACACTAGATAATCCATACTTTAGTTTTCAAAGATAAATAATTCCAAATCTTTAGGATTCCAAAATAAGTTAGGCTATAAAGCCCAAAGGAAATTGAATACAAGTCCAATTAAATCCAAATAATCCCAACAGCATGCTTTTCCTTAATTCTTTACCAAAAATGACATCAAGAGTAGGAATTGGAATCAATGAAACACTTTACAAGGTATCATGTCACAACATTCATACAAGAACAACATGATGTGTGATTACCAAGTAGCAATGTCTACCAATAGACCAAGAAATCAATAAGAGAATGAAATGAAATATAAAACTCTCATAGCTTTACTTACAACTCACACGCTTGTCCTAGCAAATCCGACCTTTCGATACTCCAAAATGTGTTCCAAAACTCTCGGGGATATCCGCTTAGTCCCCTGGAGTTGTTTGAGAGGTATTAGAGTGTGTTTGGATCCATTTATAGTGTTTAGACTATTTTTGGACTTAGCTGATTTTTAGTACTGGCTGGGAAATTAGCGCGCTGATTGTGAACAGTAGCGCGCTAATTTCCATATTAGCGCACTACCTCGGATTCTAGCACGCTAACTTTTGACATTAGCGCGCTAATTCATATTAGCACACTAGATTTTCTACCTAGCGCGCTATGTGTACGCAGAACCCAGAATTCTGCACTTTGAATTTTGGGTTTTTGCTACACATAGGCTATGTTATTGTCTTAGGGACCTTCATACACATTATAAGAGGTCCCGAACACCATACCCAACACACAACTGCAACAAAAACATCAATTTGTATGAAATCACAAGTGTATGGAGTGACAAAGTTACCTAACTTGTTGTTGTTGTTCTTCCTTACTAAAGCTTCACCAATTACACACCTTCCTCCTTCTCCAAGCATTCCAGAATCTCCCTTTTTTCTCCTTCCTTTCTCTCCTACCGATTTGTGAGGAGATAAAAAACCAAAATGTTGACTATGTAGTGATATGTTTAAACTTGGGCCCTTGTTCATGATGTGCACACGTGTCTCGAGGCTTATCTCATGGACCACCTTGTCCCACTTGTCCCTCAAGTCACCATTGAGTGACTCAACATGTTGACACACCTAACCTCTAGATGGGTTATCGCATGTCTCGATGCACATCAAATGATTTTTGTTTTATTTTAACTAAATATAGACACATTTATTGTTTCTATTTAAATGTGACCACATTAGCCACTTATAGACCAACATAAATTCACATTTAACTCAAATTAATTAAACTTACCTCATATGCCACTACCTCGGTACCACGTCAACACGTAATTCGAGGTATGTCTCCGCTCGTCTCGATACCTATACACCCGTATAAAAGTGACTTAATAGTCTACATATATACAATACACTAGGCATACATCACAACAAATATAAAATATACCTCGGTCCTTACCTCGGTAAATGGACATATCACAATGTGGGTCCCACAGTATGAGTCGTTGATCATGTTTAAGGAATTAAACACGGTTAGCGATTTTGGGCCGTTGCACAAGTATAATGACTCGATTATAATAATAGTATCATCAACTTACATTGATTACGGATATCGTCCTCAAGGAAAGATGTACGAACTCAGTATCACTTAGCCAAAATTGCTCTATTGTTAAGGAAATCCTTTTTAATTGGTTTTTTAAACAAAACTAATCCAATATAACAAATCAATATAAATTACTTTTAAACTCTTATATTAATAATACCTTACTTCACGACTTCACATAGTTAATGAAATACTCTGCTTTTCAACTTTCTCATCTTTATTATATGTGTCCAATGCTTAATTAGAATAGACATATTTCCTTCAAATCCACTTCAACCCACTGTCATGACAAAAAAAGATTTTAATGTACAAATTAGAATTCCACATATCGATGTGAATAACGTAAGCTCCACATTGCTGTATGTTCTAAATCTTTAGATTAATAACCAATTAAGTTTACTATCCGTGCCACCCAAATCAATAACTGTTTCTCGATGTTACGTATTTTACGGTTGTACCATCAATATCCAGTTTAGAAGCTTCAATGATCATGATAACTTCTAAAACCTCATATCAACAAACATGTGATCAAGATGTTCATAGCATTATGCTCAGAATCAATACAAATCTTAACCATTACACTTTTCAACTTTATAATATATTCATGTTTATAGTATAACATTCATACCATATGATCCATTGATCTTTAAGATTAATGAACTACTCACATTTCATTGAAACAAACATGCACATAATGGTACTCATTGCAATTAAAATTAAACGAATAACTTCAATTAAATCAATAAAAACAATACCTGAATTACCACACGTGAGTTTTCAATGTTTTCTCTTCCACAAATCTTCTTACTACTCAAGAATAAACTAAAACTATGCTACTCTATGATAATGGTTGCTAATGGATGGTATCTTTTTTGTTTACCACATTCTAATACCTATTTATACTCTTAAGACACTTTAGAAAACAATTAGAAACCTTAATAGATAATTTCACTCGAAATAGAACTCTACCTTTTAATTTTCTTCAGTCTCGGCACTGTCGCTAATGACTCGACGATATGTGTGCAATGCCATGGTGTTGTGATAGCTTTGGCCACTTCTTGTGCTTTTTCCTCATTCAGTACACTCGGTGACCCGCATCTCCTATCCTGGTGCCATCCCTTATCACCTACGGCATCGGCACTGCGATGGCCATCCTGACTCATTTTATTCCTTGCCTCTGTCTCCCACGCCGTGCCTTCATCTCCCACGCTGTGCTTTCATCTCCCCATTACATCAACTCTCTTAGCCACTGCGTCAAACTCACTTTTGTGTAATTTAGCCTCGTTTCTTCACGAATTCCCTCATTTGTCTCCTTTATGCCTTGTATAAATACCATCAATTAGAGCTCATTTTAGGATATTTAGGCTAATTATACTACTAATGTAACCCTATATAAGTCTAAATAATCACTTATTAAATACCTCTAAATTTAAGACTTTACACGTCCCGAGTAAAAGTGTATTTTATGTAGTATTCTAACTACTCCTATCACTCTAATTCATATTCATTTTACATCGTTCATAAAGTATCTTTTAATCTAAATAAGTTCAAGTTAATAATCCACTTAATATTTTTTCTTTTGCAAAAACTTATATTTTCAAGACATGTAGCATTGACAACACATACAATTCACTTTCAAAACTCAAGAGTAGATCACAACCAAAATCATTACTACTCATAAGTTTGTTTCACCTCAACACTCAAATAGACAGTGTACAATCTCATAATTTTTCAAAAAGCTCAAAAACTCACAAATAAGTATGGATCAAACTAATTTTGGTAGACCTTAGCACTTCAAGAGTCTATAGTACTTAGTATAGTTGGAAAGAAAACTTAACTCAATTAAGCTACTAGTACTCGAGCTAAATCTTTTATTTGAAGAGTTTTATTCTAATGTTCGCCTTTATTTTCTTGGTTTTTATCTTTCTTTTCTTTTCTTCTTCTCCTTATATTTTCTAATTGCACGGTCCCTGCTCATTTTCTTTTGGATTCCGTTTTTACTGACTTTTTCCAACCATAAATTTTCTGCTCCATTTCCTATAGAACTTGTGGGACTTTTTTTTTTTTTTTTAAAAACTCTTGTTAGCACTTCTCACTTTTACTCTATCAAGCAAGTTAACTCCACTTTCTCATTAAACATGGCTATTTCTTCATCTCTTAGCACAAAGTCTTTATTTGCTTTTTATACTAAAGTAAGATTTACACTTATTATAGAATTCTTTAGAGATCTAACTTTTTCCGCAAGAAGTGTTCTAGTATTCTCCTTGCTTTTGTTTCAAGCTCATGGTTTTCCCTAACTCTAGGTTTCTAATAATGAATTGCTACATTTCATGTTTTCTTCATAAACTTAAAAATACTTTCTTGAGTTTCATATCAACAAGACAATTGTATTTTACTCATCCTCAACTAAAGGTATAAACTTTGCAAATGAATTACTTATTCATTACATATTACTATATATTACCTAATCTATACTACCTAAACACATTCAAATAGTAAGTAAATGAAATAAAAATGCACTACTATGGTTTCCTATTTAACTGCTTCAAAAATAAACTTTTAAAGATCATACATTTAGTGTTTATCCTTATTTTGTCCTTTCTTACCACTTCTTATAGTGTAGTGTTGATGCCCCCATACTTAAACAAAACCTTGTCCTCAAGGTTTAAAAATAAGGTTGAAACATGAAAACACTAAACATAAACACAATAATAACAACAATAATATCCCTATAACTCATTGATACTTTATGAATCTTCCACATATGTTTGAGACCTCTTCTGCACATTTTGCGCAAATCTTTCAAAAGTTAGAAAACTACATCATTTGGATTCTACTAACTAAGCTAAATAAATAACTAACTACAATTCAAAAACATGAAATTTAAAAACTCCTAGGCTACCTCCTACTAGCGTTTAGTTTAACGTCATTAGCCCGACGACTTTTTGCTCATTTAGTTCAAGTCTAAATTGAGATACACCAATACTTCGGATGTTTGAAATAGTTGATTGACAACTAATACTTCAGTTACTGGCTTCCATGTATCATCTTCTTTATGAGGTAACCTAGATAGATGATATGCAACCAAATCTTCACATCCCTTATCTTTAATTTCTAAGTCAAACTCTTGCAATAATAACACCCATCTAAGTAACCTTGGTTTGACATCATTCTTTGCAAACAAGTAATTGATTGTTGCATGGTCAATATGCACAATGACTTTTAATCCCCACTATGTAAGCTTTAAACTTGTCACATGCAAACACCAATGCCAAAAGCTCATTTGACCTAACATTGCTCCTATAGCATAGTCACTTGCATCACACATTATTTCAAATTTAGACTCCCAATCTAGTAGCACCATTATTGGTGTCGAAATCAAAGCTACTTTTAGGGTCTTAAATACTTGTATGCATATAGAAGTCATTTCAAATGAAACATCTTTTTCTAACAATGTAAACAATGGTTAACTGATTTTTTAAAAATCCTTAATAAAACTTTTGTAAAAACCTGCACGTCTTAAAAAGCTCCTTATATTTTTATTATTTTTTGGTATAAGAAGTTTCTCAATTGGCGTTATTTTTGTTCTATCAACCTTTAATCTATGAGCAGATATTATATGTACCAAAATAATTTCTTCTCAAACCATGAAATGACACTCAATTAAGCACCAAGTTTGTGTCTTGACATCTTTTTAGTGCCAAGGCGAAACTTTGCTGGCGTAGGTCGAAAGATGCTCAAAATATAGAAAAGTCATCCATAAATACCTCCATGATATCCTCGACCATATCTGAGAAAATAACCATCGTATATTTTTAAAATATTGCTAGTGCATTTCGTTTAAATGCAAATGTTCCATAAGGACAGGTAAATGTCATTTTCTCTTGATCTTATGGTGCTATAATAATTTGATTATATCCCGAGTACCCATCTAGGAAACAATAATATTTATATCCTAGTAATCTTTCCAACATCTGATCAATGAATGGTAAAAGGAAGTAATCCTTTCTCGTAGCCTTATTTAACTTCTGATAATCAATGCAAACTCTCCAATCAGTTACTTTCTAGTGGATAAGGTTTCCCCATTTTCAATCTGAATAATGGTCCTTCCTTTTTTTTTTTGGTACCGCATGTATTGGTCCAACCTGTGAACTGCCTAAAATAACATAAATAATTCTGGCATTCAACTATTTCAAGATCTTTTTCTTTCCACTTTTTTCGTTAATGGATTTAATCGCCTCCGAGCTTCAATTGATTATTTTTTAGTTTTTTCCCATTAAGAACTTATGCATGCAGACAATTGGACTAATTCCCTTTAAATATTTGATTGTCCATCACAATGTTGATTTATGCTCTCTCAAAACTCGAAACAATTTTTCTTCTTCCAACTCTGTTAAGGCTATTGAGATGATTACATGATGTTGAATTTTCTCCTAAATATGCATATCTCAGATTATCTAGTAAAGGCTTTAATTCCATTGTTAGTTTAGTAACTGCATTTTCCACTTCCGTTTCTAATTTCTCAAAACCCTTATGAAACTTTGAGGGTCCTATTGGTGATGGAGAATTTACTGTCTCCTGATGTTCACCCTTAACTGTAGAACTTGTGGTTATGCGTTGGACTAGACATTGCTCCAGCGGGTCATCTGACGTATACTCATTGACTATCTCAGAAACACAGTCAGAAACTACATATCTAACTTTAGTACTTTTACGGTGCTCTCCCTAACTTGAAAATTTTAGTGCCTTATAGATATTGAATAGGAATTCCTCATCATTTACTCGTAACCTTAATTTTCCCTCTTGAACATCAATCAATGCTCGTGCTGTTGCTAGGAAAAGTCTCCATAAAATTAATGGCACCTCTGAGTCTTTTTTAATATCCATTACTTAAAGTCAATAGAGAAAATGAATTTATCCACTTTTAACAACACATCTTCAATTGCTCCTTTTAGATAGGTCACTGATCGATTTGCTAATTGCAACGTCATATTGGTCAACTTTACTTCTCCCATACCTAATTTCTTGAATACCGATAAGGGCATAAATCACAAAAGACCTTATCAAATAAGTGTACTTCTATAGTGCATGGAATCGAAAAACTTCCTGGGTCCTTCAACTTTGGTGGTAAATTCTTTTGTAAAATAACACTGTATTCTTTTGTTAAATTTACTGTTTCATAATCTTCTAATCGCACTTTTCTTGCCATTATATCTTTCAGAAACTTCGTATAATGTAGCATCTATTCCAATGCATGTGTGAATAGGATGTTTATGTGTAACTTCTTAAACATCTCTACAAACTTCTTGAATTTTTCTTGATCTTTCTGTTTCTTGAATCACTAAGGATATGGTAGAGGCGGATTTATTAGTGGTGGATTGTTAGGAAATGTAACTCTTCTTGATACTACATTTTTTCTCCATATCTCCCCTTACTTTCCTCGAGTCGATTATGGTTGTTCTGCTGGTGCAACTTCTGTTTGGGTACTTATGCCACTCTCCAAGTGTTCTGCATCCTTTTAGTGTTACTCATCAATTTATTTCCTTATGTAATTTGTTGTATCTTTTGGTTGAACTAGATCATTAATTGTTCTTCCACTTTTTAATTAGACTGCATTTATATTCTCTATAAGATTAATGCCTCTTTTACTCGAAAACTGTTCACCCTTCCTTGAATTCAAAGCAATGGCTAACCGACCAATCTGTTTCTCCATGTTCTTGATGGATTATAATCTCGCATCTTCTGATCTCTTCATAGTTTGTTTCATACTATATATCTCTTTATGCTTTTCATGGCATTCCTTATTGCTCCTATCCATGGCATGTAAGAGTTTCTCAATTGACTTCAATGAAGACATCTCTTCACTTTGCTCTACTTTCCTTTATTGGACTTGTTGATCAAAAAGCCTGGAAGTAACTTTAGTGCTTTATCAGGATTCCCATGAGAAGTTGGGCTTGTTTTTATTGTTGTATCCTTAATAAAACTTTAAGGAGTCATTCCTCTTAGCCTGAAGTTGTTTTCAGAGCTTTGATTTTTCATGAAGTTGATGTCTTTATACTCCATTCCTTGTTGCATACCCATTTGATTAACCACCATAGCTTGGTGATTAACGGGTTGTTGTATCGCCTGTATTCGTGGACTTTATTGTCCTATTTGAAGCTTTAGTATTTGATTGCCAGGTTGGATAGTTGTGCTATGATCATAGCTTGTGAATCAATCTTGTATATATCTGCTAGTTTCCTCACTGTGGAATGATTACCAATTGTGGAGTTCTGAGAAATAAGATTTAAGAGATCCAATGCTCCATCTTCATCTTTGGTTAGTAGAGAACTGCATGTTGTGGCATTTACTAGTGTTCTTGTGCTGTGATCATCCCATAGTAAAAAATTTAGAGTTGTGCCCATTTCACGTATTCATATCGTAAACATCTCCTCAGTATCTCCTTGAATCTTTCTCAAACCTCTTCAAGAGACTCGACATCTTCCTATTTGAATTGATTGATTTTCGGTTTCCTTTCATTGACCTTCACTAGGGAAAAAACTTGTCTACAAATTTTTCATTGATTTCCACCCACAAGTTCATACTCCATGTGCTTAGTCCTTGAAACCAGGATTTGACTTTTCCACATAATGAGAATGGAAAAAGTCTCATCTCGACCACTTCCTTTGTAACTCTGGTAATGTGCATGATGTCGCACTTCTCCAAAAAATTCTCTACATATGCAAATGGATCTTCATTTGCTAGCCATTTGAACAAGCTATTTTGCACCATGTTGATTAGAAATGGACTTAGTTGAAACTCGGTGGTGTTGGCTGGAAACCTCATTACTCTGTTGAAAGTCTCTTAAACTTCTGGCTTGAGGTAGTTATGAAGGCATCTCTGCCCTTGCACTCTATCATGCACTACCCGTCAGTCCCCTCGTCATTAAGACGACTGACCGGCCTAGATTACCTTAATCCCCTGATAATCTAGTTAGCCTAATTCATTCTTTTAACTTGACCTCAAAATAATTTTCATTCTGATCCTTAATAATGCTCCAAAACTAATTTTATATCCTCAATGAAACTTAATTCATGATTTGTTCAATCGGAGCAAAATAAGAAATAAAACCCGTATTTGATAAAATTCTGGTGGCATCTCCACTAAAAGTGGTCTGTCAAAAAACTCACCTAATAGACAACAAAATTGGGGAGAAGCCTAAAAGGACTCACAACTCCCCGCAGTTCACAATATGTATCGAATTCAAATTTATAAACTAACTCGAAATCTTCGATAACTTAATTACAACTTTACGGTCCAAAATAGACCAAAATTGAAATATAAACTTTCTCAATTTATTTTAAACTAACTTAGGAGACTCTTAATCTTTCAACGAAATCTCACACCCTACACTTACCCTAAAAACCCCAAACGATATATATAAACAATTTAAAATAAGAATTTAATTTATATTCTGAAAATAATCACCACAATCTTCGAGTTTTGTCCATTCGTCCCTTATCTTCATATATAATCTGACACCATAAAAAGTAACTTGAAGATGTTAGGCAAGTAAATTCTTACATTGATTTATACTCCTGCAATTGTTAGTCCGATACATGGAGATATGCGATTGCATTTCTAAATAAACAATAATATTTATGCGTCAACATGACATGCAATCTACTATGTTGTTGTCTCCTAACTATAATCAGACATTGACTTTCAAAAATAGTACAAAGACAATATTAAGAGAACATGAAATGCAGAGATAATTTATTGACATTACTCTGCTAGTCTTAGTAGACGGTATAGAGGCTGGACTGAAACCTAGTTTCAATCAAACCATACTCCAAAACAAGCTTATCCCCCTAACACACTCTATGAATGCATTACCAAGATTGATAAAATGTAATGCAGACTATGATACAATTACATGTATAAAGATAGTTTTCATAAATAGTAGAGATCATTGTATGGTTTACTTACAACCAACCAACTATAAACTTAATTGTTGAGGTTCCCGGAGTGTCGAATCACCTTAAAAATAGTTCCAGTAGCTTCCCTGCATACCCAACTATATTATAGATCAAGCTTCAAGTGAAACCAAATCACTAAATCTAATGAAGATTATGGCCAAAATACGTTTGGGAAAGGGCTGCCAAAAATCTTAATTTATATAACTGTTTCAACGGGCTTTCAACTAGCCAACCTGGGGTAACTCTTTAACCTTTAAAACCTTAATATTATTCATGATGATCAAGAAAGAACTCGTAGTACTCATGTCATATTTTCCATAGACTCTAAGAACACTCAAATCGGATCACCAACGGAAAAGTTATGAATTTTCCAACATGGTCTATCAACTAGGCAAACTTTATTTATTTTGAACTAAAAAACTTCTCCAATCAATATTCTCGCAATTAAATCCTCAAAACTCGACAACGAATACCGTGAAACCACTCGATACCAATATTAAAATATTTCCACAGCCTTGGAGTGAAATTGGGTCAAAACCAATAATCGATTCATCCATAAATATAATGTAAATAAATACCAACTATAAAACATCTCGAAAATAATTATCAGCTGAATCACATTAGTTCAATTCATCAAAACCTTAACCCACGCCAGTGGGATTCATTTCAAATTGGCACAAATCAATCCAGTAAATCAATTCACAACAATCCCTACCAATATTTGTCAAATCGCAAGCCAAATACCTTATTTCCACCGAGGAAACTTAGCTCGAACTGACCGTCTCGTGATGCTCTACAGTTTTGTGGAAAGAAACTGGGCAAAATCGGACGTCGAGAGATCGTGGAGCGTAAACCCAAGTTAAGAGGGTTTAGAGAATGAACAACAACAGTTCGTTCTATTGAAAAAAAGAAATGTAACAATTCATTTCATTTTTTCTCTTTTTACACAAACATATATATATATATATAAACCCTCAGCGGCTTAATTTCTTTTTATTTATTAATTTTTGAAATCCTTATTTTGAGGTGCTTTAACTTTCGACGCTCGTTTTCAATCCGATTTTTCACCAAATTGAGCCAAACTCTCAACAAAACACTCCATCTTAAAAAAAAGGTCTATAACACTATTTTGGTCACACGAAATCTCAAAAAACTTAACTTTGTCCACGACATACTGACCCTTTATGGATCAAATCTCTTGCCATACTAAGCCAAACTAACACCACTTTAGACTCAATCTTAACCTTTACCATTACCCACTATTACGTAACTTGAAGCAAAGTCTTGTACCAACTCATTTCTCTTTTTACATTGTCATTGATCCAAATTGCACGTAAACCGAGGCTAAATCTTCACGTGGGGGTTAACACTTGATTAATTAGTTTTCGAACAATTAATAACTTATTTTTACTCATGCCCTAAAGACACACACTTGCAACCACGAGTATAAAAACTGAAGATACACCTCAATACAACTCGACTTCGCGACAAAATACCATATCACACAATAAGCATTCATCATACAAAAATAAAATATATCTTATGATCTCTGACCCATTATGCGTGGGTCCCACCTCGAATACTTAAATCCCAAATTTTTTCAAAAAAAACTTAATTAGCTACCTTATCAAGTTTATAAAACTCTCGAATGTCACACTACCAGATCACCTTCGGGTTGGTTATTCCCTCATATCCGTTGTTAGTTTCATGCATGATCCTCAGCAATATTGATTTCTTTCTTTTTCTTTCCTTTGTTGGTTCTGTCATTCTTAGGGTTGTAAGGCACTAGGTCCTTATCTCATTTGCTACGCATGCACTAATTATTCCTGAAAAAAAAAACACAAAAGATCAAGTGCAAATGTCAAACTTGAAACTTCAACTTTGTATTTTTTTTTCTTTTTTTATAAACTTGAAAGTAAATTACGTAAACTAAGACTTAGCAACATTTCAAACTAACTAAGAATAAGTGGCTACCTATCTCCAGCAACACCGGCAAAAACTTGATCGTGGCCTCAAGTATACCAGCTCGATTATAGCACTGGTGTGACCAACTTACGTTGATTGCGGATATCTTCCTCAAGGAAAGGTGTAAGTACTCAGTATCACCTAGCCAAAATTACTCTGTTGCTAAGGAAATCTTTTTTAATTGTTTTTTAAAACTAAACTAATCTAATCTAACAAATCAATATAAATTACTTTTAAACTCTTATATTAAGAATATCTTAGTTCACAACTTCAACTAGGTAATGAAATACTATGCTTTTCAACTCACTTTCTCATATTTATTATGTATGTGCAATGCCTAATTAGAATAGACAAATTTTCTTCAAATCCAATTAAAACCCATTGTTGTAACGGAAAAGACTCTAATGTGCAAACTAGAACTCCACCTATCAGTGTGAATAACGTAAGCTCCAAATTTTTTAAGTTCCAAATCTTTAGATTTATAACCAATTAAGTTTACTATTTGTGCTTCCTTAATCAATAACTATCTCTCGATGTTATATATTTTACGATTATTTCGTCCATATCCAGCTTAAGCTTCAATGGTCATGATAACTTCTAAAACTTCATATCAACAAACACTTAATCAAGATATTCGTAGCATTATGCTTGAAATATATACAAATTCTAACCATTGCACTTTTCAAATTTATAATTTATTCATGTTTATAGCATATCATTCATACCATAGGATCCATTGATCCCTAGGATTAATGAACTACTCATACTTCATTGAAACAAACATGCACATAATGATATTCATTACAATCAAAGATTAAACTAATAACTTCAATTAAATTAATAAAAAAATTCCTGATTCACCACACTTGAGCCATTAATTTCTCCTCTTCCACAAATCTTCTTAATACTCAAGAATAAAGTAAAACTATGCTAATCTATGATCTTAAGACACTTTAGAAAACAACATGAATCCTTAATAGACAATTTCACTCGAAATAGAACTCTAACTTTCTATTTCCTTCAGTCTTGGCGCTATCACTTATGACCCGACGTTATGTATGATTTCACGGCACCGTGACAGTTTCGGCCAGTTTGTGTGCTTTTTCTCATTCACTTGGTGCCTTGCATATCCTGTCCCGGCACTGTCCCTTGTCACCCACGGCGCCGCCATTGCACCGGCCATCCCGACTCTTTTTATTCCTTGCCTTGGTCTCCCACATTGTGCCTTCATCTCCTACGTTGTGCTTTAATCTCCCCACAATGCCAACTCTCTTAGTAATTGCTTCAATTTCACTTTTGTGTAATTTAGCCTTATTTCTTCATGAATTCCCTCGTTTGTCTCTTTTATGCCTTGTATACTTGAAAATATAAAAATACCATCAATTAGAGCTCATTTCGGGATATTTAAGCTAATTATACTACTAGACTAACCCTGTATGTAAGTCTAAATAATAAATTATCAATTTTCAAATACAATAATGAAATAATCATGTTGCATCTGATAGCCATTACGACCACAAGCTTAAGGCAGCAAAATATTCCACCTAAAATAATTGTACAACTTAGCAAAATTTTAAAAAGAGTGAAAGTAATACACTTTCAACATGAAAAGTAAATAATAAAGTTTCATGCACCAATCAACTAGTTCTCCATATCAACTAGTAGTCTAACAAGAAAAACTAAGATACACAAATAGACTAGTCGTAGAAGACACATCTAGTTAGAGACGAAACAAGGTTCAATCGAGACCCATCAATCGTTGCAACTTCATGAGGATTTTGTGATCAAATAAAACTAAAAAGTAGAAATGGTGATGCACATTACATTATGGGAAATTAAGACAACATCATGATAAAAATTTAAAACTCACATTAGATCTTAATATCTCATGTGTCGGATACAGTAAGAATATTTTTAACCTTTAATACAACTATCAACTAGTGCTCCATATAAATTGAGATTTGGTTCTATTTCAACATGAAACATATGACGGAGTACCTGCAACCCAACCACTAAAGATCCATCTTATAAAAGTAAATCCTTTCCAATGTAATACGAGTAAAATAACAATGTTGGTCATTATCACCATCTTGATTTTCATTTTGTAACGACATTACCATAAACTCTACATATTTTAAAAAGAACAATACAATAGCAAATAAAAACAAGACTAGTCATTTTAGAAAATAATAACTTTTGTAGGCACAAAAAAGTCTAATTGATCTAAAGATGATAAAGTCACACAATTTTGTAAAAGTTTCATCAAAAGATTAAAAGCTTCATAAAAACGTACCTATTCAAATATGTTAATTAAAGAAAGATTTCAAAATATTTTGTTTATCAAAATGAGAACTCTTTCATTCATTTCTTGCTCAATTTTGTCCATAAATATAATATATATATATATATATATATATATATATATATATATATATATATCTGTGTGTGTATTTAGATAGATTTTTAATATAAAAATCAAATAAATATAATTATTTGATACCTAGAAATAGAAGCAAGAAGAATCACTAACCCTAACCACAATGTTAAGTATCATCCTACAATAAACAAGTACAAAAAAATCAGTTTCAATTCATTAAATGCAAATAAAATAATTAATTGCAAACATATAGTACATGTCTAGGCTTTTCATTGGAAATTGAAGGAGCGGATGATGATGGTTGTACACATTCCTTTTCAAGTTTATCTAATCTTTCTAAAACAGTTTCAAGTGTTTTGTGAAGTTTATTATTGGACTCATCTTTCTTAACAAGTCTAGCTTCATGCTCTTTGATTTTTGAAGAGCAAGATTCCTCAAGATGCTTTCTCTTGATTCCACCTCCGCACCCAAACACATAGCTATGTCGTTATGGTCCAAAACACATCTCAACGAGCTCGGGTTTTGTAAGATTTCATTCATATTGCACAGTCTTAGCAATTTCTTCCTACCAACCAAGAAAATCTTCATACAACTTTAAAATTAAATACATAACCAAAAAAGAAATAAAAAAACATTACTTGCATATTTCTTTTGTGCTTTTAGGTCAACCAACTTTCCCCCTTTTTGTCATGTGTAAAAGAACATGTCGTCCAAAGTTGGTGGGTTACCATCTTTACCTCCCCATAAGAGTAACTTGGGTTCTAAAAATTCTAGCATAATGACTATATATAACGTATTAAGATTACTAAATAATCTTTTAATATCTTATTTGTCTATGAGGCTGACTTCTAATTTTATTAGCTATAGACCTGTTGATTGAATTTCGATCACTAGCTTCCCGTTTAAAAAAATCCACATTATCATCAAAACATACATTAATATTGATAAAAAACTAATTTCAGACAACAATACCTTAAATTGCACAGATAAAAATTTATTTTTTACATGCCATTCCCAATTGCTAGGATGAATCTTTTCAGGAACATTTCTTAAAACATCCTCTTTACCGTTACACATCTTGACATAATGAACATTCAAACCTTACCGCCAATACGTCCATAAAGAACTCATGTGCTCCGAGGTGTCCTCTTTGTACGTCTCTAACTCAGGATGGAAGAAACATTCCTAAATAATTTGAACTTAGTAAATTAGTATTATTTATATAATTTAAGAAAAAGTGTCAATAATAAAAGATACAATCATTTACTTTAACCACATACCACATGTGGTTTTTTTCAATTTGATTAATGTCGTTCCATGTTTGCACTTGGACTGGCACATATTGGGATCACACACAATTTCTCCCAAGGGCCTTGAACAATATGTATGGTAGGGTCCCGACCCACGATTGTTTTTAAATTCAATTGGATATTTTTCTCAACTTTTAAGTCTGACAATTGCTTTGTTCTGATTTCTCCTTCGCACTTTTCTTAGTTTAGAACCTACAATTTTAAAAAACTACTAAATAGTATGAGAAGAACTAGCACTTGAATGAAGTAGAATTTTATTAGCATCCACTTAAGTTCAACACATTTGCCGAAAATGACATACACATGTACACCAATTTGACCGTCTGTAGTTATATGTGTATATTTTTCCACAAGGTAATGATCAATATCTTCTTCTGATAGTTGAAACTCCTAAAAAAATTCAATGTTAAAAATAAATAAATAAATGAACGTACTTCTAAATATTTTACATAGAAAAATAATTAAGTTGACTTAGGATTCTCCTTTTGTTAAAGAATTGGTTGATTTTTTGTTACCTTTTGATCAGTTTTTGGTTCAATAATAGGTTCCGAGTAATGTTCATTGTCAAATTCTTTTGAAATTAGTATAACAATTGAACAATGCTAATCATCTCGCCCCTTCAATGACATCACCTTTCACAACTACCATCCTTTTATCTTTCAAAATGCTTTTAATCTTCACATTTATCACTTTTGGTATGACTGGAGTATGAAAACCTTTAGATAAAATAATTAAATGTGTAAGAAAAATATATATAAGCAACCATTAAGTTCAAATAAACAAACTATAATAATGTTTACCATGATTTAAGTTGTCTAGAGGCATCTTAAATGATAAAGGTTGAGAAGTGTCATCTTTATTAAGGTAAATGTGAATTTATTCAATCGTCTTGTGTTCCTCCATCATAAACAAAACATCGCGAACACCCTTTAATAGCTTACCGTCTCCGTTAGTGAGTTTGAATCCAACCGAGTATATATCAATAAATCTCTCGTATATCGCAAGTAAATCCATTAAATAAATTTCTTTACAAAAATATTTGAGTCAGGCTATACGAACCCCAGTGTTTACTTAGTGCACCCCAATTTGGATTTTGATTTATAAGGGCACCTTAATTTTTGATGTGAAAGCCCTTAAATACCCTCCATCCCTTTCCAACATATTCCAACGCACCCCACAAGCAAAACCAAAGAAATCCACATTTCTTGACACCCTAATATCTAAATCCATCCGAAACGTCATTCTCAAAGTTGGCATCGTTAACACTATCATCTTTTGATTCGATTTTGGTATTTTGGTCGCATATTGGGCTGATCGGAACTATCCGAAGAACTGAGTAGCAAGGATTGACTATTATGGTGTGTTTCCCTTTACATTTCATGAAATTGATGTTTATATAGTGGTGGTGTTGTTGTATCTCACTTATATTGCATTCTCATAGCACTTTCCATCGATTTCTTGGTTAGATTTTGTGTTCGTCAATGGTCGGTGGTTCAGGGCCAAGGGTACACTTTGTTATTATATCACTAGGTACTAAATTAGAAAGCTGAATTTGTATACATATTGTTCAGCATAAGGGTATGAGTTTGTAGTCTTTCATTCATTTAGTAGCCCCCGAGTTTAAGTGATAGGTTCAGTTAAAGCATACCGAACCATTTGTTTGGATTCTTAAACTTATAGTTTGGTTTCAGGTAACTGATTATATGATAACATACTCGGTTAGTAAACATTAGCATGTATTCATAAAAGTTGGTATTTGAGTCTCGAAGTGATTGGGCATGTGTAAATGACTTAGTTCGGTAACATGGAACCGAGTACAAGACCATAAACCAGTCATCATAGTACCGAGGGCAAGTGATTCACCTCATTATTGTGGTGCCGTACATATATATTAAAACATAATTTTAATCTCTTTTTATTTAGTTTCCATATATTTGATGATGAGATTTCTCGTGTTAAATCTTTCAATGAGGTATGGATTGGAATAAGACTACTTTTACATGGGAGCAGGCAGGTGCCAGTGAGAGTAGATGAGCAAAATGGGTGCTTCTGGTTAGGGTGGTGATAGGACTGCCCAAACAACATCTCATAGGAAGAGGAAAGCAATGGAGTAGCATGTTGTCAAGTGTGCTCGTAATGTGAGGGCAAAAGAAATCGAGGAGGATAATTCACGTGTAGGTGAGGCCCCAAAATAAGAACTTACGTTGGCTTGTATAGAAAATAGAGAGTCTAATTTGGAATGAATAAAGTCTAGTGGAGAGGAAGACCAGGATGTTGATGGAGTTTAGAGTGAGTCTAGCAGTCATGTCAGTGGGGGTGAGACCAGTAAAGAAGATGAAGGTGAGGGAAATGATGATGAAGATGGTGAGGAGAATGGTGATGATGATAGCGATGAGCGTGTTGGCGATGATACCAATGAGGATTGCGATGATGTTGGCAAGTCTGATGGTGAGGGTGATGGTCAGTCTGATGGTGAGGGTGATCGTAACGGTGCTAGTAAGAAAGGTGATAAAACCAATCGTGGCAAGAAAGTCATTGGCAACATAGTCACTCCCAAGATCGACAATGCCATCAGCGTGAGAGGCAATACAATTGGTGGCAAGAAAGTTAGCGCAAAAAAATCAGCGGAAAGACAATTAATAATAATAAGGATTTTGCTAAAAAGGTTTATGGGTAGAAGAAGGTTTCACCGCCTAAAGAAGGCATGTCAATTTCTTTCCCAAGTAGGCCATCCGATCGATCCCTGTTACTAAACATCAAGGACCATGAGGTTGCAGCGAGTTGGTGGAATGAGGTAAAACTTTATTTCCAATTTGGTATGTATTTCAGTAGTTATCGAGTTGTATTACTAATGCATTTACTTAATGATCTTTCAGCATCGACCATTGTTGAAGTGCATAAAACACGGTGCTTAACTAGCGGATTGGGATTTGTAGAGTTGCCACACTGACACTACTACCTTACAAAAGATCATTCAAAAGTTTGAGTTAAATGCACTCACAGACTATTCCTACCCCAATGACCACAAGATCTTGGTATTGACTTTTGTCGAGAGGTGGAATCCTGAGACCAACATATTTCACCTTCCTTTTGGTAAAATGTCGATTACTTTTTAGGATGTTAGCATGCTCTTGAAGATTCCAGTGACTGAAAAAGTTGTCGCAGTGGAGGATGGCCTTGATTGCAAGGAATGCCTCAAATTGCTCACTAGTTTGCTAGGAGTGTCCGAGGCTAATGCTGAGGATGAGCTTGATAAGTCAATAACTTTCACTTTTAGAAAATGTTGGTTGTGCAGGCAATGGTGTCTAAAGAAGACAGGCAAAATAGATTACCCGAAAGTAGTACTTACTTTACATGTTGTCGTGCATACTATTTGCCTACAAGACTAGATCAAAGGCCCCCATTGCACTTCTAAAATTCCTAGAGAATTCTGGTGATGTTAGGTCGTATGCATGGGGTGCAGCTGCTCTTGCCTACTTATATCGTCAACTCTGTGCGGTATCACGGGTTGAAGTCTCTCAGACTACCGACTTCTTGACATTGCTTGAGGTAAAATGATTTGAGACTTATTTTTTGACTATTAGTCCAATCCACTATTCTTAACTAATCTAATATTGTTCACCATAATGTAGGGGTGAATCCACGATCATTTCAATCTGGGATTTGAGTGGTCGAGTGCAAAGTACACGGATACTCTCCCTCGTATTTATTGGTGGCTCTTTAAACCACACCAGGGCTTAGGTGATGATTATAATCATACTATTCACATAAGTTTGGATGCCTTACGGCTAAACGAAGTTCAACTTATATTTTAAACTTCTTATGTTATGTTGGTATTATGAACAAATCTTAATATGATATACTTAGTGCCTACTTGGAATAGTTGACTTATGACCCCTACTCTGAGTAAGGTCTAATGGCATTCCTATCTTCGCGTTCTATACTGGTTGCATTAGGTACATGGATGTGATCGAGCCTTATCACCCAGAAAGTTTCCTACAAAAATTTGGCCATGTGCAAGGGATTCCGGACCCTCCTTACAAGCCGGTTCGAGCTAATCAAGGAGTTTCTGCCCTCAAGTATATTGTCGAGTACAACTTTCAACCCGAGATGTGGGAGAGGTTGCCATAATAATGTTCTTGCACCCGAAATTCAAGGAGAGAAGGTTGTGTTAGAGTAGGATTTCAAAGCGGGATATCTTGATTGGTTTATTGAACAATCACATATTAATGTTGAGAACCCTATATACTGCAGTGATAGCTTCATTGGTGATTTCGTGGTCGATACAAATATGGTGGAAGTAAAAGCTATATACTGCTTAGAACATTTTGTTACTACATTCAAATATATGGTGTACTAATTCTTTTGTTCAAATGCTTTATTTTTTGCAAGAAGTCAAATTAACACTAGATACCGTGTCGGCCTTATTTCACTTGCCTGAAAAAGAGCTTAACGTTGAGTCTACGAAGTTAATGGCAAACAATGTTGTGAAGTACTTATCTGGGAAAGGTCCGGTCACTACTGCCACTATAACTACAACCCTACATCATCGGGGACAAGAACAATTAGATCATCCTAACATGAAAACATAGGAACAATTAGAACATTTCAACACAATAATACCAGTGATGCTTGGGGTACAAAATATAATTAGCGTGGCAAGAAATGAACAAGTGACTGTGTTCATTATTGCAAACTTTGTTGAATAATGGCAATTTAATACCCTTTGATGATGTGTTGTATGGCTTGGTATTTGATATTGTGTTGTATGGTTTGGTATTTGATACTTTATTATTGTATGGAATGGTATTTAATTCTGTGTTGTTAGGCATAAATGGTTATTTGATATTGTATTGATTTGTGGCTTGTTGTTAGTTTGATTCTAGATTAGTTTTTTGCTTTTGCATGTGTGCTCTGTAGACTCGGTGTTGTCTTACCGAATGTGAAGTGTCCAGCTCTGTACCCATACACCAAGTTAAGGTGTCAGTGCTTGGTCTCATACGAACGAATGAAGGGTGCACCCAAATGAAACTCTTAGTGCACCTCAAAATGCTATATTGAACAACCAATTCGATGCCTAGTAACCGAATGAAATTGTAAACATTCGGTCATCGAACTCTGAAGCTAAGAAGTTCACTTTTTAATATTTGCTTCGATATTATAATAACGAGTGTAACATTTGGGCCTCGACATTTAATTACTGAATTGGAGGTGCACCCCACGAAATCTATAAATGCACTTTTACCTAAAATATGGATTCGGTTAGTTCTGCCCAAACAAGAAGTGCAGCCCGACATATTTATAAGTGCACTCTCAAGTAATTTTTTCAACTACATAGTTTGGCCCTGAGGTACCGCGTTTGATTCCATTCAGTCAGCCCTGAGGCACCAAGTATGAATGGTGTTGTTTGTCTTTGTGGTACCGAACGTGCATTACAACAGTTTACAATATCAAAATGTAGACAACTTATTCAAATATAAAAAAACGTACATGAAATGAACATTAATAGAAAGTAAACATGGGAACGAGGTTCATATAACATGGTAATGACCATCTACAACACATACATTGCTCAAGTTTTCATTCAAAAAGCCAAAAACATGAAGCCTGAGCACATAACATTGTTCAAGTAAGCCTATGTAATCCAAACGACATTCACAAACAAAAAACTTCAAAATATCTTCTATAACTACCATCTGCTAAAAAAGGTCAATAAGTCCTATAATTCATCCAAGTCAACTACCGACAGTGTCCCTAATTGATTTCCATCCTTCGTTGATGGGGTTTCTAATGTGATGAAGCCTTCTCCCCACTAACGTGAACCTTACATATGTGTCTAATAATGCAAATACTAGAGGTAATGAGCAACCCAGTTTCAACCTTACCTGTTAAATAATGAGCATACATAGCAAAAATATAATTAAAAGTTAATATAACAAGGAAAATAGCAACAAAAAATGGAATGACTAAATGACATAGACAATTTACCCCAATGAAGTGAATAGCATCCGCAATGGAGACTCCAACTATTACACGAGTGCTAAATTCTGGAGATGGCTTGTTTCTGAGTGGAGGGAATGTCAAACACAACGTATTGGATATGAGAACAACCATCACATATAATGAGGTGGATATAATGAGTCCCATATCAGGAAGCAACATCCAATTTTTCACTAATGCCTCATTCCTATCACATTGGATCGCGACAAATAACTTGGAAAAGCTTTTTCTCATAAATATTGACCCTACAAATCTCGTTTCGTCGTCAACTCCTCTACCATTCGTTCTCTTACACTTATCCTCTTGTCTTTGTCAAGCAAACCTAAATGATTTTCCACTACTTGAAACCCGTAGTGACCGTCTCCATCAACATTAAATATACCATCAACATGGGCTCCCATATCACTGGATAATGAGATGATGGTCTAGAAAAAGAGGCAAACGTGCCCTTAATAAAGCCAAGTGTCCTATGAACTTTTACTGGACGACCCCTACCGATGGACAGATCTCAACTGATGGACGGATATGAAATGATGAACGGATCTTAACTGATTAAACCTCAAATGATTGAAACTCGGATGATGTTATCTCAACTAATGGATGAATCTCAATGAATGGAACCTCAAATGATGCTATCTCAACCGATGTTGTTTCACTGATGCTGCAAACGAAGACCTCAAAGGTTTGAATAACTTCTTCTTAGCAGAAGTAGACTCATCCTCTATGAATATATACTCAAATCCAGAGGATTCTTTATTTGTGGAAGTATCATCATCAATTGCGGTCTCCTTTAGCTCCTTTGCTTTCTTTCCTTTTCCTTTTGGGCTTCCTTTTTTCCCTTTTCCTTTTGCAACATGTTGCCTCCCCTTGTCTTAGCTTTGTCTTGAGGAACGATGACGGGTGTATATGAGGGAACAATGATCTCCATAAGTTGTTGGATGATCCTAATGCGTGCATCACTAATAAGGCTCAACTTCTGCAAATACATTTTGACATCCTCAAACATAATCGGTAAGCCAACCAATAAATGAACTCCAATCTCGTGCGCACAAGAAAGCCTGTGCATCCTGCATAAGTGATAATCACACGTATTCTCATCAATTCCTACCCTCTCTACCTTTGGGAACTCCTTTTTAATTAACTGTAAGGCCTTCGCGATACAAATCCTCTTAAAAGTTGGCATATAGGATCGGTGAAATCATGTTGAACAACATTCAAGCTCCATTGAAATAATGCCTTAATGGCCTTGAGTTGGTTACCAAGCATGCCATGAATGATTTTCCATAAAGTTTCAAAATTAGCCGCTAAGTTCTCCAGATGACATTTAAGGGCGAAGTGTGCAGATTCAACCCTTTGGGTAGTTGCAATACCGAGGTGCTTAACTTCATCCATCCATCAGAGACAAAACATTCCTCGTAAGGGCACGCCCATGTGTCATTCAAGTAAGCAAGCAAACCACGCTTACTACCATACTCTTTTCGAATTTCCTGCAGTGCAAATTTAAATTGCCCCTCGAATTTGGCGTATATCAATGAGTTCAATCTCTTAAAGAAAATACTGAAATCCTCATCCCTTGCCCGCATCTTTTTGGTTTCGGTCAAAATATTTTTGTTGATGTGTCAAATATACAGAAGATGTCTAACATCCAGAAAGACTTGTTTGAGTGCACTGATTAGCCCCAACTACCTATGAGTAACTATGACACTTGGTGCTTTCCACCCATCTAACAATCGATTGACAATCTGCAATGCCCAACTTTAGCTCTCATTGCTCTCATTTGATAAGAATCCAAATCCAACTGAGAATGTAATACTCATGGACGTACAACAATTTCCAAAATAGGCATTCGGTACCTATTCATCTTGTAAGTACAATCCATCAAAAGAAATTCGAGAAACATCGCAACAACATAATGGATTCTGAATCAGCCGGAACAAGCCACTAACCACATTTTCTGTGTCTTTTCTATGCCAAGATATATACTCGCGTGTGTCTTAATTAAGTGCTCCAGCTGCTGCATTTGTGATCTACCCGTCAACTCCGATCGCCGTTGTTTTTGCCTCTCATTATAGATTGTGCAAATGGTTGAAAAATCTAGTTTGTCTCTTTCCTTTAAAGTAGTTAGAATCTCACGGGGCTTCACGTTACCCTTAGTCATCTATTGCAACACCACTTTCTCATCTGGATACAATCTACCTACATATAAGTGGCCTTCCAAGTAGATGCCAATGTCATGGTTGTGTTGGCTACACACATGATTCACATTGATGGCAAAAGGACAATTACATTTCTTTGTCCCAGTCTTTTATCTTGAATTGTCTTCTTCTTCCAACCCTATTTTGGCAAGGAGTTTTGACTTTGGTTTTTTTTTCTTTGCATCTCTCTCCACTTATTGAGCTCTCGCTCTTCCTAGTTTCTGGGCAACCCCTATATATTCCACACCTCTCACAACCTAAAGAAACATGTCAGGGCCTATCTCTGTAATGACTCGTGTTCTTAATCTAGTGATTAGCACTAATTCAAATGCTAATTAACCCGAGTTAGACTTGTGGTTAAGCCCGACTTGTCAATATTAGCGTGCGCATGAGTTTGTGTTATTTCATGTTTGTTTGGTGTGCCAAAACAAATAAAAACCAAAGTTATATTAAAAGAAGATCTCAAACACTTGGATAAGCCTCGAGATACGTGTGTGATAATGAGTGTCAATCCAACATGATGTCACTTTAAGTGACTTAAACACATGATTTATCTCGGGATATGAGTAAGGAGATCTAGATGATGATTATGATGATTAAATGATCTAGGTAAGGATGAGGTGGATTACATGGGAAGTAGGAGGTGACACTATCTTAAAGTGGATTATGTGGAAGTTTAAACACCATAAGATCAGCCTCAAGATTACGTGGTGCATATCTCGAGGAAGATCAAGACTTAAAAGGCAAGGAAATCAAGTTTTCTTGTCTCATCTCATCACCAACGAAAGAAGAGTGCATGAGGGAATGAAGAAGAAAATAGGAGGGCTTGGATGGTGAAGAATCACCATTAAAGAGAGCATTTCAGCTCATCTTACCACCTAGACTTCTTGGTAAGAATCTATTCTCTTTCGCTCCATTTCCTCTCATTCAAATGAAAGGTTTAGATAGGGTTTTTAGTTGGGAACCCTAGAGCTGAATTTAGGATGTGTTTAGGTGTTGTTCTTGGGTTCACTAGAACCTATTTGAACATAAAAGACTAGGTCTTTATGTTGTCCTAAAAACTGTAACACTTTTATGTGTGACCAAAAGTGAAGGAAAATGATGGATTGGGACAAATACAACACTAGCTAATCATTATGGGGTGCTATTAGGCTCATTTGAGCTCATTCATAACGATGAAATCAAATGTTAATTAAGTCCATCACTGTTGTACAATATTTAAGCATAGTCAAGTCATGTTTTGGTTTGTTAATGAGATGAGTTTAGATGTAAATATTATGATTTGATGATGCAAAATATTAATGGATGTTACGGGTTGATGAAAGACCTCTTTTTGAAGCATTCTGGACAGTATGGTGGTGTTGGGAAGTATTTAGAGGGGTGCAAGGACTGCAGTCCTTAAACAACATTCATGTGCTGCAATACAAACCTCAAATAGATAAATAAAAAATTGCGCTCTACCAGTTGGGATCCTTGGACTTGGCTGAGAGTCTAAGGGATATTTCGGGGTTCTTAAACATCTTTAAATGGTCTAGTAATTAATACCAATTGGTTGGTTTTAGGTGCTTAATCCGAGGGAGACAAATCGAGACGTTTGAAACTTAGACAAAGTCAAAAAACTAGGAAGTTCGACCGAGGTAAGTGAGAATTCACTTAGTTTATCTTTTATGCCATGTTTATAGTTATATTTAGTTTCATATAGCTCATGGACTAGGTTTAGGGGCTTTGTACTGGAATCTATGTTTTACAAACATATAAAGTGAATTTGCAAGATAGGTCTATGACGAAGCTCTCGCAAAAAGTTCGGTTGGGATCCAGTGTAAACCCACCTTTGCAAGGGTTCACAGAATAATTGAGATATCACTAGGGATGTTGGAGAGCTAACTTAAGCTCAAATACATTATCGGAACCATACAACGACCACTGTGTGAGTCGGATTTTGGTATTCTTGTGTAAGTTAGTCTCTAGTCCTTGTTTATTAACTTCTTTTTAAATGATTGCCAGTACATTAGCTAATTTTACCCCGTTTATATGCATCTCACACTATCTATTGTTTATTTACTTTCGTTATTACCATTTGTAGCTATTTTTGTTCATTTAGTTATTGCAAATGAAGTAATAGTGGATAATGGATGGTCTAACTGGAATTCCATTTACTGAGCTTGTTGAATGCTCACTCCCCTTTTCAACAATCTCGGTTGTCTTGACTAGCACTCAAGACAAGGGAAAGGGCAAAGCTTAAGGGCATAGCTATCTTTTCTTTGTATGTGGTGAGATTCTAATTGTTTATATACTATTTGAGGTTTTGATATAGTACTATAATTATTATCGGATGGGACCGTGTATCTCTTTTGTTTTATCTTATTTTAGAAAACTTTGATGTTTAAATCTTCCGCTGCTGTTTACTTCAATTTACATCGATTTTCTCGAGATATACGAGTTGTGTGTTTATTAAGTACTGAAGGTTAGGATTTTGACATAGGTTTAGTATGACTGATTTACTGGGGCTTAATTCGTGTTTAAGGCCAAATGATTCCTTAATCAGGACAAGGGTCGTTACAATCTCACTAAGTCCTGACTTAGCCTAATTACTCTAATTAGACACCCAAACCATACGATCATCTTTTAACTTCAAAATACTTTTCAATTCAATCCTTAATAATGCTCCAAATCATAATTTAGATCTTTAACTAACCTTGATTCTTAATTTATCTTATTAGAGCAAATTAAGAATTCATATCCATATTTTATAAAAATCTCAACAACACCTCCCCTAAAAGTGATTTGCTTGAAAAATCACTTAATAAACAGCAGAATGGGAAGATGCCTAGAATGACTCACAACTTCCTATAGTTCACAATATATATCAAACTAAATTTTCTAAACTATCTTAAGAGTATCACGATACATTAATTACAGCTTTACAATTCTAAATAAACCAAAACTAAATCATAAACATCTTAACTTACTTCAAACTAATTTAGGAAACTCTCATAAGCTAGTCAAAAATATTTCACGACCTCCACTCACCCCAAAGCCCAAAACAATATATATAATACGATTACAACAAGATGATTAAACTTTAAAACTTAAAACATTCACCGAAGATCTTCGAGTTTTTCTCGTTCTGTCTGGTCTTCAAGGAGAACCTGAGATAATAAAAAAACAACTCAAAGATGTTAGGTAAGTAAACTCCTACGCTGCACTCTACTCATGCAAATGATAGTTCGAATACATTGAGACATGTAATTGCATTTCCAAATAATAACAAATTTATATAACAACGTGGAACCATCATTTCATGTTCTAAGCTCATAATAAGCGGGCCCACTTACGATGAACCTAGAATAGTCCTCTAAGTTCAATGCATGCTACCCCAGAGTCGACATTACCCGCTTTAGATGCCTGCAATACGTCTAGTCTAGAGTGGAGCACCTCACACTCTTACGATCGAAGCACAGGTAACTCTATTTGGATGTCATGTATGCATGACCAAGAATGATGTGAAATGCAATGTATACTAAAAACAAATGCAGGTACAAAGATAAATTTCATAAATAGTAAAGACCACTGCAAGGTTTACTTACAGTCCAACCAACTTGAAATTGATAACGAAGCTTCACTCGTGGTTCCCCGATTTTCACGCACTTCTGTAAGTCCTATTAAACCATAAAATTTACATTTTAAAGTTAGAACTCTATCTTAATACTTTAAATTCCATTTTCAATTAGTAATAGAATTAAAAGTTAAAACCCATTTTCAACACACAACGGAGTTCAAACTCCCACAAACTTCGGCAACTCCTTTTAAAACTCTTTTCCATATTGTTGAACTTTCATGAGGTCAAAACCATTTATTGGAGTCTAAATATGAACCTAACCACTCATTTCACTTGAAAAAAAACTTACACTTGCCTATGAGATTCAAATATCATTATTTTGATAAGTCCTTTGGCGCATCTTACTCGAAACTACATCGCAAACTAGTACTATCTCACGTATTTACTTCACATTAGGTTTTGTCTACTTCAAAGCTCAATTAGTAACCTTCAATGAGTCCACATTTGGACCTTTCATGCCTTTTTAATGTTTATGAACATCTAAATAGGTCTTACACCATTTATTGAATTCTAAATAGGATCTTTACCACCTATTTAACTTCATAAAATAACCCATATCCGAATCAACAAAATAACAACCACCACAATAACAACAGCCTAGCTTTATCACAATCAACATACCTACAACAACTCAAACTCTTGCCAAACAAAATCACAACTTGACAACACACACATAACAATAATTGATGTCCTCCATCATCGTTATCTACCTTCCCCATCAAAACCATTCTCAATAAAATCCAAATTACTAAATTTTTTTCCTGATTAATTACAAATTTCCTTCCCCGAGTGCTATGGAGTAGAGTCTCGGCCAAGCCTTACACTCATAACTCATCCCAGGGATTGGCCTGGGACAGTGCCCAGGCCTTCCCTGGGTTTGGCAGGGTCGTGCCTTACCCTACAGGGCAGACCCTGCCCTTGTAGGCACGGCTTGGGAGCCCCGAACCCCAACGAGAGCAGTCCCAACAATAATCATGAACCTCCAACTGAAAGAAATAACAACACCACAACCCATCCATTGTTCTCGACTTCCGAAAATGACAACAATATCATCATCACCATCCTTCTTCAATCCCCCATAACCGAGACTAAACAACAACAAATCAAATCAACCAACCAATTTGAACTTGAACTCACCTTAATCAAAGAATTGCTTTCCTCTGCTCAATCACGCCATAACCACCGTGTTCACCATGTTCACAGTGAGGGAGGAGGGTGAGCTTGAGGAAGAGAGTCACGAACAGAGCAGATGTTGAGAGTGGAGAGAGATTGATGGCCGAGAGAGAGACAACAAAAGGGTGAGAGTACCCCCTTGATCTTCAACAACAACGAACCTCAACAACACCAACGACCCACTGTTTCCCCTTCACTGGCCGAGAAAAAGAGAGGGAGATGAGAGACTGTCGAGAGAGAGAGAAGAGACAAGACAGTGAGAGCGACGAGAGTGGAAGGTCGAGAGAGATGGAGAGCTCGAGGGACACAGGATTTTACGGAGAGAGCAACTCTTTCAAGCCAAGTAATGGCTTCCTCCCTCGTTCGAAATAGCCCTTTCGAAGAGGCCGACTGTCCAGCTGAATAATCGGCATTTACCTACCGACTTAACCATCAAGTTCGATTACCTAACTCCGAGACTGAAGCTGTTCGAATCATAATTAAAAAATGTCTGGTTCGGTTGTCAGGTATCGAGCATAAACTATACTGCTCGGTTGGTAAGATCCAAACCTTATAAATAATATTCGGTAACATTCATCCGAACGAGATTTTTCCAAAATTAGAACAACAACTAATATATTTTAGTGAGACATGAAGGTGCATAATTTTGCTCGGTACCAGTTACACGAACAAGGTTCCAACTTCGGCCTTGTACCGTGGAACCATGTCAAAAACCAAAAAGATGGTTCTACGCCGAAAAAAAGTAAAGTAAAAGTTAACATTACCTCTCTTGGCGATATATCATCTTCCATACTATGTTCCTCGACTATTTCAACAAATAAACAGACTTCAAATCACGATGTTGCAAAAACCCTAGAAAATGAAATAAAAACAAACATCGCAAACCAGAAAAAGATATCCAGTGATTCTAACCCAATACACGTGAATAAGTTGACATTTACAACACTTGATTCCGTCTTCTACTCCAAAAAATAGACGTGCTCCTGGAGTTGAACGACGAAGAAGACGGTAGTGATTGTGGTGGGGTGCAATCAATCGCGAGAGGGTTGGGGACAAACAGGGAAATCGGGTACTTATTGGGGTATATAGGTTAAAAAAAGGGTGCTGGGTGCACTATGTAAACACTGAGGTGCGTATAGCCAGACTCAAAATCTTTCTCAAGATACTCAATATCATTAAAGTGGAAAACCAGATTGTGAGTCGTAAAGGTACCTTAAAATAAGAATTCCTTATCATACTAATTTATTAAAAATTGACAAGCATAGTAGATATAGAATTATATAAAAAAAAAATAAAGCAAAGTAATTGCAGTTATAATACCACACAAAGTCTCTATAGAATGAGATGATTTCATCAGTGTACTCCCATATGCTTTTAATGCATGGGAGAAATTAATCTTCTAACCTTACTTGGCATGTTTTTTTCTTCTTTTGCCATGTTTAGATGCATTATTATATATTGCGAATGAATTTGTTTAAGAATAAAACATCGTGTTAGAATTACAATTAATAATCACTTTATTGTTTCTTCAAAGAAAAAATAATTCCATTGCAATGAAACAACATAAAGCACATAAGAGTACAAAACAAAAAATCAAAAACACTTACAATATTCAAAGAAAATAATAAATTTTATCAAACAGATTACCATTTCCTTTTCCTTTTTGCAACCGATGCTTTAATTATCAATGGATCTGAATCAGTCCTAATACTTTCATGTAGTTCATCAACATTCATGGAAGTATAATTGTTACCCTCAAAACTAAATGACTCATGATGTTGGTATGCCTCAGTCCCAAATTAACTAGGGTCGGCTACATGAATCAAACTTTTCCATTGTGCTTGATTAAGTGCAATTGATGGTGAGCTTTGCAAGCCATTCAAATCCCTCCTAATTAATACATCCCATGTTAACTTTGGCCTGCCCTACCTCGTCGAATTTCTACAGTTTCTATTGAGTATGTCATACTATTCATGAGGTTGTGTCTTTACAACAACATTCCAACCTTTATTTATGTTATCAATGAAAAAAAAATACTTGTAATGTTTGATTTTCCAAGATAAATGGTTCATTAGTTTTCGAAACACATTATGGATTGATACATATAAACCCAAATGGATATATAGTTGATCCCTTCACTTTATCATGGACATCAAACCATTTACATCAAAATAGCATCACTCATCTCCTATCAAGACATTGCACACTCCACAATTTTGTGTTATTCTCCTTTGATCACAATCTTCTATCCGAAATTGATATCTATTTACCATATAGCCATTATAACAAGTAACATATTTGGTAGGACCAAGAGACAATGAATATATAGAGTCTATGTTTGTTCCTTCATCGTGCATGTGATGGCCTCAAATTCCGAGGCAAACCATGCACCGCTACGTCGTCGGACACATCACCAAGCCATGCTACGTCACGTGCACACCTATCTATGACGGCCCACGAACTATCCGTCTTGTAATCTGACTTAGTAAATTTTGTTGTTTTAAAAGATTAATATTCCATCGAAATATTCTAAGTTAAAAAGTTTACGATTTAATTTGTTTATTTTAGTTCTTTTAAGGTTATTTTTAATAGCGGAAGTCTTAATAACATGCATATAATTAATGTAAACAAGTTATGCATTAATTAACAACCTATGGGGTGGAAACCCAACAAAAGGATACCATGTATATCAGTTAAGGCGACAAAATGCGTAATAGGTGTCAATATACACGTATCAGGTGAAAAAGTCTCCCAAAATGATCCCAAAAAGTATATATGTGTAAATACAAACACCTACGAGCAAGCTAGTGGAGGCGCTCCAAATCAGAGGTAGTCGCCAATCACCGTCTTCCCCCGGCTCGTCGTAGGATCTGCAACTTGCCACCAACAAACAATGACAAGTTCCAGTAAGTAAATCCCAGAGAAATTCAGTTAGTATTCACAAGAAATCCAAGAAAACGGCTACAATTCATGCATGTAAAGTAAATGAACAAGAATATAGAGCATGAATATAAATCGTGAGATAATAAAAAATATGAAACGCGAGTGTGGTATATATTTGTCGAGCCCTGAGACGTAAATACTAAACCGAGAAGGCCCTAGAAGAGAGGAAATCCACACCCCCTCTTCACTGTCAAAATGAGGAACTCTGTTGGTCGGAAGGTATACTTCTGCCCAACGCCCCATAGGAGAGGAAATCTATGACAGAAGTGAGCCTCACGTCAACTCGCTCTCGAGATCATTGACTCGCTGAGAGATATCTCACGCGTAGTCTAAGGTATGACCAACACGGTAGCAACAATCGAATCATCATCAACGAGAGAGCCGGAAAGGGGTCTACTTAAATCGTACGCAGACACACGCGAGAATAGAGTAAACATGCGAGCTGAACTGACGAAGAGTAATGTGAAATAAATAATTTACAAGGAAAATAAGTAAATTTTAAACTGACTTTCTCGTGGGTTTACTTACCTCAAACAATCACAAATATCTCTCCAAAATATTCCACTCACGCCTCGAGATACGCGTCTGATACCCGACTATAGTCTTCTAAGTCCCTGGTATCCAATTATATCATTTTTGTTATTTTAAAGTTACATTAAGTTAATTTATAATGTGTGACCAAAAATTTGAGATTTTATTTCAAAAAGTTTAATTTCGGCACACTTTTCGAGTTATACCGAAGTGTCGTGCCCCAAAAAGTCCTCAAAAATTACTTTTTATATTTTTCCTATTTTATTATATTTTTTCTTGATTTTTTTGGATTTTTTCATAATTTTCTAGCTATTTTATTCCTATTTTCTACTATTTATTTGATTTAAAAATGTATTTTATTTTATGTTTTTAAAATTTTTAATTATTTAAAATTAATTTGGGGTGGGTTGGGCCCGAACCGAGCCCGATTCGGCCCAATCAGGGCCACCGGGATGGGCCAGCTTTGCTCGGCCCACATGGGCCTTGGGCAAGCTAGGCCCACGGCCAGCCTCTTCTTCTCTAGAATCGTCTCTGCATCTTTTTTTTTTATGCAGAAAAACAACAATCTCAACAACAACAACACCACCAACAACTTATCAACAACAACAACACCATTAAACTCTAATTTCTCCACAAAAGTTAATAAAATTGACACACTCACCTCGATTCGGAGATCTTCGCGAGCGTCACCGAGTGGGGAGAGCACCACTAGAGATGTGCAACCGAGTTGAAAGAGTGATGGAGAGCTTGGTGGTGAGAAGTTGGAAGTAGGGGAGAAAAACGAATATGAGAGGGGGAGGAAGAAGCTTGGGTAGAAGGAGAGTGAGTAAGGAGAGAAATTTTTTATTTTTTATTTTTTTTGTTTGATTTTGGAGAGGAGAGAGAAAAGTAAGGGAATGGGTTGAGGTATGGTGATTGGATAGGTGATGTGATGGGATGTGTGATATGACAATTAAATCCCAGACTATCCCATACACCCGCGTTACTCGCACACCGTGACGTCGTACACTCTCGTCACTACACGCGTACAACTCGACCAAGTGTAATTCTCAATTAGTGCGGTGCGGACTATTAAATAATAGTAAAATAAATAAATACTCGCCACACAAAAATAACGAATCTCACCTCGTTAGGCGTGCCCTAGACTTTTCCGCAACGTCCACATGGGTATGAGCTTAGGATCTTAATCTGTAATTTGTCAGTTAATCATGAATAATTAAAGCGGGCCGTTACAGTGCATGGGAAGTTCTGCAATCTAAAAAACATATATTGCTTTAATAATATATATTTGAAAAAATAATTTTATCGCACATATAAAAAGAATTTACACTCAATTTAGCTTTAAACCACGCACATAAAGATTGGTTGCACTCATTGTTTGCATTATGTAACATATTATTGTCATGAGTTTAAAAGTAATCTCTGCATTTCAATTTTGCGATAAGTAATACATGTATTTAAGTTAGATGTATATTTTGTATAATGATAAACACCAAATTAAATTTTAAAAATAATCGCTTACTCAAAAAGAGGCTACACTTCATCACAATTTCTTAAAACATAGCTATGAGCTTGTTCCCACTCCTTACTAGAAAGATTTCGAGACATGCCCAATCCAAATGTTCGTTCATTTTGTGAGAACACAAAAATCTCTCCATTAAGTGGATGTAGATTATTTTCATAGTTTCTTTCCAATTAGCTAAATTTTGTCTCGATTCCGTTCAAATACCTTGAGCAAAGAGTCATGCACTCATTTGTAATGTAGCCTTCTGCACTTGAACCTTCTAGATGAGCCATATTTCAAACAAGTTCTTTTAATTCATATAATGAAAGCTCAATAGGATACATCCATCAAAATTGGACATGAGCACCAATCTTAGCCTCATTAGCTAAATGAACAGGCAAGTACATCATTACATCAAAAAATGATGGAGGAAATATATGCTCCAACTTACACAATACTATAAGAAATTGAGCTTCAATTTTATCCAACTCCTTAACTCTTAATATTTTAGCACCTGCACTTGAACCTTCACAAATATTTTTTGGAAGAAGACCACGAATTGTAAGAGGAAGTAAGTGTTGTAATAAAATATGGCAATCATGGTTCTTTAAATTAGAAAGTTTATGTTCTTTCATATTGACACATTGAAAAACATTTAATGAATACCTATCGGGAACTTTAAGTTGCCTTAAGAATAAAAAAAGATTAAAAAAAGCAACTAAAGATTAAAACAAAGTTGATTCGTACAATAAGTTACATAAATAATCTTATCAACTTATTCTCTCTATTTCGTAAAAAGATTAAAAAAAAAAGTAACTAAAGATTAAAAAAAAACTCATCTAAGCATTGTACTAAAAAAAAACCCTATCAAAGCTCCCAATGCTCAACAACAAAACAACAAATCCAGTCGATTTAAATGAAATCTAATATCCAAGAGCCACCAAACCTCAGAATCAATGCAACAATTGTTTCAAATCTAATCAAATAAGCCACTCACTCTTAATTCTTCTTTCTCAAATAAACCCTATCTTTCTTTGCAAGTTTCTAAAAAGAAACCACCCAACTAAAGATTAAAAAAAACCCATCCAAGCATTATATCAAAAAACCTTATAAAAAATCCTAATGCTTAACAACAAAACAATAAAATTGAGTCGATCTAAATTAAATCTAATATCCAAGAGCCACCAAACCTCCGAATCGATGCAACCATTGTTCCAAATCTAATCAAATAAGTCACTCTCAAAGAATTTTTTCTCAAACAAACCTTACCTTTCCTTGCAAGCTTCTAAAAAAAACCACCCAGCTAAAGACTAAAAGAAACTCATCTAAGCATTATACTAAAAAAACCCTATCAAAGCTCCCAATGCTTAAGAATAAAACAATAAAATTGAGTCGATGCAAATGAAATCTAATATCCAAAAGCCACCATACCTCCGAATCAATGCAACAATTGTTCCAAATCTAATCAAATAAATCATTACTCTCAAAGTCTTCTTTCTCAAACAAATCTCGCATTTCCTTGCAAGCTTCTACAAAGAAAAACTAGGGGAGATGTTCAACAAAAGAGAAAAACTCACCTAGGTCAAACACCAGAAATGTCTGCTTTTATGAAAATCCACGCAGAACAACCCGCAAACCCTATTAGCATTCCCCTGTTCGTGGCTCTTATGTTTTTCATTCTCCATTTCTTACTTTCTTAACGTACTCTTCACTTGTGCTTTTTTTACTGATAAAATAGCAAATAAGAATTAAAACAAATAAAAAATTAATAAGTAAATGGAATGGGCATAATCTCTTAGTGTTAAGGATTTTTTAGGTGGGTCACAACCTTTTGGGAATTTACATAAATACCCATGAAATGCAATTCCCCTTACTAATTAGCAAAGTTTTAACCACAAGAAACAATTCCCCTCCCTAAACTATATTTTAAAAACCATGGGATTTTTGAACCGTCACTATTAATTAGTGGTTAAAAACATGTTTTTTTGTAATGATTCAACTATTTATTGTTTATATCGATTTCATTGCCTGAATAGATATGTTTTGGATTCATATTTCTATTCATTAATTTATAGATATTAGTTGATAATTGATGTATTTATGAGCATCATATACTGAGCAAGTTGGAGCGCTCACTCCCCTTAACATTTCAAGTTCACACGCAAGCGCTTCAGCTAAAGGCAAAGAGAAGATTTAAGAGTTCTGTTTTTTCTACAATGTAGTGATCCTTCCTGTATATATATATATATATATATATATATATATATATATTTGAATTACATAATTGTAATATAACAGGGTTGGGATGTTTCTAGACATGTTTTGGTCTTGATAAACTCCGGATTTATATATATTGTCATTATTATCAAAAAAATATTAAATTTTTCAATGCGTATAATTTGATATTTATTTTGATGTTGATATACATGTTGAGTTTATCAGGTACGTAAGGAGTGGTTGCTGGCTCTAGTTAAGTCTGGCTAGTGTATCGAGGCTTAACTAGGGTTTTTGGCGGGGTATCGCCTTAATCAGGATATGGGATGCTACAGTTAGATTTACATTAGAATCTAAATGATTGCGCAATTTAATAAAACTATCTAGAAAAGAAACATTATGGATTTGAAAAATCTTGGATGATATTTCATATTGTATGCATTTGTCTCTGTAATGCATATGTTGTAAACCAGCTAATAATCGCAAGTGATAGAGAACAAAATGATGCATATAAAATGGTAAATCTGGACTTATATATTAAAAATCACTATTAGATAATTACTTGATTTTGAATAATTCTCATAAAAAAAAGAAATAAAAAGACAAACTTGTGGCCACCAATTGAAAGTTTGTTAATATCAAGTAAACTGATATCGAGGGGAATTAGTTTAAAAGCCTAAAAAATAAGTTAAGTTTGACAGAAACTTAACCTAGCTGATTAAAGATCCCATGTAGTAAGTTCGATAGGTAATTCCTCTCGAACAATTTCTCTCACTCCTAAGATAAGAAATGTGTTAAGAAGAAGAAAATGTGATGCATATAGCGTTTGAAGTGATGCACATCTCGAGGCAATTAATGGGTTGGAGCAATTATGAGGGTCATCAGTTTGCAAGTCCAGCATGGACTATATATTTTGTTTGTTTTGGCGGTTAATATTAATTGAGAAAAAAATAGAAAGTTTGTTATGTGTCATGAGTTAAGGGTCTAGAATTAGAGTTTTTAGTATTTTAATACTTTTTCATCATTAAGTCACGTTTTAGAAGTTTGTGTTTTAATTAGAAATTTACAATAATTAGTAAGCTAAATATTAAGAAATTTTAGATGTTTATGATAATAGGAGATTTTAGAAGTTTATCATAAACAAAAAGTTTGTAACTTGGGAGTTATTTATTTACATTAAGCCTACATATATAAAGGCTTTAGGTATTATGTGGTTGATCGATTATGTTTAATATAAAATTGAGTTTTGTTTTTAGAATTTAGTTGTTAATTCTCTGGCCTTAGATTGATTTGTTAGTGAATTTTGAACATTTGATTTGAAAGATCCTCGCTGCATTAATTGGTATCAGAGCCTTCGTCACACGTGATTTGGAGATAATCATGGTGGTGCTAAAGAAGAACCAATAATGGGTTGAAGATATCTATTAAGAAAACAACTATGCTCGAAATGAGCAGTGCTTTGCCTAGCTATTTGATTCGCAGGAACACATGCAAATGAAGCTGAATGAATTGGTTGCTTTTATGGGAGTGTTGTTAAGGGTTCGGGTTGAAAACAACTCTACCCAAAACTGTCGAAGAGAAATTACTGTTTGTGAAGAAACAAAAAGAGATTTCCCTTCTGACAGGGAAAATGTGTGTAATGAAAGAGATTTTTTATCAGAAAATGCATTGATCAAATCAAATGCAATGACAGTCATATTTTCAACATCAACAAGCTACCAATTTTTAGTGATTATTGAAGAAAAAATGGTTTTTGGAAGTGACGGTCGTGGTGGTGTCGTGTGATAAAGTGCCAATGAAGATACATGGTTGTAGGGATAAAGTTGAAGGAATTATTCTTTGCATATATGTTCCACTTAGGGATGCAAACAAGGCGAGGAATCCTCGTAGGGAACGAGGAATCCGTTGCTGCATACCTGTGCAGCTACGGATATGGAGATGAGTAAAAAATATATCAGCGAAGATCCCTATGGAGAATCCCATTCGTAATCCCCATGAGGATCCTCAAGGGTATTCCTACTGAGGATCTTCGCAGGTATTCCCATTATAGAAGATCCACGACAATCCCCATATATTAATTTTATATATGTATACATGCATACCATATGATATATTATATATAGGTATATATGTATTAATATTCCATTGTTTCTACCTCAAAACATTAGTGATACACGTAACTAACAAACTCAGATTAAAGAGATTTATAATTTTAACATATTTAGTTAAATAAATAAAATATTCTTATTACCAAACTACATTAATTATGTATTTTGTTTTGAATTGTTTGCAACTATATTTACATTTTAAAAACTTAGAATCAAATAAAAAAATTGCAAAACCTTATTGTACAAATTACCAAATGGGTGCCCCTCCATTTACTGAATGCATACTAATTTTATGGTATTTTTTCTCTGAATTAGACCTTAATGAAAATGACACAATTGCTCCTTCATATAAATAATCTACACTACCAAAATACATATTTGAAACGATTTTTTGGGCACCCCACCGTCCTCTTTTATCTACAACTGAAACCCGCGTGATCCGTCGCGCGAACGTGTATTGATTCTTTTGCTTTCACATCAGGCGGTGGCGTGATAACAATTTATTCCAAACATATTAAGGTTCGAAAAAATGTTTTGGTGTGGCAAATAATGACTTTGATGTTTTTGTTTTTCATTGTAGGGCTTGAAAGATCTGGCAATTTCGAAGTTGTTTTCAGCGTGAAATGGATGAAGATAACACAATGATGTAGGAAGAGCTACAAGAAGAGGCATTTGTTTATTTTTTGTGAATATTCTCAATTTTTATCGTGGTGAGCATGGACACTAATGCAATTGTCTCGGTCATATCCGAGACTCTTCAAGTAATGTCGGTTATGGTGTACCAAAACTGCTTTGTAAGTCTTAGACCTGTGCTATCGAGATAGTGTGTATTTTCTTATTTTGGTGAAGGTGCAGTGTCTTGGTAATAAGCCTTTACGGTTCAATGTTTTTCTTACAGGTAATGCTGTTGTCTACGTCTTTTCTGGACTACAAGAAGGCTTTCACTCCTTGTAGGCCATTCCAATCTAGAGAGGCTTCTATTTCATGGCTTCAAATGATCGATCGTGAAAAGAAGTTTGTGTTACTTACGAAGCACTCTAATTTCGGAGGGGTTAAGCACAGTGGAAGGGTCAAACTTGCATGTGAAAGGTCTAATACATTTAGGGGAATGTCACAAAGACTAGAAAAAGCCAAAGCTGCAAAACTTGCTTTGAAACCAAGAACCGAAGAGGAGGAGGCAAACACAAGGAGTCAAACTAATACCAAAAAATAAGGGTGCCCTTTCCTTATTAACATCAAGGAAAATGCGAATTCTTTGTGCCAAGTCAATGTCATATGTGGGCGACAGAATCATGACCCTGCCAACAACTTGGACGACTACTCATTTGCATAACAATTGGATCTGAGTGAGTAAGTGGTTTGATGTAGATGACTAAAGGGGATGTGAAGCCACGAGATTTCCTCAACATATTGAAGCAAAGGGATGAAAATAATGTTTTGACTATGTGGACAATATATAATGCATGACAAAAACATCGAATCGGTGATGTGACTAAGAGGACTAGAATGCAATAACTATTGCACATATTAGAGAAAAATAAGTGCGTGTCCTACCACAGGAAGCTTCCATAGACAAATGTTATAACTGACTTATTTTAGGCGCATCCTGATTCAATCAAGTTGTTACGGTGTTTCCAGCCGGTTCTTCTATTGGATTGCACATATAAAACTAATAGGTATCGGATACTATTGTTGGAAATAGTTGGGATCACTTCGGCACATTTGACGTTCTCAGTTGGTTTAGTTTTCATATATCATCAAAGATTGTAACGACCTCAACCCTACAAATCAGGCACTGCCTGACACTAGACCTTCATTAACCCCTAGTAAACCAGTGCAGAGTTAATAAAGGTCTAGTCTGCCTCATCAATCGGTCTTCAATACTGGATAGTCCGCACAATAGAGTACATGTATATATGAAATCATATGTAGCGAAACTTAAATGCGATGAAACCCGAAAACAAATAAATTAAACACACAAGGAGTTTTAGGTGTAGAAGCTAGAATGTGGAAATCCAATATGACAGTTACAATTTACAATTTATAATGACTAGAGAAAATATATATCTTTCAGCCTAAATACCCATTTATAAAATTGTAATAAATGTAATGTAAATACATCAAATGACCTACGTATGCCGCATATGAATGTTCTCGAGCTCAGAGGTTATACTTATAATTGTCACCAAGAACGGAGACAATTCCAGTGACTAAATCCAAAAGAAGTCTAACAGTATTTCAGATTAAACAATAAACAAGGCTATAAATCATGCTGGAAAGAAATAAAGCTGAAAAGAACAATAAATTGCATGATAGACATACTACAATGGTAAATGATAGAGACCAAGTGACCTGAAAGAAAAAGATAGGCGCCTAAGTGGTCTCGAGACTTTACTATAGGCTCAAAGCCACTTGACTACGGGTAAGTGTCAAATACTGGTATAGAGGGACCAAGTTCGCTTCAACCGCAGCTAATTCGTTCGACAATGTGGCTCACTTAAGCTGCAGCCCAAGAAAATTCTAAAGGAAGCCACAGTCGTAGCCAGATGCTCAGCCGCAATGGTATCCTTGAACTCCTATGAGGATCCACGACACATGACCAATGCTCATTAAGAGGATTCAGTCTTTTCAAGGAGCCACGAGTGCAACTCAGATGCTCAGCCGCAATGGTATCCTTGAACTCCTATGAGGATCCACGACACATGACCAATGCTCGCTTAGAGGATTCAGTCTTGTCCAGGAGCCACGAGTGCAACTCAGATGCTCAACCCACGAGTAAATATTGACTCAACTTCACCACTTAGACCCTAGGCCACTCGGTAGGGAAGTAAAGTCCAACAAAATGTATTATTTCCATCAAAATACGCAAAGAAAGGAAAGAATTAATATTGAATCTCTTACTGGTTTACTTACCTCAAATGTCGAACTTCACTACCGTTCCATGTCTGGCGCGTCCGAATTCCCTAAATCATTTACGTGTCTTTTATTACTATCATTTCTACGATTTATTTGTATTTTATTATAATCATGCACGTAATACGAGGTCGAGGTCGATCTCGATGTGAGTTGCCTTTGAAATATTGAGTTCTTGGACCTATTTCGATATGAATTTATATCATATTAGTTATGATCGTGTATCTCGATGCGATCTTAAATCACATAAATGTCAATGCATATTTTAATGCGATCCTTAGAAATCCAAAGTGATATCACGTATCTTAAGGCATTCTCAAATCACTTTAGACATTTAACACGCATCTTGAGGCGATTAATAATACTTTAAAAAAATTAGCACACATTTCGAGGCACTCTTGATATGTGTGAAATTCTGCGCGCATCCCAATGCACATATCCACGTCCAAATCATCATTACGAATCCCAAGATGGTCACATTTATATCTTAAAATCATGACACAAATTTCGAGGCAAACATCTATATCTAACATCTCAGCAAAGACCCCAAAATAGTCCCAAACCTATATAAATCCCGAGGCACACCACTACGTACACACCCCAAGGCATACACACACTAAACCTACCCCATATACATTGAGCTAACCTCATCTTCTCCAAGAAGCACATCACACCACTTACCTTCATTGAAGGAGAGTTGTCGCGAGTGATGGTGCTTATAGTTGAGAGGGAATCAAGGGTGCCAAGAGAAAGGATGAGGGAGGAGATCCGCGAGTGAGTGAAGCTAAGAAAGGATAAAGAAACTGTGATGAAATAGGAGGTCGTGAGCTCCAAAGATGGGTCGATACTAATAGAGGTTGAAGTATTGAGAAGAAGACCAAGATGAAAAAGAGTGAAGAGTTATAGATTTTTTTTGTTTGGAGGGGAGAGAGAGAGAGAGAGAGAGAGAGAGAGAGAGAGATTGTGGTTTAATGAGGAGAGAGAAAAAATAAGCTGATTTGAAAGTTGATTAGGGCCTTGTTTGGTATGAGTAGACATATCTTCAAACGATAACTCACAGGAAGTTGGGAACTAATCTTATTTGGTTGCCTAACTTGCCTGTAAGTTATCTCCCAACTTACACCCTAAGGTGAGAGATATCTCCCCACCACCCCCTTTAGGGAGTTATCTCATATGAGTTGTGGACACAATTACCCCTCATTAATGACCCTTTTATTACCCACATCTTTCTTGTTTGAAGGCTATTTGTGTCAATTCATAATTTTTATTATTTGAAATTTTGAAACTTCCCTGCAAGTTTAAAATTGAGCCAAAAATAAAAATATTAACTTCAAGTAGATAACTCCCAACTAACATTGTAAGTTAGCAAAAACAAACCAAACGAGGCCTAGGAAAGGTGGTGATGTGTCAACAATTGAGAGGTTGAGTGTGAGAGTAACTTTTTGACTTTTCTTGTTTGAATTTTGCGTCATGTGTCACTCACATATTTGTTCACACTAACTTTTAAACTACACCCAACCATATAATATCATGTCATTTTTTTATATCACCAAACCTTCCCATTTCAACCCCAACTATTTTAAATTAATCACTTTCTTATTGTCTATCTCTCTCTTTATATTTTTTGCTCGTCTCAGCACATTTTTTGAGAAGACTGTGCGTTGTAAAATCTCGACTATTTCTTCATGTTCTACTTGAACCCGATAATTTCCTTATAGTTTCTCTCTCTTGTCGGTTTCATCAATAATACAACGCCCATTCACTATTTGTTAAGCAAATCAAGGTACATTTCACACGTTCTAAGCCAAACTCTTACTCGCGAATTCGACAATATAAACCAATTTGATCTTACGCCATATGTAAAATAATGATATACATAATGTCACAGTAGGCACATTGAACACAATTTTTTGTATTCGAGTGCGTCGACTAATCGCAATTTTTAATTAGGTTTTAGACCACTAATAAATCAGGATTAGTGATTAATAAATGAATTAAAAATACAGGTCGTCACTGTCTTCCGAACTAAAAGATAATTTTGTCCTTGAATTTAGAAGGAAGTTATGCACGTGACTAGATCAAGTAGAAAAGTGTTTAAGTGCAGATTTCTCTTCACCCCGAATCTATAGTGTCTTTAAATTTTAACTTAAGTGCTCTTTTGTGGTAGTCTAAATGACTTATTAATTTATCCAGTACTAACCCAACTTTTATCTATCATGTTTAGTCTCTTCTATGTAATTCTTTTACAACCATTAATTTCAATTTCTCAATATTATCATTTCCCTGAATTACAAGGCCTTTCTCTTAGAGTCTCAAGTAGAGCCACACCACTTTAGCTCAACCGCTAAAGTCATACTTACATTACGCACAGAAGCAAACAATCTTCCTTAATTAGAATCGAATTCGGAATATCAACATGAGCCTGACCCCCTAAATCTGGGTCAAACATGCAGTCTAACCGTCAGACTAAAAAGGCATACTTATTACCTGTCTAGTGACAATCAATATCAGTAACTTTACAACTACATGGTATTAAAAGAAAACCTTGCCACAACCTAGCAATAAATATATGGACCCCAATCTGAAATAATGGGCATTGACACACCATCTAATTTACCATCTTGGCTTCATATATATATCAATGACTCAGTTGTACTACGAGTTTTTTGGTAAAAGTTGAAAAAGATTAAGCAAACTTAGGCAATTAGTGTACGATCATCTCTAAGCATCCTTAAATCATATGATTTTTATAATCCAATGAGTCAACGATCTCGACAGATTTTCATCAGCAGGTATACCGATGCATATGAAGACTTTGAACCACATCAAGATTTGTGAGAATTTCATAATGCATTTTCCTAAAGGTTAGTCCTCAGGTTGTCTTCAATCATATGTATAATCTACAGACTTTATCTCTGCTCATAACACTTCATTCACTATTTATCCTTATAGGTGGTGGTCGACTTCACCAACCCTATGACTATGAACGAATAGTGTTTCTAAAGTGGAGTTACTCGAGCTTCTGATCCAGTACTACTACTCTAGAGCATTCGACAAAACTAAATGAGTCTGTACATGCTTTACTCATTAGCTCTCAAGTCATCTCAACACTTTGCTTCCTTAGAGTTTGTGTTAATCCACGTATCTCACAAATATTTCCTTTTCATGTTTAACGCATTCCTCATTATATCCTATCACTTTACCAATTTTCTCAAAACTTACTTTCACAGAATTTTTTATTCATATTATATATCATACAAGGATGTATACATAGACTAAGTTCCTATTCATTGTCAAAAATCAAACAATGTCAATTTCCTTACATAAAATGATTCCAAGTAGGTCCTCTTGAAACACGTGTAGGGACTTCTCATGATTTATTAATAACTTGAATCTAACTCCATGGATCTAATTCAAGGACTTGTTAGAAAATTTCTTTGCTACCACATGCAACTAATATGTGCCTTGGAACTTTAATAGTTTCAAAATCTTTAATGTATAATAATTACACTTAGTTGATTTCTTAAATCGATAATATCTAACAATGCGATTATTTAAGAAACTCTAACTCCTTAAGGTACACAATAATTTTTTTAAAATCTCATTTCACTAGTTTAGGCTATATCAGATTAAGGTCAAACTTAACCCAATTTATATCTCACGGATAAACAATAAAGTATAACTATTGAAACACTAACTAAGGTATGCATACCCGTTCGCTATATTTCTTTCTCTACACTGGTGTGTAATCGAAGAGACTAACGCCAATTACGTTTGGGCACTTGAGAACTTGAAGTCTATATTGGACGAGTGGCTTAAGCCTAACGTGATTTTTACATATCGAGAGTTATGCATGATTAGTGCAATCAAAAAAATATTTTCAACATCGTCTCACCTTCTTTGCTCATGGCACATCAACAAATTAGTGTTGACCAAGACTAAGAATATTTTTGCCAATAATGAAGGTTTCACACGTTTCATGGATTGGTGGATGACCTTATTTTATGCTAAGTCATAGGCACCATTTGAACTTATGATGAATGACTTACAATTTGAGTTTGGAACTGTGAACGGTTTTGTTGATTAATTGGATAACACATGGGTGAAGTACTACAAGAAGAAAATTGTACTAACACGGATAGATCAAATTATGGACTTTGAGAAACCTACGACATAGAGAGTTGAGTCTGTGCATTCCACATTGGAACCACATCTTAGCAACAGTCAGACAAATTTTGAAACTTTGTGGGGTATGGTAGATAATATTCTTAGGACCCAACATAACAACATCAAGGCATCATTTAAGGTTAACTTGAATGTGGTGCAACATTAATATCTTGAAGGTCTATATCGCCAGTTGCGTGGATAGGTCTCTCGATGGGCACTTAAGTTGATTAGCGGTAAAGTGGAGCGTGGAGATAGTGTTTGACATGACTATACTCTTTGTGGTTGTCACATATGTACCATGAATGATCTTCTTTGTACATATGAGATATCCATATTATGGTTGGTTCACCCATACCACTTGAGGAAATTCATGTATACTGACAAAAGTTGAGTATGGTTTTAAAGAATGTTGTGGATCGGGCTAGATACAATCTCAACAATGAAGTGGAATGTGGAGATATTGTTGAAAAAGTTTCATACTTGCATTGACAAGGATGATCCCATCAGGATTATTCAATAGCTTCGAGAGATTTGTCGCCCTTCATCGAAACTAGGGGTTGTCCCACCTACAAAAATAAAGACAAAAAGAAGGACATCGCGTTCTACAGTTGGAAGGGTTATGAAGAAAGGAAATAAAAAACTACTAAAGAGGAAACTCGATGAAGATGATACTTCGACGACAAGAAATCCAAGTGATTTTGAATATGCACTAATGAAAGAAGAGGCATCTAGTTCGAGGAAGAAACGAAAGATAGTGGGGCATAAAATAAATGGAACATGTCGGACACGTCGTGTGACCCAAAGTATATCAAGGTTGGTTATGTCCATCGCATACAACCGGATTGGTTGCCATGCGTTGAAAGCACTATTGATGTGACGGGCGATGGTAATTGCGGGTATCACTGCGTTGCCTCCAGGCTCGGACTCCTCAATGTAGATGATTGGATGTTAGACATAAAAGAATGTTTGATGAGATCACGGGGTATGAAACTTTTAAAAGGAAATGCTTGGATGTGGTTACGAGAAGGTAAAGCCTGTCATGCATTGTCCGGGACGTTGGGGTCTCCTTTAACGAATGGTTGACACTTCTTTCCATAGGGCTCTTAATAGCAACAGATTTTAATGTCATGTTAGTCAACCTCTCACATGATAGTTCCTTGACATTTCTTCCTGTATATAATCTCCCACCGCCATCTTTCGATAGTCGACTTATCATTGGCATGATAAATGATAGGAACATCCATCGAGTTAGGGTAAGTCTCTACATTATATTTAAATGTGTTTTTATCAATTTTTAAGTACATGATAATGACTTATTGTTCTACTTTGTGTTTGACAGATAAAGCTAAAAGCAAATGCACCGCTTCCATCAACATATCCACAATGGGACATGTATACCGAGGAGTGCGCTAAAAGATGGGTGAGGGTTTCATAATTTGAGAACTCGTATTGGTTCTAACTTCTCAACAAGGTGCGCTTTCTGCAGTAGACTTAGCTTTGTCTTATCTCGTTTTGATGTTAAAACATTTTTTTAGTTTACTTTTCATTATGGATGTATGTACTTTGTTAAAGCATTGGAACACTATTGTTGTTTATACATATTTTGTTTATTTATCATTTATGACTGTTTTCAATGATGAATTATGGTTTTTTCTTAATCACTTATCAACAAAATATGACACAGAACCCAGTCTCAACAGCACAGGTCCAATAATGTATCGTTACTCTCTCTATGCAACAATTGAGACTCTAAGTACGGTATTTGTTTCTACCAGCCGACTTAATTAAAAATCAATAATCAATAATTGAACCTGAAAGGTCATGATCGATACATAAGGTAACATCCCGTTCATTGACAACTGAGACATAACAATAAAACCAAACAATACGCAATCATCCCAATCCATAATAAAAAAATTCAAGGTAAATTCTCAATTAATTAGAACTGAGACAATAAAAAATAATTGTATGAGATTTCTGCTCGAGAGTGTATGCCCAAGACATAAGGTACATACTCGGTGGCTCATAACTGAGACAATTAAACAAACCAATTAATATGGATTAGATTCAGAAGGCAATGAACGAGACAATAGGTGTTGTCACGATGAAAAAAAATCGAGACACTATAAAAGCAACCATTACAGTTTAAACTTGGTAGGATGTAATTGAGACTCGAGATACATTTTTGGTTAGTGCTAACCGAACGTTTGATTTCTATCTCAGACCCATACGACCCAGACAAAACTTTGATCAGTTTGATATTATGTTGAATGTAAATCTCGGCCCCACATGTACAAGATAACCTATCTGATTGTGGCCCTACAGGACCGAGTTGGTTCGACATGTCTCGGACCTGTGGGGTAGAAACATAGTTATGATCAAGTTTTTAAGCCCTATAAGTCACCGAATTCACAAATGATCACAAATATAATTCAAAATTGACACCAACATATTCCTTTTTTGCATAACCACGGTTAACAATAAAAGTGATCATAAACATTGACATTATAACAATAAAAGTTTAACATTGACAACAACAATTAAAAAAATCAGAACAACAACATTACAGTGTGCTAACCAAATGTTTTCCAAATAGTGCTATAACATTTCCTTGTAACAAAACCAAACTTCACTTTTTAGAGGACTCAATTTGCTTTGGCTTCTTCAAATTTGTTTGAGAATATTCATTGCCGTGCATATGCTTTTTTAGGCGAGCATCAGTCGGTAGTGGAGGAGCATCAATTGGAGTGGCCTTTGATTGTGTGGAATTGCTATCGTGCTGGGATTCCTTAGCATTTGCCATTGTATGGGATTTTGTGTCGGTGGTAGTGGTGGCGGCGATGGTGATGGTGTTGCACCAAGACTCATTGACAAGAAATTGATCACATAACTCGCCATTTTCTTAGCAGAATGTAAAGTATACAACTCGGCCTGCGAGTCCATCCATCGTAATGCTCCATCCAATGCATGCCTATTTCGTTGTTGAAAACTATTAAGCAAAGGAAAATAATAAGAGCATTATACATTTTTCTTAGATTAACAAACAAGACATAGATAATGTACCTCCAATAGCGTATTGTCACTGATTGTACTGATGACAACGACATCATCTTTAGCACTTAGGTTCTCGATTACCGGGTGTGAAACTTTTAAAAACATAGGAAAATAGTCTGGTGTAGGCAAGAACTCAAACTGTGCCTTCTTGCCTTTAACTTTAGAGGCCAACAAATTGTTACACCACTGCTCCCAATTATATTGTTGGAACCCATGCTTGACAGAGAATTTCAGTGTAGATGGACCTCGGTGTAACGACCCGAAAAATTTGACTTGTGTCACGTGCCAAGTCAAGGTCGTATGTGGGACCCACTAGTCGAATACGTATGTCCGAATCCTGAGTGGAGACATCGAGAATGTGCAATTTAAGATTTTAATGCTAATTGTTGAGAAAAGTATATGCGGGGAATGCGGTGAGCCGAAACACGAACGGGGATGCGCCTCGAGTCGCGCGTCGACGTGGACCGAGGTAGTGGCGTAATGTGACTATAGTAATGTTAATATGGTCACATCAAAAAGAAAATAAAAAAAATTTAAAATGCATATATATGTGTATATATATATAGAAAAGAAATATATATATATATATATATATATATATAAATATATAAAGAAAAAAAGAAGAAAAGAGATCGGATAAGAATGGAAAAAAAAATCGAAGGGAAGGAAAGAAAGAAAGAGTAATCGGGAGGAGAAGGAGGAGGAGGAGGAAGAAGAAAGAGGGAGATGGCGGCGAAAGACCGGACGATGCAGAACCGGACGACGCAGCAGCTGCGCTACGACGGAGATCGCGAACGACAACGGCGATGGACCACTGCAGGAGATCGCGGACGGCTGACCAGCAGCTGCGCGACGACGGCGACGCGGAGGCGGCCGACAGCACCGGCTGGCAATGCATGGTAGCGCGGGCATCGGTGGTGAGAGCAACGGTAACGCTAACGAGCAACGGTGTGCCTGGCACGCGCCAGCAGCAGCGCAATGGCGGCAATGCATTAAGTGAAAGCAATGCCGACGAGGCAGCGAGTAGCGGCGGCCGCAGCAGCGCGGCAAGCCGATCGATCGGCAGCGACGAACCAGCGGCGATGCGACGCAACGTGGAGGAACTCACCAGCGCCGCGGCGATCGATGACGAACGGCGCGAGCGACGATCAAGCGACGCGACGCGCGACGCGATGAACGGCACGGTGGCGCGTTGTCGACCGATCGGAGGCGTGACTTCGACGACGCGATGGAAGTGAGGTTTATTTCACCTAATTGAGTTGTGATTTGAACGATTTAAGTAAAATAGGCCTAAAATGTCTAAATGGACACCAGGGACTTAGGAGTCGGGTGTCGAGTGCGCAAATCGAGACGCGAGCGAGACGTTTTGAGGTTCGCGATTTCTCGAGGTAAGTAAACCAGTGAGGAACTGTACAATAATTTCATTGCCTTGATATTGTTGTTCATTGGTTGATATTGTTGTTCATTGGTTGATATTGTTATTCATTGCTTGGATATTATCCTTGAAAGTGCTATTGCGTGGAGTGGTCCATTGGCTATTGTTCACTGCTTTGAGAAAGTTTCCTTTAACTATTGTTGATTACTGCTTTGTGATAGCTATCTTTGAAATTGTTGTCGGTTGGGTGGTCCATTGACAAGTGAGTCATGGTTATGGTTTATCTGCGATATGAGAGGGTTAGGGCTGGGAGGCAGGGGTCTCGTCCTAAACTCGAGGTCTTTCATGGTCGTCCGTTGATATCTCCCAATTGAGTGTACGTTGGGGGCTCTTATCCGGATCCATGGATGGTTCATAGTCGCACGGGCTAGGGCTGGGAGGCAGGGGTCTCATCCTAGATCCGGGTCTGTGAATGTCTCATAGTCGCAAGGGTTAAGGCTTGGAGGCTGGGGTCTCGTCCTAAACCCGAGTCTGCTGGGCTTTTGCCACGACTCAACGACCTTTTGGTCGGGACTCCTTGTTATTTGGCCTCACTCATCGATTGAATTTTTACAATCTTTTATATTCATGCGTGATATGCTTCATTTCCTTCTAATTGCGTGAATACGACAAGTTTAGTTATGTTTTGAAATGTTGTATATGTCCTACTGGATTTACTTACCTGGGCTCGTCAATTTTGGGTTTGACTGAGTGCAGAGTCGCAGACGAGTAGCAGAGGGAAAGCTCTATTGCTGGGTGAGTTTTTGTATATCATGTATTACTCTCCTCTTATTATAGCATATTTACTGGGTTCCACAATTAGGTTGCCTAACTTTTTACATTATTGTTGAGTTATTTAATTTGTAGAAATTGCTTCCGCTAAATTGTAAATCTTGAAAAATATTAATAACTCAACTTAAAATTGTGAAGTTTCGTATAATGATGGATTGGAAGACTGACTAGGTCTGCGTTGACCTTACGAGACTGGCTCGGGGGTCCACGTGGGCTTAGGCCGGGCGGTGCCCAGTTTGTGGGAAATTGAGGCCGTCACAGTTGGTATCAGAGCCTAGGTTTAGAGACCTCGATGGTTTCAGGTTAAAATAAATCAAAATATTGAGAACTTTGATACAAAATAAAAAGGAAATTAATTTATTCTATTGAAGTGAAGGATTTGAGAGTTTCTATGTGGATTTCAAAATTTTATGTAAATTGTGAGTAAAAATCTGTTAGATGGTTTAAGGTTTAGAGCCTAGGGCATTGTCTTTTGAGAGTAAAAAAATTAGCCGATTGGGTTTAAAGACCCATATTTGGATTCCAAAATTTTACGAAAGTAATTTTTTGGTAAATTAGCAACCTTAAGCCGAAATTGGCAAATTAACTACGAGAATACAAGTTACTGGTTGAATGGTATGCACCAATTAGTTGAACGCTTGTGGAATTTGGAAATCATTAAATTATGATAATTATTTTGACTTGTGATAAAATGAGTCAAATTGGGACTTATTAAAGGTTTCATATCGAGATTTCTGATAAGCAAAGCCTATGATTTGTAAATTGAGTTGTAAGCTCTACTTGGGATTCATAGATGAGTTATAAGTTTTGCCAAGTTAAATTAGAGTTTATAATTCTATTTGGGGTCTAATATGTAATTTACGACCTCATGAAAGTTCAAAATATAGAAAAGAGGTGTGAAATGTATTTAGAGCAAAATGGTTTAAGGCAATATGATACCAACACAGTCGGTATGATAGCCTAAATTTTTACATTTAGCTCTTAATTTACCCACAACCAGCATAAGACATAAACCAGTGGAAGTTAAGAACCTTGAACGTAGAGTGGAACTCTGTGATCCCGACTTAAGTCTTCGTTGGGAAGTGAGGAGAGTTGAGGATATATGAGCTATTTGATGTGTTATATTATACTACTATCGATAGATATACGTTATTCAATCTTGTGTATCGCGTGAGACGTGACGAGTAAAATGAAAAGATTGACGATAAATTTATCGAATTCAGACAAATTGATAAATCGAGATAAATAGCATTGTTGGTTTGGTGAAGCCAATGGAAAATGAAACAATTCATTTTGATTAAAACGAGAGAGTTATGACTTTTAAGGTTTTCAATTCGAAACTTTGGTTTGGTATGGTTTCCAATTGAAACGTAAAATGCCATTTAGGACTCAAACAAACTTGTGAATTGGTTTTGAAGCCATTTAGAAGAATTTTGATCTTATTTAGAACTCAAAAGAGTTCATTAAATTCATTTCAAGTTATTTAGTTATTACTGAAATCGAGGATTTCCTATAGTATTGAGACTTGAAATGGAAGTTTGAGTCTCTAAATGATGTTAAATTGGTATAATGGAGACAATTGATTAACTTTGAGCCTACTTGGGACTTGAAATCAATGTTTAGGAACCTAGAGAGATTTTGGAGTTTTAAAATGCTAGAACACCGATTGGATTTGTGAGAATAGGATTGGAAATGAAAAAGTAAAGTTTGAAAAAAAAAAGGACGAAGAATTGTGAGACAAGCAGACTCTAAGGGAGCAGAGTGTTGAAATGACTTGAGAGCTAACGATTACATCATGTACGGACTCCTTTAGCTTTGACGAAAGATTTGGAGTAGTACTGTTGGATCAAAACCTAAGTAACTCCACTTTACTGACACTATTCATTTATAGTTTAAGGGTTGGTGAAGTCGACCACCACCTTTAGGGACTTATAAATGAATTAAGTGTAATGAGTTGAGGTAGAGTCTGCAAATCATTCTAAAAGTTAGGAGCCACCTAAGTCTAAATCCTACGAGATTATACATCTCAAGAATTCTCACATTCTAAAATTTGTTCAGATGCGTTAGTAAGCGTACTTAAGGGAATTCTCGTGCGAGTAGTGCATGTTGAAAAGAACGAGCACCTCCGAATCGAGTGAACGGGTTGAACTCGTACTTACATGAGGAGATGTTGAGCGTGCCAACTGATATGGGAACTAAAATGATGGCTAAACCATATGCGGCGTATATGGCACCAATGTTTGGTGGTCCAATGAAGAGTTACGCTAGTACATTATAGCAGCCAGCACCGTCAGATCCTTAGCAGTGGCTAGAGACAGGGCCAGAGATCCAGTCGAGTTCAGTGACAGGGACAACGATCTAGTCATGCACAGGGATAGGGACATGGACATGGTCCATTTGGATCGGGATTTCAACGTATCTGCATGGGCGTATGGACAACCAGGTACAGCAGAGCCAGAAACATATGCATGTTATTGCCACGTCAGGTCCGACTATTATCCATCGTAACCTGATAGAGGGTACGAGTTGGGTTGAGACTCACTCGATTAGAGAGACTGATTTATATTCTCGCGGGCATACATCAGATATATATATGATTAGTGACGGTGGATCATGAAATTTAATTGTTCATTTGTATTCGGTTGTATTCCAATATATGTTGCGAGGATGTTGCCTTGGCATATATTGATGGGAGGAGACAGATGGTGTGTTCTTTGCTTAGAGGTCTCGGAGGAGCCCAGCTCGTCACGGAGGAGCCCAGAATGTCGCGGAGGAGCCCAGCCCTACAGAGTAAGATGGGGGTATGGCCTTGGGCGAGTATGGCCTTGGGCGGGTATGGCCTAGGGTCTTCATTCATAACTCACGATCTTCATTTGGGAATTGCGGCAATTTCGAGGACGAGATTCTTAATTCGTTGAGAAGACTGTAACGACCCGAAAAATTTGACTTGTGCCACGTGCCAAGTCAAGGTTGTATGTGGGACCCACTCGTCGAATACGTATGTTCGGATCCTGAGTGGAGACACCGAGAATGTGCAATTTAAGATTTGAATGCTAATTGTTGAGAAAAGTATATGCGGGGAATGCGGTGAGCCGAAACACGAACGGGGACGCGCCTCGAGTCGCGTGTTGACATGGACCGAGGTAGCGGCATAATGTAACTATAGTAATGTTAATGTGGTCACATCAAAAAGAAAATAAAAAAATTTAAAATGCATATATATATATATATATATATATGAATATATATAGAAAAGAAATATAAATATATATATATAAAAGAAAAAAAAAAGATCGGATAAGAATGGAAAAAAAGAGATCAGAAGGGAAGGAAATAGAGAGAGTGATCGGGAGGAGGAGGATGAAGAAGAAGAAGAAAGAGGGAGATGGCGGCGAGAAGATCGGGACGATGCGGACTGTGACGAAGCAAGCGTAATTGCTGCGACGACGGAGATCGCGGACGGCAGCAGCGATGGACAACCGCAAGAGATCGCAGACGGCCGCAAGATAGAGCGCGCGACGACACGAGAGGCGCGAGGTGGCCAAGCAGATCGCCGGCAAGGCAAGCGGTGGCGAGAGCAAAGCAACAGCGCGCGAACAGCGAGGGTGTGTACTGTGGCGCTAACGAGCAAAGCAGCAGCGAAGCACGAGGCAAATGAGTAGAATAGCGATGCGCTGCGCGCGGCCGACGGCGCAGAACGGGTCGACGGCAATGATTAACCAGCCGCGATGCAACGCGACGCAACGCGGAGGAACTCACCAGCGGCGCCGTCGACCGACGAGCGACGACATGGCTGCGACACGATGAACGACGCAGTGGCGTGTTGTCGACCGATCGGAGGCGTGACTTCGACGAGTTCGACGACGCGATGGAGGTGAGGTTTATTTCACCTAATTGAGTTGTGATTTGAACGATTTAAGTAAAATAGGCTTAAAATGTCTAAATGGACACCAGGGACTTAGGAGTCGGGTGTCGGGTGCGCAAATCGAGACGCGAGCGAGACGGTTTGAGGTTCGCGATTTCTCGAGGTAAGTAAACTAGTGAGGAACTGTACAGTAATTTCATTACCTTGATATTGTTGTTCATTGCTTTGATATTGTTATTTATTGCTTGGATATTATCCTTGAAAGTGCTATTGCGTGGAGTTGTCCATTGGCTATTGTTCACTGCTTTGAGATAGCTTCCTTTCACTATTGTTGATTAGTGCTTTGTGATAGCTATCTTTGAAATTGTTGTCGGTTGGGTGGTCCATTGACAATTGAGTCATGGTTATGGTTTATCTGCGATATGAGAGGGTTAGGGCTGGGAGGCAGGGGTCTCGTCCTAAACCCGAGGTCTTTCATGGTCGTCCGTTAATATCTCCCAATTGAGTGTACGTTGGGGGCTCTTATCCGGATCCATGGATGGTTCATAGTCGCATGGGCTAGAGCTGGGAGTCTCGTCCTAGATCCAGGTCTGTGAATGTCTCATAGTCGCAAGGGTTAGGGCTGGGAGGCTGGGGTCTCGTCCTAAACCCGAGTCTGCTGGGCTTTTGCTGCGACTCAACGACCTTTTGGTCGGGACTCCATTTTATTTGGCCTCACTCATCGATTTAATTGTTACAGTCTTTTATATTTATGCGTGATATGTTTCATTTCCTTCTAATTGCATGAATACGACTGGTTTAATTATGTTTTGAAATGTTGTATATGTCCTACTAGATTTACTTACCTGGGCTCGTCGATTTTGGGTTTGACTGAGTGCAGAGTCGCAGACGAGTAGCAGAGGGAAAGCTCCATTGCTAGGTGAATTTTTCTATATCATGTATTACTTTCCTCTAATGATAGCATATTTACTGGGTTCCACAATTAGGTTGCCTAACTTCTTACATTATTGTTCAGTTATTTAATTTGTAGAAATTGTTTCCGCTAAATTGTAAATCTTAAAAAATATTAATAACTCAACTTAAAATTGTGAATTTACGTATAATGATGGATTGGAAGGCTGACTAGGTCTACGTTGACCTTGCGAGACTGGCTCGGGGGTCCACGTGGGCTTAGGCCGGGCGGTGCCCTGTTTGTGGGAAATTGGGGCTGTCACACTCGGACTGCTTTCAATGGGCAGTACGAAGGGTCATGTATAAATTACACGTGGCCAAGCTATCTCAAAATCCTTTTCGGATGGTAGGGCTCTATGATTCCATGTACTTCAAAGTGCCACTATAATGAATTAAGACTAGTATGAATCTTGATTGATGGTCTGTGATGATCATGCATATAGGGATACGAATCAAAATCATGAGTACTTATTAGGGAATAAGGTGTTGGACCGAATCGCTATAAGAACACTACATGGATTAAGTCATAGGTATTACTCATGATAGCAATATCATTTAGTCGTTTGACTTGAGATTACTATAGACTTCAATATTAGGAGCATGATAATTTGACACAATCAAACATTGTCTTTAACCGAACGATAATAAAGATTGTGATTGGTTACCATGTGAATAATATGAGAAAGTGTGTAATCAAGATAAAATTTGTCCTTTGCGTATAGAGAGAGATATTAGTGGATCCCTTGATATGTTAGACTATTAAATAGCCAAGTCCAAGTGCACTGATATGATCAAAGTCACTTTGATATTTTCATTCTACCTAATGGTTGAGACTAGTACGATTGAACATTAAGGGTGACTTTCCGTGTCTTTTGTTTAATCAAAGGATATCACAGGACAAAAGGATATGATATATGTTATTCATTAGATTGTATCGATTTTTGGTATTTATACTACTTGGGTATAGTCATAATGTGTTGTTAGAGACCGTTTATGACTTGTGCACCAAAATGATTTTAGTTCACTGCCAACGTCGCATGAACCTATTGAGTAGCATACAAAAAATGACTTTGCGCAGTTTCAATTGGTCCAGAGTAATGAATTTTATATGATGAAGTTTATGACATAAAATCTCTTACGATTTGTTATATTATAACTTATTAATAAGGGCATTTGTGTAATTTGCTTGAATTGCTTAAATACAATAGTTGTATTATAATAGGTTTTTGTTATACACATATAAATAGAGGTTAAGACCCTAAAATTAAATAATGTTTTTTTACTATTTGCGAGTTATCTGGGTTTTGGGAGAGAAAAAAATACTTTCTATTTCTCTTAGGGCTAGCACTCCAAATTGTAGTCACCGTTGTGTGTGGATTTTCGATAGAGGACGAACACTTGAACCTGGAGATCGAACAATCGGAGAAGGAAATCACATATTAATGTATTGTTTACTTTTGTAGATCTAGTTTAATAAAACTTATTTTTGATCCTATTGGAGTTTTTCAAAAATTGTTTTAAATTTTTGCTGCATATGAACCCAAACCCAACATCCTTAAGTTAGTGTAATAGGAATCCTTTAGACGAGGAGAGTTGAGAGTGACATTGATACTATTTATGTTTAACTATGTGATATTTTGTTAACTATTTAGTTGTTTCAATTTTATTATAACATTTGTTATTGTATATGATTGTATGTTTTAATGTTTTCATGTTTCAGACTTATTTTAAACCCTGAGGACAAAGTTTGGTTCAAGTTTGGGGGCATCGACACTTCACTACACTATGGGAAGTGGTAAGATAGGTTGAGGAATAAAGATAAACACTCTAGGTATGAAAGTTTAAGTTATATTTTAAAGCTGTTAAGGAGGAAAGTATGGTAGTGATTAAATTTTTTATTTTATTTACTATATGAATGTTTAAGTAGTATAGATTATATTATATATAGTAATATGTAATGAATAAGTAGTTCATTTGCTTGTTCATGTCTTTAATTGTGAATGAGTAGATTGCAAGTATTTTGTTGATATGAAACTGAAAATAGTATTTTTAAATTTTGAAAAAGAAAAAATGAAATAAAGTTGTGAAATCCGAGAATTTCATAAATATGATTAACAAACTAATTAAGGATTTTTAGATTTTAATTAAAATTTTGTTATCCGATGTGAGACCCATGCGTTACGGATAGGTGATCATAAATTAAATATTATTTTTATGTGTCGCGTGCGTACTTGATGTATTATACACTATTTGTCATGAAATAGGGACAAGTTGCTACGTAGACGCGGTGTCTACGTGTTACGGAGCGCGTTGGAAGTTTTTTTAATTTTTGATGAAATTTAGATATTTTCTGTGGTTTGATTTGATTTAAAATTCATAAATAAACATGAAAATAAAATGAGAATAGGCAAATGACCAACAAGGACATTGAAGAGTGAATGTGAAATGACAAGGAGAGGCAAGATAATAAGAAGAGAATGGATAAGTATTGAGGGATGTTTTGGTCATTTGGCAATTGAGAAGCAAAATTACTGTTGAGGGTAGTTAACTAATTAAAAGAAATGGATATGGATTAGGGTAAATTGGTCTTCTTACCAATTAAAAACCTCATCTCCTATCTCGATCTTTCTTTGTTTTTCTCCAAGTGCACAAACCATCCCATGCACACTCTTCTTCATCCGTTGCTCGCACACATCTCTCTCTACCCTATATGAAATCTTTCAGCTCTCTCTCTTTCTCCCTCTCTCTCCCACTTTTGCCTCTCATCTCATGAGTTTCTCTCTTTCATAACTTTCTCGCTATTGAAGAAGAAGAAAAGAAAAGATCAATGATGATGAGAAGATGAGGTGAGTTCTTGATGTTTTTTTTAGTTCAATTATTGGTAGAATTGATTGAGATGAAAGGTAAGGATGAGTTATTACTGCTGTGAGTTGGTTGGTGCTGTTGTTGATTAAATTATTGAATTTAGGACCGCTGTTGAGAGAAATCGATGAGGATTTAGGGGTTTCAATGTGAAGTATTGTTTGTAATCAATTTTGAGTGGTTTTGGATATGTTTCATAGGTTTCAAGTAATTTTAATGAAAACAGTCCATGTTTTCATATGTTGTTGTTCCATTGTTTTAGTGACTTTGGGGTTCGATTTTGATCAATTAAATGATAAGTTTTAGGTAAAATATTCAATGGGTTTTCATGTTTGTATATCAATTTTAATCTATGAGAATCGGCTTGAGGTTTGGTGGGAGTTTCGTGGGTTAATTGGAGTCAAAATGGGTGCATAAAAACTAGTTTTGTAGAAGTATTGCAGTCTAGTTTTTGGGCTACTTTGGGTAATGATTCGGGCAATCAAACGATGGTTTTTGAGTGAAATCTTTTATGGTTTTTTATGTTTATATATCAAATTTAACCCTTAGAAATCAGATTTGATTCTTGAGTAGGTTTTGAAAGGTTTTGGAGGCCAAGAAAGAGGCTTGAAACATTGGACTGCACTATTTTATTTTCACTAAGTACCAAAAGTTATTTCGAGTAGGCAAGTTGATGCATCATTTTGAAACATCAAATGAAGTTCAAAATACTTGCGAATAAATTTGTTTCAATCTTAGTATAACCTACTTTGATGATTAATAAAGATTGTGGCTATTCGAATTTATTTGTTCAATGAAAAACAAGGTAGAATATAGCCCGTTAGTATGGTTCAACACTCAACTTGGCAACTTTGCATAATGATTCAAATGGGCAATTGTTATTCAAATTAACTAAGGTTGGACATTTTAGAATCCCTATATATCCTATTTTGAATAGAACTTAAGCTCTGACCTTGGTACAAATTTTAAATTGATGAAAAATAGTCGTGAAAATGGTCAAAATCTATATATGAACTAAATTAATTAGTTGATGAAATGAATGCTATTGATTGGTGATCAAATATTGTAACTCTTAAAATGTGAATTTTTGATTTAGTAGGACTTGTTGAAGTACGTGAAAGTCGAGGAAATATTGTGAGGCTTCGTAACCAACTTTGAGTTGGTTAAACTGTAAGTAAACCCTACAGTGGTCTTTACTATTTATGAAATTTATCTTTGTACCTGCATTTGTATTTAGTCTACTTTGCATTTCGTATCATTCTTGGTCATGCATGCATGATATCCGGATAGAGCTTCCCCTGCTTTGGTCATAAGAGTGTGAGGTTCTCCACTCCAGATTGGACATACTACAGGCATTTAAGACGGGTAACGTCGACTCCGGGGTAGCATGCATTGAACTTATAGGATTGTTCTAGGTTCATCATGAGTGGGCCCGCTTGTTATTCGCTTAGAATAGGAAATGAGGGATCCACGTTGTTATACAAATTTCTTGTTATTTGGAGTGCAATTACACGCCTCAATGTATTTAGACTTATTGGCGCATGCGCTCTTGGTCAATCTATAAACATTGTTTATTTTATAATTTTAGTTAATAAAATTGAGGTTTTCATTTGCTATTTTATTATAAGTGATTGCATGTTTAACTTATAGTAAGATCCATAGGTATTTGTTAAAATATCATAAATGTCCCTAGTCGATTATTACAATAGGAACTATAATGAATTAAGAATAATGAGAATCTTGATTGATGGTCATGTGATGATCATGCGTATAGGGATACGAATCGAGATCATGATTACTTGTTATGAAACAAGGTACTGGACCGACCCGCTATGAGAACACTACATGGATTAAGTCATAAGTGTTACTCATAATATGTATATTATTTAGTCATTCGATTTGAGATTACCATAGACTTCAATATTATGAGCACGGTAATTTGACACAATCAAACATTGTCTTTAATCGGACGATTATAAAGATTGTGATTGGCTACCATGTGAATAATATGTGAAGGTATGTAATTAAAATATAGTTTTCACTCTCGTATAGAGAGAGATATCAGTGGATCCCTTGATATGATAGACCGATAATTGCCAAGTCCATGCGAATTGATATGATCAATGTCACTGGATGTTTTCAGTTTACCTAAATATCAAGACTAGTATGATTGAACATTAAAAGTGACTTTTCATGTCTTATGTTTAGTTAAAGGATATTGCACGACAAAAAGATATGGTATATGTTATTCATTAGGTTGTATCAATTTTGATATTCATACTAATTGGGTAGTTATAATGCCCCTTGCTAGAGACCGCTTATGACTTGTGTACTAAAATGGTTTTGATTTATTGTCAATGTCGCACACAAAGAATGGCTTTTCGCAATTTCAATTAGTCTAGAGGAATGAGTTTTGTATGATAAAATTTATGACATAAAAATCCCTAAGATTTTTTATATGATAACTTATTAATAGGAGTGTATGTGTAATTTTTCTTAAACTGCTTAAATACAATATGTGTATTATGAATATGATTTTAAGTGAGAGCTTATCTACACATATAAATAAAGGGTGAATCCCTAAAATGAAATAAGATTTTTGCTTTTGCAAATTTTGAGTTCTCTGAGTTTTGGGAGAGAAAGAAAAATGTTTTCAATCTCTATTAGGGCTAGCAGTCAAAATTGTAGTCACCGTTCGTGTGTGTATTTCTGATAGAGGACGCGTGTTTGAACGTCTAAGAGATCGAACAATTATAGAAGAAAATCATGAATTGAGGTATGGTTTACTTTTTAGATCTAGTTTAATAGAACCTATTTTCGATCCTATTGGGATTTTTCAAAAATCATTTTGACTTTTTCACTACGTATGAACCCCTACAACCCAACAAGACTAACATTTATAGGAGTACAGAGCAGTATAAGAGTTTACTTGACATTTTCGAGTTGTTTTTTATTTTGTTAGATTCTGTTCGAAGACAAGGAAAAATGGGTAAGAATCGAAGACCTTGGTGAATGTAATAAATTCTTACAGCTTAATTTTCTTATTGTAATCATTATATATATTGTTTTGGGCTTTGGGGTGAATGTTGGACATGAAATACTCTCAAATAGGTTATAAGAGTATCTTAAATTAGTTTTAAGTAAGTCACGAGGTTTGTATTCCGGTTTAGTTTATTTGGAATTGTAAAGTTATAAATTAGGTATCGAAGACTTTAACTTAGTTTCATTGTTTGAAATTGATATATATTGTGAACTGCGTGGAGTTGTGAGTCATTAATTCTAGGCTTCTCCCGATTCTAGTACCTATTAGGTGAGTTTTTCGGCATGCCACTTTTAGGGAAAGTGCTGCCGAAACTCTTACAAAATATGGATATTTGCACCAATTAAACAAATCATTCAAGAGTTTGATTGAGGATATATATTTAATCTTTTGAAGCATTAATAAAGGATTGAATCGAAAAACATTTTGAAGGTAAAAGACGATTATATGATTTAAGTGTGTAATTAGGGGAATTAGGCTAAAGTTAGGACATAGTGAGACGGGTCTTGACAATAGCAAACAACAGAGTGATTTCATGATTAGAAACCTAGAGTTAGGGAAGACATTTAACTTGAAACAAAAGCAAGAAACAATAACACTTCTTGTGAAAAAATTTTGATCTCTAAGGATTCTATAATAAGTGTGAATCTTATTTGATAATACAAAACAAATAAAGACTTAGTGCAAAGAGGGGAAGAAGTAGACATTGTAAAATAAAAGTTAGAGTTAACTAACTTGATTTAGTGAAAGTGAGAAGTGCTAACAAGGGTTTTAGAATAAAAGAAAAAAAAAATGAGAGAATCTCACAAGTTCTACAGGAAATGGAGTAGAGAATTTGATGGTTGGAAAAAATGAGAAAAAATAAAGTCCATAGGAAAAGGAGGGACTGTAAAAATAAAAATAAAAAGAAAAAAAAGAAATAAGAGAAGAAAAATAGAGAAAAAAAGACAAAAGTAAAATAAAACTCTTCAAATAAAAAATTTAGCTCGAGTACGAGTAGCTAATTGAGATAAGTTTCTGTTCTAACTATGTTAAGTCCTGTAGACTCTTAAAGTGCTAAAGTGTACCAAAGATGAGTTTGATCTATGCTTATTTATGAATTCTTAAGCTTAATGAGAAATCATGAGATTATATACTTACTACTTGAGTGTTGAGATGAAACAAACTTATGAGTAATGGAGGTTTTTAGTTGTGATCTACTTTAGTGTTTTGAAAGTGAAGTATTACATGTTGTTAAAGCTACATGTCTTAAAAATATAAGTTTTTGAAAAAAAAAAAACTCTTGAGTGAATTATTTGTTGGGTTTTGAGGTTCATACGCAGCGAAAAATTAAAACCAGTTTTTGGAAAGCTCCAACAAGATCAAAAATAAGTTCAATTAAATTAGATCTACAAAAGTAAATTATACCATAATATATTATTTACTTCTCTGATTGTTCGATCATCAAGACGTTCAAGCACGTGTCCTCTATCGAAAACCCACACTCGAACAGTGACCACAATTTAGAGTGCTAGCTCCAAGAGAGATAGAAAACGTTTTTCTTTCTCTCCTAATATCCAGAGAAATCAAAAATAGAAAAAATGAAAATCTTATTTCATTTTAGGGTTTCAACTTCTATTTATATGTGTAGATAAGCCCCCACTTAAAATCTTATACATAATACAATAATTGTATTTAGGTAGCATAAGCAAATTACACATACAACTCTATTAATATGTTATCATATAAAAAAGTTGTAAGGGCTTTCATGTTATGAATTTGATTGATAAAATATATTACTCTAGACCAAGAAATTGTGCAAAGTCATTCTTTGTGTGCGACCCAATAGGTTCATGCGATATTGACAGTGAACCAAAACCATTTTGGTATACATGTCATAAACGGTCTCTAGTAAGGGATTATGACTGCCCAAGTAGCTTGAATATCAAAATCGATACAACCTAATGAATAACATATATCATATCTTTTTGTCGTGCGATATCCTTTGATTAAACATAAGACATTGAAAGTCACCCTTAATGTTCAATCGTACTAGTCTTGATCTTTAGGTAGACTGAAAACATCGAAGTGACATTGATCATATCAATTCACTTGTACTTAGCCATTCAACAGTCTAACATATCGAGGGATCCACTGATTTTATCTCTCTATAAAAGAGGGACAAATTCTATCTTGATTACACACCTTCACATATTATTTACGTGGTAGCCAATCACAATCTTCATAATCGTCTGGTTAAAGATAATGTTTGGTTGTGCCAAATTACTATACTCATAATATTGAAGTCTATGATAATCTCAAGTCAAATGACTAAATGATATAGCTATAATGAGTAACATCTATGACTTAATCCATGTGGTATTCTCATAGCGAGTCGGTTCAATACGTTGTTCTTTAACAAGTACTCATGATCTTGATTCGTATCCAAATACGCAAGAGACGGCCCCAAATTCTGAGGCAAACCGGGCACCGCCACCTCGCCAGACACGTCACCAAGCATGCCACGTCACCGCACACTTAATTTTGACTGCCTGCGACCTACACCTTTATACGTACCTTATTCGCCTTAACTTAGTATTTATGAAAATTTTTATGGATATTCACATTAAATTGACTAAGTTAAGTTGCTCAAGATTTATCAAATTATTATAAATTAACATTTAAGCGGAAGTCTTCGAAGCATGCAAACACGGTAGAAATAAAAGTTTGCATGGTATGATTAACCCTATAGTGTGGAAACCCGACAATAGATACCATGTATATCGAGAGCAACAAAGGTACTAAAGATAAGCATATACATGTATCAGGTATACATGTCCTTCCCAAAAATTTATAAAACAGTAAATAGATACGTACAACACCTACGCAAATGACGGACTCTCCTATCTCAGTCATGGATGTCTGAGACACCTTTGCCTCGGCTCGTCGCAAGATCTGCGATTTGTCACCAAAAACAATGACAAATCCCAGGTGAGTAAATCCTAGAGAACGTTAGCTAATATTCACGAATTCAAGTGAAACGGCTACAATTCATGCAATTTAAATAAAGGACAACAATAAGAAAATTCGCATGAAAATAAGTCATTGAGAAGTCGAATTTGGACACGAGTGTAGCGTGACAGAGAACCCTGGTCGACATCCGGGAATCGTCGTAGCTAAACCGAGAGGAACCATTGACGACCACCTCGCCAAACATCTCACGGTCGAATGAGAGGAACCATTGAATGGTAGAACCCCGTCCAAACATCTCTCGAGAGGAACCATTGACGTAGACTTATGACTTCGTCAAACATCTTTCAACCTACGGGTTTCGCGAGAATAGTCACCGCATAGCCCTAACATGGCAAATTACTCGAACAGCGCGGGAGCCCCGGGGTGTGAGTCCGTGCCATGCCCGACCCCGTCGATACACACATACACACGTGGGAGTGGATGAACAGTGAATGAACAGCAATGGAAAGCACAATGGAATAATTTAGAATGCAAAATAAAGCAAGTGCATAAATTGAATTTTAACTAAATTTCTCATGGGTTTACTTACCTCAACTCATTCGAAACGTCCCGCACTCGTCTCGAGATACGTACTCAACACCCGACTATGGTAGCTTAAGTCCATGGTGTCCAATTATACAATTTTTATCATTTTAAAGTTTCATTAAATGAATTATAATGTGATACCAAAATTTGAGATAATACTTTTATTCCAAAAAGTATAATATTTTGCACAGTTTTCGAACCATACCGGGGGATCGATTGTTCCGGCAACGCACCACCATGCTTTATCACGCCGACGCGCAGCTGCGCTTGCGCGCTACGCTACGCTCGCCACCACCGCTGCTGCGCGCGTCGTACCGCCGCGCCGCTTTGCTTGACATTTGGCCATTGCCGCCTCCTAGTTTCGGCGTGCTGCCGCAATACATTGCTGCATTACTTAGCCGATGTAATGACCGACTAGGGACATTTAGGATATTTCAACAAATACCTATAGATTTAATTATAAAGTAAACATACAATCACTTACAATAAAACATCAAACGAAAACCTCTATTTTATTAATTAAAATTATAAGATAAACAATGTTTGTATATTGATCTAAGGCACATTCCCTAACATTATTAACTTTAAACTTAATGAATTGATGGATACTACATGAACAATGTAAATTGAATGAGAATTAGTTATTAGGAGGCTTAGTAGAACTCACCTTTGCTTGGGACGCGCAAAATTTTAAGTTTGGAGGTATTTGATAAGTAATTAATTATACTTATATATAATTATTTTAGTCGTATATTTAGTATAAATATCCCTAAATGAGTGATAATTCATGGTATTATTGCATTTTCAGGGAATTAAGGTGTAAAGGAAAGAATTGAGGAAAAATAAGAACAAATGGTGCAAAATCCCACAAAAACAAACTTGGCGTTGTGGCTATATGTGTTGATGTTGTGGGCACACAAGGCACACCGTTGGTAGGAAAGACACGGCGTAGGAGAGATCAGAAAGTGAAGAAAACTAATTCTGGAGGTTCGGCGCAGTGGTGGCGTTATTACATACAAAGGACGACGCCGAGCAAGAGAGTGATAGTGCCGAGACACCAGGGAGCAAAAAAATACGCATATAGTTGCGGCATAGTGGGGGTACAGTGGGCTATAAGGCACCGAGACATATATGACAGCATCAGACACACAAGAAATAGAAAGTTAGAGTTTTAATTCTAGTTAAATTGTAAAGTAGGGTTTCTAATTGTTATTAGGGAGTATAAATAGCTATTAAGACATGGTAACTAAGAAGATATAAACTATTAGCTACCATTAGAATAAATTAGCATATGGGTTACATTGAGTTTGAGTATATAGGAGTTTATGTGAAGAAAACATTGAAGACTTCACATTTGCAATTCAAGTTTGGTTTCATTGATTAAATTGAAGGTAATATTTATTTCATTTATGATTTGCAATGACTTCCATTATGAATTGTGATATGTGTGTTTCAGTAAAGTGTGAGTAGTCTATTTATTTTAGAGATCAATGGATCTTATGGTATGAATGTTATGCTTTGAATAGAAATAAAAAATGAATATAAAAAGTGTAATGGTTAGAATTTGTATTGATTATGAGCGTAATGCTTTAGACATCTTGATCACGTGTTTAATGATTTTAGGTTTTAGAAGTTATCATGGTCATTAAAGCTTTTAATCCGAACATGAATGGTACAACCGTAAAAATACAACATCCAGAGATAGTTGTTGATTGGGAGGCACGGATAGTAAACTTTGTTGATTATGAATCCAATGATTTGGGACTTAAAGCAATAAGGAGCTTACGGTAATCAAACCGATATGTGGAATTCTAGTTTGCAAATTAGAGTCTTTTCTACCATGACAGTGGGTTGAAGTGAATTTAAAAAAAATCTATCTATTCTAGGCATTGCGCCTTACATAATGAGAAGTAAACATGAATTCAAAACATAGTATTAAATTACCTAGGTGAAGTGGTGAACTAAGATATCTTTAATATAAGAGTTCAAGTAAAGTTTAAATTGATTTGTTAGATTAGTTTAGTTAATGTAAAACTAATTAAAAGGATTTTCTTAGCAATAGTTCATAGTTAAATAGGTAAACCACTAGTGCAAAAACCTTTTCTTGGGTAGGATATCCATGATCAACGTAAGTTGGTTACACTATTACTACAGGTGAGTTGTTATACTTGCAGCACGCACATTAGTAATGGGTAATCCTGCAACAACCAAAAAAGTTATATCAGCTCCATGAATAAGATAAAGTTTTAAAGACTATCTTAAGTGCAACATTATGTACCTCATTGTTCCAAATCGCTAAAGCGACATGATCTCTAAAGCTCTTCAATAAAGATCCATTTGATGGAGCACCAAAGAAAGGAGCACATTGCTATTCTTGTGCCTCCTCATCATTTCGGCTACCTCTACCACTAGTACTCCCGCTCCCACCCACATTCCATGCAAACTCATGGTTTCTACTCGTTTTGAGGATTGACTGGTAGACTCCGATGCGTGAGCATCACTTTCACTGCTAGCAATGACAAGATCCTAATGTTGATGCTCGGGAACATTAGAACCTCCATCGTGCACCTCATCTTTCTTTGCGCCTTTTCCAGTAGCCTTTGCCTTACCCTTCACATTCACGTTATGTTTATCCATTCGATAAGATGCAGTTTGGGGTGACCGACCACCTCGACTGCAGTTACCTTTCATCGGCTCAACACCAACCTCCTCCCTACTCACAAGGGTATTGAAACGAGCCATAACTCATAAGATAATTGAAGGTAAGCACCCTGAACATAAACTCCTGTAAAAATAGAAATAAATCAATAATTTGTGTAGTCTCGGATATGTAGGACCGGGAATCAAACCACATTCTTGAACATGGGCAATATTAAACACATTATCAGTTAATGACAACCGAGAGTAGGGATGCGGTCTCGGTAGGATGTAACCAGCACTAACCTAATTAAACATGTCTATGCATTCTTAGAATGTAGTGACCGAGACATATAGGAATGTCACGGTACCTAACACACTACACATAAAAGCACAATCTCGATTTGGGATAATTGAGTCAATCAAATTCAACGATCATTCGGTGCCCGCTGAGACTACCATTTAAGTCTCGGTAGGATGTAACCAGCTCCCATTACATAGACACTTATCGCAATATCTCAGCTATGATTAGCCGAGCATGCATAATGATTCTTTGGCATGTATGGCCGACTACCATGTTCCAAAAAAAAACATTAGAAAACCAACTAAAAAAAAACAAACAAATAACGAATCGAAAGCTTGCAAAATAGACTATAAATGTATATTTAATCTATCGAATTAACGGCTGCTGTGAGGCCCAAACCTTAAAATCGAGCCCTAAAACAGAGACAAACTTCAACAACTCGAAAAACTTCCAAACTCGAATCGGACAGCAATAATTCACACCTAAAACAGAGGAGAAACAAAGAGAAATCAAATATTTAAGGGTTCCTTGCAATGTATCGAGAGAGCGTTTAAGGTTTGGAAAGAAAAAAATCGCCCTCTAAATTCTTCATTTTTTAGAATTGGTGGGGTGCCTCTATTGTAAATGAGGGGCAATTTTAGGCTTTCATCTCAATATTTTAGGTGCCCTTTAGTAAATCACTTGGTGCCCTCAACAATGGTGTGTCTTCAGTAAATGGCGGGATGCCTATATTAGTAATAGACATATGTATATTGTGTGTATAAATACTATTTAAAAATACCAATACATGATTACAATACATGTGTATTTGACACCTTATTTCGTATAATTTTTTTTTGAGAAAAATTAAGCGGGGAGAAATAATTTCCTACGGTGAATTCACGCGGGGATCCCCAATGGAGAATTAAATAGGAAAAAAAAATTTCACGGGGATTCCCATCCACATGGGGATTAGACGAGTACGGGGATGAAGATTCATCCCCACATAGGAGTGGCTACGGGGATAGAGATGTGGTTCACATCCCATACCCTCCCCATTTGCATCCCCAGCTATAAGGATATGCTAAGCATTTAATGACAAATAAAAATGTCACTTATATGATAGTAAATGTGGGCCTCATTTGTGAGAATGAGACGTATTAAATTCTTTAAATCTATCATGAAATCAGGATTGTGTCCACGACCGAAATGGACAAAATTGTAAGAACCAATAATGATAGGGGTGGAGTTATGCGAGTATTATTGTATTGATATACCGCAAAAGTGAACAATTCAAGCTCATATATATCCACTGCGTCATGAAGTATATCCAATAATATTTCACTGGGGTAAGTTCAAGTCTCTATACGACCTTCTCCTTATGTAACTTTATTCCCCCAGAACTCTCTCAAGCGTGTCTGCATTAAAATGATTTTTAAAATCCATTTATGTGTGGATATATAGACTTAATGATCAATTTCCATTCATGTGCGGATTTTTGGAACAATTAATTATATTATTTAATTGTTTATAATTTGAATGAGAATTATGTGGAAAGGTGTGTAATCCCGTGGAGGTCCATAACATACTAAAAGGTGTATATTCATTAAAAGGAGTGTCTTTCCTAATAGATACATAAAACTCTATATATATTCACTAGATGGATCAATTTTACGAGAGTAAATAGAGTTTGAAGGTTAAGAAAAAGAGTCAAATTAAAATATCCTTCTCTTTTTCATGGTTTTGAGTCAAAAAGAGTGTTGAATCATTAAATTAGTTCGTAAACTAATAATTAATTTTAAAGTGTTACAATCATTAGCGTGATCGTTGTATCCTGGGAAACTGTCGTCATTAGACCATAAGCACCATAGCGAGGCGAAATATTCTTCAGGATATTGAGTATGACTCAAGCCTCGATCGATTGCATTATGTTTTTCTTGCATTTCCCCCAAAAAATTTTCAAATACCTACAACATTTTGATACGTACATATTTTTAGCACATGAGGTGTGTATATTGAGGCACGCATGAACGATTTGTAGGACGCAGGCCCACATGTCACGTCACTTGGTGTGTCATAGGGTTGTCATTTTAGCATTTTCCTTTTTTATAGGACTTGATACATACATTTACTGCACAACGATTGATTTTTTTAAAGAAACATTCACATGTACGTATGTATACACGCACCTCGATGTACGTTGAAAAGATCTCTGCAATGAAGTATTAATTTATAAGAAGTGCTATTTTGATATCATTGAACTAACACCCCTAAGTCACATCGACCTTATTGGGAGCTGTCTGTACATGCCTTGAGATGCATGTTTAGATAGTTGTTGTGTATATACACATTGGATGTATATTTCGAGACGCGCACAGATAGCTCTCAAGGCCAATGTAACTTTGGGGTGCGGGTTTGATGACATGAAAAAAAGAAGAAAACATTTCCTAAATTTACTATACCACGTGCACCAAAAAAAAGTCTTAGGGTTTAGTGGTTCGGGACCTATAGAGTTTTTTTTTTTTTTTTTTGAAACATAGAGTAGTTTATTATTATTATTATTATTATTATTATTATTGTTATTATTATTATTATTTGAAGGCTAGATGTAGAATTTAATTTGGAGTGAAGGAATTGGAACAAAACATTTCTGTTTACTTTTTTTTTTTTTTTTTTTTTTTTGCCTTAAAAAAAGACTAGGTAGGTCAAGCATATGTCAGACAGATTTTACGACCTTCCCAACTTGGCGTTTTGGATTCATGTATTTCTTACAAATTTTAGTGTCCCGATCAGTCAGTCAGAAAAGTCAGAACCTGAAAGCCAATCTCAATTTAAGTTGACAGCTCGAATTTAATTATCCCAGTTATAGTAGATCGCAACTTTTCACGAGGGTCGTTGAAAATTGAAACCTTTGATCAATGCCTACTCTTCTATCAATCACATTATATATTTCGTGACATAAATTACACTCTCCAGCAACGCTTAGGAAAGTCTGTAGAAAAATTACTTCAAAAAAAAAAATCTGTACGTAAATTATAAAACATGTCTTTGTTTAATTTATAGGTGCCTCCGATCACTTATACATACCTCTATCATTTGAGCTCGTATTGCTTATACATACGCGTGATTCGTCAACTCAAAGTCAAGTAACGACTTTTAATTTCTCATATGAGCAATAATAGCAAAATCAGAAAATCAACTTAGAGAAGTAGTTTATTATTATTATTATTATTATTTTTAACTGCATAGGAGAATCCCAACTGCATGTCAAGAGAGAATGGGAGAAAAAACAACTTTTGGCTGATCATTTTTTTTTTACCAAAAAAAAAAAAAAAGGCCTGAAGCTAGCAAGCAAGTTATTTGTTTCCCAAAAAAAAAAAAAAAAGCCTGCAGCTAGCAAGCAAGCTATTTGTTTCCCCCCAAAAAAAACTGAAGCTATACTCGTAAAGTTGTTTGACCTTTTCTTGTTAAAAAAAAGTTTGACCTTCAAAGTTAATAAAAGTTGATTGAATAAAAAGTTAAAAGTGAGTTTCATAGACTTTACAAAAAAGGACGTGGTGTTGTCGGTTGCTAGTACAGATCACAAGCTAGCTTTTGTGCTTCAACAATGCACACAAAGTCCGTGCCCTTTATTGATCAAAGCGATTTCAGACCAAACAAAACATTATGTATAAACGTGCATGTCCTGCACGTCGTCACCCACCAAGTACTACTCATCAATAATAAATTAACAAACTAATACTAATAGACTAAATAATCAATTTTCTAATATCTATTGATCAGATGTACATCGAAATGTGTGTACTGCACATCTCTAAGCATGACACACTTCTATTGAAAATACAAAAAAAAAAAAAAAAAATTAGGCGCGCAAGTCAAATATGATTCTTACCACCACTTTCATCAAGTGATGTTTCATCCATATCAGTAGAGATATACCTTTTTTTGGTAGGTAGTAGAGAATAGAGATATACTTAAGCGAACCATGCCATACTCTATGAGGTCGGGTGAGCAAATTCACCAAAAAAAAAAAAAGCATAATTTCTTTAATAATAACTTAAGTACGTAAATGAACACCATAGAATAGGCCAAAGTACAATGCGTTTAATACTTTAATATATTTAATGATGATAATGGCAAGTGATTGTCTTTGTATAACGTATATATGTATGTTTTTACCATCCTATTCCTCACTTTAGTGATGAAAAGATTAAGTAATTACGTGTCACAGTACGAGAACTTCTCATGTAAATAGTTTCTTTATATATATATATATATATATATATATAGATTTGCATAGGATACTTTCATGTACACATCTCGTGTAGATCAATCAGAATTCCCCTCAAGTGATTTGAAGTGCATCTACCAATAACAAAGGCATGCACATGAGCATATCAACGTCCCATGCATGTTGGTGTCAACGTTGCAAACCAACTAAAACTCACGCTGTCTATGCGTCTCGGAGAGATCTAGATGAGAGTGTGAGTGTTTAGCTTCTACATATTATTTATAGGTCATATAAATAAAGTCTCGTTTATATATAAAAAAAAAAGGTTGAGTGTTGAGTCATAATATATGAAACCTATCAAATCTGTGAAAGATTTTGTGTTCCCAAGAAAACGTCACTTAGTTTAAGATTACAAGCGTAACAGACGAGTCATTAATAAAAGGAGGGAGACCCTCGTTTTCTCTGTAGAGATGACTTACCCTTGGAATCGGACGCACTGTTTAACTTGTTTGGCCAAATCTCATCACATCAAATCTAACGTTCCACTCCTTCACGGTTTTGCTAAACCTGGTAACTGATGAGCCCGTGAAATCAGCCTAACCTAATGCCACTACAAGACTTATCTTTTAGTAGGGGTACTACTCATGACGTACTTTTAGTTGGCACACTGATTTGCACACTGGTGCTGAAGACCGTTTGATTATACATGTAGATCGAAGTTTGCGTTCACTATATGGGATGATACAACGACATAGCTAGCAACAATCCCCAAATTAATTGGAGTGCGAATCAAACTCTTTATTGCGTTTGATTTAATGCAATTGATCAAATCATTTAAATCTTTCATAATAAATGTCTCAAGTTAGCTTCTGTCTACCCTCAAATTTCTTCAAATTATTCTAGGGTATCAAAAATACCACTGTAACCTCCCTTCTCTATATGATATGTGTCAATTGATACTCATACTTTCGTGATCTCTATTCATAATTGAAATATATTGGTCATGATGATCGATTGTTATGTTTTAATTGGTTGACACTTCATGAGAGATAATCAGTTCAATGAGCAACGTCTCTGCAAAGTTTCTTAAATAATGGGAGATTATTATAATAGGTGAACGGAAATAATAATATGGAAAGATACTAATAATAAGTAATCAAGTACTGCTTTGAAGTCCCTATTTAAAACAAGTACTAGGGGTGTACAAAAAACCAATAAACCCGATGGACCAGATAGATCCAAACCAACTCAATAGATTTGGATTGAATTGAAAAGGTTGTATATTGATTTGAGTTAGGCTCTTCAAATTAGAGAGTCGATGGGTTGGTTCAGTATTTGAGTTATATATTTGTAAACCTGATTAGACCCGAACCAATCATGGCTACACTGAGTAGTTGTAACAAATTTAGATATAGTTGATTTATATATATATAACAAAATCTTAAATCTCAATCAATCTCAAATATGTTTTGAGAGATTTTATCACACTTGCATCATTCAACAATATACCAAATAATTCACTCCTTCTATAACAATTAAGTTGAACTTTTCGAATTTATCCACCTTTTAATAATTTAACTATTTTTTAATAGTTACTCTTTTATTTTATCTTTAGACTTCAATTTGGTTTTACTTTGAAGAACTATCTATAATTTTATATTTTGTTTTTTGAAGGCGAAGAACTTTTTATGTGGTTTAATAATTGTATTCCAATATTAGTTTGAGAACCATGCTATATTCTTGTTGCCTCTTGGTCATATTTTTTTTGAGTTATTTTATTTTAAAGTAAACTAAAATTTGAAATTATATGTTGCAGGAGTATATGCTTAGAGGTTTATTTCCTCATTTTTGAAAGAGAAAATATTATGGTCTATAAAATCAACCGATGGTTGAAACCAACCCAACCTAAATATATAGAGTTGGGTTTGTTTGATTTTAAGCACCAATTGGTTTGATTTGTTTGGTTCTAAAAAAATACAAAACCCGAATTATTCGGTTTGGGTTGCGTTTGAGTGAGGCCAAACCCGAATCAACCAAACCTTTGGACACACCTAAAAACAACCATGGCAGAATTAGAGATATATATACATACTCATCAGATCATGACAAACAACAAATAACAATATAGCCTCAATCCCAAATTAATTGTGGTCGGCTACATAGATCAAACTTTTCCATTGTGCTAGATTAAATGCAATTGATGGTCATAAGATCACGAACAAAAAAAAAAAAAAAAAAAGTTTCCTTTGCTGGGGTTCATGCATACACACAGCAATTCCCATCAACACCTTTTTAAATAATTTCCTTTGTCATCCGTCCAAGAGTTCTGATTGATCATTGATATTTTTCTTTATGTTTTTCCATGTGGTTTTGTAAGTTTATGAGTTCGATTTCTTGATCAATATTGAAAACTTGAATGTTGATGAATACCTAATTATGACAAAAAAAAAGTTTGGTTTTGCAAGCCAAAATCTATAGTTCTTGTATAGATCATGAAATGACAAACGCACCTCATTCAAAGAAAACCAAAAATAAAAAATAAAAATTAAAAAATAATAATTGGTTTTACCAAGCCAAAAACATGTTGTCCTTGTCCCAAAAACCTGTTTTTCTAACAGTGTGTGTGTGTGATCTAATGTTCTTGTATAGATCATGATGAAATGAGAGTGTATTATTGTATTGAATTCTCAAATTGAAAATTTGACTGCCAACTTGATCATCATCATCAATCAAAGAAAGCTAAAAGAAGACTTTGGTTTTACCAAGCCAATTGTTCTCGTATAGATCATCATCATGAGAGAGAGAGAGAGAGAGAGAGAGAGAGAGAGAGAGAGAGAGAGTTGCATGTAAAGGAGAGGAGAATCAGATCAGATTGAAAGGGAAAGCAAAAAACACGCAAAAGCAGATTTTCTTTTCAAGAGCTTTTTACCTGTAGTGCTCATGCTGCATATGCCTTGTGTGCCTAATATATATAGCCAAAGAAACTTAGATCAGAAACAACTTTACATTCATAAATCAAAAAATCTAAAAAGAAACCAAATTAAATTGTTCCCTCACCTTCACAAAGGATGATGAAAACCAAACCCTATCTTTGGATCTGCCATTAAATGTTGGTTAAGAGGAATGAAGCCTGGTCCGAAGTCATTTAGCGCAAATTCATCACAAAATAAGAATCGATCTCTCCAAGAGACTTAACTTTTTTTTTGTAACCTAGCTAAATGACCTCGAAACAGACAACATCCCCCTCAACCTAACCCTAACAATATAATCAAAATTACTTCACATGAAATCATCATCATCACGATGATCAGAGAAATCTAGAGAGAGAAAGAGAGAGATCTGAGTCATCTCTCATGAAATTATTAAGCTGAAAACAAACTTAGATAGAAAGAGCACATGTATGTAGCCTCCACAACCACCATCACCCCCCATAGTTTTAGCTGAGTGAAACCCTAATACCCATAGCTTTATAGAGAGAGAGAGAGAGAGAGAGAGAGAGAGAGAGAGGGTAAATGAAAGATAGAATGTGAGACAGTGAAAAGCTTAATTCTGACCTAGTTTTGATGACAAATTCAAACCTACCAATTCTTTCTTTCTTTTTTAGAGAGCGATATATATAAATAAATAGTTGCTATTGTGCTGTATGGAGTATCATACTTAACCAAATCCACTTCATGCAAGTTTCACCACGTCTGTGACTCTACAATCTCAACCACAAGATCAGAATTGTTTTTATCAATCTCGGAGAGCTCCTGTCCATCTAATCACAGCCTTCGAGCGAGTTTGAAACTAAGCTGGCGTACGTTATTAATATCAACACCACCATCAACTTCAACGTGGGGCCCACTAAGAGTACGTATCCACGTGGTGGGGAAGCAGATGTGGAATAGGAAGTAGTCACACGTGGTAATTAATATCGGTAATCAAAGGCTCATGATGATCTACATATGGGATGGAGTAACTCTGCCTAGCTTCTTTTCAAGAGAAGAATTTTAGGCAAAATAGAAGGAAATAAATGTTTTGCTGCAAATAATCAAAAGTTTTACTATGAATTCGGGTAGTCACGTGAATTCATAACGTATATTCATGACTAGACTCACACCTAAAATTTATATATGAGTTTGTTGAGACCTACATAAATACACATTTATAATTATGACTGATTAAGTAACGTTAGTAAAACTGAAATTGCTAATCGTGAACTTGTAATTGAGACAAATATATATATTTTTTATATACTTTTTTGTACATATTTTTATAGTTATATAATATTCAAGAGCGTTGTCTCTATTTATACAAAAAAATTGAGACAAATGTCACTTAAAAGGCGGATGAAAGAGCGGTGAAAATTCGGGGCACGGACAAAATTAAGTATGACAACTCTTATTATAATCAAGAAGTATATATATGCATTGTACAAACCTAGCCTGTCGATTTATTTTTTATTAAGAAAAGCAATTGCCTAGTTGATACAATTAATCTTGGGAACGAAACGCCCCCATTACATCATCTCTCAAAATCAAAGCTAAACCAGGAGAACAATGAACTAATGTGTCTATATCCAATGTTGTGCTGCATAGGTACTGTTAATTTAAATTTGAACAAGACCAACTTGTCTAGACTCATTTTGTTTTAAAACCGAGTTAGTCTATTTATTCAAATTTATTGTAATTTCACTTTTCAAACTGAAAGTTTCTTCAAATGTTATGATCTTATCAAATATTACAAGTTACCGATCATCATAATTAATGTTATATATTGCAAATAACTAGTGTAATTTAACATTTAACACAAAATATTAATTTAAAAATAAATCAAAATCTACCAAAAAAATAAAAAATCTAATTTATTCTTCAAAATTGGAATAATCATGAATAATCTTGATCAAAAGCAAGGATATCCTTAGTATAGACATTTATATATCTAGTAGAGTAGATTTTATCAATTTATGTACGTAAGATATCTAATGATTTTAATTGGTTATTGTAACTTTTGTTGTATTTAGAGAGAGTGTTATTCAAATTTTTTTTTTAAAAAAAAACTTAGCTAATTCAAAGCGTGTCTTCATGGGTTGGGTCTACATTAGGTTGTATTCTTTTTCTTGGCAACATATACACACAACACATTAGTGGCTTGATAGCACATGTTAGCTACTTACTAGCTTGTAGCAGTGGCACGCACCACACAGCACGCAGCATTGAAAAGAAAGAAAGCAAATTAATTAAAGAGAGAAGAAGAAAGAATTGAAGAAGAAGAAGACAGGTCGAGAAGGCCAAAAAGGAGGGTCAATCCCATTGAATGAATCAATATATTGAACAGAGAGAAAGAGAGAGATTCTTTGTTTCATCATTAACTAATTATTAATTCTTGTATTCAAAAAATAAAAAAAAAACTGTTCAATAAATTGAATTCATGTACAGTACGGTCTCCTAGCAATTGCAACCACCCCCACCACCGTGCCCAATGACCCGACACTTGCTTTCTGCACCTCTCTGAAAGTTTCTCGTTTACCAAAGTTTTCTTTTCCCATTTCTTTTCTTTTCATTTCTTTTTTTTTCATCAGCTTTTTCACTTTAGCTTTTTAGTATATGGTAAAAATTGGACTTGTTCTCATGCAGTTAAAATTGGCAAAAAAATGGGTGAATCAGGGTGACCGCGTCACATACTCTTGGTACCAACATTTGGGGTGAATTTCATTATTTATGGTTATAAAACTGTGTTTATATATTACATTTTACTCACAAAAGTTTATTTTTCTTTTCAAAATCTTCATCTATCTTTAGAAAAGTTTCGTTCATGGTCATTTTATCGATCTATTTCTTTGGTTAAGTCATCATCATTAAAAAAAAAAACAATTTGTCTTTTATTGTAATCAATTTATACCAAACCCCAAAAAAAATAAGCAACAAATCTGTAAATTAAGGGTTAGGTGTAGTTGCTCACCTAAAGCTTTTTTTTGGTAGATGATCTCCACCAAATTGCTCCAAATTTGCCACTACCGGCTTGATTTAGGTGTCCTTTGCATCAATGTAATTAAATATGGATACACACCGATTAGATTCAGTTTACTTATAGTCAATCCAGTCCAATTATTGTAGATTGAAAAATGACAATCCAAATAAGTCAACAATCCAGTCCAATCCAATTTACTTAGTGCGGATTGGACTAGAACAAGTTATGAGGATTGACATTTTTCTAGTAATGTATATACATATGATATAATCAAGCATAAACAACAAATATATCAAATTATATGAATAAAAATACATGTATACAACAACAACAACAACAACAACAACAACAACAACATAGCCTCAGTCCCAAATTAACTAGGGTCGGCTACATGGATCAAACTTTTCCATTATGCTCGATTAAGTGCAATATATGTTTGATCCATTTCATGAAAAGTGACAAATGTTTTACGTTGGCTGTCAACTTATCGCAACCATCCTTCATTTCCAAGAATGAAAAATGAGCTTGGGGCCTCCCTCTCCACTTTTCGGGTATGAAAAGTGAGTTTGGGACCTCCCTTACCCATTTTTCGGTATTAAATTTTTCGGTTTTAAAAAATGGGCGTAGAGTCCTCCTCCTTTATCCGGACTTGGGACTGGCTATGTAGCGCACATAGTGTACAACATAGGTGGAGTTAATAAAATAAAAATACATGTATAATTTATATATTTTTTGATAATGTTCTTAATAACATATCACATAAGGTAAATAGTACTAAGTATTAAACACAATATCCCGCATTAAAATTCATCAGAAAAAACATTATTAAAAAAAAAAAGGAGCAATACTGCATCCTACTTTTAAAAGAGAGAAAAAAAAACATAGACCATGTATATATTGTGTAAACTAATAGCACCACAATATTCTACAAGAGATAATTTATAGCAAAAATACATATAAAGTTTAGCGATTGGATCTGCAGATTTCGAGCATATGTGATTTGTAATCCAATCCGTGTAGATTACTAGTTTTGCAATTCAGTCCGGTCCATGACATTAACATTATAATCCAATTAACCCCAACTAACCTTAATTGGGCCAAATTGGAATTGATCCGCATAATAGGATTTGTTGTGCACCCTTAGATATACAAGGATCTCCCTTTGAAACCCTTCGATTCCTCCTTTTCTTCGATTTCCCTTACTTTACACACTAACTTGAGACATTCTTTTAAGAACATAGATTTTATATATGTTCCTTATTGTATACCTTAGTCATCATTCCCTCCTCGAGATTCACATTTGCTCATTCATTTGGTTACAAAATTATTGAAATCTTTTTAGCATACATTTGAGATGCGTACACTACAAGGAAAATGAAATTTAGAAACGGAATTAGCAACAGAATTAAGTTCCTTTGCTAAAAAAAGAAGTTAGAGACGGAATTGAGACGGACAAATTCGAGACTTTGAGACAAATCGAGAGAGACGGATAGAGACGAAATAGAATAGAGATTAAAGACGGAATTAAATTCCGTCTCTAAAAAATGGCGCCAACATTCCCACCAAAACTTTAATTTGTTATACTCGTTCATCAAATCTCGAGATTTGTGCATCAAATCTCAGATTTTGATGAGCCCCCTCCAACCCCCTCCCCCCCAAACCCCCCCCCTCCCCCCCCACCACCGAAATCCCCAAATCCCACAAAGATCGGGAAGAACAATAACCCTCTCGTCTCTCCGATCGTCTTGTCAAGTTCGTCGTCGACCAAAACCCCTAATCCCTTGGTCGTCGCGTCTCGTCTCGGTCTTTCCTCTATACTCTCGTCTCTCCGATCGTCTCGTCTCGGTGTCGTCTCGCTCTCAACTCTCGTCTCTCCGTCTCGTTGCTCAACCCGTCGCCCTGGTCTCTCCGTCTCTCTCCTGGTCACCGCCCCCAAATCCCCAACCCCCAACAAATCTCTTATCTCGGTCTCTTGCTCTCAACTCTCTCTCTCGGTCTATCCGTCTCTTGCTCAACCAAATACTCCGTGTCTCTGGTCTCTCTCGGTCTCTTCGTCTCTCTCCGGTCCACCGCCCCCAAATCCCCAACCCCAACAAGTCGTCCTCGCACTCCTTTGCTCCCCGGTACCGCGCCTGCTCGTCTCGTCGTCATCGCGTTAATCCGCTCCAGTCGTGCTCTTTTTCAGTCCGCGCCTCTGTTCCACTCGGCTCTCACATCGTGCTCTCATTCAGTCCCCTCTTTGACCTCTTTGTTCTCTCATTGTGCTCTCATTCAGTCCGCGCCTCGCTGTGTTTCATTGGTGAGTTCTCCCTCTTTCCTCTCAAAACATTGCTTTTTGGTTAATTGGCAGTGAGATGTTTTGATTGCTTTTACAATGATCTGTGATTTTTACTCGGGCGTGAGATTTTATTGTTTCATGTATTTAGTTGTTTTTATGTTTCTTTATTATACACTAGTTGTTTTGGTGAGTAACAATTCGATTACAATGTTGCCAAATATTTGGATGAATCTTCACGACGACATGTATATGTAACATCAACTATGTAATTACTTGGTCTCTATATGTTACTTGTTCCACTTTGTGTACTCTTCTATTTACCTTGTCCACTAAGTGTAGCTTGTAATCTTTGTTCAAAGTACATCTGATCATCATGATCAAGGGCATATAAAAGGAGTTCATTCTCTTGTAAACAATATAAAAAAATTTGAAATACAATATCTACATTATCTCTAACTCTCTTCTCTCTTATTTCCATTCTCTACTTGCTCTTCTAATTCTTAATTTAATTAAGCCTTCCATGCTTAAGTCTTTAGCAAGTCCAACTTTAGCTTATAACATGTTATCAACACAAATTTGCTATTGCACAAAGGAGATTTTGAAGTTCAAGAAAGCTTGTTAAAGAGAAAAAGCTAGAAATGTATACTTTAAATAAATATGATTTGGTCGTAACTCTTTACATCTTTTTATTAATTTAAACTTGATTTAAAATTATGAGGTTGACCTATATAATTAAAAAAAAAAGGAAAAAGGAAGATAGGGAACTGTCCTTGCAAGCATCTCACTATGTTTCATCATTTTACAACCTTTTTTAAGTGTTTCATTGGCTTAAGTTGTGAGATTAAATATGTATCTATGGGTGTCTGTTCTTTTGTGTTTCTTGGTCAATAGTTTTCTAATACATGGGTGGTTCATTATAGGTTTGATGCATTCATATTTTCTTGCATATATAAGAAGACTTTGACGACTTTTTTACAAAAAAAATGCTTTGGTAACTTCACTTCAGATGCATTGCCGTATTATAGGAATTGTTTTTATCAATGTTATCAATAATTATCATGATTTTATGCTTTCGAATTGAGGACATACATTTTTCTTTTTTTTCCATTTGGAAACAACTATAAACCATTACTCTTCTGCCCCTAACATCATAATCAATACACAAGATAAAAACTACCAACGTTTTAAGTGTAACTTTTCATTTTGCCTTTGATATATTTATTTCGATTCAAGCTATTTGTAATGTAATTAAAAGATGGGTTCATAGATTCAAATTTCTACAGTTTTTAGTATAGAGAAAACCTATGCAAGTTTGTCTCTCCAAGCTTCGTGATTTGACATGCAACTCACGACCACGATTTGTAAATATATCTCTAATTTTCTACTTTATTGTGCACTTGATATAGATTCCACTAGAGCATATTAGTAAATGAGATTGATTATTTACAGTGTGCACACAATAGTTGTGTTCTAGCTAAAAGTTCAGTTGGTAGTTATCAAATAAAGAAGTCGAGAAGATTAAGGAAAGTAATATTTAAATATCATTTGTCTACCTAAAACACCCTCATATTCTAACTACCATTTAATTTTAAAACCAATCCGAAAAAACAAAGTAAGGTCAATATAGGCAATATTGCAAAGTTTTATTTAATACAATCCTAGGGAGGATTGCCATTAGATATAGTATAGATAACCACTTCTCTTCATCTTGTTTATTCTAGTGTAATGTGTTTGTGAAGGTAATGAAACAAAAAAGTTGGGTTTCTAAAGTTGTGTTGATTTCATCTTGTTAATTTTCTTCAATGGGTAATTTTAAATTTGGATGTTATATATTTTATTTTTATGCTTGACATGCCGATTGTTTTGGTTGGGTTCGCTATCTCTTGGCTTTTGCTACTGTTATTTTCGCAGCTCATAAAGATCTATGGTGGGATTGTTGATGAGGTGCCTTTTATTTGGCCACTTTTTTTCATGTTTTGCCCACTATATTTGATTCACTTGTGTGTATATGCATGTGTGTAGAGAAAACTACCAATAGAGTAGGTATAGAGGAATAGTACCTATATTTATATAATTTCTACTACTCGTTAGGATTCAAAACACTAGGATTACTCTTTTAGTTAACGTTGCTATTTCACATAAAATTTCTAGAGAATTGAATAAACCTATAACCTTAAGGAGGTATGAGTGAACAAGTAGTAGGCACTTTGATACTATGTGGTATTTGTATGCCTCTTGTAACTTATGATTTATTTATTTTTTTGAACTCCATGTTGCTTATATTGTTACGACCAATTATCATACTCTGTTTGGTATTAGTTATGTACCGAGCTAGGTATTAAGAAAGTTGTTTCCAACCCCCTTTATTCAATGGCTAGAAGCAAAGCTTTTAGTTCATGTAGTTAGGTAGGTCCTCAGATTCCCCCTTATAATAAATTGTGTTAGTTTGACACACAAGTTGACATGTACCGTCGGAAATTATGAAACTAGTTGACTAATTTAATTGCACAATTACAATAGGAATGTCGTCTACAAGTCGAGACTGGATGTACAACCGTCTCGACAACGGCTTCGTTCGAATTGAATTTGCGGCGAAGGTTAAAGAATTCATATCATTTGCTAAGCAACATTGTCCTACATACCAAAGTGAAAGGAAGATTAGATGTCCGTGCAATTATAAGAAATGTCAACTTGTACCATACCTGGACGTCGAAACGGTTGAGTACCACATATGTAGGTATGGATTTGTTTCGGGATATCACTGTTGGTACGAACATGGTGAGAACGAAGATGAAGGCATGCAAAACTTTTACCAATGGATAACCATATTGATGATGCTGATGTGGGAGGAGACGATCCGACAACTCACCGCGAGATGCTACACAACGTGGCAGGTCCAAGTTTCAATTGGAATCACGTGGAAGAATCACCAAACCCCCAAGCACGCTAACTATATGACATGATAGAGGCTAGTAGCGAACAATTGTGGCCGGGTTGCGAAACCATGACAACGTTGTCCGCAATGGCAAGATTACTTGCGATCAAGTGTGAACATCATATATATGAATGAGGGTATAATGAAATCATTAAATTCATGAAGGATTGTTTGCCAAATGACAATTCATTGGTTGAAAATCTTTATGCCACTAAAAGACTAATGCGAGGTCTATGTCTACCCGTTGAGAAAATAGATTGTTGTGAGGACCAATGTATGATTTATTGGGGAGTGGACTCTGAGTTGACATCATGTAAATCTTGTGGGAAATCACGCTACATTGCACATCGACGAGGTCGTGGTCGGAACACCAAAAACGCCCTTGCAAAAAAATGTACTACTTCCCTTTGGGTTGTAACGATTTTATGTGTCGGAGTCAACGACAAAACATATGCGATGGCATGGAGATCATTCCTCGCCAGAAGATGTTATGCAACACTGTTCTGATTCGATAACTTGGAGACATTTTAATGACGTCAATAGAGACTTCGCCGCCGAGGTTCGGAATGTTCGTTTAGGATTGTGCACTGATGATTTTCAAGTATTTGGGATATCAGGGAAATCGTACTCTTCATGGCCCGTAATATTGACTCTTTACAACCTTCCACCGTCGATGTGCATGAAATCTGAGTTTATGTTCTTAACCGTTATCGTTCCTGGACCGACGAGCCCAAAGCAGAAAATCGACGTGTTCCTTCGGCCGCTTGTGAAAGAGTTGCAAGATTTATGGAACAATGGGGTGATTACATACGACGTGTCCACAAAGATGAATTTTCTCATGCGAGTTGCCCTTTTATGGACTGTTAGTGATTTCCCTGCGTATAGCATGTTGTCCGGTTGGAGCACACACGGTAAGATGGCTTGTCCATATCGTATGGAGGATACAAATGCATTTCAAATGCGAAATGGTGGTAAGACATCGTGGTTCGACAGTCACCGTCGTTTCTTGGCGAAGGCATCACCATTAAGGAAAGACAAAAAATTTGTTAGAGGCAAAATGGTCATAAATGACGATCCGCCCGCTTTGCGTTCTGGTGATGAAATTTTGGCAAAAATTGAATCGTTAGGCTTGATGAAGGTGATAAAATCGGAGCTGATTCTATGAATGGGCGGATAGCTAAGAATTCGAGATGGAGAAAAAAAAGCATTTTCTGGGACTTTCCATATTGGAAGACAAACTTGATCCGCCACAACTTAGATATCATGCACATCGAGAAAAATGTTTTTGACAACACATTCAACACTATTATGTGTGTACCGGGCAAGAGTAAGGACAATGCGAAAATGAGACAAGATATTAGGGAATATTGTCACCGACCTTCTCTACACATTGATTCGGCGACAAATACTTACATCCTTGGATGCTATGCTCTTGATACATCAAAAAAACAAAAATTGTGCGAGTGGGTTGAAAAGTTGCGTTTTCCTGATGGTTATGCTTCGAATCTTGGTCGATGTGTGGATCCAAAGAAATTGCGAATGTTCGACACGAAGAGTCATGATTGTCATATTTTCATGCAACGGTTGATACCAATTGCATTCAGAGAACTCCTCCCAAACCCGGTTTGGGTTGCAATTAGCGAACTAAGCCTTTTTTTTCGATCCCTAACTACGAAAAGTGTCAGTCTCAAAGATATGGAGGTCTTAGAGTCTGAAATACTAAAAATAATTTGCAAGTTGGAGAAAATATTCCCTCAAAGCTTCTTCGACTCTATGGAACACCTACCAATCCACTTGGCCTACGAGGCCCGTCTGGCCGGTCCCGTTCAATTTCGATGGATGTATCCATTTGAGAGGTAATATCTTGAGCCCTTGAAATTGATGGGGCATGTGCCCTAGGTCAATCCATTAACTGTCTTTATGAATACTTTTAGTTAATAGAATAGAGGATTTCATTTGCTGTTTATTATAATTAATTTGCATGTTTACATTATAATAAGATCCATGGGTATTTACATAAATATCCTAAATGTCCCTAGTCGATCATTATATTGGGAACTATAATGAATTAAGACTAGTGTGAGTCTTGATTGATGATCATATGATGATTATACGTATAGGGATACGAATCAAGATCACGAGTACTTGTTAGGGAACAAAGTACTGGACCGACCCGCTATGAGAACATCACATGGATTAAGTCATAGTTGTTTCTCATGATAGGTATATATTCCAGTCCTCTGACTTGAGATTACCAGAGACTTCAACATTAGGAACACAGTGATTTGACACAATCAAACGTTGTCTTTAACCGGACGATTATAAAGGTTGTGATTGGTTACTATGTGAGCAATGTGATGAAGTTGTGTAATCGAGATAGAATTTGTCCCTCTCATATAAAGAGAGATATCTAATGGATCCCTCGATGTGTTAGACCGTTAAAAGGCCTAGTCTAAGTGAATTGATATTGATCAATGTCACTTGGATGTTTTCAGTCTACCTAGAGATCGAGACTAGTACGATTGAACATGTTGGATGACAATTCCATGCCTTATGTTTGATCAAAAGGATATCGTGTGACAAAAGGATGTTATATACACTATTGATTAGGTTGTATCGATTTGATATTCGTACAACTTGGGTAGTCATAATGTCTTGCTAGAGACCGCTTATGACTTGTATACCAAAATGTGTTTTGGTACACTGCCAACGTTGTATGAGCCTATTGGGTCGCACACTAAGAATGGTTTTGCGAGATTTTAAGATGATTCAGAAAAATGAATTTTTATGTGATAAAATTCATGACAGAAACGTCCTTGTGGTGTATTACACTTATACTTCTTTAAGTAAGGGTATATGTGTAATTTACTTAACCGTCTATATACAAGGGTTGTATAAATAGACGCTTTAAGTTACAATACACATACGAAAGATAAAAAGGTCGAAACTCTATTTTCGTTTTAGAAACGACTTAGGGTTTTTGGTATGCTCTGGATCGTTTTGGAGAGAAACAAAAGGTTTGGTATTCTCTCGAAGCTAGCACTTCGAATCTAGGCCGCCGTTCGTGTGTGGACTACTAGTAGAGGGCGTTCATCGTTGGCAGCGCCTTAGAGATCGATCAACCTTCAAAAAGGTATATTGCGACTAAGGTATGATTAAGTTTTCATGGTTTAAACGTTTTTAATGGAATTAGATTCGGATCATGTTGGGGTTTTTGTCAAAATTGTTTTGTAATCTCCCCTACGTATGAACCCCAAAACCCAACAGAAATTACTTTCTCATTCAATAAGTTTTAAATCAACATTTCATAAACCATGCCAACGGTACCTTAAACATTTGAAAAATAATGTCCGGAACAAAGCGAAGGTAGAGGGCTCCATGTGTAATGCTTATTTGGTTGAAGAAGTCACATCTTTTTGTTCTTACTACTTCGAAGATCATGTCTTTACGTTGCATGACAAAGTGCAACGAAACGACGATGGCGGTCTCGGGCCCACACCGCATTTAGTGGCAATTTCTCAATTTTCACTTATCCTGGCCGACCCATGGGCAAGTCGAAGGAGCGGTACTTAACAGAGCAGGAGTATAATGCCGCTTATTCGTACATACTGCTCAATTGTACGGAGATCGCTCCTTACATCCAGTATGTCCGTCACTTTCATTCAATAATGCAGTACATTTATTATTCATCTTTAATTTTACTAAGACATCCTATGTACATGTTCGTTTCTTCTAGGATCTTCGTCGATGAAATCACTTAAGCAATGGGGAAGTCGGAAGTTGATAATAGTCTAGAGCACAACTTCCCCATATGGTTTCAAACATATGTAAGTTTATTACTATTGTAGGTTATAGCTTCATAAATTTATGTCATAAGTAATGTGTCTTATTACATTTCTAATTTTTTGTGAATAGGCTCGGAATTCTATCATAGACGAGATGCTCGTTGATCTTTCGGTTGGTCCTAGTCGATCATGTACTGTCTACCCTGGTTACCTAGTGAATGGGTACAAGTTCCACTCCGCAAAATATGACGTTAATAGATCGACGCAGAGCAGCGGTGTTTTGGTGAAGGGTTCTAACTACGCCGATGTTTCCCGTAACTATTATGGAGTACTGCAAGAGGTTATGGAGATTGAATATACCAGCCTCAAGCGTGTGGTCTTGTATAAGTGTGAATGGTATGACCCTCCACCGAATCATGGTGTGAGGACTCACCCAACACTTCAATTGGTAGAGGTTCATCGAAGTCGACGATATAACAACTACGAGCCATTTGTCCTAGCAATGCAAGCCACTCAAGTGTACTACCTTTCGTACCCTTCTATGAGGAACTACCGACAAGAATGGCTAGCAATTTGTTGTTGTCAACCAAAATTCGCTGACGAGGAAACGAGCAAAGACGATAATAACCAGGGCTCGGCAGAGATTGCATTCCAAGATGGGATGCCCACCGCATGTGCGTAGTCGACGATGCAATTGAGGATATCAACAATCTGGATGATCCAAATGGGACTCGAGTCATTGTTGAAGCGGGCCCAAGTGAAGAAGTCAATGACTTCATTGTTGATAGTGGAGATGATTCAGTAGAAGAATCATCAACTTCTACTCATGAGAGTGAATTTGAAATGGATGCTAGCGAGTAATGTATGTCCATGTTATGTCAACGCCCAAAAGATATTACAATGTAGTCCCATTGGAGAAGGCCCAAATTGGCTATTAATATATAATATGTTGCTTGATCTTTTATAGGTCTAATTTTTTCCCATCAATTAGAGATTAGACATTATGATATATAGACATGCATACTTTTGACGATATATTCCTTAATTTCCTTTTATCACCATGGATCATGTGTTCTTAATTCCCATCAATTAGAGTTCATTACTTATTTTTGTATGCCTTTCTTCTCTAAACTTTTATTGGTATTTTGTTAGGTTTCATGGCGGGCAGTGATCATCCCCTACGTCGAGGGATACCATTAGGAGGACCACGTCCAGTCGGAAGAGGTGCAAAGATGACATCTCTGATGCAAAATACCGATCAAGGCGTCATGGTCAGGCCACACGAAGGGGCCATAAAGGTCGTGGCGGTCGAGGTCGTGGGTCGATTCCTGCGTTATCGATTCCGACTTCTCGTTCTCTCGAGCACGATCCACATTCAGCGTCACCTTTGCCTTCCATACCGTAGGCGTCGTCTGTACCATCATCCTCGTCATCAAGGACTATACCAAAATGCCTGTTACAGTCACCATCGCCGACATCGAGACATGACACTCCTGAACCGACGAGGCCTGCACCCCCAGCCACCGCATCACCAGCAGCATCTCCATAAAACGATTGCAAAGCAGGGTTGAAGGTGACAGCCCTCCCTCCGCGGCACCTCGAGGACGGGATCGAGCCCCCTCGCGTGCAGCGGATCCCGATCACACTGATTGCCAATGATACGTAAGTTTGTATTTGATTCATATATGTACTTCTATCAATGGATGTAAATAATTAAATAAGGAGTTAAGATGTTATGCATTTTCATGAAACACAGGGAGTTGCATCCTTATCATTTTTGTGCACGGAGGATGACAAAAGTTTTCAAAAGATGTATGATTCCAGAAGGGTATTGTTGGAAGTCGGTACTCGAATCATCATAAAGACCATTACTGGTGCCAAAGGAAGGTAAGCAGGACAAATAAATGTCTTATGATTTATATTATTTTTTCAATGTCTCGCCATTTTGTAGGTATATTTTAGATGGGATGACGCGATTCCCGAGGATCTCATTCGTGCGGCGTACGACACGCGTGCAGGCACAAAGTACACCGCATTGATGCACAAGTTAAAAAAGAATCGTGTGCAGCGAGTTTATGTTACAGATGAGGCATGAAGAAGATACTTGGTGCACTGGGAGAGCGAGGAATTCCTTGCCAGGTCTAGGCAAGCGACAACGAATAAGAACACTGAGGTCGAAGGACCTGGGACTGGACCCTCGAAGCACGTTGGTGGTTCGGTGTCTTTCGTGACTACAAATGAAAGATTGGTAAGTTTTTTTTACACCACTTATTTAGTTTTTACATTTATACACTTGTTCACTATGCTGAATTTATAACTGGTCCTGTACGCAGACTGATTCATCCGAGACGCCACCTTCCGTGAATGAATTATATTTGCATCTCCACACCGTAAATCACGACGGGATGACATTCATCGATACTAGATCAGAGCAGTTCTATGTAAGTGTAGAAATGAAATGTTAAATAGTATTAATTTTACTTTAAAGCATATCATGTATGTTGTGTATCGTTGATACATGCATGATAGGCTCCAGAGGAGACGTCAGGAGCTGACCCAAGCTACACCGGACCAATCGATGGATGATGAGGCGGTGTACCTCGATGTGGCGGGTGAGTGTCCCAAAGGACGTGTCTACGGTCTCGGGTCTTTAGGGAGAAAGAAAGAGAGATATGCGAGATCTGGTGCTAGCACGTCCCGGATGCGGAGATGGTGCCACGTGCAGAGTTCGATATCGTTGCCGAGCAATTACGAAAGGTTATAGAGTTTATGCATCAGCATCTCGGGATGAACATGGACAGAGCAGGCTTATCTCAGCCACAGCCGCCACCACCACCACCACCACCTCATGAACAGCAACAGCCGTCGCAAATAGATCCCGCCGATCCACCACAACAAGGGGACAATGTTGAGCGAAAGACGCAAGAGTGGCTTACGAGAGATGAGCAGCTTGGTGATACATATGTATTTTTGTTGTTGTTTGTGTACAGTTTGAGATTATACTTTTGGTTTTGTAGATAACTTTAGCAATTGTTCGCTTGACTTATAGATTGACACTTCTTTTTATGCATATTTAGATTGATACTTCATTTTGTTTCATTGGATTGGTGTTCAGAATTTTAAAAATTCCATTTACTTCTTCTTTCTTACGTTACTGTAGATGTTACATTTGCTTGGCGTGGAGATGTTTGTGAAGGTGTAGCCGAAAGTTCGATTTTTAGCTCATGAAAAAACCCCTAACAAATACTTGTACATATATGCATATGTGAGGACTGAGAGCCAATGCACTTTACAAGTTCAGTTGTTGCATGTTGTGTGTACTCCTGGTTATATCTTTATCTTGTTTATTGAATAAAAATTTCTTATCTTAAAAACTGTGATAAGATGTTAATGACAAGAAAAAATAGTTGCCAGACAACTGTTGCACTTTACGTTTTAGCTAATTTTACTGCTGATCTTTTTGACTAACTGAAATAGATTATCATGTATGTTTAAAAACAGTCTTGCTGAAGGTTCGTTGTACAGGTATTTTTTAAATAGTCCTGCTATTTCCATGTCTAATCATTGTAGTGTACTAATTTGGTTTATTGCTCCGTGCAAGGTCCAACCTTATGGTTAAGGCGTTAAGTTAGCGTTGGCTTCCTAAGCTTCAAAGCATTCCACATTTCTTGGCTTCCTAAGCTTTGTGCTCCGTGCAAGGTTCTCGCTATTTCCTCAAACCTTAAAGCTTTGTTTACATTCTTCTTTGAAATATTTTTATTCTCTATTGTTGTATATTTTCGCTTTTCAATCGGTGAATCACTAGCATTTACCGAAAAACTCGTATGTAGCAATGTAGCATATATTTAGCCATTGTCTTGTGGCTAATTGGAGCTTTAGGTTTGTGAATTTTTGAGTGCGGTATTTGATAGATTGATGAGTACAAAATTTAGTACAAATTTGTCGAGTCCAATCAAGCATGCTCCTAGCTAGACATGATATAGATCAAGTTTAGTAAAAAATTCATTTAGGAACACAAGGCGCCGCAGAGATAACATTATTGGAGAGCAATGACCTAATCTGTGGATCGCAGCTTTCAATGTGTCTTTGCATAAACCAATTTGTATTTATTTGTGTCATTTTAGTCCCACTCACACTGTTATTGAGATGTGTATGATTTTAGTGTTGTTGGCTCTATTTGTGCTAGGACTTACGAGGATTGCCCTACTCTTGGATTGGACCTTCTTAATTTAAACCCAATAAATTGATTGATGGAATGGAAATATAATAAGCTCTCTTAAGGTATCACTTGGAGTTGGTTTTAGCTATTAAGTTAGGCTATAAAAACTTATGTAACTATGAGTGAAGAAGATGATGTTTATGAGTGTAAACTAATTAACAACTTGGTTAATTTTATATAAAGAATTGATCTTTCTTTTTCTTTGAATCAATGGTTTTACCATCCCAGTTGGAAAGGTGGGATGTCATGAACTCATCAATCTTAGGGAAGAGATTGTCTCTAATCATAGTAGGACTGATTAGAGCAAGCAAGGCTCCTCTCATGGATTGCATTTCCCCAAAATGTCCAACATGGATTGCGGGTAACCAGGAACAAGTCCTTTTCCTTTTATTCATTAAGATGTATATGTTCAGTTTTGGAACCATTAACAAAATTGTTGGGCACCCCAATATGTGGGACTTGAAAAAACTCCCATATCTGAATACCCACCAAATATTAGAAAAAAATCAATGAATATGTACTTCTTCTCTTATGTTAACACCAAATAAAAACCATGAGTACATTTTCCATGAGGCTAAACAAATTGTGCCTGAGGACTAAATACACTAGCATTCTAAAATGATCAATTCATCATAAATCACTATGGGCTTGTTTCAATAGATGGATCTATTCATCTAGGAACAAAGTGTATTGGCTATTGCCATTTGTAGAGAGCAATCATATTGGTACTAGTTTCGGAAGTTGATGTTAAAAATGTTCTCTCGATTGTGAAGTGCTTGACTTTTCGAAGTATTGGGATATAACTACAAATATTGTGTTATGTTCCAAAGAGGCAACTATTTTGAGGCTACCGTTTATATTATCAATTAGTTATGAATCTCTTGATCGAGTGATGTTAACATAATCTGAAGCTCTCACTGTCAATTTTTATGTTGGTCCTAGGTTGTTTAGGAGATTGCTATATGATTGTTTCACTAATTGATGTCATTGATGTTTATGCCAATGCGGTTGCAGCGAGTTTCTGTGTACATAATGGCATCGTTAGGGGTTTTAGATGGCTTCGTAATTCGCGACTGGTTTCCTTCTCATACACTCAGGTATGTGAATTTATTCCATTGTTTTCAATTACTTGGTTAATTCAACTTTAGCTATGGGAACTTATGTGAATTAGAGTTTTAAGGGCTTCTTCATTAGGACGGTAAATCCATACCCTGGATTTTGAGCAAACACTGCTACTGAATGCAAGTATAAGTTGTTCAGAACTTGCTTTTAATCTTATTATGTCAGCCTATCCTGATGAATTTTATTTGTTTATTTGTTTGCAACATAAATCAATTACCATTTGCATTACTTCTTTGTTTGCTAGGATAACTTTCTTGTGTTTGCTGTTGCAATTCTCTTTTACATTCCTTTGCTAACTATGTTCAAAAGTCCTATTACGTTAAACGAATCAAAATCATAAATATGGAAGCTTTCTCAATTTTAGGCTGTCTAGACCTCCATATTAACAATCGTGTTTGAAGCCGATAATGGCGTCGGTGGAGTGTGGACTCGCACTATAGAGACTACCAAGCTTCAGACTCCCAAGCAAGTTTATCGGTTCTCGACTTCCTTGGCCTTCTAATTCGCCTATGATCGGAAGATATAATTCACCATCGTATACGGTTGTCTTACGATTTCACCATTGGGCGAACCGAAATCGCTATCCGATATTTGTTTTCTTCTCTTGAAGTATATGGTGTCTGAGTTGTTGTTTGGAAAATTTGATTATGAAGCCAAAGAGAGCATATGTTTTAGAAGTGGTTGAAACTATCCGTAATAGTCCCGCTTTGACTCGACCCTTTCGCATCCTTCGTCTTGTCATGAAGAACCATCACCTGGAAGCTTGAATGTAAGTTTTGAAGAATTTTGTGGTTTATCGAAGCGGGATTCATCTCGATGGATAATATTGTTCTATTATTGGAAATCTGTTGCTAAGAACATATTAGTTCTATCTCCTTCTATCTTCTTGGAACTTGTGAATTGGATCTTTAGTAAAGTTGAGGAAAAAAACCTCTATGATTTGGAGTCTCTCCGAACTTTTGGCTTCTCTCTTGGTCATTAAGTTTGCGAAGTTGCTTTCGAATCGCTATATGCTAATCTGAATAAGCAAAGCCCAAAAACAAGTAGCATTTGATTTGTATTGGGAAATGGAAGGGAGAACTAATGACATTTCACATCTTGAGAAAGTTTGTTATAAGATAATTGAGATAGCCACTTCTTTCAAACTGGAGAATGCAGATCTGTGCTTGTTGAAAGTGGTCAATATTGTGAATAAGCAGAGGATCATTCAACCCAGAATCGCTATTCTACCATCTTGTATGGCATTAGTGAAGGTAATTTTGAGCAGTCCTATCGAAATGATTTCTCATTGCATTAACAATACTTCTGCTACTAGAGCAAAGTTATTGTTTTTCCTTACTCAATCAAGTTCCTTGCACTTGACTCTCTTTGGTAAGATACTAACTAGTATTCTTAACGGAAATAAGAAGCAGACAAGAGAAATCTGCAAATTTGCTCCTACTGATGAAGAACTAATTATACTTTTGTCAGTCACTTTGTTATTCTTGGACATGTGCTTCGAGAGATTTGGTTTGGACTTTCTCATGCATTTTGGGAATGTACTTTCATCTTATAATTTTTATAGCCAAAATTGCCTATTTTTATCACTATTTATTTCCTTGTATGTCATTCTCATACCATGATTGTTCACCATTTGTAGAATATGTGGAGTTCAAGTATGATATAAAGGCTATAAACATGATTAGTAAAGGCTTTTTTATCGAAAAACTTGTCTATATGCATGTCGGGTTCATTTACTTGATTATGGTTGTCTCTTAACTTTTAAAGCTGAATATAGCCTTCTCTTCCCAAAACTTGTAGGACCGACTTTTTCATGTCTCTCTTTGTCATGGTATCTCGACTTTGTTATGTGATGAGCTTTTAGTTTTCAAGCCACACCTGCTTTGTAATTTTATTATTCTTCCTCATTTCCGTTAGAAACTCATTATCTTTCAAGATATTTATTTGTTTGTATGTATGTTTACCTTAGATCAGTACTTCTTCCAGTGCAGCGGCTCTTTGGAATGGACTCTTCCAATGGCACCTAGACTGTCCAAAACAGACCTTCTCGGCAATCGCCTTACAAAGATCATACAGCTTTCGATTCTCCACCGACACTTCCTCAACTAAGGAATCTATATCGAATTCTAGTGAGTTTTGTTTACTCGAAGTACTTCACAGGGCTTCGGACAAATAAAAGAAAATGTTCTTAACAAGCATGTTTCTTTTTGGTTAATTGACAACTATTTCACATTCATTTTTCGTTGTTCAGCTTGTTCTAAAAGAACATTTATCGTTTTGTAGAGGGATCTAGCTCAAAATGGGACAAATTAGGACGACACTTCGAAAGTTTTGTAGAGGCATCCGGCTCATAAATGGGACAACTTTCAGATTTTGGCTTAAGGTTTGTGTTGCCTTACTTTAATGTCAAACATATTTTCGTATTCAAGGCGGATTAATTTACTCTTTCATGGCTTAAGTGCTCATAGTACGTTTAATGCTTTAATTATCACCGTATCATGTGAATGTTAAACTTAGGCCACTCAACAAATGGGGATGGCTTCGAGAATTCAATTCCTTGTCCCCCACTCTATCAAGTGCCATGGATTTGGGAACTTGGATGTATCATTTAAGTACACATTAAAATCCTCTATTGACAGACATAAACGCCGACGCACATACTCGATTTTTGTTCCAAAACGAGGGAAAAAAATGGATGCAAGGAGTCAGGAATAGTATTTTAGACTAATAATAGGGCAGTACTTTTTCAATTTTGTATGTTCACTCACTAGAGAAGCCTCATATTCAGGCTCTAATTGTTATGGCACTTTCTCAATGAAGTGCTCATATTTAGTGGTGATTCTACATGGATCAGGGCTCTAGTCTTCTTGTTGGCATTTTGCATTTGTTTGTGCCCCCATTCACATGTTTATCACTCTATTCTTTTAATCCTATGGGACTAAGGCTATGTTGATGTGGATAGGCAATTGGTTTGTGAGGGTTTTTAGAGTAGCTCAATATTCATTATTGCATCTGTACTTGTCAACTATGGCTGTTAGATCAAATGGAGATAGTTTTTTTTTGCAGTTTCGGTATTTTTTATCATAAGTTTGATCTATTTTGCAATATTTGCATAGCGTGGCCCTATCAGTAGGTGACTGGTTCTTCGATCGAGTGGGAGTTAGTGTCATTGATTGCCCATATCCCTGTGACAATACCTACCATAATCTGGTTTTTAAGTGAGAGATGAAGAATTTATAGCATATCATGTAACTTTCATAGTTGTTTACAAAACTTTTAGATTGATATTTCTTTTTGTGCATATTTAGAGGGTTGTAAGTTTTTTTTTGTGGTTGTTGAACAATAGGATTGGTGGTTTTTGTGAATACTTGGAAATTTGGAGCATTTGTTATACTAGACAAATTTTCGTGGATATATAAATCATTTTCAAATTACGAATTTTACATTGTTTTTCTCTCATTTGAATATTTTTTGATATATATTGTCGGTGTATGAATGTCAAATTTTGCTTTTTTGGGGGATGTTAGCACCCCCAAGGAGTTGTTAGAGGGGGTGCAGGCGATAGAGTAGGTCCTATGGTTGTATTTTCAAGTTATAGGTTGGAGAACCAATTGGATTGAGTTTATGTTTGAAAACAAAACAAAAACTAAAATTAGAGATGGATTAGCAACGAAATTCAGAGATTTCGTTGCTATTCCGTCTCTAATTTTCGAGGAATATATGCATGAAACAGCAACGGATCAGAGATGGAATTGAACAATTACTTTTTGAATTACATATGTTTTGCCGTTGACTCAGACGCATACAATCATTGCAACCGAGGGCCCAAAGGGAAGTAGTACATTTTTTTGCAAGGGCGTTTTTTGGTGTTCCGACCACGACCTCGTCGATGTGCAATGTAGCGTGATTTCCCACAAAATTTACATGATGTCAACTAAGAGTCCACTCCCCAATAAATCATACATTGGTCCTAAAATTGATACCTAACCTTGTAACTTTATTGTTAATATGGAGGTCTAGACAGCCTAAAATTGAGAAAGCTTCCATATTTATGATTTGATTTGTTTAGTGTAATAGGACTTTTGAACATAGTTAGCAAAGGAATGTAAAAGAGAATTGCGACAGCAAACACAGGAAAGTTATCCTAGCAAACAAAGAAGTAATGCAAATGGTAATTGATTTATGTTGCAAACAGATAAACAAATGAAATTCATCGATATGCCGACATAATAAGATTAGAAGCAAGTTCTCGAACAACTTATACTTGCATTCAAAGATGTTGTTTGCTCAAAATCCAGGGTATGGATTTACCTTCCTGATGAAGAAGCCCTTAAAACTTTAATTCACATAAGTTCCCATAGCTAAAGTTGAATTAACCAAGTAATTGAAAATAATGGAATAAATTCACATACCTGAGTGTATGAGAAGGAAACCAGTCGCGAATTACGAAGCCATCTAAAACCCCTAACGATGCCATTATGTACACAGAAACTCGCTGCAACCGCATTGGCATAAACATCAATGACATCAATTAGTGAAACAATCATATAGCAATCTCCTAAACAACCTAGGACCAACATAAAAATTGACAGTGAGAGCTTCATATTACGTTAATATCACTCGATCAAGAGATTCATAACTAATTGATAATATAAACGGTAGCCTCAAAATAGTTGCCTCTTTGGAACATAACACAATATTTGTAGTTCTATCCCAATACTTCGAAAAGTCAAGCACTTCACAATCGAGAGAACATTTTTAACATCAACTTCCGAAACTAGTACCAATATGATTGCTCTCTACAAATGGCAATAACCAATACACTTTGTTCCTAGATGAATAGATCCATCTATTGAAACAAGCCCATAGTGATTTATGATGAATTGATCATTTTAGAATGCTAGTGTATTTAGTCCTCAGGCACAATTTGTTTAGCCTCATGGAAAATGTACTCATGGTTTTTATTTGGTGTTAACATAAGAGAACAAGTACAAATTCATTGATTTTTTTCTAATATTTGGTGGGTTTTCAGATATGGGAGTTTTTTCAAGTCCCACATACTGGGGTGCCCAACAATTTTGTTAATGATTCCAAAACTGAACATATACATCTTAATGAATAAAGCGAAAAGGACTTGTTCCTGGTTACCCGCAATCCATGTTGGACATTTTGGGGAAATGCAATCTATGAGAGGAGCCTTGCTTGCTCTAATCAGTCCTACTATGATTAGAGACAATCTCTTCCCTAAGATTGATGAGTTCATGACATCCCACCTTTCCAACTGGGATGGTAAAACCATTGATTCAAAGAAAAAGAAAGATCAATTCTTTATATAAAATTAACCAAGTTGTTAATTAGTTTACATTCATAAACATCATCTTCTTCACTCATAGTTACATTAGTTTTTATAGCCTAACTTAATAGCTAAAACCAACTCCAAGTGATACCTTAAGAGAGCTTACTATATTTCCATTCCATCAATCAATTTATTGGGTTTAAATTAAGAAAGTCCAATCCAAGAGTAGGGCAATCCTCGTAAGTCCTAGCACAAATAGAGCCAACAACACTAAAATCATACACATATCTCAATAACAGTGTGTGGGACTAAAATGACACAAATAAATACAAATTGGTTTATGCAAAGACACATTGAAACTGCGATCCACAGGTTCAGTCATTGCTCTCCAATAATGTTATCTCTGCAAGATGCACCGTGTTCCTAGATGAATTTTGTACTAAACTTGATCTATATCATGTCTAGCTAGAGCATGCTTGATTGGACTCGACAAATTTGTACTAAATTTTGTACTCATCGATCTATCAAATACTGCACTCAAAAATTCACAAATCTAAAGCTCCAATTAGCCACAACACAATGGCTAAATATATGCTACATTGCTATATACAGTTTTCGGTAAATGCTAGTGATTCACCGATTGAAAACCGAAAATATACAACAATAGAGAATAAAAATATTTCAAAGAAGAATGTAAACAAAGCTTTAAGGTTTGAGGAAATAGCAGAACCTTGCACGGAGCACAACTTAGGAAGCCAAGAAATGTGGAATGCTTTGAAGCTTAGGAAGCCAACGCCAACGCCAACGCCACAGCCATAAGGTTGGACCTTGCACGGAGCAATAAACCAAATTAGTACACTACAATGATTAGACATGGAAATAGCAGGACTATTTAAAAACCCACAACGAACCTTCAAATAGGGACTATTTTTAAACATACATGATAATCTATTTCAAGTAGTCAAAAAGATCAGCAGTAAAATTAGCTAAAATGTAAAGTGCAACGGTTGTCTAGCAACTATTTTTTCATGTCATTAACATCTTATCACAGTTTTTAAGATAAGAAAGGTTCATTCAATGAAATAGATAAAGATATAACCAGGAGTACACACAACATGCAACAGCTGAACTTGTAAAGTGCATTGGCTCTCAGTCCTCACATATGAATATATGTACAAGTATTGGTTAGGGGTTTTGTCATGAGCTGAAAACCGAACATTCGGCTACACCTTCACAAACATCTCCACGCCAAGCAAATGTAACATCCGCAGTAACGTAAGAAAGAAGAAGTAAATGGAATTTCTAAAATTCTGAACACCAATCCAATGAAACAAAATGAAGTATCAATCTAAATATGCATAAAAAGAAGTGTCAATCTATAAGTCAAGCGAACAATTGCTAAAGTTATCTACAAAACCAAAAGTATAATCTCAAACCGTACACAAACGACAACAAAAATACCTATGTATCACCAAGCTGCCAATCTCTCGTAAGCCACTCTTGCGTCTCTCGCTCAACATTGTCCCCTTGTTGTGGTGGATCGGCGGGATCTATTTGCGGTGGCTGTTGCTAGTCATGAGGTGGTGGTGGTGGTGGTGGTGGTGGCCGTGGCAGAGATAGGCCTTCTCTGTCCATGTTCATCCCGAGATGCTAATGCATAAACTTTATAACCTTTCGTAATTGCTCGGCAACGATATCGAACTCTGCACGTGGCACCATCTCCGGCATCTGGGACGTGCTAGCACCAGGATCTTCATATCTCCTCTTCTTTCTCCCTAAAGACCCAAGACCGTAGACACGTCCTTTGGGACACTCACCCGCCACATCGAGGTACACCGCCTCATCATCCATCGATTGGTCCGGTGTAGCCTGGGTCAGCTCCTGACGTCTCCTCTGGAGCCTATCATGCATGTATCAACGATACACAACATACATGATATGTTTTAAAGTAAAATTAATACTATTTAACATTTCATTTCTATACTTACATAGAACCGCTCTGATCTAGTATCGATGAATGTCATCCCGTCGTGATTTATGGTGTGGAGCTGCAAATACAATTCATTCACGGAAGGTGGCGTCTCGGATGAATAAGTCTGCGTATAGGACCAGTTATAAATTCAGCATAGTGAACAAGTGTATAAATGTAAAAACTAAACAAGCGGTGTAAAAAAAAATATCAATCTTTCATTGGTAGTCACAAAAGACACCGAACCACCACCGTGCTTCGAGGGTCCAGTCCCAGGTCCTTCGACCTCAGTGTTCCTATTCGTTGTCGCTTGCCTAGACCTGGCAAGGAAGTCCTCGCTCTCCCAGTACTCCAAGTATCTTATCCATGCCTCATATGTAACATAAACTAGCTGTACATGATTCTTCTTTAACTTGTGCATCAATGCGGTGTACCTTGTGCCTGCATGCGTGTCGTACGCCGCACGAATGAGATCCTCGGGAATCGCGTCATCCCATCTAAAATATACCTACAAAATGGCGATTGCAATTGTTACGAGACATTGAAAAAACAGTATAAATCATAAGACATTTATTTGTCCTGCTTAGCTTCCATTGGCGCCTGTAATGGTCTTTATGATGATTCGGTACCGACTTCCAACAATACCCTTCTGGAATCATCCATCTTTTGAAAACTTTTGTCATCCTCTGTGCACAAAAATGAGAAGGATGCAACTCCCCTTGTTTCATGAAAATGCATAACATCTTAACTACTTATTTAATTATTTACATACATTGATAGAAGTACATATATGAATCAAATACAAACTTACGTATCATTGGCAATCAGTGTGATCGGGATCCGCTGCATGCGAGGGGGCTCGATCCCTGTTCTCTGAGGTGCCCACGGAGGGCCTGTCACCTGCAACCCTGCTCTGCAGTCGTTATATGGGGATGCTGCTGGTGATGCGGTGGATGGGGGTGCAGGCCTCGTCGGTTCAGGAGTGTCATGTCTCGATGTCGGCGATGGTTACTGTAACGGGCAATTTGGTATAGTCCTTGATGACGAGGATGATGGTACATACGATGCCTACGGTATGGAAGGCGAAGGTGACGCTGAATGTGGATCGTGCTCGAGAGAACGAGAAGTCAGAATCGATAAAGCAGGAATCGACCCACGACCTCGACCGCCACGACCTCTATGGCCCCCTCGTGTGGCCTGACCATGACGCCCAGTCGGTATTTCGCATCCAGAGGTCTGTGTTGCACCTCTTCCGACTGGACGTGGTCCTCCTAATGGTATCCCTCGACGTAGGGGATGATCACTGCCCGCCATGAAACCTAACAAAATACCAATAAAAGTTTAGAGAAGAAAGACATACAAAAATAAGTAATGAACTCTAATTGATGGGAATTAAGAACACATGATCCATGGTGATAAAAGGAAATTAAGGAATATATCGTCAAAAGTATGCATGTCTATATATCATAATGTCTAATCTCTAATTGATGGGAAAAAAATTAGACCTATAAAAGATCAAGCAACATATTATATATTAATAGCCAATTTGGGCCTTCTCCAATGGGACTACATTGTAATATCTTTTGGGCGTTGACATAACATAGACATACATTACTCACTAGCATCCATTTCAAATTCACTCTCATGAGTAGAAGTTGATGATTCTTCTTCTGAATCATCTCCACTATCAACAATGAAATCATTGACTTCTTCACTTGGGCCCGCTTCAACAATGACTCGAGTCCCATTTGATCATCTAAATTGTTGATATCCTGAATTGCATCGTCGACTACACACGTGGTGGGCATCCCATCTTGGAATGCAATCTCTGCCGAGCCATGGTTATTATCGTCTTTGCTCGTTTCCTCGTCAATGAATTTTGGTTGACAGCAACAAACTGCTAGCCATTCTTGTCGGTCGTTCCTCATAGAAGGGTACGAAAGGTAGTACACTCGAGTGGCTTGCATTGCTAGGAAAAATGGCTCGTAGTTGTTATATCGTCGACTTCAATGAACCTATACCAATTGAAGTGTTGGGTGAGTCCTCACACCATGATTCGGTGTAGGGTCATGCCATTCACACTTAAACAAGACCACACGCTTGAGGCCGGTATATTCAATCTCCACAACCTCTTACAGTACTCCATAATAGTTATCGGGAAACATCGGCGTAGTTAGAAACCTTCACCAAAACACCGCTGCTATGCGTCGATCTATTAACGTCATATGTTGCGGAGTGGAACTTATACCCATTCACTAGGTAACCAGGGTAGACAGTACATGATCGACTATGACCAACCGAAAGATCAACGAGCATCTCGTCTATGATAGAATTCCGAGCCTATTCACAAAAAATTAGAAATGTAATAAGACACATTACTTATGACATAAATTTATGAAGCTATAACCTACAATAGTAATAAACTTACATATGTTTGAAACCATATGGGGAAGTTGTGCTCTAGACTATTATCAACTTTCGACTCCCCCATTGCTTGAGTGATTTCATCGACGAAGATCCTAGAAGAAACGAACATGTACATAGGATGTCTTAGTAAAATTAAAGATGAATAATAAATGTACTGCATTATTGAATGAAAGTGACGGACATACTGGATGTAAGGAGCGATCTCCATACAATTGAGCAGTATGTACAAATGAGCGGCATTATACTCCTGCTCTATTAAGTACCGCTCCTTCGACTTGCCCATGGGTCGGCCAGGATAAGTGAAAATTGAGAAATTGCCCACAAAATGCGGTGTGGGCCCGAGACCGCCATCATCGTTTCGTTGTACTTTGTCATGCAACGTAAAGACGTGATCTTCGAAGTAGTAAGAACAAAAGGATGTGACTTCTTCGACCAAATAAGCATTACACATGGAGCCCTCTACCTTCGCTTTGTTCCGGACATTGTTTTTCAAATGTTTAAGGTACCTGTTGGCATGGTTTAGGAAATGTTGATTTAAAACTTATTGAATGAGAAAGTAATTTCAAGGGTTCAAGATATTACCTCTCAAATGGATACATCCATCGAAATCGAACGGGACCGACCAGACGGGCCTCGTAGGCCAAGTGGATTGGTAGGTGTTCCATAGAGTCGAAGAAGCTTGGAGGGAATATTTTCTCCAACTTGCAAATGATTTTTGGTATTTCAGACTTTAAGATCTCCATATCTTTGAGACTGACACTTTTCGCAGTTAGGGATCGAAAAAAAAGGCTTAGTTAGCTAATTGCAACCCAAACCGGGTTTGGGAGGAGTTCTCTGAATGCAATTGGTATCAACCGTTGCATGAAAATATGACAATCATGACTCTTCATGCCGAACATTCGCAATTTCTTTGGATCCACACATCGACCAAGATTCGAAGCATAACCATCTGGAAAACGCAACTTTTCAACCCACTCGCACATTTTTTGTTTTTTTGATGTATCAAGAGCATAACATCCAAGGATGTAAGTATTTGTCGCCAAATCAATGTGTAGAGAAGGTCGGTGATAATATTCCCTAATATCTTGTCTCATTTTCGCATTGTCCTTACTCTTGCCCGGTACACACATAATAGTGTTGAATATGTTGTCAAAAACATTTTTCTCGATGTGCATGACATCTAAGTTATGGCGGATCAAGTTTGTCTTCCAATACGGCAAGTCCCAGAAAATGTTTTTTTTTCTCCATCCCGAATTCTTAGCTATCCGCCCATTCACAGAATCAGCTCCGATTTCCGTCACCTTCATCAAGCCTAACGATTCAATTTCTGCTAAAATTTCATCACCAGAACGCAAAGCGGGCGGATCGTCATTTATGACCATTTTGCCTCTAACAAAAATTTTTTTGTCTTTCCTTAATGGTGATGCCTTCGCCAAGAAATGACGGTGACAGTCGAACCACGATGTCTTACCACCATTTCGCAATTGAAATGCATTTGTATCCTCCACACAATATGGACAAGCCATCTTACCGTGTGTGCTCCAACTGGACAACATGCTATACTCAGGGAAATCACTAACAGTCCATAAAAGGGCAACTCGCATGAGAAAATTCATCTTTGTGGACACGTCGTATGTAATCACCCCATTGTTCCATAAATCTTGCAACTCTTTCACATGCGGCTGAAGGAACACGTCGATTTTCTGCTTTGGGCTCGTCGGTCCAGGAACGATAACGGTTAAGAACATAAACTCAGATTTCATGCACTTCGACGGTATAAGGTTGTAAGGAGTCAATATTACGGGCCATGAAGAGTACGATTTCCCCGATATCCCAAATACTTGAAAACCATCAGTGCACAATCCTAAAAGAACATTCCGAACCTCGGCGGCGAAGTCTCTATTGACGTCATTAAAATGTCTCCAAGCTATCGAATCAGAACAGTGTTGCATAACATCTTCTGGCGAGGAATGATCTCCATGCCATCGCATATGTTTTGTCGTTGACTCAGACGCATACAATCGTTGCAACCGAGGGCCCAAAGGGAAGTAGTACATTTTTTTGCAAGGGCATTTTTTGGTGTTCCGACCACAACCTCGTCGATGTGCAATGTAGCGTGATTTCCCACAAAATTTACATGATGTCAACTCAGAGTCCACTCCCCAATAAATCATACATTGGTCCTCACAACAATCTATTTTCTCAACAGGTAGACCTAGACCTCGCATTAGTCTTTTAGTGGCATAAAACTTTTCAACCAATGAATTGTCATTTGGCAAACAATCCTTCATGAATTTAATGATTTCATTATATCCTCGTTCAGATATATGATGTTCAGACTTGATCGCAAGTAATCTTTCCATTGCGGACAACGTGTCATGGTTTCGCAACTCGGCCACAATTGTTCGCTACTAGCCTCTATCATGTCATATAGTTGGCGTGCTTGGGGGTTTGGTGATTCTTCCACGTGATTCCAATTGAAACTTGGACCTGCCACGTTGTGTAGCATCTCGCGGTAAGTTGTCGGATCGTCTCCTCCCACATCAGCATCATCAATATGGTTATCCATTGGTAAAAGTTTTGCGGGCCTTCATCTCTGTTCTCACCATGTTCGTACCAACGGTGATATCCTGAAAAAAATCCATACCTACATATGTGGTACTCAACCGTTTCGATGTCCAGGTATGGTACAAGTCGACATTTCTTATAATTGCACGGACATCTCATCTTCCTTTCACTTTGGTATGTAGGACAATGTTGCTTAGCAAATGATATGAATTCTTTAACCTTCGCCGCGAATTCAATTCGAACGAAGCCGTTGTCAAGACGGTTGTACATCCAGTCTCGACTTGTAGACGACATTCCTATTGTAATTGTGCAATTAAATTAGTCAACTAGTTTCATAATTTCCGACGGTACATGTCAACTTGTGTGTCCAACTAACACAATTTATTAGAAGGGGGAATCTGAGGACCTACCTAACTACATGAACTAAAAGCTTTGCTTCTAGCCATTGAATAAAGGGGTTGGAAACAACTTTCTTAATACCTAGCTCGGTACATAACTAATACCAAAAGGAGTATGATAATTGGTCGTAACAATATAAGCAACAAGGAGTTCAAAAAAATAAATAAATCATAAGTTACAAGAGGCATACAAATACCACATAGTATCAAAGCGCCTACTACTTGTTCACTCGTACCTCCTTAAGGTTATAGGTTTATTCAATTCTCTAGAAATTTTATGTGAAATAGCAACATTAACTAAAAGAGTAATCCTAGTGTTTTGAATCCTAACGAGTAGTAGAAATTATATAAATATAGGTACTATTCCTTTATACCTACTCTATTGGTAGTTTTCTCTACACACATACATATGCACACAAGTGAATCAAATATAGTGGGCAAAACATGAAAAAAAGTGGCCAAATACAAGGCACCCATCAACAATCCCACCATAGATCTTTATGAGCTGCGAAAATAACAGTAGCAAAAGCCAAGAGATAGCGAACCCAACCAAAACAATCAAAGCATGTCAAGCATAAAAATAAAACATATAGCATCCAAATTTAAAATTACCCATTGAAGAAAATTAACAAGATGAAATCAACACAACTTTAGAAACCCAACTTTTTGTCTCATTACCTTCACAAACACATTACACTAGAATAAACAAGATGAAGAGAAGTGGTTATCTATACTATATCTAATGGCAATCCTCCCTAGGATTGTATTAAATAAAACTTTGCAATATTGCCTATATTGACCTTACTTTGTTTTTTCAGATTGGTTTTAAAACTAAATGGTAGTTAGAGTATGAGGGTGTTTTAGGTAGACAAATGATATTTAAATATTACTTTCCTTAATCTTCTCGACTTCTTTATTTGATAACTACCAACCGAACTTTTGGCTAGAACACAACTATTGTGTGCACATTGTAAATAATCAGTCTCATTTACTAATATGCTCTAGTGGAATCTATATCAAGTGCACAATAAAGTAGAAAATTAGAGATATATTTACAAATCGTGGTCATGAGTTGCATGTCAAATCACGAAGCTTGGAGAGACAAACTTGCATAGGTTTTCTCTATACTAAAAACTGTAGAAATTTGAATCTATGAACCCATCTTTTAATTACATTACAAATAGCTTGAATCGAAATAAATATATCAAAGGCAAAATGAAAAGTTGCACTTAAAACGTTGGTAGTTTTTATCTTGTGCATTGACTATGATGTTAGGGGCGGAAGAGTAATGGTTTATAGTGGTTTCCAAATGGCAAAAAAAGAAAAATGTATGTCCTCAATTCGAAAGCATAAAATCATGATAATTATTGATAATATTGATAAAAACAATTCCTATAATATGGCAATGCATCTGAAGTGAAGTTACCAAAGCCTTTTTTTTGTAAAAAAGTCACCAAAGTCTTCTTATATATGCAAGAAAATATGAATGCATCAAACCTATAATGAACCACCCATGTTTAGAAAACTATTTAAGAAACACAAAAGAATAGACACCCATAGAGACATATTTAATCTTACAACTTAAGCTAATGAAACACTTAAAAAAGGTTGTAAAATGATGAAACATAGTGAGAGGCTTGCAAGGACAGTTCCCTATCTTCCTTTTTCCCTTTTTTTAATTATATAGATCAACCTCATAATTTTAAATCAAGTTTAAATTAATAAAAAGATGTAAAGAGTTACAACCAAATCATATTTATTTAAAGTATACATTTCTAGCTTTTTCTCTTTAACAAGCTTTCTTGAACTTCAAGATCTCCTTTGTGCAATAGCAAATTTGTGCTGATAACGTGTTATAAGCTAAAGTTGGACTTGCTAAAGACTTAAGCATGGAAGGCTTAATTAAACTAAGAATTAGAAGAGCAAGAAGAGAAGGGAAACAAGAGAGAAGAGAGTTAGAGATAATGTAGATATTGTATTTCAAAGTTTTTATATTGTTTACAAGAGAATGAACTCCTTTTATATGCCCTTGATCATGATGATCATATGTATTTTGAACAAAGATTACAAGCTACACTTAGTGGACAAGGTAAATAGAAGAGTACACAAAGTGGAACAAGTAACATATAGAGACCAAGTAATTACATAGTTGATGTTACATATACATGTCGTCGTGAAGATTCATCCAAATATTTGGCAACATTGTAATCGAATTGTTACTCACCAAAACAACTAGTGTATAATAAAGAAGCAGAAAAACAACTAAATACATGAAACAATAAAATCTCACGCCCGAGTAAAAATCACAGATCATTGTAAAAGCAATCAAAACATCTCACTGCCAATTAACCAAAAAGCAATGTTTTGAGAGGAAAGAGGGAGAACTCACCAATGAAACACAGCGAGGCGCGGACTGAATGAGAGCACAATGAGAGAGTAGAGAGGTCGAAGAGGGGACTGAATGAGAGCACGACTTGAGAGCCGAGAGGAGCAGAGGCATGGACTGAAAAAGAGCACGACCGGAGCGGATCAACGCGATGACGACCAGAGCAGGGCAGCGCTACCAGGGAGCAAAGGAGTGCGAGGATGACTTGTTGGGGTTGGGGATATGGGTGGCGGTGACCGAGAGAGAGACGGAGAGACCGAGAGACCAGAGACACCGGAGTGACTGGTTGAGCCAGAGACGGAGAGACCAGAGAGAGAGAGTTGAGAGCAAGAGACCGAGACGAGAGATTTGTTGGGGGTTGGGGATTTGGGGGCGGTGACCGGAGAGAGACGGAGAGACCAGAGCGACGGGTTGAGCAAGAGACAGAGACGACACCGAGATGAGACGATCAGAGAGACGAGAGTATAGAGGAGAGACCGAGACGAGACGCGACGACCAAGGGATTAGGGGTTTTTGGTCGACGACGAACTTGACGAGACGATCGAAGAGACGAGAGGGTTATTGTTCTTCCCGACGCCGTGGGATTTGGGGATTTCGGTGGTGGGGAGGAGGAGGAGGGGGGGGGGGGAGGGGGGGGGGCTCATCAAAATCTCGAGATTTGATGCACAAATCTCGAGATTTGATGAACGGGCATAACAAATTAAAGTTTTGGTGGGAATGTTGGCGCCATTTTTTAGAGACGGAATTTAATTCCGTCTCTAATTCCGTCTCTATTTCCGTCTCAATTCCGTCTCTAAATTTGTCCGTCTCAATTCCGTCTCTAACTTCTTTTTTTAGCAACGGAACTTAATTCCGTCGCTAATTCCATTTCTAAATTTCATTTTCCTTGTAGTTAAAGGGGTGTCCATCATTAATAAATAATTCGATAATGACTAATGGGAGGCTAAGAGGGAAATTAAAGCTTCTAAGGGGACAAGACAAACCGATTCTCCTTTCCCATCCTCATTCACCCAAGTATAGGATACAGTATACTTGGTCAAATGATGGAGAAGGCAAGGGAAACAAATCTCACAGTGCAGCATTTTTTATTATTATGGAGCCCTTTCTCATACGGGCGTTACACAATACGTTGCTGCAGTAAACAAAACATCAAACATAATATACTAATGCAGATGAAACTAATAACTTAATATGAGCAAGCTTTAACAAAACAAAACAGATGTGTCCATATTGACACTTGGCTAAAAAATGGGGATAAAGAGACATAATTTCAGTACGGGAAGCACAAACACCTATGAAATTAAGATCCAAAAACATACAATTGCACACAGTTAATAAGTGCCACAGTTGACAAATAGCTTCATTAGCAGTAAAATCTCACTTCTATGTAATCAAATAAAAAAATCTGTCAATTTTTTAACTTTTGCAATAATCATTACAAGAGAAACACATATACCAATAGCAAAGGCAGCACAAAAAACAAAAAGTGTTGATAATAACATTGAAACCATTTTCATCAAGCAGAGATAACAATGTATGCATTCAACACAACTATATGTATAGCATTTTCGCCGAAGAAGATGTAGAAACCTGAATTAAACACCCATCAACATCTTGTATCATCATTTGTTGCATACAAAAACATGTAAAAACGATGGAGGAAAAATAAAATACAATAACAAGAAGAAGCAGCTATCAAGCATAATGATTAAAAAAAAACGAAACACTTTCCAATCAGAAAGATTACCCGCATTGAACGCATCATCAAAAACTGTCTCACATCACAAATCAAATAAACAAAACAACTAAATTGAAAACCAACTCTGATCTACTCACAAAGAATGATTTGATGGCATCTAACCCTAGAACCAATTCTGCGAGATTCCCTTCAAAGACCAGACAAAATCCATTAATTAGATTGAAAATACAACCCGAAATTGATGAACAAAAAGTCCCAAAAAAAAACTAGAAGAAGGGTGGTTAAGAATTCCAATCATGCATAATCTACAAAATATGGGATTCAATTGCAAATCTGAAATCGGGTTTAATGAACGCAGCAGAGAGATCAAAAAGGAACAGCGGCGACGGCTTAGGGTGCGGCGACGGCTTGGGGCTTCCGAGGCTCCAATCTTCGGCAGACGGCGATGGCAGACCCAACGGCCTCGTCGTAGCCTCAATCGTAGCGACGACAAAGATTTAGGGTTTGGGAGAGAGATTTCGGTGAGTAAGAGAGAGAGAGTTGACGGTACCATAGATTTTTGATCTCTCTCTATTCCGTCTCTGAATTAGTCTGTCTCAATTCCGTCTCTAACCACTTTTTCTTAGCAACAGAACTTAATTCCGTTGCTAATTCCGTTTCTAAATATCATTTTTCTTGTAGTGGTAGCGACATCCATCACCCCTCAAGCAACATCAATAAATACAAGAATTGGGTTTAGCTTTATGGTTTGTCGATTGACTGTAGAGGGGAAAACACAGTATCAGAGATTGTAAGCCATTAGGGAAATTCATCCAACTAGACGAAAGAGTAAAGATTGACAAAGTATGATTAAACCACTTTACCAGAGTTAGAATAGTGATAAATGTTGATAAACCCTTGCCAATGGGGAGGTACGTAAACTGAAAAGAGAAAATATATTAGGTTGAGTTTATATATGAAAAATCAGTTTTGTCTGTATTTATTATGGGAAGGTCACACACAAGTCTCGAATGTGTGACTTGTTCATCGAAGGGGTAATAAATGTAGTCTATGGGGTAAAGATGCTAGCAGACCCCACGAGCTAGCGGAAGAAGAAGATGAAGAGCTATCGTAACCTTCATTCCAGATCTAACTAATCTCGAGACATATCTAGAAATAAATTTCCAAAAATGATCCTGGAGATCAAAAAAATGAAGAAGATAGTGTGAGCACATCAAATATATAAAAGTCATCAGTCAACAAGAGGGGAAGTGATAAAGGGACAGAGGAAGTAACTGCGGAAGAGGTTAAGGACGACGATTTAATGGAAACTCTACCCACCCAAATCCCAGCTAGCTCTCGAATAAAATATTAGGAGAAAACTTCAAATTCAAGTTTCATTTTGGGAGGGAAGCTGTCTTAACCAAGCCCCACCTCTGACCCAATTACCCACAACTTTTATCCATAAATCCAACACCGCAAGACAACCTAATAAACTTACCACCTTAAACCCAAGTCTCAAGCCCAAAGAAACAACATTTAAGCTACCTTCTAATTAATTCCAAGTTCCCATTAATGATGAAGAAGTGTTGGACATGTCCTTGGTCCAAATCCGTTTACCTCGGCTATATATACCTATTTGTTCGGTTGGCCATTTTCCAATCTTAGTCAATACCATGACCAAATTAACTTACCCGTATCATTGAACCTGATAGCCTTATCTATTCTATAATCCATATACCTATGAAGTCCTACTCTGACCAAATACTTGTCATTACCCAAAAACCTTCAGATACCTTACTAAAAATGGGCTTCCTCTATCCCTTCTTGTTATCGTGCGAAGGAAAGCATTGAAAGTAAATGCTATAGAGGTAGGACATGGAGTTTTGTTATATATTTATATATATGGTATTAGCTGGAGTCTATCTTTACATTAAGAAGAAAAACAGATGAGGAGAAGGAAAATGTCGAGAGGGCAAGAGAAACAAAGAAGATCAGAACAAACCTTCAAGACAAATAAGCGAAAGCAGTCGCCCATAACGTAACGTGGCCCGTGGTCTTTATCAGTAACGAAAACTATGGTATAGAACTGTAGGGGTGTGGGCAATCCTTTAACTATAATAGCTTTAAAAGAATCGAAATGATCCGTCATCAAAATGTACTTATCCGTAATGAAACTAAAAAATCAGGACGTGATTATAGAAAGGGTGAAAAGACAATTAAATTTTGATTTTGTACTAACAATGAACCAGAAATGCCTATTGGGAGGTATGGCAGTTATCTGGGATGTTGAAGTAATGGCTTAGGTAGTGAAGTATGATTCTTTCTTTATAGAAATTCAGTTCCTAAATAATCAATCACATGGTCTATTTAGATTGTTTGGGGGTGTAACTCAGTATAGATAAAATAGAGAGGGAGGTTCGACTGCAGCAATTGTCGAGCAAGGTATTAGCAAGTGGAGAGCTAAGTGTAGTGATTAGAGACTTCGATGTCGTGGTGTCATAAGAGGAAAAAATGGGACGCTTATCGTGGATAGCAGAGAATAATATTAAACTAAATGAGTTTATTAATATTCAGGGAACATATCTAGGGTTTGAAGGAGTCTGCTATACATGGTCGAATAGCACGTAAGGGGAATCAACATATAGCGATAAGGCTTCATAGCGGATCGAATTGCAAATTAGGGGTCTCTAGAGAGGTTTCCTAGCATAACAATCAGGCATTTATGCCTACCCGATTCTGATCAAATGCTAATGATGGTAGATACTAAGAATTAAGCTATTATGAAGAAAATACTATTTCATTTTGATAATAGGTGGCTCGGGAATGAGGAATGCTCTGAACTTAGTAACAAAACATGGCAATAAAATTGAAGAGGGAGTCTTAGTAGGGCCACTTTGGGGGAAAAGATGAGGAGATTAACTGATAAAATCCAAGTATGGCAAAGGAAAATACTATTACTAAACTCAAAGAAGCTCATGGACACTACCTAGGCAAAACTTAAGGAGATTTTCAAAATAGGGAATCCAGATATGCTGAAAATTAAGGATTTGGAAGGGAGCTAAGGAAGGTCAAATTCCACGATGAGTATTGGAGAGTTATGTCATGCATTGAATGGTTAAAGGGATGGGATCGAAACACTTCATACTTTCACTCCTTTATTAAGAGGAGACGATGAAAAATATGATTGTGGGACTTAATAACTTTACAGGGCGAATGGTATATGACCAAAAAGGTATGCTTAAAGTAATTGAGGACTAATTTGAGGAAGTTTACCAGTCTAAGAGGAGGAGGGGAAAGTTTCTCAATGTTAGAAGGTTTCAATTCTCGTGTTTATGCTTATGATAGACTTAATAAACCATTTGCGGAAGGAAAAGTGTATGTAACACTAATGGGAGTGAAACTGAAAAAAAACTCAGGCCCTGATGGGATCACCGACAAGTTGTTACAAGTGAAGTAGGAAATATTTAAGGTTGACATCATGAACATGTTTCGAAAATTTCATTCCTCTTGCCATTTTGAATGAGGCCTCAATGAGGCTCACAAAGTCTTAATTCCAAAAGTCTCTACTCCTCGGTTGGTAAAAGATTTCAAATTTTCTAACTGGTTAAAATTTGCTTCAAATAATTTAATCTTGCCCTTCAGAATGCGTTTATTGCATGATGATAGATAGCAGACAATATTATCTTAACACACGACATTCTTCACTCGATTGCCAATGAAATAGGCGATCCAAGGATATGGTTCTCAAGTTGGATATAGGTAAGGCATATGAAAAACTAAAGTGGTCTTTGGTGCTGGAAGTGGTCAAGCATATGGGTTTCTTAAAGAAATGGCAGGGATGAGTTTATCATTGTGTTTCCTATATGACGTACAAAGTGATAGTGAATGGAGTGAATGGAGAGATCAAAAGAAGAACTACTCCAATAAGAGGGCTTTGGCAAAGAGATCCCATCTCCCCCTTTCTATTTGTCATTTGCATGGAAGCCCTATCTTTCTTGCTATCCAAAGGAGAAAAATATAAACTTTTTAAAGGCTTCAAGTTTAATCACTCATCCCTGCCCATATCCCATTTAATGTTTGTGGATGATACTTTTTTATTTTGTAAATGAAACGTTTTAAATGTCAGCCTCTTCGCCATTAAGACGACTGACCGACCAAGATTATCTTAATCTCCTGATAATCTAGTCAGCCTAATCTATTCTTTTAACTTTAAACTCCAAATACTATGTATTTCAATCCTTAATAATGCTCCAAAATATAATTTAAATACTTGACTGATTTGATTACTAACTTATTTTATTGGAGCAAATAAGAAATCATATCTGCGCTTGAAGAAAATCTCGGCAGTATCTTCACTAAAAATGGTCTGCAGAAAATCTCACCTAATAGACAACATAATTGGGGAGAGGTCTAGAAGGACTTATAACTCCCCGCAGTTCACAATATATATCAAATTCAAACTTATAAACTAATTTAGAGTCTTCGATAACTTACTTACAAGTATATATCTCAAATAGAGTAAAATTGAAACTTAAACTTCTCAACGTATTTTAAGCTAACTTAGGAGACTCTCATAGTCATTCAATGAAACTTTACGTCCTACTCTCACCCCAAGAACCCCAAAATAATATATATATATATATATATATATATATAAACAATTCAAAACAAGAGTTTAATTTAAAATTTTAAGACAATCACCGCAATCTTCGAGTTTTGTTTATTCATCCCTTATCTTCATATAGAATCTGACATCATCAAAAACAACTCGAAGATGTCAAACAAGTAAATTCCTACTTTGATATGTACTATTGCAATTGTTAGTCTGATATATGGAGACATGTAATTGCATTTCTAAATATACAATAAAATATATGCGTCAACATGACATGCAATCCACTATCGTTGTCTCCTAACTATAATTAGATGTCGACTTCTAAAAATAGTATAGAGATAGTATTAAGAGATCATGAAATGCAGAGATAAAGTTTCAGCCTTAGACTCTGCTAGTATCACTAGATAGCGTAGAGGCAGGATTGAAACCAAGTTTCAAACAAACTAAACTCCGAAACAAGCTTATCCCCCTCACTCTCTTTATGTATGCATGACTAGGAATGATAAAATATAATGCAGACTATGATACAATTACAAATGCAAATATATTGGATCAATAGTAAAAATCACTGTAGGGTTTACTTACCACCAAACCAACTCAAAGTAGGTTACAAAGCCTTACGTTTCCCCGACTTTCACGTACTTGAACCTATTCCTCGAGCTCGTTCTAAGTGATTTCGAGATCCTTGACATTACCTAAAACTATTGAGAAATCCAAATAAGTTCCTATTCTAGTTTCTCAAGGTTTTGACCAATTTTCGAGTTAAGTATTTTCAAGTCCTAAAAACTCAGAATCACACCACATCAACTCATTGGCTGTCCTGATCTCAATTTCGACTACAAATTATTGTTCAGAATTGAGAATTCAGCATGAATAGGCTTTCAAACAATTTCTACATTTTTAGCATTTTCAAGTATCATAACATGTATTACGAGGAAAACCCTAGTATAAATTCTCGAGAAAAATCTGAAATCCTCATTTTTCATAAAATAAAAATCCACTATTTCCATTTATTTGTCCATAAATATAATTTTTTTTGATATTTTTCCCATTTTTCAGGTATTTCTTTTTATTTTTTATTTTAAATTGGGGTTTGACCCCTTAACCGGACCGGTCTAGTTCAACTGAACCAGACCCGGTTCGATACGGTCTGGGGGATCAAACACCTTCATCTTCCTCGTTGATCCTTGCTCTATTTCAAATCACAATTCAATCAAATTTTTTTTTCAACTTCATTGCTCCCTCTCTTTTGGATTCACTGTCGAAATCAAAATAAAGATGAGGTAAGGCGGCGTGTGTTGTTTGAAAATCTACAAAAGATTTTTTTGATATTCCTATCGCACAAATCTTAAGGCAGATCTAATAGTCTTATTTCAATATATATTTTGATATTTTTTGAGATACAAACTGTGTATCTCGAGGTAGATCTTTGTGGCTCTTATCCAGCTTATCACCACTTAACCGACTTAGAGGAGATAATAATATTTTCTCGAGATTCGCATACACGAATCTTGATGATGATCGAAAGATATAAATTAAAGTAACAATCTTTTTAAGATGTGATTGACCGTATCTCGAGAAATGGAAAAGTCTTTTCCAACAGCTAACGTGCAACTATTCTCCTCCTCGATGCTCATGCTACGCGTATCTCAAGGCGAATCCAATGTATACTTTATTTGAATTAAAACTATAGGATTCATTTATATACTTATATATACTATATTATATATAAATATATATACACCTATGCATTTTTGCAGCTAAAATTTTGCCACGCCAATGACCATCCTCCGGCGTGCACACTATTGTACATCGCAGGCATGTCACCCTCGACCCCGCTTGTCATTAGGTGCTTACCAATTTATTAATTATTTTATTCAACTCCTTAATTATCTCTTATATTTAAGTTTACATTAAATTCTAAAAAATACCCAATTACACCAAAATTCGAGAAAATTCTCCAAAGCGCTCCGAAACTCATGGTCACCGCATATACACCACAACCTGACCCTATTTTACATCGAATAGAGCACAATACACCAATTAGTGATGCGACATGCAAAAATAATATTTTAAACTTATGATCTCCAGTCTATAACACATGGGTCCCACCTCGGATATCTAAATCCCAAATTAAATCCGAAAAATACTTAATCAGCATCCCAATCAAGTTTATGAAATTCTTAGATGTCGCATTAAATCTAGAGGGATTAATACACATTTTGCAAGTTTATTCAACAATTTCAAGGTATATAGTAAATGCACATAAGAGTTCTCTCCATTTTAGTAAAAATGTATCCTCCTAACGAAAAAAGACACCTGTAAGAAGTGATCAATATGAAAGCCACTAGCAGACTTGGGAGATATCTAGGCATACTAAAATGACCCTCACTTGAACTAGAGTCGGGTCACCTGTCCAAACTATTACTTAAGCCTGATACCTGCACCAGGCCCAAATAACAGTCTGACATGCCTAATTCAACCTGCGGAATAACAAACTAACCATATGAAATAATAAATGTGGAAGTAAAAATCAAAACTAGAATTCCTTATATCATAAGATCAACATGGTAAGAGTTCAACTATCTAAGTAGGTTCAATCATCTCAAATAGCTTCTAATACTCCCAATAAGCTTCTAAATAGTGCAAAATAAATAAGAAGGAATTCAAACTACCCAAATTATCTACTTTGAGTTACAACCCAAGTTTATTGTTCTCAAAATCAAATAAATAAATAATAGGAACGTGCGACTTCTCATAAAGTAAGGAAAGACTTTAAGCGAGTGTTTTTCCCTCGTCATGAGCTAAAGCGGATGTAGACGCACCTGGAGAGTAAGTGGGGTAAGCTAAAGAACCAACATAGCTCAATAGGAGAGAAGACTCACTCAAACATTAAATACGCAAGTACTACCTACTAATTATGCAAAATCTAACATGAAGTTGAAAAACTAAATCTCAGACATTAAGTAGAAAGCACGTAGGTATTGATCAAATTCAAGTTCAAGCATGTAGATAATATATAAAAGCCTGTAGAAACATGAGAGCATTGTTCATCTTCACAAACAAGGAAGGAGTCATGCATTCATAACTTCTAAAATGAGTTTCATGGATCATTTAAAGCATAATAGAATTAAAATCATTCATGTAAAGGGTCCACAAGAGATATACAATAAGAGATAATAATAAGTATAAGTCATTGGTCCATTCAATACATGCTAGATGTAAGTAGGAATTCGGTGACGGAATCCCTTACGTTTGATTTGATGCAAACCATTATTGGATGCAATGCCCATTATGTCCTCCAACTAGTAGCATCATAACAAAGTGAGTTCATATAAAGCTGCCACCAATACATGTCCCTCTATCGCCAAGTTACACGAGTAAAAACTCCAACTCTTATACTTATGTGACACATTTATGCATTCAATTAGGAAAGTAAAAACCCTATGTGGCAAATTCCACAAACAACCAGGGGACGTTAACTAGTAAGCCCTTGGAGGCACCACAAACATCCTGAGGCATTTAAATATGATAACTTTCTAATTGGGCCCTCGATGGGAACTCCACATACATCCTGGGGTAATAAATGACATAAATGGGGAACTAAATGCATTCACATTTCATAGATATTGTGATGGCCCCTCTCCTAATCTAGGGCACCGCCCGGTCTAATCCCGTAATTAAGCTCTAATCATATCTACGTATGACTTAACTACGTATTAGTCAGCCTTTACAACCTAGATGCCTCTTTTCTCGTGTTCAGGATAAGTAATACACTAGGCCTACAACTTTATAAAATTTAGAGTTAATTAGAACTTTTATTAAATTAATTAATTAGCGTAAGTCTTATTAGTTATGCGGAAGCAACTAGTAGTTTATGAGGAAGCCATTTATAAAATCCTAAGTATGGAAAACCAGAAAATGACATCACATATATAAAGTCCTCAAAATGTAGTGAAACAGTAAAATAGTCTAAGTCAAGTCGGGGAACTAACATTCAACCCAATATACAACCCCAAATAGTATCTGAAAGACATATATAACATATACAATCAAAATACCAAAAGAATACCTACAATCGATGTAGTGACTAGCCGCGGGCTCAGGGATAATCAACGATCTTCTCCTTACCCGGTCTGCTGGTAGACGACTCTGTACCCACCATCATAAAAAGGACGGTGAGTACAAGAATAAAATAGCAATCCCCGATGACAAGTTTAATATGCATTTCCAATTATTCAAATGGTATTTAAAAGCATATAAATGGAAAAACTGGAAAATAAACCATATGCGAGTAAATACTAGAGTTAAACAAGTGATACTGACACTAGGCTAAGTAGTGGTGATTCAGGTCCGGTCGGCAGTGAAACGTGTCACTCCGACTCAATAATCATATAACACAGGGACTATAACCCAAGTGTTACCAGGGACCCTAACCTCAGTGTGTAGACCACCTCAGGGACTCTAACCCCGAGTGTCATACAGTGTCAAGTAATACGTGTCGACATCCCCAGGGACTCTAACCTAGTGAGTCGCGCACACCTCGATCGAGTATGGGACCTAAATGCGAAAACTACTTTTAAAATCTCAAGAAATACCAAGTATGGATTGTCAAGGCATATGCACATCTACACACCTAAATAAATAAGTAATACAAGTCCCCTTAAACATTTATGAGATATTCACTAGCCTAATAGCATGTTATTTATCATTCAATTCACATTTAAAACAACAAGAATAGACATAGCATGGGATAGAATCAATGAATGGATATCAAGCAAACTAGACTCATCATGTGAGCATAGACACAAAGAACACATGATATAAGAATACAAAGGCAAAATAGTCAAAAGGACTATGCAAGGGCAGCAATTAATAGAAATTAAATGCCAAGTAAAGTTGTCATTGGGTATACTCACAACAAAAAGTAAAGTGTTAGCTTTACTGGCCTCCCAATACTCCAAATCTTGTATTCGCTCTCCCGTACCATTTTTCTAGGTTCCCGAGTTTGGTATCTCATTAGTTCAAATATAGTGGGTTTAAGCTCAATTTGGTGGTGTTTATTGTGCATTTAAATTGTTGAAATAGACTTTAAATCAATCTTCCTAAATCAGTCCCTAAAGACTAAATTAAGTTTTAATTTCAGTATTACACTTTAACGCAGCTTTTAGGCATGAAATGTTCAAAATATCAAAATCCTCTACCAATACAATTATTGTTGGTCTCTCTCTTAGCTTTTCAGAAAAGTTTAGTTTGCAAAATTCTGATTTAGAATTAAGGAGATATCATGATTTTACTAGACATAGGTCTAATTAGAATTTAATCCGACCAGAGGATTTAGAAAATCTATTTCGCCCAATATAAAGTTCTTAAAAATGTGATTTTTGGCCACAAGGCAGAAAATATATCCAAATACAACATACTAAAAGATCATCTTATTTGGATAAGTAGTTAGGCAGTTATGCCCTTAATATATATAGTTTCAAAACTTTCCTTTTTAATTCCAGCACCTATTTTTAGAGCATATTTGTACATAGAAACATTTGAATCAAAAACCTTAAGTTAAGCAAAGTCATTCCTCTTTAAAGAAGCTTTCAAACTCCACTAGTTTGGATCAATTTGGATCTAAAATGAGTAGATTATGATTAAATTACCCAGGTTGATTCCTAATACAACATGCAAAATTCTAATTTTGGTGTTGCAATTTCAAAAATTCATATCTTTATGATTTCAAAACCAAATTAAGAACTTCGATATAGCTAGATTATCAGCTTGAAATGAGGAATCCAAATATATAAATTAATTGAAAATACTCAATCATCTATTATCTGAAATTAGCCTAAAACCAAAACTTATTCTAATTTCAACTAAAAAGATGTGTACCTAGTTGATGTAGCACCCTAGCTTGAGAATTTCTCACCAACTCTAATGTATTCCTTCAACACCTTAATGATTCAATCCTCTCCAGCAATTCCTTTTTCTTCTTCAGCAAAAATGAATGAGTGATTTAGTTTGCAGGTTGTTTGATCACTAATAATATATATTAAGGTGATGTTCCTTCCTAGCCCTTAATCTTCATGGATTTATGTATCCCTAGGAATATCTAACGGTCCACCTTTATCATATATCCCACTAACTCCCACTAACCCAACCTCGAGTGACACCATTTCATTACTCACCTAGTTCTTAGATGTGCCAATGTGCATCTCTAGACCAATCTTATGTTTTCCATTTAATTTACTCAACTATAGGCCTTTAATTTGATTTACATTAACAAACACAACCATAGAATTATAACTAATTCCCTATTTCATATTAGTATTAAATAAGACTTACCAAAATGCTAACTACCCGGTTCCCCAGCTCTCTGGTTACTCGAGGTGTGTCCCCGCTCTCTTCTCGACACCTTAGTAAGTCTACACAATACATAACACTAGGCACACATCAATACAAAAATACGATATACCTCAGCCACGTGCCTCGGTTGGTGCACGTATCACAGTGTAGGTCCTACGTCAAGGGTCGATGATCCTGATTAAGGAATTCAAACGGGGTTAAAGATTTGGGCCGTGACATATTTAGACATTCAAACCAATACCCTGATGCAACCCTTAACCCAAGTCTTTCATTCAAAGCATGATACATAAATATCTAATAGAAAGTCATAATTAATGCGTGAGCGAAGCTCCCTACTTACCTCGACTCGCAGCGACGTCTATAACAACTCCTAGTATGCTCAAGGCCCGATGCGAACTTTCGCGCGACACTATACAACCATAATACATCTTATCAATACATGCTTTAATTTAAATTAACTAAATCTTCCATTCATTGGTCTTTGGGACCCATTAGTGTGTGTTTCGCGGGTCCCCTGTTGCCCGATGCGAGGGTTGAGGGGTGGGACCCGATCAAGCTCCCTCGGGAACATGTTGGCGCCCCAGGGGCTAAACGCCCCTATTTTTCATCCATACCAGGGAGGGGGATCCTCCACTTCCTCGGCCGCTGGTTGGAGGGAGTACCCCGTGCCGGTTAGTCATAGCTGGCCAAAGGCGCAACCGCGTCCCCTGCAAGCCACGGCTGGCGCGCCCGTGGAGGGGTGGGGGGTGGTCACGACACCACCCCTTCCCTTTCTCTTTCGCATCAAAGGTGAGGGCAACCTGGTGGCGCCCTTACTGTCTCGGCAGCTCACCGCCGCCGATGGCGACGACGAAGCCACCATTGGTCGTTAGGGCCTTTGGTCACCTCGTCGACACGACAAACTACAGTTTTTGTCAAATTTCAAGGCTCATTTTAATTTAAAATGTGATTAAAAGGATGAGGGAGATACGTGTACCTTTTATTTGTGCTCTCTCGGAGTTGGACCTCGATCTCTCTTTTTCCTCCCATAGTTAAAGTTTCAAACAAAAGGATGCTAGGGTTTCTACTTCAATTTATATAATCGAGTTATTTTGTGTGGGGTTAGGAGATTCCTTAATTGCCCCTAGGGCAGGTCTTTTAAGTTTTTGGGTCGTCACACATACACCTCATGGAAGGACATACCAGGAAACAAATGTGTATTGGGATGGTGGAAAGGCTAAATAATAGGGTCATCACATGGCGGAAAGGATTCCTTTCTCCAATAGGTAAGGAGATATTGTTGAAGTTGGTGGCTCAAGACATTTCGAATCATCAAATGGTTGTATTTCTTCTTCAAAAAAGTATTATAGGCGTTCGAACTCAGGCCATGGCAAAATCTTGGTACCCAAATTTTGTAACGACCCGAATTTTAATTCAATGACTATTAGTTAATTTCTTTCGAATTATTAGATGTACAATACTCGATCGAGAGTCACGGTAAGTTGACACGCGTAAAAAAGATTTTAATTTTGTCTTGCATGCTATTCCATGTAGTACATGGTATCACAAATGATCCAATTTAACTAAATTAGATTTCATGACAGGGAGGCCTTAGGATATTAATTAAGAAAAAAAATGGTTTAGAAATTATTCAAATAGGGTTTGTCTGTGTTAATGTTGTAAATTTTAGAGTCAATGGACTGCCCAAGAGAAATGTGGACTTTCATATTTAAAATTCAAGAGAGTATATGAGCCCTAGATTTTAGCGTTTCTTTATACGAGAAAGGAATTAGAGGATGAGATTTATTCTCACTAATAAAAAGAAAAAGAAGGAACGCATGAAAAAGGTGAAGAAACACTCTATGCGTTTAACCTCCCAAGGAAGGCCGAACTCGTGGACGACACGGGAGAGAAGGAAGGCGGCGCGTCTCTGGCATAGCTGCGACGGCGTGACTCTGGTATGGTGGCATAGACGTCAGTTTGATGACGACAAGGTCATAAAGAAAGAAGAGAAAGAGAATAGAACATAAGAAAAGAAAGAGGTTTCCTTGCTTGGAGTGCTAAAATCTTGGAGTTGAGACTCCAATAGAGGCTAGAGTGAAACCCTAAACATAACTTTAGTTCAATTTTGAGGTTAAAATCTATGAATCCATAGGACTCTTTTTAAGTTGAGTTGATTTCAAAAGGGTTGGCTCTTGTTGAATGATTTTGTTGTTGATTATTTAATGTTAAACTAGATTCTAGTTTTTTGTTTGCAATCTAACTTGATTTTTATGGATTCTTGGCTCTTGAACCTTTTTTTAAAGTGATGTGGGCAAATTTTATATTAAGTTAAGTAAATGTGATGGCCCCTCTCCTAATCTAAGGCACCGCCTAGCTTAATCCCGTAATTAAGCCCTAATCTTATCCACGCAGGACTCAACTGTGTATTAGTAAGCCTTTACAACCTAAACACCAATTTTCTCGTATTCAGGATAAGTAATACACTAGTCCTACTAGTTTATAAAATTTAGAGTTAATTAACGCTTTTCATTAAATTGATTATTTAGCAGAAGTCTCATTGGTTATGCAAAAGCAATTAGTAGATTATGCAGAAGCATTTATAATTATGCGGAAGCCATTTATAAAATCCTAAATGTGGAAAGCTAAGAAATGACATTACATATATAAAGTCCTCAAAATTCAGTGAAACAATAAAATAGTCTAAGTTAGGTCGGGGAAACTAACGCTCAACCCAATATACAACCCAAATAGTATTTGAATGACATATATAACATATATAATCAAAATATCAAAAGAAGACATATAATCGATGCAGTGACGCATCGTGGGCTCAGGGATAATCGCCGATCTTCTCCTTGCCTAGCTTGCTAATAGACGACTCTGCACCTACCGGCATAAAAATGACGGTGAGTACAAGAATAAAACAGTAATCCCCGATGACAAGTTTAATTTGCATTTCCAATTATTCAAATGGTACTTAAAAGCATATAAATGGGAAAACTGGAAAATAAACCATATGCAAGTAAAAACCAGGGTTAAACAAGTGATACTGACGCTAGGCTAAGTAGTGGTGATTTAGGTCCGGTCACCAGTGAAACGTGTCACTCCGACTTAATAATCATATAGCACAATGGACTCTAACCTAAGTGTTACCAATGACTCTAACCCCGCTCTGTAGACCACCTCAGGGGCTCTAACCCCGAGTGTCATATAGTGTTAGGTAACACGTGCCGACATCCTCAGGGACTTTAACCCCGTGAGTCGCGCACACCTCGATCGAGTACGGGACCTAAATGCGAAAACTACTTTTAAAATCTCAAGAAATACCAAGCATGGATTGTCAAGGCATAGGCACATCTACACACCTAAACAAATAAGGAATACAAGTCCCCTTAAACATTTATAAGATATTCACTAGCCTAATAGCATGCTATTTATCATTCAATTCATATTTAAAACAACAAGAATAGACATAGCATGGGATAGAATCAATGAATCAAATCAAATGAATGGATATCATGCAAACTAGACTCATCAAGTGAGCATAGACACGAAGAACACATGATATAAGAATACAAAGGCAAAATAGGCAAAAGGACTATGCAAGCGCAACAATTAATAGAAATGAAATTCCAAGTAAAGTTGTCATTGGGTATACTCACAACAAAAAAGTAAAGTCCCAGCTTTACTGGCCTCCCGATACTCCAAATCTTGTATTGGCTCTTCCGTACCCTTTTCCTTGGTTCCTGAGTTTGGTGTCTCATTAGTTCAAATATAGTGGGTTTAAGCTCAATTTAGTGAGTTTATTGTGTATTCAAATTGGTTCAACAGACTTTAAATCAATCTTCCTAAATCAGCCCCTAAAGACCAAATTAAGTTTCAATTTCAGTCCTACATTTTAATGCACTTTTAGGCATGAAATGGTCCAAATATCAAAATCCTCCATCAATACAATTATTTTTGTTCTCTTTCTTAGTTTTTCGTAAAGGTTTAGTTTGCAAAATTCCGATTTAAAATGAAAGAGATGTAATGATTTTACTAAACATAGGTCTAATTGAAATTTAATCCGACCAGCGGACTTAGAAAATCTATTTCTCCCAATCTATAATTCCTAAAAATATGATTTTTGGTCACAAGGTAGAAAATATAACCAAATAGAACATCGTAAAAAATCAGCTCATTTAGATAATTAGTCAGGGAGTTATGCTCTTAACAAATTTAGTTTCAAAACATTTCTTTTTAATTTCAATACCTACTTGTAGAGCATGCTTGGACATAAAAACATTTGAATCAAAATACCTTCAGTTAAACAAAGTTATTCCTCTTTAAATAAGCTTTCAAATTGAAGCTTTCAAATGCCACTAGTTTTGATCAATTTGGATCTAAAATGAGCAGATTATAACCAAATTACCCAGGTTGATTCCTTAATACAACATGTAGAATTCTAGTTTTGGTGTTGCAATTTTGAAAAATTCATATCTTTATGATTTAAAAACCAAATTAAGAACTTCAATATAGCTAGATTATCAAATCGAGATGAGGAATCCAAATATATTAATCAATTGTAAATACTCAATCATCTACCATATGAAATTAGCCTAAAACCAGAACTTGTTCTAATTTCAACTAAAAGGATATGTACCTAGTCGATGTAGAACCCTAGCTTAAGAATTTCTAACATACTCCCATGAATTCCTTCAACACCTTGATGATTCGATCCTCTCCAACAATTCCTTCTTCTTCTCCAGCAAAAATGAATGAGTGATTTGGTTTGCATTTTGTTTTATCACTAATGTTATATATTAAGGTGATGTTCCTTCATAGCCCTTGATCCCCATGGATTTACGTATCCCGAGGAATATATAATGGTACACCTCTTGCCATATATCCCACTAACTCCCACTAACCTAACTTTAAATGACACCATTTCATTACTCACCTAGTTCCTAGATGTGTCAATGTGTTTCTCTAGACCAATCATATGCTTTCCATTTAATTTACTCGACTATAGGCCTTTAATTTAATTTATATTAACAAACACAATCATAATCTTATAAGTAATTCCTTATTTCATATTAATATTAAAGAAGACTTACCAAAATGCTAACTAACCGGTTCCCCGGCTCGCACGCTACTCGAGGCGCATCCCCCGCTCTCGTCTCGACGCCTACAACTATACAAACCAACTTAGTAAGTCTATACAATACATAACACTAGGCATACATCAATACAAAAATACAATATACCTTAGCCACATGCCTCGGTCGGTGCACGTATCACGGTGTAGGTCCCACATCAAGGGTCGGTGATCCTGATTAAGGAATTAAAACGAGGTTAGAGATTTGGCCGTAACAGTAAAACTTTTTTTCTTGCATGCCATATGTTTGACAAAATATCTCAAAAAGAACTTAAATTGTTTTGTTTCATGTTTTGAAGTGATTTTAGCTTATTCACATTAATTTTAGTAAAACCCTTTCGATTTGCATACAAGATGTTTGTAAAATTCCCCTACAAGAATCTTACATGTTTTCCTTCAAGTCTTCAAGCGAGGATTAATGGTTTTGAACCTAATTCATAAACTTCAATGTAATTTTGAGATTTCAAGGATGGTTTGGAGTGCATTGAATTATTTTAAGAAAGTTTCTTTTATTCCTCAATAATTATTAGCTCAACGCAAGCTACTTTGTTGGGTGTGAACTGAGATTTAGACACTTTTGAAGTTTGAACCTTTTTTTATGAATCTCGATATTATCGAGATGGATTTTACTCGCATTTCCCAGGTTAGTTTAAAATCCAAGAAATGAGCTCAACCTTGTCTTAATATGGGATCTCGACTTAAAGATTTGGTTTGATAATATGGATCTTTTATTTGACTTTCTTTTATGAAACAAATCCAATTTGAGTTGCATGAAGGAGTTCTTATGGTTTCAAAGAGTTTTAACTTAAAAAGAGCTTAACCGTTAGACTTGAGCCTAAAATTAGTAATTCATGGATGGAGTCAAAAGCAATATGTTGCTTAAGTCTTTTCCAAACTTAGAAGCAAGTATTATCGATTCAACCAACTTGCGTGTCAAGTTTTGACAATAAAAGGGAGTTTTAATATATTTTCTCGAAAATGAACATAAGTTATTCAATTTGTGAATTCCTAGCAAAAACAGGGAATTGGGGGTTTTAAGTTAAACTTAACTTTTATTTAACTATTTGGTCCCCTTTTCGTTGTGATGAGTAACTTGAATCTTGTAAGTTGGAAAATTAAGTTTCACATAATTTTCTTTGTTTTACTTCAACACATTCTTATTTTACTCAAATTGTTGGTTTTGATTTGAAGTATTAGTTATTAATTTTGGAGTCGTGAGTGGTCTAAGTTTGAAGTAAGGAGTAGTGGTTTGAAACCATTTGAAAACCATTTATTCGAGTCAAATGAGTTTAGAAGAGTTTGTAACACAAATGCTTACATAAATAACTACGAATTTTTTTTAATAGCATATGAAAATAAGCTATGCTACTTGAAAAATATAATTGGTAGATTCATGAACTAAAGAAAGCATTAACTATGAACAATACTTTGATTTAGCAAATTGTCCTTAAACAATTAAATATAGTATAAAGGACTTTGTTGTACCTATCATGAATGTAGATACACAATGACTCAACTAGGTTATTTGAAGGACCGATTTGACTTGGCGATTTACATGGTTATTTGAAAGTAAACCAGTAAGAAATTCAATTTTAACTCCTTTCTTTAATTCCTTGAATATTTTGATGGAAATGATTTCTATTGTTGGACTCTACTTCCCTAATGAGTGACGTAGGGTCCAAGTGGCCGAATCGAGTCATTGCTTACTCATGGGTTGACCATCCGAGTTGCGCTTTTAGCTCATCGATGAGATTTAATTCTCTGAGTGAGCATTCGCAATCGTCGTGGCTCCTTCAAAGCCTTCAAGATTTCCACTGCGACTGAGCATCCAGTTGCGACTGTGTGGCTCCCTTTGAAATTTACTTGGGTTGTAACTCAGGTGAGGTGACTGTGTGACACTTATCCGAAGTGGACTGTGTGACACTTACCCGAAGTGGACTTGGGTCGTAACTCAAGTGGGTCGTAACTCAGGTGGGCCGTAACTCAGGTGAGCTGCCTGTGTGGCTTTGAGTCCATGTGTTGATTTTCAAGACCACTTAGACACCTATCCTTTGCTTTCGGGTCACTTGGTCCATACCATTGACCATTTTAGTCTGTTTATTATGCGTTTTATTGTTCTTTTCAGTTTCATTACTCTCCGAGAACGATTTATAGACTTGTCATTGTTTAATATGAATTAAGGTTGAACTTCTTCGAAATTTACTCATTAGAATTGTCTCTTATATGGTTACAATTGCAGGTTAAACTTTCGAGCTCAAGAACATTGATGTGCAACATATGTAGATCATTTAATGTATCTATCATATTTATTATGTTTTATAAATGAGTATTTGGGTTGAGAGATACTATATTTTGTACATGGTATTTGTTGTATGGGGTTTCCACTCCTAGAACTCGTTGTGTGTTTAATTTAATTGCTATCAGGTTTTACACCGCATTTAAGTTCCACTGCATATGATTTTATATATATACTCTATTGTGCGGACTATCAGGTACTGAAGATCGATTTGTGAGGCTGACTAGACTTTTATTAACTATGCACTGGTTTACCGGGGGTTAATGGAGGTCCAGTGCCGTGCGGTGCCCAATTTGTAAGGTTGGGGCCGTCATAAGTTCAAAAAAGGAGAAGGGTATATACTGGTGTTCATGGAAAAGATGACTAAAACAGTTGGAGGTTTATGATTTAGGAATCTAGATGTTCAATATCAATTTTTTAGCAAAACAAGCATGGAGAATTAAGAAAAGAGAAAATCTATTGTTGTGTGAATTCTTGAAGAGTAAATACTACATGGGATGGGAATTCATAAGTGCCGACAAAGGCTCAAGAACATCTGGAGAGGAATTATTGATGTAATACCTTGTTACCTTAAAAAAGTGGTTAAGTTAATTCAATTTCTAATTAACCTGAGTTAAGCTAGTGATTGAAGCCAGAGTTGTCTTGATCAGCATGTATGTGGATTTGCGGGTCGTTTGATGTTTGTATGACATGTATTAGTATTTATGAAAATAATTAGAATTAATTAAGTAATTGACAAATTATGGAACGTCTAATACTGTGTGGGTCAAAGGTGACACACATGGGTCGTGTGGTAGCATGCAATCCCGAATGTACTCGTTGGCACGCACGACGAAATCATAAATGCATAAATAAAGGCATATATATTTATATATAGTGTATGTATAAATATATATTTCGAAAATAATTAATAATTGGTGGGTGCCTAGTGACACGCGAAGTCGAGGGTGACACGTGTGGGATGTACAATAGTGTACATGTCCGAGGGCGGTCGTTGGCGTGCATGGTGAATTTATAGGTGCGAAAATATATAGGTGAATATATATTTATATATAGGTTATACATAAATATATATATATAAATGAATCCTAAATTTTAGATCAAATAAAAACATACATTTGATTTCCTTGGGATACCTGTAGCATGATTATCGAGGAGATGAATGGTGTAAATATTGGTGTTTTGGAGAATCAACTATGTTTTGAGATGCGTGCAACTCCATCTCGAGAGTAATGAATGAGCATGCAATATAATAGTATCATTTTAGTTCATGTACCCTTAGATCGGCTTCGAGATTCGTGCATACAAATCTCAAGATAAGTTTTATTTTAATAAAACTTAAGTTGGTCATGAGATAATAGGGCTTATTAGAAGTCAAAAGATCGACCTCGAGATACGTGTTATGTATATGAGGAAAGATATGAAACATAAATGGATAGAATTGATTTATTAGATCTGTCTCGATATTCGAGCAATACAAATCTCGAGAAAATGTAATATTTATTTTCAACACAACAACTGTCTCCTCTATTGAGATCGAATTCAAGAGAGAGGAATTGGGGGAAAAAGAGATCGATGATGGAGGAGATGATCAAGGTGTGTAGTTATTGGTTGTTGTATCGATGTTGGTTGATGTTCTTGTCATTGGCGTTGTTGTTGTTGTTGTTGTATAGAGATGGAGGGGATGCTCGGACAAATAGCATAACAATTTGTCCGAGGAAGGAGACGGCATGAGACCAATCTCCCCTCCCAAAAATGTCCTTGGGTTGGGACGAACCCAACCCAAGTGAAAGAAAAAAATGATTTGAGTTGTAGAGGCAGAGAGACAATGAGGAAGAATGGGTTGGGTGAACTGGGCCGGTTCGGCCTGGTTGAGCCCAAACCCCTTTTCCAAATTAAAAAAAAAATGCTAGAAATTCATAAAAAAATTATAGAAAATAAGGAAAATTCTCAAAAAATAATATTTTGACCAAATAAATAAAAATGGATGAATTTCTATGAAAAATAGAAAATTTGAAATTCTTTCATGAATTTTTACCGGAGTCTTACCTCGAAAAACATGAAATGGCTATATGACCTAAAATTTGATAAATTGATTTCGGATTCTATTAAGACCGATTTAGGAGTTCTAATTAATGAGTATTAGACCCAAATTATTAACAATTGGTGTAATTTAGGTTTTTGGTTGACGAGAAAAAGTGTATGGATCTCGGGAATCGTGTAATTCAGTATAAAGTTAGGAAAGCTCGGCACAGCTTAGTGGAACTGGTATTCTTATCAATTATGCAACGTGGTTAATATAATTAGTTCATATAGCATTATGGACTAAGAATGAGGCAATGTACTATGACTTGAACTTGTTTTTATGTTAAATTCTCGGAAATGGTATGGCGGGCGAATCGGACTGGAGTGATGATGCAAGCGTTGGATTGTTACCAGCAATTTCCCTTTGAAAATCTTGAGGTACCTGATTTTTGCTTTTCTATTTGAGTTGGTAGTTATGCTACGCCTAGATACACCATAGAAATAACATGTCGGCCAAAGTGTGAGTTTCTGTGGATCGCAAATCAGGGTAACGAAAGTTTACAACTCAGTTTTGAAATGAAAATACAAGTCGCGAGTATAGTTGCAAATGACCTATGAACTTACATTTCGTTATCTATTATTGTATCATTTTAATGTCTCAATAGATATGTTTTAGATTCATATTGCTATTCGTTGATTCATTGATATTAGTTGATAATTGATACGTTTACAAGCATCGCTTCCTGAGCAAGTTGGAGCGCTCATTCTTCAATTAACATTTTAGGTTGTTGACGTGTGCTTCGACTCAGGAATGGAGAAGATTAGGAGTTTATAGTCTTCTCTACGGTGAATTGATTTCCCTGTTGTTTATATATTGTATTGAATTACCATTTCGTAATAAACAGGGACAGGATATAATTTACGACCGAGGTTTATGCAAGTTTTGTATATCTTATGTTTTATTAAAAAGGTTTTAATTTTGTTGCGTTTACAATTATTTATTCGATGTAATATATATTATATTGTGATTATCAGGTATGAAAGGACGACTATACTGTTACTCTAATTGAGTCTGACTGGTGTAGCTGGGCTTAATTAGGGTTTCAAGCCGAGTATTGCCCTGATCAGTTAGGGGATGCTACAATTAAGGGCTAAGTGCTGTTAAAAAATGATATGCGCCGGAGAATAGGAGACGGGGCAAAATCTAAGATTTGGGATGACTGTTGGGTGACAAAAAAGAAAGAGCTAAGCTATGGGCTCCAAGAAAAAAAAGGATTGCACTGGATAAAATATTTGATTGATCCCGTTTCGAAAAAATGGAAGCAGGATATGGTAGTAGAGATTTTCAGCCGAAGGGAAGCTACTTGCATTTCGGCAACACCAATCAGTAGGGAGGGATGCAAGGACAATGAGGTGTGACACTTCAAGAAATCAGAAAGATTCACTGCGAAATCAGATATAACTTGGCAATTCAGCTCGAGAAGGAAGGTTTTGGGGGGAGGGGGTACTGCACATGGTGAACCAAGTCGTAGGGAGGACAAGCCCAATCTCTAGAAAGATTGGGGAAAATAAAGGCTTCGAAGATTTTTTTTTTTTTTTTTTTTTTTTTTTTTTTGGCACATTCAAGATGTCTTAGCTACCTAACTATCCCTATGGAAGGACAGAATTGCTCAAGATCCACTTTGTCCGTTATGTGGTAAGTCTGAAGAAACACCATCTCATGTGCTATTTCTTAGTGAGTTTGCAAAAAAAAAAAAAAGGTTTGGGACTCATTGGGGCTTTCATTGTGATACGTCGAGAGAATTTAACCTTGCTGCCTTTTGGGAGAATTTGTTTAGCATTTGTTTGAAGTCTAAAATGGTGTGCTTTTCGAGCTTGGCATGTTTGGAAGAACATGAATAACACAATTTTCGAGGGAGAATAGAGGACCCTTCAACCGTCTTAGCAACTACCTCGTCCCAGATTCATGATTTTCAAGAAGCTATAAAAGAAGATCTTCCAAACTGTGTAAGCAGGGCATCAAAGTTCCCGCTTGCCAAAGGAAATGCAGTTTTTGTTGACGCCGCCCGAGATGAAGTTGTCGGAGATACCTAAATTGTACGGGTCCTTATCTCACCATCAAATAAGCTTATGAAAACTGAATCGACTTTTGTAGGTCTTATGACATCAATGGAGATTGCTGAATGTCAAGGTATTATTTTGGCTCTACAAAACTGTAGCGACTACGAAGAAGTAATGAGGGTCTATTCGGATGCAAAGACTGTCGTAGAGGCATTGAACTCATCACTTTCCATCTATTGTGACCTCAATCCAATCATTTTTTATGTGAAATCTTTGATTAATGATAGGGACCCCTTTGATTTCTATTACATATCAAGAATTCATAATGTAAAAGCTGATGGTCTAGCACAGTTGACGATTGTGGAATGCAAAAGTTGTATTTGGATTAACCCCCACCCATATGTTTTTCATTACAAAAAATCTATTTGGACTCTTTGAGTCCAGACCCAAAGATTTTTTTGTTAACAATTTAAGATATCTACCTAAGTAAAAAACCTAATTACCCTCTACCCCCAAACACCAATAATGAATTTAAATTAAGGGTCTTTATGTCTTTTTGGTTGTTTGAGTCCGGACTTTTTGAGTCCATCTAGCACTACCCTTTTTATTAATAGCAACTAGTGGTAGGGCACGACCCACGATAATGTTTCTAGCAACTTGGCTAATTGAACTAAAAGATTCAATGATAACTACCAAAAAAAAAAGATAACTACTATATATATATACTAGTTTCAGGACGTGCTACGCACGATTGACCCGTTTCTAAGAATTTATTAATAAAATTTAAAATTGTAATTAAAATTTAAAAATTAGAAATACAAGTACCTTTTTTAGCTTATCATATTCTATAATGTGATTGAGATAAGATGTCAATAAAAAAATAAGCTAGTAATGCTAGGACATAAAGTTCAATTAATCTTTACCTCAAACTCAATAGATAGAAAGGATAACTTTGAAATTATGAATGTAAATAATTGAATTAGTTGGGATTAAAGCTTTAGACACCTTATTTTTTCACATGATTAATCAGAATTTTTCTCATTCAAATTTCTTCTGGATTTTGGGTTTGTTCCATTCCCCAACACCTTCTTCAAACCACCTTCTTCTTCTCCCTCTCGCATTCTCTCCTCTTCACTGTTTATATATAAATATATATATATATATATATATATACTAGTTTTAGGTACGTGCTACGCACGATCGTGCCCGCTCGCTACGCTCGTGGGAATTTATTTTTAACAATTTACTAAGTAAATATAAAATTATAACTTAAATTTAAAATTTAGGTAAAATGACCAAATTATAAATGAATAAAGTAGATAATGAACATTTTGAAGTAAGCAATCGAATATTCAAACAACTTTATAATTCAAAAAGAAAAATTATGCATCCTAATAAAAACCTAGATAAAAGAATTATATTTCCGCCGATATTGGTTTTTCATCAGCATCATCATCATCATCCCAGAAAAAAAAAAAAAAAAAATAGAGTTAGTATACCACATTACATTTATTTAGCAAAAATAATTTATACGATGAAGTATTTATTTAATTAAAGTTGAAATAACTTACTTGATCAAATAGTATTTTCTTTGTTCTTTTTACTCTATGAATCTTCCAAATAAGTGTCACTTCTCTTCTTTTTAATTTCTTTATCCACAACGTCTTATTGATTTGTTTGAGGCTTTGAATGACATATGTTTGTTACTGTGTAACCTTCTTGCCCTTTATTGAAATTGAAGGAAGTTAGTTTTACAACGAATGTAAAACTTCATCCTACATTTTTCTTAAACTCATGTGGAACATTATTTTTAAGTCTCGTATCCTAATTCAGATAAAAAGAGAAAATTTAATGCAAGAAATTAATGGAAGAAAAAAAGGTAAAAAGTTAATGAAAGTTATACTTTAATATAATGCTCGAACCAAATTTAATTAAATGTTTAAGAATTTTAAGCGTACCTTGACTGATTTCTCTAATACGTCATTTACGACTTCCTTACTTGTGATTTTATGTAGTATATTTTCAAATAAGACGAATGTTGCAGATCCCGAATCATTTTGCGCTTGCACTTGTAGCTTTAACCCTGAAGAAATTTAGTTTTCACTTGCAAAATAGTTGAAAAACACAAATACAAATGATTTTTAAAAAGTATAATTATGTTGATAAAAAAATTATTTATACCTCGGCATAGGCGTTGCCGTATTGATGTTGCAATTAGTACAATAATATGTTCCATCATATGTCATCTTCAACCTCCTATTACAGTTTCTATAAGAGTCTTAATATCATGGACTTTGTATTGAAGTAATAGAAACTTTGCAAAGTAAGGTCAACACCAGCTGCATGAATCAATTAAGTTGTAAGCAATTTAGTTAATATGTGAAGAAAATTAAATCGACATATTATAAATTTATTTTAAATATTTAGCATTATATACTTTTTCGTCTTTTGACCTTTGGGATGCAATAGTCATGGTTTCCATTTTTACATCATCTACCTCGAGTTCTTTATTTTGTTCTTCAATCGTTTGAACTTTTGTCTTATTTGGTACATCTTTGCAACTAACATATAAATGAAAAAAAAAATTATGCCATGCACTTTTCATTATTTAATAATATAAAGTAAATAAAAAAAATGTTACATTTTCATGATTGTTTCAACTTTTGCAAATTTTGGATTCATGTAAATTTTTGTTGTACCCGATGATGAAAGTGACAGTTGACCTGATACCATAATTTTTACAATGTAACAAAAAAAAGTCATTGTACAAAGTGAAACAAAATAGGACAATTTGTTTTGAAATAAAATATATAGATAATAGATTTATAATTGCCTTTATATTTTGGTTTAACCGACTTTGACGTAATGATGATTGTTGGTGCCTCGGATGACTCGTCAACATTAATTATATTTTTCGCCTCGATAGCTTTTTGGTCTCAGAAAGTAATTTTGAATTCATTGTTCCTACAAATTTTACGAAAGACAAATATAAAAAATAATGAAGTAAACTTATGTAAAAATTGTTTATTTATTAAGAAAAATATACATGATATCTTGAACTTGCAAAACCATTTTTTTCACAATCTTATCCTTGCCAGGTAGTTTTTGACCATCTATATCGCCTATACTGATCACACGTTCGAATATATCTGGAAAGAAAATAATAGAAACATAAAAAGTTGTATAAATCATGACGGTAAAAAATTTTAAATATGTGTTTTTTTTTCTTACCAGAAAAATTCAGTGTTTTTGCTTATTCGTCGACATAACTCGTTGACCGGTACAATCTCAAACTTGTTATCTCTAAATCGTATGTTGCCTGAATATTCTTATATGGATGTACTCAATGTAAAATTGATAAGAAAGTAGTGACTCACTACCTTGAAGTCCTTTTTTCATAGTACTTCAAAGTTTGATATTCCGTATATTCCCCCTTCCATTATGTGGTTGAAATTTGGAACCAAACTAATGTTTATGGATCCTTCTATGTGATCTTCCCATTAAAAAAATAAAAAACTTGTTAATCGGACCTTAATTTTGCAAGTATTTAGGAAGCCTTTTAAAAATAAATAATAAAACAAAGAAACAAAAAATTTATAGTTACCCACATTCTCATCTATTAAAATAATATCTAATAATAGTATTGCACCATCTTTCATATTAGTCGAGTTCCATTTTCGTATAACTTCACTTTGAAAGCATTTGTTGATTTGCCGATATTAGAATGATCTCCATTAAAAATCCTTTCAAGTAAGAGAAAATAAGTAAGTATTAAAAATGATGATGTAATGCATATAAAAACATAATTTTAAATTTAGTAATGAAATGCGAGATCAATTGTTAAAAAATATTAAAATTTATACGTGATTAAGAGTAAACAACGCTCAATTGGTGTAAAAGAATATCAATTAAAAATAATCAAACTTGTTTTTTTTTTAGTAATATATGTATCTATTAAGTAATGATTTTTTCTTAACAAAAATTATAACATCTAAGTAACTATTGTTGCCTTATAAAAATATAAGATATCAAAAAAATATAGATATATAAGTATTTGCAGATAGAAAGAATAAAAAAGAAAAGACATAATACAATAAAAAGAACATAAAAGAGAAGACACCAAAGGAAGAGAACAATCAAACATAGCAAGGAGATAAAGCAGAGATAGCTCAAAAGATATGGCAGATAGAGAGAGAGAGAGCAAAGAGAATTGTTAAGAAAAAATTAAGAGCGTTGAAGATTTATGAAGCAAAAAGTGATTACCCTTTTCTATTTATCCTCCTATTTGTTAGCAATAGAAGCGGATTCTAATTGTTATTTAATACAATATGAAATCAATCGTTCTTAGGTTGGACTCTTATCTCTTTTTGTTTTTGGAAGCTGATTCTAATTTGATTAAAAAATCTATTTATCTATTTAATACCACCGATTGTATTAGGATATATTTTGATTTAGATAGCTATTTAATAGCTATATATGGGAAAAGAAGTAAATTTCATTACCACTCAAAAACTTATGATAGATATATATGGGCAAAGAAGTAAATTTCATTACCACTCAAAAATTTGTTATTCGTGTTTTTATATATATAACCGAGCCTTCTCCTCTCTTCATCACACAATCAACAACCAACCACAATAACCCATCCCAATTTCAATTTCGAATTCATAGACAAAACTAGTCCCACGGTCACTAAAATAAAAAATTGAAATATTATCTCACTTTAAATTGTTCTTCGACATCGCCACCAACACTCACGGCTTTACTTGAATTTGATATTCAACCGATATATATATATATATATATATGTGTGTGTGTGTGTGTGTGTGTGTGTGTGTGTGTGTGTGTGTGTGTGTGTGTGTGTGTGTGTGTGTGTGTGAGAGGAAGAACAATGAGGGTTCAGACGAGAATGATGAAGACGATGACCAGTGGTATGCACCCCTTAAAACGTATCAAATGGTAGAATGCAATTCAAGATTTCGACAAATACAATGTTCATATAAATCAATTTGCCCCAGAAACAAGTGCACACTCCAATTTAGAAGTCCCCCTCAATTTATCAACCTCTCTCTCTCCGTGTATTGGATTGATGAGAAGATTAAAAAAATTATTGGTATGTATCCATGGCAATTGATCAATTAATCAATACATTATTTTTTATGTCTTCAAATCCATATATATATATATATATATATATATATATATATGTGCAAATCAGCCACTTGTCATTCTCAAACGTGACAAATCACTTTAACCAAGAAATAAACAAATGTGGCATCAGCCACGTTAATCAACACTAACAAATAGAAAAGATTAAGCCATGCACCTACTTTGTAGGAAATAATTTGTACCAAGGCTCTGTTTGGCAAGGCCTGATAATCTAGCTGATAGCTGATAAACTAGCTGATAGTTGATAATCTAGCTGATAGCTGATAATCTACTAGCTGATAGTGGAAAGCTGATAATCTAGCTGATCAAGTAAAAATTGTTTGGAATGATAGATGATTGATTAGCTGATAAATGCAAAACGACAATAAAGGACATATGACACGATTAAGTATATTAATTATATAATCATATAATTAATGTATATTATTTACAAAATATAAATTAATACCATAAAATAATTTATATTATTTAGAAAACTAAACTATGTGCATAAATGTTTACATGAAAATAGCTCTATATAAATTTATAAGAATTCGTAAAAAATAAATACATGTAAATAAAATACAATAAACGACTTGGATAACTATACATATACCTAACGCATCATCCATAACCGAGAAGCAATATTATTGTGAATATTTTTCATTTCTATAGAAGTATCTCTATAACTTAAAAAAATAGTAGATTAGTAAAAAAAAAATTTAAAATATGTAAGATAGCCCACCACTCGAACACTACATTAAAAAACATTTTTATAACATCTAAAAATATTTTTATACTCGACATTGTTAAAACTTATTTAATATGTAATAAATATCTAACAAGATTATCTATAATTAAGAAATTAATGTGTAATGATTTTTAATTTTAGTGAAATTCTTTGTTTTATAATATTTAGTTAATTATTAATCACTATTTTTTATGAACAATATTAAGCTATATGTTAATTTTAAATTCAATAAGTTTTAATAACGTATTATATAATTGTTGGTCTAGCCTAGAAGAGTTTAAAATGTTGGTTTCGCCTTTGTCAACTCTATCTAGGTATAATCGCAGGTATTAATATTCGCAGATTCATTTAAGTATTTGCATATTTTGTTTTTACTAATTTGCAAGGGCATTAATTTATTAATACCATAAAAATAAGGATATAATGGGGAGAAAAAATCCAAACGACGGATTTTCTGTTCTAATGCTACTAAGAGTAGTGTTTTAATTGGGAGCTTATCATCTAGATTATTTTTAAAATAAACTACAAATCAAACACAACTTAACAAATAAACTAGCTTATCAGCTAACTGATAAGCTAGTTTGTGCTTACCAAACAGAGCCCAAAAGAAACGAATAGTACACAATGCATGTATATAAAAAAAAACCCAAATTTTAGTTCATCCGAGAATTTATTTTCCAACGGCATATATATATATATATATATCAATTTATTATAAACCCGAATTCTTTAACACCAAATATATCGGCATCGAAATAGCAAAATACGATATACCCAAAAACGCAATATACCCAAAATGCAAAGTTAAGTCGATCAAAGTATTGATCTATAATGCGGAAATTAAACATCGACTTAAACCACTATGTTGAATGAAAAGTGTTTAACCATGCTCTGATACCAATGTTATCTATTCTGATCTATATAACACTTTTGATTCAATTATAAATCATAAAATATAAACATACATCCTTCCATAGCCATTAAGTTTGAGAATATTTTTCCCCTCTCTGCCTTCTTCCGATATTCCGTAGTTCTTGATGGCAAGATCTATTTAGTTTTAAAAACAAATCATATCCCAATAACTGTTTTACAGTTATTGGGTTCGTTTATTTTAAAGTGAGAGGGGAGGGAATTGAAACCCCTATACTCAAAACATTTATGTCCTAACTACCATCAAGTTGTGGGCCCAAAACATGGAGTACGTAACAATATTATATGGGTCACATATAATAGAGATTAATTAGGAAAATATAATCTAACACTCTAAAAACCCATTCCCCAGATATTTTGTTTTTATTTGACATAAAAATAGTGAAAATGTTCTAGAAGCAGTTAGAAAGAAACTACAATTCATATTTTTACTTTCAGGTGGTCTAACTGTCTTTTGGAATGATCCACTGTCTATAAATATTGTAAAATATGGATCCTTTTACATTGAAGCAGGTATTGTTGATAATATTAGAAAAAACTCTTGGCAACTGTTTAGTATATATGCTAGTACTGAGGTAGCTACTCGGGTCCACCAATTTTCCAAGTCTTCAAAGTTTTCTCTGGCATGCACAACCTACACTTTTAATGGGAGACTTTAATGTTATAATTGTTGACCTTTAGAGTTCAAATTTTGTATTGCAAAGTAACTAAACCTTTAGTCCCACATAGAAGAGAAAGTTTGGTTCTCACTTAATATATGATCCAACACACTTCATTATTGTGTAAGTGATAAGTGGGTTGGAATGAGTGGCCCATGGAGTTTCACTAGATAAACACCATATTTAAATAATCTTTGACAAGGGCCTTGGGCCTTGGGGCTTTGGTTGGTTCAAGACTTAGCCATTCATAAACATAGTTTTTCTTTTTTCATTTTTTATTTTCGTTTTTGAATAAATCAAAAGAGCACCAACAGTTGCTAATTTCGAATTATGGAGTTAATTAACTATCAATTAGTGGCACACTAATTAAGAACACTAATTAGATAGTTATTGAAAAATTGTCCACGAGTTAGACAGTTAGACAATTCTCTATAAGAGAAGAGTCTATTGACATAGGAGATATAGAGGTTTTTTCGAATTCAAGATTTTATGTGATTTGTGTTTTTGAGAGAGAGTCGATTTTGCAGTTTTGAAGGTTTTTTTATTGGTGCTTTAATTAAAGAACGAACCAGTTTGTGTCCTGGGATAGAACTCCTAGTTGAATTCAGCACCGAGTTGGAGGAAATTTTCTATCTTAGGTCATTGCACTGCAAGCCTATGGTACACTTTGTTTATTAATCTTCTTAATTGTTAAACCAACACGTTTAGTTGCTTGTGATAAAAGTGTCATGTTCAGATTTATGCTTAATTAGATTGCTTGTTCCAATAATCTAAGAGAGAAAATTTGTTCTATTCTACTTTCTTGTTTATTATTATTGTTTTCTGATTCGAATATACTTGCTATTTTGTAAGTCTATGCCTCTGAATCTGAATCTAAAATGGCATCATCGCATATTGTTAATGATAAAACAATCTCTACTACTGCATCCAATCCTAAGGATGAGAGGCCTGAAAAGTTTAAGGACCTTGATTTCAAGAAATTTCAATAGAAAACAATTTTTTGGTTGACCACTATGAATTTAGCCAATGTCATCAGAGAGGAGGTTCCTAAGATGGATGAGAATCCGATCACTAAGGAAACCATGATGACAATTGAGGCATGGAAAAACTCTGACTTCCTTTGCATGAACTATATTCTGAACAGACTTGATGACACTCTATATGATGTCTATTCAGAGTGTGAGACTGCAAAAGATGTTTGGGATCTGCTGGAAAAGAAATATCAAATTCAAAATGCGGGAGCAAAAAAGTTCATGGTTGGCAAATTCTTGAAATATAACATGGTCGACTCAGATTTTGTGGTGAAGCAAGTTAAAGAACTACAAGTGTTGATTCATGAGCTACATGTTGAGGGATGTATCATGAATGCGCATTTTCAAACTGGTTCTATGATTGAGAAATTACCTCCATCTTGGAATGAATTCCAGGTGTATCCGAATCATAAGCGTAGAGATGTGTCGATTGAAGATCTGATCTTGAGGCTGCGTGTTGAAGAATATCACATGAAAGGAGACAAGATGGAAGGAAATGACTTTAATGAAAAATCAAACATGGTGGAAGGAAGCAAGTCCAAAGATCAGAAATTCCAGAAGAAGAATTTCAAAAGAGAAGCACCCACCAAACAGTTTGCACCGAAGGGGAAGAATTTTAAGAAAATCTAAGGAAGCTAATGGGTATGTGGAAATCATGGTCATATGGCCCAAGATTGTCATCATAAGAAAGAACATAATCATGGCAATTCTGGTTTGAACAACCAAGCGAATGTTGCTGATGTCCAAATTGATGAAATGGACATTGATCTCACTGCGGTTGTGTTTGAAACTAACATGGGCTCTGACACTCGGGTGGATTGACACCGATGCAACTCGTCACATTTGCAGCGACAAAAACTTGTTTTCAGAGTTTCTTCCTGTTGATAGTGAAGAAAAGCTTTATATGGAAAATCCATCCTTTTCAATGGTTGAAGGCAAGGGTGTCGTTAAGATGAAGTTCACTAGTGGGAAAATAGTCACTTTATTCAATGTGTTATATGTTCCTTAGATTAGGAAGAACCTAGTATCTGACCCTTTACTTAACAAGGAAAGGTTCAAATTGGTGTTTGATTCTGACAAGTTTGTTCTCACCAAGGGTGGACTGTATGTAGGTAAGGGATACCTCACAGAAGGTCTCTTTAAGCTCAATGTTGTAATTGTTAACTCTACTGGTAATAGAATGATTGTTTTTGCATATACGGTTGATTCATTTAATTTATGGCATGCTAGATTAGGACACGTGAATAAAAAATCTATTTACAGAATGGTTAAATTAAATTTATTGCCTAAGTTCAACATTGATTTAAATAAAAAATATGAAATATGCACTGAATCAAAATTTGTTAGGCAAACTTTTAAATATGTCCAAGAAAGGACAAATGAATTATTAGGACTGATACATGGTGATCTTTGTGATTTTAAATCCATTCCTACTAGAGGGGGAAAAAGTTATTACATCACATTTATTGATGATTGTAGCAAATATTGCCAAATCTTTTTGATTAAAAATAAAAATGAGGCCTTATATATGTTTAAAATATATAAGGCAGAGGTAGAAAATCAATTAGATAAGAAAATTAAGGCATTAAGAACAGATAGAGTGAAGAATATGAATCCTCTGAATTTGCATAATTATGTAGCAAATATGAAATTATACATCAAATGACTGCACCCTATACACCTCAACAGAATGGTGTAGCAGAGAGGAAAAATAGAACTCTAAAAAATATGATTAATTCCATGTTAAATGACTTTCAAGAAATCGGATAAATCTCCTTTTGAGATATGGAGAGGCAGAAAATCCAAAGTGGTTCGTCGCTTAAAAGAATTGCTGAAGAGAGCTTAGATGAATTATCTACTTCTAAGGTTCCAGAACAAGAGTTAGAACCTAGAAAAGGAAAAAGAGCTAAGGTCACAAAAATCTTTGGACTTGACTTTGTTAACTTGTTAACTGAAAATGAGCCACAAACCTATAAAGAAGTATGTCTTCACCAGACGCTCTATTGTGGATGGAAGCCATCAATAGTGATATTGCATCCATTTTACAAAATAATACGTGGGAATTGGTTGATCTACCATCAGGAATCAAACCAATTGGATATAAAGGGATCTTCAAAAAGAAGCTAAAGGCTGATGGAACTATTGAGAAATACAAAGCACGTTTGATTGCTAAAGGATATAGACAAAAAGAAGGTTTGGATTACTTTGACACTTATTCTCCTGTTTCAAGAATAACTTCCATTAGGATGTTAATTTCCATAGCTGCTTTGTATGCATGGAAATACATCAAATGGGTGTTAAAACAACATTTTTAAATGGAGAATTAGAAGAAGAAATTTATATGGATCAACCTGAAGGGTTCATAGTAAAAGGCCAAGAAAACAAAGTTTGTAGACTCGTTAAGTCTTTGTATGGACTTAAACAAGCTCCAAAACAATGGCATGAGAAATTTGATCATACTATGATGGCAAATGGTTTTAAAGTAAATGAATGTGACAAATGTGTGTACATTAAAGAAATGAAGAACTCGTTTGTCTTAGTATGACTTTATGTTGATGACATGTTAATTATGAGCTCAAGCAAGGATGCCATAATATCAACAAAGAAGATGTTGAATTCTAGTTTTGACATGAAAGACTTAGGTCTAGATGATGTAATACTAGAAATTTAAATCAAAAGGAATAACAAAGGTTATATCCTCACACAATCTCATTATGTTGAGAAAATCTTATAAAGATTCAATCAATTCGATTGCAAACCCGCTCCAACTCCTTTTGATGTTAATTGTCATCTAAAGAAGAACTCAACAGAGTCGTTTTGTCAATTAGAATATTTTCAAGTTATTGGGAGTTTAATGTACCTGATGAACTCTACGAGACCTGACACTGCTTATGCAGTAAGCAGGTTAAGTAGATACACAAGTAGTCCAAATGATGATCATTGGACATCATTGATAAGAGTTTTAAGGTATCTAAAGTATACCTTGAATTATGGATTGGTTTATACAAAGTATCTGTTGGGTTTTGGGGTTTATACGCAGCGAGATTACAAAACAATTTTGACAAAAACCCTAACAGGATCCGAATCTAATTCCATTAAAACGTTTAAACCATGAAAAACTTAATCATACCTCAGTCGCAATATACCTTTCTGAAGGTTGATCGATCTCTAAGGCGCTGCCAACGACGAACGCCATGTACCAGTAGTCCACACACGAACGACGGCCGAGATTCGAAGTGCTAGCTTCGAAAGAATACCAAATCTTTTTGTTTCTCTCCAAAACGATCCAGAGCATACAAAAAAATCTAAGTCGTTTCTTAAACGAAAATAGAGTTTCGGCCTTTTAATCTTTTTTTTTACGTTTATTCTAACTTAAAGCGTCTATTTATACAACCCTTGTATATAGACGGTTAAGTAAATTACACATATACACCTACTTAAAGAAGTATAAGTGTAATACCCCACAAGGACGTTTCTGTCATGAATCTTATCATATAAAATTCATTTTTCTGAACCATCTTAAAATCTCGCAAAACCATTCTTAGTGTGCGACCCAATAGGCTCATACAACATTGGCAGTGTACCAAAACACATTTTGGTATACAAGTCATAAGCGGCCTCTAGCAAGACATTATGACTACCCAAGTTGTACGAATATAAAATTGATACAACCTAATCAATAGTGTATATAACATCCTTTTGTCACACGATATCCTTTTTGAGCAAACATAAGGCATGGAATTGTCATCCAACATATTCAATCGTACTAGTCTCGATCTCTAGGTAGACTAAAAACATCCAAGTGACATTGATCAATATCAATTCACTTAGACTAGGCCTTTTAACAGTCTAACACATCGAGGGATCCACTAGATATCTCTCTTTATATGAGAGGGACAAATCCTATCTCGATTACACAACTTCATCACATTGCTCACACAGTAACCAATCAAAACCTTTATAATCGTCCGGTTAAAGACAACGTTTGATAGTGTCAAATCACTATGTTCCTAATGTTGAAGTCTGGTAATCTCAAGTCAGAAGACTGAAAAATATACCTATCATGAGAAACAACTATGACTTAATCCATGTGATGTTCTCATAGCGGGTCAGTCCAGTACTTTAGTTCCCTAACAAGTACTTGCGATCTTGATTCGTATCCCTATACGTATAATCATCGTATGATCATCAATCAAGACTCACATTAGTCTTAATTCATTATAGTTCCCAGTATAATGATCGACTAGGGACATTTAGGATATTTCTATAAATACCCATTGATCTTATTATAATGTAAACATGCAAATTAATTATAATAAACAACAAATAAAATCCTCTATTTTATTAACTAAAAGTAGTCATAAAGACAGTTAATGGATTGACCTAGGGCACATACCCCAACATCTCCCACTTGCACTAGGGCCAATCATACATGCATCTAATGCCTAATGACCTAACCAAGACTTGACCTTCTTGTATACACAAGGCTCATCTTCGTTCTTAATAAAACCAAAATCCTTGATTGCTTCATCAAAACGAAGATTCCAACTCCGAGAAGCTTGCTTTAATCCATAAATGGATCTTTGAAGCTTGCATACCTTCCTAGAATTCTCAGGGTGTACAAAACCTTCAGGTTGTGTCATATACACGTCCTCAAGCAGCTTTCCATTAAGAAATGTTGTTTTTACATCCATTTGCCATATCTCATAGTCATAATACGCAGCAATAGCGATTAAAATTCTTATGGATTTAAGCATGGCTACTGGCGAAAAGGTTTCATCATAATCAACACCTTGAGTATGCCTGAAACCTTTTGCTACAAGTCTTGCTTTAAAAGTATGCACATTGCCATCCATGTCAGTTTTCTTCTTGAAAACCCATTTACATCCAATGGTCTTACCACCTTCAGGTAAATCAACCAAGTTCCAAACTTGGTTATCATACACGGATTGCATCTCAGAGTTCATGGCACTTAGCCATTTATCTGAGTCTGGTCCAGACATAGCCTCTTGATAAGTGGTGGGCTCATTTTGATCCATAAGCAACACATCACGACTATCAGTAATGAGAAATCCGAATATCTCTTGCTCATGTCTTACCCTACCAGATTTACGTGGGCCTTGTGTCACTTGTGGAGGTTCAACTGGTTCAGAACGTTGTTGAACTTCCAGTAGCGGTTCAGGGTTTATATGTGATTCTTGAACTTCTTCAAGATTTATTTCTCTCCCACTAGTGTCTTTTGAAATAAACTATTTTTCCATAAAGGCACCATACCGAGCAACAAACACTTTGTTCTCAGCGGGATTATAAAAGTAATATCCTTTTGTTTCCTTAGGATACCCCACAAATAAACACTTTTCATATTTAGGTGCTAGTTTTTCCAATACAAATGTGGGGTATTGTTGACCTTTGGAGTTCAAATTTTGTATTGCAAAGCAACTAAACCTTTAGTCCCACATAGGAGAGAAAGGTTTGGTTTCTCACTTAATATATGATCCAACACACTTCACTATTGTTTAAGTGAGAAGTGGGTTGGAGTGAATGGCCCATGGAGTTTCACTAGGTAAACACCCTATTTAAATAATCTTTGACAAGGGCCTTGGGGCCTTTGGGGCTTTGGTTGGTTCAAGACTTACCCATTCATAAACATAATTTTTCTTTTTTCGTTTTTTATTTTCGTTTTTGAATAAATCAAAAGAGCACCAACAGTTGCTAATTTCGAATTAGGGAGTTAATTAACTATCAATTAGTGGCACACTAATTAAGACCACTAATTAGATAGTTATTGAAAAATTGTCCACGAATTAGACAGTTAGACAATTCTCTATAAGAAAAGAGTCTATTGACATAGGAGATATAAAGGTTTTTTTCGAATTCAAAATTTTATGTGATTTGTGTTTTTGAGAGAGTCAATTTTGCAGTTTTGAAGGTTTTTTTATTAGTGCTTTAATCAAAGAACGAACCAGTTGTATCCTAAGGACAGAACTCCTAGTTGAATTCAGCACCGAGTTGGAGGAAATTTTATGTGTTAGGTAATTGCACTGCAAGCCTCTAGTACACTTTGTTTATTAATCTTCTTAATTGTTAAATCAGCATGTTTAGTTGCTTGTGATAAAAGCGTCATGTTCGGATTTATGCTTAATTAGATTGCTTGTTCCAACAATAACTTCATCAGATGAAAAAGTTGGTGGTTTCTTATGGGATGTGCTTCATCAAGGTGAACTCTGTCAATTTATTAATGATGCAGCTTTGCGTAGGTCATGAATTTACTAGACAAATAAATGTCAAGGTGACCAATTGATTAAGGCAAGGTTGGATAGGGCCCTCTGCACGGATGGATGGAGCCAACTTTACCTCGAGCTACCCTTCATGATATCTTTATCCAAGCTCATTTTGCATTCCATCTTAACTATGTGGCCCATCTGCCACCCTATTCCCCTTTTTTTGCTTAGATTATCGATGGCTCTACTAGAGATCTTATAGACATATTATTGACTTCCCATGGAATAGGTCACCCACATTGTCCTCAGGAAGTCTTTCCTCTAAACTGTTAACAACACTCTTTACTCCAGTGGCGAAGAGCACGACTGATCTCTGCCTTAGAAAAGGCGATCTACAAGTCCTCAGTTCACCCCAACTCCCTCGAGGCCACCACCACTCAACTTGAAGCTCAACTTAAAAAAGCTAAACTAGCTAAGGAACAATACTGGCAGGTACGTTCTCACATGGTATGGCTTAAGGCGAGAGACAAAAACACAACTTATTTCCATATGACTGTCAAAGGCAAGAGGCATTGTAATTAAATTATGGGTTTAACAGATGCTCATAATTAGTGGATCATGAATCATTACTAAATCCTACTTTCAGGAATTTTTTCAAAAGAACCGTAATCAATACTTCCCCTATCTCCCTTTTTCCAACATGTGTGAGTGCTGCAGATAATAGAATCCTATAGGCTCCTTTAACTGAAAATGAAGTCCACAGTGCTTTATTCTCTATTTCCCCTTACAAGTGCCCAGGACCTGATGGTTTCATTGCTTTCTTCGTTCAATTGAACTGGGAGTGGCTCAAATCCAATTTAATAACTATGATGGCTCATTTATATAATAGGTGTAGAGTTATATCTTGTAACAGGGCTGTGTAACAGGGCTGTTATATATGTAGCTGTGCTGTTGTAGTTGTGTTGTTTTATGTAACTATTTTTATGTATACTGATGTATGTGGTGTAATGTACTACAGGTTTATATTAGCTTGTTCTAGGCAGTTGTAACTGGGGTGTACAATGTACACCATGTTAGTTTGTATATATAAAATGTACAATGTAATTTTCGATCTATGGAATAAGAGAAAAAGTTCTTCTTGTTCTTCGTTGATTCATTGTGTATTGTTACATTGATCAGATGATATGTTCTTGTTATTGATTCACTGTCGATGTGTGAATCTGTTCATGGTATCAGAGCAGGTTATATTGTTCTCTTGATTTTGTTGTTTCTGATTGAATTGGGTGTCCTATCATGGCATCCGTTCATGGTTTTGCAAGTTCTTTAATTCGAAATGGAGAAGGGAGAGCTCCTGAAACAGGTGATCTTGGAGTTGAGAGTCCTTATTTTCTTCAAGGATTCGATCATCCTGGTATTGTACTTGTCTCCAATTCTCTTACTGGTCCAAATTACTTGTCTTGGAGTCGAGCTATGATGATTGCATTGGGTGCAAAAACAAAGATTGGTTTCATTGATGGTAGATGTTTAAAACCAGAATATACTGATCCTAATCTTGATCGATGGATCAAGGTGGATTATATGGTCACTTCTTGGATCTTGAATTCTATTTCAAAGGATATTGTTGAAGCTTTTCTTTATACAACCTCTTCTTTCGATCTATGGAATGAATTAAAAGAAAGGTTTGGAGAATGTAATGGTCCTCTTCTGTACCAGTTGAAACGTGACATTGCTTCTATAAGTCTAGGTGATTTATCACTTTCACAGTATTATACAAAACTTAAGAAACTTTGGGATGAACTAAGTTGTTTAGTTCCTTTACCTGTGTGTGAATGTGGAGCTTCAGCAGCATTGGCTATTCTGGAGTCTAATGATAGGTTGATGCAATTCTTGATGGGTTTGAATGATATGTATGATCATATTCGCAATCAAATATTGGTGATGGATCCATTGGCAAGTATAAACAAAGCTTACTCTATGGTTCTTAGAGTTGAAAAGCAAAAGGAAGTACATGTTAGCTATTCACCTATGATAGATACAGCCATGATGATGAAAGTTACCAAGATGAATTCAGGTGTTTCAACCAATGTTCATAGGTTTGCTGGAATAGGAAATCAAAAGAAATCTGTGAATAAATATGATCTGTTTTGTGATCATTGTAAGGCAAAAAGGCATACAAAAGATACTTGTTTCAAACTTCATGGATTTCCAGATTGGTACAAGAAAGACTCTGACAAGAAGCAGATATCAAATAATTCAAAATCCTTAGTGAATTTGATGGAATCATCTCTGGATATACAAGATGCAGGATCTCCTCAATTTGAAGATTTCCAGTCTAATATAGCAGCAATGATACAGCAAGGGATTGAGAATTTCATGAAAGGAAAGTCTGTTTGAGCTGAAGGAGCTTCTACACATGCGAATTCAGTTATATCTGATTTTACAGGTAGCTCATATAAAAGACTTTCTAGTTCTTGTTCCTCTTTTAATTCAGATACTTGGATTGTGGATAGTGGAGCAACAAATCATATGTGTACTAGCTATGATTTGCTTGCTAATGTTACTGTTTTAGCTAAACCAGTTATGGTTTGCTTACCTGATGGACATACCAAAGAAGTTAATCGCATTGGAGATGTGAAGTTGAGTTCAGATTTAGTTCTGTCTTCCTGTTTACATATAAACACATTCAAGTATAATCTTTTGTCAGTTAGTAAGTTACTCTCATCTACTAAACTGACAATTGAGTTTTATCCATCATTTTGTGCTGTACAGAACATTGAAAGTTCTCAAGTTCTAGCTGTGGGAAGGATGATTGGAGGACTATACATACTGGATTCAAGTTCTTTTCATAAGGATGTCATTGCTTCATTTGTGTCTCCAACAGATTTATCACTAGCTTACTGTAATAATGCTACCGATAATTTTTCATGGCACTGTCGATTGGGGCACCCTTCTGTTAATGTAATAAGGCAACTTGATTTGTTACTTAACGGTCATTCGAATGTAAGACACAATGTACCTTGTGATGTTTGTCAGATGTCCAAACAATGCAGAGTGGTTTTTCCATTGAGTTCAATTCAAACTGATGATCCTTTTCAGTTGTTACATATGGATATACGGGGACCATATAAGCAGTCTTCTATTCAAGGAGCTCATTATTTTTTGACTATTGTGGATGATTTTAGTCGATTCACATGGACTTTTTTGATGAAACATAAGTCCTTGACAGGGAATATCATCAAACAATTTATAGTTTTCATTCAAACTAAATTCAAGGCCTCAGTTCAAACCATTAGGACTGATAATGGTACTGAGTTTTGTAATAAAGATTGTCATGCTTTGTTCTCTGGTTTGGGAATTGTTCATCAAAGATCAACACCATATACACCCCAACAAAATGGTGTAGTTGAAAGGAAGCATAGACATTTACTGCAAGTTACAAGAGCATTGATTTTTCAGTCTAATTTGTCAACAAAATTCTGGGGTGATGCTATTCTTACTGCCACATACATCATAAACTGATTACCTTCTCAGTTATTGAAGTGGAAGTCTCCTTATCATCTTTTGTATGGAAGGATACCAAATTACTCATCTTTGAAGACTTTTGGTTGCTTATGTTTTGCTACCAATATTTCACCAAGTAAAACCAAATTGGATTCACGTGCTTTTAAGTGTGTCTTTCTTGGTTATTCTCCTGGACAAAAAGCTTATAGATTGTACAACATGGTCACACATACATGCTTTGTTTTAAGAGATGTGATTTTCTTTGAAAAACAGTTTCCTTTCCATAAAGATACTGCAAGTTCAAGATGTCCTATGCCTATTCCTTGTGATGACAATTCTGATTATTTGAGAGATGTTCAAGCTCCTCTTGCTCCTACATCAGCTACTGTACCTCATTCTCAAGAATTGCCTAATGATGAAACATTTCTTGATGTCCCTGAAGCAGTATCATCTATGCCTACGAATGCTACATTGGCACCTCCTACTAATGATGATTTACATGAAGATGTCCTGCCTTCTACTACTGTTATTACTACGAAAAGTACACGTGCTATTCACGAGCCTCTTTGGATGAATGATTTTGTTCTAAACAATGTTCAAACATCAGTTCTTCCTTCTGAACTGATTACTTTGTCTACTGGTACCCCTCCTACATTTCCTTTTATTCATTCTCCAAACATTACAGATGATTACAAGTGTTTCCTAGCTGCTGTTTCAAACATAAAGGAGCCTACTACTTATATTCAAACACAGCATGATCCTGTTTGGATAGAAGCAATGAATAAGGAACTACAGGCTTTGGAATCCAACGGTACTTGGAGTCTTACTACCCTACCACCTGGTAAAAAGGCCATTAGTTCTAAATGGATTTACAAGGTTAAACTACATCCTGATGGTTCATTGGATAGGTGTAAGGCTCGTTTGGTTGCAAAGGGATTTAACCAAATTGAAGGTGTTGATTATACTTATTCTTTCTCTCCTGTTGCCAAGAATGTCACTGTTAGGATTGTTTTATCCTTAGCAGCTGCTCGAGATTGGCCTTTACATCAATTAGATGTTAACAATGCCTTCTTACATGGATATATAGATGAAGATGTTTACATGAAGCCTCCTGATGGTTATAAGTTGGCTTCATCTAATCAAGTCTGTAAACTTCAAAGATCCTTATATGGTTTAAAACAAGCTTCTCGACAATGGAATCATGAGCTTACCTCTAAACTTCAATCTTTTGGTTTTATTCAGTCTGCTCATGATCCTTGCTTGTTCACATATCACACTCTCGACAGTTTTTGGTGTTGCTTGTTTATGTTGATGATGTGCTTCTTACTGGTACTTCACTTGAATTGATTAATCAAGTTAAGACATTTTTACATACATTGTTCACCATCAAGGATCTTGGTCAAACTCGTTACTTCTTGGGTTTGGAATTGGTTCATCTACTTCAGGTCTTTATGTTCATCAACGCAAGTATGTTCTATATTTACTCACTAATGTTGGTCTTACCATGGCAAAACCAGCTGCTACTCCACTCCCTCGTGACTGCAAGTTTAATGATGTTGATTCCCCTTTGTTCATTGAAGTTGATAGATATAGAAGACTCATTGGTCGTCTTCTTTACCTGGATTTACTCGTCCAGACATTACTTATGCCACACAGCAATTAAGTCAGTTTGTCCAAGCCCCTACAGAGCAACATTGGACTGGTGCACTTCATGTTTTACGATACCTTAAGGGTACTCCTTCACAGGGTCTATTCTTTCCCGTTCAAATGGATCTTTCTGTTGTTGGTTACTGTGATTCAGACTGGGCAGCTTGTCCTCTTTCTCGGAAATCACTCACTGGCTATTATGTGTTCATGGGATCCTCTTTGATCTCTTGGAAAACAAAAAAACAAGCTACTGTGTCTAAGTCATCTGCTGAAGCTGAATATCGTAGTTTGTCTTCCACAGTTTGTGAATTATTGTGGATTTCTTATATCCTTAAGGATTTAGCTATTCCTACTTCTCTTCCAATTCCTCTTTGGTGTAATAATCAAGCTGCAATCCATCTATCTGCCAATCATGTTTTTCATGAACGTACCAAGCATTTGGAAATTGATTGTCACTTGGTTAGACATCAATTCAAATCTGGTTTTGTTCTTCCAAAGTATATTTCCACTCGGTTACAGTTGGCTGATTTGTTTACTAAGTCTTTACCAGCTCCTTTATTCTCTGATTTGTTGTCCAAGATGGGTCTATGTGATTGGCATAGACATCCATCTCGAGGGGGGGATGTAGAGTTATATCTTGTAACAGGGCTGTGTAACAGGGCTGTTATATATGTAGCTGTGATGTTGTAGTTGTGTTGTTTTATGTAACTATTTTTATGTATACTGATGTATGTGGTGTAATGTACTACAGGTTTATATTAGCTTGTTCTACGCAGTTGTAACTGGGATGTACAATGTACACCATGTTAGTTTGTATATATACAATGTACAATGTAATTTTCGATCTATGGAATAAGAGAAAAAGTTCTTCTTGTTCTTCATTGATTCATTGTGTACCGTTACATTGATCTGATGATCTGTTCTTGTTATTGATTCACTGTCAATGTGTGAATCTGTTCAATAGGCATGAAATCGATAAAGATATCAATAATGCTCTGATCTACCTTATTCCCAAGGTGATGGGACCCTCTGCCTTGACTGATTACATGCCTATTAGTATATGCAACTCTGCTTACAAAATTCTATTAAAAGTACTGGTTAATAGGCTTAAATAGGTTCTATCTTCAATTGTTGGCCCTCAACAGAATGCTTTTATCTCTAAAAGGCAAATTTCTGATAATATCATTATTGCTCATGAAGTTCTCCACATTATGAATCAAAAGACAAGGGATTCTAAAGAAGTAGCATTCAAACTTGTTATATCTAAGGCCTATGATCGATTGGAATGGACATTCTTACTGGATATTATGCATCGAATAAGGTTCTCTGTTAAATGGTGTCAATAGATTATAGCGTATATTACTTCAGTCTCTTATCAAGTCCTAGTTAATGGTGCACCTACAAGAACCGTTATTCCATTAAGAGGACTTCGCCAAGGAGATCCTTTATCTCTACTGCTCTATGTCCTTGGCTCAGAAGCTTTATTTTTCCTCATCTCCCAGGTTGAATCTAACCATCTCTTTCAAGGCTTTAGATTTAATGCAAATGCAACATCCATCTTCTACCTTTTATTTGTAGGTGACTCCTTGCTGTTTTGTAGAGAAAATATTCCTGATATCATATCATTCAAGGTGACTCTTGACACATATGCTCAAATGGCTGGCCAATACATTAATACAACCAAATCCATGATCTGCTTCAGCAAGAATACCCATTCTCACAACATTTCACCATCACTTAATCTAGGCAGATATCTGGGAGTCTATTTTCACAATTCGGCATCTAAGAAACTCCCCTTTCAACCTCTCATTGATCAATTTTAGCATCGTCTCCTATCTTGGAAAAAAAGATTTATCTCCCCAACAAGGAAGGATATTTTAATCAGATCAATAGCTCAAGCCTTGCCTATTTATCAGATGATGTGCTTTCCCTTTCCTCCTACTATCATCAAACAAATACAAACCATCGTTGCTAAATTCTGGCGGGGTGCACCACAGAAATCTCGCGGCATCCATTAGTGGAAATGGTCCTTCCTCTTCCAACAAAAGGTGGATGGAGGTCTAGGCTTTCATAATCTTCATTTGTTCAATCTTAGCTTACTAGTCAAACAATGTTGAAGACTGTTAATGTACCCTTCCTCCATAGTGGCATCATTTTGAAGGTAAAATATTTACCATCTTCAGATGTCATGGAAAACAAATTGGGCTCTCATCCTTCGTGGATTTGGGGAAGTATTTTGGAGGTCGACAAACTTCTAATGAAGGGTCTAAAAAAGCATAGTAGTGATGGTCGTTCTACAGAAATTTGGAAATTTGGTCTGAATATTAGGTATCAAGAAAATAGCTAACACGACTCTGGTCTAGACCACCACCAAACACCGGGCTGAAACTTGTGTGATTTAGTAGCCACAGCAACCTCTATCCTCATACTATTCAGCCCACCCATCACCAACATAACTTAAACCTTCCCCCATGGTCGGGTCATCACTAATTTCACTGACGCAGTGTTGAACATTTTCAAATTAAATGTTTAGTCCCACATTGATTAGGAACTTCAAGTTTAAAGAGTATATATGTACTCTTGCACCATAGTGTGTGTAAAATAAAATACAAGTGCTATGCACGGTGAGCCATGCTCGCGCGCGGCGCGGCGTATATGGCGCATTTTAGGCGCTTTTATAGGCGCACTTAGCACTTGGCACGTGCATGTTCGTGCATATGTGTGTTAGCTAACCATAGGTAAAACTTTTTACCATTAATTTTTACCATTTTCGAGATTAAATGAGTAGTTAGTAGAGTGGCTTAGTGGGTGCAGTTGAAACTGCTCTCCATTAAGGAATTACTACTCCACTACTCCATTGCATCAATGCTTGACTGTTCCATTATTCCATTGCATCAATGCTTGACTGTTCCACTACTCCACTACCCCATTTTCACTCTAACTGGTCATGACCAGTGCTCTATAAAAGGGGAGGTTTGGGGAGGAAGAAATTATCTCGAAATTCACCAGCAATTGCTCTTGTTTTTCATCTTTTACTACCGCAAAGTGAAAGGTGGGTTACTTCATCGTATCCTTTAGGATATTTGCTGACTCTTTCAGTGTAGAAAGCAAAATTTCATTTAGGAAAGTGGCAGTGTTACACGCTTTGAAGTCATCTCAAGTCCCTCTGGTCTGACAATCTAAAGGAAATTTTTGTTGTCGTTGCAATGGCTTCAATCAAAGAACTGTCGGCTAACATTGTGAAGCTGGATCGCTTTGATGGAGGCAATTTTCTGAGGTGGCAGAAGCGAGTGCATTTCCTGCTGGTGGCGCTTCATCTGGTGTATGTTCTGGATACACCAAAACCTATGGAGTCCGATGATGAAACTGTCGAGCAAATCAGGAAGAGGCAGAAATGGGAGACAGATGACCACACCTGCAGAGGTCATATTCTGAACGCCATGAAGAACCGTTCGACCTATACCATGATGTTCCCTCTGCCAAGGAGCTATGGGAGAAACTGGAGGCAAGGTACCATAAGGAGGATGCGACAAGTAAGAAATTCCTCATATCAAAGTTTATTAATTTTAAAATGGTTGATGATAGGTCTGTCATGGAACAATTTTGTGAAATTGAGAGGATTAGAAATAATTTCTCTCAACACAATCTTGTCATGGATGAAACAATTGTTGTGTCTTCTATTATTGATAAACTGCCCCCATCCTGGAAGGAGTTCAAACGAACTCTTAAGCATAAAAAAGAGGACATAACTCTTGATGAACTTGCTAACCATCTTCGTGTAGAAGAGGATTGTCGCATGCAGGAAAATGAAAAAGAGCAGAATGCTCAGGAGATTTCAAAGGTGCATGTGATGGAAGCGGCTAAGTTTAAAAAGCCCCTGCTGAACAGGCCTAACAAGCTTGGTGGTTTCAAAAAGCCTAATGGTTCGGGAAAACCGAACAACCAAAACCAGAATCAAAGGAAGCAGAAAGTCACTTGTTGGTTCTGCGGGAAAGATGGCCACCTCAAGTCCGAATGTTATCATTGGAAGAGGAAGCAAGGAAAAAATCATGCTTCCTCTAGCGTTGCCAAAGGTGCAGGTAACGACAATGATGATCTCATTGCTATGATATCTGAAATCAACGTCGTTGAAAATGATATGGCTTAGTGGGTTGATTCTGGTGCTACTCGACATGTCTGCAAGAACAAGAGGTTCTTCAAGACCATGGAGGCAGTAGATGAAAATACTGTCTTGTACATGGGAAATGATGCTACTGTCCCTGTTAAAGGCATAGGTAGTGTTGATCTGAAGTTTACTTCTGGCAAAATTGTAACACTCACTAACGTGTATTATGCACCAGAAGTGAGGAAGAATCTTGTGTCGGGTGGTCTTTTGAATAAGTTTGGATTTAGGCTTGTTTTTTAGGCTGACAAGTTTGTACTCTCCAAGGGAGGGGTATATGTAGGGAAGGGGTATGCTTATGAGGGCATGTTTAATCTCAATGTAATCGTTTTATCTAATAAGAATGTTGTTTCTGCGTATCTTGTTGAGTCTCCTTCATTTTTATGGCATCATAGATTAGGACATGTTCATTTTAGAAAATTATATGATATGGTAAATCTAGAATTACTGCCTTATTTTGATAAATATGAAGGAAATTGCAATACATGCATGAAAACAAAAATAACTAGAAATCCATTTCCTAATGTTGAAAGAAATTCAAAGTTGCTAGACTTGATACATTCTGATGTATGTGACATACATAGTACACCCTCAATAGGAGGCAATAAATATTTTATAACATTTATTGATGATTATAGCAAATTTTGTTTATGTTTATTTGTTGCATTCCAAAGATGAGGCAATGGTTAAATTTCGGGCCTATAAGGCAGAAACTGAATTGCAATGTGAGACCTTTATAAAATGTTTAAGGTCTGATAGGGGAGGAGAGTACTATGATCCAAAGTACTTTGAATCCATTGGAATAGTCCATGAGACTACTGCCCCTTATACACCACAACAAAATGGTGTGGCTGAGCGTAAAAATCGTGTTTTAACCGAAATGGTTAATGCTATGCTATCAAACTCTGGTTTGAGTAGTGGTTTTTGGGGAGAGGCATTGCTGACAGCATGCCATATTTTAAACAGAATTCCACAAAAGATGAATAAAGTCACCCCATATGAGCTTTGGAATAAGCGAAAACCAAATCTTAATTATTTAAGAGTTTGTGGCTGTATAGCAGTAGTAAAAGTACCTGAACCCAAAAAGAGGAAATTGGGTGAAAGGGGAGTGGATTGCATATTTATTGGATATGCACAACACAGTAAGGCATATAGGTTCATGGTAATTGAGCCTAATAATTTCAATTTCAGTAAACACTGTAATTGAATCAAGGGATGCAATCTTTGACGAGACAAGATTTAAATTTGTCACCAAAAGTATTCCTGAAGAAAACCAAAAAGGGAAGGAAGTCATAGAAATTGAAAATGACAAAGAATTGGTAGAAGTTCCTGAACTTCGAAGGAGCAAACGAGCTCAGAAAATTAAGTCATTTGGTTCTCGATTTCTATACATTCCTAGTTGAAGGAAGTAGAGAAACAGTAACTAGACAAATTTCGTATTGTTTTAATACGGAAGCTGATCCTCAAACAGTAGATGAGGCAATGAAAGAAAGAGATGCAACTTTCTTGAAAGAGGCATTAAATGATGAGATGGATTCAGTAATGGGAAATAACACTTGGGAGCTAGTTGATCTACATCCTGGGTGTAAACCCATTAAATGCGAATTTCTCTTCAAAAGGAAAAGAAGAGTTGATGGATCCATTGAAAAACACAAAGTGGGACTGGTTGCTAAGGGTTTCACCCAAAAGCATGGAATAGACTATTTCGATACCTATTCACCAGTAGCTAGAATTGCTACTATCAGATTGCTTATTGCAATTGCAGCCATAAACAAGCAGGTCATCCACCAAATGGACGTTAAAACAGCGTTCCTAAATGGAGAGTTGGATGAGGAAATATACATGGAACGACCTGAAGGGTTTATTATGCCCTAGTCATGAGAATAAAGTGTGCGGATTGCGAAAATCGATTAATACGATTTAAAGCAAGCACCAAAACAGTGGCACCAAAAATTTGACCAGGTTGTACTTGCTTTTGGATTCAAAATAAATGAATCTGATAAATGCGCATATAGCAAGTTTGATGGAAAAGGCAATGGTGTCATTATCTGTCTTTACGTAGATGACATGCTGATTTTTGGAACTGACTCGGAACAAGTTCAGTTGACCAAAAGGTTTCTTTCAAGCCAGATTGAAATAAAAGATATGGGGCAAGCTGATGTCATACTCGGAATTCAGATTGTAAGAGATGAGGGGAGTATTACTCTAACTCAATCTCATTATATTGAGAAAGTTCTCAATAGATTCAATCACTTGAATTGTGCCCCTGTTTCTACCCCACTAGATTCAAGTATTGAGCTAGTGAAAAATACAGGCAATCCAGTTTCAGAACTGGAGTATTCTAGATTAATTGGATGCTTAATGTAAGCAATGACATGCACTAGGTCGGATATTGCCTTGGCAGTAGGCAAGTTGAGTAGATTTACAATTAATCCAAGCGAGTTGCATTGGTTTGCAATTCGAAGAGTTTTGAAATATCTTAAGAAAATAATTAACTATGGTTTATTCTATAGTGGATATCCTTCGGTCTTAGAAGGATTTTCATATGCAAGTTGGATTGTGAAAGATCAAAATCATGCATCCACAAGTGGGTGGATTTTCACACTTGCTGGAGGTGCAATCTCGTGGGCTTCAAAGAAGCAAACTTTAATTGCTGGTTCTACCATGGAATCAGAGTTTATTGCATTGGCCTCAGCTTCAAAAGAAGCTGAATGGCTACGTGAATTATTACACGAGATACCATTGTGGCCTAAACCGGTAGCTCCAATCTCTATCCATTGTGATAGTCAGGCCACATTGGCAAGGGCTTATAGCCAAATGTACAACGGTAAGTCATAGATGTGTCAGAGAATTGATAACAAGAGGAGTTATCACGATTGACTACGTGAAATCTAGTCAAAACTTGGCAGATCCCCTTACTAAAGGATTGCCAAGAGACTTGGTGAATAAAACATCAAGAGGGATGGGTCTCAAGCCCATAAATTACAGGTCACCAATAGTGGAAACTCAACTCGAAGCCTAACATTACGTTAAGTCTTGAGTTCAATGTAGTCAATTTCATTATAAGAGTGATTGTGAGCACTAAAAATTTATAACCATCCCAAGGTTGTTAGTGCTCGGTACCTGCATGTAAAGGGAGGAGGTTGAGATGATCTCTTAATAGTCTTCTAAGGGTACTTAAATTGTGGGGGTATTAGAATGGAGACTACCTATGTGGATGTGAAGTGCGGCCGCTTCAAGGAGTTCAAGGGCTTGGCTCCAAAGACATTCACGAGAAGATACGGAACACAAGGCCAATGTTGAATGTGTCAGGATATTTATGGCTATTTGCTGGTGTAAGTTATATGCGTGATATGTTTATGCTACATATCGAATAGAATCATTGGTTCAAAGTGTATCTACCATGTGATTCTGATATGATGTAATGAGCTTTTCACAAGTTAGTGGTTCAAATCGCAAGATACCATTAGTTATACATATAATGTTTGAGATTTCGTGGATTGAATGATCTGATTATTTTGAAAATGGCGGGGGATTGTTGAACATTTTCAAATTAAATGTTTAGTCCCACATTGGTTAGGAACTTCAAGTTTAAAAAGTATATATGTACTCTTGCACCATAGTGTGTGTAAAATAAAATACAAGTGCTATGCACGGTGAGCCACGCTCGCGCGCGGCTCGGGGCATATGGCGCATTTTAGGCGCTTTTATAGGCGCATTTAGCACTTGGCACGTGCATGTGCGTGCATATGTGTGTCAGCTAACCATGGGTAAAACGTTTTACCATTAATTTTTACCATTTTCGAGATTAAATGGGTAGTTAGTAGAGTGGCTTAGTGGGTGCAGTTGAAACTGCTCTCCATTAAGGAATTACTGCTCCACTACTCCATTGCATCAATGCTTGACTGCTCCATTATTCCATTGCATCAATGTTTGACTGTTCCACTACTCCACTACCCCATTTTCACTCTAACTGGTCATGACTAGTGCTCTATAAAAAGGGGAGGTTTGGGGAGGAAGAAATTATCTCGAAATTCACCAGAAATTGCTCTTGTTTTTCATCTTTCACTACTGCAAAGTGAAAGGTGGGTTACTTCATCGTATCCTTTAGGATATTTGCTGACTCTTGCAGTGTAGAAAGCGAAATTTCCTTTAGGAAAGTGGCAGTGTTACACGCTTTGAAGTCATTGCAAGTCCCTCTGGTCTGACACGCAGCGTGGAATCTCTCTACCAATGATGCAAGTATTGGATGGATATTTTTCAAAGACAGATCCATTTTACAAGCGACATCAATTTGACTAGCCCATCCCACTCCTCAAAAGTATCGGAAGCTAAAGCTATTCTCCTGGCTTTTCAGCATTGCATTATCTATGATAAAATTATTGAGATTCTTTCGGATGCCCAGCTGTTCATCTAAGCAATTTCAGCAAATTTGTCAAGTGAGCCTGATACAGATCCTGTTCTTCATGACATTCACTATGTCCTACACGAACTCCCTCATATCAGCTTTAGATACATTCCAAGACAATGTAATCAACAAGCTCATGATTTGACAACTTATGCTATGACCAACATGACAAACTGTATTTGGCTTGGAACCATGCCTTCACGGCTTCCAGCTCTCTCTGTTTCTATTAATATATTGTTACTGGTTGTTTCAAAAAAACATGTGTATCTATTAATTAAATACCAATGCACCAACTTTGAAGTGTCGTACCTAATATTTAATTAAGATGAGTTTCATCAAACTGTAACAAAATTAAGATTTTTTCTTGACTGTCGAACGTACGGCATCTCAAACCTTGCCTTGTTAGCAAGTGATGCCTCGTCTATCTCACCCGAGAAAAAAAAAATTAAACTATTGAAAGGTAGAATTGTAATCAATTTCAAGCTTTTTTATACTTTATTTTATCAGGATGGATTGGTTAAACAAATTTTGTTTGGCCAAAAAAAGGGCTTGCTAAACATACACCCCTAATGACCTTACACCGCAATTTTGACAAGCACATTTAAATTTTGTTGACTTTGCGTAAAATGTGCTAAGTACCCCTATTTTCACACACACATATACTAACTAATACACATGAACACCTCTTTCAACAATACACACCATCTTTAACAAAAAACTATCTTCATCAAACATTTAAGTTTGATGTTAGTTTGATACATCAAAGACAAAGTTTTGAGCAAAAAGACAAGTACATTGCGTTCACTGTAAGTTAGTCGTTGTTTTGGTTATTATTTTTAATGGTGTACATCAGAACCATCTTGTTTTGGATTCACTAATGATTTCTTGAATATTTTATTTAGGGCATCTTGAAATTATGATTTTTATGTTACATGGAGTCAAAATCGAGTGTTAGGAGCAAATGTCAACTAAAAAATGTAAGTTTTAAAGTAAAAAACTCTATAAATTGTACTCTAGATACCTATTTTTTGGAGCCAAGTTCGGCCATGTGTGACCGAGCACAAGTAATATGTTCGGTTTAACGGTTTCAAACATAAGGCCTACATTCAGTGTCCATACCTGAACATTAGCTAGATGTTCGGTAACAACGCCCGAACACGATTATGATAATTGTTTGTATGCCCAATATGTTCAATCTCCTAAACCAAACATACGAATTATGTTCGGCCACTCAAACCGAACAAGAGAATTATGTTCGATTTGCATGACCAAACATCGTGGTTATGTGCAGCTAGCTCCACCGAATAGTAATAGATCAATTGAGGTTTTATGGAACAAATTTATGTTGTTTCTTTTCAGGGTACAAATACATGCATTCCCATCAAAGTAGACTACAGCGGCATGTTCACTCATGAAGATCCATTCAAGATGTGGGATGAGCTAGTACGTTAGGCTCAAAAAGTTGGAAAGGAAAATGGATTTGTTTTTGTTATCAAGCATTCTAATAAAGGTGGTAATGGGCATCGGGGAAGGTTTTTTCTTGCATGTAAGAGATCTGGGAAGTATAGGGGATCTAATCTTCGAAAAGGATAGGTTGTCGAGGTGTATGCTTCACTGGTGCGAACTGGAATATATGACTAGAAGAGGAAGGATAGATCACATACAAGCACAAAGAAATGTGAATGCCCATTTCTATTAATAGAGAAAAATCTTAAAGATGATGAGCGGATCCTTACCGTTCACGTGGCACACATAACCATGATGCCACAAAATACATGGAATGTCATTCAATTGTAGGGAGGCTACAAGAGGATGAAATTGAATTCATGAATATGGTGTCAAAAGGAAATTTGAAGCCTTGCGAGATCTTGGCAGCCCTTAAATTTTGCAATAAAGACAATTGTTCAACTAGGAAGCATATCTACAACGAACGCCAGAGACAGAAAAAGAAATAGTCGAGGGGATGTCACAAATGCAACACTTATTAAATTTGCTAAATGATGCACAATATGTTGAGGGACATAGAGTATTTTTGGATTCAAATGTGCTTTAGGATATTTTTTGGGCTCATCCCGTGTCTATTGATTTGCTCAAGTCGTTTTCCCATACACTTTTCATAGATTGTACTTATAAGACGAATAGGTACAAATACCATCTTCTTCAAATAATTGGTATAACCAGTGCAAATCTTTGTTTTTCTGTTGCATGTGGCTACATGTTGGCTGAGAAGGAAGATAACTTCTCGTGGATACTTCGAGAATTGAAGGACTTACTTGATGGTTGGTCATTGCCCAGTGTAATTTTTACTGATCGGGATATAGCTTTGATGAATGCTATTGCCAAAGTTTTTCCTTTTGCAAAAAATTTGTTATGCGCATGGCACATCAATAATAATGTATTTGCGAACACTAGAGATAAGTTTGCTAAGCAAGAGGACTTTGAAATCTTTTTGCGAAATGGAATGAGCTATGCAAATCATCCACCGAGTCCGCGTACTACAGTCGGCTTGCTGAATTGAAGTCAGAGTACACTTTATTGTTGGATGTGCTAGTGTACTTGAAGACTACTTGGTTGAGTTTGCACAAGGAACGGTTCATTACTGTTTAGACAAACCACGTATTACACTTTGGCAACACCACCAGAAACAGGGTAGAGAGTGCTCACTCTAGAATAAAGTCCTATTTAGGAACTAGTCATAGGGATTTTGTGAGTTGTTTGAAGAGTCTAGATAGTGCTATTTGTGCTCAACACACAAATATAAGGGAATCATTTGAAAGAAGCAAGTTTCACGCTGTGCATGCGTTACAACGCCCTTCCTTACTTTTATTGCAATGGGATAGTATCAAGGGAGGCTTTAACAAAGATTACTGAGGAAACAAAACTTGTGCAAGAAGTGGGTTTGGATGCAAGTTTGTGTGGTTATGTGCTACGCAAGACACATGTTCTTTTGTGTGCTCATGAGATCGCAATTCTTCATCAATCTCATTCACCTATCTCACTCAATGATGTGCACTCGCACTGGTTTAAGTTGTGCATGGTTCCAAAAAAGGAAGCAGTGACACATGAAATCACATATATGGAAGTTGTCGAAAAATTGGTTGAGAAGTTACAAAATAGTGATAATGTTGCACAAGCGTTCAAAGTCCAGGTTCATAAGATCATCACTCAGTCTGAAACCACTATTTCCACACCCAAGGAAAGAGTGACGACAAGGGGTCGACCTAACAAAAAAACGAAGATCTCTAACACTTCTACTAAGCGTGATCTTTCACAACACGAGTACGCCCTTTCACAACATCCACATAAGACTATGATATGTTCTAACAAGAAGAATGTACCATCACTACGGAGGCCCAAGATAAATTCGCGGGTAGCTCACTTGAAGGATCAAATGTACCGTGGATGGCATTGTCATATTAAAGAATTGAATGATGTGAAATCTAATGGCAATTGCAAATTTTACGTCATTGCGTTAGCCGTGGGTTTGGCCGACGATTGGTGGAAACAGGTAAGGCAAGCATGATTAAGGAGATGTCATTACATTCCAAGCAATACACTACTTTACTTGGACATAAAAGATTCGAGGAAGTAATGAATGCACTTTTGTACGATGATGCTCAAGTACCTTATTTAATATAATATTTTTGGTTTTTTTATTTTTAATTTAATATACATGTCATATTGTATTAAATGCTTGTTGTTTGATGTTAGATCTTTCGTTCCATCGAAACATTGGTTTACCCTACCTGATATGGGCATTTTGGCTGCTACCACTTTTAATGTCATAATTATTCAAATATCGATCTTCCAATGCGTTATTTACTTACCATTGAGAGGGGTAGCTCCACCAACAACTAAAAGATTAAGAATCAAAATGGGATTCGTGCACGGTGACCACTAGATTCTGGTATGAATACGTATATGATATGATTACGTTTATCTAGTTTAAAATCTAACAAAATTTTTGACATTGGGTGCATCATTACAGGTTAAGTTCAAAAAAACGACACTAATTCCCCCGATTGATGTAGAATGGATCAATGCGCGAGACTTGTCGGCAATTAGCTGGGAGTCATATTTTGAAAAGCTCAACGTATTTCCTAGAAACTCACCAAATAAAAGACCTTATAGTAAAAAAGTCGTCCACCTTGTCGATGACTAGTGTTTTTGTATGATATCAGCAATTTTCTACACAACATTATTTTGATGATCGATATGTAACTTACTTGTATATTTGTTGATACTTGTACATGTGAACTTACTTTTGACTACATTATTTTGTTTGTAAATGTGCAATGCTATTCATTGTTTCTTTTCTATTTCATGTTTGTTAATTAGATTATCCTTTTCTATTTCTTGTATTTTTTGTAACTTCGATTATTTCTTGCGTGTCTTTAATTGTCTATGAGTCTATGACAAAGTATGTGGAAGTAGTAAAAAGGAAAATTGCAAAAACAATGAGAGACTATCTAAACTATGCACTTAAATTTGCAAGTTAAGAACATGGTTTGCTTCCTCTGAGCCAGTCTTCTATAGAGCCTACACCCAAATAATTTTAGCAACGCATGAATCCCCATGAATCTCACCACCATGAAACTTGAATTCCTCCCAAGTGAGTATACTTTTTTCAAGCTCAAAAAAATACCTTCATCAAATTTTGGTCAATAGATCTACATTGAACATGCATAAAACAACACAGCAGCATCAACAATAAGTAATCAAATTACTAAGATAAGGTATCACTATAGGTCACCATTATATTAGTAGATTATGAGGAAAACTCACTGATCCTAAGATGGCACGATAGATGAATCATAAATGACAATATATCAAATCCAAAATAGGTTAGTCACTCCATAAAGTGAACAAAAAGGTATTAGAATATTCAACAAGAAAGCATAGCTGTTACCAAATTCAGCAAACCCTTCATCTACATATATATCAAGCTGATGTTAGTTCAAGTAAGTGCAAAAAGTTACATTCAAGAAAAATTTAAAATGCAAATGAAAAGATAAGCCGTGCTACAAAGGTCTAATTTTTCGACTCTTTTTGCTATACAAGATCACAACCGTATTTGAAAAATGGTCTCGACACACGACTTTTGACAAACCATGGCCATGTGCGACTTCTAAGGAACCCTCTCCATGCACATCTTGTGATGAACTCTGTCCATACGCGACATCTGATGAACCTTGTCCGCGCGACATCTTGATGCGTGACTGATCGTTGACCACTACTCGATGCCTCATTTTGACTAACATTGAGTCCAAAAAGTAAGACACATTTGTTGGACACATCTTAATCAACTCAGCTTAGTCATAATGTCATTCGGCCTCTCCAAGTATTTATTGCCAACTAACAACACATTTCGAGTTCTCTGCACCACAAACATGTAAAATGCGAGGATTTTGTAAGTGTAAAGAGTTAAAAAAAATAAGAACAATCAAACAAAAAAGTGAAAAATCGTACGTTTGAGTGGTCGTCAAAAATTGGCTCACGAATACTACCACAACCAATTTCTGGATTAATTAAAACCGGATGTGAGATTGTTTGGAACCAAGCTAGATACTACAGAATTGCGCCAAGAAGGAGCCAAACCTTTTGCCCACGGTTGGTGGGTTATAGACCATGGTTTGCCTAATCTTCCCACAAATACTCAATTAAATAGTGTCTCACGGTATAGCTAGATCCAAATACATTTTTTGCCTTCATATGTCGAAGCAAGCCTTTAGGGATGGTTTGTACGTAACCTAACTGACTCAGTATGCATTGTGGGTGATATGGCTCGATAACATCTAGGTAATAGAGCAACCCGATGTAAAATGCCAACTTACGCACACGTTCTCCATGGTCGCGCACTTGGTCGTAAGGGTCCCACAGTACCTGCAGATAAATTAATTATTTGTACACTAAGAGAAATAATAATCAATTATATTATGATAAAATGGATACTAGCCTCTTCAGGTATTAGTGCATCTAAAGTAGTCATATAATCCATGATTTTATCAATATCAGCATTTTTCTCATACTTTAGCTTCCATCTGTTAACCCTAGGTTCAGTTCGTGTATTCTCTGCATTCTTGTATTGTTTTATGAATGGAAAGTGATCATACATCCATCCTTTCAAGCATAACAAAAAAGGAAAAAAAAATAGCATTCTCCCAAGTATTTATACAAAGACTTAAAATTATGACAACAAACCATACCTCGAGAAGCATTGTGTACCCTGCTATTTGACCATTTGAGGCTTGAGAAGCAAGACCAAGCTGACGATACAAGTGAGCTAGTGTCACCGCTCCATGCATATGAAGCAATTTGATTGACATCCATGAGTAAATGAAAAAAGAAACACTTATTCAACCGTCTGACTTATTAGTAAATAAGGTGCTCCCAAGAAGGTAAAGAATGTATGCTCTCGTCGTCTGAATCGCTGTAGGATATGAAGAAATGACTTTTGCAATACCAAATTTCTCACGCAACCAATTCAATCTAACCAAGTTTCCTCTAACTAAATAAAGTTCTTTGGTTGCTTTGGCCTTTGTGACACCAAGAACTTTTTAGAGTAATTGAACAGGTTCAATAAATCCCTCGGGATCCACCACCACTGCCTTGCCATCCACCGAGATCTATAGGAGTATCTTGAGGTCATCAAGAGTGATGGTCATCTCACCAAATGAAAGATGGAATGTATTGGCTCAGGTTGCCACCTCTTTGTGAACGTTGAAATCAACAAATAATCAACATAGTCGTACGAAACATGACATCAAAGGTAGCAAAATCAACCTCTGCATGATGTTATGAAACTCATATGCGTTAGGATTACAATTCAAATCCCACGACCATAACCTCCTCCCGTGGTTAATACCCTTCAACAGACCTCGAAGCAACAAGAAAAGAATGAGAAAGTTTTATCAAATTTTTTTTAATTAAGTAGTACACGAGTAATTAAATAGTTAATAAAGCACTTACCACGCATTTCCAAATTGTGTAAGCAACATGGTGCTTAAAACTTAGAAGCATTGTATAGTTTGAAGGTCCACCAGGAAATAGTTTATTTGGATCATCTTCAACTTGATTAATCTAGTCTTCTACTTGATTGGTGTACATCTCTTGCTCTTCCCTTCCATCTACATACTCCACTCGATCTTCTCCCTTGCTTGCTTGGGCACGATCATCGTAAGGTGTTGTCCACTATGTCCAGAAGACTTTTTTTTCCTATTGGCCCCCATCTTAGCGCTAAGGGACGTAGTTGGACGAATTCTAGATGATTGTGTCTCAACTCGATCCTCGATCGACATCTTTGACCTTTTAGATGCCATTACTAGTTCAAATGGAGCACCTACATCAACAAAAAGATAGTAAGAAAGAAACCAACTTTAGCTAAAAGATAAGTAGCTCAACTCCCAACATTAATATTACCATTCACAAAACAAAACTCAAGCTCAAGTCGAGCTAGTTTACTTTTTACTAGAATTTGGAACTTCTTTGCATGCTTTCTAAATTACAAAGATTGATAGAAGCTCCCATTAACAACACTAGAAACCGATAACGACTTAATGATTTTGTAAATATCTCCTAAACAATAAGCATGGAAAATATCTAACACCAACCGAATCTCTTATGAGCTTGTTAAAGGAGTAAAAGCAAATTTAGTGTAGAAGAAGAACAAAAGTTGGCAACCATCATCAAAAAGGCATAAAAGGTGAACATATCAATCATGTTCAGGCACAGTGGCCAAACATATTGATCATGTACAGGGCCAAATACCGAACATATCGATTACGTTCGGTCACAGAAGCTAAACATATCAATCGTGTTCAGTCTTAAAGGGCCGAACATAACAAACATGTTCGAGCGAAAAGACCGAACATAATAATCATGTTCGAGTGAATAAACCGAATATGTTCATTGTGTTCTTTTTTTAGGACCAAACATGGTGACAACCATAAACACCAACTATGTACTGAGACCACATTACAATGAATAATCAAATCAAAAAACAAGATTTCACACAAATAAGAAAACAAAACGTCAAATTGACATCAATGAGTTGCCAAAACAGACATGCCAATCGAAACCCTATTTCACTTAATCAAAGATCAAGCAGAAGATCTATCTACCTCTCAACATCAACATAAATGAACAAAAAATCTGCAATGGCTGCGATGGCAATGCAACACTCGATCGATTGATTGATGGCTGAAAAATGCACAAATTGAAAGGTTAAGGTTTTTGGTAATTTTGATTATTTGTTGGGATTTCATTTGGTTTGTTGGAATGTCGGTTGGTTAGGTTTTGTTTGATAACATTGCGTGTATATTTAGGTTTGCAACTAATGTGTGTATTTTTGAGTTTGCTAATGTGTGTATGAAAGGCAATTTTGTCTTAAAAATATAAATTTGGTGTGTGCAAAGTAAAAATAACCTTGACCGGTGTGCATGTCAAAATTGATGTGTAAAGCCATTAAGGGTGTGCGTTTAGCAAGCCCTAAAACAAAAAACAAAAAAAAACAAAAAAAAAAAAAAAGCACCTTCTAAATCTCTTTTTTTTTTTTTTTTTTTTTTTTTTTAAAAAAAAAAAAAGGAAAACAGCCTCCGTGGAGTTTCTTTCTTTTTTATTCCTATCCGGAAATATTCCAATGTCCTCTCATTACACAGTCATGCAACATGAATCAATAGTGCGAAAACCTGATACCTCAGCCAATATTGCTACAAAATTCACAAACAAAGGCTCTCCAATATTGCATGGGAGATAAGTCGAGCCTCCAACCTCAAACCTTTGGGAGTCACTCCTAAAGTTGCCTTCTTTCACTCAACATCTTATTGAAAACACGGCAACCACACCCAAATCTTCATTTTCCCTTTCTTTCTCTTCTATATAAATGCTATAAATTAACAACATTTGCACCAAGTAAAATATATGATCAAATTCCGCAGGTCCAGCTGCTTCTGTTATTCACTTCAACAGATATTCTGCAATAAAAATCTTCTATGGCACAGTACCGAGAGAAGTCGATAAGCTCGACAATACTTTTCCTTTCATATGAGAAATTATATATGCATAAGCATGAGCTCAGTGCGAGGTCCTGCAGTTCATTCATCTCTTTTTTGTTAGAAAACTATTTAGAAGTAGAAGTATTTTGTTCACAGATGCTGCACTCTAAATTATTATTTTCACTAGAAAGTCGTTTATATATGGTAAATTGGTAATAAATGCATTTTCATTCCGATAACGAGATACACAGGAAGATGAAAAAAAAGTTATTCGACTTTAATAATTACAATATATTCACAATGAGCAATGCTAGAATGGCATGATTAGAAGTCACACCAAGTCGCACACATCGGATACTGTCAGATCACTTTGAGATATGCCTGCATACATCTCAATGCATTCATTCAATCAACTCCAATGCATAGCGACTTAGTGCTTCACTTTCTAGTGTTGGTTCGACATTTTCCTTTCATAATATAACTCGGACAAATTAAGAATAGGGAAGAGATAGTGAAACATCTTACATGACTGAAAAGAGAAATAATGAGTTGCTGCATGTATTCTGCTCCAACCTAGATGAACTCAAATATGGCACCAGTGTGATTGAACCCACATGATATTTCCAAGGCTTTCACATGCTCAGTACCAAAGTTCACCATTATGGGGTCAAAGTAATCAATATCATCTCCATGTCCCTGAACGTGAAACATAAAATGAAGTAATTAGAACATTTAGTAGACCACCAACTAAATCAGGAAATTGAAATGGATTAAAAAACAAAGGCAAAACATATTTTTTGGTCCTTGAACTTTGAGTCTTTTATGTTTTTGGTCCCTGCACTTTTATTAGTATACATTTAGTCCCTGAACTTTCATTGTTGTACATTTGGTCCCTAAACTATTGAGTTTTTTTATGCTTTTGGTCCCTGAACATTGAGTTTTTTACGTTTTTAGGGGAAATTAATTTTTTTTGCTTTTGTTGGTCGATGTGAGTCGTTCGGTTCAATAATATAAACCACTCTACTCTTCTTGACTAGTCACACGACACTTCAGTTACCCACGTTGGCGGAATTTAACACTTTAAATGGTGGAATGACTAAATGTAGATCTTTGTGAAAGTTCTAGGACCAAATGTGTAGTAATAAAAGTTTAGGGACCCAAAGCATAAAAAACACAAAGTTCAGGGACCAAATGATGGGTTTTGCCAAAAACGAATTCCGGTTAAAAAGGCATATGTCATACATACATGTCCATGATCCAATTAGGAGCTTGGGAAGGCGAAGATCCATGGGAAGAGGCATTGATCAAGGAGTGAATTAGAACTTCTAAGTCAAGACAAGTGGGTAGAGGAGTATTATGTTAATCTTCACCATGTCGACACCTACTTTAGTAAACCAAAAGATGGGCAGAATTTGAAGCTAGTTCACCTAAACAATGTACCTATGTTAATGCCTATGATGTACATCAACCATACCCTGGAATCTTCAGCAATCACAAGCAAATTCCTGAGTATTTGAAATGAATGCCACGACAAATATCATGAATTCGAAGTATAGCTGATGCAAACAGCATAACTTTGACGAGTTAAAATACATTAGAGAAAACATTCTCGTAATACTTGCTTTTTTTAAAACTTGTTCACATGACTCAAAGTGCCAAAATTATCACTTACTTCTTTATATAAGGTTGACGTAGATAACAAATGGCGACCTTTGAAATAAACACAAGGACAAAGATATAATTTGATTTTGAACTAACAGTAATTCCAAAAACAATCAACAAACAAATCCACCATCCATAACAAAGTATAGCTATCTGATAAGGTGATAAGAAGAATGAAACAAACCAATTGCCCTCCGGAAGAATGTCCATCGATGGAAAATGTCCCATGTGATCCTCCCCAGCCCCATGTAAAAACGTTTCCATCTGTGTGCGAAAAAGGAAAGAAATATGAAGTTCATTCAAACTAGTGTAGCCATATCAGTCACAAAATTCCAACAGTGACTGAAGCATAGCGTCGCAAACTTGCATGCACTCATTAATGTTGCATAATAAATTTATAACTGATAAATATGCGTAGAACTATTCATGGGTTGGCCGGGCCGGGCTTAGGCCTAAAAGCTTTTGCCCAACCCCAACCTAGTAACCCATCATCTATGTGCGGTCGGGCTTGGGCCTATATAAAATACGACAAACCAAGCCCAATCCAATAACCCACATACATTTTTTATTTATAAAATATTTTAAAGAATAATAACTTATTTCATCAAAATATCTTATATACATATGGGCACGAGAAAAATAATAGAAAAAATAATATTTTATTTCACACAACAACAACAACAACAACAACATAGCCTCAATCCCAAAATTAGTTGAGATCGGTGATATGGATCAAACTTTTCCATTGCGCTCGATTTACTGCAATTGATTGTGCGTTTTCCAAATCATTTAAATCCATCCTAATTAATTTGTCCCAAGTTAGCTTCGGCCTACCCCTATCCCGTCAAAGTTGTTCAGTTTCTATTGAGTCGAGTTTTTCTAGTAGATGCATTTGTAGGCTGACTTTGAAGGTATCCAAACGATCGCAACCGCCCTTCACTACTCTTTGTGCCAATAGGTGCTACTCCTAGTTTCCTTTGAATTTTTGTATTTCTTATTCAATCTTTACGAAATTTACCACATCCACCTAAGCACCTTTATTTTCGCTACATTCATTTTATGTACTTGTTTCTTCACCACCCAACATTCACTTTCATAAAGCATAACTTGCTTAACTGCAGTCCTATAAAATTTTCCTTTTAACATGGTAGAAATATTTCGATCACAGATCACACATGTTGCACTCTTCCATTTCTTCCATCCAACTTGTATTCTGTGTATGACATACAACAACAACAACAACATAGCCTCAGTCCCAAATTAACTGGGGTCGGCTACATGGATCAAACTTTTCCATTGTGCTCGATTCAGTGCAATTGATGATGAGCTTTGCAAACCATTCAAATCTCTCTTAATTAATTTCTGTGTATGACATCATTTTCAATATTACTATCATTTTGTATGATAGATCCTAGATATCTAAAGAGGTTCACCTTATGAACTTCTACTTCTCCTAATTTTACCGCTCCATCATCTTAATGCCTAGTATTTCTAAACTCACAATGGATGTATTCGGTCTTCACCTACTTAACTTAAATACTTTAAATTCTAGTATATTCCTCCAAAGTTTTACTTTCCTAATCACTCATATAAAGAAATATAATTTTATACACATTAACAACAACAAAGCCTCAATCCCAAATTAGATAATTTTATACACATTAAGAGCAAAAAAAAGTGATGTCGCTTTGATGGCAAATTAGTATTCTTTGTTGTAACATATCGCGAGTTCAAAACTTGTGCCTACATGTAATAATATTATTTAAGATTAAGCTTATTAATACTTGGGCTGGCCGGGCCCGGCTTAGGGCCTCATTGGTATTCCCAAGCCCAACCCAAGTGAATGCGGGCCAAACCGGGCTCAGGCTTAGGCTTGGCCGAGCTTATTTTGAAAATAGGTTAACCAACCACTACTCATTCTTCCTGGGCTTGGATGGGGTTGGGTAGGCCCCTGGGTCCCAAGCCCTTGAGCAGGTGTAAGTACACAACAATACATCACTAATCACTAGGCATAATTGGTCACTTAACAAGCGTTAGGTAAGTAAGTAGGCCACACCATAGACATTTTGATGCAGGAAGTTCGGGTCATTATCATTTACCCCATATAGTATCACATTAAATCTATACAACCGATCAATGTTTATTCTTTTATGTTTTATCATCAAGGAGGAAATCTAATTCATAATAAATTGTATTGGGAGTTTGAATTACGTAAATAGAAGGGTTTTAATTATGATTCTCATCGATCATGGCTCTGCTTTAATGGATCCGACGCTTATGGCTCTTAGTACAATCTTAGGACCTAGAAAAAAGTACTAAAAAAAAAAAAAAAAAAAACCTAAAAACTAACATGTAGCGAACTTGTACATTATTTTTCTAAATCCCTGTTAGTGATATATTTTTCCCCTTCAATCAACACGAGGAGCAAGGTTTAAAAAATCGAGAAACTTTGCCCTTCGCCAAAGCTCGTGTGAAGTTTGTCGATGTTGAGGTGAGTGAAGCGAAATTCTGAGGCAGCTAAAAAATTGCAAAAACTCGACTCAACTTCAACTAACTTTGACCGAACTTCGAAAACATCGATGGAAGTTAATAAAACATGAAGTAAAATAGCTATGTTTCGTGGAAGTTGAGCAAACTTCGACTGAAACTTCGGCCATGCTAGAAATATACTTTAAAATTCGGAATATCCTCCGCTGACATGAGTTTTATGCATTACTGGTGTATGATTAAGTATAGTTTTAGCATCTCTATGAAGAAACTTGAGTTTTCTAGCATTTAAAGTGAGATTCTAAAAACTTTCATACACCGGCGAGTTTTTGTCAAACTTTCATCGTCGAAGTTGACTTCCTCCAATTAATTCTGAATTTTAAGTGAGCGAAGTCATAGGCGAAGTCGAAGTTTCAAACCTTTGACGAGTAGAGGAGGCAGAATTCTACAGGACAAAAGATATACTTTCAAAGACCAAAAGATATGAAGAGATACCACAACAACAGGAACATATGTTGGTTACTCAACCTACATGTCTCTCAAAACAAACACCTACAGGTGCTTGAACTGTTAAAATTTTGATGATCAAAGATTATAGTAAAGAAAAAATAATTCAAAGTACAATAATTAACAAAGGTTATTTATTTCATAGACTCTTACCACAAATTGCCGCAGTGTGCTTCCAACCACAAGATACCTATTCAAAACACAATTGAGAAAATATGCTACAAGAACTAAGTAAAGCAGATAAGCATGTGATGCTTCTAAGTAGCTTTGGCCAAGTGGTGTATAATATTTGCAAAGTGAAAGGGAAAAACGCGATTTGAACTGAATACCTGGCAAACCGAGAGCCTGAGCAAGGGTCCCTCAACCTTTTCTGGTACATGGATTGCATCTATGCTACTGAGAATGTACATTATCTTATATTGAGTATGGATCGTGGGGAAAAACAGAAAAGAAAAAATAAATCAAAACTATATTTGAACTTGCATCTTAAACAATTATTTGTTTCTAGGAAAATCAAACTTGTTTTTTTATGGATTTAATAGTCAATACCCGACTCCAAGGCAGCCATTCTCATTTGAGCCCCAAGTGTACAGCTCTCCTCCATCTGTGTGAAAGACAATGTCGTAAATACAAGTTATAGTTCAAATTTCAGTCTAATTTATGCGTAATGTTTAAGGAAACACCATATATTGCATGTACATATTATGGAGCTCAACAAAGGTGGTTCGTAGCATTTATCTCATCTGAAAGCATATGAAATCCTACGGTGGTGTGTGCGCAATAGGCAAATCACAAATACTAATAGGCAATGGGCAACATACATAAAGCATAGGCAGGATATCTTCTCATTCTCAGATTTTTCTAATAAATTATGTATCTAGAAAAGAGGCCGATTTAAGCTTCCAAGAAGCATCAGATATACTTGCTCACTGTTAACTGAACTCATGACTAATCAAGATGTTTTGACACTAGATGTTCAGACCACCATACTAAATGTGAAGCAGTAAATCAAATTGTGCAGCTATGTTAACTTGAGTCTAAAGCAAGTCAATTCTCAAATACATTTGCACAAGCAGAGTCAAACTACAGACAATCTAAATGATTTATTGGAGAGAAGCAGAAAAACCATCAAGATAAATTGGCCATCACAAAATTTTAAGTGGGATTTTTTTTTCCTTGTCATTTTCTCTTTTCTTCATCCCAACCGACCCGACCCCAACAAATTTCTGATAGAGGCTTTCTTCAGAATTTAAACGCACCTCATTGAAATGTCAGATCAATATATCTACTATATATTCAAATAGATTTGCAAGATGCAAATGAAAAGTTCAAAAATATCAACTTTTGCTGTTAATCATCTATCTACATCGAATTTCGGGAAACAAAATTTAAAGGAAATACAAGCATTAGATTCATGAGCTTAGAGGACCAAGCAAAGTGCATAACAGTATTGTTTTATTTGCTCAAGTGAGAAGGACTAAAATTTGTTTATATAGGAATTTTCTCTATTCATTTATTTTCACAACTTTTTTTTTTACTAGAAATCAGAAAATAACATCTTTGAGTTGCAGTCACAAACTTCAAATTTTCAAATCACTTCCGTATTTTAAATTTCATAGCCTTTACATCCACTAAGAAGTTCTCACTCCAATTCTGTATAAAGTTTACGTTAAAAGTTTTAATAAAAATCCTGCAATCTTGACTCTCCAAACAAGTAAAACTATGAAAGATTTGTTCTTCCTACATCACTATTATGCTCAAAGGAAAATTTCTATATGGCTGCAATTAGGCCAACTATGCTTTATCGAAGTGAATGTTGGGCAATAAAGAAACAACACATACATATAATGAGTGTAGTAGCAATGAAGATTGCTTAAGTAGATTTGTGGTAAAACTTGTAAGGATAGAATAAGAGAAATGAAGTTCAAAGGAACGTAGGAGAAGCACCAATGAAGCAAAAAAAGGTAAGGTCAACATATAGGTGGTTTGGACACATCCAAAGACAACCTACAGAATGCCCCAGTCAAAAAACACGACTTAAAAAATTTTAAGAAATTCGACAATATACAAGGATCTAAGATAACTTGGAAGCATTGATTAGAAAGGATTCAAAGGATTTTGGAAGCACACAAACAAGTGCATTAAATCAAGCGGAGTGGAAGAATTTCATCCATGTACTCAACCCCGACAAATTTGGATTGAGACTTTGTTTTGCCCTACAATCGATTAGATATATCTCACATAGTGTCAATAGCACAAAAATGGTTCAATTACATTGGAAAGTAATGTTTAGCCCTAGCCAGTTTCTGCTTTACCAACAATTTATGGCTTAAGAAAGATAATCAGAAAAAAGAAAAAAGAAAAAAAAAAGTCCACATCCTTTTTGTGAGAAACTCAGGAAGTACTTGCTATAGCACATGTGTGATAACCACCACATGCAACTTCTTGACAAAATGGTAGTTCACTCATAGTGGATGGCAATGACGTATTCTTTTTTTCTGAAAGGCCCTGAGAATAAAAATTGAGAATTTACTCACTAATCGTAAAACTGAAGACCCAAAATCTGCAAACAACACTACTAATGATTTTTGCTAAAAGTTCAACAACACGTACCGGTTTATACATTGTGCCTTCACCAAATATGAAAATGGAGCCCGTTTCTATTGCCAAAGATGATATAGCGAAAGTAAACCACAAAACATTTTTTCGAAGAGAATAAAAAAAAAAAAAAAAAAAAAAAAAAGAAAGACAAATTTACCAATTATGCAAGCTGAATGCAAAAGTCCAGCAGAGACAGCTTTGACCTAAACAAATGGAGAACAGTTTAATTTCCAAAAGACAAAGTTGTGTCACCAAGTGAATTTTCTATAAGAAAATACCTTAACCCCCTCAAGTTTTTTGATAAGTCTTGGTGTATATTCGCTGCATAAGCAAATTAATCCTGGTATAGACTAAATTGTATGTAATAAAAAAAAAAACAAAAAAGATTTATTTGCTAATCCTGAGAGATGGTAATAGTAAGATAAGAAAATATGGGTGACGAAATAGAATGTCATCATGAAGGAACAAAATTGTAAGGCCTTAATTTGGAAGAGGAATAGCTGGTTTAGCACTTACTCGTTCTCAGATAATCACAAAAACATTAAGGGATAGGAACTTCTTGAACCAACAATACCGGCATGCAAAGATGCACCAAAAAGCCCACAAGGGCATATGCAAAAGCTCTCTCATTCAACAAGCAAATGTTTGCCTATTTATGAACACTTTGTGAAGTGTGCCATTTTCCAAAAAAGCAGTGTTATTTAATAAAATTAACTTTAACTTCTAATATAACAACAAGAATACAAGCTTTATCACCTTACAAGTGTCAACAAATTCTTTCTTTTTCTCTCTCTTGTAACCTTTGAAGAACAATTGGGAAAATTCCTATATACATTTTCTTGGTAGGAAATTTCCTATATAATTCATTAAATTCATTAGGATGTGATGATCTTAAATTTTTATAATTTGACTAACTTCTACTATCATCCAAAATAGGTAAGACGGCCACCTTAAAGTCTCAAATCTACTAGTGGTACCAAATTAACTCAAATTGATTTAAAAGGTAGCCACTCATGTTATCAATATTTAAAAATACTTGATCCATTAGCCCTATCAAAAAATAAAAATAAAAAATTGATCCATTACGGTGTCAAAACTTACAAGCATGAATAATGAAGCAAATAAGATCTCTATCCAACAAATTCAAAAGAAAACACCACAAGTTCCTAAATAAAATTCGCATGATTCAAGATCTAAATACAGTCGGTCGTGCTTAGTTCGGCAAAAGTAATGGTCTAAATATAGTTCTACGTGCTTCTGAAGACATTACATTTGTGAAAAACCTTCTTGTCAAGGTTGTTTCACATTGAATTACTTCAAAAGCCTAATGACCAGAATCAAGAATGAGATCAAATTTCCAATCCTCAAATTCCTATAACACATGACAGTTTGGAAAAGAACAACTCTTTCTATCATCACTTAGTAGATTTAGCTTAGTAAAGAAAGATTTTAAAATTCTTATCCAACCTAGTATTTCTCAGAAATCCTAAGAAGCTTGATTGAGGATCATGACCAAGTCTCCCAGATCCACCTGCGCCCCAACTTAAGACATCCCCTTCATCTAGCAACACAAGAACAAGATATCAGCTTCCAAATAATATTATCACTTTGATACCAGTTATGGCCATGTTGTCCCTGTTGATAATCTGTCCTAATTGTTATTAAGAAAATATCTAGTCCTTTGGATGGGTTGGGAGCCACTCCTACATTTTACATGTCGTTTTGGGTGTCGATTTCAGTTGTTGATTTTATTGAAGAAAGGACGCATTGGTTTCTATGGGTTGCATCTGATTAGGGGACGACATGTCAGTTAGTCAGTTAGTTGAGAAAATAGGAGACTTGAAATTGGTAGAATTTGTCCTAGAAATAAGGCTTTGGTGGCTGAGTAATTATGGAGAGTTGATGAGAGTGGGGCGCTACGGACGTCGATTATCCATAGTATTTATGGTATCGATTGTCATGGTTGGGATTTTGGGTTCTAAGGAAGGGGTCCTTTCGTAGACCTTGTAGATATATTTCTTCAGGTTTTGGACGATTTCTTAAAACGAGTGAATTACAAAGTGAGCAATGGGAGGAGATTCAGATTTTGGAAAGGATTTATGGCGTGGCTCTCATACATTTATGGAGGCTTTTCCTGTAACGGCCCGTGTTTTTAAGTCGTTAATTAATAGCTAATCACAAATTATTAGTGATCTAATACCAATCGAGGCTCGCTGTAAATCAAAGTGTTCGAAAATTTATAAAAGAAAATAAATAAAATGATTTTAATTTTTATTTGGTATGATACCGCGAATTGGCGTGACTTAATTTAAACTAAGTGCGCACGCGACGACAAGATTTTAAACCACCAATTTAGTTAAATTGGCTAAGTGAGGACAAAGCTAGTGTTCGTGCCTAATGCGTGTCAAGTTTGGAGTGTTACAAGTGTGTGGGACTAAGGAAACCCAAATAAACGGAGTCATAACCCAAATTCTCACCCAACCAAATAAAAAGGGGGATAAAACCTTAATTTTTAGGTTAAATCACAAAACCCTGGCTATAACACCACATACACACACATAAAGAGAGAGAGGAGAGAGGAGAGAGAGAGAGAGAGAGAGAGAGAAGAGAGAGAGAGAGAGAGAGAGAGAAGAGAGAGAAAGCCCGCTAAGAGAGAGAAGAAGAGGCGGCGGAGCTTCGGCACACGGGCAGAGACTCGTAGCGACGGCGGGTGCGGACGAGTCCGGCGAGATGTAGAGGCAGTGGACCAGGCAGTGCGAGCGGCTCCAGCGAGGACGAGCGGGCGCGGCGGAGCTCCAGCTCACAAGGCACGGCGGCTCGTGGCAGCAGCAGCAGACCAACAGGTTGGTCGGACGGCATGTGCAGACGACGACCAGCAGATGCGCGGACAGATCGGATGGACAGCGAGTCGGTGAAGGGCAACTGCTCCGAGGAACCTGCGACGCAGACGATCACCAACAGCATCGGCGGACCAGGAGGCGGTGCAGCAGGGCAACGGAGGACGTTGAGCGGCGACACGGTCCACCAAGTAGCGGCAGGGACGAACCAGCAGGACTTGACGCCGGCGAGGAGCAGTGACGACGACGAAGAGCAGTGACGCCGACGAGGAATCACCGGCGGCAGCGGCTAGGCGCGGTGGCGCGTCGCCGGACCGATCGATCCCCGACGAGACACAACAACAGTGGACAACGAGGCTTGACTTCGACGAAGCTCGACAACGCGATGGATTGCTCGCGAAGAAGACGAAAGGCGTAGATCATGGCTAAGTCTGCGTCCTTCAAATGGATCTTGGAGTTGGGACTCCATTAAATGCTATGGTGAGATCTCAACCCTCTCAACCTTTATTTAAGCAAGGGTTGATTAATGAAAGTTAGTAAATGCTAAGGGGTTTTGCTCCATGTGTTTGTATCTAATTTTAAAAAGGAATTCTTATTGAAAAATTTATATTGAAACGACTTCGTTGTACATATGATGAATGTAGATGCGCAAGGACTCAACTAGAATTCGAACGATTACTTTGATGTGGCGGCTTATGTGAATCTAAGGTAAGTAAAACCAGCTAGGAATGCACAGTAGTTCATTTGAGCTTATATTTTATTGATATTGTACTGTGTCCCTTTCTTGGAATCCCCACCCACTTATAAGTGTCCGAGGGCCAAGCGAGTCATACGAGTGTTTCTGATCGAAGTGGTTACCGGCTTGCAACCGGGGCCATGACCTCGAGTCACTTGACTATTTGGTCGGAATGAGATGTGTTTTATTCGGGGCACTGTTGATATCCCTCATTTGCGACGGTCTAGGTACAGCAGGCGACGCCGCGTCCTAAGACCCGAGTCTGCTTGGCGTTGCCGCGACTCTATGACCCCGACCCTGTGGCACCCGCACTCGGTGATTTTGGACTACTTGGGCACCTCTCTATTGTTTCCTTTGACACTCATTTCTCGTTGTACTTTCATTTTTATAGTCTTATTATCATGCATTCTATACAGCTTTCTTTCTATCTGCATGACTTTTAGACTGTTTTATTTATTTTGAATTACTGTTTAGATCCTATTGGCTTTTACTTACTGGACTCGGCATTCTTGTGTTTGACCGAGTGCAGATCCGCAATTGAGCAAGGGCAAGACGCCGACACTTGGTGATCTACTCTGAGGACATCGGAGCAGCCCTCCTCTGCACGCTTTTGTAGGTTTTTGGACTTTTTGTATTACTTATATATGTTGTTATCACACTTGCGGTACTTATTACTTATTAGGGTTGAGAGATATACATGGATGTACAATTTTATAGGGTTCCACAATTAGGTTGTACAACTCTTTTACATTATTGTTGAGTTATTTAATTAATTGCTTCCGCTAAATTGTAAAAACTTGAAAAATACTAATAACTCAACTTAAAATTATGAATTTACTTATAATGATGGATTGGAAGGCTGACTAGACCTGCGTTGACCTTGCGAGACTGGCTCGGGGGTCCACGTGGGCTTAGGCCGGGCAGGGCCCAATTTGTGGGAAATTGGGGTCGTCACATTTCCATCTTTGTACAAAATTGCAAGGTCTAAAGGGGCATTTATTTCGGACTTGGTGATTGGTGGGGGGGGGGGGGGGGTGGGGTGGCGATATTGAGTGGGATTTGAAGCTTTGAAGGAATTTAAGGTCTATCTAGATCAAGGAGAGTTTGGAATTACTTGAACTGAATTTTGTTCATCTTAGCGATAGTGTGGATGATAGGCGTGTTTAGAGATTTTGGGAGAGTGAAATTTTTTCTAGTAAGTCTTATTTTCAGTGGTCGTGTGTGGATTCTTCTTTGGGTCTCTTTCACCCTGCTAAGAGCATCTCCTTTGGTAAATGCGGATTTGGGCTGTGGATTGCTGCCACATCATCACTGTGGAGGGATTGTAGAGGGGTTGTGGTGTAAATCCACATTCAACACAAAAAATCATCTTCGATGGATAATGTGGTTACGTTCAAGAAACCCACTCTTTTCTTTATTTTCAGGCATTTTCATTTTTTTTTTTTTCCCACTTTATAGGTAGTTTGCATTTTTTTCCCATTCTTTTAGGCTTTTTTTTATTTGTTTCCCTTTTTTACAACGATGTTGTCAAAATTCTCGTAGCCAAGCCGCACACGCGTGCGCGAGCCCATGAATCTCCTCCGCTAGCACTGATATTGTCTCCAACTTAACCATCTGCAACTCCTATAGATGTGGGATTTTATCTCAAAAGGCCTCGATACTAGTTGGGAGGAGTTAATCACTTATATAATTCATTTCGAAGTTTCATTTAATCGATGTGAGACTAATTTTCGGTCCACACATCTTCAACATTCCCCCATGGACCGAAAGTCACATGCTCCAGAAGGCTTTTTCTCCCAGGTCCTATCCGAACCATGGGCTCTGAAACCATGTCAAAATTCTCACGGTCGCGCCGCATATGCACGCGTGAGTCGATATTGTTCCCAAATTAATCACTTTCAACTCTTATAAGTGTGGGGTTTTATCTCAAAAGACCTCGGTACTAGCTTGGAGAAGTTAAATCACTTAAATACTTTATTTCGAAGTTTCATTTAATCAATGTGGGACTAACTTTCGATCCACACATCTTCAACAGATGTAAGCTTTTTTTTGTTTTTTATTTTCGCTTTTAGATGATGTGGCATCATAGACAGTGTCTATCACACCCTCCAGAAGTAGAGGGTACAGTAGACGGTGTCTCCACCACATCATCCGCACAGAGCAAATCCATAACCTCATTAGAGACGTATTTTTTACCCCAATGTCTATTTTATCCAACGCGGCACACATCCACCCCCAATCCACAACCTCATTGGAGATGCTCTTAGATTTTATGGGAGATTAAGGTCCCTTGGAAGATTCAAATGTTTGGGCGGACTTTGGCGTGGGGCATTCTTGGTGTGGGAGATGTGATGCAACTTCGTTCTCCCTTTTTATGCATCTTTCCTCATTGTTATCCTATCTGTATTCAGGATTTTGAGTCCATTGATCATGTTTTTTTTTTTCTCTTTTTTTTTTTTTTTTTTTTCTTGTAGTAGAAAGTTATCGGGAAGGCTAGCTCAAGCAGTTTATGAGGATGGGATCTATCTATAATCAGTGTTTTGAGCTCATCATCAACAACATTGGGAAAGGGAGTAGAAGGAAATTAAGGGTTTAAAGAGTGGGCGCCATGGCTATTATGGGCAATTTGGTTAGAACGCAACACTTGTGTTTTTGAGATAAGTGGAGGACATTAGAGTTGCTTAAGCGAGTGCTTGGTCTAAGGCTTCCATGTGGTTATCTTAGATAAGGATTTTAAGGGGTGGTTTTTTTAGGGATATTTCAAGCGTTGGGGAATTTTGTTTTGATAACTTGGGGTTGAGGCATGGGTTAGTTAAGAACTTTGTTTTGCTAGGATGGGGTATTTCTTGATGTAAAGTTTTTGTTTTCTCTTTCTTCTTGCTGGTTCTTTCCTCTTTTAGTTTGACGGGACTAGTTCTTGTATTGTGAAGAATTTAGGAAGTGAAAGGATGGTAATTTTATCAATAAAAATAAAAATAAAATAAAAAACTCATGTCATTAACTATTTGAGATAAAACGAATGTACAACAGTACAAGTTAAGTTTCAAAGTTAGAGATTCTCTAACCTGTTACGGCTATTGAGTGTTCAGAACCCAAGGATACCATCCTAATTTTAATATCATCCAAACAGAAAACTCTACTAGGTGTTGGAATTGCTTTTGCTGCCTCTGAAAAGCATACACAGGAGCATTTGTAGGAACATTAGACACTGTAGAAGTAGATGATAAATAAAGGGAAGAAGAAAAACCAAAAGAGTTGATGTCAGACAACTATTTCAAAATTTTAAAAGAGACAAAGATGACAATTGAACATCAAGATACACGCATGACTATTAAACGTTGAAAAAATCGAAACAGAAAAGTTCAGTGTTTTCTAAAAAGTACAGTATAGTTATATGATTATATCATAACTTAGAATGTATTTCATCACTTTATGAAAATCTTTCGAGAGGACCAGTAGTTCTGCTATATACATCCTGTGCTTATCTATGAACTTACATTATCTCTGTCCGACTTCTCATCCGCTCAGCTATGGAGTATCCCTATACTCTTTCTCCCATAATTTCTGACTGTTACATTCTTTGTTCTCAAAAATACTTAAGTTTCTGTCATTCCATATGCTCCATGCTGCTATGAGGGCAGCACAAAGTCTAATTCTTCTTTTGTGTTACTACTGCTGCTTTATGTTACAAGGTGGACAATTATGCCATGGATTCTGGTCTTTTGAATTTCTTTTTAAAATATTTCCCAGCTGTTCTTAAAGTCCTTTATCAAAAAGCATTGAAAGAAAACATGGTCTATCGACCCATTTCAAGAAGGAATGGATTTGTAATCCTTAACTCTAGTTCAGTGGCGAACCAGCCAGAAGCAATGCTTGAACTAGCATCCAATTGGTCCTTGAGCCAACGTGTGTGTGTCACTGCACCAACTCCTGCTGGGTTTAAGATTTTTTGGGCCAAATAAAGAAAAATTTCGCAGAGACCTACTATCTCTCAATCAATAGTAATCAACAAGACAGATTCTGGCTCAAACAATTTCAATGAGAATTACGAAGCTAAGATTGTCATTGAACACCTTAACGGATCAAAGAACAATATCAAAAGGGGAAAAAAGAGTTGAGCTTTAAGAATTTAACTAAATTTTGTCATATATTTACATGATAATGCAAGTTACTTTCTAAAATAAAAGTGTCAGTCGCGTTATTCATTAATAACGATTAAGTGTCAAATAAGGTCTGATAACTAAATAAATGGGATATTTCTTAGAGATAATATAAGATCTCAACCACAATCCGTCTCTTGGTTTGACTATATCCGAAGAGACCCATAAGTATATAATCACATACGTAAGCTTTCTAATTGGGAGAAAACCTATATAGTTCTCTTTGCGAGTGTTTATAATACTCTTGGGTTGTGGAATAATAGCCCAACAATATTGTGTTGTGCCTAATACCGCAAAGATCAGTAGAATCATACTGGGAAAAGCAGGTACGCTTCCGCCATTATCTTTTTCTTCCTGGTGTCATTGATTATTCATTGGTATCAAAGTCGAGGTGATCAGAATAATGAAAACCTAGACATGGGTTTTGGGGATTTGCCGAATTGGATTCGAATTCATCCCAAAATCTTTTTAGGCTTATTTTTCAAATCCTATTTTTTAAATAAAATAAATAAATTAGGGTTTCGTGGATTTTCAGCAACATCACCGGAATCGGGTCAATATCAAAGCCAACGCACCCACTGGGGTGTTTGCTAGTTCAGTCTAGTCTTAAAAGGACCTAGTGATCAGCAACTTTGGTTGCTGAAAAGAGAAAAACGTGAAGAATACCGGCTATGCAAGCAATGGTTTTTGCACTTTGTTTTTTAATTTCTTCATCAGAATCCGGCGACAATTGGTGACAGCACACTTATCGGAGTGCTCGCCGGAGCAAGTCGGTCGTGTGAATACCAGTGATTGACTGAATGAGTCATCGATGGTCGAAGTCCAAAACATGTGCGCTTTTGGTTTTTTAGATTTGGTCAACTTTGATTTGAGTTGACCATCAGTTAACATAAGTCAAGGAAGAAGATGAGATCGGATCAAAAAATATTTGTTGACCAGTCACCTAAGCCGTGAAAGTCTCGTAACCCCTAAAAGTTGACCGTACACGAACCATTTTTTAAGCCATCATTTTTAAAGAAAAACAACGAATAAAATAAAAAATGTTGTTTTGTAGTTGCTCTTTTAATGGCTATTTTTCTTAATCTGATTTTTATGATTAAGAGATAGAACATTTTGCAAAAAAAATCAATTATTTTGATCAACAATGCATATACTTTTTTTTGTGATGCTTAAGTACAAGATGTTTTTTTTCTTAAAAAAATTAAGAAAAATACATATCACATTTAAAAAAAAATGTTGTACTTGTACATAATATGACCTACACAATTTTGTTTTCTAAGTAATGGCTCATGAATATGAGTAGCGAGATGGAGGCAACTACTATTATCCGGGGCTTCAATACTCCAAGCGCTCTCTTATTCAAGTACATTTCGATAAAATGTATATCGATGCCATGAAAAAAGGGTTTACGCGAGGCATGAAAATGAGGTTTGAAACTACTAGGCTCTCTCGCCGCTTCTTGGAAACCCATGGTGGAGTTCATTAAAAGGGAAATTCCCTATAAACTAATAAAGGCAAAACAACGCAAAATTCGTAAAGGAATTCAGCGAAGCATTGTCTTTATCATATTTTTCACCTAAAAGAAGTGTATAAGGTATGCATTTTTGTTTCTGTTATGTTTATATTATCTTACCTTTGAATTATTTATTCATTAATGCATCATAATGGGAAATAAATTTGCACGAATTATTTTAAATAATAATATTTTGTTTTGTGGATTATAAGTGATGATTGTAAGCGAAGCGAGCTCTCGATCTGATACCCATCAACTATTATTAATTGTTTAAATTGAATTCAACAACAAATAAATGGTAGATTTATTTGAATAATCAATCTAATGAATGTGTTTTGTTAGTAGAATTCATGGCTTCAGCGACTACAAATATAATTGTTGAACTGAACAAGGGCGAAAAACTCAACGAGGATAAGTATGACATTTGGCATCAAAAGATGTAATGTATCCGTAAAGAGCAAGATGTCTTGGAGACTCTTGAACATATATGCTCAAGAAGCTGTCTTGGAGACTCTTGAACAAATGCTCAAGAAGCCCGAGTTCGGTACAATAGTTGAGCACAAAAGAGATGGTGAAGCATTCCAAATATGAAATTGCAAGAATTGTATTGCTTGCATCACATTGTCGAGCAGTGTGCAAGATGATCTAATGTGTAAGTTTGAGTAGTATGATACGACTCGGGAAATGTTAATTGCGTTGAAATATAGATTTGGGTTAACATCCGCAATAGGGTTGCGTGAACTCACTATCATGTTTGATAGTCTAAGTATATCTCATCATGCAAAACTGGTAGGAGAGTGTTTGTTAGCAACTAAGACTTCCAATCAGGCAATGATTGAGCAAAGAAGTTTCCAAAAATCTTCTTCCAAACTTAAAGGTTATTGGCAGGTGAAGAAAGCTGCTAAGAAAGGCAAATATGTAGTGGATCACTATCTAAAACCTAAAAATGTCAATTGCAATCGAGGCAAGCGAGGTCGCAAGAAAAAGGGCAAAAGTGACATGAAATGCTACATTTGTGGCTTGAAATGACATTTTTCTATGGAATGCCCACAAGCAAGAAAGTCTCATATATTTTCTTTTAAATGCATTTCACTATTGCTTAGTGTATAGCAATGTCTTATTTGTTGACTTAAATCCTTTGTGGATTATTCAGGAGCAGCAAATTCTATAGCAAAAGACTGCGGGAATTTCATGGAGTATCGCCTCTTTCCAGTGGGAGCACGATTAATATACGTAGGAAATAATGTGCGTGTATCAGATAAAGAAATTGATACTTTTCAATTAAAGCTACGCAATGGGCGCAATTTATTTCTACATGATATTCGTTATGATCCAGAAAATGGGTGAAACTCGGTTTAAACAGTTGTCTCTCTTAGTTTAGGTTTTAAACAATAATGATGTCACTATGTTTTCAACACTGCACTTTATGATTATGGATTTTTGTCTAATCGTTTTTTTTTATAATAGACATCAATGACGATGTTAATATTGATAATAATATACGTCATCAATTTATGGTAATTATTCATGCAACTATATGTCATGTTAGATTAAGTCATAAAGGGCGAGATCGAATTAATAGACTTGCAAGAGAAGGCTTTTAAGGCTCACTACATGGTTGTGGATTATTTAGGAGCAACAAACCATGCAGTGAGCCTTAAAAGCCTTCTCTAGCAAGTCTATTAATTCGATCGTCCTATATGACTTAATCTAACATGACATATAGTTGCATCAATAATTAACAGAAATTGATGATGCATAAATAAAAAACCAACCATTATTAATATCAATATTAACATCGTCATTGATATCTATAATAAAACCATCAAACAAAATTTGTAATCGTAAAGTGCAGTGTCGAAAATATAGTGACACCATTATGGCCTGTTCGCTTCATGGTCTTACGGTGGATTAACCCACTGGACTGGCTAAGCCGGTGTTCGCTTCGCGGATTAACTAAGCCACGAGATTAACTAATACTCTGTAGAGGTGACAAAAGTAAACTACCAATTTTGGTGGGACTAACTTATCCCAATGCTTGGCCATTACAGATGACCAAATTACCCCTCCTCTTTACACACTTTTCTCTCCAACTCAATCGATCAAATGAATTGATTGTTGGTTTGGAATACAAGAATTTGGGTCAATGGTGGTGGCTGCACATATTAGCTGTTTCTTTGAATTCAGTTTTGTTAGAACCTAAAATTAAAGGTGAGCACCAAAAGAAGTCCGTACTTTTGTGGTTTGCACAAAGTTATTCTCTGATCAAAGATGCCACGAAAACAGAGCGATCCAAAACATCAATCTTTACATCTAAACTAGATATGGACGAACATCAAAGTCGGTTTTTTTATACATATTAAGAGAGAGAGAGAGAGAGAGAGAGAGAGAGAAGTACAGATATGAAATTGACTTACCTCGAATGAAGAAGACGCCCAGACATAACAACATGACGACGAAGATGCGGAGGATGAATCTTGCAAGATCGCGGACTCAACCAGAGGAACGGAAGGATGAAGACCGAAATCGACTTTGATGATTTTGTTGGAGATGTATGTTAAATAGAGGGGTAATTTGGTAAATGTACCTTTTAGAATCACATTTATTCTCAAGCTTAAAACTCTCAACCAAACAAGTCCCATAAAAATGACTAATACATAAACTCATGTGTTAGTCTCATTACAAACTAATCTCAAGGTCTTGGGTCGTGTTAAAATTAGAACCGAACAGGCCATTATTGTTTAAGTTCAAATTGAAACCTAAACTAAGAGAGAAAATTGTTTAAACCGAGTTTCACCCGTTTTCTGGATCATATCGAATATCATGTAGAAATAACTTACGCCCATTACGTAGCTTTAACTGATAAGTATCAATTTCTAGATCGGCTTTAAGCCCATATCTATTTACTTTAGTTATGGATGAATTAACTAGACATATTCAAGAGGATATACCATGGTGTATGCTATTTGCAGATGATACTGTCTTAGTGGATGAAACTAAAGATGGAGTGAATAGGAAATTAGAACTCTGGAGAAATACATTAGAATTTAAAGGCTTTAAGTTGAGTAGGACGAAAACTGAATACATGCACTGTGAATTTGGAAACACTAGACATAGAGATGACGGAGTGGTAAAATTAGGGGAAGTAAAAGTTCCTAGGGTAAACCACTTTAGATACTTATGATCAATCATACAAAATGATGGTAACATTGAAAATGATGTCACACTTAGAATTCAAGTTGGATGGAAGAAATGGCGGAGTGCAACGGGGGTGATTTGTGATCGACATGTTCCTACTAAGTTAAAAGGAAAATTTTATAGGACCGCAATTAAGCCAGCTATGCTCTATGGAAGTGAATGCTGGGCGGTAAAGCAACAACAATTACAAAAAGTGAATGTAGCAAAAATGAGGATGCTTAGGTGGATGTGTGGTAAAACTCGTAAAGATAGAATAAGAAATACAGAAATTCAAAGACAAGTAGGAGTAGCACCAATTGATACAAAGATTAGGGAAGGGCGGTTGCGACGGTTTGGTCACCTGCAAAGACGGCCTACAAATGCCCCAACTAGAAAACTTGACTCAATAGAAACTGTAGAAATTCGACGAGGTAGGGGCAGACCAAAGTTAACATGGGATGCATTAATTAAGAGAGATTTGAATGGTTTGCAAAGCTCACCATCAATTGCACTTAATCGAGCACAATGGAAAAGTTTGATCCATGTAGCCGACCCTAGTTAATTTGGGACTGAGGCTATGTTGTTGTTGTTGTTAACCGTGCTCCCACTAGAAAGAGATGATACTCCATGAAATTCCCGCAGTCTTTCGCTATAGGATTTGCTGCTCCTGAATAATCCACAAAGGATTTGAGTCAACAAATAAGACATTGCTATACACTAATCAATAGTGAGATGCATTTAAAAGAAACTATATGAGACTTTCTTGCTAGTGGGCATTCCCTAGAAAAATGTCATTTCAAGCCACAGATGTAGCATTTCATGTCACTTTTGTCCTTCTTCTTGCCACCTCGCTTGCCTCGATTGCAATGGACATTTTTAGGTTTTAGATGGTGATCCACTACATATTTTCCTTTATTAGCAGCTTTCTTCGCCTGCCGATAACCCTTAAGTTTGGAAGAAGATTTTTGGAAACTTCTTTTTGCTCAATCATTGCCTAATTGGAAGTCTTAGTTACTAACAAGCACTCTCCTTCCAGTTTCACTTGAAGAGATATGCTAAGACTATCAAACATGATAGTGAGTTCACGCAACCCTATTGCGGATGTTAACCCAAATCTATGTTTCAACGCAATTCAAATTTTCCGAGTCGTATCATACCGCTCAAACTTACACATTAGATCATCTTGCAAACTGCTCAACAATGTGATGCGAGCAATACAATTCTTGCAATTCCATATTTGGAATGCTTCACAATCTCTTTTGTGTTCAGCAGTTCTACCGACCTCAGGCTTCTTGAGCATATGATCAAGAGTCTCCACGACATCTTACTCTTTAAGGATACATTGCATCTTTCGACACCAAATGTCGTAATTATCCTCGTTGAGTTTTTTGCCCTTGTTCAATTAAGCAATTACATACGAAGTCGTTGAAGCCATGTATTCTACTAACAAAACACATTCATTAGCTTGATTATTCAAATTTAATCTACCATTTATTTGCTATTGAATTCAGTTTAAATAATTAATAATAGTTGATAAGTATAAGATTAATTTGAATGGTTTGAAAAGCTCACCATCAATTGCACTTAATCAAGCACAGTGGAAAAGTTTGATCCATGTAGTCGATCGACTGAGGCTTTGTTGTTGTTGAGTATAAGATCAAGAGCTCGCTTTGCTTACAATCATCACTTATAATCCCCAAAACAAAATATTTATTTAAAATAATTCGTGCAAATTTAATGAATAATTAATTCAAATGTAACATAATATAACCATAACAAAAACAAAAACAAAAATGCATACCTTATGCACTTCTTTTAGGTGAAAATAAAATAAGACAATGCTCTAGTGAATTTCTTTATAAATTTTGTGTTGTTATGCCTTTATCAGTTCATAGGAAATTTTCCTTTTAATTAGCTCCGCCATGGGTTTCCAAGAAGCGGCGAGAGAGCCTAGTAGTTTCAAACCTCATTTTTCATGCCTCGCGTAAAATCCATTTTTCACGGCATCGATGTGCGTTTCATCAATTTTTATTTAATAACAGAGCGCGTTGGAATATTGAAACGTCCAATAATAATAGTCGCTTCCAAAATACTCATATTCATGAGCCATTACTTAGAAAAACAATATTGTATAGGTCATATTATGTACAACAATATGTTTTTTTTTTAATGTGATATGCATATTTCTTTTTTTTTTAAGAAAAAAAAAATCATCCTAGACTTGAGCATCACAAAAAATATATAAATGCATTGTTGATCAAAATAATTGATTTTTTTTTTTTGCAACATGTTATATCAGATTAAGAAAAATAGCCATTAAAAGAAACAACTAAAAAACAGCATCATTTTTTTTTGTTTTATTTGTTGTTATTTTTTAATAAAAATGGCTTGTGTACAGTCAAAGGTGAAGAGCCTTTCACATCTTAGTTGACTAGTCAACAAATATTTTTTGACACAATCATATTATCTTCCTTGACATATGTTGACCGATGGTCAACTCAAAGTTGACCAAATCTGAAAAATCAGAAGCGCACATTTTGGACTTCGACCATCGACAACTCATTTCATCGATCGAAGGTATGCGCGCGACCGACTTGCTTTGGTGAGGACCCCAATGGTTGTGATGTCACCAATCCTAGTCGGATTCCAAAAAAAAAAAAAAACACTGGATGTATAGTCAGTATTCTTCACTCTTTTCATTTTCTGACAACCAAAGTTGTCGATCATTGGGTCCTTTGAGACCGGATAGAACTAGCAAACACCCCAGTGATTCCAATGATGTCGCTGGAAACCCGTGAAACTCTAATTTATTTTTATTTTTTAAAAGAAAAAAACAAGATTAAAAAATTAACCTTGAAAAAAAATTATTTGAGAGATTGCTACTTTAGGATTCTAATCACATAGGCTATGATACCAATGAAGAATCAATTGGTGCTTGCTACTTTAGAAAGCAACAAATGGTCACGTGTGATTCGATCTAAAGGTGCTATATTAGCAACTGATTATAAATTGAGTAGTGGGAGGGCAAAGGAAGATTATATGGAATTATGTTATTATTTATATTCTATGTCGCGACACAAATGACAATATTGGTTCGAATATAATGCTATGAATTTCAGGTTCGAATATTTATAAATGTCGATGCATATGATTTTAGAAAACATTCATAAAGCTCAATTATTTTCATAAACAATATTTCCCCAGCTCAATTCAAACTATTTTACAAGCCAGAGAAGTGGGTAAAGCCTTAAAGTTTTCTCTCAGTGTTGCTCATAATATATTGCTAGTCTCGGTTTTGTAGTAGAGTCAAATCATAGCTTACTCCAATAAAGTTAAGACTAGAGACAACATAGTGGTTGGTAGTTCCATAAGATGACCAATATATCTAATAAGACAGTCATGCTAGTTTTCGAGATATATGTTGTTTGCTTAGAAGTTCAAACAACCACGCCTTTCAGCGTAGGACTGTTGGAGAATGTCTTTGATGCAGCCCTAGTTTTTAGGAATAAGTCAGATTACTTTGTATTCAAATTTAAATAATATCTTTAATCAGAAAAAAATTAATTAATATCTACAGCTATTATTTAACAAGATTGAATTTTAAAGGCAAATACTATCATTTGATCCCTGAACTTCCACGTTTTTCTTAATTTGGTCCTCAAACGTTTATTAATTCACTTTTAGTCCTCGAACTTTCATTTCTCTCTAAATTGGGTCGTTGTGCTCCCTATCAAGATACGCAATTGCTAAACAAAATTCAAATTGACAAACAAAAACTAAAAAGGCAAGCGCAACACAAAAATTGCCTTGAAACGAAACAAAAACATGTAGCATGACTCAAAAAGACAAGTCAAAATTAATAAAATCGGATGAAATTAAGTATCAATAGTTCGTAGAAAAAAAAAAAACCAAAATAATCGTAAGAGAAAGGGATGCATTTTTACTTTTTCCAAGGCCAAGTTGTCCACTGGAGTTGTTCCCCCACATGTAGAGCTCCCCATCAACTATTCAGGAACCAATAAACTCTTTTAAGTAGAAGGTCAAATTGGTAACTTTGTTGTTGGGATCATTGAAAAAATAAATAAGAAGCAAAAATAGAGCGGTAAAACAGAATTTCTGAGAAATACAACATTTTCATCTTCATTTCCATTAATCAACCTAACAACTTTGACCAAGAAGTTCTATGAATTAGTTTTAAAATGATTCACCACTAAATAGAGCATGCTAAAAACTTGTTCTAAGTTTTAACCAGAAAAAGTTAATGGCCAAAAAAATAGAATGAAATACATTAAATAGACCAAAAAACTTAACGTACACATGAAGCTATACATACCAACATTAACTACCAAGTCAGTTCTTAAGCAACATAATTCTTCTAACAATAGACACATAAAATCAAGCAGCTGGTAAAGTTATAAAGGAATCCTTCAAATTCCAATCTCAGTGACAAAAAAAAGATGGGAGTTTAAGCCATACAGAAGAAACAATTAACCGCCAAAATAGCATGATTGTAAAATTAGAAATTTCAAGAAAGAGCAGCTCTATCGAACCAAATATTCATTTTATGATATGAGCTGCTCAAGATCATAAATTAGGTAAGTTTTCTTAAGTTGTGAATGTGATAATTTCCTAATCAATAAGGTCTATGAGGGTAGGAAAGATGAAGTCTCTTGTAGATGAGGAGTGAAAAGTCTTGATCAGTCCCTAGAGAAGAAAGAGGTATGGGGACCACAACAGAGTTGCAGACATGTGTACAACAAGGATGTCATTTAATTAGGTTTTCTTCCTTATTCTACGGTTACAATTTGAGTACTTTTTATTTATGGCATTAGAATCAATATTATTAGGAAGTTAAAAGTTTTTTGTTATTTCCTTCTATTTAGGTGTGCACCGAGTCTTTATGACACACTATAAATATGTTAACCCACCTTCATTGTTAGAGATTGAATTTATGAACGAAATTTTGAAAAAAAAATATAAATATATTTAATGAAAAACTGTGATTTTTTTTTCTACCTTTGCTCAAGTTGAGTGTTAAGTTTCAGTCTAGAAACTTGTTTATTCTTAAGGCTTGATTGGTGTTAGCTTTGTTTTGTTTCTCTTTATTCACTACATCCATCTGTTCCTCCTCTTCCACACAGTATGAAAAGAGTTCATTAAGAGTGAATTGCTCTCTCCCTCCCACTCCCTCTCTAAAGCATTGATGCTTTTCGAATTTGGTGTTTGTATGATGATCTTTGCTCATGATCTATTAGTGGCTTAAAGATTTATATATGTTGTATCATTTTCTTAAGTCTAGATTTTGGACCATATCGTAGTGTCATACTGTTATGCGATTTTTCTTAAAAAAAAATGTTGTGTGATTATTTTTGCATTTATATTGTAGGTTGAAAGCTTTTTTCTATTGGAAAACATTTAGGCTTATTTTCGATCATTAATTACAATTTTTATGTATAAATATAAAATTTTACGATATTACCATAAATTTAAATATATTTAAGTGAAAAAATAAATTTTTAATAAGGTTACTATAAATATTTAAATTCATATACTGGAAGGCATAAATATTTGAATTTATGATGTTACCATAAGTTTTAAATTTATCAACAACTTAAATATAATAATAACATTCTTTGATTTTAAGCAAGGTTCGAAACTTCGACTTCGCCTATGACTTCGCTCACTTAAAATTCGAAATTAATTTCGACGATGGAAATTTGATAAAAATTCACCAGTGTACGGAAGTTTACCGAATTTCACTTTAAATGCCAGAAAACTCAAGTTTCTTCGTTGAGATGCTAGAACTATACTTAATCATACAACAATAATGCATAAAACTCATGTCAGCGGAGGATATTCCAAATTTTAAGTATATTTTTAGCATAGGCAAAGTTTCAGTTGAAGTTTGCTCAACTACCACGAAACATAACTATTTTACTTCATGTTTTAACTTCTATCGATGTTTTCGAAGTTCGGTCGAAATTAGCTGAAATTGAGTCGAATTTTTGCAATTTTTTAATTGCCTATGAACTTCGCTTTGCTCACCTCAACATCAACCTTCGTCCGAACTTCGGCAAAGTTTGTCGATTTTTTAAACCTTGATTTTAAGCGAAAAAATAAGTTTCTAATTAGGTTACTATAAATATATTTAAATTTATATGCTGGAAAGCATAAATATTTGAATTTATAAATAAGAAAATAATTTATCTAAGTTTATATAAAAAGTTTATTATGTTCATTTATGTGTAAAAATTTATAAATTTATATATTATGCATAAAAACTTCATTTGTAGATAAATAGATTTTACCAATCTAGCAATATATATAGAAAAAAACTAATGTCACGGATGTTGTGAATTGCATGTTGTATCACCAAATAACTATTTTAAACAATTGTGTCGTAATTATAATGTAATATAGTTGTATAATTATGCATATTCTTAAATCTTTTCTTTTCATCAAAAAACAAATATGCCCTGGTGAATTACTAGGTGAAGTTGAAGTCTCAAATCTTGCTCATAACTACTTTCTAACAACTTAGCTCCTAATAGCTAGATGACAGACTAAATTGAAACTAAACTAGTTCTCAAGAATGAACTAAACTCTTTTGAAATACATTCCACAAGGTGATGCATGGTTCATTGATGAGAATTTAAACTAAGACTTGTGCTGATCTAGATGTCCCACATGTGGAAGCTAAGTCAAAATCTGAACTTGAGCAGGCCAGCTTCAACTTTGAAACGATGAGTTCAAGCTGCCTTGCTGTCATACACCAGAGAAAGACATATATGAGGAAAGGGTGGCTTGTACTTGTTCTAAAGAAAATGAACCAAGAAAGTATAGATTTAGATTCTAGAAAATGAGACTATAGAAAGTCCTCGGCATAATAAAACCATCAAAAATGCCTTACATCTACATCCTTTTTTATGCATACCTTAATCAATGGTAATTTAATCATTCTTCGAAGAATGCTCAAGATGTACATAACAAAAGATGCATGACAAAGATTCTGGTAACGTAAGTACATTGATCTTTTCTATATTTAAGAATTAAAAGCATATCTCAACAGGAAGCAAACAAATAAGTGAAGTCCATGGTCATCAGCCAAGCAAAACCAAACAGGTTTGCTTTAAGAATAGAATTTCCACTGATTTCATAAGAAAAAATAATCCGATTGCATCCATTTCGTCAAAAAAGCAAGCAATCGGTGATTTATAAGTCTCATCCATACCTGAGATAGCCGAGGAATGACGATAACCAGCTGAAATTTTACTGATCTCCTTGGGAAAACCAGAAACTTCAACAGGCACCTAGAGTGATATAAGGAGTTTTAATTGCAACACCATGAAAAATTTGTACACATTTAATAAAACACCTATTGCAAATATGTAAACTGATAATACAAGAATTAGAAAAAAAAAATCAATTCAGATTAAGATCACGATAATAAGAAAACATGCTTCAAATCCAATAATCACTCAATTGATGATGGCAGTGGAGAAGATATAACATGGTTACTCATGAAATCCAACTCTAGGAAAATCTTAAAAAAAATATCCTTGATTGAAAAGAAAAGAGCGCCAAACCAAAGAAAAAGAAGGAACGATCTTCTCGACAACACTATTTAAGTTTACTATTTATAGATAAAGAGAAAAGGTAACAGAATCCCTCCACTGCTCATGATTTATACAGAACCAATTTGAACTCTAAAGACATATATGAGAGGGCAAAATGGTAATTTTACTCTAGTTTTGGCTATCCATTTGCAGTTTTTGTTGTGGTTAGAATTAATTTTTATATTAATAACATTATCTTTAGATAAAAATGCTATTTTGAATGTTCTGCATTTTAAGGCTTTTGGTTTGCATCATAAATTTATAACTTTTCATGATTTAACACACACGTGGGCCCACAAGCTCATTCTTCTTGGCTTCATAAATCCAATGATTGCAAGAATTTTTGCACAAACCTCCTAGGCAGAGTGTGTTATCCTTCTATATAATTTTTGGAAAGTTAAAAGGGTGGATTGCAATTAAGACAGTGTTTGGTAACTCTTACTTTTTCTTCTTATTCTCTTAAGTCTTATTTAAAAAAAGGTTTGTTAAAATATGTGTGTTTGGTAAGTTTCCTTTCTTCTCTTTGTTAAAAAACTTCTTTTCTGGAAAAGAGGAAATGAGAGGAAATACTCTTAAATAAAAAGTGAGATTTTTTTTAGCTTATTGAGAATAAGTGGAAAACTACTTGCGCGGGTAGAAGATAAGAACCGACTAGTTATTTTATGATCCCAAAACTGTCCAACCCATTTGCGCACTCCCATCACGCACAAACCCTTATCTTTCAACTTCACTTCACGCCTCGCGTCATCGTGCCCAAATTCCCACCTCTTTCCCAATCTTCTATGTATCAGCGACACACACTTTCTCCCATCCTCCCTCTCCCCAAATTTTAACCTTTAAGAGTTTCTCAATCTCTTCTCCAACAAACAATTGGCCTTTATTGGAGATTCAAATGCTTTGTTCTACATAGATGGGGATGAGAACAAGTTTAGAAATGGCACTTCCCTTAAAAACAATTTCAATATGTATGTGTTCAGGTCACCATTTCTTGTAAAGGTTGTCGAGAAATTCGTGGGTTTGAATCACGTTAATTTTGTTATTCGATCCGCCTGCAAATGCAAGTGCGAGCCCGTGAATCTCTACCAGTACCAATATTGTCCCCAACTTAACCACCTTCAACTCATAGGTGTGGGGTTTTATTCTAAAAGGCCTCGATACTATTAAATGGGAGATCCACACTTATATGTTTCGTTATGAAGTCTTACCCAATGTGGGACTATTATTTCGGTCCACACATTTCCGACACTCCACCATCAACCGAAATCCATCCAAGGTGTTTTCTCTCAGGTCCTAGTCGAACCGTCGACTCTGATATCATGTTAATTCTATTATTGGACATGCTTGCACATGCGGACGTGAGCCCATGAATCTTTGCCAGTATCAATATTGTCCCCCTCTTGACCACATTCAACTCATAGCTGTGTGGTTTTATTCCAAAAGGCCACGATACTATTAGATGGGAGATCCACACTTATATACTCCATTATGAAGTCTTAACCGATGTAGGACTATTATTTCGGTCTACATGTTCCAACAAACCAGAACAACAACAACAACAACATAGCCTCAGTCCCAAATTAACTGGGGTCGGCTACATGGATCAAACTTTTCCATTGTGCTCGATTCAGTGCAATTGATGGTGAGCTTTGCAAACCATTCAAATCTCTCTTAATTAATGCATCCCATGTTAACTTTGGTCTACCCCTACCTCGTCGAATTTCTACGCTTCTATTGAGTCAAGTTTTCTAGTTGGGGCATTTGTAGGCCGTCTTTGCAGTGACCAAACCATCGCAACCGCCCTTCCCTAATCTTTGTATCAATTGGTGCTACTCCTACTTGTCTTTGAATTTCTATATTTCTTATTCTATCTTTACGGGTTTTACCACACATCCACCTAAGCATCCTCATTTCTGCTACATTCACTTTATGTAATTGTTGTTGTTTTACTGCCCAACATTCACTTCCATAGAGCATAGCTGGCCTAATTGCGGTCCAACAAACCAGAACAAACTATTTTTATATTCAGTTGATGATAGATAGGGTGATGAATTGGATCAGATGGACATGGTTGAGCTCTCATTAGTACCTTCATCTAGCAGTGTATTATGACTTATGAGGGAAACATAGTACTTAGGGTGCCATTACTGACCAGGTCGCAAGCACATTGATATTGCCTTCCTTAATGAGTTTAGGAAGGCATCACAAGGAACGAGCTTCTACAGAAACTCCATTGTCAAATAAACTCAAGAGTTTTTAATCAACAAGGGTTCTATCAAATCAAAGAAAAATCAAGATATTTAACATGTAATTCATTACACATAACACAGAACAAGAAGAAAAAGGCACTTAATTCCCCACAATTCATTTTTTTAACAATATGTTTGACAACGCTACTTGTGAACTTGGTGACTTAAGAACTGCAAAGGATAGAAAACAAATAGGATTGTCGGTCACATTTTTTGATAATTATATAATGGGATGAAGTGGAGTTTATGGAAGGATTATCCTTTTAATTGTTTAATAGTTGTTTTGTCTTCGGTTGTTGTTCAGTCTCTTTGACTATGCGACACCTCCATCCTCTCCCACCACTCTCCTTGCCAATCTTCGTTTGTCTATCTGCAACACCTTGCATTCAATATTATAAAAGTCTGCAGTGAGCTTAAATGTTTTTACATTTTCATTAGGTTATAAATCTTCAACAATATAAGTTGGATTAAATTAATTTTTAATTAAAAATTTTGTATGAAAGGCAATTATTTTTCTTATAGATAGAAATGGCACATACATTGCCTTTTCACTAAGAAAGAAAAAAGAAATAAGAGCTTTTACCTGATTGGTATCAAAACTCCATAAAATATGAACTCTTATTTAATAAGCTCTCATGTGAAGAGTCTTAGCAAATAAGTACTCAAATTTTTTAAGAGGACGAGTTACCAAATACCAACTAAGTTTTTTGTATGAACATCCACCCCACAACAAAACCTTAAACACAATAAATGTTGCATAGGACCTATGAAGGCTCATTAGTATTCTAGAAACAGATTTTTTGGTGAATTGTTTTTTTTGTAGGATTTTTTTAGTAAATTCTGGATACTAGAAACATATATTGAATATAAATCACAATGACCAAGAGATAATTAGTGCGAAATAAAAACCTACAAATAAATAATAAATTAGTCATACATCTGTAAATAAAGTTTTTTTGTTGCCTAGACAACACCTTGCCTAGTTGAAGGAAACGGCTTTGGGATCGCCTAGGCGCCTTGCAGTCCTTGCATAAATCAAAGATTTATTTAGTTTAAATATTAATTTTTTTGGAAATTCTTGAAGTTGCATTCATTTAGTTTTAGTTGTCCTTGAATTTCAGTTCCCCCATATATATTTTTAGGAATTGTATATACTAGAAACTAGTGCCCATGTAATTTGAACCATCATGCATTGGGGTCAAACTTGGGGACTCGAGCATAGACATCCATATCATACACCAATCAAGCTGACAAGAATTTTGCTCTCTTATATAAGGCAAATAAGATGCCAGAGGGAACAGGCAAAAACACCTTCACTCTTTTAATCAAAGAAACACAACATATGAGACAAATCAATGGATGCAAAAGCTGAGGGTTTTATATTTTCTTTGAAGATTATAAGGAATGATGCATTCACGAGGTTGAGGCATGATTAGAAAATTCAAACAAAATGTCTCTCCAACACATGAATTGTTGACATTAGTTATAGTGAAGCTGGGCATAAAACTGAAAAATGATAGCACAAAGTGCAGAACGGAACTTTCAATCACACGGGATCTAAAATAAATTAACAGGTCAAGATAACATACAAGTGAATAGCTTTTCATATCTGATACACCTAGTTGTCCAAAGTCATTGAGACCAGTTGCATAAACACGCCCAGTTTCTGCCCACCAAAAAGGTTTAATGTCGAATATTAGAAGCAGAATAAATATGTATGCCAAACCTTTTTAAGTAGTTAAAGTCCCAATGGTATAAAGTGATTTATATAACTCTATGCTCCATAGATCAATAGCATCAAAGATGCAATATTATAAGATATTGTAGCATTACAATCACTGAGGCAACCTGAAATCAAAATCTTTTCAAACAGTGACAGTATATAAAATATGTAAGTAGTCGTGGATGGCAACTTCATCTGGTCAGCAGAGATAAAAGCAATATTTTTACTCCCTGGAGTAAGAATTTCCATGCAAAACACTTATGCAGGCAAGCGTTTCAACATCCAATTAAACTACGATATCGATTAAAATTAAAAAAAAAAAAAAAAAACAACAACAATAACAACAAAGATATAGATACAATGCCATTAGTGGCTCTATGTAACAAACAAAAAGCATGAACTAGAAAATAAAACAAGAAAACAAAATCTAAGTGGAGAAGTTATCCAAAGAAAATTATAAAGGGAAAACATAAAATAAAAAAAAGAGTATAAGAACTATAAACTAGAAACAAGAGAGAGTTTTCAGCCACTTAGCCTGATGCAAATTTTAAATTCACGCTTGACTAAAGTGTAATGGACAACAATACCATATAGTGCATAGTGCAATTGTATATCTAAATAAAAGTCTTGTTTCATACTACTCATTGTATGTTAATGGATTCTCTAGCTCCTAACACTTTCCTCATAGTGACCTTCACAATTGGATACCATAATATGCGAGAATGTTTAATTGCAAAATCATTATGATGAGAAAAATTACCCGGCTTTCCATGTAATTCGTACCAGTGCACGAACATCGTAAAGGCCCTAACAAGTTTCAGCCTTATACAGTCTTAGATTTTAGGATTTATAAATCAGTAGTTTCTATTTTTATTATTAAGGAAGTTTCTATGTTTATTATTAAGGGTTTAGGCTATTTATTTACAACTTTATTCTATAGGATTCTATATAGATGAGTATCAAAGATGAATAAGGTAAGCTAGATTTTGAGTCAAAAAGAAAAGAAAAAACTGAAGGTGAGATAGAGAGTTACGGACTCTCACTCTCTCTCTCGGCTACCCTATCTCTCTCCTCTCACCAACGCCTACTCTCACTTTCGACTTCCATTCACTCATGTCTCCCTCTCTATTTCGCTACTTTATCTCTCTCATCTTCACCTATTCGATCTCTACCACCCTATTTCAACTATACTCCTACCTATCTTCTTCATTTTCCCATCGATCAAGATAGGTAACCCCTATTTCAACTATACTCCTACCTATCTTCTTTATTTTCCCATCGATCAAGATAGGTAACCCCTATTTCAACTATACTCCTACCTATCTTCTTTATTTTCCCATTGATCAAGATAGGTAAAAACACGAATTCCACCATGACTAAACCAGTGACTAGATCCCAAACCAAGGTTCATAACACAACCATACACCAATTTAATGTAATGCTAATTTGTTGAGTAGGGTCTTTAATCATCTAAAGTTTTCAAAGGGAGAAGAGAGATAAAACGAACTTTTGGAATAGGAGCGTAATGGCACTAAACGAGATTAAAATGAACATTGCTAAGTATCAAATATCAAAGCTAACTTTTCGGAAGATAATTAATGATATGGTGGGATATGAGACAGTTATACAACCCTCCAAAGGTATGAGAAGTTTGCACACGACAAGGCAAATTATTGATTTATAACATGTGAGTTGACCACAGTGAGCGCGGACTATAGTTGGGAAATTAGAGGCCTGGTCCCTAAATAAATTCTTAAAGTTTGGACTGAAGTGTATTCTCCTCTACCTCATAAGTAGCATCAAGAAGAAACAAAAAAAGCTACTAAGCTGTAACTCAAAAAAATGATCTAGTAATTCGTTGACAATACTTCCTCAATAAGGCTTGCACAAACAAGCAATCATACTAAAGACAAAAAAGGCAATAAGTACTCCACGATCGAAAGAGTTGTAAGCTTGCATGGCAATAAAATCATTACAAACTTCACATCTATGTCTACGGAAAGAAAAGGTATAGGAGGTATTCCTTGCCTCTCAGTAAATCAACCTTCACTCTCCCTCAAAGCCTCTAGGTTCAATATTAATATCAAAAAGTGTTTGGTCATGGACAATAGTTATGGGAGAAGGTAACATTCCATTGTTAACCTTTTATTTTGGGAAACACTACTAGCAGTACCACTCATAACTCTACGGCCAAACCAATTATATTTCCATTATGCAACCAACAGAAACTCACTTAATTTTATACTATTCAGCAATGCCATTGACACCAAAGCAATGTTTCATTATCAAAAAGCATGTCAATGTTTAAGTACTAATCACCCTTGTTTTGCTCCTTGAACCCCTAGTATGTAGTAGCCACATCGGGCCCCAACTAATCTAAAGTTGAGCTAACTGAGATTACACAAAGGATGTAGAGCTCTCTCAATGATCATTGGCTCTATCCCCAACTAAGATCGCCTTTAAGCTTTTCATATTTCCACATTCTTGAGTAGGCACAAATCCATGGCTAGGGCACTTTGACAATAGCCTAAGGCACTCTTTTGATATTTGCAAATATATTCACTCCCTCGCATAACTATATCAATATATTTAAAAAAAAAAAACCTAGAAAATAAAATTGTTGGAGTATATACGTACTCACATAGTAGGTAGTTTTTGTAACTACTTTAGATAACTACTTGGTAATTATAGATATTGGATAAATTGAGATCAATCAGTTTTATCTTCTAATTTTTAAAATTCACGCACAAGGTTTTCTCCAAGTTGGGAGTCTCTGCCAAAAGAGTACTTAAGTGTGATTGTGTTGGATAATTTCCCAGTTTGGTGATCTTGTCCCCGACCAGTGAATAAGGTTTCCTTTCCGCTTCCACTTTGGCATATAGGGAGTTTGATCCATGATAAAATCAAATTTTAATTTTATCAAATACATACACGGACTCAATGGCGGGGTTGCCGCTGCCGTCACAAACTCAAGGGAGTGAGGGCGCCACCAAGCCGCCCCAAACACCACAGTAGAGGAAAGGAGCCCTCCCTTGCAGACGTGCACCAGTTGAATGGTCTACACGGGTCGAATCGGCCCCGGACCGGTCAACAAAGGCCAGACCGGCCCCTAGATCGGTCAACAAGGGCCAAAACAGCCCCTGAACCATAAGTTAATAATAATATATAAAATAAAAAGCAAAGACCTTGACCCTACGCGCACCGACACCCTGATGTGGGCACCGGACGACACCAAACCCGTAGGACCCACACTAGTAGACCCTAAAGACCAATATATGAAAGACGACTTAACTTTAAATCAAAGCATTCATTTAGGTGATGTGTTATGGATTGTATAGTGCCGCGTAAAGGTTCACATCGGGCCCCAGGAATACCAGAAATAGTTATAGGCGTCGCAGCGAGTCGAGGTAAATTGGGAGCTCCGCTCATCTATCAAATGTGGTTTGCTACTAGTATTAGAATCATGATTTTAACTAACGGACTTGGGATGGGGTTGTTGCCTACCTTGTTTGACTTCATGTAAGGTCTCTTAGGGAGCCATAGTCATATGGTGCAACCAAGTCACTTTACATGTTTAAGGGCCTCTTGGGGAGTCGTACCTAACAGTGGAACCAAGTCACCCATTGCAAGGGCCTCTTGGGAAGTTGTGGATGTACGATGGAACCAAGCAACCCGGACCCACCCGAACTCCGCGCATACCCGTGTTGACACGATCCAACATGGATCCGGACACGAAATACATGTCGACACGGGAGGATGCAGCAGGTGAGAGAGAAGATGCGGTGGTAGATCTGTGTGTGTGTGTGTGTGTGTGTGTGTGTGTGTGTGTGTGTGTGAGAGAGAGAGAGAGAGAGAGAGAGAGAGAGAGAGAGAGATGCAAGGAGAGAATGAGAGAAGAGAGAGAGAGAGAGAGAGAGAGAGAGAGAGAAGATGTAGCAGGATTGAAGAACTTGAGATGCAGCAAGATTGAAGATGCAGTCTTGAAGCAATGGGAAAAAATAAACCCTAACCCTATCTATCGAGTGAATATAACGGGCCCAAGTACTTCTTTTGTCAAATGGGCACAGTACTTGACAAAATGAAACACAAATGGGCTTTGGACAAAAAAACACAAATGGGCTTTGGACAAAAAAAAAACACAAATGAGCCCAGATACAACATTTTTCTTTACTAACTTTTTTTAGCAATACATAAAACACACATGTCCCACATGCCCCATAAACAATTTAGGTATTACTTGCATATTTGATGGTTGAGCGAGCTTTCCACATTACTGAGCTCCGTTGGTTCTTTTAGCTCACCCAACTTACATCTCAGGATCATATTCATTGGGGTTAGATTGGGACAAGGGAGAGGCAATAATTTGAAGCATTCTCTCTTAAATGTGAGCCTTGTAATATATTATCTATATTCGTTTTCGAAACTATTAAACTTGGGTTGTAATTTAAATAGGTCCTTTGGGTAGGTTGAACCTTTCCTTCCTTTAGTTGATTTACTTGGGAGCCATTGGACAACTTAGTTGGTTTACAAAATGAAAACCATTTGTAGTTCTTGATAGACATATGGATTGTTCTAAATTTTTATTCCGCATATTTATATCCATATTGTCGTGATGTTATTCCGCAGGTTGAATTAGGCGTGCCAAGCCATTATTTGGGCCTAGTTCAGGTATCGAGCTTGGGTAACGGTTTGGACCGAGCGACCCAACCCTAGGTCGAGAGATGGTTGTTTCACCCAATTTGAAGAAAAACTTGTGCATGAGTTTCAAAAACTAGAGGATAAAACTGATTTATCCCAATTTATGTTTAATATAGATAAGTATTAAGTAGTCATCCAAAGTAGTTACAAAAATCACCGACTTCCTATTATATTTGTACGTATATATTCCAACAAAAATGTTAAAAAAAAAGATCTTTCTTAGATCTATTTTAGTTTTAACATACAAGGCTTGATTTAAATTTTCATTGAAGGAGTTCGACATCGTTTAACAAACTCCTTTTTGAGATTGGCATTGATTCCATCAATAGAGCTCAATTATGAGACAGATTTAATATGAATTAGGAATGTAAAGTCGAGCAGGGAAAAAAAGTCTGTTAACAAATGCACCAATGAGACTTCAATAGTACAAATTGACTAGATTGTACGAAGCTTATCTCACAATAGTATTTGCAGAACAGCATTGATTAGCACAGTACTTGATCTCACCTGTTGTAGCTATTGAACCACATTCGACAGTTCAAAATTAACATGCTTTTGCTACATCATGGTTGAGATCTTGTCAACATACACCCAGTTGTGTGTACACGCGCCTCGATGTATGATGAAATAATAACAACCATTGTGTCGCAAAAGTATGTTAATCACTTTTCTGCGTAGCAAACACAATAACAAATTGAATTCCCTCAACAAATCAAACAATTTGTCAAATACTCGCATAGAGAAGCAAATCATTGATCACGCAGTATTCCAATTCTTGCAAATTCCAACCAATTCACAGCAAATGAATCCAATATCAAGAACTGAAAAAAGATGAATCAAACCTGTTAAAAACAGCGTATGAGCTCCACCGCAGGAGATTGATTTAAGACTCTGATTCTCCAACGCCTTGCACACAGCAGGACTCCATTGAGAATCCAGAACCCCAAGCCCTAACCTTCCGTGATCGCCGTTCCCCCACAAAGCCGCAAATCGTCGTCCCGATCCGCTCGAAATCCATCTCCAATAAACCCTAGAACTGATTCGGGAAACATCCACGCATCGCCTCGGCCACATCTCGCATTACAGATTGATTGGATTTGGGATTGAATTTCGAAATTGTATAGGTTTTGATCGCGATTGATGGAGGGAGGAGTTAAGTTGAAGCAGAGAAGGAGAGTGAAACTAAACTAATGGCTCTCGGCATATCTACGTTGTTGTTGTTCGAGTGTGCAGAGATTGTTGTGCCGAGAATTTATATCCCACCCAAAAATGCTTTCTAATTAGATACAACAACAACAACAACATAGCATCAGTCCCAATGGGGTCGGCTATACATGGATCAAATTTTTCCATTGTGCTCAGTTAAGTACAATTGATGGCGAGCTTTGCAAACCATTCAAATCTCTCTTAATTAATGCATCTCATGTTAACTTTGGTATGCCCCTACCTCGTCGAATTTCTACAGTTTCTATTGAGTCGAGTTTTCTAGTTGGGGCATTTATAGGCTGTCTTTGCAGATGACCAAACCATCGCAACCGCCCTTCCCTAATCTTTGTATCAATTGGTGATACTCCTACTTGTCTTTGAATTTCTATATTTCTTATTCTATCTTTACGAGTTTTACCACACATCCACCTAAGCATCCTCATTTCTGGCTACGTTCACTTTATATAATTGTTGTTGCTTTACCGCCCAACATTCACTTCCATAGAACATAGCTGGCATAATTGCGGTCCTATAAATTTCTCCTTTTAACTTAGTAGGAACATGTCGATCACAAATCACCCATGTTGCACTCCGTCATTTCTTCCATCCCGCTTGAATTCTATGTGTGACATCATTTTCAATGTTACCATCATTTTGTATGATTGATCCTAGGTATCTAAAGTGGTTTACCTTAAGAACTTCTACTTCCCCTAATTTTACCACTCCGTCATCTCGATGTCTAGTGTTTCCAAACTCATAGTGCATGTATTCAGTTTTCGTCCTACTCAACTTAAAGCCTTTAGATTCTAATGTATTCCTCCATAGTTCCAATTTCCTATTCACTCCATCTTTAGTTTCATCCACTAAGACAATATCATCTGCAAATACACATACACCATGGTATATCATCTTGAATATGTCTAGTTAGTTCATCCATAATTAAAGTAAATAGATATAGGCTTAAAGCCGATCCTTGATGTAGTCCTATCGTAATGAGAAATTCTTTTGTAGCTCCTCCAAATGTCTTTATACTTGTTACTACTCCATCATACATATCTTTAATAGTGTTTATGTATCTAGCATGCACTCTTTTTTTTCTAGAACCCACCAAAGAACATCTCTAGGGACCCTATCATATGCTTTTTCTAAATTTACGAATACCATATGAAGATCTTTTTTTTCTCTATATTTTTCTAACAATCGTCTTACAAGAAAAATCGCCTCCATGGTTGACCTCTCAGGCATGAAACCAAATTGGTTCTCTGATATTGTTGTTTCTCTCCTTAGCCTATTGTCAATTATCCTCTCCCACACTTTCATAGTGTGATTCATAAGTTTAATTCCCCGGTAGTTTGAGCAACTTTGAATGTCTCGTTTGTTTTTGAAGATTGGCACAAGCGTGCTTCTTCTCCAATCCATTGGCATCCGTTTTGATTTTAAATTTTTATTGAAAAGTTTTGTTAACTTAAGTCAATCCGATTTCTCCTAAGCATTTCCAAACCTCTATGGGTATTTCATCTAGACCACATGCTTTCCCTATTTTCATTTTTTTTCAATGCCTCTTTAACTTCTACAATTCTAATATTGCGTGTATAGTTTACATTTCTTTCTTGGTGTGGGTTTTCATCTATTATAGTATCAACTTGGCCATCATTAAATAAACTATCGAAGTAACTTCTCCATCTCTCCTTAATATCCTCCTCGCGCGTTAAAACATTTTGATTTTCGTCCTTAATACATCTTACATGACTTAGGTCTTGTTTCTTTTTATCTCTTAATTTGGCTAGCCTATATATATATATATATTTTTCGCCATCTCTATTACCTAACCTTGTATATAAGTCTTCCATGAAATTTGTTTTAGCTTAACTAACTACTTTTTTAGCTTGTTTTCTAACTTCTCTATATTGATTGTACGCATCTTCATCTTGACACTTGGGTATTTTTTTATACATCTCTCTTTTAGTCTTAATTGTTCGTTGGACATCCTCGTTCCACCACTATGTTTCCTTCTTTGGAGGTCCCAAGCCCTTAGATATACCTAATATGTTTGATCCTACCCTCCTTATGCAACTACTCATTTCTCGCCACATTGTATTAGCATATAAGTCAAGATTCCAAACATTTTCCTTTAGTAGTTTTTCTCTAAACTCTACTTGTTTACTATGTTTTAGGTTCCACCACTTTATTCTAGGGTCGCTAACTCTTTTATTCATATTATTCCGTTGTGTTAGCTTAATATCAAGTACTACTAACTTATGTTGGGTAGTAAGTGTTTCACCAGGTATTACTTTGTAGTCTCTACATAGTTTTCTATCTATTTTTCTTGTTAAAAGAAAATCTATTTGACTCTTGTTATGGCCGCTACTAAAAGTAATTATATGCGACTCCCTCTTCCTAAAACTAGTATTTGCTAGGACAAGATCATATGCTGAAGCAAATTCTAAAATTGATTATCCTTCTTCATTTATATTACCGTAACCAAAACCTCAATGAACTCTCTCAAACCCATCGTTACTTACCCCGACATGCCCATTTAAATCTCCTCCAATAAAAACCTTTTCATCTAATGGTATACTCCGCATCAATCCATCCATATCATCCCAAAACTCGCGTTTGATGCTCTCGCTTAATCCTACTTGTGGTGCATATGCGCTAAGTATGTTAATTTTTTTGTCTCCAATAATTAATTTAACTAGAATCAATTTATCCCCCATTCTTTTAACCTCTAAGACCTTATCCTTATAATCATTATCCACCACAATTCATACTCCATTGCATTTTCTATCTATCCCAATGTACCACAATTTAAACCCTGCGCTTCCTATTTCTATACTCTTTTCTCCTACCCATTTTGTCTCTTGGAGGCAAGCAATATTGACTCTCCTTCTAATCATGTTATCTACTAGTTCTATTGACTTCCCCGTAAGCGTTTCTATGTTCCATATTCCTAAACAAATTTTTTCTCCCCTTTGTATTTGTTTTTCTTTTCTATTTCTATTTTGTCTAAAAGCTCTAGTATTCGTATCTATGATTTTGTTTTTGTTTTTGTTTTGAACTAGCTTCTTTACCCACACCCGTCCTTTGTGTGGGAACCCTTGCTCATTTTTCTTCACATTCGGGCGACGATGTGAAGGGACTAGCTTCTTTACCCACACACGTCCTATGTGTGGGAACCCTTGCTCATTTTTCTTCACACCCAGGTGGCGATGTGAAACACACCCTTGCTCATTTCTCACTACACTCGGGCTCCGATGCAGCGCGTCGCTAGGTGGGAACGCCTCAACGTTTATATATGTTTGATCCATTTCATGAAAAGTGACAAAAGTTTTACGCTGGCTGTCAACCTATCGCAACCCTCCTCCATTTTCCAAGCATGGAAAATGAGCTTGGAGCATCCCTCCCTCACTTTTCGGGTATGAAAAGTGAGTTTGTGACCTTCCTTACCCATTTTTTAGTATGAAAGAATGGGCGTCTGAGTCCTCCTCCTTTATCCGGACTTGGGACCGGCTATGTAGCGCACATAGTGTACAACATAGGTGGAGTTGCTTTCTAATTAGATAGTTTTTTGTTTTTTTAAGTTTTTATTAATGTTATAAAAATTGAAAATAGAAGTGTCAACTTATCTGGTCTAGATTCATTGTTCGTTAGAAACCATTTTGAGATGTGAATGTTTATCTATTGCTATATATGATAGACATCTTCTCTACATCCATATTATGACATTAATATATGGTCTAAATACACATTACTATTGGAGATGCTCTTAGAGTATCTCCAATGGAACTGTGAATTAAGGGTGGATATGTGCCACATTAGATTGGATAGACATTGGGGTGAAAAATCGTCTCCAATAAAAATGTGGATTTATTTTGTGTGGATGATATGGCATAGACATTGTCTATCACACCCTCTAAAAATAGAGGGTGCAATATTGTGCTATGCCACATCAATGATAAAACCAAAAAATTAGCAGCAACGAATAGAAAAGAATCGAAAAAAAAAACCTCAAAAAGAAAATCGAAAAAATAGCCGTTTATTTTACCTACCAAAAAAAAAAAAAACCGATTCTACTATAGTTTTTTAGGTAGAATATTTTTATGTATTTTATTATTTTTTTATCAACAAAAACCAACGGTTTTTTACTTAGGAAAAAAAAGAGGAAAAAAATATCGTTCCTTAATTTTTAAAAGAAAAAGGATTGCTTTTGTTATTAAAAAAACAATTCGTTTTTATTATATAAAAGTAATATATAATAAATTAATATTGGTTCATTATAAAACTATTCTTCTTTTATTTGTTTTGTTATATTTATACAAAATAATGTGATTTATTTTATTTTTAAAAATTGTCATATTATTGAAAGAGGGTGCAATCCATATTACCCACTGAAAACACTTTTCAATGGAAATGTGTATTTATGCCACATGGAGTGCACATCCCCTCTACATTGATGACGTAGCGGCAATCCACATCCCCAATCCACATTTACCACTGGAGATGCTCTAACGGTTCTTTAAGAAAGTCGGGTATCAGGACATGACTGAGATAATGGTCACGAATACGGAGCGGGACTAACTAGGGACACACCTCACCCTAGTAGATGTGTTCAACTACTTTTGATTCGCGGGAATGCACTCATCTCGAGGCATGTTGATCCCACTAAGATGATTGTGATAGAACATAGAGTAGATTAAGAAAGGATATGGAGAAAATGCGAGGCTGAGAAAAATTAGGGGAGGAGTAAAAGGAAGGTTTATATTCATTATGCCCTTCTCATGCAAACAATAATTTATATAGTAAAGCATTCCATCATTCGTTCGATACATCATACCATTCACTCATACATCCATACCTGACTAATAACTGAATCTGACAATTCTAATAACCTACCCAGCTGCATTGTATCACTCGAAATCATAGAAATGTTGAGGATGCCTTAACACTCAGTTGCTCTTTCGATTGGGTTGGACCCGTTGAACATCCAAAGGGCCTGGGCCTGTATTGGACCCCTTCAATTGGGTAGGCCTGCATCAATACTCCCTTTGTCGAAAACGACCTTGCCCTCAAGGTCGTAAGTCGAGTAATTGGATTTGAAATCATCCACAGATTCTCTAGTTGCGTCGTCGTAAGCTTGGCCATCATAGTGCACCAATAATTGAGTAACTCGACGACCATGAATAAGGACGACACGAGTGTCCAGAATGGCTACCTAAAAAATCCAAAGGAAGAGGATTGAATTGGATGCAGGGTCGCCATGACACTTTTCAGTAAGGAAATGTGGAACACATTATGAATCCTCACATCCAAGGGTAACTCCGAACGATAAGCCACCAGTCCAATTCGCGCTAGCATACAGAAAAAATTATATAAACACTTAGATGAGCATAGGCTTTGGATACCATTCACTGTTGCACTCGTTAAGATTACTTCGAAGAGTCTCAATGATAGAGGTGCGATTATATAAGAGATAGTCCACTGCAGCCTCCGATGAGGAGCCCTGAACATAATCCAAGAAGGAAGGTGGAACATGGCTAAAAATAGCTTCGAAACGGGACGTTTTAATGGAAAAGTGCCAAAAGGTATTATAAGAACATTCAGCCCAAGGTAAGTAGCGTGTCCACATGGAAGGTGCGACGACCCCTACTTTTAAATAGGGCACCGCCCCGGCCTAATCCCTTACTCAAGCCTTAATCCATATGATCTAAGACTTAAGTACGTATTAGTCAGCCTATCATCCCTATAAGTCTCCAAATATCTATGTATTGTTATATTATCACATTGACATGTCATTCAAATGTTAAGTGGAAACATTGTTAATTCCAATATTAAGCGGAAGCATTAATTCTCTAAAAATTCCCTAAATGTGGAAACCAAAAAAAAAAACCTACAGCATCACATACATGTATAGATATGAAACTATTCACTCAACCCATTGTACAACCCAAAATGACATAATTAATCATAATACAACAAAAATCGAGACGTGCAAAACGAGTGAGGAGAGTCGCTAAACTGCTCAGAGGAAGTCGCCGATCTTCTCATTCCCCAGTCTGCTACTGCTCGACGGACCTACACCCACCATCACAAACTAGACGGTGAGTATAATGATATTTAAGTATTAACCGGAGAATTTCATGTCACATTTCCAAAAGAAACAAACGGTATTTAAAAGCATAAATGAGCGAAATAAATTGTTGAAACAAGTAATGCAAGTTAATACCACAGTTAAAGATGTAAAGACAAACACAGGCAAAGTTTAGATGATCTACGTCTGGTCGGCGGTGAGACCTATCACCTACCTTTTCCCACTACGATATGGAGCTGCGCTCAACATATCTCTCATAAATATAGCGGAGCTGCGCTCTACGCTTTAGAACATCAATCTCGTGCTTTCGACCACCCCGAGCCCCATAACTAGTGTACCGCGCAAATATAGTGGTGAGTGCCGAAACTCCGGTAGACCCATGTCCCCGTTAACCGCGCATCTCTCGTGCAATGGAAACTAGATAATCGCAACTTCAATTTCAAAGATAAATAATTTCAAAATTCTAGGTTACCAATACAAGTTTGGCTACAAAGCCCAAAGAAAATCGAATACAAGTCTATGTAAAATCCAAAGTAGTCTATTAGCATGTTTTTCATCAATTGTATTCAAGAATGACATCAAGTATAGGAATTAAAGGCAATGAAATAATTCACAAGGCATCGCGTCACAATATTCATCCATGAATAGATACAAGAACAACATGATGTTAGATGACAAGTAGTAATGTCTACCAATAGACCAATAAATCAATAAGGGTGAATGAAATGAAATATAAAATTCTCACAGTTGTACTTACAAGTCACATGCTTGTCTTAGTCTAGCCGATTCCTCGACGAATCGAAGTGCGTGTCCAAACACTTAAGTTCCCCCGTAATTCCCTAACATTCAATAATGTCTCACTTAGGCCAAATGGAAGTCGAGACAAATTTCAAAACACTTTTCTCATTTATTTTCAGCCATTCGACCTATTTCGCGTTTTTCGAGGTGAACCCCCGTATAATGTCTCGAACGACTTCCGAATTCTTCACTTTTTATGGAAATCTTGAATTTCTATTAATTTGGGTCACAAATATATTTTTCCCTATTTTCTAGATTTTTCCTAATTTTTTTCCATATTTTTCCCTATTTTCTTGGATTTATTTATTAAAAATCAGTTTAATTAAGTTTTTAGTGGTCCGGGTCAACCCGACCCGGTCCAGCCGAATCCGGGTCGGTATGACCCGTTGCAGCCGGGTCAGGGTCCGCCCGCCCGACCCGCCCGACCCGGTTACTTCTTCTTCTTCGCTAAAACAGAGCATCGTCTCTGTTTTTTTTTTTTTTTTTTTTTTTTTTTTATTCTCGTCGCAGGGGTTGGGCTTCCATTCCCAACCCCAGGTTGGGTCGCCTATAAAGGGGAGACTACTCCCCTGCCTTCCTCGAGCTTGAACGAACTGCTCGTGGCAGTTCGTCCGAGTTCGCCACCCGACACCAACAACACAAACAACCACAACAACAACCGAAAATCCACTCACCTTGTGTTCACGTCGAGCCCGGTCTCTCTCTCTCTCTCTCTCTCTCTCTCTCTCTCTCTCTCTCTCTCTCTCTCTCTCTCCGGTCTCTCTCTCTCTCTCCTTTTTCTTCTTCCTCTCTCTCGTTCACCGTTTTTTTTTCTTTTCTTTTCAATCGCCACCAACTTGAAAGCAAATAGGATAAAATATTTAGTGTCATCGAGATTCCCCAATCCTTATCTTCTATTTCCACCGCATTTGACCAAATATTCATCGAGTCTCGTAAAATGCGTATCTCGAGGCAAATTCAATGCATCTTGATTTATTTTGCAAACTATAGGCTATTGCATATTGATTTAATGTGACCACATTACAACTACTATAGCCACTTATTAAGCAAATCATTAAATTACATTTAATGTAAATTAATTAATCTTACCCCACGAGCTGCTACCTTGGGCCCACATCGACACACATCCCAGCTCGTCTCAGTACCTGCATACCCGTAAATGGCTTAGTAGTCTACACATATACAGTACACTAGGCATACAACACACAAATATAAAAATTACCTCGGCCACAGTGCCTCGGTAGTGACACATATCTCACTGCGAGTCCCACGTCACGGGTCATTTTGTCCTGATTAATGAAGTAAATGTATATTAGTTATTTGGGCCGTGACAATACTTCCCAACTAATAGGAAGTTCGTTCTCGAACTTAAACTAAACAAATTTTAAAATTTACCTGACTCGAAGAGGTACGAAATCTATCTCGCATATAGTCTTCCCGTTCCTAAGTGAGTTTGGAATCTCCATGAAATTGCCACTTGACTAACACCTTCGGGATAGACTTGTTTCTTAACTGTTGTACCATTCGGTAAAGAATCTGGACTGGTTGCTCTTCATATGAGATATCTTCACTCAAATCAATCTGACACAAATCCATTGTCGGTCTCTCGCCTGCCTTTGACTTAGCTAGTCGAAGCATCGATATATGAAAACATCGGATGAGTTCCCGACATCTGTGGAGGTAACTCTAGCTCATATGCAACCTTCCCAACCCGTTTCTTGATCTTGAAATGCCTGATAAATCTTGATGCTAATTTGCCTTTCAAACCAAATCGTTGATGACTCTTACGAGGAGAAACCTTTAGATACATTAAAGCTCCCTTATCGTACGTGAGATCGATGCGATACATGTCCGCATATTTATTCTGTCGATCCTGGGCTCCCTTAAGTCTCTAACGAATCAGTCGTACCTTCTCCATATGATCGACAACAATCTCAGGCCCCACGGTCTCTCGGTCCTCTGGCTCGGCTCAACACAATGGCGAGCGACACGATCTACCATACAAAGCCTCAAAAGGCGCCATCTCGATACTGGCCTGATAACTTTGTTATATACAAACTTACATAATGGTAGGTACTCCTCCCATGATCCGCCGAACTCTAAGACGCACGCCCGTAACATATCCTCGAGAACCTGTATCAATCTCTTAGTCTGCCCGTCAGTTTGAGGATGAAAAGCCGTACTAAACTGTAGGCGCGTACCATACTGCTCCTGCATACTCGGCCACATCCTGGACATATATATAACATCTTTGTCTGATGTAATAGTCACTGGTACCCCATGCAGTCTAATAATCTCTCTTAAATAATATACTCAACTGATCAAATGTATAATGTGCGACCACTGGTAGAAAATGAACAGACTTTGTCAGTCGATCAACAATAACCGAGATGGAATCATGTCTTCTAGCGGTTCTCGGCAATCATCTCACAAAATCCATTGCAATGTCTTCCCTCTTCCACCGTGGAATAGGAAGAGGCTGTAGCAACTTTCCAGGTCTGCGATGTTTAACCTTCACTTGCTGACAGATCCCACAGTTACGTATAAACTCTGATATGTCCGCTTTCATCCCAGGCCACCAAAAATGTCTCTTCATATGATAATACATTTTGGTCCTTCCCGGATGAACAGTGAATCGAGAACGATGTGAATCCTGAAGAATCTCATCTCGCGGCTCTGGTATCGACGGTATCTACAGTATGCCCCTGAAGCGCAAACACTGGTCAGACGTCTCCGTCCAATCAACACGCTCTGCACTCTACGCTAACGCACTAAACTTGAAATACAACATGTCAGTCCTCTGACCCTCTAACACTCTCTGTGTAGATACGGTATGTACTCTCATCTGTGCGTAAATCTCCACTCGAGTATCAGTAGGAACCTCCACATCCCCAACAGATATCCTACTCAGCGCATCAGCGACTACATTCGCTTTTCTCGGATGATATTCCAAGGAAAAGTCATAATCTTCCAGAAATTCTAACCATCTGTGCTGCCGCATAGTCAGATCCTTCTGTGTGACTAGATACTTCAAACTCTTATGATCAGTAAAGAGTGTAAATGTCTCTCCATACGGATAACATCTCCATATCTTCAACGCAAACTCTACTGCTGCTAGCTATAATTTATGCGTCGAATAATTCTTCTCATGTATCTTCAACTGTTGGATGCATATGCTACTGTACCGGTACCCTGCATCAACACACATCTCAGACCTATACGAGAAGCATCGGTATAGACGGAGGATCCCTGTCCAACCTCTGGTAACACTAATACTGGTGCAATAGTCAATAACCTCTTCAACTGAGCAAATGCCTCCTCACATTCCTTAGACCAATGAAATATCACATCTTTCTAAGTCAATTTCATAATTGGTGAAGCGATTTTCGAAAAATCTTTCATGAATAGGCGATAATACCCAGCTAAACCCAGAAAACTTCTGATCTCGGTTACCAGTTACTGAAGTCAATGCTGGCCAATCTATAATTGCCTAAATCTTGGCTGGATCCACTGATATCCCTGCTATTCCCACAACATGCCCCAGAAATTTGACATTTGATAGCCAGAATTCATATTTACTGAATTTGGCGTATAGTCTATGTTCCTTCAAAGTCTGCAACGTCTTTCTGAGGTGTTGTTCGTGATCCTCCCCCTTCTTCGAGTATACCAAGATATCATCGATGAAGACGATCACGAAACGATCAAGAAAAGGTCCGAACACACGATGCATCAGATCCATAAACACTGCTGGAGCACTGGTAAACCCAAATGGAATGACTGTGGATTGAAAATGTCCATATCTCGTACTGAAAGTTGTAATGGACCTATCCTCATCCCTGATTCTAAGCTGATGACACCCTGATCGCAGGTCTATCTTGGAGAAAAACTGTACTCATCTCAGCTGATCAAATAAATCATCTATCCTCGGGAGTGGATATTTGTTCTTGATTGTGACTTTGTTCAACTGTCGATAGTCGATACAAAGTCTTAACATACCATCCTTTTTTCTTCACAAAGGACGGATGATCCCCATGGTGACATAGAAGGTGTGATGAATTCCTTTTGTACCCAATCTTGGAGTTGAGTCTTCAACTTTTCTAGCCCTCGTGGTGCCATCCGATATGGTGGTATAGGAATCGATTTCGTACTGGTACCAACTTGATAATGAAATCAATTTCGCGCGACGGTGGTGAACCAGGTAAATCCTCAGAAAATACATAAGGAAACTCTCTCACAATCGGTATATCTTCCACCCTAGGTCTTTGACTATCTGGTACAGTGTACAACGAAATCAACGCTTCCATCTCCTCATTAGTAGCGGGTCGATCTCTCGTTACTACTGTCCTCACTGCATTACCTTTATAAATGAATGGTGGATGCCCTGAGATCTCAAATATAACTATCTTGCTGAAACAGTCGATATGAGCGTGGTATGCAGCTAACTAGTTCATCCCTAAAATCGCGTCGAACTCCAAACATTCGAGGACTCTAAAATCAGCAGGTAGTTATACGCCATCTATCGCGACGAGACATTTCTCAACAATACTATGAGGGTAAACTCTATCTCAGGCTGCAGTACTCAAGATCAAATGTACGCTAAGCCTAACAGGTTTCAACCCTAAAATGTCTATCATGCGACCAACAATAAACGATATGGTAGATCCAGAATCAAATAAAACCTATAAAACGTGATCACAAATAGAAACTGTACCCTCAATAAGACATCGTGTAGCGTTAGCGTCTGGCTGGGCTACCACATGAACCTCTATCGGGCCTGCTATGCGTACACTACTGCGGATGCGGGCACTCTCTCACGATATGTCCGACTGTCCACATTTGTAGCATGTCAACTGTCTGTGCTGACCTTGAGTCTGAGACTGGCCCTGTACCTGATATCCCGTCTCTGCACTTGTTTCGGTCTCTATCTCGTATCTCGCCCTCTACTACCCTGCAGCGCTGCAGTGAAGCCTGTTGGGCGGGAAGTGCAGGAACTATAAACGTTGGTAAGGCTAGTCGGATAGGAGGTGGTAAGGGAAGTTTGCCCACTATGCTCTGTGCCGACGAACTGGATGATACATATGATACATGAGCCACAACCAGCGAAGGTGTAGCTGTCCCCGAACCCTGAGATCATTGGTTCCATCCCCTTGCTCCCTTACCCCTCTGTCTCCTCCTCTCATACTCTACGACCTGTTCTGCAGAGAAAACTGGGCTCGGTGCTCTGCCATCAGCAACTTGACCCAGATAGTATGTCTCATGCGCTAGGGCTCGCTCATAGATTTTGGTGAGTGTCCTCCCTCTTAAACTTCCACTGACGTACTAGAAGATGTATGCGAGGGAAACGATACTGCCTCAACTGTCTCTACAATCGGTGCGTCATCGCTATCGCCGTCGCTAATCTTTAATGTCGCAGAGGAAGTATTGGCGCTTGGACAGTCGGTATAGTAGTCGTAGGAATCGATGTTGATGCTAGTGCGGCAAAACGTGCGGTCATCATCGTGATGAAATCAACCAACTGCTGGCCCTAAGCTGTTACTCGCTCAGACAGTTGCTTTGCAAATCCTCCGCTATCATAGCAGTCGAACTGCCACTAGGCTCCGCATCTCTTCCCCTGTGTGTATCAGCCATCGGGGTCTGCAATGGATAGCGAACGCGAATCAGCTTCTACGTGATATAGTACATAAGTAGATATATACATAGAGCACTTAACAAGTACATAGACGAAATCCCCCATCTCACTATCACTCGCTTCCCAACTAAGGGTGTCTAGGCAATGCGTATCTGGTTTCCACAACTAAGGTTTATATTTTATGCATTATGGCCTCTAAAACTGGGTTCTGATACCAACTGTGTTGGTATCATATTGCCTTAAGACATATAATTCTCTAAAGCTGGCTCTGATACCAACTATGACGACCCCTACTTCTAAACAAGGGCACCGCCCGGCCTAATCCCGTACTCAAGCCTTAATCCACATGATCTAAGACTTAAGTACGTATTAGTCAGCCTATCGTCCTTATAAGTCTCCAAATCTCCATGTATTGTTATATTATCACGTTGACAGGTCATTCAAATGTTAAGCATAAATATTATTAATTCCAATATTAAGCTGAAGCATTAATTCTCCAAAAATTTCCCTAAGTGTGGAAACCAAGAAAAAACTACATCATCACATGCATGTATAGATATGAAACTATTCACTCGACCCATTGTACAACCCAAAATGACATCATTAATCATAATACAACAAAAATCGAGACGTGCAAAACGAGTGAGGAGAGTCGCTAAACTGCTCAGAGGAAGTCGCCGATCTTCTCATTCCCCGGTCTGCTACTGCTCGACGGACCTACACCCACCGTCACAAACTAGACTGTGAGTATAGTGATATTTAAATACTAACTAGAGAATTTCATTTCACATTTCCAAAAGAAACGAATGGTATTTAAAGCATAAATGAGCGAAATAAATTGCTGAAACAAGTAATGCAAGTAAATACCACAGTTAAAGATGTAGAGACAGACACAGGTTAAGTCGAGATGATCTACGTCTGGTCGACGGTGAGACCCATCACCTACCTTTTCCCACTACGATATGGAGCTGCGCTTAACATATCTCTCATAAATATAACGAGTGTGCGCTCTACTTTAGAACATCAACCTCATGCTTGTCGACCACCCCGAGCCCCATAACTCGTGTACCGCGCAAATGTAGTGGTGAGTGCCGGAACCCCGGTAGACCCATGTCCCCGTGAACCGCGCATCTCTCATGTAATGGACACTAGATAATCCCAATTTAATTAAAAAGACAAATAATTCCAAAATCCTAGGTTACCAAGACAAGTTTGGCTACAAAGCCCAAATGAAATCGAATACAAGTCTATGTAAATTCAAAGTAGTCTATTAGCATGCTTTTCATCAATTGTATTCAAGAATGACATCAAGTGTAGGAATTAGAGGCAATGAAATAATTCACAAGGCATCATGTCACAATATTCATCCATGAATAGATACAAGAAAAACGTGATGTTATATGCCAAGTAGTAATGTCTACCAATAGACCAATAAATCAATAAGGGTGAATGAAATGAAATATAAAATTCTCACAATTGTATTTACAAGTTACATGCTTGTCCTAGTCTAGCCGATTTCTCGACGAATCGAAGTGCGTGCCAAAACGCCTGAGTTCCCCCGTAATTCCCTAACATTCAATAATGTCTCACTTAGGCCAAATCGAAGTCGAGACAAATTTTAAAACACTTTTCTTATTTATTTTCGGCCATTCGGCCCATTTCACGTTTTTCGAGGTACAACCACCGTATAACGTCTCGACCGACTTCCGAATTCTTCGCTTTTTATGGAAATCTTGAATTTCTATTGATTTGGGTCACAAATATATTTTTCCCTATTTTTCTGGATTTTTCCTAAGTTTTTTTCCTTATTTTTCTCTATTTTTTGGGATTTATTTATTAAAAATCAGTTTAATTAATTTAACTAATTAAATATATATTTATTTTATTTTATTTTTTAGTGGTCCGTGTCAACCCGACCCGGTCCAGCCGAATCTGGTCGGTATGACCCGTTCCAGCCGGGTCAGGGTCTGGCCCGGCCCGGCCGGCCTTGGCCTGGGTCGGCCCGACCCGATTGCTTCTTCTTCTTCGCTGAAATAGAGCATCGACTCTATTTTTTTTTTTTTTTTTTTTTAATTCTCGTCGCTGGGGTTGGGCTTCCATCCCCAACCCCATGTTGGGTCGCCTATGCTGGGGAGACTACTCCCCTGCCTTCCTCGAGCTCAGACGAACTGCCATGACAGTTCGTCCGAGTTCGCCAACCGACACCAACAACAACCAACAACACGAACAACCACAACAATAACGGAAAATCCACTCACCTTGTGTTCACGTCGAGCTCGGTCTCTCTCTCTCTCTCTCTCTCTCTCTCTCTCTCTTTTTTCCTTTTCTTTGGTTCACTGTTTTTTTTTTTTTTTGTTTCTTTTCAACTGCCACCAACTTGAAAGCAAAGATGATAATATATTTAGTGTCATCAAGTTTTGTGCAATACGAATCTCGAGGCAACCCAATCCTTATCTTCTATTTCCACCGCCATTGACCAAATATTCCTCGAGTATCGTAAAAGCGTATCTCGACGCAAATTCAATGCAGTTTGATTTATTTTGCAAACTATAGGCCATTGTATATTGATTTATTGTGACCACATTACAACTACTATAGCAACTTATTAAGCAAATCATTAAATTACATTTAATGTAAATTAATTAATCTTACCCCACGAGCTGCTACCTCAGGCCCACATCGGCAAGCGACTCGAGGCGGTCCCTGCTCGTCTCGGTACCTGCATACCTGTAAATGACTTAGTAGTCTACACATATACTGTACACTAGGCATACAATACACAAATATAACAATTACCTCGGCCACTATGCCTCGGTAGTGGCACGTATCTCGCCGCGGGTCCCACGTCACGGGTAATTTTGTCCTGATTAATGAAGTAAATGTATATTAGTTATTTGGGTCGTGACAGAAGAAGTCTTCGCAACGAAGCAACGCAAGTAAACTTCAAGGTACCTGGTGAGAAATTTAGTTTGGCCATTTGTTTGAGGGTGGTAAGGGCTATTCATAGCTAATTTAGTTCCTTAAAGGCAGAATAATTCTTGCCAAAATGAGCTCATGAAAATGGGATTTCGATCGGAGACTACGGAGGATGGAACCCAATGAAATCGACATAAATCCTGAATGAAGACAGATACCACCATAGGGGCCGCAAATGAGGACCACAAAGTAATGAAGTGAGCCATCTTAGAAAGTAAGTCCACCACTACAAAGATAATAGTTTTGCTTTTGGAGAGTGGAAGATGGGTAATGAAATCCATTGAGAACGAATCCCATATCTTGCTTCTTGATAGGTAGAGGTTGAAGTAGACCTTGAGGTGCTCTATTGAAGGGCTTAACTTCGTGACAAGTTATACATTTGTGAACAAAGACATAATATACTTGCGCAAACCATCCCAATAAAAAATGGAAGAAAGTTGTGAGTAAGTCTTCTGAATTCCTTTATGTCCACTAGTCGGTATGAGCGGAATTCTTGTAGAAAAAGAGAGCGTAGCACGGAACCAACTAGTACAATAATCTTAGATTTGAAGAAGATCGAGCCATCACGAAAGGTAAATCCACTAGGGGTTAAGATGAATCAGAGATTGATTGTGCGAAGGAGATACCAATAGGGCAGGACTTAAAATAGTCTTGTAAAGCCGTGATAATGGCAACCATATGGTGTGAGGCAGAGAATGTCAAAACAGACGAAGCATCAAGATAAGATAATTGTTAGGGCATGTGCCTTAAGTCAATCTACAAATATTGTTTATCTTATAATTTTAGTTAATAAAATAGAGATTTTATTTGTTGTTTTATTATAAGTGATTGGATGTTTACTTTATAGTAAGATCCATGGATATTTATTGAAATATCCTAAAATGTCTCTAGTTGGTTATTATACCGGGAACTATAATGAATTAAGACTAGTGTGAATCTTGATTGATGGTCATGCGATGATCATGCGTATAGGGATATGAATGAAGATCATGAGTACTTGTTAGGAAATAAGGTACTGGACCGACCCGCTATGAGAACACCACATGAATTAAGTCATAGGTGTTACTCATAATAGGTATATCATTTAGTCATTCGACTTGAGATTACCATAGACTTCAATATTATGAGCATGATAATTTGACATAATCAAATGTTGTCCTTAACCGGACAATTATAAAAAATGTGATTTGTTACCGTGTGAATAATATGTGAAGGTGTGTAATCAAGATATAATTTGTTACTCTCGTTTAGAGAGATATCAGTGGATCCCTCGATAAGATAGACTGATAATGACCAAGTCTATGTAAATTGATATGATCAATGCCACTTGGATGTTTTTCAGTTTACCTAAAGATCGAGACTAGTACAATTGAACATTAAGGGTGAATTTCCATGCCTTATGTCTAATCAAAGGATATCGCACGACAAAAGAATATGATATATGTTATTAATTAGGTTGTATCGATGTTGATATTCATGCTACTTGGGTAGTCATAATGTCTTGCTAGAGTCCGCTTATGACTTGTGTACCAAAATGGTTTATGGTTCACTACCAACGTTGCATGAACCTATTGGGTTGCATACAAAGAATGGCTTTGCATAATCTCAATTGGTCCAAAGTAATTAATTTTATATGATAAAACTCATGACATAAAAGCCCTTACGATTTATTATATGATAACTTATTAATAGGGGCGTATGTGTAATTTGCTTAAACTGCGTAAATACAATAGTTGTATTACGAATATGATTTTAAGTGTTGGCTTATCTACACATATAAATAAAGGTCGGAACCCGTAATAATATTTCTTTTTACAATTTTCAAGTTATCCGGATTTAAGGAAAGAAAGAAAAATCGTTTTCAATCTCTTTTGGGGCTAGCACTCCAAATTGTGGTCATCGTTGGTGTGTGGGTTTCTGATAGAGGACGCGCACTTGAACGTCTTGAAAATTGAATAATTAAAAAGGAAATCACGGAATAAGGTATGATTTACTTTCGTAGATTTAGTTTAATGGAACTTATTTTCAATCCTGTTGAGGTTTTTCAAAATTTGTTTTGAATTTTCCGCTAAGTATGAACCCCAAAAACCCAACAACAACGGGACAAAGCGTCAGCAAGAACATTCGATATTCTCGGGCGATATAAAATCTCAAGATCGTACCCCATCAATTTCGAGATTCAACGTTGTTGTTCGGGAGTGTTGATGGTATGTCTTTGGTGATCCGTGATAATGATAAAATGTCTGCCCAATAGATATTGCCTCTATTTTCGAACTGCTTCAGTTATAGGAAAGAATTCACAAGAATAAGTAGAGGCAACTTGCATTCGAGGCGATAAAGTTCTACTGAAATAAGCAATAAGATGCTCAGATTGAATAAGGATTGCTCCTATCCCAATGTTGGAAGCATCGGTAGAAACAACGAATGTCTAAGTGAATTTGGGAAGAGCCAAGATTGTAGTGGTCATTAAAGCCCGTTTGAGAGCATTGAAAGCAGTTGTGGCCTCTGGAGTCCAAGCAAAGGAGTCCTTCAACAAGAGAGAAGTCAGTAGTGAAGCTAACGTTGCAAAATGGGAGACAAATTTGCGATAGTAACCAGAAAGACCAAGGAAACCTCTAAGTTGTTTCAAATTCTTAGGTAGTGGCCAGTCCTTGATGACCTAATTCTTGAGGGCTTTACTGTCACCCCTAAATCATGAATAATGTAGCCAAGATAAACGATGGAAGAGGTATCGAAAACACTGTTGCTCATCTTCACAAAGAAACTGTTAGACCGCAATATCTATAAAACAACAGTCAAATGAAGTACATGGGAAGGCCATGAATCAGTATAGATGAGTATATCATTGAAGAAAACTAAAACATACCTCCCTAAGTAAGGGTGAAAGATGTCATTCATGGTGGCCTGAAAGGAAGAAAGGGCATTGGACAATCCAAAAGGCATTACCACGAATTCATAGTTACTATCGTGAATGTGGAATGTCGTTTCATGTATATCATCAGGATGGATACGAAGTTAATGATAGCCTGCCCGTAAGTCTAACTTGGAGAACACCTTTGCGCGTGTGGAGTTCATCAAGTAACTCATCCACCATAGGCATAGGAAAGCGATCCTTAATAGTCACTTCATTAAGGGCGCGATAGTCCATATAAAACTATCATGTTGCATCTTCTTCTTAACCAATAACACAGGCGAATAGAAGGGGCTGGTGCTAGGACTAACGAGACCCTTGGATAACATCTCATTGACCAATCTTTCGATCTCTGTTAGGGATGCAGGCGGGGTGGGGAATACAATCCCCATCCTCACTTATGGCAAGGCGGGGATTCTCCGCTTGAAATTCTCCACTGGAGAATTTTCGACTCCCATTCCGCACCCGGCGGGGATCCCCACCCCATCACTTTTTTACATAATATCTAAAAAAAAAAGATTAAATGCGTTATAGATCCGAAATTAAAAATCATTAAAAGTTTTTTCTTTGCAATTATCGGTCGATTTTCAAACTTTATGTTAAACATTAACCATACAAAAAAGGGAAATATAAGATTTAATGATTTTGATGCAGTTCCTACATGAAATATTCAGGATCCCCGTGGAGAGGTATAATATCGCCCCGCCCCGCCCCCGGTGGTGGGGATGAGATTTTCTCCGTCCCCGGCCCCGTGGGGGCTAGTTTGCGGAGAATCCCCCTGACGGGGCGGGTCCCTATGGGGAATGGGGATTTGCCGCCCCACCTGCATCCCTATGATGGGGCAAGTCTTGGACCGACCATATGAGAACATAACATGGATTAAGTCATAGTTGTTTCTCATGATAGGTATATATTCCAGTCCTCGACTTGAGATTACCAGAGACTTCAACATTAGGAACACAGTGATTTGACACAATCAAACGTTGTCTTTAACCTGGACGATTATAAAGGTTGTGATTGGTTATCAAAGTGTGAGCAATGTGATGAAGTTGTGTAATCGAGATAGAATTTGTCCCTCTCATATAAAGAGAGATATCTAGTGGATCCTCGATGTGTTAGATCTGTTAAAAGGCCTAGTCTAAGTGAATTGATATTGATCAATGTCACTTGGATGTTTTCATCTACCTAGAGATCGAGACTAGTACGATTGAACATGTTGGATGACAATTCCATGCCTTATGTTTGATCAAAAGGATATCGTGTGACAAAAGGATGTTATATACACTATTGATTAGGTTGTATCGATTTGATATTCGTACAACTTGGGTAGTCATAATGTCTTGCTAGAGGCGCTTATGACTTGTATACCAAAATGTGTTTTGGTACACCGCTAACGTTGTATGAGCCTATTGGGTCGCACACTAAGAATGGTTTTGCGAGATTTTAAGACGATTCGAGAAAAACGAATTTTATGTGATAAAATTCATGACGAAACGTCCTTGTGGTGTATTACACTTATACTTCTTTAAGTAAGGGTATATGTGTAATTTACTTAACCGTCTATATACAAGGGTTGTATAAATAGACGCTTTAAGTTAGAACACACATACGAAAGATCAAAAGGCCAAAAACTCTTTTTTTCGTTTAAGAAACAACTTAGGGTTTTTGGTATGCTCTGATCGTTTTGGAGAGAAACAAAAAGGTTTGGCATTCTCTCGACGCTAGCACTTCGAATCTCGGCGCCGTTCGTGTGTGGGATCGCGATAGAGGGCGTTCGTCGTTAGCGGCGCCTTAGAGATCGATCAACCTTCGAAAGGTATATTGCGATTGAGGTATGATTAAGTTTTTCATGGTTTAAACGTTTTTAATGGAATTAGATTCGGATCTGTTGGGGTTTTTGTCAAAATTGTTTTGTAATCTCCATTGCGTATGAACCCCAAAACCCAACAAAGTGGTATCGAGCCATCGAGTTCGATTCCATTAAATTCATTGCATGTTTTCTTCTCGATATATGCATGATATATGATCGAAAGCATGTTGATAATTGATGTATATGTGATATACATAAGTTTTCTTTGAGATTTATTATCACGTTTGTGTATATGATACACATATTTGTGATTTAATTGAAATCATTAGGTATAATCGTTATTCTTTGTGCATTGATGCATGGATGAAATCTCTGTAATTCAATATGCATATTTAGGTTACATTGTTTTACGTTTCTTGAATTGTATAAGGTTGAATATTAATTCGAAACTAATATGATTAGATTCGATTGGGATAGTAGTTCATGATTCAATGACATATTTGTGATTATCTAGATGAGGACCGAAATTGCAAATAACTAATTTTCGAAATTATTTATTTATAATTAATTAATTTTCGAAATTAATTATTTATATTGTTATATCTATTTTGTTATGAAGTTTCTATTTTATAAAGATAGATAACAAATTAGAATATGAGATAAATATCAAGAATCTTGTTATTGGTGATATAATAGGATTAGGATAAGATTAGTCCTAATTGGATTAGGATAAGATAAGTCCTAATTGGATTTGGATAAGATTAGTCCTAATTGGATTAGGATAAGATAAGTCCTAATTGGATTAGGATTAGTCCTAATTGGATTAGGATAAGATAAGTCCTAATTGGATTAGGATAAGATTAGTCCTAATTGGATTAGGATAAGATGATTAGTTAGATGTGGGCCCGGGTTAATTAAAAATGTTTTAATTGACTTAATTTTGGATAAATTAAGGGGTAAATTTAGTATAGTAAAATCAACGAAAAATATGATTTTCTATAGCGAATTTCAATTTTCGGAATTGAGATCCGTCTTCTAAAAAAAAAAAAAAAAAAAAAAAAAAAAAAAGCGCCCCTACATACCCCGTCTGGCATTGACCGGTCAATGAACCACTTATTGACCGGCCAATGGGGACCGCCTAACTAATCCTAGCGCAAGGAAATTCTTTTATTGGAGAATAATATAGAAATTTCCAAATTGTTTAGTGATTGAACAAATCAATAGAATATATGATATTTTATTGTTTACATAAAAATCACTAAACACAGAATAAAATCCCTCTATTAAATTTTAAGTCTCATGTCATCCATTTTTAAACACTTGTCAAGGCCTCGATCACACTAATACAGTTTCAACATATAGTGGGTGTATTGTGTTATCTTGGTGAGACAAGTTGGGTAAGAGTTACCTAAATGTTTAAAATGGTCCGACTTAATAAAGCCATCAAAATAGTTTTGAGCTTTAGGCAAATGATGAGATAAAAACATGCTAAGACATAAGATGTCTCGTATCTCATAAAAAAGATCTAAAAATTACATAAGATGTAATTGGTAACTGTTACCTACCTAAATAATCTAGTTCTATGTTTCATGCCATAGCTGTCATAGAATTAGGTGAAATATGGATTTTAGTCCCCTAAATAAACAAGATGCGTTTTAGGAGGGTTGTTAATTTAGTGGGAGTCTATTCCTCTATACTAAAATAAACTTTGCATAATCTTTATTGTAGATCAATGGCCTCTTCAAGTAACAATAATCCCCTGTCACTGCGATCCATCCTTGAGAAGGACAAACTATCTGGGACTAACTTTCTTGACTGGTTCAGAAACTTGAGAATTGTTCTTAAGCATGAACGCAAGTTGTATGTCCTGGATGCTCCAATCCCTGAGGACCCACCAGCCAATGCTACGAAAGTCATTGTGAAGGATGCGCATAGTAAGCATGTCAACGATTCTACGATGTTGCATGTATTATGCTTTGGCAACTATGGTTCTGAACTTCGAGAAGGACATGGAACTAATGGAAGCCTACGACATGGCTATAACGCTGAAGGAAATGTTCCAACAACAAGCTAGGCAAGAAAGGTTCGAGACGGTCAAAAACCTACATTCTTGCAAGATGACTGAGGGTGCGTCAGTTAGTCCTCATGTTCTGAAGATGAAGGGCTATGTTGACCAGCTTGATAGACTCGGATTCCCCATAAGCCAAGAGTTGGCTACGGATTTGATCTTGAATTCATTACCAGAGAGTTACTCACAATTTGTGATGAACTACAATATGAATAATATGGAGAAATCAATTTCAGAGTTGCATTTGATGCTCAAAACTGCTGAACAAAATATCAAGAAACCCTCTAGTAATGTGTTGATGGTCCAAAAGGGAAAGGGAATGAAGAAGAAAGGTAAAGGCAAGGCTAAAGTTGCCAAGGCATTCTTTTTGTCGCAAAGCCTATGGAACAAGTCAAGCCCCAGCCTGTTTCTACTTCAAAACACCCAAAAGAAAAGGAAGGAAATTGCCATTTCTGTCATGCACCTGGACATTGGTTCAGAAATTGCAAACTCTATCTGGAAGATCTAAGGAAGAAAAAGGGTAGTGCGACTACCACTACAGGTATTTATGTTATTGAAATTAATTTATCTACTAGTGATTCCTGGGTATTAGATACCGGATGTGGATCTCACATTTGTATAAATGTGCAGGGACTCACCAGAAGTAGAAAGTTGATGAAAGGAGAAGTCATCCTCCGCGTAGGGAATGGAGCAAGAGTTCTTTATACAGGCATTGGATCATATGACTTAGTTTTATCTAGTGGACTTATTTTAACTTTAAATAATTGTTATTTTGTGCCTGCCTTAAGCAGAAACATCATTTCTGTTTCATGTTTGGATATGGATGGTTTTGATTTTATTATTGCTAATAATAGATGTTCCATTTCTCGTAAAGGCATATTTTATGCAAATGCTGATTTGTATGATGGTCTTTATATTCTAAGCATGAAAACGTCCACGATACTCCAGTCTTTAACATAAATACAAAGAGGTTCAAGTCAAATGATTTGAATCAAACCTATCTTTGGCATTGTCGTCTCGGGCACATAAATGAGAAACGCATAACGAAGCTCCATAAAGATGGACTTCTAGATTCATTTGATTTAGAAACATATGAAACGTGCGTATCTTGTTTACTGGGCAAGATGACTAAAAGTCCCTTTACTGGACACAGTGAAAGGGCAAGTGATTTATTGGGTCTAATACATACTGATGTATGCGGTCCTATAAACACAATGGCTAGAGGAGGTTATCGGTACTTCATTACATTTACTGATGATTTCAGCAGATATGGTTATGTATATCTTATGAAACATAAAGCTGAATCATTTGAGATGTTTCGAACGTTTCAAAATGAAGTGCAAAATCAACTTGGTAAAACTATCAAAACACTTCGATCAGATCGAGGTGGTGAGTATTTAAGCCAAGAATTTGATGATCATCTTAGAAATTGTGGGATTGTCTCCCAATTGACTCCACCAGCAACTCCACAATGGAATGGAGTTTCTGAAAGGAGAAATCGAACCTTATTAGATATGGTTCGATCTATGATGAGTCGAGCGAGATCTTCCATTATCCTTTTGGGGTTATGCATTACAAACTGCAACTTTCACTCTAAATCGAGTTCCTTCTAAAGCGGTTGATAAAACACCATATGAGATATGGTACGGGAAGAGACCTAGTTTGTCTTTTCTTAAGATTTGGGGTTGTGAGGCTTACGTAAAGCGACAAGTCTCAGAAAAACTAGCACCTAAATCTGACAAGTGTTTATTTGTGGGGTATCCTAAGGAAACAAAAGGATATTACTTTTATAATCCCGCTGAGAACAAAGTGTTTGTTGCTCGGTATGGTGCCTTTATGGAAAAACAGTTTATTTCAAAAGACACTAGTGGGAAAGAAATAAATCTTGAAGAAGTTCAAGAATCACGAGGTAAACACGAACCGCTATCGGAAGTTCAACAACGTTCGAACCAGTTGAACCTCCACAAGTGACACAAGACCCACGTAAATCTAGTAGGGTAAGACATGAGCCGAGAGAGATTCGGATTTCTCATTACGATAGTCGTGATGTGTTGCTTATAGACCAAAATGAGCCCACCACTTATCGGGAGGCTATGTCTGGACCCGGACTCGGATAAATGGCTAAGTGCCATGAACTCTGAGATGCAATCCATGTATGATAACCAAGTTTGGAACTTGGTTAATTTACCTGAAGGTGGTAAGACCATTGGATGTAAATGGGTTTTCAAGAAGAAAACTGACATGGATGGCAAAGTGCATACTTTTAAAGCAAGACTTGTAGCAAAAGGTTTCAGAGCGGACTCAAGGTGTTGATTATGATGAAACTTTTTCGCCGATAGCCATGCTTAAATCCATAAGAATTTTAATTGCCATTCTTTGCATATTATGACTATGAAATATGGCAAATGGATGTAAAAACAACATTTCTTAATGGAAAGCTGCTTGAGGACGTGTATATGACACAACTCAAGGTTTTGTACATCCCGAGAATTCTAGGAAGGTATGCAAGCTTCAAAGATCCATTTATGGATTAAAGCAAGCTTCTCGGAGTTGGAATCTTCGTTTTGATGAAGCAATCAAGGATTTTGGTTTTATTAAGAATGAAGATGAGCCTTGTGTATACAAGAAGGTCGGTGGGAGTGTAGTTATTTTTCTCGTACGTATGTAGATGATATATTACTCATTGGAAATGACATCCCAACATTGCGAGAATGTCAAGTCTTGGTTAGGGAAGTGTTTCTCAATGAAAGACTTAGGAGATGCACCTATATCCTAGGGATAAAGATCTATAGGGATAGATCTAAAAGGCTAATCGGTCTAAGTCGAGTGCTTACATAGACAAGGTCTTGAATAGGTTCGGTTTGCAAGACTCTAAAAGAGGATTGTTGCCAATGTCTCATGGGATAAGTCTCAAAAAGACTCAATGTCCTAAGACAAATGATGAGCGAGACCGTATGAATAAGATTCCATATGCATCACTATTGGATCTATCATGTATGCCATGTTATGCACTCGACACGATGTATCATATGCTTTGAGCACTACAAGTAGATATCGATCGAGATCCAGGTGAGAGTCACCGGATAGCAAGAAAGAACATCCTTAAGTACTTAAGAAGGACTAAGGAAGTGTTCTTGGTCTATGGAGGTTTTGAAAATGATCTAGTTGTAAATGGTTACACGATGCAAGTTTTCAAACTGATATAGATGATTTTAGATCGCGATCTGGATATGTGTTTACTTTGAATGGGGGTGCGATGGTGGAAAAGTTCGAAGCAAGAGATCGCGTGGCGATTCTACAACGAAGTTGAGTATATTGCGGCGTCCGATGCACAAAAAGGAGGCGATTTGGATCAAAAAGTTCATTTCTCGAACTAGGTGTGGTTCCGAGTATTGCTAACCCTGTTTGTTTGTATTGTGACAATAACGGGGCAATAGCACGAGCCAAGGAACCTAGATCACACCACAGATCCAAACATATACTCGAGCGTTTTCATCTCATCGAGAGAAATTATTGAGAGGGAGACGTAAAGATTTGCAGAGTACCTCATCGAAGACAACGTTGCGGATCCATTGACAAAAGCTCTTCCACAAGCAAAACATGATGGTCATGTTAGATCATTAGGCATTAGATGCATGTATGATTGGCCCTAGTGCAAGTGGGAGATGATGGGGCATGTGCCCTAGGTCAATCCATTAACCGTCTTTATGAATAATTTTAGTTAATAAAAATAGAGGATTTCATTTGTTGTTTATTATAATTAATTTGCATGTTTACATTATAATAAGATCCATGGGTATTTACATAAATATCCTAAATGTCCATAGTCGATCATTATACTGGGAACTATAATGAATTAAGACTAGTGTGAGTCTTGATTGATGATCATATGATGATTATACGTATAGGGATACGAATCAAGATCACAAGTACTTGTTAGGGAACAAAGTACTCTTGGACCGACCCGCTATGAGAACATAACATGGATTAAGTCATAGTTGTTTCTCATGATAGGTATATATTCCGATCCTCGACTTGAGATTACCGAGACTTCAACATTAGGAACACGGTGATTTGACACAATCAAACGTTGTCTTTAACCTGACGATTATAAAGGTTGTGATTGGTTCTTGTGTGAGCAATGTGATGAAGTTGTGTAATCGAGATAGAATTTGTCCCTCTCATATAAAGAGAGATATCTAGTGGATCCCTCGATGTGTTAGATCTGTTAAAAGGCCTAGTCTAAGTGAATTGATATTGATCAATGTCACTTGGATGTTTTCGATCTACCTAGAGATCGAGACTAGTACGATTGAACATGTTGGATGACAATTCCATGCCTTATGTTTGATCAAAAGGATATCGTGTGACAAAAGGATGTTATATACACTATTGATTAGGTTGTATCGATTTGATATTCGTACAACTTGGGTAGTCATAATGTCTTGCTAGAGGCGCTTATGACTTGTATACCAAAATGTGTTTTGGTACACTTTGCCAACGTTGTATGAGCCTATTGGGTCGCACACTAAGAATGGTTTTGCGAGATTTTAAGACGATTCGAGAAAAACGAATTTTATGTGATAAAATTCATGACAAACGTCCTTGTGGTGTATTACACTTATACTTCTTTAAGTAAGGGTATATGTGTAATTTACTTAACCGTCTATATACAAGAGGTTGTATAAATAGACGCTTTAAGTTAGAACACACATACGAAAGATCAAAAGGCCAAAAACTCTTTTTTTCGTTTAAGAAACAACTTAGGGTTTTTGGTATGCTCTGGATCGTTTTGGAGAGAAACAAAAAGGTTTGGCATTCTCTCGACGCTAGCACTTCGAATCTCGCCGCCGTTCGTGTGTGAATTTCTGCGATAGAGGGCGTTCGTCGTTGGCAGCGCCTTAGAGATCGATCAACCTTCTGAAAGGTATATTGCGATTGAGGTATGATTAAGTTTTTCATGGTTTAAACGTTTTTAATGGAATTATATTGACAAACATAAAAATCAAGAATGTATGTTTCTTCACTTTCGTTCTTTAAGTGTGAGACGTTGTGTATATATAGTAAAGCGATCATACAATGTGTGCGTTATACACCTTTACACATGTCAATATACTATTGACAGGACTATAACTAACTCACTTATACACAGCGCGACTTAGATGACTACACTCATGTACTATGGACTATACATTAATGGTTTACACTTACATCCCCCTCAAACGAAGGGGAGAGAAACAACACCGAGTTTGTCACTCAAATAGTAAAACTGAGAAGAATATAATGGCTTTGTGAAACAATCATCAATCTGGTCATGAGATTGCACATAATGAACAGATAACAACCCTTTTAGAACTTGATCACGGATGTAGTGGACATCGATTTCAATGTGTTTCGTTCTGGCATGGAAAACTGGATTTCTAGCTAGAGCCGTTGCATTCATATTATCACACCATATAATAGGTTGTTGAAAGAGAGGAAAACACATTTTAGACAGCAAAGACTTAATCCAAGTTATTTCTGAAGCAACATGAGCCAATGCCCTATATTCTGATTATGTGCTAGACCTAGCTACAACATCTTGTTTCTCGGATTGCCAAGAAACCAAGTTACATCCAAAGTAAACAACATATCCAGCTATTGATTTTCGATCCTCAGCGGATGAAGCCTAGTCTACATCTGAGTATCCTATAAGAGTGAGCTTCAAACCCGGTTTGAAGCATAAACCACTCATAATAGTGCTTTTGAGAAATCTTAGAACTCTCTTTAAACTTTGCCAATTAGCTACAGTAGGGATTGCTGATATTGACTCAACTAATTGACAATATAAGCAATATCTGGTCTAGTATTAACAACATAATGCAAGCCTCCCAAAATACTTCGATACAATGATGGATTAGTAAAGATAACAATAAACTCAGACAATATTGATTTAGTCGCCATAGCAGGAGTATCCACAGGTTTAGTAAGAGTCATTCCAGCTTTCTGAAAGAGAGAAAAAATGTAGCTGGACTGATTGAGATACAAACCAGATGAGTCCCTATGCACTTCGAAGCCCAAAAACATGTTAACATCACCGATGTCTTTCAGGGCAAACCTACTATTCAGGGAATCAATGAACTGTTGAATAAGAGCATAATTGGAGCCTATGATGATGATATCATCAACATACACCAATACATAGAGAATGTTATCATGTTGATGGAGAATGAATAGAGATGAATCATAGACTACATTGTGGAATCCTCAAGAGATTAATTGATGTTTGAGTTTTTCAAACCAAGCTCAAGCTGCTTGACGAAGACCATAGAAAGCTTTGTTCGGTCTGCATACCATGTCGGCACTTCCAGTTGCAATGAAACCTTCAGGTTGATGTGTATACACTTCCACATTCATATGACCATTCAAGAAGACATTATTGATGTCAATTTTCCTCATTGTCCAGCCAAAAGTAACAACAATGAAAAATATGACACGAATGGTAGAAGCCTTCACCACTCGACTATAGGTTTATGAAAAATCTATGTCAGGTACTTATTTATACCCTTTTGCAACCAAACGAGCCTTATATCTGTTGATTGATCCATCAGAATTGCGTTTAATGGTGAATATCCATTTGTTGCCTACAATGTTCTGAGAGAAAGATTTTAGAACCAAGGACCAAGTACCATTGGTCATTAAAGCTTTGTACTCAATCTCCATACCTTTTTTCCGATGTAGAATAAAGAGCGCTTTATGAACTGATGTAGGAAGGTCATCAGATTGGAAAGAAACAGTAAAAGTAAAGACATTTTTCTGTACAATTCCATTCTTGGTCCTAGTAACCATAGGATGAGTGTTGGAAGCAACATGCTGTATATGTACTATTGTAGAAGTACTTGGCATGTCATCAGACTAAAAAGTATTGAGGACCGCTAAGGGCACCCCACCTTTTCATGAAGGCACCCAACTTATTTGTAAAAATTCCAGCAAAAATGGAAAAGACCATTTTTCCCCTGTATATATAATGGTTCAAACCCCTCAAACCATTTTGACAAGGAGTTAGGGCACCCCACCACCAAGCTTGAACCACAAAGCCACTTTGTGTTTGGTGAAGAGCTGATCGATTCTTGCGGATTGACATCATCCGACAGCGAGGTAACAATGTTTGACAACCATATTCAGGTTTTTTAGAACTGTTTAGTTGTGTATAACTGTGAAAATGATGATTTGTTTGTCAACGTAGGGTTTGGTAATTTCTTCAAATCCGAAGTTGTTTCCACTATATAATGGAGGATTGTAATGCTTCGGTGCCAGAGGAGGTCGTCCTTGAGGTAATTTTGCAAATTTTTTGTGTTTTTTATGCGGTTGGGAGAAGTTTTTGTCTGGGTGACAGATTTTTTCGGCCTCACAAGACCGAGATGTATGGTAATGTCTCGGTCCTAGAGGATCGAGAGGTTTCACGTAGGTCACGGACTGGTACAACCGAAGTACTGAGTAACTCTCGGCAGTACATGAGCGAGACTCTGAAGAAAGTTTCAGACCTGTACAACCGAGAACCTATTTTTTTGGGTTTTTTCGTGATTGTGCTGTACATTTTGGTTGATTATAATGTTACACTGTTTGTATTGCAGGTAATGCCGTTATCTAGTAATTTTTCAGACTACAAGGACACTTTTACACCTTCTAAGCCATTCCCCTCTCGAGAAGCGGCTATTTCATGGCTTCAAATGATTGGTGGTGAGAACAAATTTGTGTTAGTAACGAAGCGCTCGGATGCCGGGGGCATTAAGCGCAGGGGAAGGGTGAAATTGCCTGTGAGAGGTCTGGGACATATAGGGGACTGGCTCAGAGAGTAGGGAAGGGGAAAGCGGCAAATTTTTTAAAGAAATCAAGGAATGATGAAAAAGCGAGGACTCACACTGGTACGAAGAAATGTGGATGCCCTTTCCAAATTAACGTCAAGGAAAATGCTGACTCCTTATGGTATGTCACCGTGATTTGTAGGAAGCACAATCACGACACCGTAGGAAGACTGGATAAGGGGGAGGAGGAAGTTGAGGATGCGGGGGGGGGGGAGGACGAAAGTGAGCAAATTTCGGGGAGATTAGTCCACCTTCGTCTTTTGTGGAGTGCGAGCAGGAAGTTGAGGATGCGGGTGGGAGGACACTGGGTCTCCAATCGGAGGCACCCCAGTGTCGAAGAGAAAACACGATGATGACGATTCTTCGACGAGACGGGTGGAGAGCGGATTTGAGTCCTCCCACTCCACGAAAGAGGCCTCCACTTATAGACAGAAGAAAGACAAGGTTGTTCCACAAATGCGTCGTACCAGTCGACGCACGCAAAGTGGATCTAACATGGCTTATGGTCATTGCTTAGAACCGGATTGGTTGCCACATGTTGAGGCCATTATCGATGTGGTTTCCGATGGAAATTGTGGATATCGGTGTATAGCCTCTGGGCTTGAACTTGCCGACGTAGACGGGTGGATGATTGTGCGTAGAATGATGTACAATGAGATTATCGGGTATGAAAACCTTTGGCGGGAAGTGCTTGACTTGAGTTTCGAGACTGTCAAGAAGGCGGTGCATTGCCCAGAGAAGCAAGAGGGGGCATCTTTCAAATAATGGTTGACACTTCCAGACATGGGATTGTTAGTATCCACCGCATTCAATGTCATTCTCGTCAACCTCTCGCATGGGAGTGCCTCCACATTCCTACCTCTACGTAGTACTCCACCGTCGTCATTGCACAACAGACTTATCATTGCAATGGCAAATGAAAGGAATATCCATTGGATTAGGGTAAGTTCTATGATTTTTTGCGAATTTGTTTGTTTCCCCCTTAATCGAGTTTATGACAATATCTTCTATGTTCTACTGTTCACTTTGACAGGTGTAGTTGCGTGTGAATGCACCGCTGCCATCCTTATATCCATCGTGGGATCGGTACGTTGAGGACTGCGCCAAAGGTTGGCGAGATGGATTCATTTTTCGAGACATCGCGCCCATTGCAACTGCTGATGATGAAGCCACCATACCTGTTGTAGATTTAGATACACCGTAGGTTAAAGCTTGTACCTAGAAACCTTGATGGCTAAACATTTAGAAATTTTGCTAATTCCTCCGAATGTTCTATGTATATGCAAATGTTGTGTTGTATTTTGATTGTTGTTTACTTATGGATGGACCCTTTTTAGAGTCAGAATGTTACGGAGATTTATAATTAATTAAGTTTCGGTGCAAATTGTCGTGCTGGATTTTCAATCTTGTATTGTTAGTTCGACATACCACACAATTTTTTTTTACAAAAAGTAATGTTCAAATTAATCCATTTCTGATGTCTCGGTCAAGCAGGTTCGTGAAACAACCCATATTTTCGGTCACCCATGACCGACAAGTAGTCCAATATATCGACCGTTTACAACCGAGTCCAATAGCAAGTTATAGGTTATACACCACCGAGATGGATTGACCATTTCAATTCGCCTTACTCTCGTCCTATGACGACCGAGCCTACTGAGACCCTCTCGGAAGTGGACAACCGAGTGTAGGACAAAATTCTCGGTTGTACACCACCGACGCCACATTACCTATCACTAATTGTAGCTCTCGTCATGTCACGGCCGAGTAACGAGCAGTATTCTCGGACATGCGTAATCGATACGCTGTCAACTCTTCCGGTCTACGTGGCCGAGACTACGAGTTCCCAAAAATATTAGCTTACGTCTCGGCCATGCTTGGCCGAGACAGTTGACACCGTCTCTGGCCTGTGTGGCCGAGAACCAAGATTTTCCAATTTTTTTACAATTGAACAAACCGCCACACACACATTACAACTACTCTACCAAATGTAACTTAATTCGACGATCTTCAACCGAGCCCTAATTTGGAGACGAAATCGGCTCACACCCTACAAAATGCAGAAACCTCGAACAACGAAGGAGAAACACACTGCGAGGGACGGAGAACACGATTTCGTGGATTCCTCTCACTGGTCGGTTCAAAACAAATGGATTCTTCCACAAGGAGTTCGGTGAAGGTGGTGGTGGGGGTGGTGGGGTGCTCAGGGGTTTGCACGAGGGTGGTGGGGTGCAGATGGATTTCCACGAGGGGTAGTTTAGGTATTTCAGGTCTAATTTTTGGGTGCCCTAGGTAAATCGGTTTGTGCCCACATTAACTGGGTGCCTTCATTAAATGGTGGGGTGCCCTTAACGGCCCTCAAAGTATTTTGCGGAGATGGACAAGGCATTGGAAAGAATCGATTTTTTTCCTAAAGTACACATCTTATACTATTTAATGAGGGAAATAGGGGCAAAAATTTTTATTTCCGGGGAGTAGGCAATAACGCCTATTGGGAAGGCGTCATCTACGTGGCAAAATTTTTGTTCTGATTTTGCCACGTGGATAGTGCCTTCTCAATAGGCGTTATCCACGTGGAAACACTGATAGCGCCTTCTCCGAAGGCGCTATCAGCGTAAGTGTCCACGTCAACATGTCGACGCGGACCGACGTGGACACATTACACCGATAGCGCCTTCTCCGGCGGTCCACGTGGATTTTTCCACGTGGGACCGGAAAAACCCTGGCATATCGATAGCGCCTTCGCGAAGGCGCTATCATATGCCACGTGGGAAATAGAGAGGGTTTCCGGTCCCACGTGGAGCCACGCGGGACCGGGGAACCCGTGACTTTGGCGCATATAGCGCCTTCTCAAAAGGCGCTATCTCGCACCCCACGATCATCTTCTCAAACGACGCAGAGAATATATTCTCTCGCGTCGGTTTCGTCCTCTACTGGTATAGGGCCGGGGGTAGGGGTAGGGGGTAGGGGCGGTGTAGGTCACGGGGTTGGTCACGGGTTTACTTGTTGAGAGTGGGGTGGGTCGGGTACTTAAGGAGGGGAGGGGGAGGGAGCGAACCAGGAGATGCGAAAGAGGAGGGGCAGACAGCTTGGTTGAATGGGAGAGAGTGGGCGCAGCATGTGCGGTAGTTCGAGTGAGCTACGCGCAGTTCATCGAGCCATTCTACAGGATGGATGTGTATGCACAATGCTACTCGTTTGCTTTCAAGGCCATCCCAGATGAGAAGTATTGGCGACTTTTGGGACGAAGATCATACCCGACCCAAGATCCAGACGTGGCCGAGGGAGACCTGAGGGATCGCGAATACATACCGAGATGGATCTGCCTAATGTCGAAAGACCTTTGCGATGTGGGATATGTCATCAAGAAGGACATAGAAGAAGAACATGTCCAAATAGAGACCGTGAACGAGTCCCTACCAGGAAGAACCGGTGTGGCATTTGTCGTTTAGAGGGACACAACAAAAAAAATTGTCCAAGGAGACCTCAACCATCAAATGAGGACCTCTAGTCGATTTTGTATAATGTGTGAAACAACTTATGGTCGTAGATATGTTGTGTTTGACTAATTGTTGTTGTGTTTTTTTGTGTGAAAAATTAGTAAATACTTATCGCTATGGTTTCCTACAATACTCATTTTCTTTTTCTAACCTTCTATATAGTTGTACTGCAATGGATCCAGGTCCTTCAGATCCATCACCATTGCAACTCCAATCTACTCACGATCGACGCGAACCCTGGAGGGGCGAGGTAAGGCCATTTTACATGAATGCGTCATATTTACAAAGAATATTGTATAAAAAACATACATTAATACATTATCAATTCCAAGGTTTACGAAACAATACGCGTACGTCGAAGACGTGGGGTCGTTGATCGAACGATGCGATATCATTCTAGGATGGTCCCATATCTTCGTTCAGTGGGTTCTATGGGATATCCCGGTAGCATTTTTCACCTTGATTGGGCTTTAATTATCTGCGTTTGTAGAGAGATGGCGCCCGAGACGCATACTTTTCACATGCATTGTGGGAGTGCACAATTACACTCCAAGACGTGCGGTGCGGATTGGATTACCTATTGAAGGTATGCCTGTGACGGGAACGACAGACGCAGACTATGCTGATGTCTGCGAGAGGCTACTTGGACGAACTCCTGGTGGAGATGACATCGTAGGTTGTAAACATGAGGTCGATTGGCTTGAGCATAACGTTCCAGCAATAGATGATGAAAGCGATGAGGAGTCGGTCCAACGTTACGTTCGATCGTACATACTACAACTCATCAGTGGTTGTCTTTTCGCCGACAAGTCCAATCGGTTCGTACATTTGATGTTCCTACTTTTGCTGGAGGATTTCCAAGTAGCAGGCCAATATAGTTGGGGAGTGCATGTTTGGCTTATTTGTACAGGGGAGTTGTGTCGCGGATCTCGCGCGGGGGGCACATGAGGTTGCTTTGCGCCTCCATTCTTGTACAACCGTGGGCATGGGACAGATTTCCATTCATAGCACCGCGACGTCTGCGTGTATCTAGAGCTCAACAACGAACGGGGGATGGCCAAAATATGCTTATGGACGTTCCACTCGGACACAGGTATTAAAGTCGATTTTTCATTACTTTGCAAATAATTCTTGTCCATGTTCATTTATTATAACTTATTGTTTCCTACACAGATGGCTCGATGCATTTTCGGTTTCACAAAATGCGACGCACGTCGTATCGGCATACCGTGATGCACTCGACTCTCAGAGGCATGAGGATGATGTGGTGTGGCAACCATATAATGAACTCATGGGGTCTCTTCCCGAGTACTGTACAAATGGTCAAGGCAGTTGGCTCTCGACGTGTCCCCTTATTTGTTTCCACATTGTGGAGTGGCATCGACCAGAAAGGGTCATGAGACAATTCGGCATGGTACAAGTAGTGCCACCTAATTGTGCTTACGACGCCCAACTGCACCGCATCGAATTGCGTGGACATCATCATGAAAATTGGGTTACTTTTCACGCAAGCTACATAAACATGTGGGAAAATCGTGGGGACACCATTGCGACGACGACACTAAATGAAGGGCATGACCATCAAGACTACATGACGTGGTATCGATCGGTCACTAGGAGATTCATAGGACACGACGGGGCGTTACGCGACTACTCGGTAATCTTCTAACTCTAACTTTTCCTCGAACAGTTAATATTTTTATATTGAGTGATTTGAGGTCTTATTTTTGTTATATCAGCGTAACTTGGTGCATCGACTTAGGCGTGTGTTTATTGAGGATGAGTACGAGCGAGGTCTTGCTGCCCTTGATGAAGGGATTAAAATTTTGGACGAAGATGAAAGACAAAGGTCTAATCTTTCGCATGACGGAATTGACGTCCAACAAGACATAGATGAGGATATTGAACAAGAAGATGAAGAAGACGATCAAGGCGAACCAAACATAGAGGTGAGAAGAAGACGGACACGACCAGAGACTGTGCGGGAACGCACCAGACGTCCTCGTCCCCCACGTCCATCTACTCAGACTAAGGTTGCTGCAGAGAGTAGTAAACCTTCTCCTCCAGCACGTTCATCTCGTTCGAGAGTGAGTAGAAGAGAGAATGTTGGCGAGAGTAGTCATTCTTCTCATGGGTATATATCAGCATCTTCCACACCCCAAACAGAACCTCATATGTTTGTACCCAGGCCGCCGAGCGTGAATCTTCCTTCTTACCATTTTGATCCGTACGCACCTGGGCCTTCGTCTTCATATGTGGACCATGGAATGCCTCATCATCAAACGTATCCATCACTCCCTCCATACATGCCTACTCCACACACTCCTACTCCGTATAATTACAATATGGCGTATAGTGGAGACCCTTCATTCATGAACTTGTTGACCATGCCGCAGCCTCATGTTCCATTCCCCCAACCCCATGCAGGAAGCCAGTATTTCGGGATGGTTCCACCTCCTATTTTTGGTAGCATCAGTAGCAGAGGTCAGTCGAGTCAAGAACCAGAGGAAACACATCAATCTACTCGACTCGATTCATCGCAAGACCAGCTACCTCAACCGGATGTACAACCACATCGTCCAACTAGACAAATAGTACGTCCGGTTTGCTTCACCGAGGAACAACGTCAACGGAACCGCCGAAATAGACCTGCATGATGAGTTTACTTGATGTCATAGTGATTTGTAAATAACTTATATTTTGGGTCGACGAAGTACGTGTATTCAACCTTCTCATTGAATAAACTTATTTCTCATGTTTTCCATATTATTATAATGTCGTAGATTTGATTACTCTTCAATAGTTAGTTTAGTTTGTTAAATGGGTTTAGGTTATATGTTTAATTTAACTTAAGTGGTTAGCTTAGTTAGTTAGGTGTCGGTGGTTAGGTTATATTAGTTTAGTTTGGTTAGGTTAATTAGGTTAGTTAGTTAAGTTAGTTTAGTTTAGGTGTTGAGGTTATGTTTGTTTAGTTTCGTTTGGTGGTTAACGTGGATCCTTTTTGGTTGTTTGTTTAGTTAGTTAAGTTAGTTATTTTACTTTACTAAGTTTGTATTGTTTAGGTGGTTAGGTTACTTAAGCTTAGTTAGGTTATTTAATGTTAGTTAGTTTAGTTTGGTGAGTTCCATTTAGTTAGTATGTTTAGTTTGCAATTAAGCTAGTAAAGTTAGTTATTTTAGTTTACTTAGTTTGTATTGTTAGGTGGTTTGGTTAGTTATGGTTAGTTATTTTACTTTGTTAGTTAGTTTAGTTTCGTTATGTTAGTTAGTTAGTTAGTTAGTTAGTTTAGTTGAGGTTAGTTAGTTACTTAGTTTAGTTTGGTTTTGTTAGGTTAGTTTAGGTTATTTAGTTTAGTTTATTTTAGTTAGTTAGTTAGTTAGTTAGTTAGTTAGTTAGTTAGTTAGTTACTTAGTTAGTTACTTTGTTAGTTTGTTAGTTTAGTTAGTTAAGGTTACTTACTTTAGTTTGTTAGTTACTTTAGTTTGGTTATGTTAGTTAAGGTTAGTTAGTTTACTTTGGTTAAGGTTAGTTAGTTAGTTTAGTTTGGTTTGGTTAGTTTAGTTAGGTTAGTTAGTTTAGTTTACTTTAGTTATTTACTTAGTTTAATTTGGTTGGGTTAGGTTACTTAAGCTTACTTAGTTTAGTTAGTTAATTAATTAGTTAGTTAGTTAGTTAGTTAGTTAGTTAGTTAGTTAGATTAGGTTAGTTAAGGTTAGTTAGTTTAGTTTAGTTTGGTTAGTTAAGGTTTGTTAGTTACGGTTAGTTAAGGTTTGTTAGTTTAGTTTGTTATTAAGTTTAGTTTGGTTAGGTTAGTTAAGGTTAGTTAAGGTTTGTTAGTTTAGTTTGTTATTAAGTATAGTTTGGTTAGGTTTGTTAAGATTAGTTACTTTAGTTTACTTTGGTTAGTTACTTAGTTAGTTACTTAGTTAGTTAAGTTAAGTTAGTTACTTATTTATTTAGTTAGTTAAGGTTAGTTACTTGTTTAGTTTAGTTTGGTTTGGTTTGATTAGTTAAGGTTTGTTAGTTTAGTTTAGTTTAGTTAGTTAGTTAGTTATTAGGTTAATTGGTTAGGATTGTTAATGTTAGTTAGTTTACAAATGAGAGTTGAAGGTTGAAACCAATGTATATATATAAATATTCAAAATTGTTTTGTTTTTTATACAAATAGAAACTCCTCATATACATATTCAAATTTGGTTGTAATTGTCGATATCGCTCGACTTCGACGACGACGGCCAGTGGCGGGGGACGGAGTGGCCGAGGACGACGCGATGTACAACACTTCATGCGGTGACGACCAAATGGCGGTGGCGACAGTTTATGAAGTCCAGTTGGTGACGTGGCCGTGACGGGGCGGTGACGTGGCGGTGGCGGACAGTTTATAAAGGCCAGTTTACTTAATTTTTGTTTGTCTGCCACGTGGACGCCACGTCAATGCCACCTCAACTACACATTTACCTGATAACGCCTTTTCAAAAGGCGTTATCAGGTAAATGTGGTTGAGGTGGCATTGACGTGTCGTCCACGTGGCTGCCACATGTACAGATAGCGCCTTCTCAAAAGACGCTATCTGTACAAATCCAATCCACGTGGACGCCACGTCACCGCCTACCAAATCATCTCCCCACAATAACGCCTTTTGGGAAGGCGTTATTGCCTATTCCGGTAATAAAAAAAAACCCTCCCTATTTTGTGAATTAAATTTAAAACCCACCCTAGTTTTCGAAAAACCCCGAAAGAATCAACAGGTGTAGTAGTAGGAAAATCAGCTAGACTAGATGGTTTAGTAACATGTATAGTAGCAGATGCAGTAGCAGGTAGACTACTCAGTGATGGAGTAGGTAGAGAAATTATAGGACCTGTGATAGTAGTAGGAACAGATGGTGGAGTAGAAGTAAACATAGATGAATAAGGGCATTCATCTTCATCAAACAATACATGTCTCAATATATAGAGTCTGCCAGCTGAAGATAAGCATTTATAACTTTTGTGTAATGAACCGTAGCCTAGAAAAGACATTTTTCAACTTATATTGATATTTGTGTTTGTTGTAAGGCCTTGTGTAAGGGTAACAAGAACAACCAAAGACTTTTAATATAATATAGTCTGGTTGAACTTGAAATACTCTTTTCATAAAGTGAAATACCCTGGAGGACTCTCGTTGGCAGTCTATTGATGAGAAATACTGCAGATTCACAAGCATCCCACCAACATGCATATGGTAGATTAGCTTGAGCCAGTAGAGTTAAACTTGTTTCCACAATGTGTCAGTGTTTTCTCTTTATACGACCATTTTGTTCATGTGTATAAGGACAAGGATGTTGAAAATAGATTCCATGTTCTTCCAAGTATGATTGAAATATTAGGTATTCACTTCCCCAATCAGATTGAACAACTTTAATCTTTGCAGAAAATTGATTTTCAACTTTAACTTTGAAAAGTTTGAAAATAGTAAATGCATTGGATTTCTTTTTAAGGGATATATCCATGTAAACCTTGTACAATCATCCACAAAACTGATATAGTGATTGAAGCCATCTGATGAAGTAATTGGTGATTGTCCCCAAACATCAGTGTGAACTTTATCAAGTAAATTCTTACAATAAGAATCAGAAGTGGAAAATGGAAGAGAATGATGTTTGCCCAGTGGACAGATAGAGCAAAAGACATCATCAGTACAAGATACATTCAAAGATCTCTTCATTATCTGGTGAAGTGTTTGTTATGCAGGGTTTCCCAATCTCATATGCCAGATCCTAGATGGTGTCTTTATGGATGTCCAGAAAGCTTTACTTGACTGTTCTGAAGACTTTATTGATGGTAGAAGTAAAGCTGATGAAGAAAACTTATAGATGCCATATTGGAGTATACCATGTAGCAACAATTCCTTAGTTAAAAAATCATTCACCAAACAATGTTTGTCAGTAAACTCAATGACAACATGATTATCCTTAGTGAGTTGAGAAATGCTAATAAGATTTTTCTTTATGTGAGGTACACATAAAGTATTATTAAATCTAAGTTTAGCATTTGCAGATGAAAGATGAGCTTATCCAACACATGTAATAGGTAATGTATTACCATTTCCAACAATTAAAGCATCTATACATTGATAAGGAGGAGCATTACCAGTTAATTGATTTGAATAAGGAGTAACATGCGCAGTAGCACCATTGTCAGCATACCATGAGGAGTCTGCAATTGATTCATGAGATGAACTCCCAAAGTTACTCTGATTTTCGGCAAAATGTGCACTCTGTGACTGGCCTTGAAAGCCTCCTCTCTGATTCGCATTGTTGAATTGAGTATGATGATGAAACTGTTGGCCTTGATTAACATTATTATTCACTGATTATATTCCTATGTAACTCAGATCTTGTCTATAGTAACAGTTAGCAGAAGAATGACCAATTTTGGTACAAATTTGGCAGGTAGGTCTATTATTGTTAGGGAATCTGAATCTTCCTCTTCTTCTAGACCTTCCTCCTCTTCCTCTATTGTCATTATTATACTATCTTCCTCCCTCATTAACATTTGATTTAGAACCAGCATTCCACTGTGTATTTCCTTATTTAACTTCTATTGCATTTACTTGTGTAACACCTTGCAGATTCAAAAAATTAATACCAGACATGGCTTGCGATCTTCCTAGTTTAGCCTCAAAACTTAATAGAATAGATCACATATCTGACCATGTTAAATCATATCTATGTTCAAACAATGTCGTGATAGGAAGATAGTCACTATCAAGACCCGAGAGAGTACAATTGATCAACTCGACCTCATATATAGTATCACCAGCAACAGAGATGTTATCAGCATATTCCTTCATCTTTATCAGAAATTCAATCATTTTAAATATCCTTTGGTAGTAGTCCTCGATGCAGTTTTGTTAAACTAGATGTGTGCCTTATTGTTGGCACTACACACACTTTCAATTAATTGCCATAGGTTTATTCTCAATAAATTTACCAGTAACAGATTGAGCAATAGGTGGTTCCAATGCACACAAAAGCCAAGCATATAACAACCTATCTCTTCTTGGTATTCAGGAGTAAACTCTCCTTTTCATCCAATTTGGGAGGAGTTGGAGTTGTACCAAATAGGATTCCATCAAGACGACATCTTTTAACGTAGGTACAATAATAGATTTCCATAACAAGAAATTGTTTTCTTCTAGTTTAATTGAAACAATTTGGTTAAGAAAGTTACCAAATGGTGCAATCAACTGATTGTTGATCACAGGAGATGAAAAATTAGGCGATTGAGATTGAGATGAACCGCCAAAATCCATATATTCTATTCTTCAAGAAATCTTCACAAATTACTTCAGATCTTTAAGAAAACTTCACAACTGCAACAAATCTTCAACTTTGTGTTGTTGAAGATCAGTACCTCAGATTCTCTGGTTGAGATTCAACCATAGTGCTTTCAATCTTGGTAGATGACTCCTTCAACCACTTCAAAATCGAAATGTAACCTTTAATCGATCACCAGCTGTGGTGATGTTGATTAAACAACTGTGTCAATCGATCACCAATAACGACGACGATGAAATCACATCTCTGATACCATATTGACAAACATAGAAATCAAGAATACATGTCTCTTCACTTCTGTTCTCTGAGTGTGAGACCTTGTGTATATATAGTAAAGTGATCATACAATGTGCGTGTTATACACCTTTACACGTATCAATATACTTTTGACAGGACTTTAACTAACTCACTTATACACAGTGTCACTCAGATGACTACACTCATATACTATGGACTATACATCAATGGTTTACACTTACAACCCCTAATCTTCTTTTTTTTTTTGGAAATGTAGGTATCAAAGGTTTCACATTAATAGGTTGAGTGCCAGGTTGAATAAGAATGTGGTGATCGGTAGTTCGTGAAGGGGGTAATGAAGTTGGAGATGCAAACACATTAGAAAAATCATCGAGAAGGCCTTATAACAGAGGGGGAATGGATGGCTCCACTAATGTGTAGTCCTGATCAATTAAAGAAATTGAGCATTGGTAGTATGAGGCAGGTCCCTGTGGATGCTCAAGTTTCTTGAACTGACTGAATGACATTGCAAAACAACTGGTAGGTCTGACCCTTGAAGTCGAATTAGTTTCCCCTGGTGCATAAACTCCATGTATAAATCAACATAATCGAATTGGGTCTGGTCCCTGTTGAGACGTTTAATATGGAAGGCGGGCCGAGTAGGGGTTAGTGATGGTGGTGCTGCAGGCTTGGCAAACTAGGGCAAGTGAGTATTTATGGAAGGGTTTAGGAGAAGTGGCTTCGTCACCCATGGATTTATCATCAACAGTCTTAGCCATACCCCTAGCGTCATGAAGTGATTGGGGCTTCCATAAGTAAAGCTCGCGTTGAATATCATCACATAGTCCGGATAAAAATCAACTCAAGAGATTAAGTTGAGACAAACTTGGGCAACGAGTCGATAACGCTGGTAATGCCACCATGTACGCTGTGAGGGATCCAATTTTGACGTAGTTTGAAGAGTGACGCTTCATAGTTGATGTAACCAGAGGGTCCAAATCGGACCACAAAATCCCGAGTGAAATCAGCCTAGCGTCCCATCTGACCAGTATTGTATAACCAGTGGAACCGCCGAAGAGCATCACCCGCCATATAGAACGAGGCGATGGAGAGCCGTTGCTCAGTCGACATTTGGTGGTAGCGGAAAAAACGCTCGAGCTGAAACAACCAATCGAGGCAGTTTTCATGGCCAGTGAAGACCATTATTTCCAGCTTAGGCATCTGTAGTTGCCCGCTTAGGGGAGATTGTTATAAGGGGAAACTGGATGGATGTTTGAGGCTTCATAAATGGGATTGTTGTAGGCCGAGGCCGAGGCCGATGCTTGATGAGGAAAAGGTGGGGCCAAGGTTGGGGAAACATTAGTCGGAGTGGGTAACAAAGGAGGTTGGCGTTGGGCTGGTTGTTTCCCCGGATTGTAGGGGCATAATTCGTGTCGGTGAAGTCGTAAATGTATCGTGTCATAAACAAGTCATGACCCATATAATGCAAATCCATTACATGACATGTTTATTAATCGTAATCGCTTTAATCGTTTTGGTGTCTAAGTGAGTCGTGTTAATTAACATGTCGTGTATTCATGTCACCCATTTATTAAATATTGTATTTAAATTTTTTTTATTTTATTTAAACTTTTATAATTTGGTTACTATTTTTTAAAATATATCTAAATGATTAAATTCGAACAAACATACTAAAATAGCCAATAAAATATAATGTGGTCATATATAGTTGTTAGTTTTACTTTTCTTTTTCATTTAAGTTTTTATTACTCTTAATAATAAAGTAAAAATGACTCATAATAATAACATAAACAAAATTATAAGAATCATCTAAAAAATCTAAATTTTACTTTGGTGAAAAGTTTTATTTTTTCTTAATAAATAATTATTAATAAAATCTAAAACATAAATAACATATTAAAAGTAAAATGAACATTTCTTCTCAAATATAAAAGAAAATATGATAAAAGATGTTTATAAATAAATCATGCTATTAACATGCATTCAAATGGATGAATTTTGTGTCAATTTATTTATTATACCATATTTATTATTTCTACATTATTCTTTAGTCGTGTTAAGCGAGTCATAAACGAGTTAAGCAAGTTGACATGTTAATGACTCGTTTATTAACCGTGTATAAACGTGTTAACATGTTTATGACCCAGACCCACTTAAGCCAAACCCACGACATGTTTATTACATATCGTGTTGTGTCGTGTCGTGTTAATTGTTTCATGACTCAAATTGCCAGCCCTACTGGATTGACATTTTTGGGCGGATCATCCAGCAGGATCTTACGGATCTCCTTACCGACAACAGTGTCACGTGCAATGGCGTTGGCGTGTTATTGTAGGGTTGTAAGAATGGATTCATAGTTTGTGGCATGAAGCCCTGATTGCTCATGGAGGTGGGCAATGGCCTCCTCAATAGCCTTAGCACGAGTTGTCTTGTCGTCCGCTATGAGTGATGCAACGAAAGCACCAGTTGATCCCACTTAGAGGATCATGATAGAACATATAGTAGATTAAGAAAGGATAGGGAGAAAGGAGAGGCTGAGTAGAATGAGGAGAGGAGAAAAAGGAAGGGTTTACATTCATCATGCCCTTCTCATGCAAACAACGATTTATATAGTAAAACATTACATCATTCATTCAATAAATCATACAATTCACTCAAACATCCATACCTTACTAATAACTGAATCTGGCAATTCTAACAACCTACCTAGCTACATTAGATTGCTCGAAATCAAAGAAACATTAAGAACACCTTGACTCTCTGTTGCTCTTTCGATTGGGCTGGACCTACTGAACATCTGAAAGGCCTGGGCCTATATTGGGCCCCTTCAATTGGGTAGGCCCTGCATCACATTTGAAGGGCAGATATGAGTGTCCCATCTATCTAGTAGAAAATGTGCGGAGGTCAAAGCAACTCCATTGGAGAGAAGGACAACCAGTCCCAAGATAATGTGATTTCAATCAGCTCGAACAAATTAACGAAAGTAATTCAGTTCGCGAAAAAAGTAAATTAGTGGCGGGTAAAATCTATCTAACACGGTAGACTTCCCTCGAGCCATATCTGATAAAGAAAGACTTTATAAGCACAGTGCATGAGAAAAATGTTAAAGAAAAACAAAAAAAAAACAATTGCTAATATTTTTTGATACTATACAACCGAGGCATATACATATATCTCGGTATCATACAACCAATAACTGCTAAAGAGTCTCGGTGACTACTAACCGAAACTAATCCCAAACATACCTTATTATGATTGTTGGTTGGAAGAAATCGAGACATAGTTCAATGTCTCCGTAATATGTCACCGAGACCAAACAAGTAGTCTCGATGATACACAACCTTTTTGTATTGTGGTCCTTCTCACTTAACTATCGGTTGAGCTTAGCCGACACTTACTCAATGGTCTCGAAAATGGTCGTCTGAGACCAAAACAAAAATCACAGCCTTGTGTGGCTGAACACTACAGGATTGCGGTTAAACCTAGTTATGAGTACATTTTCCTGAAACACTACAAAAAATAACCAAATTAGCGATGAAAAAATTAGTCGCTAAAACCATTTTTCTTGTCGTTAAACCGATTTGCTATTTTATTGCAAATCCGTCGTTATCTGGTCAAACGAAAAAAAAATTAGATTTATCGCTAATATGTCACTAATTAGTAGTGGACCATATTCCGTCGCTAATTTTTGTCGTTATTCTTGCACATTTATGTAGTGAATGACAACAAAAAAATGAGATAAATGAACAATAAATTCAACGAAAACATAAACTTATCCTTGTTTGCTTGACAATTCAACAACAACCTAAACTCGAAGTCGTCAGATAAACCCTCAATCCCCGAACGATTCTATTGGGCATAAAACACTCACCCAACCATAAAAATAACAAATTTAAGGTAAATAATAACACAATGAAAGGATTTAGTGGATTGAGGCCTTGATTCGCAATGGAAGTGATAGCGAAGAAGGAGAAACGATCAATTGGGTGGAAGGTTGTTAATAGGCAAGGCAATTTCGTCCATTTACTGGTGTCATGAGATAAACGTTGGGTGCCCTTGTAAATGAGGTGGTGTGAGTAATGAGTGGGGTGCACATATATAGCGCGACTCAAAAAATCCATTGGAGATGGATGAGGCATCAAATCGGCTCATTTGCTAAAAAACAACATCCATGATTCCTCCGCTTTTTTAGAATAATCTTATAAAATAAAAAAAAAATTGAAATGTACCTCATAAAGTTAAAAAAACTCAAACATGTGACCCCACCCTATTTCAATTTTCTGAAGATGTATGTGTCGGAAAGTAAGAAGCTTTGGATATGTGACATCTAAAAGACATTATTCATCGTGCCTCGTGGTTTGCAAACCCTTCTATTAATGATGTTTATGGGGTGAAATTCTCTAATATGTGTCCCTTGTATTATTCTTGGTTATTTAAACCCCTATTAATTGAAAAAAAAAGACACAATTCACCCTATCAGACACATATAATGAAAAAATAGAAGATATACAAGATATATTGTTAAGGCATGTGCCCTATGTCAATCTACAAACATTATTTATCTTATAATTTTAGTTAATAAAATAGAGGTTTTATTTGCTATTTTATTATAAGCAATTACATGTTTACCTTATAGTAAGATCCATGAGTATTTGTTGAAATATCCAAAATGTCCATAGTCGGTCATTATACTGGGAACTATAATGAATTAAGACTAGTGTGAATCTTGATTGATGATCATGCGATTATCATGCATGTCCGGATACAAATCAATATCATGAACTTATTATAGAATAAGATACTGGATTGATCCTCTATGAGAACACCAGATGGATTAAGTCATATGTGTTACTCATGATAGGTATATCATTTAGTCCCTTCGACTTAAGATTACCATAGACTTCAATATTAGGAGCATGATAATTTGACACAATCAAATGTTGTCTTTAACCGGAAAATTATAAAGATTGTGATTGATTACCGTGTGAATAATATGTGAATGTGTGTAATCAAGATATAATTTGTCAATCTCGTATAGAGAGATATCAGTGGATCCCTTGATAAGATTTATTAATAGTGGCAAAATCCATATGAATTGATATGATCAATGTCACTTGGATGTTTTTCAGTTTACCTAAAGATTGAGACTAGTACGATTGAACATTAAGGGTGACTTTCTATGTCTTATGTTTAATCAAAGGATATTGCACGACAAAATGATATGATATACATTATTAATTAGGTTGTATCGATGTTGATATTCATGCTACTTGGGTAGTTATAATGTCTTGCTAGAACCGCTTATGACTTGTATACCAAAATGATTTTTGGTTCACTGCCAACGTTGCATGAACCTATTAGGTTGCATACAAAGAATGACTTTGCGCAATTTCGGTTGGTTCAGAGTAATGAATTTTATATGATAAAATTCATGACATAAAAACCTTTACGATTTGTTATATGATAACATATTAATAGGGCGTATGTGTAATTTGCTTAAACTGCGTAAATACAATAGTTGTATTAAAAATAGGATTTTAAGTGAAGGCTTATCTACACATATAAATAAAGGGCGGATCCCTCAAGATAACGAAATAAGATTTCGTTTTACTTTTTTCGAGTTCTCTAGATTTAGGGAGAGAATGAAAAATCGTTTTCAATCTCTCTTGGGGCTAGCACTCCAAATTGTGGTCATTGTTCGTGTGTGGATTTTTGATAGAGATCGCACATTTGAACGTCTTAAAAATCGAACAATCAAAAGGGAAATCACGGAATAAGGTATGATTTACTTTCGTAGATTTAGTTTACTGAAACTTATTTTCGATCCTGTTGGGATTTTTCAAAATTTGTTTTCAATTTTTCGCTGCGTATGAACCCTAAAAAACCCAACATATATTATATCTCCACATGTTAGAAGATTAAGAAATGTGACATCTAAAAGGCATGTAAATATGTATTTAAAAAATCAAAAGATTCGAAAATGTGGTGTTTTTCATTTGATATTTTTGTTATGTATAGGTTTTAGGAAGAGACGCGCTAAATGCACCTCAATTGTGTATAAGGGCAAACCAACGTATATAATTTAGTGATGCACATAACAATGTTGGGGTATATGCCCTAAGCCAATTCTGTAAGCGTTGTCTAACTATTATAAGTAGATGCATGTTTTTTTTATAATAGTATCAATGAATAATTATCGTATTATTCTAAATGTCCTTAATCAGTTATTACTATGGAACAATAATAAATTAAGACTAGTATGAGCCTTGATTGATAATCATGTGATGATTATGCGATCAAGATAATAGGTATCTGTTTGGAACAGATGCTGGGCCGACCCGCTTTGAGAACACTACATGGTCAATGTCACAAGTGATTCTCATAAGAGTTATATCATTTAGTTCTTTGACTTTAAATCACCAAAGACTCCAACATTAGGAGCATAATGATTTGATACAATCAAACGTTGTCTTTAACCTGGTGATTATAAAGATCGTGATTGGTTATTGTTCGACTAATGTGTGGATGTTGTGTGATTAATATGAAATTTGTCCATATCTTTTAGAGAGAGATATCTATTAGGCCTCTCGATATGTTAGACTGATAAATGGTTATGTCTAGTGACTTGATTGGATCAATGTCACTTGACAATTTCAGTCTACTCAGAGATCGAGACTAATAAATTGAACTATAAGGGTGACGTTTCATGTCTTATGTTCAATCAAAAGATATCGCATGACAAAGGGATATGATATATACCGTTTATTAGGTTGTATCGATTTATTGATCTTCATGCTACTTGGGTAGTTATAATGCATTGCTAGAGGCCGCTTTATGACATGTATACCAAAATTGTTTTGGTTCAATGCTAACGTTGTATGAACCTATTGGGTCGCACACAAAGAATGAATTTGTGCTATTTAATTTTGACTAGGATTCAATATTCTCATATATTTCTAGTGTGACTTGAAATTCTCTCTTAGTAAATCCTATTTTGAATAGGACTCTAATTGGAATTATAGTATGAATTTAATTCTTATTTGAGTTTTAGATAAATTACAACTTTTATTAGATTAGTAATTGTAGATTATCTATGACTCTATCCTTTTTATAGTTGGACTTTATCTAGGACTTATTTGGAGTGTGACTAGGAGATGAAGTTCTTTTACAAATCGACCTAGTGTACTATAAATAAGACATTAGGGTCACAGTTGTTGTATAGAATTCTTGAGAGAGATTTTTCCTAAAGAGTTTTTGTTAGAATTTTTGTCTTAGGATTTTTGGGGCTAGCACTCCGGATTGTGATCGTCCATTCATGTGTGGATTTCTGATAAATGACGTTCGTCTTTAGCAGCGTCCTTAATTAAAGGAATCAATCATCGCGAAACAAGGTAGACATGGAGTTATTCTTGCTAAGGTATGGTTTTTTGTTGACACATCAATTCAATGGAATCAATAGGATCTTGGTTCGGGGATGTTCGAAAAGATTTCGAAAACTTCTGCTAGGTATGATCCTCGAAACCTACAGTAGTATCAGAGCCACCGGGCATGATTTAATTAAATTGTAATGTGCCCTTATTTTTTGATATACATGATATATATAAGTCATCATGATATTTTATACATGGTTGCATCATTCGTTTAATAGAATTAATCTATATGCAAAAGTATGAAAATATCGGCATAGTGTTGTTGATGTAATCGCACCGTCATGCACAAACATGCACAAAATGGGTACGCATCAAATTTGGTGGATAAGATATCACTATTTGTGTACATAAATACGTGTAATTTAATATATTGGTGGTTGTATGGGATATGAAAGCCATTATATTGATACAAAAAAAGTTAAAAAGATTTTGGCTAAAATGAGATTCGATCCCTAGCCATTCAATTCTTTTTGGAATATCTTATATACCCAATATGCTTTAGCCACTCAACTTGTAACAAGATCAAAAAATAAAATTAAAACACAAATCTATTTGTAATATGATTACAAAAATAGAATAAATAAGTGGTTTTTGTAGATAGTAGGATTCATCCCTCGCCAACGACTCATTTGAATGACTTAGCCATCTAGGCTATCCATTCCAAGTTGTAATAAAATTACAACTCTATTTATATTAATTGAGTTATATATTAATTAAAAGAAGTTTTAATTAATTAATTACCATTAATTAAATGAGGTTATTATTCATTAATTGGATTTAATTAATTTAATTGGAAGGTGTTTTAATTAAATTAACATCAATTTAAATTAGTGGGATTATTATTAATATTAATTAAAATATTTAATTAAAAGGGTTTTAATTAAATAGAGTCCGATAAAAATTATATTGAGATATATTTAATTAATGAGATTAATGAAAATATAATCTTTCATGAACTTCAAAAATTTTAAGGTATTTAATTTCCTTGATTTGTTTTATGATGTCTTGTTGATATATGAAGATGTTTGTTCTTGTTTTATACAAATGATCTTTATTCTATGCACATTGGGTATATATGATATTCCCTAATTAAATAGATGCTAGAATCAATCATTGTAAAAACACTACATGGATCATAAAACTTGATAAAAATCCATCGATTAGAATTTTAAGTTAATGCCTCCCAATTGTAAAACACTTGTCAAGGTCTTGATCACATCAAATGGGTATGCCTTCACAGAACGTATTATATATTTTAGTGAGGCAAGCCGAGTATCGGTTACCTAGATGTTTTAAATTGGTTTGACTTAACAAAGCTATCAAAACGATTTTGGGCTTTAGGCATAGATGAGACGTAACATATTGTGACATATGATGTCTAGGTCTCATAAAGAACCTAAGAGTTGCATATGATGCAATTGGTAATGTTTAACTACCTAAATAACTTGATTTCGAGTGTCATGCCTTAGCTGTCTTAAAATTAAGTGAAATATGGATCTTAGACCACTAAATTAATATTTTCGAGGGTTATTGATTTAGTGGGAATTTAATTACTCACTAATAAATTATTCTGCATAATCTTCTAAGTGTAAATGTTAAACTTCTAGTAACACTAATCCAGAGTAACTGCGATCAGTCCTTGATAAGAATAAAATAATTTATAAGACTAATTCCCCTATTTTAATTAGAAAATTGATGAATGTTATCAACCATATAAATAAGGATGTATGTCTTAGATTAGTAGTTCCTTTTAAACTATCATCTATTAGTACAATGATTATATGTTATGTTAGCAAATATAAAATCGAACTTTAAGAAAGATTCGGGCCGTGAAAACTAATGACATGACAGTAACACTGAAGGAAATGTTTTACAGTAAGTCACGCGGGAAGGGTATAAGATTGTAAAATTCATAGATTCTTGTAAAATGGTTGAGAACCTATTAATATGTCTTTATGTTTGGAACATAAAAGAACTATATTAATTATCTCAAAAGGTTTGAATCTTCATGTAACAAAATTTGGCGGTAGATTTGATCTATAATTCATTAAAATAGTTTTGAACAAAATGAATGACATGGATAAATTTATTTACAGTTACATATGATGTTTAAAACTGTAAGACAAAATATTTTTAAAAAATGGCATTTGATATATATTTGATGGTTCGTAATAAAAAGGAATTTAATAAAGAAATATAAAGGGAAGGTAAAAGCTACAAAAGGTGTTTGTGTTGGACACGAAAACCTTAATTGTGAGTTAAACTTTGCCAAGTTCTAAAGAAATCATTAAATAACGATTTTATTTTTCATAAAATGAAATTATTCATTTTGTAATGAATTACAAATCCTATTAGGAAGACATAATTTTGAATTGTTACGAACATTTCAAAATGAGTATAAAAAAATCACTTGGCAAACTATTAACATACTTTGATGAGATCGAGGTGATAATATTTGAGTCAAGAGTTTAAGTGACCATCTTTGAATTTGTGGATTGTCTTGCAATTAACTTCACTAGGAACGTCATTTGAGAAATGATGTTTTAAGAGGAGAAATCAAACTATATAGGATATAATTAGATTTATGATGTGTCACACAGACCTTTTTAAGATGTCCTATTGAGGCTATACTTTAGAAACCAAGGCACTCCCACTAAACCTTATTTTCATTAAAATGGTTGATAAAACTTCATATATGATATGGAATAAAAAAGACTTAGTTTGTTTTTAAAAATTTGAGGGGGCGGACTTGCGTGAGAAGTTAAGTCACATAAAGTTTAATGCCTAAATCTTTTGTGTATAATTAAGATTGAACATTATGATATTATTTTATACAATTGAGAACAAATTGTTTGTTGCTAAAAAATGATGTCTTTCTAAGTAAAGTGTTTATTTTAAATACACTATTGAGAATAAAGTAAAGTAAAGTGTTTATTTTAAATACATTATTAGGAATAAAGTAAATCTTAAAATGTTCAAGTGCCACAAATGAGAATCGAGCCACTTTAGGAAGATCAACACAATTTTGAACTAGTTTAGTATACACAAGTAACTTAATTATATCTCTTGAAAATCTAGAATAATTAGAAATTGGTCAGAGAAATTTGAAATTTCTTATTATTGATAGTTGTGATATATTTTTGATACTGGATCAGAATGAATCACTACTTATCAAGAGACATGTCTCGTCTAGATTGAACGAAGAAACTAAGTATTATTAACTCCGAATTTTAATTCATGTATGTTTACCAAGTTTGGAACTTGTTATTTACTAGAAGATGGTATGACCATTGGATGTAAATGAGTTAAAGTTGCATGAAAAAGAAAAATGCATACTTAAAAGTATGGCTTATCAAAAACTTCCAATCTAAATTAAGGTGTTGATTATGATAAGATTTTCACTAGTAGTTAAGCTCGAAGTTCTAGCATTCTATTGTCATTACTTCATAGTTTGACTATAAGGTATGACAAACGGATGTGAAAAATAGCTCTATGCTCCTTAAAGATGTGTATGATACAACTTAAGGGTTTATTATTATTATTTTGAGAATTTGAGAAAGGTATGCAAGCTTAAAGAATCCATTTACGGATTATAGTAAGCTTATCAGAGTCGGATCTTTGTTTTGATGAAATAATTAATGAATTACATTCACTAAATCGAAGATAAATCTTTATACATAAAGGTTAGTGGGAGCGCAATTATCTTTCTAAATTTGTATGTTAATGATATATTATTCATTAGAAACGACATCTTAACCTTGCAGAATGTCAAGTCTTAGTTAACAAAGTTTCTCAATGAGATTCTTAGCAAATTAGGCCTATATTCTTATGATTTAGATTTATGAAGATAGATCTAAGAGGCTAATTGCTTTAAATAAGAGTGCTTATATATACAAATAACTGGAAAAAGTTTCAGTGTACGAGATTCTTGAAAAATTCGTACTTATGTCTTATAACATAAGTCTCTGTAAGACTCAACGTCTTAAGAAAACTGATGAGTGGGATAATGCGAATAAGATTTTATACAGATAAGCTATAAGAATCATCGCATATGTTATACTTTGCACTCAACTTGATATGTCATATGCTTTGGGCAAAACATACATACATCTAATAAATTCCAGTGAAGGTCATTGGATATTTATTAATAACATTGTTAAGTACTTCAATAGAACTTGAGATATGTTATTAGATTTGCAGAGGTTTGAAAGATATGGTCTTGTAAATGGTTACACGATGCAAACTCTCAAATTAATATAAAAGATTAATGATCGTAATATGGATATGTATTAATTTCGTAGGAATGAGTTGGAAATGTTCTAAACTCACTCTAGCAAGTCCTATAACGTAAACTGAGTTTTTAGCGGCATTTGATGCGGCTAAAGAAAATGTTTAGATCGTAAGGTTTATGATTGAATAAGGTGTGGTTCCAAGTGTTGGAAATAATGTTGGCTTTTATTTTAAAACCAATGAACAAATTTAGGTTATGGAACCTAAATCACACTATAAATCTAAACAATCATTTGATCGTTTGTTTCTTATAAAAGAGTGAACATAAAGATTTGCATAACATCAATAACAAACAATGTAGCAAATACATAAACAAACTTCTTCCACTAAGAATGCATTAAGGTTACTTAGTATTGGATACGTGTAGGATTGGACCTAGTGCAAGTGAGAGATGTTGGGGTATGTGCTCTAGGCCAATTCCGTAAACGTTATTTAACTATTATAAGTAGATGCATGTTTCTTTTATAATAATATTCATATATAATTATTGTATTATTCTAAATTTCCCTAGTCAGTTATTATTGTGGAAACAATAATAAATTAAGACTAGTATGAGTTTTGATTGATAATCATGTAATGATTATGCGTATATGAATACGGATCAAGATAATGGGTATCTGTTGGGAACAGATGCTGGACCGACCCGCTATGAGAACACTATATGGTCAATGTCATAAGTGATTCTCATAAGAGTTATATCATTTAGTTCTTTGACTTGAGATTATCAAAGACTCCAACATTAGGAGCATAATGATTTGATACAATCAAACGTTGACTTTAGCCGAATGATTATAAAGATTGTGATTGGTTATTGTTCGACTAATGCGTGGATGTTGTGTGATCAAGATGAAATTTCTCCCTCTCTTTTAAAGAGAGATACCTATTGGGCCCCTCGATATGTTAGACTGATAAATGACTATGTCTAGTGAATTGATTGTCAACGTCACTTGACAATTTCAATTGATCGAGACTAGTAGATTGAACTATAAGGGTGACATTTCATGTCTTATTGTAATGACCCGAGACTCGTGACTAGGCTAGATTGAACTATTGGAGGTCCACGTGAGTTTAGGTCATGTCTTTGTGGAAATGTTCAATCAAAAGATATCGCGTGACAAAGAGATATGATATGCAATGTCTATTAGGTTGTATTGATTTATTGATCTTCATGCTACTTGGGTAGTCATAATGTCTTTCTAGAGATCACTTATGACTTGTATACCAAAATGTTTTATGAACCTATTGAGTCACACATAATGAACATATTTGCTCGGTTTAATTTTGACTAGGATTCAAGATTCTCATACATTTCTAGTGTGACTAGAAATTTTTTGTCTCTTAGTAAATCCTATTTTGAATAGGACTCTAATTGGAATTATAGTATGACTTTAATTCTTATTTGAGTTTTAGATAAATTACAACTTTTATTAGATTAATAATTGTATATCATCTATGACTCTATCCTTTTTAGAGTTGGACTTTATCTAGGACTCTATTTGGAGTGTGACTAGGAGATGAAGTTCTTTTACAACTCGACTTAGTGTACTACAAATAAGACATTAGGGTCACAATTGTTGTTAAGAATTCCCAAAAGAGGTTTTTCCTAGAGAATTTTAGTGAGGATTTTTGTCCTAGGATTTTGGGGGCTAGCACTTCGGATTGTGATCGTCCATTCATGTGAGGGTTTCTGATAGAGGACGTTCATATCCGGCAACGTCTTAATTAAAGGAATCGATCATCATGAAACAAGGCAGACATGTATTTATTCTTGCTAATGTATGATTTTTATCGACACATCAATTTAATGAAATCCATAGGATCCTAGTTCGGGGATGTTCGAAAAGGTTTCAAAAACTTTCGATGCGCATGATCCCCGAAACCCAACAAAGAGAGGGTTCTAAGAAAATAAATCGTAGGGTTGGCCTTACGTATAAATGGGGTGCTTTTAATGCGACTCTTTAGGAAACGGTGAATGTTTATCCATCCGACCGCACATGAAATTTGCTTGTAATCCCTGAGACTAATAAATTTGTTTAATGAACCATACACATAATAAAAAAACACATATACTGTGACGACCCAAAACTCGAAAGACCCGCTTTATGGGAAATTTAATAACTTTACCAAACTTATACTAAATATGTCATAATATAAAAATTAAATTGTAAACCCTAGTTCATTTTGTTCAAAAACAATGTGTTTGAGTGTGAAGGCCAGAATATTCGAGTTCTTAATCACGCCTATTTATGGGACCGTGAAGTGAAGACGGTCCGATGTAGCGTTTTTGATCAAACCTTGGACGTTGACTCGAAAATAGTACGTTTTATATTTGTGTTATGCTATGTATATTATTAATTTATATGCATGACATTGAATTAAATTGGGTTTTATTGTTAATCTTTATGGATGAAGATTTGTCTCATAACGCGTAAACTATGTCCTGAACTTAATTACGCGGTTGAGAGCAAGTACAAGGAGTGAGACCGATAAGAGAGCGAACACAAGTCAAATTCTCAAATTTAAATTGAACCACGTGAAGTGAGTTGAATACGTGCCGAGACGGTGCGGGTAATACAAAAAGAGGCAAATAAGTGAAGTAATATAAATTAGGGGTTGACAATGTTTGGTGATTCAAACAAAAAGAGTGATATTATACATGTAGGTGTTGGTAAAGTAAATAGGGACCAATTTTTCTCCTTCGATTTTGTAGGGTCCTCGGCGTACCGATCCCACGATGGATATAAGGATGGCAGTTGTGCATTCACACGTAACTGCACCTGTCAAAGTGAACAGTAGAACATAGAAGATATTGTCACAAACCCAATTAAGGGGGAAACAAACCAATTCACAAAAAATCATAGAACTTACCCTAACCCAATGGATATTCCTTTCATTTGCCATTGCAATGATAAGTCTGTTGTGCAATGACGACGGTGGAGTACTACGTAGAGGTAGGAATGTGGAGGCACTCCCATGCGAGAGGTTGACGAGAATGACATTGAATGCGGTGGATACTAACAATCCCATGTCTAGAAGTGTCAACCATCTTTGAAAGATGCCCCCTCTTGCTTCTCTGGGCAATGCACCGCAATCTTGACAGTCTCGAAACTCGAGCCAAGCACTTCCCGCCAAAGGTCTTCATACCCGATAATCTCATCGTACATCCGTCTACGCACAATCCTCCACCCGTCTACGTCGGCAAGTCCAAGCCCAGAGGCTATACACCGATATCCACAATTCCCATCGGAAACCACATCGATAATGACATCAACATGTGGCAACCAATCCTATTCTAAGCAATGACCATAAGCCATGTTAGATCCACTTTGCGTGCGTCGACTGACACGACGCATTTGTGGAACAACCTTGCATTTCTTCTGCCTAGAAGCTTTTGTGGAGTGGGAGGACTCAAATTCGATTGGAGACTGGGGTGCCTCCGATTGGAGACCCCGGTGTCCTCCCACACGCATCCTCAACTTCCTGCTCGCACTCCACAAAAGACGAAGGTGGACTAATCTCCCGAGCCGCTCGTTTCGATCCTCCCCCGCATCCTCAACTTCCTCCTCCCCTTATCCAATCTTCCTGCGGTGTCATGATTGTGCCTCCCACAAATCACGGTGACATACCATAGGAGTCGCATTTTCCTTGACGTTAATTTGGAAAGGGCATCCACATTTCTTCGTACTAGTGCGAGTCTCATTAAATGATGTGCCCTTACGCCCTCTTTACACCTCTCCACACTCTTTCTCCATGGATGATTGACACATCACTTACCTCATCCCCAAAATTATGTGATTTTTTGCTTGATTAGTACACATGGGGAAAATTCTTATCAACCCAACACACCCACAAATTTTTTTACCAAACTAACACATTTTTTGCCACGTCAGTGCCACATCACCGCCACATCACCCGGAGTGTTGGTGTGGTTGCAAAACGTGACATGGATCATAAAAAAACGTTTTACATGGATTTTATTTTTTACAAAAAATCGCGACCCAAGGTCACGTTTTTGGTACACTAAATCCACACACCAAGCCCCACCCTAAAAACCCATTTCCATCCTCATTCACTTCCCCTTTCATTTTCTCTCACCGGCGACCGCCTCCGCATCCATCTCCCCGTTCGGCGCAAGCAAGGTCGGCCGTCCGTCGCCCTCCGTGGTCCGTATCCCGGCGATCGTTGGAACTTTGACGTGAAGACGCCTCTCCGTAGTGGTTGATTGCATTGCCGCCTCCGCTGCCTGCCGCCGCGTGAATCGGCTCCTGTCGGCGTTGATGCTCACTTCTTGCCTGCGTTGGTGGTCTCCTCCCACTGGCGCGAATCACCTACTGCCGGTGTTGCTGGTAGCCTCCCGTCGGTCAATCCTCGCCTCCCGTCGGCATTTGCTTTCGCCTCCATTGGTCGGTCATTGCCTCTCGTCGTCACTGATCGCCTTCACAACCGGTCTCGTTTGTATTGGTAAAAATCTTCTTCCAATTGTGTTCATTGATGAATTAGTTCCAAAAAGGCCTTTCTTTGGGGTCGTATATTTGATATTCAACATTAGAATAATATGCTAAATTGATGAATAATAGAATGTTTTGGTATTGTGTTAGTCATTAATTTCCCTAAATTTATGTTATGTCTCAAAGTGAATAAAGTGTATAAATTTAGAAAATGTAGCAATACATGACACAAGTCAATAAGTTGAAATCATGCACTAATATATAAATCATATCCTCCACCGTACTCAACGTAACTGTCATTACTTGATGAAGTAATATGAACTTTTGCAGAGTCGTTGGTGTAATATTTATATAATGTTTTAATATTTATATAATGTTTTAATATTTATATAATATTTATATCATGCATCGATGGTTATCATGGGTTGATGAAGTAATAAGAACTTTTGCAGTCTCCTTGTTATATTGTGTGCATCAATTGGGGAATTTCTTATTTACTGCAAATTGATTGATAGCTGCTTCGTTATTTGATTTAAATAAAGAACTGAAATAAATTAAAGTATTAATACATGATGGAGCTTGTTAAGTTTATTTGTGCTAAGTGAGTGTATTAATTATCATCACTTCTATTGATTAACAATTATATTCTACATCTATAGATTCAATAATGGTTGATCGAAAAGTAACTTTGGTGTCCTATATGAATGGTGTCATGGTTGATGGACCATCAGGGATTTCGTACACGAAATTGCCTATTCGACATCTTAGATCAAGATGGGTTTAGGGAACGAGGAACTTGTGAGTTTTATCTATAATTCATTGGAGATAGACAATAAAAAATGATATTAAACATGACATATCGATATCATGTGTACATTGGAACTGGAATGTGCAACTATGTCCCTTTGCGAATAGTTGATGAATCGACTCTAAAAGATGCTTGGGAGATTGTGGCAGAATTTCCACCACCAAATTGCATGGAGCTATTTTTAGATTTAGTTCCGAGACAATCATATACTAGTTCCAATTGTAATATAGTGGTAAGTAGAGAAGGACCTAGTACTTAACCAATTTTTGAACATAATCATTTTGCATCGCCTTTGATGACCGCAAATCCCGAAATAGACGAGGATGCTCGTTCTTGTAATGATCTTAATACTGAGGAAGATGATGACTATTGTGGTAGTGATAGGGATACTAGTGAAGAGAGTAGCGATGATGATGTAGATGATGCAAAGGTTGATGCTCATCATGTTGATGATGACATGATTCGATATACATTAAATCGAGTCATAGCCGATGATGGCTCATTATCTTGTCCTCCAATTTCGAAAGAAGTTGGGAACGATGATTTTTTCGATCAAGAGGCTGCTGGAATTGATGGTGCGCACGTGGGTGTAGGTGAATTTGCCGTACCTTCATCTGTATTTATGGAATTGAGTAGTGAGGCAATGCAACCCATCCATGAGAATGCAATGATCCCTTATAGGTCTTTATGGAATGAGGCATCATAATTTCATGTAGGCATGCGGTTCCTTTCTAAAGTAGATATCCAACATGCCGTGAAATTGTATAGCATCAAAGGATACATGCGATTTGTGGTAACTCATTCTACACCTAATGTATGGATTGTCCGTTGTAAGAAATATTTAGATGGATGTGCTTGGAGGTTGCGGTGTTCGAGAAGAAAAACACATGGAATGTTTGAGATCAGTAAATATGCAAGACCACATACATGTATCTATGCAAAACTGTCCAAGGATCATGCTCATTTGGACTCCACCGTTATATGCCGTGAAATAGAAAATGTGGTGAAAAGAGGTCCGTCCATCTCAGTTCAAGTTCTTCATCAGATTATCAAGGACAAATTCAGTTATGATGTTCATTATAAGAAAGTTTGGTTGGGGAAGAAGAAAGCAATTGCTAAAGTCTTTGGAGATTGGGAAGAATCGTATAAAATGTTGCCGCGGTGGATGGCCGCTCTTCAAGAAAGCAATCCAGGGACACGTGTGGAATGGAGGCATGGTGAGCCTAATGCCAATCAATGAGGTTGTATTCAAATGGGTTTTTTGGGCATTTGCACCTTCTATTGCAGGCTTTACACATTGCAGACCAATTATACAAATTGATGGCACATTCTTGTATGGAAAATACAAACAAAAATTTTAATAGCCACTGTTGTTGATAGTAATAGTCATGTATTTCCATTAGCATTTGCCATTGTTGATGAGGAAAGTCAAGATAGCTAGGGATGGTTTATGGCTTGTTTGCGACATCATGTGACTGATAGAGATGGTATATGTGTCATTTATGATCGACACCCTATATATTGTTGGCAATGAATAATCCTCAAAATGGATGGTCCCATGAAAGAGCTCAACACAGATTTTGCCTTCGTCACATATGCAATAATTTCAACATGAGATTTGGGAGCAAAGAACTAAAGGATATGGTGTACTTATCTGCCGGTGCACAACATCAACCACGGAAATTTAAGGCATACATGAAAGAACTTCAACAAATTAATGCAGAATGTATTGCGTGGTTTAATGACCTTGATTGAACACAATGGACCAACGCATATGACAAAGGATATCGATACGGATGGATGACTACAAATCTAGCGGTATTAATTGTGTTTATATTTTGTTACTATTATTTATTTAATGTGTTTGATTTATATTACATTTAGAAGCTAATACATATATGGTTTTTTTTAAACAAATGTAGAATGCTTTAACGGGGTCCTTAAAGGCACGTGATTTTACCCTATCACCGCATTAGTGCAACTGACATTTTATCATGTCATGGCGTACTTTAACAAAAGACGTGACGAAATAGGTGCAACCCTAGGAAGGGGTGAAAGGTACACAAGGTACGCACTGGATAAGTTGTCACATTGGGGAAAGGCGGTGGAGGGCACAATGTTACATTAGTGAATCGTGAAAATGACACATTTGAAGTCATCACTGCAGCACGTGGCTATCATTTGAGAAAAGGTCTAACAAGCAAGTGGTGAAATTGAAGGCTCATAGATGCACTTGTATGAAGTGGCAGTGTTTTGGCATTCCATGTTCCCATGTCGCAGTTTGCGCCAGTGTTTCCATAGATCACTGTCGGTACATTGAGTCATACTACAGATTGTCTGTGTACAGTCAATGTTATGCTGCAAATTTCCAACCCATTCCTCACTAAGATTATTGGCATAACGCTAGAGTTTCACACATGTTGCTGCCTGATCCATCTCGAAAGCGAGTCAAAAAGGTCGTCATCAAACAAGACGTTTGTGCACTGAGATGGATTGGAGAGGCAATAAGAAACAACCATGTCATATGCAGCGAGAGAAGGAATGGAGAGAAACACCAACAACGTTGCGATGTAGTAAGTGTAAGCAGGATGGACACAATAGACGCACTTGCTCTCGTCGTCAGCAAGAACAATCGCCTAAAGCTTCATAGTGAAAGGCTCTTTCAAGTCTTATGTTTCGCATCCACTTATATTTTCCTTGTATTTGTTCACTTTCTTATGACTTTGTGGTGCATGTACTTTGTTTCAATTAAACCATGTTTTCATATTATTCACACTTTTGTTTTAATTTTATTGTTTCTTGAATGAAATGTATCGCTAATTGTATTATTTTTGAATGAAATGTATTGCTAATTGTATTGTTTCTTCATTGGTTTTTTGGAATTAATGACAACATTGTTAATGATTTGGGGTTCAAGCGCGATATGGATCTTGGCCCTATAGATGATTCGGTGTTGACTATGCAAGCTCTACATAGATCTACTCGCGTTTGGAATGGATAGGTAGTACTTCTTTTCGCCTGTATGCATAACTTTATAGCTTCGTAGCTACATTTGAACTAATGTAACTTAAATCTTGTATTTGCATAGGATCTTGGTATATTGACTATCATGCGTAATTCAGTTGCACTACATCGATTGGTCCCACTAGATGAACGAATAGTTGGGCATCTTCATGAAGTTTGGTTTTATGGGACGGCGCGAATAGGTTTCATAGCAATTGATTGACATCTCATTATTGCCCTTGTAGAGAGGTGGAGGCCGAACTCACACGTTTCATTTTCCAGTTGGCGAGATGACTATTACCCTACAAGATGTACAAATCATTTTAGGGTTACCTGTCGATATATTACCAATCACTGGTCGTGTAGAGCAAGATTACGATGCCTTATGTTTGACACAACTAGGCTTCCCATTCCCTGAAAATAATAGGACTTGAGGTCGGATCCAAATTCGCCAACTTTCAAGATGGTTTCCAAACCTTCCAAATAATGTTGATGATGTGGAAGTGCAACGCTATGCGAGAGCGTACATCTTACAACTTCTTGGAGGAACTTTATTTGCAGACAAGTCTAACAATCTCGTTCACATCACGTATTTGCAATTTTTGGAGGATTTTGAGGCGGCAGGACAATACAGTTGGGGTAGTGCAACTCTGGCTCACCTATATAGACAATTATGTCTTGTAGCCACATTGATGGAGCAGAGATTGCAGGTCCAGTCATATTATTGCAATTATGGGCATGGGATAGGTTGCATTTTCTTGCACCAATAATGAGAAACGTTCTTCGAGACGACATCATACCAAACGAAAAATTATTTCCACCTCCTCCATTTGGTCATAGGTAATTAGTATTTTTTAACATAATAATTTCAATTTGAGTATATTTACCTACATGTACATTCATGCATGCTTTGTGTTGTTTTTTACATTTCTATAAGTGGAGACGTGCCTTGGATACCACAGGAACATCAATGCACGTGCTGACAAAATACAGAGAAATGATTTACATGCAAGCACCCGAAGAAGTAAGAAATATACTTAATCATTTTTCCCAAATACTCCTATTCTACAATAGTGAAATGCGAATTTCATTCATTTCAAGTTATTTTTTATGACTTCAGGTAATTTGGGAACCGTATCCTGAGATAGTGATAAGGGACCGGCCTGCGTATTGTAGTAGTGGTCGTGCTATTTGGCGAACGAGAGCACCTTTGCTTTTCTTCTGTGTTATTGAAATGTATAATCTTGATAGAGTCATGCAACAATTCGATTTGAAACAAAGGATACCACCTTTACATAGCACAAGCATGGAGCTACATAAGATTGACTTGAGAGGGAAAATGGATAAGGATTGGAGTGCAGAACATAGTGCTTATGTTCGCATGTGGAACGAACGTGCTTCCAATATTGCAACTGATGAAATATTGGAGGAGCCATTGGAATTTTATGACCCGTATATGCTATGGTATCATCGCATTACACGACGATTCTTGTCTCGTCGCGGAGCTATTGCTGAGGCATTGTTAGGTACAATTTTATTTTTTTCAGTCATGAAGTCTTTCAAATAGTTGTTTTGATTTTACTTTCGCATACAACTTCATAAATATTTTATATGTAGGCACATGGAATGACATCAATTCATCAGTTGACATTGGAAGATGATGTGTCTATTGCACGTATTAGAGATGTAGCTGCATCGACTTTGATTGCAATACATGCAGATTATCACATCCATAATATGCCCACTTCATTTGAAGCTTCTCATCAATCTTCTCATGATGATACACGTTCGAGGCATGACACTCCAGTGTATACTCCATCAGTGCCTCTCTACCAGTTCGAGACTCTATATACTCCATCAGTACCTCTCAATGAGTTAGAGACTCCACATACTCCATCGAGTTCCTCCTAACATGGCATTCGAGTCTATGGAAGCCTTTCCATTTGATAGGGCACCTACATCTTCACGACATTTTAATGCAAGTCCAATAATGATGAATTTATCTGGGACCACAAGTACTCATGATGGTGGAATGCGTGATATCGATGATATTCAAATAGAAGATGCTCAAAATCCTGTTGATGTGGGCCATTCGAATGTGCCATTAGCTTTAAATCATAATGTTCGAGTCATAAAGATAACACGTTGTGGACTGGAAGTCATTATTTGGGGTCAGACTATGACTTTTTCTTAACTATAATAAGACATTTTTTTCTTTTTATTATTGCTTTGTAGTTGATCACCTTGCAATTTCTTCATTTATAGCAATTCAAATTGCAAGTTCTTCATTTATAGCAAATCAAATTTATCCTTTAACTAACATTAATTTCATTAATTTTATTCATTATTGTTTGAGTTTCAAAGCTTTTGTTGTAAAATATAAGGTCATAAACCTTTTGAACTATTTACTACTTTGTATTGACAAAAAAATCAAAAATTGAAATTACAATGTTGTGGAAAAATTGAAACTATGTGTGATTTATTGGATGTTCATTGTGCTGCATTGGTGTAGGCCTCGAAATCGATTCTTTTATGTTATGAATTTGTTGAATTTCTGTTGTGTTTTGCAGTATATGATATGATGGGTTTTTGTGTTTTTTGTTGATGTTTTGTAAACTGTTTTGGAATTCATGCTTCGATTGGGGTTTATACATGATATGAGATAAGTCAAATTATGATTATAGAGTTTAAAAGCTGAAAAACTGAAACTATAAACACTCCCATATTTGCTAATTGTGTATGTTGTTTCCAGTAGATAATTTGGAGCTTCACTTTGCTGAATTGGTGTAGGTCTTGAAATCAGATCTCTTCTTTTCTGAATTTATTGATGGTGGTGGAACCACCGGTGAAGAGGACGAAAACATGGATGCTCATTTGGGATTTAGTGAACCAAGACCTATTGGATACGCTTGTTAGCACAGAAGCATCGACAAAAAAAAAAACTCAACTGGAAAACCAAGGAACCTATATGAAGATGGTGTCAGTTGAGATCTCTACCAACATTAAAAAAAAACTCACTGAAGAGGAAGTCGTGACTGTTCCTTTTGCTGGAAAATGTGACTTCCAGTCACGTTTTCCAGCTGACAAAACCATCTTTTGACGTAGCGGGTAATGTGGCAATGACGTGGCCAAAAATGTGTTAGTTTGGAAAATATTTATGTGGGTGTGTTGGGTTGATAAATATTATCCCTAAATGTACTAATCAAGCAAAAAGACCTAAAATGATGGATCACTATTCATTTTTCTCTTTTTCTCTTACTCTCACCTCTCAAAAGTAAACACTACTTTCTTTCTCTACCCATCTTCATCTCACCATTCTCACCCCCATTCATTTCTTCCCTACTCTTGGGCTCACCCGGTGCCCCGATCCCTCTTTCGACACTCCTCGCCATTGGGGAAACTCTCTTGCTTGGGTGTGCTATCTCTTTTGTTATTAGTGGCAAACATGAATAAGAGATTAGAAATTATTTATTTTCATGAAGTCTTTTTTTTATAGTTTTAGATATAGTTTTTTATGGGGATTTAAGTTGTCAATGGTGTTGAGGTTGAAGATATGATGGATAAGAGAAGGTAAAAAAACAAATATATAAAACAAATGAGGCCGAGCCTCCGTAAAGGAGCAGCGTGGACCTGTGTTGGGTGGCTAGGTCGGGCCCAGTTGAGTCGGGCCCATCTGGGTTAGGCCCATCTAGGCCAAGCCCAGCCCCCTTGTCAATTTATTTTTTTAGGGGGTGCGCATAAGGGTGCACACAAGTCGTGCGCACCAGTGGAGTTAGGGCTAAGCCCTAACTCCATAAGGGGCAACTAAAGCCCAAAAGCAAATATGTTAATAATTAAATTAAGAAGAAAAAAAAACACATATGTATAACGTATAGTGTATGTCATATATATTATATAAATAAATGTGTAAATTTTATATATAGGAAAATTTTTAGAAATTGAGGAAATAGAGAGAAAATATAACTAAAATAAAAAAAATAAAAATTTGTATGTAAATTGAGATTGACCTCGATAAGTGTGCATTGAACTAAAAGTGTTTTAAAAGCGACTCACATCGAGATCGACATCGTAGTGCGTGCGTGCGTGACTTGAATAAAATATTAATAAATCTTAAAAATGATAGTAATTAAAGACAATTGAATGATTTCTTATCCGTTTTGGGCAACGTATTGACATGATTTGAGGTAAGTAAACTAGTAGGAGTGTCAACTTGATTTTTTATCCGTTTTATTGTTCTAAATTCATTGAAATGATGTTGTACTCGATTATACTTCCTTATCGAGTGACTTGGGATCTAAGTGGTCCAAGTGTCGTTGTCCACTCGCGGGTTAAGCAACCGAGTAGCTCCCATGGCTTCCCGTTGAGTTGTAAATCCCTTGAGTTAAGCATCCGATGTCATTGTGGCTTCTTTTGGGATTCGGTTCCATCATAGCTAAGCATCCGGTAGTGACAGTGGCTCTTTTTGGAATCTGCTCGGGTTGTGACTCAGGTCAGTCTAGAGTGACCGAGTGGTTGGTGGTACGACCGAAGTGGCCGTGGCCCGTCGTACCAGCTGGTGTTTTGATCACTTAGTCACCTATCCTTTGCTTCCTGGTCACTTGATTTTAATGTTTGTTCATTATTAGTCTGTCTATCATGCATTCTACTGCCTTATTTCCCATTTTATTCACTTCCCGCATGATTTAGAGACTATTACTTATTGATTATCTGAAATATTATTGAACCTCCTCTTGATTTACTTACTAGGATTGTCTCCGTTGCAGGTCACTCGAATAGTAAGGGAAAGGAGCCCATGATTGGTGACTACCTTTGAGTTTCCTCAGAGTCTGCTATGCTCTCTTACTCATTGTAGGTCATTTTTGATATTTTGGTTGTACTTACTCTATTTATTGGTGTTTTTGGAACATTGGGTTATGTGACACACTTGATACATATATATATATATATATATATCATACACTTATCACCAGTTATATGTATGAGATCTACTTTGTAGAGTTTCTATCATAGGGTTCTAACGTCGTGATATTTTAAATTATTGTCGCTTTAATTATTTATTCCGATGCGTAATTTATTTAAACTAGCAAAACTAACTAATAACTTAATAAGAAAACATTGGATGAATAATTAGGATAAGAGGTTGACTATGCGTGCATTGACTCGACGGGGGTTGACTGAGGGTCTACGTAAGTCTAGTGCCGAGCGGGGCCTAGTTTGTGGGAATTGGGGGCGTTACATTTAGAGAAAAGGTGATTGGAACTAGTTGGATTGCTAACATAAAAGACATCGCCTAGAAGGTAACTCCCACCTTCATCTTTTTCATCATGCTCCCTTTTTGAAGTTTTCAATGGTTTACACATGTGGGTTTCTGAAAAATAATAGAAAACCCCATCCGGGGGTAGCATCATCATGACGCTACCGGAGGTGGACGGTGGCATCACCGCCACCCCCATCGTTGCCACCTCGCCAAGTGGGCGCCGACCGAATGCGTTCCATTGTTGGCGGCGCTGGGGCGCCACTCGACAGAGGTGGTGGGGGAGGGGAGAAACAATGTGTAACGACCTAAATTAATTAAATTATGATTAGTGTTAATCTCGAGGATTAACAGTCGTAATTCGGACGTTACGTGGGAAAACTCGGTTAACTCAGACACGAGAGCCGATGGAATATATTATTTGTGGATGATGGTTGTTTATGTGCGATGTTTAAAACATTATATTATTGTAACTTCACATGTATGTACATTGCTATCAGATGAGTTAGTGTGATGGGTATTCACTTCATAATGCGTGTTAATGCGGGTATTGGATAGGCGAACTACGGGCTACACTAGGAAACTCGACTAATTTACGTGAAGATGACTAGTGGATCAAATAAAATGGATAATGTAACCATAGGCTAAGTTGATTAAATTAGAACAATAGGCCATGACATACCTCGAAATACGATCCGAGGCTGGGTAGTCGAGGGTTAATGAGATCACAAATTTGTCATTTTTGGTGAATAAAAACACTGACCATATGTATTATAATGGGCCTAAAGTAATTTAAATAGAGCAAATAAATAAGGCTTATAGTTGGTTAAGTTAAGTTGGAACTATAGGATTGTCCTAAAGATATGTATTGGCACATCTAAGAACCAAGTGAGTTACTAATTAGTGTCATTTGACTAGAGTACGTAGGAAAGTGGCAAGAGGTGAGTCATTAGATGAACCTCGAGATACATAAATACATGGAGATCAATGGCTAGGAATTAATTTCACCTTAACAATATATATATATATATATATATATATATATATATATATATATATAATTTGATCAACACATGCAAACCAAAACCAATTGATTTGCAAAGTTGGAGAAGATTAGGATTTCTAATGCAATTGGAAGCTAGAAGAATTAGAGATTGAAGATCAAGTGGGGAGTTCTACATTAGGTAATCATTTTCTTCATCTATTCCCTATGAAGATGAACTCAATTTTGTAGATTTTAAAGAAAACGAATTTTATGTTAGCTCACTATTTCAAGATGATTTCTAGTGTATTTTTAGTCCATAACAACACCTAATTTAGGTTTTAAAACTAATTTTGGTTAAAATTGTGAAATTGGAAAAAAACTAGTGAATGCATGTTAATTATGTACATTTATACAAATTTTTTATTTAAATCAACTCAAATATGTTGTATTTATGATGGTTCATGATTATTAATCGAGTTTTGAGGTTTTGGTACGATTTGAGATCATTTGAGGATGAATTGTGGTGGTTTGGGGGTGCAGAACTGTGTATTTACAGTTCTACTCGAGCGTGGAGTGCGCTTTCCCATTTGAGGGAGCGCATTCCTTCCCTGGGCAACCTCAATTTAAGTGACTTTCGTTAAACGACTATATCTCTCTCGTTTTAAGTCAGATTTCGACATTCTACCTATTGTTGGAAAGCTAAAAGAAAACACTACAACCTAGAGGCATTATTTTTCAAAAATAAAGCCATCATATATATCGAAAATCGGTCGAAAAAGGGTTACCGATAGGGATGGTTTGATTGTGAGTTTTGGGGTGATTTTGGGATTTTCGATTTAAGACCTATTTAAACACTTGTAACCAACTTGAACATATGAAATTGGACTTTCGGGACTTAAGGAACCATAGCTCGGTATCGGGGAGCTAATCAGGTCGGATTCGGGAATTCGAGGAAGTCGGAGAGTGTATTGAGGTTTGTAAAACCCACAAGAATGTCACTTAAATATTCGTTACTACTTTATTCTATGTTGCTCAGTGTATTCTTGATTCTATTCTTGTTTTCTTCAGTTATCCATCTTTCTGTCATGGTTGGAACGGTTGGTTGAGTTTACTCCCCCATGTATTCTATTGCGTGTCTATGGCATGCAAGACCATAACTTGTATCAGGAGTCCTCTATGGATAACGACCCAAGCTACTTTGTTGGTATATGTTTCGGTGCGTCACGAGTCTACGCCGGCCACCGAGAGGATTAGGTGATGGGCCAGTTAGGTGCGGCCACTGATGGGATCTTGGGAGGGTATCCAAAGAATGGACTAGTATGCCTAGAACAGGCATACACGTTTGCACTTGATTGTTATTTATGCATGCGATGATCAATTTACAGTTGCATGCTTTACATTTCGCATGTTTATTTAACAATATTTATTGGATTTCCTTTACTTTATATATGAATGCTTAGTAAATCTCTTTGGGATTTTACTTATCGGACTTGTCATTTGTTTTGTTGTGATAACCGAGTGCATATCTTTCTATGAGTAAGGGTAAGGAGATTCTTAGCGACTATCACTGAGCTCGTTTACTGTTCGACACATTACTTGTAACTGTGTATTTTGGTGTATATATTGTGATATTTTAGGTTTATAGGAGATTGATGAGACGTGTGTACTTGTATATATTTACTTTTGTCGCTTTATATATACAATGTACTCTATTCGGGTTTTCCACAGTGGGGCTGGTTCGTGGGGCCACCACGTAATGCTTCCCCCACCCACAAGCGTAACCAAGGGTCGACCAAGGTTTGAATCGACCCCTGGTCCTCAAACCAGGTCGTTTCGACCCCTAGCCAACCCTAGCTATGGCCGATTCGACCCCTGGATTGAACTAGGGCTAGTTCGGCCATAGACTAGTCAATAGGGGCCAGACCGACCGTAAAATTAATAGAAAAATAATAATGAAAATAATAAAATAAATCAATACAAATACAAATAATATATATATATATATAAATTAAAAATAAATCCTTATCATTAAACATGGCGCTCTACCACGTTCTTGAGGGAGAACGACCAGGTCCGCCTCTTGACCTTCGCATCGGGCAACGAGGGACCCACAAGATCCACACTAGTGGGACTCTAAAGTAAATTTAATGGTAAATTGAAATTTAAAAAATGACTTGTCATTAATGTGACGTGTCTTAAATTGTGTAGATTCGCGAAACGGTTCACATAAAACACTGTTCGCGCAAGGACTGAGAGTATATATTGCAACGAGTCGAGGTAAGTGGGAAGCTTCGCTTACGCATCAAGTATGACTTGATATTAGATACATAAGTATCATGTTTTGAATGAAAAACTTGGATTAAGGGTTGCATCGGGGTATTGGTTTGAATCTCCGTATCTATAAATGCATTTGTTTTCCCATTTATATCATTCATTGCTCAGGATGTTTGTTGAGTCCCCACGGAGGGCCTAATTAGCAAGTTATCATATATAAATGCCCAAGATGTTTGTAGTGCCACCGATGGCCTTACTAGTTAATGCCCCAGGATGTTTTGTGGAATTCGCCACCGAGGGCTATACTTGTCTAATTGAATGGATAAATACGTCACATAAGTATATGAGTTGGAATTCCTCCTCATATGTAACTTAGTGATAGCGGGACATGTATAAGTGGCGGCTTTGGATGAACTCACTTTGTTGTGATGCTACTAGTTGGAGGACGCAACGACCATTACGTCCACTAATAGTTTGCATTAAATCAAACGTAAGGGATTCAATCACTGGATTCCTAACAAGACCTAGCATGTATTAAATGAACCAATGACTTATAATTATTATTATCTTTTATGTTATATCTTTTGTGGACCCTTTGCATGAATGATTTGAATTTCGTTATGTTTTTAAATGAATCTTGGAAGTTGCTTTAAAAATTATGAATGAATGACTTTTCTCTTATTTATGAAGACGAACCTTGTTTCCATATTTCTACATATTTTAGGTCTTATCTACATGCTTAAGTTTAAATTCGAATAATGCCTATATGTTTTCTACTTAATGTTTGAGATTTGGTTTCAACTTCATGTTATATCTAGCATAATTAGTAGGTAGTGCTTACATATTTAATGTTTGAGCAAGGTTTTCCTCTTATTGAGCTCCGTTGTCCATTTTAGCTCATCGTACTTACTCTCCAGGTACATCCACATTCGCATTAGCTCGTGACAAGGGAAAGACACCCACTTGAAGTCATTCCTTGCATTGTGAGCATTGCGTGCTCTTATTATTTAGTTATTTGATTTTGAGAACAATAAATTTTGGGTTGTAAGTTAAAGTAGGTCATTTGGGGTAGTTTGAAACCCTCTTTATTTAGTTTGGACTATTTGAAAGCTCTATGGTAGTATTGGATGTTTTTATTTGGGATGATTAGACCTACTTATAATTTTGAAGACTTATCACTTGGATTATATGGTTATGAAATTCTAATTTCGATTTTACTTCCACATTTATTATTCCATATAGTTACTATGTTATTCCACAGGTTGGAATAGGCACGCCATACTGGCTTTTGGGCCTAGTTCAGGTATTGACTTGAGTAATAGTTTGAGTCGGGTGACCCGACCCTAATTCAGGCGAGGGTCGTCACTTGCACACACCCACCTCGTCCTAAAAAAAGATGTCCGAAAATTAAAAGATTTAAACATGTGATGTCTAAAAAGTAAACCACACTCTACATTACGAGATATATATATACTTATAAAATTAAAGGTTGAAAGTAACAAATTTTTAAAGGCATGCCCTACCTTATAAAAAATAGATCGCGGAAATATAGAGGAACGAAACCTATGACCTTTACAAAGCACAACCAGTAAATAAGCAACGGAAAATATTGACACTGAGAAATGGCATTGATAGGTGCATGCATTGTGAGACACACGTGAATATACCTTGAAGTATATTGCAGTCATCCGCTCATCTTCGTGCCATTTCTTAGTGCTAAAAATTGGTCACTTTAGATTTGCCTAATGAGATCAGAGCATGTATGAACCTCCAAACTTCAAAGAGAATATTCAAAATAAAATAATAATAATAAGAAAAACCTTCAAAGGAGAATTTTAGATATTGCAATAACCAAATATGGTTACAACCGAATATACAAATGAATGTAATAGGGAAATAATTGATGTAAGTACTTAAAACATAGTATGCATAAAATTAAATTAAACTAGGACATCAGAGAACTTGTTTACGCAGCTCGGTCCACGACCTACATTTGCGGAGACACGCCTAGACATAAAACTCCACTAAGTATCAAAACACCGAACTACAAGACTCTTCTTGTGACTCCTTCATTGAGCTCTTCCTAGTACTTTCTTACACTTCTTTTTGTGAACTTTACATGCATAAGACTCCTCTTTGTGTGAGGCTCCCCTTCACTAGATCGCTAGAGTGTAAGACAATTACGTGTCTCAAACTTATGCCTTAAATTATGTAAACCTATGAATTACCTAAAGACTCTTAAGCTTCCATTACCATTACCTAAAAACTCTTGAGCTTCCATTATGTATCTCAAATTTGTGTCTCTAATTAATCTATTATTCTTAATGTTTTGAATGTTTACACCTACTCCCCTTGGCATTTTACAACTCGATAAAGATTGTAAACATAACAAGTTCACAATTACAAAGTAAATGAATTATTTGGTGTACATACTCTATTACTTTGACACAATATATAAATCGATGTAGATCACATAATTTTAACTAAATCCTTAAGATTTGCCCAATCTTCATCTTCAAATAACCACGTCCTTGCACATTAAACAAGTGGAAAACATGTCTCTGAACCGCAACTCCAACTTCCACGAGATCTTCGATGATGGTTAATGATAAGATAAAATCTTTAACAAACTGATTCAAAGATCCTGCTGCAATTACTCCAAGATTTTTTTGCAACCGTGTATTTTCATCTAATCACCTAAAGTCTATCAATGATTTGAGCACGTGAGTCATGCTTTGGGTGATTCATTTACTAAATCAATAATCTGAACTAGATGATGACAATTCAAATTGTTGATACGGACATTACGACACTAACATATATACATCGAAACAACATTCACTTGTTAGAGCATCTCCAATGGTAAATATAAATTGTGGGCGTGAATTCTTGCAATGTCATCAATGTGAAGATGATGTTATTCCATGTGACTCAATTAGACATTGGACTCCAAAACTTATAGAGAGATTAAATTCACAAAAAAAAATAATCAAATCCTATGTGCCTATCAATTTGATTGTTTAGAGTTCACATCCGAAATTGACATGTTAATTTTTTTATACCGCATCAACATGACATTCTAAATACACATTCCCATTGGAAACTTTTTCATCTCAATGTCAATTTAATCTTAGGTGGCGAACGTTGACATTCGATTTACATTTAATTAGATATGCTCTTAGTGCCCTTCAGATATACATCAATTCTTATGCATACACATAGATACAAAAAGCAAAGGACACCAACAACGATTGAGTGTTGTTAGTGGGGGAGATGCTAGAGTAACCCACTTTGGACACTCATTTTGGGACCTAACGGACCTAAGTGGGTGTTCACCCATGCAATACACCTTAAGGTATGCGCGTAACACCTCAAGATGTATGCTCACATTCTTCGAGGTATATCACATGGAATGACACCCACTTGAGCCTACAAGGTACCCAAAGTGGGTGTCCAAAATGGGTTACAAAAGCATTTTCCTTGTTTGTGAGTTATATTAGCATTGGCATCAGCTAAATGGACCCCGATTTTTGCTAAACATACCCCAATTTTTAGAAAAATATAAAATGACCAAACTACCCTCTATATAAAATGGTTTTTGCTCTCCCCATACCCCGCTCATCTCATCCATTCATACCTCGGTCACACCATCGTCTCTCTCACTCTCAAATCGCACTCATATTCAACCTTAACTAGATGAAATCTGAGCGAAATCACATTGATTCGATGTTGTAGTGTGATTGCCCATCTCTTTTGTATCGATTTTGAGTCGATTGTGTGTTGTTGTGTTGGGTTTAGGGCTTCGATGTAGGGCTTGACTCTTGCATTTTGGACATAAAATGTTGATGGAATCGAGAATATTAAGTGATTCCGAGCAAAACCTTATAGTGTTTTGATCGTTTTTCATGTATTTTTAGGAGTTTTGGAAAAAAAATTTCATACTTGTCACATGTGGGTTGCGGACACACAGGGTCGAAACGTCTTTAGAGATCTCGGTCGGCTCCCACCGAGACCTATAAAAAGATCTCGGTGGATTTAGATGAAGCCTTCCACCAACACCAAGACCTTTGAAACCGAGACCTCTTCAAAGGTCTCGGTGGATTTAGATGAAGCCAGCCGAAACCTCTAAAGAAGTCTTGATGGGAGTCATCCGATATTTCTTTAGAAATCTCGGTCATGTATGGTTGAAACTCATAGGCCCAGGAGACAAGAGTATGTTTGAATAATGAAGTAAATTTAGTAAAAAGTGAGGTACATTTAGCAAAATTATTTTAGAGATTTTTTTTTCTTTTAAAGTTGAGTATGTTTAACAATAAAAAAAAAAAAAAAAAAGGTACAGTGAGTAAATGAGTATGTTTAGCAAAAATTGGGTCTGGTTAGGGGCTGGCTTAGCATTTTACAACTTCAAAGGCAGGCAGGGCACAATAACTTGGTGAGATGAGTGTGCCTCAATTTTGAAGTCGGCAACCAGAGACAGTGAATCAGGTAGTAGATCTCTTCTCCCAAATGTATTACTCCCAGAGGAGACTCCTCCACCTCCTCATCTTCCTCTCACTCTCTCTCCTCCTCATCAACTTCTGCTACCGCTCCCCAATCAACCATCTCTTCTTCCCATCCCTCCGAAACCCTAACCCCCCTCCCCAACCCCAACCCCAACCCTTCACCTTCACCATCAAACTCCTCGCCTTCGACCGCCTCCCCGCCCTCTCCCGCTGCCTCCGCTCCCTCTCCGCCGCCCGCTACGACGGCGACCGCGTCAACCTACACATCTTCATCGACCACTTCCCCCCAATCCAGAACAAAGCTGAAGTCTTGGAGGACAAATTGAACGTCTCGCACCGGATTTTGTATTTCGTTGATGGGTTCTCGTGGGGGTTTGGGGAGAAGTTGGTTCATTACAGAACGGGCAATGCGGGTTTGCAGGGGCAGTGGCTGGAGGCGTGGTGGCCGATCTCTGACGACGACTTTGTTTTCGTGGTGGAAGACGATTTGGAGGTTTCGCCGCTTTATTATAGGTTTTTGAAGGGACTGATACTGAATTATTACTATAATTCGTCGAATTTCAGTCCTTTGGTCTATGGGGCGTCCCTGCAGCGGCCGAGGTTTGTTCCTGGTGAGATTCTCGTTATGATTTTGAACTGTTGATTTTTATGATAACGATGAGTTTGATTGCCAGAGTAAAATTTGATTTGTGAAAGATAGGGATGAAGTAGTGACATTATTTAATCACATTATGTTGAACCAGTGGCAGAACTAGAAAATCTTATTAGGGGGAGGGCGGGACGGAAGAAATTATATAGGGAGCGTGCGTAGACCGTAAGGGTATTATAGGGAGTCTCGAGGTCTATATCCGCCAGCGGTGCCCCCCACCCACCCATATCCGCTAGTGTGTTGAACAATAATGCACTTAAATTTGTTTGCCAAACTTTGATATCCAGGTTCGATGATCACCGGCGTAGAGAATTTAGATTTCAAATGGGCTTTTAAATTTAGACAATAAGACGCCATGAAATCGTGGAAATTTTAATTGGTTGAAAGATTGGGAAAGAATTGGTGGAGGTTCTTCCATTGTTGAATTGATTGAACTAGATTGATTCAACTCCATTGTTGTGTAGACCGTGATTATTTGACTAGTCTACGGGTTTTGGAGGAATCCTGATTTTTCTTGCCAATCATGTTCATGTATTCGTTAGAATAGGATGAGCAACAATTATCTTAATCACCCTCTTTTCCTTTTCCTGTTTTCTGGAGATGTAAGCTATGTTGTACTTGCCTATATGAACAATGAAAGAATTTCAGGATGCAGTTAAGAACAATAGGCGTGTTCAAGTAATGAAAGATGAATTCTTTAAAGAAGGATGACATTTATAACTTGGTAAAGCTCCCTAGTGAGAGAATGAGAGAAACACACTTGAGAATACACAGCAATTGCAGACTTGCAGTTGAAAGAGGCACTATTGGCAAGTTGGTGATAAATAAGGCTTGATTGTGTTGCGTGTTTATCAGGATAATGACAATTTTTATGTTTACTGGTTTATGTCAATTGCATGCTTCATAGTTGGCTATTGTGAAGATGATCGGTGAGCTGAAATGAGAACCATTCAAGTCTTCCTCTTAAAAAAACCCATCCAAGTCCCTTTCCATGAAGAACTTCCTTCTAGTGCTATTGGTTATGGTTATGCATATTTTCATGTATCAAAAAAGTCCAAGTTCTGGTTATCCAATAAAGTATGTAGACGGGTGCTTGAAAGATTCTATGTGAAAGGGTCTAATTAGTAATTAGAGTAAAGAAAGTATATTAAAAAACAATGTCAATCCAATGGAGAAAGTAGATTATAGATACTGGATATTCCCTATTTTTTGTAGTAGGGATTCCCGTGCATTCTTTGATTTTGATTTTGATTTTTTGGTCCAATCAGCTGGTTTCTAGACGATCCTAGCTCAGAGCATAGGGAAGTGGCGAGATCAATCTTTGAATGCAATCAGTTAGGAGGTATTAGAACACAATAATACGTGTGGTTGTTCCATCCATACTTGGGGTTTGATGGCTTATTTTTGCTGCATGCACAAAGCAGCCCACTTGTCCCCCTACCTACAGGGTTTCTTCAGTTCAACGCAGCTAGCTAAGACTTGAATCTGGTTTTACTTTTCACAAATCATTCCATGTAGCTTACCAATTGCTTTGATGTCTCATGGGTTCTCAAGTTCCTGTTAATCCTGATGTTATGAATCAGAAATTTGATTTTCAAGAAGCCAATCTAATTCTACTATCCTATTCTATTGAGCTCTTTATGTTGGATCCAAGTTTTAACAACTTTTAGACAGTTGGTTTGTTAGATTATGTCATTTTCCCCCCGAATTTAAATGTGCCTCAAATTCCAAGCACTTGCTATTTGAAGTTGGGAGGCTTGAGTACATTACATATACTGAGTCTTTGATTACATTCTCAAATTTCTATTGACTGGAAGAATGTAACTCTTAAGCATTAAAAGAATCTATTATTTCAAAATTTTATAATGAGTTTTGCTCGTTCTGATTTGTGTCAATGTCCGTATTCTCATTCTGATTAGTGTTAGTTGATTATGTTACAATGAATGTGCACTGGAGTCATGCAATTCTACAGTTGAAGTGAGAATACTGAATGCAGAGAAAGTCTAATAGTTCTATACGTTCTTGAATTTTATTTTTCAGTAAGTAAGCTTGCAGTTGAAATCTTGAACGTCGGTACCACACACAATTATACATAGTTATTTTACTGAATCCTTTTTGTTTTCTTTTCAGTCATACTTGGTTTTATGAAGTTTCATATATGTGGATTTAAGATTCATTATTTTGGTTGTTTTCATTTGGTAATGTAAATCTGCTTCGTGGTTTTGGTTCCTATCTTTCTTATAATGCATGTCTGCCTGACTGATTTGTTAATTTTTATCACAGGCAAACATGGTAATAAATTGAACGTGAGCAGTGATACTAGAATTTTCCTATACCAGCTAGTTGGAACTTGGGGTCAGCTTCTGTTTCCAAAACCTTGGAAAGAGTTTCGTCTGTGGTATGACACACACAAGGCTAAGGATATCAAACCAATTTTGGAGGGAATGGTAATTTAACTTTTTATGTATGTTAAACCTAATTGGCTTTATTAAACATAGGAGTCCTGATCACCTTCTTTTTAACCTTTTTTTTCCGAATTTTTAACCTTTTTTTTTTATGGGCCTAAAAGTATCTACCATAACAGTAAACACACATTACATGCGTACAATAATGTAGCTGCATTATGTGATAATCCTTCTTCATTATCTGAAACCATACCAGGTGACAACAGGATGGTATAAAAGGATGGGTGAGAGAATATGGACTCCTTGGTTCATCAAATTCATCCACTCTCGTGGCTACTTCAACCTTTGTACCAATTTTCTGCATGAGAGAGCTCTCAGTGTCTCACACAGAGATGCCGGCGTTAATTATGGAAAGACAGCAGGTCCAGATTCATATCTACTTGATGAAAGTTCACTTGATTTCAACTTTTTAGAAATGCAGCCTCTGAAAAATCTAAAATGGTATGATTTCTGCTTCAGAGAACTGCTTCCTGGGAGAATTTTGAGGAGCTACAACGAACTGGGTCATGTTTTTTCCTCGGTGCAAAGACAGGGAACTGTTGTATTTGTGAGTCTGTATAAGACATCTCATGCTGTTGCGAAGAACATGCTTTGCCACTTTGAGAGGCTGGACATCAAGAACTACATCTTGATGGGCCCTAGTTCTTCAGGTAGTCTTTTTGAGCTCACGAGAAGGGGGCATCCTGTGATAGACTCGGTGCAATTACTCAATAGCATCAACAGTCACAAATTGAAAAGCTTTAAGGGGTCCAAAAAAGAATCGATTGAGGAGATTTTAGTGAAAGCCCTCGTAATGGAGGCATGCATAAGTTCTGGGTACAATTGCTGGCTCACTGATGGGAATGTGCTACCAATTAATTCCGACTCATTTTACAATGCTGATGATGTTTCTTCTGATATCTCAATTGCAAAAAACGTGGAGCTTTTGTTCTTAAGGAGCTCATCAACGACCATGAAGCTGTGGACTGAGGAATTCGTTTGCAGGATTGCAGCAATGGCTAATACAATAAAGAGCAAAGATTCTTTCTCTATAGATCGGTTGAGTTTAAGTTATTTTACGATGAAATCTCTGAAAGAAAAGGGCACGAGCGTAGCGAGGGTCAACGAATTGAGCTTTTGTGTGAAGATTGATACTGATGTTGGCAATAAAACTAGTGTAGAACTGGGAAAGAAAATGGTTTCCTGGTCTTCAGAGACAGACACTGTCTTTATTAAAAAGAGGCTTGAAGAGTTGGGTTTGTGGGTGGTAGATGGGGACTCTTCATGCATTGCTGTTGTTTGTCATCAATCATAGAGTTCCATTCCAAAAGAAAATCTAATGATGATGGCATGTGTGATTCTTGTTTTCTTGAGTTTCAGGCTTTTCTGTGAGCATTTTGTTCAGTCTCACCTCTTTTTGTCTAGTGAGGCAAGAAAAAGGATTCCCTTGACTTGTGGATCACCTGCATTTTTTCTTTTGATTGAAAGGGGGTAAGAATATTCATGGATACAGTTTAGATTACACGAGATATCGTCATGCAGAATGGTTTGCAGATCAAGGGCATAATGATATCGGTGGGTGTCAAAGTGGATGACTTGTTTTATGTTTGATTCGAAATGTGGAGTGAAATCCATGGAAAAAAAAGTTGTAAAGAAAAACCATACATAAATGAAAACATTGAAAAGCGATGTGCCACTTTTAGTTCGAGTTTAATAAACTTCTTTTGTTTTCTGTTTGTTTATATCAAATTTTCTTAAATGATAAAACACCCTCTTATCAGAGAAACCGAGATATAATAATGAAATGGAAAACCTTAGATGTATATATAAAATATGGATATCTTGTTGTAAGCTATACTATATAAAAACTAAAGCACCGCATGTACCTAAAAAAGAAAGAAAGAAAAGGGAGCTAATTCTTTTACTAAGGCACAAAATGAAAACACCCTCTTATAAGAAAAGACTTAGAAGTATTAATGACATGAAGAGCATTTCATAAAGCATGGATGCACTAGTTAATCTCAAAACAGTTTCCTTCCTGTACTCTCTTTTTTTTTTTTTTTGACAAATCTTCTTATGCTCATTTTACTGCCTTAGCTTCACTCAAGCTTAATTTGAAAAATAGATGTGTTTCCTAAAAAAAAAAGGGCCGCTAAGGGCACCCCACCATTTAATGAAGGCACCCAGTTAATGTGGGCACAAACCGATTTACCTGGGGCACCCAAAAATTAGAACCCTCAATACCTAAACTACCCCTCGTGGAAATCCATCTGCACCCCACCACCCCCAGCACCATCTTCACCGCCAGGACTCCAAGAACCCGTTTTGTGTGAATCGTCCAGTGGGAGGAATCTCCGAAATCGTGTCTCCCGTGTCTCGCTTTGTGTTTCTCCTTCGATTTACGATTTTTTTGCAGTTCGTAGGGTCGTGGTGTGAGCCGATTTCGTCTCGAAGTTAAGGTTCCGCCGAACATCTTCGAACACACAGTATTTGCGCGAAATTGGTCGTTTGAAGGTACGTTTTTAGTGTAATTAAGTTACATTTGGTAGAGTAGTTGTGATTTACAGTGGTGGTTTGTTCATTAGTGTAAGAACTGGGAATTCGCGGTTCTCGGCCACACAGGCAAGAGAATGTGATTACTCTCTCGGACAAGCATGACCGAGAGAGAAGCTACATTTTGGGGAAGTCGAAGTCTCGGCCACAAAGGCCGACAAATATCACAGAGTCTCGGCTACGCAAGGCCGAAAGGACTATAGGTCTCTCGGCCGAGACGTGACGAGAGATAGAATTACTGCTAGGTAATGTGGTGGCGGTGGTGTACAACCGAGAATTTGGTCATACTCTAGGTTGTACCATGGCGTGAGTGTTAGAGTAGGCTCGGTCGTGATTGGCCGAGAGCAAGGCGAATTGAAATGGTCAACACATCTCGGTGGCGCACAACCGAGACCGTTTCATTGGACTCGGTTGTACACTGTCGATATATTAGAGGAATTGTCGGTCGTGGGTGACCGACAATATGTGTTGTTTCACAAACCTTTCTTGACCGAGACATAAGAAATGGATGATTTGGACATTTTTGTTTTGTAAATTTAATTTGGGATCTGTTCCATGCGCTTGTATGTTGTAATTTATTCGGGTATGGCTCGTCCGAAGCTACCAAGTGACCAGGGGAAGAGGGCTGGAGCCGAGGTCCCGAGGCCTAACCGGGGCGAGGTGGCCGGAGATCCCAGAACGACATCGTACTTAGGAAAAGAGAAAGAGAAGGAGAATGAGGATGTTAAGGGCGGGCGAAGGTAGATGACACTCGTGGAAGGTTACATTTGCACGATGAGGGTTCGACCCTCAATGCCGGCGACACGAGGATGCTTGTTGTTGCGGAGGAGAAGAGGAGGGGCATGCATCGGAGTCCGGTAGCGATGACTCTTCGAGAGGCGGGGAACATGATAGAAACGGATCGTAATGTGGGGGGAGCGGTAGAGGTGGAGCCGGCCATGATGAAGGAGAGCCATAAGTGGGCACATTTGAAGCGCGTGCTCCATTCCCCGGTGGTCCCATAGACGGGGCGTTGTTTGAAGAGCTTCAAGGATCATGTGGCTTTATCGATTTGGAGGAATGAGGTAATTTCAATTTCATTGAAATGATTAACTTAACACTCATGGTCTTCACATAATGACGAGATGTTTTTACATTTGCGAGAGCGGCCCGTTCTTAAGTGTATCAATCACGGAGCTCAAATAGTGAATGGGATTTACTGATCGTGTCACCCTGGACACGGCGGGACTTCAGAGGATTATTCAGCGTTCCGGGTTGAATACGCTGATAGACTGCTCATACCGTAAGGCCAACAAGGAGGTAATCTTTGCATTTGTGGAGCGGTGGCAGCCGGAGACGAACACATTTCACCTACCTTTTGGTGAAATGTCTATCTCATTAGAGGATGTCAGCTTCCTCCTGAAGATCCCTGTGACGGGCAAAGTTGTTGAAGTGGAGAACTTTGCTAGGTACACGGAGGAATCTCGCTCGGACGCTATCAAGATGGTTTCGAACCTACTTGGGGTTAGCCCCGAGGAGGCCGAGGAGGAGGTGAATATCAGCAAGGGGCTCACAGTGCACAAACATTGGTTGAAGAGTCGATGGTGCCCCAAAGGCTGGTTCAAGACCCGAAATTATCCTCCCGTGGAATGCACCGCCCGAGCGTACTGCTTGTACTTGTTGTCGTGCACTCTTTTTGCCGATAAGAGTGGGTCTCGGTGTCGATCGCACGCTGAAGCTACTTGAGGACTTGGACGACGTAGGGAACTACGCATGGGGAGCGGCATGCGTTGGCCTACTTGTATTGACACTTGGGGTCCGCCACGAGAGTGCTAGTGTCTCGTTTGCCGGCTATCTCACATTGCTTGAGGTTTGTTATAAAATAGACTTAATTATCATTATGTTTTTCAATGAGGCCAACTTGCAATTGTGGACTAACTAACATTGTACGTATTTGCGGGGATGGGTGTACGACCATTTCAAACTTGGTCAGCCACGCCCAATGCGAAGTACTTGGACTACGTGCACCCTCGTGTCTCCAGATGGATTCAAAAGCACGAGACGGTTGCGAATGTTGACAAGCTCGGGGCCATTAGAAGAACCTTGGATAGGTTGCGACCAAGTGAGGTGAGCTGCTTATCCATGTCCTCTGATGAATGATTTTGTTTGGTAATTTATTTTACACACACTTGTTGTTGAATTATTTCTAGGTCACTTGGGACCCATATGTGAATTTAAGGGAAAATGGCGTTGTGCAAGCGACGGCCTTTTACAGTGGGAAGATCAAGTACATGGATGTGGTGGAGCCCTACCACCCGGAGAGGATTCTGAGACAGTTTGGCCATGTGCAAGCTATACCAGATCCTCCGTACCGTCCATTGGAAGCACACAGAGGCCCATTTGCGAACAAGTACTCCGTCGAGTATGGGTTCGAACAAGACAATTGGGAGTGATAGAGGAACCATGTGTTGGCTCCAGAAGTTCGGGGCGAGAAGGCAGTATTTGAGTTTTTGGCTACACCAGACTACCTCCCTTGGTTCGTCAAAGTGTCTCATCATGTTATCACGAATTCGAGCTTTGAGGACCTTGTAATGGTGGCGTCAACCATCGCAAACAACGAGATACTTGAGGTATTGGAATGGTTATACGTATTATGCATTTATAAGTAAGTCCGAAATGTCGTTCAAAGACAGTAACCCGATATTTTTCATCAGCGTAATAGGCGAGCGTTGGACGCGGCGTTGCGATGGATGGACCTCCCCCCAGATATGTCTACGTTTGACTCGGCGAGGATCACTCTGACTGACATGGTCAACCTCCTTTCGGGAAGGGCTTTAAGTCCCACCCCCACGAGTACATTTCCCGCGACCGCAACCGGCACAACCACGACAACCGGCCCTACCGAACAAGGCCCGAGGCACTCCCAGCATGGTAGCACTTCCACACCCTCAACCCAGGCCACACCTCGGCCTGCCGAGGCCGATGCTCGGCCTCAGAAGAGAATGCATGGGAAGGAGTATCGAAGGAAGAATATGAAAAAACTCAAGCAATGATCATCCGATAATGGAGGGATAGACATTTGTACTACATTTTTATGACATTTTTAAATGGTTGATATGTTCCCGTTGCCTGTTGAGTACATTTTCATGACAGTTTATAATGTTTCATTGCCCATTTTTTTTGGTTGGAATTTGTGTTTGGATCCTTCTGATATCTCGGTCAATCAGGACCGACACCCATGTGCAATTTTCGTTCCTGATCAGCCGAGACGATAAGTGGAGTTATCGGTATTGCGCGACGGAGCTTTGGCGTCATGTCTCGGAGGAGTACGGCCGACACTTTACCATCCGTCTCGGTCATGCATGACCGAAACGAATGTTCCAGTAACCGGTTCCAACTACAAATACAAATAACTTTCATGCATGATCGAAACGAATGAAACTGCACAACAATTCCCGAAAGATTGGGTAAATTCATTCATTCTATATACACGCAAGTTGAAAGACACATTTCAAAATAACAAAATGTACAACCGCACAAATTTAGAGGTACCAGTTGTAACACTACGGTGTACCTAAATCTACAACGGATATGGTGGCATCAAGTAGAGTTGCAATGGGCGCGATGTCTCGGAATACGAATCTATCTCGCCAAACTTTCGCACTATCCTGAACATACCGTACCCACGACGGGTATAAGGATGGAAATGGTGCATTCGTGCTAAGCAACACCTGTCAATTTGAACAGTATAACATGATCATATTGTCGGGAAACAACAAAACAATTCAACCAAATTCGCATCACTTACCCTAAGCCAATGTATATTCCCGTCATTAATCATGGCAATGACATGTCTGTTATGCCCGGTGGATGGTGGAGCACTACGTAGAGGTAGAAATGTGGAGGCACTCCCACGCGATAGGTTGACGAGAACCACATTGATTGCAGTGGCTACCAACAATCCCATGTCTGGAAGTGTCAACCATTCTTGGAAAGTTGCACCAACTTGATTCACTCGGCAATGCACCGCAAGCTTGACACTCTCGTAACCCGAGCCTAGCACTTCGCGCCAAAGGTTTTCATGCCCGATAATCTCATCGTACATCCTTCTACGGACGATCCTCCACCCGTCGACATCGGCTAGTCCTAGCCCAGACGCAACACACCTATATCCACAATTTCCATCGGCAAGCACATCGATGATGCCCTCAACACGTAGCAACCAATCCGGTTCTACGCAATGACCGTAATCCATGTTAGTTGCACTTTGCTTGCGTCGACTACCACGACGCAGTTTAGGAACAACTTTACTTTTCTTCTGCCTAGAACTTGAGGCCTCCTGAGTCAATAGCACGTACTCAAACTCACTCGGCAACCGCCTCGTAGAAGAATCATCACATTCGTGTTTTCTCTTCGAAGACCCCGGTGTCCTCCCTTTTGTCTTAATTTTTGCCGGCGGCACAACACCTGCTGTAGACGAAGGTCGACTAATCTTCCTGAGCTGCTGATTAATCCCGAGTCGATCGTCCTCATTACTTTTAAGCATGAAACTTTTCCAACACCCTTTCAATCTCACGTTCACATTGTACCCGGCACGAGTCCACCGGGACTCTTAGGTATCATACTCAACTTTTGCCGAGAAACATGAATGTCCTCGAGAGGATGGGCGACCCAAAGCAAATATATGATGGTTCAGGCTCATGTGCACAAGGAAGGCCATGTGTGGTGCGTATCGCGCAACCACAACGAGTGGAATCGTGACCAACATCCTCTCCAAGTGTCAATTCATCTCTAAGTAGCCTAAGCGCCCGTTGAGAGACATAACCGCGCAATCGTCGATACAACTCAGCAACGTACTCATGTTGGACGACATTCAAACTTAGCTCAAACGATGCCTTGATATTGTTGTGTTGGATTCTAAGGAGTCCATCAACCACATGCCATAGAGTCTCAAAATTGGCCTGACTGTTCCCAAGGTGTACATTCAGAGTAGAATGCGCAGACTCCACTCTCTTCGTTGTCGTTTCCCCAAAGTGCATAAGTCTATTTGTCCAAGCCGAGACAAATTTCTCCTTGTAGTTCTTTAACCATGTGTTGTCCAAGTACTCCGTAAGACCCTTTACATGCCCAAACTCACAACGCAGGTCATTCACCCTAACTTCGAATAAGGCCTCCGAGTTGGCATACATCACGCTCGTCCACCTATCCATAAAACGCGCAAAACCATCGTTCTCCCCAAACATCTTCTTAGTCTTGGACAATACTACTTTGTTGATGTGCCAAGAGCAAAGGAGGTGAGACGAGGCCGGAAAAACTTCTTCTATGGCACTAATAAGGGCTAAGTCCCTATCGGTAACAAACACGTCAGGCTTAGGCCACCCATCCAATATGGATCTCAACTTCTCAAGTGTCCAAACATAATGCCCATGACTCTCTGATGATAAGAATGCGAACCCAACGGAGAACGTCAAGTGCGTAGAAGTGATGCCAACAATCTCCAACAAAGGCATTCGATACCTATTTGTCTTGTACGTGCAATCCATCAAAATAACCGATGGAAAACACCTGACCAACTTTATTGAGTCGGGATGTGACCAAAATAACTCCGTGACAACATTCGTAACGGATCCTTCCTATGCCATGACAAACACTTATTCTTCTCAAATATGTGCAACAGCTTGTTGCATTTGAGTCCTCTCACCCGCATCCTCATTTCGGGCTTTTTGTCTTGCATTATATATAGTCCTCATTGTCGATACGTTACTAATGTCTCTTTGCTTCAACGTATTTAGGATGTCTCTTGGCTTCACATTCCCCTTTGTCATTTGCACTACAACTTCCTGCTCCGCTTTATCCAATCTCCCGGCAAAAGAATGGATGTCCAAGTTTTTTGCGGGCTCGTGATTGTGCCTCCCACATATAATAGTGATATACCACAACGAGTCAACATTTTCCTTTACGTTGATAAGGAAAGGGCATCCACATTTCTTGGTACCAGTTTGAGTCCTCGCCGTTTCGTCTTCTTCTACATTTCTTGGTTTCGAAGCTATTTCTGCCACTTTACCCTTACCAACTCTTTGTGACATTCCCCTATAAGTCCCTGACCTCTCACAGTCAAGTTTCACCCTTCCCCTGCGCTTAATACCCCCGGCGTCAGAGTGCTTTGTCACTAGCGCGAACATGTTCTCACGGCCTATCATTTGAAGCCATGAAACTCCTGCTTCTCTAGTTGGGAATGGCCTACAAGGTGTAAACGTGTCCGTGTAGTCTGGAAATAGGGAAGAAACCGGCATTACCTGCAATACAAACGCAGTGTAACATTATAATCAACCGAAATGTACAAAGACAATCACAATAACATCCAAAAAAATAGGTTATCGGTAGTACGGGTCAGCAACTTGCTTCATAGTCTCGCTCACTTACGAAAGCCGAGAGTTCATGAATACTCTCGATTTTTACCGTTCCGCGAGAGAGACGTATACCAATCGGTCCTCTACGACCGAGAGACGATTACACAATACATCTCGGTCTGCGAGGCCGAAACAATCGTGCACCCGACGAAACTTCGGATAACCGTGTTAAAAATTTTCAAAATTACCTCAAGGCTAACTCCTCTCGCCACCGAATCCTCCATTATATAGTGGAGGCAAGTTCGGATTTGAAGAAATCAACAAACAAATCATCATTTTCTTATAAAACTCAAGAGTTCTAAAAACACGAATAGGTTGTCAAACATTGTTACCTCGTCATTTATGGATGATGACAATCCGCAATAATCGATCAACGCTCGCCAAATGATAGTTCACCTTGTGGTGGGGTGCCTTTTTTCTTTGTCAAAATGATTTGTAGGGTTTGAATCACTTATATACAAGGGCAAAATAGTCTTTTCACTTTTGCGCATATTTGGGTGCCTTCATTAAATGGTGGGGTGCCCATAGTGGCCCTAAAAAAAACCGTGTTAGGCTAACTCAATGTAAATCAACTCTAAAATTTTAGATAGTACACAAGGTAGATTTTCATTTCTATATTATATATAGTACTATTACTAATTTCAGTACGATTACTAGACAAATTTGCCAAATATTTCGCTGCATAAATATATGCAGATGCAACATAATTTTTTTTTTTAAAAATAAAACACCCCCGCTTAAAATAACATATAAGCCATTCCCTAAAAATGAGTTTAAAGCGGCCACAAATATATGCAGATGCCATACAGGCCAGCGGCCTTTACTTGTGACCGTTATCATATATAACAAAGACATTAGTGCTATGTCGCTGCGTTGTGTGATAGCGGTCCATAGATAAATTTGTTGCCACACAATCCGTGATACTTTCCTTCTTTTTTCAATCTTCACCTCACTGTGGAGTCTCAGTCGCTGAAGAAGATGAAAAAAAAACTGTCCCCAAACCTTCTTCGTCAACTAACAGCCCAATTGACCGAGGTCCAATCCTTCAAAGTCAAGTCAACCTCTCTTCTCTCTCGATGTCTTTCGAGGCCTCACTGTTTGTTACCTCTCTTGTTCTTCTTAATTTGATGTTTTCTCTTATCAATTTTGTTGTTTATTATAGTTTGAGCAATTGGGGATTTTGTGAGGTTAATTTACTTTTGTGTGTGTGCGGTGATTTTGAGAAAACCTTTGTAAACAAGTGGATTGATTTTTTTTTTTTTTTAATTGAAGCAAAGTTAGATATAAGGGGGATTTCATTGGTGCTTGTGGTGTTTCATGATTTCATTGACATAGATGAAGTATGATCGATTATTGATGGGGTGGGGTGGTGGGGGCAGTTAGTATAGGTGTGAAGTTATGTGAACGAATACTATAATATGGGGATTAACTTGAGGGTATATTGGAAAGTTTACAACTAGTTGAAGGGGGCACTTAGTAGATATATATATTTTTAATTTATTAGGGGTTACTTAAATTATAGAAATAATAGGGAGACAGATACATGGTAGAAGGGGGCTAATTAATTTCAAATTTGAGGAAGGTAGAACCATAGGGACGAGAGCCTACAACCTTAACCAAAAACTTTTAAAATGAGTTCTTTATTTTTGAGCTCAAAACTAAAACCACTTATTAAGGGAAGAAGGACAAGTACACCTCCACCTTAGCCGCCTTTCTCATAATTTCAAAGGTTAAAACATCTCTAATGGTAATGTGGATTTAGACCATACATTGATGCTACGTCATGGATGTGTAGAGAATGTCTATCCTATGTGATACTAGATAGACATTCACCTCTCAAACTGGTTTTCAATGGACAATGAATTTAGATTATAGATTGATGAGTTGACACTTTTTATTTTATATTTTCATAATATTAATAAAGACCTAAAAAATAAAAAAACTTTTAAAAAATAAAAAGGGAGTCCATTTATCTAACGTGACAATCTACCACAACGTCTAAAAGTAGACATTGTGATAGACACTTTTCATTTTGATTTTATATCATATAAGATGGAACGTTATCAATCCATGATCCCATTAAATAACATTTTTTGAATTGAATGTAGATTGCATCCTAGATGAATTCATTTTCACCCTATCCATTGGCCCATTGAGATGCATTTATGATCGATGTTTTAGATGCTAGTATGCTACACGGATATTCTATGCGTTTGATGGGGATGTGACGTGGCTAATCGCATAGCATTTCACGAGGGAAATGCGTGAAACTCTCTGAGGATTATTGACTGAAGAATATGCGTACTAGTCTTACTGAAGAGTAGTTACACAGTGACAATGATTTGAACCACTACCATAGTTGTGCCAATGTGCTTTGCACACGTACACACGTGAAAACCGAGTGACTTGCTTACTCTTCCGCGTGAACCCACATTTCTCAAGTGTGCGTTTGGTATAGAAGTACTGAAAATAAATTTTGGGCAGTCAATGCTTAGGCATCTTCAACCATAAAATCGCATCTTTACACCTTCTTGATGTAGATGTCACGTCTAATTCTATTTTTCTCTCACCATAAACCCATCTCAAAACTCTATTTTTTAATAACTAGATTATTTAAATTAAATTAAAAAATAATTAAAAAATTAAAAAAATCTAAAAATACACTGGCCTGCCTGCCTAGCATCAACTCTTCCAACCAAATGCCATTTTGACGTTGGACTAGAGTTGCTCTTTTTTTTTATTATTATTATTATTATTATTATTATTATTATTATTACTAGTCGATGAGCACGTGCGTTGCACGTGAGGGAGATATTAGATGTTTTTCTTAAAGTATTATGTTGGAATAGTAGATAATCTTAGTTGGTGAGCACGTACTCTACACGTGAAGTGTAAATAATTACTTGAAAAATAGATGTGTAATCGGTTTACAGGTATGAAAGCTAAAATTCACCACTTTTGTAGGAAAGGGAAAAAAAAATCTTCTAAATCTCACTTTATTAGGAAAACTCCTATGTTAATTTGGACTTATCAATTAAATTACAAATTTATCCTTAATTTTAATTATTTCTATCAATTTACAGGGTCATTGTTGGAACTTTTAGCCAAAAAGGCTTCACGGTTAACCGTTTTAAGATTGCTATTATAATAGTATAGATTATTATTATTATTATTATTATTATTATTATTATTATTATTATTATTATTATTATTATTATTATTATTATTATTATTATTATTATTATTATTATTAGCTATGTGGCCCCACAAAAAATTAAGGACAAGTAACATGATGCGTGCACCCCATTGATTTGTAAGGGCACCCCAAAAATTCTTTTCTTAAAATGCCCTCGTGTTTAGAAGGGCACCCACAACTCTCAATTCAAAAAATAGATTTTTGAAGTCATCGAAACGAACGAGAGCACGAGCCCTAGGTGTTGATTCTAGTCGATCTTCGCGTCGCTGATGGTCGGAGGGGGATATCGTCAGAGATGAAGTGTTGATTTTTGTGAGTGTGTAAAAATGAGAGAGATAGAGGGGCATGTGAGTAATAGTGGAAGTTGAGAGGGGTAAATATGTCATTTCATTTTGGGGCAAATATAGAAAAGGATCAGTGCAAAAAATTTTGTGGCTTGCCCTTAATGTTTTGCAGGGTGCACATAGTGGGCCCTTATTATTATTATTATTATTATTATTATTATTATTATTATTATTATTATTATTATTATTATTATTATTATTATTATTATTAATGCGTCAACAACCACACAACGTTCTGGAGCAGTGGGTTGCACAAATCTCGAGGTGAACCTCGACAATCTTCTGAGAACGCAAACTCGGAATGGGAGCCTCCAGGGAGAACAATTTGATGCCTAAGATAGATCGAGTTCTTGAGAAAAGAAGAGTTAAGGTTAGAGAAGATAAAATACTTATTCATTCGATTTGCTTGTATATTTATAGCCTCAGGGTCAGCCCCTTATTGGTTTCTCATCGAGATCTTGCCAAATCCGAACTTTTTATTTGGTTAAGATTTGGCAAATCACGATTTTTCCTTTTTTGGTAAGATTTTCCTCTAATCGAAGTTTATTACAGATTTAACAAATCTTGAGAATCCTGTAGGGTTCTTCCTTATCAAGTCAAAGTTAAATTTGTGCATATCATAAAACCCTATCGAGATGTGCGTACATGAATCTAGACTCTCGAGGCGAAATCATAATTGACATACACTATATGCCCTCCACTCTTACGAAACAAGTTTTATGTAGGAGTACATAAATGTATTGTTTGATGGTGTACACCTATGAGTTTCCTAACTTAGCTATAAATAAAACGATGTCAGATAATATGTGCATTTTTATTTGAAATACACTAAACGAGTGTTGTGCGTCTTGACGCGTATCGATGATCTAGCTTGGCTACGAGGAAAACAATGTTAGAGAACAATGTTAGAGAATATTCTGCATATGTTATCTAAGATACACTAAATGAGTGTTGTGCTTCTCGACACGTGTCGGTGGTCTAACTTGGCTATGATTGAGACGAGATGCACATATGACTCGTTACAATTTATAGAGTCAAGGAAATCTTTCTTTGGCTTGATGATTACTATTCATCAAGTCAAAGTTCATTTCAAGTCAATGAACTCTCTTTGACTTGATACTATTCATCAAGTCAAGTCAAAGATCATTTCAAGTTAGAGAACTCTATTTGATTTGGCACTATTCATCTTTTTGACTTGATGACTTGACACTATTCATCAAGTCAAAGTACGTCTCGATCTTTTATGGAGCCAAAAAAATCCTACTTTAGCTTGATGATCACTATTCATCAAGTCAAATATTATTTCAAGTCAAAGAATTCTTTTTGACTCGATACTATTCATCTCTTTGACTTGAAACTATTCATCAAGTCAAAATTCATTTCAAGTCAAAGTATATTTTGTATGTTTCATGTTGAATATACTAAATGAGTGTTGTGCGTCTCAATGCGTATTGGTGGCCTAGCTTGGCTATAAGTGATACGAGGTAAAAGTATGACTCGCACTTTTATAGAGCCAAAAGAACTTTTTTTTGGCTTGATGATCGCTATTAATCAAGTCAAAGAATTCTATTTGACTTGACACTATTCATCAATTCAAAGTTCATTTCAAGTCAAAGAACTTTTTGACTTGACACTATTCATCAAGTTAAAGATCATTTCAAAAGCCAAAAAAATCTCTTTTGACTTGACACTATTCATCAAGTCAAATTTCAATTCAAGTCAAAGAACTCTCTTTAAGTTGACAATGTGGCGACCCTGCCACCCTAGGGTGACGTGTCTCCGTGTACTCTTTGCCCGGTAGGCCCAACTACACGTGTCCGACACCTGCCAGCCCACCTCTTATCTCAGAATTCGTGTCCACGTGTGTTTTATTAAATTAGTTAGTCGATTATCAATATTTTCTTAACTTATTCTCTTTAAGTATTTAAAAGTTTATTCTGCCTAACCATACTAGTGAGTTGTATCTTACAAGTTAACATATATCAACGGAAACCTTAATTGATGCAATTAGAATAAGTAATTAACATAGTAAACATTATTTATAAGAGAAAATCCTATTGTGGAAAACCCAAAAAATTACTTTGTATATAAGCGACAATACTATAAACAAGGTATATATACACATGTACAGTGCCATCTCAAGTCCCCCTATACCCAAAATAGTACAAAATATCAAAATAAGCACGTACTAGTAGGTTCTCGATGGCGAGCAATCAGATGTAGTCGCCTAGGATCCCCTTGCCTCTACTGGTGCTAGGATCTGCACTCAATCTTCATAAAAGACAGATGACAAGTACAGTAAGTAAAATCCCAAGGAACCCCTCTGAGCATTCACATAAATAAAGTAAGGAAATGCAAGAAGTACTGTCAAATAAACATGGAGAATGTAAATACAGACTACTATAAATGGCTCATCGCATGAATAGATAACAACTAAGTTAACAAATGTATGTGCTCGCTCCAGATGGACTAAACTATACTTTGGGTCACTAAGTTCCCACTAATGGTCCCACCTAACTGGTCCGACACGTGGTCCCTCGAGGTACTGGTCAAATCCGTAGAGTCACCGACACGTGTACATAAGGCAAGGTCAGGTTAGCGTTCACTGAGGGTCGGGTCATACGTGCTACAGTCTAGTGCATCATGAACAAACACTACAAAAAAACGAGAATTAGAGACGAATAGCAACGGAATGTCTCGAATTTCGTTGCTAATCCGTCTCTAATTTTCCTTTTTGTTTAAATTTCAAACATAAACATAATCCAATTGGTTCTCCAACCTATAACTTGTAATTACAACCATAGGATCTACTTCATCGCCTGCACCCCCTCCAACAACTCCTTGGGGGTGCTAACATCCCCCAAAAAGCAAAACTTGACATTCATACATCGACAAAATATATCAACAAATATTCAAATGAGAGAAAAAAAAATGTAAAATTCAAAATTTAAAAAAGATTTATATATCCACGAAAAATTGTCTAGTATAACAAATGCTCCAAATTTCTAAGTATTCACAAAAACCACCAATCCTATTGTTCAACAACCACAAAAAAAAAAACTTACAATCCTCTAAATATGCACGAAAAGAATTATCAATCTAAAAGTCATATAAACAACTCTAAAAGTTACATGATATGCTTTAATTTCCTCATCTCTCACTTGGAAAAAGATTATGGCAGGTATTGTCACGGGGATATGAGCAATCAATGGCACTAACTCCCACTCGATCGAAGAACCAATCACCTACGATAGGGTCACGCTCTGCAAATATTGCAAAATAGATCAAACTCATGATAAAAAATACGAAACTGCAAAAAAACTATCTCCATTTACAAGGTGCAGAAAACAAGATATTTTACTATAATTGAACACACCATTCTATTATACAAATAAGTCTAATAACACCATATCCAAGAAGAACATAATTTAACAAACGAACACATGAAATCCAATAACTTTTCTTTCAATTAGTTTATGTCAATCAAAGATCAAATTATTGTTTACCTAATAAATCAACCAACAATATAATCATGAAATGTCCACAAAGCAAAGGATTCAAGGTCATGCTAAAATAAAAATGTCCACAAAGCAAAGACTTCAAGTGCATAAGTTTCTAAAATGGGAAATTAGACATAATAATGATGAATATTTAAGAGAATAGGAATGTTTCATGCATGTGGGCCAACATGCTCGTGCCATTTTGTGTCAATCAACCATGTAAAAGCAATACAAGGTATAAGCATCACGTTTTTTACAAAAATGAAAAGGAACGCATATTTTGCTTTTGGAAATTTCTAATAGAATTAATATAATTAACAGTTATTAAAATATATAACAGAGTTCACTTTGAACTAGTTTATGAATGTAACTCATCATATGCCATGATAGCAATGCCAACCATCAAGATGCAAAAGTCAAATGATAAAACTTTGTAGAGAAAAAAAAATATCATCTAGAAATCAAGAGTGGTAAAGATTCATGTGTCACAACAATTTAAAATGAAAAAACAATATCTTAGTCATAGAGAGACAGATGACATTTAAGCTTAAAATGAAAAAGTAAAGCAATGACATTACAATGTTTTGCAAGGATTGATAATGCAAGTAGCATAGGGAGCTCCCTCTTCAAGATTGATAAATAAACCTTCTTTTGCAGGGGTACCAGTGGTGCTACCCTATTAAGATGACAAACTATCCAGCATTATCAAGCATGAAACACAAACGTACGTAAAGTATTATGAGAAAGGGAGACGCAATAAATATCAATTCGCATTGTATTTTTCAGGGCTGTTTTGTGTAGCCATGAGAGTGTGAACACCTTGTCCACAATAGCCTATCTTTTTGTAACTAAATTCCTATTAATATATATAGTCTCTTTCTCTAAAAAATATACTAGTCCAAATAAGGGTCCCTATTAATATGCATAGTGATGTGGACTTTTTCTTATTGAGAATAAGAATAAGACATCGAAACAAATAGCTTTCGATGCAAATTTCAAACACTTTCAAGGTACATGTGAAAAAGAAATAAAAGAGGAAAGGAAAAAAAAATGTATTCTTGCTCGATTTGACACATATAACCCGATCCATGAGTTGCTTGAAGCTTATCAAGTGTGCCTCCGGGTCAAGAAGCCTCCACATCTCTAAAGCATAGTCCAAATTAGTACACTACAATGATTAGACATGGAAATAAAGCAGGACTATTTAAAAAATAGCTGTACAACGAACCTTCAGCAGGACTTTTTAAATCATCGAAAAGGAAACAATGAGGTGTGCCGATGGGGAAGTAATGTACGGAGGATTTAGCTAACTAATAGTCAAATATATGACATAGCAAGGAAAAGGAAGGAATGTCAGACAAATCTCTATAGCTAATCATGCACAATTAGTTTAGTCCTATACTATATCATTTCCTTTGTTTTTAACATTCATGTTCAATTATTAGGCCACCAGCAACATACAACACATGTCCCTCCTCAATCTAAGAAGAAATAAACAACAATGTATTAAACTAAAGGAAACTTAAACACAAACATGCACAATCATGAGAAGAAATAAACAACAATGTATTATCTATAATGTGGGAAGAAACACACATGACACAAACCTTTGATGAATTGGCGTGCTTCCTCTTTCTTGTGGAAGGTTTTTCTCCGATTTTCCCTTCATAAACGACCACCTAAAAACAAATAATTAAGCAGAAAGTTATAAACTCAACTAAGTTACAAAAGGTTACATCTGATTCAAGCATGATGATTCAAACAAGAAAATGGAGAGGAAGGAGAATTCGGCAAGTTCTACTGCATGGAAAGAAGTAACGCTTCCAAGTATTTCCATACTTACTTGGAATGAAGATAATTCATCCTGCAACATGCCATATTTTCCCTGCAACATTGCGAGGCTCTCTATCATTACATACTTTTCTTGTTCAAGATGTTCAAGGCTTGCTTGTATGAATCGCTATCTCGCTGAAGTTTGCTATTGTATTGTTGTAAACCGTGTTGTAATCTTGCGAATTTTTATATGAAGCATTAAGTGACTCAAATATGTAAAGCAATTTTGAAAATAACTTCATTTACCCTATAAGTCAAAGAAAAACAAAAACTGAACCTCTAATTTTAAACAAAACTTTGCAAACTAATTGTGTAGATCTACCTACCAACTTGTACACCACCCCTAGCTTGATCATCTCCTTAAAAATTCTCCAAAATCTCTCTACCTCTAATATATAAATATGTATGTCATACTTACATGCGCCTGCGCTTGTCCATAAAACTTTCCGGGCAATCCGAATAAGCGCAAGTTCATATTTTCAAGTTCCAATTGCAAAATTTCACAAGCCATGTTGAGAGCACAGTTGCTAACTAGCAAGGCAGCATAAGCAATGGTAGAAGTAAAATTGTCAAAAAAGAACATACAGAACTAACATTATGCGTCCACTCAAAACATACCTAAATGCAATGTCTTCTACAAACATTCAGTAAGTACCTACAAGAAAATTGTTTAACAGAAAAAATGGGAGGGAAGAAAATTGAACAAATTGAAACAAAAACTGAAAAACACAAAACCAAACACGAAAGATCGAAGCTTTCAAGACCAAACAAAACTCTACCAAAACCCCATTACCGAAAACACAAAAACAAACCCTAGACACCACAAAACCCCAAGAAACTCACATGCAATCTTCTAGAAACCAAACAATAAAAAAAATCTAAAATCGAAACCCTAGAAACCAAAAACAGAACCGACATCGAGAATCCCCAACAAGTCGTCGACCGAGCCGGGGGTCGCCGAGGCGCGTCCGAGCTTCGTTGAGCTCGAGCTCCAGCTTCCCGGTCCGTCATTTTTTTCCGAATCTCCGCAGACCCTTCAAAACCCTATCGATCACGAACTCGATTTTAGACTCCACGCCTCATCAAAGAAACCCTAGAACGAACCCTAGAAACCAAGACGGAATCGGAGGGGACTAAATCTAGGGTTTGATACGCGAAATCGATTCGAGACGAACAACATGGCTATTGGTGAGAGTGAGAGTAGAGAGGTGCGAGAGAGAGAGAGAGAGACGGCAGAGAGAGAGAGAAGTGCGGTGACGAGAGAGAGAGAGAGAGAGAGCGGTGACGGTGAGAGAGAGAGAGGAGAGAGCAAAGATGACGGTGAGAGAGAGCGGTGACGGTGAAGAGAGCGGTGAGAGCGGTGAGGAGAGAGGTTTGTTGAGAGAAAGAGAGCGGTGAGGAGAGGTTTGTTGAGACGAGAGGTTTTGAGAGGTTTTGAGAGACAGAGAGACAGAGAGAGGTTTTGAGAGACAGAGAGAGAGCTGAGTGATTTTAGGGAGAGACGGACAGTTGTGGGTATGTAGATCAAGCATGCACGAATCTCGAGACATAATGAACGGTTGAAAAAAAAGAAAGTTTTGGTGGGAATGTTGACACCATTTTTTAGAGACGGAATTTAATTCCGTCTCTAATTCCGTCTCTGATCCGTCTCAAATCCATCTCTGAACGTTTCCGTCTCAATTCCGTTGCTAACTTTTTTATTTAGAAACGGAACTTATTTCAGTTTCTAATTCCGTTTCCGATTTGCTGTTTTTTCGTAGTGAAATAACCTGAAAATCTGGGGGAATAACGTACGTCAACCCACGTCCAAGTAACAAAATGGAATGATAAAATAGCAAAGAAATGATAGGAATGAGTTTTAAACAAAATCAAATACTCAGAGTTTTTCAATTGAGTTTTACAAACCTCAAATCACTCTTCGACCTTCTCGGACTCCCGTATCGGACCCGATAAGTTCCCCGACACCGAGTTACGGTCCACTAAGTCCCCGAAGACCAATTTTACAAGCGTTGGTTGTTTACAAGTGCTCAGATATGTATTAAGTTGAAAATCACTAAAACACCACTTAAACTCATATTTTATTTGTCATTAGCATGTTAATAAGTCTACCTATTGCGCTAGGTGAAGTTAGCGCGCTAATGGATCTACCTAGTGCGTTAGGGGATCTGTCTAGCGCGCTACTGTTCTTTATTTTGAAAAACAATTGGAAACCCAGAACGATTAGCGCGCTTAGCAGCTCGGTTAGCGCACTAATTGTCATTTGTGACATAATTCTCAATTAGAGAATTCCGTCATTCCCCTCTCAATTTGCCATCTAACTTGGTTTATACCCTCTCCATATTAATTTAACCCAAAACAACAAGCAGAACAAACTCAGAATCACAATTTAACCCAAAACTCATTAAATCTCATGTATTCACTACATTTTCCAATTTCATCTAAAACACCAACTTCCAAGTAAACTATTAGTAAATTCTTTATGAAAATTATTTGTAAACATGTAATCCATCAAGTTTTCACTAAAAATCAGAGGTCTAATCATGAAACTCGAAATTTACCAAAAACACACAAAAATGGGTTCATTGAAGAGTGTAGGAGATGAGGAAGATGATTTCCTAGGTTGGATAACTTGAATTGATCTCTAAGTACTCACTTTTAGCTGGAATGTCCTCTCATTCTCTAGTTTTCTCTCTGAATTTGCATGAGTTTGGAGTTAGTGGAGATGAAACTCTCACTAACTTACTATATATATTTGATTAAGATCATGTGTGTGTACATATCTCGAGGATTATCTTGTGTGCTCTATTGCCACTTCCCCTAATACCCAATTACCCGACACCAAGTGCTTCGCGTCTCGGCATGCATCCCGAAGCACACCAATCCTTGGTGTACTCGATTATTATGACTTAGCCTAAAATTTGATTATCTATTTTATGTCATATTCACCTTTGTTCTAGTCATTTTATTTAAGTTACCGTTATAAGACTTATCGTACCCGTACTATGCCTACCCGGTACCCGTGTTGACATGCTTTACGAGGCATTTACTCATCACACATCCTTACACGATATTTAAAAAAAAAACCATTTATGCTCAGTTAGTGTGTCCTAGCTTATCCGAGACGTTCATGTGGTCCTGAGCTGGCGTCCGAGTATGAAAATAACTCGAATAACGACATCAATAAAACTGGGTCGTTACAACAACTGGTTCGTTTGCAATAGTTAAGAAAATAAAAGTTTCTAAATAACAAAATCTCTATTCCAAATTCAGATTTCAATAAATATCTTAAAAAATTTTGACAACTTCTAACTGTGTGAAGAAAAGATTTCGAGCAACTAGGTTGCATTCTATTTTGGGATTTTTACAACTCATATCAACGTGATTTTGAGGAAGAACTCAAGGCTATATGTGTTACTATGAAATGTTCTTCTTTATTGATTTAGTTTTTGGTTCATTGCAACTGTGAACTTCTGTTTTTGTTTGATTTGTAATTACCAAGGGGGTTTTGAATAAAACCAGTCAAGGGGGCTTGACGTTACTAAGGAGATCTCGTGGTGAAAGTTCATTGCGAGGGTAAAAGGTAGTGTAGCAAGCCTGGTGAGGGATCACTGGTCGGGGTCTTGCATAAATCTGTAACTCCTTATCATTAGTTGATTCTTCACGTCATGTTGTGGCCCCGCAGATGTAGATCTTGATCTGAATTGCGTCAACATCTCTTTGTGTTGTGGTTTGCTTTACAATTCAATTTTAATTTTGTGGTGTGTTTATCAATGCGTGATTACCATTAGCAATTCATAACTTACAACTCTAACATTTATTATATACTCTACAAGAATTGAACCTTGATTTTTTTTCAATGAAAATGCTTAGCCTCCGTAGCTATCCTACAATGGCTTGCCCTTAAACCTTACATCATTTATCCTACAGAGGCTTGCCCTTAAACGTTACATCATTTAGTTCATATTGATGGAATCACCCGTACCTAAGATGATGATTGGTATTGTTAGCAATGGTTTTTTTAGATGAATGGTGGCAGTACTCCGTTTATTATTATTATTATTATTATTATTATTATTATTATACACAAAAAAATAATAAATACAAAATTTGAAGAAGACACAAAAGTAAAAATAGTACCGCGCACCTTTAATACAAAATTAAGCACGTTGCTTGCGAAAAGAAAGAAGTCTGCACTTAATCTTCATGATGTCCTTATCCACCGCAGCTCCCACAAAAACAGCCCAGTTAGCGATGGATTTGCACTCGTGTGAACTCTAAAATGTCGGTGTACGTGTAACCGGACTAAGTAGGGTTAGGCATCTTCGGCATCCTTAATTAGATTTTGTAGACTTTAACAAAATTATTGATTTGAAGTTGATGAATTGCCAAAAAGTGAAAGTAACTCATTTTGAGTACCAACTTTAAGCACCAATTCAATCGGATGCACTTGTAATACACACTTAGATATACTTGCGCATTTTAAAGCGAAATGCACGTTATCCGATTGAGTTGATGCATAAAGTAAGTTACTTTTACATCATCCCTCAATTTAAGCTCAAATCTCAAATCTTTACACTTGAAGAGACTCTGTGTACAGTACAACTACACCAGCTACCCACTAATTTGATAACAAATCAAATTATTGTTTGGAAAAAAAAAAAAACTTTTTGAATATCCTTAGATCCTTGAAATTAATTAGAGCCATACTTGATACCATTTTTTTTTTTTTGAAAAAAAATATTAGAATTTTAAGTCAGAGCGCCAGTTTACGTGCCCAAAAGTCACAACAAGGAGCAGAGAATCCTCAAACCTCCAGACTGACATCTACCCATATTCTCTCATCTGCACTCACACACCCAACTCTCAGATCTCGACCCAATCCTATCTAAAGAGAAAAAAAAAAAAAAAATGCCATGCGCAAGTCAACCTATAATATTATTTCTCCCAATTAATTTCCATTTCTCTTAAACAAAAAAAAAAACACAGGTGATGATCAGATCCAAATCAAACGTAAGAGCAACCAAGAAAAACCTTAATTACATACCCAGAAAACTTGGACATCACAAATCAACAAAAAGTACTTAAGAGAAACCCACAACAAAACCAAGATCCACATAACCACATACCCAAAACTAACTAACTTACTAACTAAGCCATCTTGAGCTGCGGCGGATGGCCCTGGGCCTGGTGGTCCAGCAGAAAGTTGGAGTCCCGCTCGATCCGGGACTGGACCTGCAGGAGCTCGTCGGGCGAGCAGGGCAGCCTCAGCGGCCCAGCCACATCGTACCCGTATACCTCGTGAGCCCGGTCCAGCAGCGGCTCGAACAAAGGGTGGCTCAGCTGCCATATCGGCACGTCGAACCGGGTCCCCTCATCTCCACCGCTCGATTCCTTGACCTTTTCACGATCGTCTGACGATCCGACGGTCACGGATAAGCACCCCTTTTTCTTCACCTTCGATGAGGACTTCTTGTGATGGTGGGTCTTGTCCTCGGAGGGTATGCTCGCTGGGACTAGCATCTTTTTTTATTTTGGACGGTAGAAGCTAAGGAGGAAATGAAGGCACGTTATGAATTTATAATGATGGAGTGGATATTTGATTCTCCGAAGGGAACTGCTAGAGTACGCACTAACCCAATTTGATACCTATCAAATTTATGAGTACATATCTCGAGGTAAAATACATGACATCAAATTTAATCAGTGCACAAATTAAGTGAGTTGTTTTTTCATTTTCCTTCTCTAAAATCTTTTGGGCATGGGCCTATGCGTAGATTATTTTCTTTCTTAAGGAGGGACTTTGTGACGTGTAATTAAGAATATATACAGGAAAAGAAATCTCTGGAAATGGCATGAGAAATAATGAAGGATTTTTTTGGGTCAATTTGGAGACTTAGCTTTCATTGGGATCTAACTACATGGAGGTGAGGGATGGGGGACAAAGGAGTTAACTTTTTCTCTGCCGAAGAGAAGGACGGTGGGTGGAGTGGCCAGGGTTTGATGTCCCTTCATTAAAGGTCTTGAGTACCTTCGAGTACGCGTGTTCACCTTGCACGTGCTCTGTTGAAGGTTGATTCGGATTAGTAAACGCTTTGCATGCGTGGTTAAAATTGAAACATAAGGCATATATAGCTAGATGTTAGATGTAATTATTATTTTTCGAGTGTTTTATCCTTGGAGTTATTTTTCCACGAGAAATGGAAAATTGAGGAAATAACGAAAACATTTTTGTTCATATATATTTTTGTTATATTTAAGATTAATTTAAATTTTATTTTCTTAATTTTATTCATAGCTTTTTTTGAACTAATTAAAAAGTTAAAAAACTAAATAAAGTAGTTGCATTGGTCAAGATCAATCTATTCATATTAGAGAATAAAAGGCATAGAATTCTAATATGATCTATTAAAGGATTATGATTATTTTTTATTTTTTCTTTGGAGGAGTTATTTTTTATAAGAATCAGAATTTATTTTATTATAACCAAAGTGTTATGTACACGGTGAGAAAATAATGTGTTTCTCAGAAACAATTAAGTCGAAAAAAATCTTTTTACCATTAATTGTAATAGGAGAAAAATGCATTATTCTTATAATAAAAAATAAAACTCCCGTCCCCAACATTGTGGAGTCACTAATATCTACTCGCCACATGCAACATGTGCCGTACTTCCGCGGAAATGGCTTGGTTGAACGTGCGGTCCTACTACTGGGCTTTATAGAAGTGGTAACAAAAATTACATCAGTGAACATCCCCTACGTACAGCACCATCTCGCCTTTAATCCCCTCACAACACATATCTCCCCCCAGCCGACTTGGAGGAGTTGTTCGTGAGCTGGTTATAAAAAAGTTAAAAAATAAAATAGTTTAGAATCATGGATTTAAATGAAAGGGTGGTTATATATTAAGGCCGTTTTTTCCTTGTACACAAAGTAATTAAAATGGCGCTTATCGGCACAGACACCACTTAGCATCCTTGTCCTTGGCATTGCAATATCTCAAAAAAGCAATCTTTAGAATTGGGTGTGTTTTAGGTTCTTACTATTGTCGAGTGCATGCATACCATGTTATCCCACTATTATAAAGCGTATTATCGGTTCGCAATTATTAAAAGTCTAGCTTGATAACAACAACGTGATATTTGGAGCACACATGTCAATTAATTTGAACATGAAAACAACAAAATAGAAAATGGTTCGCTCAAAAAAACATTAAAATAAAAATAACATAAATATAAACTTAAAAAGAAACATAAGATAAATAAAAAAGAGAAGTTGGCAATGATAAAGTTTTAAGACATTTAGAATCTGTTGGGTTTTGAGGTTCATACGCAGCGGAGATTACAAAACAGTTTTGACAAAAACCCCAACAGGATCTGAATCTAATTCCATTAAAAACGTTTAAACCATGAAAAACTTAATCATACCTCAATCGCAATATACCTTTACGAAGGTTGATCGATCTCTAAGGCGCCGCTAACGACGTACGCCTCTATCGCAAGATCCACACACGAACAAGTGGTGAGATTCGAAGTGTTAGCTTCGAGAGAATACCAAACCTTTTTGTTTCTCTCCAAAACGATCCAGAGCATACCAAAAACCCTAAGTCGTTTCTAAAATGAAAATAAAGTTTCAGCCTTTTTCTCTTTCGTACTTGTGTTCTAACTTAAAGCGTCTATTTATACAACCCTTGTATATATACGGTTAAGTAAATTACACATATACCCTTACTTAAAGAAGTATAAGTGTAATACACCACAAGGACGTTTCTGTCATGAATTTTATCACATAAAATTCATTTTTCTGAATCATCTTAAAATCTCACAAAACCATTCTTAGTGTGCGACCCAATAGGCTCATACAACGTTGGCAGTGTACCAAAACACATTTTGGTATACAAGTCATAAGCGGCCTCTAGCAAGACATTATGACTACCCAAGTTGTACGAATATCAAATCGATACAACCTAATCAATAGTGTATATAACATCTTTTTGTCACACGATATCCTTTTGATCAAACAAAAGGCATGAAATTGTCATCCAACATGTTCAATCGTACTAGTCTCGATCTCTAGGTAGACCGAAAACATCCAAGTGACATTGATCAATATTAATTCACTTAGACTAGGCCTTTTAACAGTCTAACACGTCGAGGGATCCACTGGATATCTCTCTTTATATGAGAGGGACAAATTTTATCTTGATTACACAACTTCATCATATTGCTCACACAGTAACCAATCACAACCTTTATAATCGTCCGGTTAAAGACACGTTTGATTGTGTCGAATCACTGTAATCTTAATGTTGAAGTCTCTGGTAATCTCAAGTCAGAGGACTGAAAAATATACCTATCATGAGAAACAACTATGACTTAATCCATGTGATGTCCTCATAGCGGGTCGATCCAGTACTTTGTTCCCTAACAAGTACTCGTGATCATGATTCGTATCCCTATACGTATAATCATCATATGATCATCAATCAAGACTCACACTAGTCTTAATTCATTATAATTCCCAGTTTAATGATCGACTAGGGACATTTAGGATATTTCTGTAAATACCCATGGATCTTATTATAATGTAAACATGCAAATTAATTATAATAAACAACAAATGAAATCCTCTATTTTATTAACTTAAAGTATTCGTAAAGACAGTTAATGGATTGACCTAGGGCACATGCCCCAACATCTCCCACTTGCACTAGGGTCAATCACACATGCATCTAATACCTAATGATCTAACATGACCATCATGTTTTGCTTGTGGAAGAGCTTTTGTCAATGGATCCGCAACGTTGTCTTCAGTAGGTACTCTGCAAATCCTTATGTCTCCCCTCTCAATGATTTCTCTGATTAGACGAAAACGCCTGAGTATATGTTTGGATCTGTGGTGTGATCTAGGTTCCTTGGCCTGTGCTATTGCCCCGTTATTGTCACAATACAAACAAATAGGGTTAGCAATACTCGGAACCACACCTAGTTCAGAAATGAACTTTTTTTTTATCCAAACTGCCTCCTTTCACTACAAAAAAATAGCAAATCAGAAACGAAAATTTCCGTCTCTGATTTGTTAAAATTCCGTCTCTAATTGCACTCAGAAACGGAACAGAGACGGAATTAATTCCGTCTCTAAAAACGTCGTTGCTAATTCAATCAGAAACGGAATACGATTCCGTTTCTGATTTAGAGACGGATCAGAAACGGAATAAATTCCGTTTCTGATTAGAAACGGAATAAATTCCGTCTCTAATTCCGTTTCTGATTAGAGACGGAATAAATTCCGTTTCTGATTATTTCCGTCTCTGATCTGTTGCTAATCAGAGACGGAATTTAATCCGTTTCTGATTTATGTATCTAACATAAACGAAAATTAGAGACGGAAATAGCAACGGAATCCAAAGATTCTGTTGCTATTTCCATCTCTAATTTTCGTTTTTGTTTAGTTTTTAAAGTCTTACATATATAGGTCTCAATCCAAGCACATTTAACCTGCCAATATATAATAAAAATCATAGCTAAATAATATATTGATATTACACAATTTATATAAACTTAACATATCCTTAACATTATCTTTTCTCAATGTAGTACACGAAACAACAAAAACAATATAAAAAGTTTCTATATCGTATCTTTCTACAAAAGTAAAAGCAAAAATTGTTCTAAATGAAAATAAAAATAAAAAAATGAAGTGTTCCGAGATTATATAAAGTTGATTGTGCTTCAAATAATACTTGACTTCGTACAAAACACCTGAAAAAAGATCAAAAAGAAAAAATCACTAAATTATACAAACAATAATAGGAATATAAACAATATTATGGAATATAAACACAAGATAAATAAAGTAATAAAGAAAAAGAAATTCATCATTATCCGTAAGGAACATGGTGTTATTTAGCAAATTATCTCTCGCTCCAAACTATAACATAGCAATGGTTTGTGATGCTTATATATATAGTCTTGATGTTTCATGATCAATATTTAAGACTCGCAACATACACAAGCTATCATGCATGATTACATTTAAGAATTAAAATTAAAAGAAAAATATTTATGCTCGACAACAAAGAAAATAAAACCTAAATTGCAAATTAATTAATTAGAGTCGACTAGTTTATTCTTATAAAAATAAAATAAAATTAAATCTTGTTTACAACTTTTAGAAATCACAGCCAAAACCATGGATGTCGATGTATCACTAGAGACCTTGTTTTCACAAGATGTGGTTTAAAACCTCAAATAGAACTAGGAACAATTGGAAACAAGGAACAGCTATGAGGGCATATAAGGTCCAACGCATGTAAAAACCATGAGATGAAACGAAGGAAAGAGAACTAAATGGTAAATCCACATTGCTATTCTATCCAATTAATCGGAGTAATGGAACTATGCAAATAGATCAAACTGTTAACTGATATCATATCTCTTACTCTTACCTTGTGAAACTGCCACCTGACGAAGCTCCAATAACAAGCATGCTGATTTGGGACTTAGACACTTCATTAGACATTGCAACTGGTACATCATCTGCTTCAATTTGTACAATCTCTGCTTCCACCTTCATGTATCGCATTAGAGTGAGTTCATTTTTTTTCTTTTATTTTTTTTCTCTTTCATAATATGCTTTTTTTTATAGGCTTGAAGGTTAACATAGAAAACTTTACCTTTTTCTCACTACAAAGTTGCTTGTATGGGAGAAGCATTTTACCGGCTTTCCATTCCATTCCCTTCTTGTATGCAGCCGCTACATCATCCCGTACTGGCGAAATTGGAATATAGTTTCCCACTTGAAGGACAACAATTTCAAATGGCATTAAAAATTAAAGGATTGACATAATGCAGACATGAGCTCAAAACATGGTTTAGAGCACAATATTTGGAGAAGTGTTACTAATTTGCAAAAACGAAAGAAAGAAAATGAAAGAAAATTTACTTGGCGTCGGAACTGTAGTGATCCTCGCACAAACATGCAACAACTCGAATAAAACTTTACCTCACCGGAGTAGACTGTCTCATCACAATAATGGTCATGCATTGAACGATTTAATCAACAAACAAGTGTCGAGTCTTATCATTTTTTATTTTTTTATTGGAGAAAAAACTCACCATTGCACCGATGAGGCAAGATACCATATAGAGCAAATATGACAATGCAATAGACAACAGTGTTTGAACCAAGTGTCTTAAATGGAACAAGATCTGTTGAATCGTCGATTCGTTCAAAAACATGGAATTCACCTAAGGTTTTTCTTGATTTTTACATCACTTATTATGCACCACTTGCATTGGAAACTTCTAAAGTCAAGGTATATACGATACTCATCTAATAGGATCTGTTCATTGCGTAGCATCACTAAACTTACACAACATTCAAAAAACTCAACAAAAGATCTACCAAAGTCAAGATGTATCAAGCATCCATAAATTTATTCAATAACCTACTACTTTTCTTAAAACCAAAGTATACATTTATCACCAATAAAGTCCGCCACATGAGGAAAACAAAAGACTCAATGAACATTGAGGTAGAACCATAGAATATAAGCAAACTAAAATTGGATGTCTAAATGACCTCACAAGGCCTTTCGAAGGTAAATGAAGGACCTACTACGAAGCAAAGAAGGGTCGAAAAAAAAAAAAAAACCTCAAATACAAACTTACACAAATTGAGAAATAATAGGACATATACCTAAAGACTACAAGTTCAACATATTCAATTAATATAACCTCACATGCATGTGTAGCAAGATCCATAAGAAATTTAGATTCACAACCATATATCCCATAAGATTAATCACCAATTACTTTGTAAGTAAGAAAGCCTACCAATAGGTTTTCATATTAGAAATCTTATGGGATTTATACAGTATCACTATACATGGAAACTATTTTTTTGGATTTATACATGGAAACTTTTACTGTCTATATTGAAAATCACACAAATCCACAAATTTAGCCAACTCACTAATCACTAATCACACAAATCCAAATTTCAATTTAAGCCATATTGAACAACAACACAATACTCGATCAACAAAGATTATCAAATGGATTTCAAACCTAAATACCAAAGCTTAAACTATTGAAGAAAAAATTGAAAATCAAAGGAACTGAAGGTGAAGAAGCATTACGTACTTCACAAGAGCGATCAGTGCACTTCGTCGCATATAGAGCCTTCTTTGCATCAATTGCTTACCAAACCTTTTCGCCATCGTGTGCAATCGAAGAAATTCAAAGTGCACAAATTGCTAAGACAAACTACGTAAGATTCTCGGAATACCAAAAATTGAGACACAAAACAAAACACACGTGAGGAATCTCCAAATCTAGATGATTAGAAGCGGCAAAGTTAGGTCTTCAATGATAGAGATACGGAGAACGTTTAAAGAACCACCAATTCCACCAAAACACATAGAAATCACTCGAAAGTTCAAGTATTCAACAAAAAAATCAAAACCCCAACCTTCCCCTGCACCCCAACCTTATCTTCAACCTAAACGAGATTTTCCAAGTGAGTGAAGGACAGAGCTGAAACCACTTCCCAACCTTATCGACGAAATTCTAGAGAGAGAGAGATCGAACCTTCTCGAAACGGCGAAGAGGACACAACGAGGGCCTCCGGCGAGAGAAGGCGAGCGCCGACCGGCGAAGAAAGCGCCGATCGAGAGAGGAAGGCGGTAGCCGGGCGACCGAGAGAGAGAAGGCGGGCAAGAGAGAAAAGCGCAGAGCGGTGACCGGGCGAGAGAGAAGGCAGAGCAGCGGAGAGAGAAGAAGCGAGAGCGGTGACCGGCGAGAGAGAGAGGCCGAGCGAGAGAGAAGCCCGAGCGAGAGAAAAACGAAGAGCGGCGACCGGCGAGAGAAGAAAATCGGGCGAGAGAGAAGGCAGAAAAGCAAGCAGCGGTGACCGGCGAGAGAGAAGGCCGGCGAGAGAGAAGGCAGAGCGGCGGTGACCGGCGAGAGAAAAAGGCCGAAGCGAGAGAGAAGGCAGAGCGGTGTTGTTGCGTTTAGGGTCGAGCGAAAGAGAGAGAGAGAGAGAGAGAGAGAGAGAGAGAGAGAGAGAGAGAGAGAGAGAGAGAGAGAGAGAGAGAGAGAGAGAGAGAGTCTTGGTCCTCGTTTTTGAATCATTGAGATCGAACTATGCACGAATCTCGAGACGTAACAGACGGTTGTAATAAATGAAATTTTTGGTGGGAATGTTGGCGCCATTTTTCAAGAGACGAATTTAATTCCGTCTCTAATTCCGTCTCTAATCCGTCTCAAATCCGTCTCTGAATGTTTCCGTCTCAATTCCGTCGCTAACTTTTTAATTTAGAAACGGAACTTATTCCGTTTCTAATTCCGTTTCTGATTTAGAAACGGAACTTATTTCCGTGTCAAATTCCCTTTCTGATTTGCTGTTTTTTTGTAGTGTTTGCTGCATCGGACGCAACAATATTCTCAGCTTATGTTGTAGAATGCGCCACGCTCTCTTGCTTTGAACTTTTCCACTTCGCACCCCATTCAAAGTAAACACATATCCAGATCATGATCTAAAATCATCTATATCGCTTGAAAACTTGCATCTCGTGTAACCATTTACAACTAGATCATTTTCAAAACCTCCATAGACCAATAACACTTCCTTAGTCATTCTTAAGTACTTAAGGATGTTCTTTATCGCTATCCCAGGTGACTATCACCAGGATCTCGATCGATATCTCGCTTGTAGTGCTCAAAGCATATGATACATCAGGTCGAGTGCATAGCATGGCATACATGATAAATCCAATATCTGATGCATATGGAATCTTATTCATACGATCTCGCTCATCATTTGTCCTAGGACATTAATTCTTGCTGAGACTTATGCCATGAGACATTGGCAAAAATCCTCTTTTAGAGTCTTGCAAACTGAACCTATTCAACACCTTGTCTATGTAAGCACTCTGACTCAGACCTATTAGCCTCTTAGATCTATCCCTATAGATCATAATCTTTAGGATATAGTCTGCATCTCCTATGTCTTTCATTGAGAAACACTTCCCTAACCAAGACTTGACACTCTGCAATGTTGGGATGTCATTTCCAATGAGTAATATATCATCAACATACAGTACCAGAAAAACTACACTCCCACTGATCTTCTTGTATACACAAGGCTCATCTTCGTTCTTAATAAAACCAAAATCCTTGATTGCTTCATCAAAACGAAGATTTCAACTCCGAGAAGCTTGCTTTAATACCGAAATGGATCTTTGAAGCTTGCATACCTTCCTAGAATTCTCAGGATGTACAAAACCTTTAGGTTGTGTCATATACACGTCCTCTAGCAACTTTCCATTAAGAAATGTTGTTTTACATCCATTTTCTATATCTCATAGTCATAATATGCAGCAATGGAAATTAAAATTCTTATGGATTTAAGCATGGCTACTGGCGAAAAAGTTTCATTATAATCAACACCTTAAGTCTGCCTGAAACCTTTTGCTACAAGTCTTGCTTTAAAAGTATGCACATTGCCATCCATGTCAGTTTTCTTCTTGAAAACCCATTTACATCCAATGGTCTTACCACCTTCAGGTAAATCAACCAAGTTCCAAACTTGGTTATCATACATGGATTTCAAATTCAAATAATTTTTTTATTATTTTATTAGATTTTCAATTAGACATTCCTAATAAAGTTATAAATTATTAGACATTTAATACATTTCGTTTTAATTATTAATTTGAATTTTGATATATATTTTGAAACCATCAAGGGTATATGAATGAATTTTCAATCCAAAGTACATCTTTCCCCATAGCCCTGGGGCTGTGTCTCGATCTCCTACGTGCGAAATCTGAGGGACTAGTTCCTATGGAAATTCCCCTTGGTCTAATTCCACGACGGAGAGTCGGCGTGGCGTAAAGTGAAGATTGGGGGGGGGGGGAGTAGAGAAAAATCCCCTTTTTTGGGGGGCATCTCAGAGTTCATGGCACTTAGCCATTTATCCGAGTCCGGTCCGTACATAGCCTCCTGATAAGTGGTGGGCTCATTTTGGTCTATAAGCAACACATCACGACTATCAGTAATGAGAAATCCGAATCTCTCTGGATCATGTCTTACCCTACCAGATTTACGTGGACCTAGTGTCACTGGTGGAGGTTCAACTGGTTCTGAACGTTGTTGAACTTCTAGTAGCGGTTCAGTGTTTACCTATGATTCTTGAACTTCTTCAAGATTTATTTTTCTCCCACTAGTGTCTTTTGAAATAAACTATTTTTCCATAAAGGCACCATACCGAGCAACAAACACTTTGTTCTCAACGGGATTAAAAAAGTAATATCCTTTTGTTTCCTTAGGATACCCCACAAATAAACACTTGTCAGATTTAGATGCTAGTTTTTTTTAGACTTGTAGTTTTACGTAAGCCTCACAACCCCAAATCTTAAGGAAAGACAAACTAAGTCTCTTCCTATATCATATCTCATATGGTGTTTTATCAACCGCTTTAGAAGGAACTCGATTTAGAGTGAAAGCTGCAGTTTGTAATTCATAACCCCAAAAGGATAATAGAAGATCTACATGACTCGTCATAGATCGAACCATATCTAATAAGGTTCGATTTCTCCTTTCAGAAACTCCATTCCATCGTGGAGTTGCTGGTGGAGTCAATTGGGAGACAATCCCACAATTTCTAAGATGATCATCAAATTCTTGGCTTAAATATTCACCACCTCGATCTGATCGAAGTGTTTCGATAGTTTTACCAAGTTGATTCTGCACTTCATTTTGAAACGTTCGAAACATTTCAAATGATTCACTTTTATGTTTTATAAGATATACATAACCATATCTACTTGAAATCATCGGTAAATGTAATGAAGTATCGATAACCTCCTCTAGCCATTGTGTTTATAGGACCGCATACATCGCATGTATTAGACCCAATAAATCGTTGCCCTTTCACCGTGTCCAAGAAGGGCCTTTTAGTCATCTTGCCTAGTAAACAAGATACGCACATTTCATATGTTTCTAAATCAAATGAATCTAGAAGCCTATCTTTATGGAGCTTCGTTATTACAGAAATGACAATTTCTTTCCTTTTCTTTTGGGCGTTTTGAAGCAGGAATAGGCTGGGGCTTGACTTGTTCCATAGGCTTTGCGACAGGTGCATCAACAGCCTTGGCAACTCTAGCCTTGCCTTCGCCTTTCTTTTTCATTCCCTTTCCATTTTGGACCATCAACACATTACTAGAGGGTTTCTTGATATTTTATTGCACAGTTTTGAGCATCAAATGCAACTCCGAAATTGATTTCTCCATATTATTCATATTGTAGTTCATCACAAATTGTGAGTAACTCTCTGGTAATGAATTCAAGATCAAATCCGTAGCCAACTCTTGGCTTATGGGAAATTCGAGTCTATCAAGCTGGTCAACATAGCCCTTCATCTTCAGAACATGAGGACTAACTGACGCACCTTCAGTCATCTTGCAAGAATGTAGGTTTTTGACTGTCTCGAACCTTTCTTGCCTAGCTTGCTGTTGGAACATTTCCTTCAAATAAGTATAGCCATGTCGTAGGCTTCCATTAGTTCCATGTCCTTCCTCAAGTTCAGGGAACCATAGTTGCCAAGATAATACATGCAACATCGGTAGCATAGTTGACATGCTTACTATGTGCATCCTTCACGACTTTCGTAGCATTGGGTGGTGGGTCCTCGTGGGGATTGAAGCATCCAGGACATACAACTTGCGTTCATGCTTAAGAACAATTATCAAGTTTCGAACCGGTCAAGAAAGTTAGTCCCGTATAGCTTATCCTTCTCAAGGATGGATCATGTGACAGGGGGATTATTGTTACTTGAAGAGGCCATTGATCTACGATAAAGATTATGCAAAGTTTATTTTAGTATAGAGGAATAGACTCCCACTAAATTAACAACCCTCCTAAAACATACTTGTTTATTTAGGGGACTAAAATCCATATTTCACCTAATTCTATGACAAACCTATGGCATGAAACACATAACTAGATTATTTAGGTAGGTAACAGTTACCAATTACATCTTATGTAATTTTTAGATCCTTTTATGAGATATGGGACATCTTATGTCTTAGCATGTTTTTATCTCATCATTTGCCTAAAGCTCAAAACTATTTTGATGGCTTTATTAAGTCGGACCATTTTAAATATTAAGGTAACTCTTACCCAACTTGTCTCACCAAGATAACACAATACACCCAACTATGGCTGAAACTATATTAGTGTGATCGAGGCCTTGACAAGTGTTTAAACTGGATGGCACGAGACTTAAAATTTAATAGAAGGATTTTATTCAGTTTTAGTGATTTTATGTAAACAATGAAATATCATATATTTTATTGATTTGTTCAATCACTAAACAATTTGGAAATTTTTTTTTTATACTTTTCACTAGCAAAAGAATTTTCGAACGCTAGGATTAGTTAGATGCACAGTCCATTGGCCGATCAATGGGACAGGTACAATAAATGGCGCGCCCCGTTTTTTTTTTTTTTTTTTTTTTAGAAGACGAATCTCAATTCCGAAAATTAAAATTCGCTATAGAAAATCATAATCTTTGCTGATTTTATTATCATAAATTAACCCCTTAATTTATCCGAAATTAAGTCAATTAAAACATTTTAATTAACCCGGGCCCACATCTATTTAATCATCTTATCCTAATCGAATTATGATTTAAGATATTTGAATCCTAGTATATCACCAATAACAAGATTCTTGATATTTATATCCTATTCTAATTTGTTATCTATCTTTATCAAATAGAAACTTCATAAAAAATAGATATAACAAGATAAATAATTAATTTCGAAAATTAATTATTTATTTTGGATTTAAGATATTTGAATCCTTGTATATCACCAATAACAAGATTCTTGATATTTATCTCTTATTCTAATTTGTTATCTATCTTTATCAAATAGAAACTTCATAACAAAATAGATATAACAAGATAAATAAATAATTTCGAAAATTAATTATTTATTTTGGATTTAAGATATTTGAATATCACCAATAACAAGATTCTTGATATTTATCTCATATTCTAATTTGTTATCTATCTTTATCAAATAGAAACTTCATAACAAAATAGATATAACAAGATAAATAAATAATTTCGAAAATTAATTAATTATAAATAAATAATTTCGAAAATTTATTATTTATAAATAAATAATTTCGAAAATTAATTAATTATAAATAAATAATTTAGAAAATTAATTATTTGCAATTTCGGTCCTCATCCAAATAATCACAAACATGTAATTGAATCATGAACTACTATCCCAATCGAACCTAATGGTGTCATGGATCACAGAACACGAAATTCAATTCGTTAAAATTATTTGAATTAACCTAACATGGTTACTAACATGTACGAAACTGATTTTAATTAAATCACGAATATGTGTATCATATACACAAAACATGATAATAAATCTCAAAGACAACTTATGTATATCACATATACATCAACTATTAACATGTTTTCAATCATATATCATGTATATATAAGAAGAAAACATGCAATGAATTTAATGGAATCGAACTCGAAGGCTCTGATACCACTGTTGGATTTTGGGGTTCATACGCAGCGGAGGTTACAAAACAGTTTTGACAAAAACCCCAACAGGATCCGAATCTAATTCCATTAAAAAAGATTTAAACCATGAAAAACTTAATCATACCTCAATCGCAATATACCTTTCTGAAGGTTGATCGATCTCTAAGGTGCTGCTAACGACGAACGCCCTCTATCAGCAGTCCACACACGAACGTCGGTCGAGATTTGAAGTGCTAGCTTCGAGAGAATTCCAAACCTTTTTGTTTCGCTCCAAAACGATCCAGAGCATACCAAAAACGCTAAGTCATTTCTAAAATGAAAATAAAGTTTCGGCCTTTTTTCTCTTTCGTACCTGTGTTCTAGCTTAAAGCGTCTATTTATACAACCCTTGTATATAGACGGTTAAGTAAATTACACATATACCCTTACTTAAAGAAGTATAAGTGTAATACGCCACAAGGACGTTTCTGTCATGAATTTTATCACATAAAATTCATTTTTCTGAATCATCTTAAAGTATCGGAAAACCATTCTTAGTGTGCGACCCAATAGGCTCATACAACGTTGGCAGTGTACCAAAACACATTTTGGTGTACAAGTCATAAGCAGCCTCTAGCAAGACATTATGACTACCCAAGTTGTACGAATATCAAATCGATACAACCTAATCAATAGTGTATATAACATCCTTTTGTCACACGATATCCTTTTGATCAAACAAAAGGCATGGAATTGTCATCCAACATGTTCAATCGTACTAGTCTCGATCTCTAGGTAGACTGAAAACATCCAAGTGACATTGATCAATATTAATTCACTTAGACTAGGCCTTTTAACAGTCTAATAATCAAGGGATCCACTAGATATCTCTCTTTATACGAGAGGGACAAATTCTATCTTGATTACACAACTTCATCACATTGCTCACATAGTAACCAATCACAACCTTTATAATCGTCCTAAGTTAAAGACAACGTTTGATAGTGTCAAATCACTATGTTCCTAATGTTGAAGTCTCGATAATCTCAAGTCGAGGCCCGAAAAATATACTTATCATGAGAAACAACTATGACTTAATCCTTGTGATGTTCTCATATAGGGGTCGGTCCAAAGACTTTGTTCCCTAACAAGTACTCGTGATCTTGATTCGTATCCCTATACGTATAATCATCATATGATCATCAATCAAGACTCACACTAGTCTTAATTCATTATAGTTCTCAGTATAATGATCGACTAGGGACATTTAGGATATTTATGTAAATACCCATGGATCTTATTATAATGTAAACATGCAAATTAATTATAATAAACAACAAATGAAATCCTCTATTTTATTAACTAAAAGTATTCATAAAGACAGTTAATGGATTGACTTAGGGCACATGCCCCAACAGAATCCATGTATGTTCAAAATTCCTTAAAAAAAGCTTAATTAATTCAAAATTAAATAAAATCTTATATAGTCGATTCCAACTAATTTGATATCGAGGCTTTTTGTTGTTGTTGTTGTTGTGAGCCAAGATAATTAGATACGTACATGGGGTTTGTTAGAATTTTTGGTAACATTTATGGAGTCAACTGTATGAAGAGTCACTTCATGAGAAGAGTTGCACTCTTTCCTTTAATACGTGCAGGGACATGTCCTACCAAAGTTCGCAACCTTAGATTCATACCTTTTGGGTTTCTATAAATATCTATAGGGAGATAAAATATTAATAACCTTGATTGATTGAGTTTCTAGAGAATAGTGGTATGTGTTATCTCTTCGTCTTTCGCTTCTAGGCTGCGGATACCGATCGTGTTCCATAATGGTAGTACGATCTCTCCCGTAGGAACTCCAACGATGCTAGGAGAAACACGTAATTCATCGTGATCTGAGGTAACATTTATATATATTTAATTCTTCCACATTGTAAATGTATGTTTATTAATTGGTTGTTAATAATGTCATACTAGTAACAATTGGTATCAGAGCACTCAAATGATGCTTTCGTGTTTTTAACTAATTACTTTTTTTATGCGACATGACTCATTTGGATTTCAAGTGAGTGGATATATGGAGTGACCAATCCTTGTGAATCGGTGCAGTATGTAAGAATAAAATAGTTACCCAAAGAGATGCAATGTCATATGAGGTTAACCATTTTATTACTAACTTGCGGCTCTTTAGAGACCATATTGATGGCTAAAACTAATTATACTATATTTTTTTTTTTGAAATTAGTGACCAAAGTCAAATGAAAATTGATTATGCATTTACCAATTTAGGACACTATATATATTAGTGTAAAAGTTAAGTTCTTTTTAGCCAAGGTATTTGCATATTAGTGCAATTAATTATCTAACTTTAATTTATTTGCTAGCTATTGAAGTATGCATTCATTCCTCTACGATACTTCATACGTATCCCCTATCATGCATTGATGCACACTTAAGCTTAATAATTTGTGTTTATTTATCATAATACAATATTATTTGAATGACATTTTATGCGTCCTATTTTGAGTGGGAGTTGCCCAAAAGGTTGTGCAACCAATATTGAAATGTATAGTGCATTAATTAAATAATAGTTAGAATTTTAATCTTATGTGCATGTGATGATTAAGAGTTCAACGAATTTTCGATCATGCGCCTTATTTTATTTTTTACCTATTATTTAGATTTTTGCAGCATGTATAAATTGTGTGGTGCCATTCATTAATTCTCATACTAAATCAAAAATTTATTTTTTCAAGAATGGCTGCTAAGAATATTGTAGCAGACTTAAATAAGAGAGAGAAATTGGATGGTGAAAATTACGATATTTGGCATCGTAAGATCTAATACCTCTTGAATGAGCAAGATGTTCTCACTACTATTGACCAAACAATGGTTGCTCTTGAAGAGGGAAATATGGCTAAACATAGACGAGATAAATAAGTCTATAAGAAGTGGCTTGATAAAGTTCGTTGTGCTCATTTCACAATGCTTAGTAGCATGCATAATGACTTAATCGACGAGTTTGAGTAATATTCCTCTGTCAAAGATTTATGTGAATCAACCAAACGTTACTTTTGCATTACTTCTTTTACCAAATTGCGAGGATTGACAATGAAATTTGATTCATATTAATAATCACTCTATAAAGCAACATATAAGAGTGATGTCAGGATGATATGAGAGCTTGAAGTAGTTGGACATCATTTAACTGATGAACAACAGGTTCAAATGATTTTAAGATCACTGCCTTCTTCATGGGATCAAATGAAACAAAACATGACTCACAAAGAAAAAGTCCAAACATTTGAGGACATTTCATGTCATTTAAAACTGGAGGCTGAATGTCTTGAGTCCCTCAAGATAGATGGTTCGACTTATGTTGCAGAGTCAAGTTCTCATGGTCGGTTTAAGAATCACAAAAGGAAAACCAATGATTCTAATTTTGCTCATATGGAAAAGGGCAAATTTAAGAAACTCAAAAGAGGCAAAAGAGGTGGAATACACGACAAATCTAAAGTCACTTGCTATAATTGCAAAAAGTTATGACACTTCGCTCGTGAATGCACCGAGTCGAAGAAGATTCAGGAGCAATTGACCATGTAACGAGAAATTGAGCAGGATATGTTGAGTTTCATCGAATTCCTATTGGGAGTCGCAAAGTTTTTATGGGAGATCAATTGAGTGCAAATGTTTTTGGCATAAGTACATATAGTCTAGATTTGCGATCAGGATGGACTTTATACCTCCATAATGTATTATAGGTTCCAAGGATTCGACATAACTTGATTTCAGTGCTCAACCTAATGGACTTAGGATTTACATTTACGTTTGCAAACAATGGTGCTAAGTTTTATTTAAACAATATTTAATATGGTTCTGGTTATGTACAAAATAATTTATTAATAATGGATATTGACTAGTCTAGCATAAATGATGATAATGATTATTTATGTTATCTTTCATTGAATTTTGATATTGATTATATCAAATGGCATGCTAGATTAATTCATATTGGACAAGAAAGGTTAGCACTACTAGCTAAAGAAGGCCTTTTAGGCTCACTTGCTAAAGTAACCTTGTTTACTTGTGAAAGTTGACTTGCTGGAAAGGCAACAAGAAAACCATTTGGTAAAGCCAAATGAACATCTAAGCCTTTACAGTTAATCCATTCTGATATATGTAGTCTAATGAATGTAAGGGCTAGATATGGCGCACCATATTTCATTACATTTATAGATGATTGTACGCGTTATGGTCATGTCTATCTGATCTTGCACAAGTCTGAAGCATTTATTTGTTTCAAAATTTATATATTGGAGGTAGAGAATCAGTTAGATAGAAACGTTAAATCTTTAAGAACTGACCAAGGATGCGAATACTTATTTGAACAATTTAAATAGCAATGTGATGAAAAAGGCATTTCTAGGCAGTTGACTACTCCTTGTACTCTACAACAAAATGTGTTGCAGAACAAAGGAATATGACATTGCTAGAAATAATATGATCAATGACGGAGCAAGTGAATCTTCCAATTTCCTTTTGGTGATATGCATTATTAACTGCTGCCTACATCTTGAATCATGTTCCGTCAAAGTTTGTGCCAACTACCCCATACAAGTAATGGACGAGAAACAAATCAAATTTAAGTTATTTATGTCCATGGGTATGTGTCACTTACATACATGATGCTTCACATAAATATGCGAAGTTAGGATCTCGAGATATGCAAAGTTAGGATCTCGAGGTAAGAAGTGTATCTTCATAAGATATTCTTCTACTTCTAAAGGATATATATTTCTAGGTGATCATGCCAATAGGGGGATCACATAAATAGAATCTCGAGATGCCAATTTTTTAGAGGAAGATTTTCTGAGTCAAGGTCAAGTGACAAAAGACATCGGATTATATGAAAATAAGTATCAAATTGACAACACTCAAAATCCAATAATTATAGAGGATGTAATACCTCAAAATATGAGGAAAAATGAAAGTGTAATGCCAGAAGTTGAGTCATCAAATCTTGATGAAAATACTTGTGAAGAACAATTTAGGCACAGTGCAAGAGGAAAAATTCTACACCGTCGATTTGTAGTTGAGAGGGAGGCTTTAATGATTGCTCCACTTGATGACGTTGATCCTAAAATTGTTAAAGAAGCATTATCTTCCTCAAATAGAAAAGAATGGATTGCTACAATGAATGAGGATTTAGACTTTATAAAAACTAACCATGTATGAGACTTGGTTGATTTACCACCAGAGCGTAAGACTATCGAGAACAAATGGGTTCTCAAAGTTAAACATAACGCAGATGGTTCCATAGAGCGGTATAAGGTGTGATTATTTGCGAAAGGATACACTCAATAAGAAGGAATTGATTATAAGGAAACATTTTCTCAAGTTATCCGATTCATTTCAATACGTCTTATTTTTGCCATTGTAGCATATATGGATCTAAAATTATGTCAAATAGGCGTAAAAACTACCTTTCTTAACGAAGAACTAGATGAAGAGATCTATATGGATAAATTGCAAGATTTTGTTGTAAATGAAAACGAACATAAAGTTTGCAAATTTAATGGAAACATTTACGGACTAAAATAATCATCTAGACAATGAAATTTGAGATTTCATAAAGCCATTACTTTTAATGGATTTATGATAATAAATGAAGACCATTGTGTATATGTTAAGAAATCGAAGACAATTTTCATAATTTTGTCCTTATATGTTGAACTCCACTTATGTTGTACACTATGTGCGCTACATAGCCGGTCCCAAGTCCGGATAAAGGAGGAGGGTTGCGATAGGTTGACAGCCAGCGTAAAACGTTTGTCACTTTTCATGAAATGGATCAAACATATATAAACGTTGGGGCGTTCCCACCTAGCGACGCGCTGCATCGGAGCCCGGGTGTAGTAAGAAATGAGCAAGGGTGTGTTTCATATCGCCGCCTGGGTGAGAAGAAAAATGAGCAAGGGTTCCCACACATAGGACGTGTGTGGGTAAAGAAGCTAGTCCCTTCACATCGTCGCCCGGATGTGAAGAAAAATGAGCAAGGGTTCCCACACAAAGGACGTGTGTGGGTAAAGAAGCTAGTCCCTTCCCATCGTCGCCCGAATGTGAAGAAAAATGAGCAAGGGTTCCCACACAAAGGACGAGTGTGGGTAAAGAAGCTAGTTCAAAACAAAAACAAAAACAAAAACAAAATCATAGATACGAACGCTAGATCTTTTAGACAAAATAGAAATAGAAAAGAAAAACAAATACAAAGGGGAGAAAAATTCGTTTAGGAACATGGAACATAGGAACACTTATTGGGAAGTCAATAGAACTAGTAGATACCATGATTAGAAGGAGAGTCAATATTGCTTGCCTCCAAGAGACAAAACGGGTAGGAGAAAAGAGTAGAGAAATAGGAAGCACGGGGTTTAAATTGTGGTACACTCGGTATAGATAGAAAATGCAATGGAGTAGGAATTGTGGTGGATAATGATTATAAGGATAAGGTCGTAGAGGTTAAAAGAATGGGGGATAGATTGATTCTAGTTAAATTAATTATTGGAGACGAAAAAATTAACATACTTAGCGCATATGCACCACAAGTAGGATTAAGCGAGAGCATCAAACACAAGTTTTGGGATGATATGGATGGATTTATGCGAGTATACCATTAGATGAAAAGGTTTTTATTGGAGGAGATTTAAATGGGCATGTCGGGGTAAGTAACGATGGGTTTGAGAGAGTTCATGGAGGTTTTGGTTACGGTAATAGAAATGAAGAAGGAGAATCAATTTTAGAATTTGCTTCAAAGATATGATCTTTTCTTAGCAAATACTAGTTTTAGGAAGAGGGAGTCGCATATAATTACTTTTAGTAGTGGTCATAACAAGAGTCAAATAGATTTTCTTTTAACAAGAAAAATAGATAGAAAACTTTGTAGAGACTGCAAAGTAATACCTGGTGAAGCACTTACTACCCAACACAAGTTAGTAGTACTTGATATTAAGCTAACACAACGGAAAAATATGAATAAAAGAGTTAGCGACCCTAGAATAAAGTGGCGGAACCTAAAACATAGTAAACAAGTAGAGTTTAGAGAAAAACTACTAAAGGAAAATGTTTGGAATCTTGACTTAGATGCTAATACAATGTGGCTAGAAATGAGTAGTTGCATAAGGAGGGTGAGATCAAACATATTAGGTATATCTAAGGGCTTGGGACCTCCAAAGAAGGAAACATGGTGGTGGAACGAGGATGTCCAACGAGCAATTAAGACTAAAAGAGATATGTATAGGAAAATACATAAGTGTCAAGACGAAGATGCGTACAATCAATATAGAGAAGCTAGAAAACAAGCTAAAAAAGTAGTTAGTCAAGCTAAAACAAATTTCATGGAAGATTTATATACAAAGTTAGGTAATAGAGATGGCAAAAAATATATATATAGGCTAGCCAAATTAAGAGATAAAAAGAAACAAGACCTAAGTCATGTAAGATGTATTAAGGACGAAAATCAAAATGTTTTAACGCGCGAGGAGGATATTAAGGAGAGATGGAGAAGTTACTTCGATAGTTTATTTAATGATGGACAAGTTGATGCTATAATAGATGAAAACCCACACCAAGAAAGAAATGTAAACTATACATGCAATATTAGAATTGTAGAAGTTAAAGAGGCATTGAAAAGAATGAAAATAGGGAAAGCATGTGGCCCAGATGAAATACCCATAGAGGTTTGGAAACGATTAGGAGAAATCGGATCGACTTGGTTGACAAAACTTTTCAATAAAATTTTAAAATCAAAACGGATGCCAATGGATTGGAGAAGAAGCACGCTTGTGCCAATCTTCAAAAATAAAGGAGACATTCAAAGTTGCTCAAACTACCTGGGAATTAAACTCATGAGTCACACTATGAAACTGTGGGAGAGGATAATTGACAATAGGCTAAGGAGAGAAACAACAATATCAGAGAACCAATTTGGTTTCATGCCTGGGAGGTCAACTATGGAGGCGATTTTCCTTGTAAGACGATTGTTAGAAAAATATAGAGAAAAGAAAAAAGATCTTCATATGGTATTCGTAGATTTAGAAAAAACATATGATAGGGTCCCTAGAGATGTTCTTTGGTGGGTTCTAGAAAGAAAAAGAGTGCACGCTAGATACATAGACACTATTATAGATATGTACGATGGAGTAGTAACGAGTATAAAGACATTTGGAGGAGCTACCAAAGAATTTCCCATTACGATAGGACTACATCAAGGATCGGCTTTAAGCCCATATCTATTTACTTTAGTTATGGATGAATTAACTAGACATATTCAAGAGGATATACCATGGTGTATGCTATTTGCAGATGATATTGTCTTAGTTGATGAAACTAAAGATGGAGTGAATAGGAAATTAGAACTAGGGAGAAATACATTAGAATGTAAAGGTTTTAAGTTGAGTAGGACGAAAACTGAATACATGCACTGTGAGTTTGAAAACACTAGACATCGAGATGACGGAGTGGTAAAATTAGGGGAAGTAGAAGTTCCTAGGGTAAACCACTTTAGATACCAAGGTTCAATCATACAAAATGATGGTAACATTGAAAATGATGTCACACATAGAATCCAAGATGGATGGAAGAAATGGCGGAGTGCAACGGGGGTGATTTGTGATCGACATGTTCCTACTAAGTTAAAAGAAAAATTTTATAGGACCGCAATTAGGCCAGCTATGCTCTATGGAAGTGAATGTTGGGCAGTAAAGCAACAACAATTACATAAAGTGAATGTAGCAGAAATGAGGATGCTTAGGTGGATGTGTGGTAAAACTCGTAAAGATAGAATAAGAAATATAGAAATTCAAAGACAAGTAGGAGTAGCACCAATTGATACAAAGATTAGGGAAGGGCGGTTGCGATGGTTTGGTCACCTGCAAAGACGGCCTACAAATGCCCCAACTAGAAAACTTGACTCAATAGAAACTGTAGAAATTCGACGAGGTAGGGGTAGACCAAAGTTAACATGGGATGCATTAATTAAGAGAGATTTGAATGGTTTGCAAAGCTCACCATCAATTGCACTTAATCGAGCACAATGGAAAAGTCTGATCCATGTAGCTGACCCCAGTTAATTTGGGACTGAGGCTATGTTGTTGTTGTTGTTGTCCTTATATGTTGATGACATTTTAATGGTAAGTAATGATAAGGAAATGATTGTTGAAACCAAGTTATGGTTGTCTTCCACTTTTGAGATGAAATATATAGGTGATGCAAATTACATCTTAGGTGTAAAGATTATGCAGGATCGTTCTAAGAGACTTCTAGATTTATCTTAAGAAACTTATATTAACAAAATTCTTGAACGATTTCAAATGCATAATTGCAAACCCATTGACATTCCTATCGTAAAAGGTGAATACTTAAGCCTTAATTTATATCCTCAATCATTAGAAGAAAAGGAAAAGATAGTTCATATACCATATTCAAGTCGCTGTTAGGAGTCTAATGTATGCCATGATGTGTACACCCCTAATATAGTTGCTATGCCATATGATTAGTAAGTCGCTATTAATCCAACCCAGTCTTGCTCATTAGAAAGCAGTTAAAAGAATAATGAGATACCTGAAAGGAACTACTGATTATAAACTATATTTTCAACATTCGAGTTTGCACTTAGTAGGCTATAGTGACGCATATTGGAGTGGAGATCTTGATGAACGTAAATCTATATCAGGATAAGCTTTTTTGCTTGATGGAGGTGCAATATCATGGTGTAGAAAAACAATCATGCATTGCCCTATCAACGATGGAAACATAATTTGTTGCATGTTCTCTGTGCCAGAGGCTATTAGGTTAAGGAGATTTTTTCACAATTTGGGAATTGTCACAAACACTAGTGACCCTGTGATAATTAATTGTGATAGCACGACTGCATTAGCATAGGTTAAAGATCCCAATTACCATGAAAATCTAAACACGTAGATTTGCATTATCATTTCATTAAAGATATCGTCGCTAAGAAAGAAATGTTTTTAGAATATATACCTACAATGCAAATTGTAGCAGATCTATTAACAAAGCCTATAACTCATGATGTTTTTATCACACATGTCAGAGCTTTGGGATTGTGTAAGTTGTGACTAATATATTTTATTTATTTATGATAAGATAGTTATTTATGTATGATACCTTTATTGTGTAATGAATGAAGTATAGCACTTATGGAAGCTTATTTGATTTTTTATAGCACACACAATACTCTATTATGTTGATTAGTATGTTTCGAACTTGAAGATATGTTTTCTCATATAAGCGATCGCCTTTGGCGCTATGGAATTAGCGAGCAAAGATGAGACATTAAAGCTTATTGTTAAGATTGAATTTATCAAGGAATTAAATTCATTTAGCTCATTTTTATATGTCGCCTTGATAGAGGTCAAGATGAGATTAATATTATGATCGACTTGTATTTCCCACTATCCAAGTTGTCCGCAGTGAAGTTGATAGCAAATGCAAGATCTAATATTTGATGCTGGAATGATAGCAAGCTATACAAAAATCCATTTAAGCACTTGCAATAATGGCTAGACAAAGACTTATATAGTTTTTAGAGTCGAACATACGCTCTTTAAGAGTGACTCAGCTGTAACATGCTTCTATAAAATACATGTGTAAGTTGACCATCTTAGAAAGAGATGAATGGATCCCTGCTTCATCATCATGTAAGCTCGAAGTTGTCATTTTATATGACATATTTTTAAATGTCCTTATCACTTTTGACTACACTATAAGGTAGAAAAAAAAAGTCTACTACTTTGGTAAGTTGCTAATGGTCATGATTGATTCGGCCTGATGGGACTTCATTGGGAAAGTGATTATTATTCTAGTGAATAGTGGGAGGGTGAAAAGGAAGATCATTAAGTTTTCATCATGATGTAGACTATATCCTGAATCTAGATCATTTTTTTTTGCGATTATCTAAACGCTGAATATAATTGTGGATATTTTGTATAATGCTTGCGGTGGCTCAAGTAAGATTCTTTATTTCTTTAAGGGATTATAGATACTTGAATTGATGAAACTAAAATGGATCTAGGACATTTGGGGTTAATGCCTTTATGCTGCTTATTGCTAGTGTAGAGCTCCTACTTGCAGGTTGTCTTACAGTTGCACGACCTATTAGCTAGTATGGAAGTTATCGAGGAAGATTGAGAACCATCACAATTCATGTGCAAGTGGGAGAAATTCAACATACACGAAACTCTAAAAAAATGCCCATAAATGTGTGATAATCACCCACATCATGTGCGAGTGGGAGATTTTTAGAGTTTTTGGTAATATATATGGAGTTAAATATACGAAGAGTCACTTTATGTGAAAAGTTGCACTCTTTCCTTTAGTACGTGTAGGGACTCGTCCTACTAAAAGTTGCAACCTTAGATTGTGAAGAGTTTCACTATTTCCTTTAGTACGTGTAAGGACACGTCCTACCAAAGGTTGCAACCTTAGATTCATACCTTTTGGATTTCTATAAATATATATAGGGAGATAAAATATTAATAACTTTGATTAATTGAGTTTCTAGAGAATTATTGTGTGTGTTATCTCTTCGTCTTCCGCTTCTAGGCTATAGATATAGATCATGCTCCATAGTTGGTAGTACGACCACTCTCGTAGAAACCCTAACGATGCTAGGCGAAACATGTTTCTTTAACAAGCTTCTTCAATCCCATCAAATGTTGCAACTCCAAATCAATATATCAACAATGCAACAACAACAATCCAAATTGTAAATCTAGCTAGCGAAGATAATCATCTCATCTCACCTTTCTGTTGTTAATTTTCTATTGTGGCAACATCAAATTCTTGCAGGAGTTAGAGGATTTGGTTTGGAAAGTTACATTACAAAGACTTATCCTTGTTCATCTGAGTTCATTTATGGTAGTGATAGTAACATCACCCAAAACCCAAATTATGCTACTTGGATCAGACATGATCAACTTCTAGTTACATTATTCAAACTTACCCTTAACCTCACTTCTCAAATCTTTTGGAATCAATCATCGTTTATCTTGTCCACACATTTCTGAACAAAATGGTTTTGTAGAGCGTAAGCACTGTCATATTGTAGAGACCGGTCTCATATTGCTTGCTCATTCTTATAACAACCCAAATCAATTAAACTAGGATTAACGTTAATCTCGGAGATTAATTGTCATAATTCTGCCTTTATATGGACAACTCGGTTGACTCGAACATGAGAATCGAGGGTATATATTATGTATGAGGGGTGTGCGTCTATAATGCAAAGTTTAAAATTATCATTTATCATATTTGCATCGCATGTGTGTTATATTATCATCGGACGAGATTTGTGACAGGTGTTTACTTCAAGATATAAGCGTGGGCACGGGCATAGGGTGCTGGGTAGTCGAGGGTTAGTGGGGCCATTAATGTGTCAACAATGAGACTAAATAGACTAACCACATGAATTTAAAGTGTCTACCTTTATAAATTTAATTGATATGGATTAATGGAATATAGTTTGGACAAACAAATTAGAGACCATTAATTTGTATGGAGATAATGATGTGTAGGAATCCTAGGATTAATAGTAACTAGTGAGTGGAGACATGCATTCTTCATGTGGGACAAGTGGCATTGAGTGTGGACATATTTCCTAGTAATTAACTTAGTCAAATTAAAGATTTGCTTAATTAATCAAGTTGATAATCTTAGTATGTAAAACACAAACTTTGATTTTCATGCAAATAAGAGAAGAAAAATTCGAATTTTTGAGAGCAAAGAGAGCTGTAATGTGCTAAATTTTTGGGATTGCAAGAGTACCTAAGCTTGGAGGATCAAATTACAAAGGATTAACAATATGTAACAACTTCTACTCATTCGTTTCGATTTTGATAAAAATATTTCCATGCATGACCAAAAGGTGTTGAATGGTTTTAGCTTGTTGATTTCATGTTTTTCTAAGGTTGATGATGAATCATATACATGTCATATAACTTTTGATTTCAAAATAATTAAGCCAAACTTGCTAGTAGAACCAATTATATTCATAAAAATTTACCCAAATTTTGAAAAGGCATAACTCCCTCAATATTTACCCAATTGAGCTAATCTTTAAGTATGTATTTTTTTTGGGTTTGTTAGATGATTTATGAAAAAAAATTACAATTTTTGGAGCTATATATTGGAGAAATTATTTTTACAATCTTGCTAGTCGGATTTGTTTCAAATTTGAGTTATTTTGGTAGAATTGAAATATCTTTTTAGTTTTGAATAAGAATCTCACAAACCAAACCTTTTTGGAAAGCTAAGATAGAGATTAAAAACTTTTTTCGTCTAGGAAGTTTTTGAGACTCGAATGTTTTCATGCCCCAAAATGCGTTGCAACACAAGATCGAAATCAAAAATTTATTTAGTCTATAGGTGCTAATTTGGAAATATCAATTTAAAATATATTCATCCAATCTAAACACATAATAAACACACTAAATTGACTTCAAGGGACCGTGAGAACATAGCTAGAGTAGCCGGAGCGAGTTGGGGTCAAATTTGAAAGATCGAGGAATTGCGAGAGCGTATTTGAGGTGTGTAAAACCCATTGGAATGCGTTACAGAATTTATAGAGTGGTTTTATCGATATTTAATTACATGTGTGACTACTGGTAGGCACACGTGGATTTTCATTCTAAATTCGGTTGCGTATATATTGGTTGCGGCTAAATCACTTGCACGGGTTACTTGTTTTAGCGCTCTTGTTAACGATGGTAGAATGTATCTACTACCGTCAATAGGTATTTAAGGTGTTCCCTTGACTTTAAATAGCGTTTGGAAGGGGTTCACCCATTAACCATAGTTGGGTTTTAGTCACTGTAAGCCTGCAAGTATATACGTGGGTTCCTGTCTTATTTTATCGATTTACTGGCTGGTTTAGGTTAGAGTTTCCTTGTGTTATTCATTTGTTAATTTACTACTACTTTAATTTGAGCTTATTTAAATTTTATATGTTGTTACATTACTCGCTGCTGTTTTGCATGTGGTATGCTGCCTACATTCATGTGAGTATAACTTTCTGTTGTCAGATGTATTACTTGCATGTCTTGTAGTTTTATCAATTTTAGATTATGAATATTATGTGGACTTATCTTAGGATTTTACCCATTGGAATCATCACTGTATTTGTTGGGTGACTAAGTGCAGATCTTTCAACTAACAAGGGCAAGGGCAAGGAGGTATCGAGTGCTGCCTCTGAGATAGTGACACCAGCTCATGTTTGACTACAATATGTATGTATTTATGTTTTGTTTGATTTTGGGGATAGTAGAACACTGAATACATGTATATGGATTTCTTGTTGTACTTATTTCCCCTTTATTATATACATGGTATCCCTTTATTGGGTTTTCCACTATTTAGAACTGTTAAATTGCATAACTTATTCACACTTAAAGACTTCCACTGTAAAATGATAATGAAACTAGATAGATTAGCTAACTAATTTAACAAATTCATTAGAAATTGTATGAAAAATAATTGGCTAAGCTAGGGTTAGTTGGAATCATGTAAGCAACCAGTTAGGTCAAGGGGCGTTATAGGTAAGCATGCCATGACATGGCAGGGCTTGGTGACATGTGATGTGACGTGGCAGTGCCAATGGTTGCCTCCAAATTTGAGGCTGCCATAATTTTTCTCTTCTACAAAAATTCTGGTATGATGCTTTATTTGTAACAACTCTTGCCATTAACCTGGTGACTAATGTTAACCTGGAAGTTAATTAATCCAAGTTAGGCTTATGGTTAAGCGTGACTTGTTTTGATTAGCGTGTAAGTGTGATTGTTGTGATGTATTATATTTAGTTGGTTTGAAAAATAATCAATGTAATTATAGGTGATTAATGTGAATTAATATAAAACCTATAGTTGGAAAATAAATGATAAATAAATTGATGGTACCCCTATAGTGACACATGTGAATTATGAGGAATCATACGGGGAGATGTGGAAGTAATGTGTACGCTCGGGTGTATTTAATGGCGTATATGGCAAATATATAAGCTGTGAAATAATAGGTGTATGTATATTTAAACATTGATATATAAATATATAAAAATGAAACTTATATTTGGAAAGAAAATAATTAATAAATTAATGGGCGCCTAGTGACACGCGGGGTCGAGGGTGACATGCATGGGATGTACAATAGTGTGCACGCCTAAGTGACTTGTTGGTGCGCGTGGTGAATTTATAGGCACGTAAATACATGGTTATCTATATATTTATATATATAAATTTTATATATAAATATATAAAAAATGAATCCTATATTGAATTGCTTGAACCATTGGATGACATCGAGATACATGTAGTGAGGATATCGAGGAGGTGAATAGTGGAATGAGGTATGAAACGTTACTAATTTTAGAGAAGTTTGTTCACACCTCGAGATGCATGCAATCCCATCTTAAGAACAATCAAGGGTGCAAGTGTATGAAGGTGTTAAACTTGGTGTCGCCTTAAAGATTGTTACCTTAACCTCATATTATTTGGATTTTCCTAGAGATTCATGCGTATAAATCTTAAGGAAAGTTTATATTTAAATTTTGTCCCTTGAATCGGCCTCGAGACTCATGAGTGTGAATATCGAGGAAATCTCATATTTATCTCCAAAATAGATCCATCTTATCTATATTCGTTTAGACAGTGAGGTTGAACGAGGAAGATAAGAAAAGACCGAGAGAGGTTTCGAAACTGTAGGAGAGGAGGATCAAGACCAAGGAGATTAAACAAAAGAAGAGGCGATGATAATGGTAAGTTATTGTGACTGTTGTTGTGTTGTTGTCTTTGATAGTGGTTGTTCTGTCGTTACTACGTTGGAGATGATGTATTCTCTATTTATTTTGGTTGTTGTTGATTATAAATGAGTTTATATCTCACTTGAGGTCCTCCCTGATGTGTTGGGGAATATTTGATGTAATAATTGAGAGTTGGGAATCAAAAAGGGTTGCTGCTCCGTTCTCTATTCAGATGTTTGATGATGGAACGCTCTCCCATAGTAGGGAAGCGCGCCCCCATCAAGAACTTGAGGAGCCCAGTTGTTGGAGTGCACCCCACCAAATAAGGGATCACGCTTTCACTCCAAAAAAATGGCAACTATGCTGTGTTTTGATTAGAACTTCTTGAGGTCTCAAGGTCTTACTTAGAGGTTCTAAAAATAGGGCATTGAACCTATATTAACTACAAATGATTTGTGATAGGTTTTGTAACACCAGGAAAGGTCGAGTGACCTAAAAAGTTAAGAAATTGGAAACTAAACCTAACCAGGTAAGTATGGATTTGTTTAACCATCAACTTTGCCTGACTATGTAGTATATTTAGTTCATATAGTTTACAAACTTGAATAGGCGCCGTGTTCACTGTGGTATATTTTCATGAAAAAGGAAACAATGTACTATGTGATCAGTGAGAGTAAATCATTGAAGTTGAGACTAGGTTTTATAAGAAATGGGTTGGTTCTTGATTATATATTAATTCCTAATCAACTAAATAGGTTGAGAGGATTACATATTCATTAAGAGGGCTTAGGATAGAACCATCTGGGCAGTGACAAGTAGTAAGATATCACATATGCACAATGTGCTAGTCAGGTTATAGGCTTACTGTAGCTGATGGGTAATCAACCCTTGTTTTATAAAATGAGGAAAAATCATAGTGTAATATTGATTGACTGTATGACTTGCATATGTATATCTATTGGATTATATGATTTTCATATACCCTAGTAGCTATTATTGGTTCATATTGTTATTGCATTTCATTTTTAATTATTGTATGATTGTTGATAGTTCTGCAAATCTTTATTTACTGAGCAAGTTGGAGTGTTCACCCCAATTAATATTTCAGGATTACCGATGAGCGCTACAACTACGGGACATAGAAGGTTTAGGTGTGTTGATCTTCTTTTCGATGTAATGATTCTTCCATTGTTTATATATTTATATTGAATTGCAGTTCTATAATATCACAAGGAGAGGTTTTGTATAACCAGGTTTATTCTGGTTTGATTTAGTTTTGTATATCATGTTTAATAACGTGAAAAGTTTTTTTTTTTTTGCATTTATCATTCAATTTTATTATCGATATTCAATATACAATTGGATTTATCAGGTGATGATGGTAAGGCTGCTGGCTCTAGTTAAGTCTGGTTAGTATACCGAGCTTTCATTATAGTTTCAAGCCGAACAATTCCTTAATTTGGATAAGGGTATAGTTGGTATCAGAGCTTAAGTTTAAGGGTTTTGAAATAAGAAATAACTTTGATACAGTTTGGCATCAGAGTCTATTTCAGAATATAACCTTATTACTTGGAAACAAGTGATGTAGATTGGTATCAAATTTTTTGGTTATTGGCTTTGATATACCTTATTAATAAAACCTAAGTTTACTAACTCTAAGAGTTGTCTCGAGTTACGAAGAAACTTAAGATGTGATAGATAGTTTTATCGTGATTTCAGAGGGTGACTAAAAGATAAAAGATTGATATATGTTGTTTGTTGTGTTTTATTATATCTACATGGCATATATAATAGTTATGTCTTTCCTAAATGATAATAAGATAGTTAAGCCCACCAATTTCTCATGATATGAGAAGGTTTTGAAGGCAAAAGTTTAAGAGAATCTTAACCTCAAGGAACATGAAAAAGAAAGATATAAGAAAAATTTATGAAGACAAAATTAAACTCTTCTCCTATAAATTATCTTCAGTGGTCTTTATTCTCGTTGATATTATTAGACAAATAGTCAGCTGAAGAAATATCTATTGGATCTGGACCTTGAAAAGTGTATTAGGAGGATGGAATTTATGAAGTAATAGAATACTGAATGACTTTATATGGTAATTCACTTTGGGACGAGATTTGATACTAGTGTCGAGACTAATTGAGCAATAATAGAAGTTATTCAGTAAACAAATTAGTGGTTAATGATAAGAGCCTATTTAAGGTTAGGAAACCACTAATGTATTTATACTTCATAATTTTTTATGAAGTAGAAGTTCAAGATTTGGTGTTGGAATGACAAGCAATTTGTTGAAAAATGAAATGTGAAGTTGAGAATTTAAATTTAGTAAAGCTTGAAAGTAGCTCAAGTCAGAACATAGCTGTGAGCTGGTAAGATATCCTAGTTTGATGTTTTATACTGTTATAGTCTTAAGTTGGGGAGAATGAGTTATCAATAAATATGAGGATTTGAGGAGTTCAAAGAATAAAGTATAGTTGTTGGAATGAATATTCATTGCCAATTATTAACAACTTATTTTGATAATAAGGTAAAATTAGCTATTCTCAAGTGTTAATTGAGATCTGGTTATCGTCATGATATAATCAAAGTTAAGGACATATAAAAATGATTATTGGATCAGTTTAACCAGATAGTAGAAACCATTAGAACTTACTAGAAATCATGTTATGTTCATGAATGAAGGGTGTAGAGTTTTTGAACCCTATCTTAATCAAGTTGTTATCGTGTTATCGATAATAAGATGGAGTCTTTGAAGACTTAGAAGATGTACAAATGTTATTGTAAAGTGTTACAAATCGTGGCGATAAATTGATTTACGTCAGATTTTGCAAGTATCAGTACTAAGTTGTAAAGTTATATTACTTGTATATGTGTCGAATATTAACTGCAAATCGATGGATTTGACTGAGATTGAGACAAATTGAGATTATCATATACTCACCACAAAGGCAATGTAAGAGTAACTTTAAAAACAAACATATGGATGCTTTGGAGGAAGGTTGAAGTATAGTTTGACTACAATATTTGCTTGATTTATACATGAATTGTAGAAGATGCTAGAGGTTCATCCTAATACTTTTTATTTTGGTGGTATGTGCGTTAACACAATAAAGCAAAATTGTTGCTTATACTTCTATATATATAGTTCAAGACATGTGAGAAGAACTATTGCAGATTGATAATCTCAAGATAACTATTTTAGTAGTTGTACCAAATATGTTAAGGCATCACTCGTAAAGTAAGAGGATTGTAAGGTATTTTGAATGATATGAGTTTGAAATACGAATGTATTTAAGAGGAAAGGGTTATTGAGGATCTTTTAATCATCCTAAAGACGTGAGAGTCTTAAAAGGATAATTAAATACAACTTTGTAATATAAACACCAATGGATTGGTATAAAGTTAAGCACTGAGTTTCCAACTATGGAAGTTTGAAGAATGTAATTGTCAGAAAAAAAATGGAAAGTGAGATAGATAACATGGATTTTTCAAATATTTAAAATTTACTCTGATACATCACTCAATAAAGGTGAGTGTGTTAACAATTCCTTGAGTTGGAAAATGATTGGGTTCGTTGTTACAATAAAAGCTTCTCAGTAATATCTCTTGAGTGAGATGTATAATAGTGGTTTATTGAAGTCCTGCGGAGGTACATCATTAAGTGAGTTGTTGACAAGTCAATAATTAGACATGTTTTATAGTGTAATTTAGATTGATTTTAGGTATAAATGGTGATATTACACTAATTATTCTCTTATTTTTGTGATTTTAGGTTTTAAATAGGAAAAATAAAGAAATAGAAGAAAAAACAAATAATCAACTGGCGAAGAAGTCCAACGAATGATCGACAATACATGAATGCACTAGAAATTTCCACATAAATTAGGAGCAGAGAATTGCCAATGAATGCTCAACAAATTGGGAATACACGAGGAATTTCCAGCTAAATCGGTGGAGTATAGAGAGCTAAATCCAGTTATTAACTTAGCAATTTGCGTACTAAATGGAATCGCCGACAGATTGCTGTGGTTGGTGATGAGGTTTTTTAGATACGAACAAGAAATTTGTATTAATCTATGATTTGTACATTTAGGGAAACTATAAATAGGACCTAAGAGCTTCAAATTCACTTTTTTTTAGCCTTAAGCTCTCATAAGTTTAGTTTTATTAAGTTTATGTTTGAGGCAATATTGGAGCTTTAATTTATTTAAGATGTATTTATTTATTGTGTCTTTCAATTATGTTATTGTGTTATTTATTTCCAATATGAGTTAATAGTTTATTAGTCTAAACAAACCCTAGACATGTATATACTTTGGATTGCTATATAGTTATGATTAATGAATCATATACTTAATACTTTAAAACTATTCATATACGTCAATCAATAATTTAATAAGTTGTTTTTGCATATTAAAAATAATGATTCTTTATATTAAGTGCATAGTAGACAATATGTTTCTTAGTATAGAGTATCTAAATCTATGTCTATAATTATTGACAACAGTTATAGAAGTAGTAACTTGGATTAATCTATTGGGCTATTTTCCGGAGTGGATGTTCCAGGTGATTGTATTCTAAGTTATTTATTAATTAGCATATTCTAATTTTTATTTGATTTAGATTTATCATGATTTTTATTGAGTGTTAATGCTATCGTATTTATATGTTATTGGGTTTTATCCAATAGATAGATTTGCAATGATAAGAATATTGCTTTTTCAATTTAATATAGGAAAATCGAGTTTGCTATCTACCGCCCTACGGTTCGTAATGGTTTGCTGAAAGCTATCAAGCTATTATAAATTAGGGTTTAACGATTCCAAGATTCCATGTGATATTATTATAATTATGTTATGAAGTAATATTATGTTCTTTTGTTCGAATGCCATTCAAGTGTATTACATTGTTAAGTGGGGGGTTTGTTTAGATGTTTGTTAGATATTTCATTTATATTGATTTATTGATTTTTTTTAACTTGCATTAGATTAGTTTATTGAATTTAAATTGTTCATAGTTTAAATATTTTAATTAATTAATTGCTTTTTTTAAGATTAATAGTGTTTAATTCCCATTTCAATTAGATTAGTTAAATTTAAGCAAGTTAAATCCAGTAAAACTTTAGGGTAGCCTTAATTCTTAAGAGAATTGCAATTAATATAAAACCACAATTCCCTCATCGTTTGGAAGATAATAGAAATGCTAAGAAATTGCAGGAAGAAAAACAAACCTTTGATACATTAAAGAAAGCAGTAGTTAATATACCTCTATTTGAAGTCATTCAAAATGCACCTAAGTATCAGAAATTTATAAAAGATTTATGCACTAATAAGATTAAGGCTAATGAAAAGGTGAGTCTAGGAGAATACGCATCAACACTAATTTAAAAGAAATTACCTCCTAAATATTTTGACCCTAGAATGTTTTTTGTTGCGTGTACAATTGAAACTATAGGAATTTTTAAAGCATTGTGTGATCTGAGAGCCTCTATAAATGTTATGCCTTTATCTATTTATTTACAAATGATGGATGTACATTTAGAAGAAACTGGTATAGTGGTACAATTATCAAATAAATCTACTATTAAATCAGTAGGGTTACTAGAAGATGTACTGGTCAAGGTTAACGATTTTGTCTTCCCAATAGATTTCTATGTTTTAGATATAAAGAAGATAACTTTTCTAATAGAACTAATCTAATCTTAGAAAGACCATTCTTGAAAACAATAAAAGCAAAAAATTGACGTTTCAAATGGAACATTAACAATGGAAGTAGATGACGATACAATGAATTTTAATATGACGCAATGAAATACCCAATGGATGTTTCTTCCATATGCACAATAGATATGATAGATCCATTAATAGATGAATCATTTAGAAAGGATAAAACAAATATAATGGAATTGGTAATAGAGGATTTAGAAGAAGATGATGCTTGAGATGAGGAAATAAAAGAGATAATAAGTACTTTGAAATCATACAATGAAATACCATAACTTACTTATTACCTAGATTTATCTAGATCTCATTCAAAATTTTACCTTCTATAGTTAAAGCACCAAAATTAGATCTAAAAATTTACCATATTATTTGAAATATGTTTATGTAGGGGACTATGATAAATTACCAGTAATAACTTCTAATAAACTGACAAGTTTAGAAGAAAATAGATCAATAGATTTACAAAAAGAATTTAAAGGAGCAATAGGATGGACCATAACTAATATTAAAGGAATAAGTCCAAGTATGTGTATACATAGGATAAACCTATAAACTAACACAAAAGGTTCTAGACAAACTTGACATAGACTAAACTCGCATATTATGGACATAGTAAAAGCTAACATATTAAAATTATTAGATGCAAGAATGATATTTCCAATAGCTGATAGCAATTGAGTAAGCCTAGTCCAAGTAGTTCCTAGGAAGATAGGAATTACTGTAATAACAAATAAGCATGGATAGTTAATAGCAAATAGAACCTAAAACGCTTGGTAGTATGTATAGATTATAAGAAGTTGAATGCCTCAACTAGGAAGGACCATCATCCACTCCCGTTTATAGATCGGATTTTAGAAAGACTAGCTGGAAAAACCCATTACTACTATCTAGATGGTTAGTAAGAATTTCATCAAATACTTATAGCCCCAAAAGATCAAGAAAAAACAACTTTTACTTGCCCATTTGGTACATTTGCTTATAGACGTATGCCTTTTAGTTTATGTAATTCACCTCCAACTTTTCAAAGGTGTATGGTTAGTATTATTTTTGATTATGTGAAAATCTTATCGAAGTTTTCATGGATGGTTTCAGAGTTTATGGTAACTTTGTCGATGAATGTTTAATTAATTTAACTAAAGTACTTAAAAGATGCATAGGAATTTAGTATTAAATTATGAGAAATGCCATTTCATGGTAGATCAACGACTTATATTAGGACGTATAGTGTTACATAAAGGAATAGAAGTAAATTCAACAAAAATCCAAGTATTCAAAATGTTACCTTACTCCACTACCGTGAGAGAAATACATTCGTTTCTTGGCCATGCAGGATCTTATAGAACATTTGTGAAATTCTTTTCTAGAATAACACAACCTTTATGCAAACTTATACAAAAAAGGTTCCTTTTGAATTTACCAATGATTGCAATATAGAATTTAATAAATTAAAGATTTTTTTAACAACCACACTTGTGATTAAATCACCAGATTGGTCATTAACATTTCAAATAGTGTGTGATACAAGTAACTATGCAATTGGAGCTATTTTAGGTTGAAAAGTAGGAAAAGAATCTCACGTCATTCTAGGACACTAGATCCCGCCCAATAGAACTATACCACTACTAAAAAAGAACTTTTAACAGTAGTGTTTGCCTTAGAAAAATTTAGATCATATTTATTAGGAACAAAAGTAATAGTCTATTCTATTCATGTACCATTGCGATACTTAATGACAAAATAAGATGTGTATTACTTATATAGGAATTTGACCTTGCTATAAATGATAAGAAATGAGATGAAAACCTAGTAGCAGATTTTTAAGTAGGTTAGAAAATGGAGAAGCACCTATACCATTAAAGGATGAATTTCTTGATGAATATTAGTATAACATAAAGATTGATGGCCCATGGTATGTTGATATAGTTAATTATCCTACCACCAATAGATTATCACCCTATTTGATGAGAGCTCAAAAGAATAAAATTAAAAATGGTTCTAAACATTATTTAGGGGATGATCCTTATTAATGAAAATTTTGTACCGATCAAATAATCAAGAGATATATACCACAGTTGGAAGTACAATCAATTATATCTCATTGCCATAATTATGTCTCTGAAGGACATTTTGGTCCACGTAGAACTGCTCGTAAAATCTTAGATTTCTAGATTCTTTTAGCCCACTCTATTTCATGATTGTTTATATAAAATCTTGTCCAAATTTTTAACAAACTGGAAACTTAGGACGTAAAAATTAAATGCCTTTACTTCCTATTATTTTTGTGAAGTGTCTAATGTCAGCCTTCTCGTAATTAAGACGACCGATCGACCTAGATTACCTTAATATTCTAATAATCTAGTTAGCCTAATCCGTTCTTTCAACTTTGACCTTAAAATACTTTGCATTTTAATCCTTAATAAGGCTTCAAAACTAAATTTATATCCTCAATGAAACTTAATTCATGATTTTCTCAATTGGAGCAAATTAGGAAATAATATGGATTATTCTCTGTATTTTTATAAAAATTTTGACAACACCTCTCTTAAATATGGCATGCTGAAAATCTTCCACCTAGTAGACAGCAGAATTGGGGAGAGGCCTAAATGGACTCACAACTCCCCGCAGTTCACAATATATATCAAATTCAAACCAACAACTAACTTAGAGTCTCCACAAGCTTAATACTTTATGATCTCATAGTAGACCAAAATTAAATATAAACCTCCCATTTATCTTAAGCTAACTTAAGAGACTCTCATAACCATTTAATGAAACTTACGTCCTACACTCACTCCAAGAGTCTCAAAATAATATATATAAACAATTTACAAGAAGAATTTAGTTTGACTTTTGAAAATAATTACCACAATCTTCGAGTCTTGTCCATTCTTCCCTTGCCTTCATATAGAATCTAACATCATCAAAAACAGCTTAAAGATGTCAGGTAAATAAATTCCTACATTAATCCATACTCCTGCAATTGTTAGTCCGATACATGGAGAATTGTAATTGCATTTCCAAATAAACAATAAGATATATGCTCCAACATGACATGCAATCCACTCTGTCGCTGTCTCCTAACTATAATCGGACGTCGACTTCCAAAAATAATACAGAGACAGTATTAAAAGATCATGAAATGTAGAGACAACTTGTCAGCGTTAGACTCCGCTAGTCTCACTAGACGGTAGAGGCAGGATTGAAACCAACTTCAAGCAAAATAGACTCCGAAACAAGCTTATCCCCCTCACTCATTCAATTCTTGCATGACTAATAATGATAAAATGCAATGCATATTATGTTACAATTACAGGTACATAAATATTCAATCAATAGTAAAGATCACTTTAGGGTTTACTTACAACCAACCAACTTTAAGCTTAATTTTTAGGGTTTCTTGGAGCGTCGGATCACATTAAAAATGGATCCAATAGCTTCCCCGCATACCTAATTAAATGGACCCAATGAAAACCTCAACAAAAGTACGATTGAGAACAATTTCCAAAAACATTAATTTATATAACTGTTTCAACTTGCTTTCAACTAGCCAACTTGGGATAATTTTTTAATCTTGAAAACCTCAATATTTGTCATGATGACCTAGAAGGAACTTGTAGTACCCATGCCCTACTTTCCATAAACTCCAAGAACACTCAAATCAGATAACCAATAGAGAAGTTATGAATTTTCCAATATGGCATGCCAACTAGGCAAACTTTATTTTATTTTGAACTAAAATACCTCTCCAAATCAATATTTTCGCAGTTAAATCTTCAAGACTCGACAACAAACTCCATGAAACCGCTCAATTCCAACATCAAAATATTCACCTTCCCGTGGAGTCAAATTGGATCAAAACCAATAATCCATTTATCCAAAAACCTAATTTAAATCAATATCAACTTTGAAAACATCTCCCAAATAGTTATCAACTAAATCATATTAGTTCAATTCATTAAAATCTAACTTACGCCAATAAGATTTATTCCAAATTGGGGCAAATCAATCTAAAATATCAATTTTTAACAATTCCTATGAATTTATATCAAAATCCCCTAAAAGAAATAGAGAAATCGTAAGAATTCAAATTGAATTAAGGAAAATGCCCAGTATTGAGTATTTACCAATTGCGGCCCGATTACTTCATTTTCGCCGCAAAAACTTAGCTCGAATTGACAATCATGCAATGCTTTATGGTTTCGCAGAGAAGAAATCGGGCAAAAATGGATGTAGGGAGCTCCGTGAGTGAAACTTCGGATTGTAAGTGTTAGGGAACGTTCGGTTCAAACATTATGTTCGAATGAAATCAAATTGATTTTGATTTCAAATGTTTTGTTTGAATGAAATTAAATTGATTTTGATTTCAATCTCCGTTTTATATATTTATATATAAACCCTCAACTGCTTGTCAACAACTTAATTTCTTTTTATTTATCAATTCCTAAAATCTCTATTTTGATGTACTTTAACTTTCGGTGCTCATTTTCAATCTGATTTTTTACCAAGTTGAACCAAACTCTTGATAAAATAGTCCATCTTCATGAAACATCCAAAACAATGGTGTTTGTCACATGAAAACCCAAAAATCTTAATTTTGTCCACGCCACAACAAAGTCTCCTGGACCAATCCTCTTGCCATACTGAACCAAACCAAACTTGCACCAAATTGGACTCAATCTTAACCTCGACCCACACTAACTAATACGAAACTCAAAGCAAAGTCTTATACTAACTTCTTTCTCACATTACATTACCACCAATCCCGACTTGCATGCAAAACGAAGCAAAATCTTCATGTGAGGATTAACACTTGGTTAATTAGTTTTCGAACAACTAATAACTTATTTTCACTCATGTCCTTCAGACACACATTTGTAACCACAAGCATAAAAAACTAAGAATACACCGCAACGCAGCCCATAATGCATACGTCCTACCTCGGATACTTAAACTCCAAATAAAATTTGAAAATGCTTAATTAGCCGTTTAATTAAGTTTATGAAATTCTCGGATGTCACATTTGATGCATAGGGTATAGATCTCATGAGACCTTTTCCACCATCGGATGGTTATGTGTATATTTTACTTACTATAGATTATGTGTCTATGTAGGTAGAAGGAAAACTACTAAAACTAACGATTCAAAAATAGTGGTCGATTTCCTTATATCAAAGATTTTTACTATTTTTGGAGCACTTAAAGCACTAATTAGTGATAGAGGTTCATATTTTTGTAATCGATTAGTTGCTAATCTACTTGCTAAGTACAATGTCTCACGTAGGACATCTACTACATATCACCTACAAACTAGTGGACAAGTTGAACCTTCAAATATAAAAATTAAGTCAATATTGAAAAAAATAGTTAGTTCAACACGAAAATATTGAAGTCTTAGATTAGAAGATGCATTATGGGCATTTAGAACAACATTAAAGGCACCCATAGGTATGACACCTTATAGTTTAGTATTTAGAAAATCATATCATTTACTAGTAGAGTTAGAACATAAAACATATTGGGCAATACAAATATATAACATGAGTTATAATGAAGTAGGAAACCGATGTAAGTTGAGTCTTCAAGAATTAGAAGAAATTAGGAATGACGCTTATGAAAATGCACCAATTTATAAAGATAAAATCAAAGCATTTAATGATAAGAAATTAGTTCCAAAAAATTCTCAAGTGGGAAGTAAAGTTCTACTCTTTTAGTTCAAAACTTAAATTATTTCTTGAAAAACTCCATTCACGATGGATATGACCTTTTATGGTTGTGAATTTATTGTCTCATGGCACAATAGAAATAGAAAGCTTCAAAACAAGAAACACATTTAAAGTAAATGGTTATAGGTTAAACCCTTATTATGAAAACTTGTTGACTAAAACATGGAGATCATTAATCTAGAGATCGAGAAACAAAATCCGAAAATTAATAAAAAGAAGCTCAATTTTTATATCAACGTGAGTGAAACCATTAAGAATGAAGACATTACACTCTGGATGTATAAAGAGACGTGCAATAACAAGAAGAAATCAAAGAAGCATCAACCTGAAGTGCAACAACTAGCAAGGAAGCAACAGGTAGAAAAAGAATTTTCCGATGAGCAACTAAAGCTTGAAGATCTAGGGCATCTAATTGAAACCTACGAAGATAATATAGGAAAACTCTTCCTCTAAGTGATGATCAATTACATCAGTTTATTTGGTGTTCTACTTGACAAAGGGGCTGATATAAATATATTACTTGAACAATGGTTCAAAGAGCCAAGTTGCGGATTGATTTTATACCACCTTTTGTTGTTAGTAAAAGAAATGGTGATAATCTTTTTCAGTAGGGATGTCGATTAATGTGCGAATAAAAGTGGGACGGTTCAAGTATCTCACCAACTTCTTAGTGGTACAACGGATTGAAAAAGATGATGTAATATTGATGGGGTGAACTTTTCTCAAGAAGGCTAGAGTTGTTCTCGATATAGAACAATGTACAGTTATACTTAAGATGAGAAATGATTATATGTGTCTTCAAGATGGTTACAAAATGGACGTTGACATTAATAACGGTGCCTATGAAGGGGAGAACTCCTATCGTGATGATTACCCTGAAAGACATTATGCAGATGCTGAGAATGATAAGGAAGTTGAAGATGTCAAGAATGATGAAGAATTAGTTGATGGTTAGTTTGACTCGTTCGAGCTGAACGATGAGTGATCTCATCTATCAAGTCAAGCTAATTACTATAAAGAAAAGTGCTCTATGGGAGGCAACCCATACTCTACATTTACTTTTAGTTTTAGTATTAGGATTAGTTAGTTGTTTTTATATTCTCTCAAATTTTGACTCTTATAATGAAGATATTCTAGGAATATAATTCCAAAATAATTTCATATAAGGGGGTTGATCGAGCCAATGTCTTTCCATATTAGTAAATTATAATAGCTAGAATATTTATTTTCTCTATCCTTTTAAATTTCTTTTTGATATTTCCTATTGAGAGGGGGATGATCGAATTGTTTTTCAGTTGAACTATATTTGTCTTTAATTTTTTTAAGTAGTAAAGTAATTATTTAGTAGTATAATGTTTTTAATTACAAATCATATTTCATTTTAGAATATTTCTTGTTGAAAACTAATAAATTTTAACTAAAACACAATACATATGTGTGAAAATTTAATAAAATATTTGATATATTATAAAAATAGTAGAAATATGTCAACAATTTCCTAGAGATGCTACATAACACTAGAAATCGCTTGGGTAAATCAGTGGTAGTTTGCAAAATCTTTAGCGTAAAATGACTCGGCAATTTATTAGTGATTCAGGTTTTATACTAGGAATCACTGAGCTAGTCGGTGGACCATCAAGACCAATTTCAATGATTTAATTGGCGATTTTTCAATGAACCACTTAAATTACTATTTTATGAGCACGAATCTGTGTTTTTAAAAACAAAACCCTAATTTGCCAACCCATGAACCTTTTAAAAAGCCATTGCATCCATGCAATTGATTAATCAGTTTTTGCTAGATTTAACCCATCAATGCTTGAATTATAGCTTAATAAAGTGTATCCCTCCTTGTTTGGAAGTGATTCAACCCTATAAATTTTGAATTTAAGTTCATACAACAAAGTTAGGGCTTAGGTGGGTGTTTTTTGAATTGAAGCTTGGAGATGTGTCGGATGAGCTAATAAAACATGTTACTTGAGAGACTCACTCTCAAGATGGTAATTAATTGATACTCTAGCATCCTTTTGGTTTCGATGTTTTGAACAAAAATGGTTTTGATGATATTTTCACCGAATGTGGTCTTTTGATTTTTATTGCAAAGTTGTTTTTGAAAACGAGTTTAGATACAAATTTTCAATTTGAACTTGAGTTTTCAAATGATTTTGGGGGTTTCTATGAAATTTTCCATTGTATACATATTTGTGATAGAAATAAGTCGATAAAATAATTTCAAATGTACTATTTTCAACTATTTCAAAGCTCAATGATAAAAACCTTTTCACAAACTTATTTCCTTACCTTGATAGTTTGAAATTTTTGAATAAAGGATTTTAAGTTACCTATTTCATCATAGTTGAGTGTTTCTATGGCGGGATGAGGTAGAGGAAGAGGTAGGAGTAGTAAGAAAGACAAAGGAAGAGGGTAGTGCAAATAAACCCAAACATAAATATTTTGCCCACCTAATAAATATTATACCTACCGGAGTTAGTATTAGAGAACTTAGACCTGAGAGGGAAAAGCTTAAAGTATAATCTCCATTGTCATTTGAAGAGGAAGAATATTTTGAGAATCTAGACCCTAGTCATTTAGTGCCTTGTGACCTTTTGTTTTTGTGAAACCTAGAGCTCAAAGGAGGTAATATAGTGATAGGAAGAGAGTCATAATTCCTGAAAGATGATTCAATATTCAAAATGTGAGCAAGTATAAGGATATGATTATGAACATCATCAGAGATAGAGGATGAGAGAGTTTTCTAAGAAACTATGCGGGTAAAGGAGAAAGAGGATGTTCCAAAATTGTACGATAATTTTATGCGAATGGCAATGTTAGTAAAGAATGAGATAAAGTGGTAGTGAAAGGAAAAAAATGATATTTCACCTATGAGATTGAATAAATTTCTCGATCTAGCACAAAATAGATGGAGGATAGAGGAGGATTACCTTAATGTTATTTATGTCAATAAGAAATCCTACCCCTTTAAGATCATCCAAGACGCATTAGAGATACCTCCAGGTAAGGGATTCATGCTTGATAGTGATAGACACCTGAGATTTATTGAAACCACATATTTAAGAAAATTATGAAGAGTTGGAGTTATATTATAGATACTTGTTTTAACCTAACCAAGCAACACTTTGAAGTGAAGAACCCTAGAGCTGCTCTACTCTACCATATAGTTATGAAGAATGGTTCTATCGATATTGTGAAGATTACACACGATTTTATGAAGTTTAAAATACAAACTAATAAGAATAAAAGACACCAATCCCCAATTTTGATCACTCAACTGTATAGGAAAGCTGGGGTGGGTTTCGATACAGAGTTCATTGTATTGACCAATAAGATAATAAGTAATTCAGGGGTACAAAGAATGAAAAAGACGATAGGATACATCGACTTGAAAGATGAATGTGAATCATTTAATGTGATAAATGCGAGAGAAGAAAAAAGGCAAAGCTGCACTGAAATTAGAAGGAAGACAAAATAAGACGCATGAAAAAAGCGGCAAGATTGATGGCTATAGTGAATATCCCAAGTGTTGATACGAGTTTGACACCATTTTCGTTACAGCGTAGGACGAAAGATTTTTTAGGAAGATATTTTCTTCATTTATATGTAGCTAAATGAAGATTTTCCGGAATGAAGAGATGATAGCAGAGAACACGAGGACTTTATAATGCTATCATTCTATGTCTGGGAGAAGGCATGATAGTCATTTGCAAGACTCGAGGATAAGCGTCGATATTCCTTCTTTGCAGCTGTAATTTCCAACTAGGACTTCCAACCAAACTGATAGTTATGTTTCACAACCTTCCGCGGGAATGGATGAAGATGTTGAAGATAATGATGAATTTACTATTAGAAATCGATGTGTGTAGTTTATTTTCTCTTATATGAAACCAATGCTTCAATGATTAATTGTATTTCTCTTGATTGATTTTTTACTTATGAATGAAATATGTTCCTTTTACATTCCATTCATTTGACATTTGTAGAATTCAATATTTGTCCATTTAATTACATTTTTATTATTACACATGTTGATTTGTTTATGCTTTACGAGGTATATTTATTTTGTCAAAACCTAACTTAATTTTAAATCCTTGAGGGCAAGGATTGAAATTCATTTAGCGGTATTTTAGGTGAAGTATAACATAGTGATAGCAAAAGCAAGGAAAGAAAACAAAGGTAGAAGATAAGTTCGAATTTTGATCTTATATTTAAAGTGAGTTGATGAGATTTTTTCAAATTTCTTCTGAATTTTAGTAATTATGAATTTCATATTTTCTAGTTCAAAAAAAAAATGAAAATGAATATATATATAGATATAATTTTTTGAATGGAAGTGATATTTTTTATTACCCAAGTGAATTCTATGATAGAAGTAATCAATTTTTATACCCTTTTTGATTAACTTTACTAATTGATGTATACACTGGATTGAATGCCTTGTGTTAGTCATGAGAATATGTAGAAGATCAAAACAATAGTGCAAGATGAATAATAAAAATTTCTAAAAATCTTACAATACAAAGGCTATTGATTAAGTATTATACATATAAAGTTCTTATGCCACAATTGAAAATGAAATAGGTTAAAAATCGATGAATTCTATAAGTTAGAAAGAATACTTTCTTTAACTTTAGTGGGTAGTGATAAGAAAGAGCACTATAGATTCCATAGGAAATGAAGTAGAGAATCTATAATGGAAAAATGTGAGAATGTCCATAGAAAATGGAGCAAGGGCTCAAAAGAAAATAAAAAAATATAAACAAATAATAATTAGGATGGTGTAGAAAAAAGAAAAAAACGAAAGATGAAAAAGATTGATGTTCTTAAACTCTTCAAAGAAAATATTTAGCTCAAGTACTTGAAGATAAAGTTGAGTAAAGTATTTCTTTCTCTAACACGTTTTAAATGATGCATTCATTGGTATCTTGGCAAAATTCTTATTGATTTTGATTGTGGTGCTATTATAAAGTATTTTCTAAAATTAAGATTAATCTAGTGATTTTTTGTGTTTCGAGATTATATACTAGTCATCATAAGCTTGATGCTTATTAATGGAGATTGAAAAAATCCTACATTGGCTTTGGTATTGAATTTTAAGTTCTGAGGAGTGTTGCATTGGGTGGTCGAGTTATCATTAAGGGATGTTTCGATTTGTCTAAATCATTTTATTCTATCATAACTTTCATTTACTTATGAGTAACATATTTCCATTTGAAAATCACTTCTATTTTAAAATTTCTATTATTTAAAGTTAAGAAGAATTAGATTGAAATCAATTTATAAAGAATGAAAAGAGAATATGATTAAGAGTATTCTTTTGCTCAGGACAACAAAGTGCTGAGTTTGGGGGAATTTGACAAGTCAATAATTAGACATATTTTATAGTGTAGTTTATATTGATTTTAGGTATAAATGACGATATTACACTAGATATTCTCTTGTTTTTGTGATTTCAGGTTTTAAATTGGAAAAATGAAGAAATGGAAGAAAAAGCTAACAATCAACTAAAGAAGAAGTCTAGCAAATGCTCAACGATACATGAATGCATTGGAAGTTGCCAAATAAATCAACAAAAGAGAAATGCTAGCGAATGCTCAGCAAATTGGGAAATACACTAGTAATTGCTAGCTGAATCAGTGGAGTACAAGGAGCTAAATCCAGTGATTGACTCGGCAATTTATGTGCAAAATGGAATTGTGGTAAGATCATTGACGTCGGTAACGAGTTTTTAGATAAAAACAAAGAATTTGTATTTATCTATGATTTGTACACTTAGGTAAATTATAAATAGGCCCTTATGGCTTCAAAATTACTCTTTTTTAGCCTCATGCCCTCATAAGTTTAGTTTTATTGAATCTATGTTTGAAGCGACATTGAAGCTTTGATTTATTTAAGAGGTACTTATTCATTATGTCTTTCAATTATTTTATTATGTTATTTATTTTCAGTATGAGCAAGTAGTTTATTAGCATAAACAAACCCTAAACATGTGTATACTTTGGATTGCTATGTAGTTATGATTAAGGATCATGCGCTTAATGCTTTAAAATTATTCATACACATCAATCACAAATTTAATAAGTTATTTTTGTCTATTACAAATAATGATTCTTTGTATTAAGCGCATAATGGCCAATTTGTTTCTTAGTATAGAGTATCTAAAACTATGTCTATGATTATTGACAACAATTATAGAAGTAGTAACTAGAATTAATCTATTGGGCTATTTTCTCGAGTGAATGTTCTAGGTGATTGTGTTCCAAGTTATTTATTAATTAGCATATTCTAATTTACATTTGATGTATATTAAGCACGATTTTTATTGAGTGTTAATGTTATCGTATTTATGTGTTATTGTGTTTTATCCAATAGGTTGATTTACAATGATAAGAATATGAATTTTCCATTGAATATATGAAAATCAATGGTTTGCTAAAGGCTATCAACCTATTATGATTTAGGGTCTAATGATTCGAAGATTTTATGTGATATGATTATAAATATGTTATGAAGTTATGTTATGTTCCAGTGTCTGAATGCAATCTAAGTGTATTACATTGTTAAGTGGGGGTTTGTTTATATGTTTGTTAGATATTTCATTTATACTAATTGATTGATTGATTTATTTGTTTAAATTGCATTAGATTAGTTTATTGATTTTAAATTGTTCATAGTTTAGTTATTTTAATTAATAGATTGCTTGTTTTTAGATTAATAATGTTTAATTCCTATTTTAATTAGATTAGTTAGATTAAAGCAAGTTACATCTAGTAAGACTTTAGGTTAGCCTTAATTCTTAATAGATTTGCAAAATCTCTGTAGAGACGATATCCTATTTACCACTACTACAAGTAATAGAAAAATACAAGAAATTATTATGCATGCTCAATACATGTCAATTGCCTGTACTAGTAATTACAAGTCTATTATTTGGATCTCAACATTGAGCTAAGCTAATGATGATTAAGTGAATAATGATGATTAAGTGAATAAGGAATTATTGGAAAATTGATTGAGATTATCTAGTAGGTCAAGTGTTGACTACTAGTTATTGCTATTTTGTATGGTAATCTCATATCATAACATTAAGTATGTAAAGAAAGTTCTTAGAACTTGAATAAAAAGACGAGACAAGAACCTTATGGGAATCTCATAGATTTTTTTAAGATATTTATTTAGGTGAAATCCAAAATCGTTGTGATAAGAATGAGTTGTTGGTGACCTAAAATGAAATTTGATGGTGCCAAGTTTATAAAGAAATATGAGATATATCAGCATGTAAAAGCTGAGTGGTATTAACATAGAGGGTTATATTCTTCTTGCAATATATGAGTGAAATTTCATGGTCGAAATTTATGATGGACTATAATGACAACTAAAGGTTATTGATGTTGTAGCTGTAGGACTGATAGAGTTTGCAAACTTTTTGCAGTATTATAGTTTAATTCTTATGGAAGTGTAAGCGATATATATATATGTAGAAAGAGTTGAGAGTTTATGGGGAACCAGGATAATTATTTCAGTGAGGAACCAAAAAATCTTCTTCATAGTGGGCAAGAGATGTATAATAGCTAGAAGGGACCTTTCTCAATCTTAACACAATATATTTGCATCTAATCTTAGTCCCAAAGGATAAAATCTTTGAGCTTGTGACTTGGAATGTGGTAGTTACTGGAAGAAATATATTTTGCTGTGTGAGTTCTCTAGTAATGATATTATCGGGCTATAAATGATAGGGATGTTTTCTTTAAAAGCTTGTATGCATAACTTCATTGTCAACTGGGCCGGACGAGAAATAAAAGTATAATTAATTGGAGCCCGAGTAATTTAGAACTACAAAGAAAGGTGTTAGCAGACTGTCAGTATGCAACTACAACTCAGATGAATGGAAAGAATATGCTGACAAGCATCATAGGTAGAAATATTCAAAAGATGTATGTATTTTTTAAACTTCACACCTACGAAAGATTAATATAGATTTGAAGATTTTAAGGTTAAGGCATTAACTTGAGAAATGAGGAAATAACTCCCCTATATCTTCAAAGTTATAGTTAGTTAATAAAATTTAATTTCGAGAATGAAATTTCTTATGTGAAGGAGAAGGTAAGTGCAATTAATCCGACTTTAATTTCGACTTGTGTCCTTAACTTGGTGAATATTGTTAATCCAAAAGTTAATTAGCCCAAGTTAGGTTCGTGTTTAAGCCCGACTTGTCTCGATTAGCATGTAAGTGCAATTGTTGTGATGTATTGTGTTTTGTTGTTATGAGAAATAATCAATGTAACTATAAGTGATTAATGTTAATTATTATAAAACCTATATTTGGAAAGTAAATGATAAATAAATTGACGAAACCCCTAAAGTGACACATGTGAATTACGGGGATCACACGGGGAGACATGGAAGTAATGTATACGCTCGGATATATTTAGTGGCGTATGTAGCAAATGGATAAATCATAAAATATATGTGTATATATATTTATATATTGATACATAAATATATATAAATAAAACCTATAGTTTGAAAGAAATAATTAATAAAATGATGGGTGCCTAGTGACATGCGAGGTCGAGGGTGACATGCGTGATATGTACAATAGTTTGCACGCTCGTGGGTGCTTGTTGGCACGCGTGGTGAATTTAAGGCACGTAAATACATGGTTATCTATATATTTTTATATATAAAGCTTATAAATAAATATATATGAAATGAATCCTATAGTTTTGGCTTTGAATTGTTTGAACTATTAGATGACATTGAGATACATGTAATTTGGCGACCCTGCCGCCCCAGGATGACATGTCTCCGTGTACTCCTTGCCCGGAGGGGCCAACTACGCTTGTCCGACGCCTGCCCGTCCACCTTGTCTTAGAATTTGTCTCCACGTGTGTTTTATCAAATTAGTTAGTTGATTATCAGTATTTTATTAACTAATTTTCTTTAAGTATTTAAAAGTTTATTCTAATGCATAACCATACTAGTGGGTTGTATCTTATAAGTTAACATATATCAAATGAAGCCTTAATTGATACAATTAGAATAAGTGACTAGCATGGTAACCATTATTTATAAGAGCAAATCCTATTGTGGAAAATTCGGAAGAGTACTCTGTATATAAGCGACAGTACCATAAACAAGGTATATATACATGTAAAGTGTCATCTCAAGTCTCCCAATACCTAAAATAATATAAAATATCAAAATAAGCATGTACTAGTAGGTCCTCGATGGCGTGCAATCAAATATAGTTGCCTAGGATCCCCTTGCCCATATTGGTAGTAGGAACAACACTTAATCATCACAAAAGACAGATGATGAGTACAGTAAGTAAAACCCCAAGGAACACCTCTGAGAATTTTCATAATAAAGTGAAGGAAATGCAAGAAATAATGTTAGGTGAACATGTGAAATGTAATGACAGACAACTGTAATTGGCTCATCGCATGAATAAATAACAGCTAAGCTAATAAATGTATGTGCTCCATCCAGATGAACTAAACTATACTTTAAGTCACCAAGTTGCCACTAGTGGTCGTGCTTAACTGGCCAGACACTTGGTCCCTCGCGGTGCTAGCTAAATTCGCAGTTTGAAGTTTGTAAAACCCAATTGAAAAACTCTAAGTATTTGATTATGTTTTGAATTTCATTCTTATCATTTCCTTGTTGATTTTATTATTCTATTATGTTACTCGGACGTGGGTTAAGGTTACTCCCACGGATTTCCTGGTTGTGTGTTCATGATGCATTGGACTGTAGTATGTCTGACTCAGCCCTTAGTGAACGTTAACTTGAGCTTGCCCTTGGTGCACGCGTCGGTGACATAGCGGATTTGGCCAGCACCGAGGGACCAAGTGTCGAGCCAGTTGGGCGCGACTATTGGGGGAAATTTGGTGACCCGAAGTATAGTTTAGTCCATCTGGAGCGAGCACACACATTTGTTAGCTTAGCTATTATCTATTCATGCGATGAGACAATTGCAGTTGTTTGTCTTTACATTTCGCATGTTTATTTGACAATATTTCTTGCATTTCCTTTACTTTATTATGTGAATGCTTAGAGGGGTTCCTTGGGATTTTACTTACTGTACTCGTTATCTTTCTTTTTTGTGATGATTGAGTGCAGATCCTACTAGGGCAAATGAATCCTAAACGACTACATCTGATTGCCTGCGGTTGAGGACCTACTACTACGTGCTTATTTTGATATTTTGTATTATTTTAGGTATTGAGAGACTTGAAATGACACTGTAAATGTATATATACCTTGTTTATGATATTGTCGCTTATATACAAAGTACTTTTTCGGGTTTTCCATAGTAGGATTTGCTTTTATAAATAATATTTACCATGCTAGTCACTTATTCTAATCGTATCAATTAAGGCTTCTATTGATATATGTTAACTTGTAAGATACAACCCACTATTATGGTTAGGCATTAGAATAAACTTTTAAATACTTAAAGAGAATAAGTTAAGAAAATACTTATAATCCACTAACTAATTTGATAAAATACACATGGACACGAATTATGAGACAAGAGGTGGACGGGCAGGTGTCGGACAGTGTAGTTGGTCCCCATCGGGTAAAGAGTACATGGAGAAACATCACTCCAGGGTGGTAGGTGTTGGGGCATGTGCCCTAGGTCAATCCATTATCTATCTTTATGAATACTTTTAGTTAATAAAATATATGATTTCATTTGTTGTTTATTATAATTAATTTGCATGTTTACGTTATAATAAGATCCATGGATATTTGCAGAAATATCCTAAATGTCCCTAATCGATTATTATACTGGGAACTATAATGAATTAAGACTAGTGTGAGTCTTGATTGATGATCATATGATGAATATACGTATAGGGATACGAATCAAGATCACGAGTACTTGTTAGGGAACAAAGTACAGGAAAGACCCGCTAAGAGAACATCACATGGATTAAGTCATAGTTGTTTCTCATGATAGGTATATTTTTCAGTCATCTGACTTGAGATTACCAGAGACTTCAACATTAGGAACACAATGATTTGACACAAGTAAACGTTGTCTTTAACCGGATGATTATAAAGGTTGTGATTGAAAACTTGCATCTGTGTAACCATTTACAACTAGATCATTTTCAAAACCTCCATAGACCAATAACACTTCCTTAGTCCTTCTTAAGTACTTAAGGATGTTCTTTACTGCTATCCAGCGACTCTCACCAGGATTTGACTGATATCTGCTTGTAGTGCTCAAAGCATGTGATACATCAGGTCGAGTGCGTAGCATGGCATACATGATAGATCCAATAGCCGATGCATATGGAATCTTATTCATACGGTCTCGCTCATCATTTGTCCTAGGACTTTGATTCTTGCTGAGACTTATGCCATGAGAATTCGGCAACAATCCTCTTTTAGAGTCTTGCAAACTGAACCCATTCAGCACCTTGTCTATGTAAGCACTCTGACTTAGACCGATTAGCCTCTTAGATCTATCCCTATAGATCCTTATCCCTAGGATTTAGGCTGCATCTCCTACGTCTTTCATTGAGAAACACTTCCCTAACCAAAACTTGACATTCTGCAATGTTGGGATGTCATTTCCAATGAGTAATATATCATCAACATACGGTACACTTAAAAACAACTACACTCCCACTTGACCTTCTTGTATACATAAGGCTCATCTTCGTTCTTAATAAAACCAAAATCCTTGATTGCTTCATCAAAACGAAGATTCCAACTCCGAGAAGCTTGCTTTAATCTATAAATGGATCTTTGAAGCTTGCATACTTTCCTAGAATTCTCAAGATGTACAAAACCTTTAGGTTGTGTCATAAACACGTCCTTAAGCAGCTTTCCATTAAGAAATGATGTTTTTACATCCATTTGCCATATTTCATAGTTATAATATGCAACAATGGCAATTAAAATTCTTATGGATTTAAGCATGGCTACTGGCAAAAAGTTTCATCATAGTCAACACCTTGAGTCTGCCTGAAACCTTTTGCTACAAGTCTTGCTTTAAAAGTATGCACATTGCAAGCCATGTCAGTTTTCTTCTTGAAAACCCATTTACATCCAATGGTCTTACCACCTTTAGGTAAATCAACCAAGTTCCAAACTTGGTTATCATACATGGATTGCATCTCGGAATTCATGGAACTTAGCCATTTATCTGAGTCTAGTCCAGACATAGCCTCCTGATAAGTGGTGGGCTCATTTCGATCCATAAGCAACACATCACAACTATCAGTAATGAGAAATCCAAATCTCTCTGGCTCATGTCTTACCCTACTAGATTTACGTGGGCCTTGTGTCACTTGCACAGGTTCAACTGGTTCAGAACGATGTTGAACTTCCAATAGCGGTTCAGTGTTTATTTGTGATTCTTGAACTTCTTCAAGATTTATTTCTCTCCCACTAGTGTCTTTTGAAATAAACTATTTTTCCATAAAGGCACCATACCGAGCAACAAACACTTTATTCTCTGCGGGATTATAAAAGTAATATCCTTATGTTTCCTTAGGATACCCCACAAATAAACACTTATCAGATTTAGGTGCTAATTTTTCTGAGACTTGTCGCTTTACGTAAGCCTCACAACCCCAAATCTTAAGAAAAGACAAACTAGGTCTCTTCCCGTACCATATCTCATATGGTGTTTTATCAACCGCTTTAGAAGGAACTCGATTTAGAGTGAAAGTCTGCGCTTGTAATGCATAACCCCAAAAGGATAATGGAAGATCTGCATGACTCATCATAGATCGAACCATATCTAATAAGGTTTGATTTCTCCTTTCAGAAACTCCATTCCATTGTGGAGTTGCTGGTGGAGTCAATTGGGAGACAATCCCACGATTTCTAAGATGATCATCAAATTCTTGGCTTAAATACACACCACCTCGGTCTGATCAAAGTGTTTTGATAGTTTTACCAAGTTGATTATGCACTTCATTTTGAAACGTTCGAAACATCTCAAATGATTCAGCTTTATGTTTCATAATATATACATAACCATATCTGTTGAAATCATCAGTAAATGTAATGAAGTACTGATAACCTCCTCTAGCCATTGTGTTTATAGGACCGCATACATCAGTATGTATTAGACACAATAAATCACTTGCCCTTTCACTGTATCCAGTAAAAGGACTTTTAGTCATCTTGCTTAGTAAACAAGATACACATGTTTCATATGTTTCTAAATCAAATGAATCTAGAAGCCCATCTTTATGGATCTTCGTTACGCGTTTCTCGTTTATGTGTCCGAGACGACAATGCCAAAGATGATCATCAAATTGTTGGCTTAAATACTCACCACCTCGGTCTGATCAAAGTGTTTTGATAGTTTTACCAAGTTGATTCTGCACTTCATTTTGAAACGTTCGAAACATCTCAAATGATTCAGCTTTACGTTTCATAATATATACATAACCATATCTCGTTGAAATCATCGATAAATGTAATGAAATGTACGATAACCTCCTCTAGCCATTGTGTTTATAGGACCGCATACATCAGTATGTATTAGACCCAATAAATCACTTGCCCTTTCACTGTATCCAGTAAAGGGACTTTTAGTCATCTTGCTTAGTAAACAAGATACGCATGTTTCATATGTTTCTAAATCAAATGAATCTAGAAGCCCATCTTTATGGATCTTCGTTACGCGTTTCTCGTTTATGTGTCCGAGACGACAATGCCAAAGATAGGTTTGATTACAGAAATGACAATTTTCTTCCTTTTCTTTTGGGTGTTTTGAAGCAGGAATAGGCCGGGTTTTGACTTGTTCCGTAGGCTTTGCGACAGGTGCAATAACAGCCTTGGCAACTCTAGCCTTGCCTTTGCCTTTCTTCTTCATTCCCTTTCCCTTTTAGACCATCAACATATTACTAGAGGGTTTCTTGATATTTTGTTCAGCAGTTTCGAGCATCAAATGCAACTCTGAAATTGATTTCTCCATATTATTCATATTGTAGTTCATTTCAAATTGTGAGTAACTTTCTGGTAATGAATTTAGGATCAAATCCGTAGCCAACTCTTGGCTTATGGGAAATCCAAGTCTATCAAGTTGGTCAACATAACCCTTCATCTTCAGAACATGAGGACTAACTGACGCACCCTCAGTCATCTTGCAAGAATGTAGGTTTTTGACTGTCTCAAACCTTTCTTGCCTAGCTTACTGTTGGAACATTTCCTTCAGCGTTATAGCCATGTCGTAGGCTTCCATTAGTTCCATGTCCTTCTGAAGTTCAAGAACCATAGTTGCCAGCATAATACATGCAACATCAGTAGAATCGTCGACATGCTTATTATGCGCATCCTTCACAGCTTTCGTAGCATTGACTGGTGGGTCCTCAGGGATTGGAGTATCCAAGACATACAACTTGCGTTCATGCTTAAGAACAATTCTCAAGTTTCTGAACCAGTCAAGAAAGTTAGTCCCAAATAGCTAATCCTTCTCAAGGATGGATCGCAGTGACAGGGGATTATCGTTACTCGAAGAGGCCATTGATCTACAATAAAGATTATGCAAAGTTTATTTTAGTATAGATGAATTGACTCCCACTAAATTAACAACCCTCCTAAAACGTATTGTTTATTTAGGGGACTAAAATTCATATTTCACCTAATTCTACGACAGCTATGGCATGAAATACGAACTAGATTATTTAGGTAGGTAACAGTTACCAATTACATCTTATGTAATTTTTAGATCCTTTTATGAGATATGGGACATCTTATGTCTTAGCATGTTTTTATCTCATCATTTGCCTAAAGCTCAAAACTATTTTGATGGCTTTATTAAGTCGAACCATTTTAAACATTAAGGTAACTCTTACCCAACTTGTCTCACCAAGATAACACAATACACCTAACTATGGCTGAAATTATATTAGTGTGATCGAGGCCTTGACAAGTGTTTAAAATGGATGACACGAGACTTAAAATTTAATAGAGGGATTTTATTCAGTTTTAGCGATTTTATGTAAACAATGAAATATCATATATTTTATTGATTTGTTCAATCACTAAACAATTTGAAAATTTTTATACTGGTCACTAATAAAAGAATTTTCGTGCGCTAGGATTAGTTAGGCAATGATCATGTTATTGGCAATGCGATCAGTGAACACTGATCGAAGGACGGGGTTACTGAAGCGACTCCCCGTTATTATTTTTTTTTTAGAGGACGAATCTTAATTTCGAAAATTTAAATTCACTATAGAAAATCATAATTTTCGCTGATTTTATTATCATAAATTAACCCCTTAATTTATTCGAAATTAAGTCAATTAAAACATTTTAATTAACCCGGGCCCACATCTAACTAATCATCTTATCCTAATCCAATTAGGATTTAAGATATTTGAATCCTAGTATATCACCAATAACAAGATTCTTGATATTTATCTCCTATTCTAATTTGTTATCTATCTTTATCAAATAGAAACTTCATAACAAAATAGATATAACAAGATAAATAATTAATTTCGAAAATTAATTATTTATTTTGGATTTAAGATATTTGAATTCTAGTATATCACCAATAACAAGATTCTTTATATTTATCTCTTATTCTAATTTGTTATCTATCTTTATCAAATAGAAACTTCATAACAAAATAGATATAACAAGTTAATAATTAATTTCAAAAATTAATTATTTATTTCGGATTAAAGATATTTGAATCCTAGTATATCACCAATAACAAGATTCTTGATATTTATCTCCTATTCTAATTTGTTATCTATCTTTATTAAATAGAAACTTCATAACAAAATAGATATAACAAGATAAATAAATAATTTCGAAAATTAATTATTTATAAATAAATAATTTCGAAACTTAATTATTTATAAAAAAAATAATTTCGAAAATTAATTATTTGCAATTTCGGTCCTCATCCAAATAATCACAAACATGTAATTGAATCATGAACTACTATCCCAATAGAACCTAATGGTGTCATGGATCACATAACACAAAATTCAATTCATTAAAATTATTTGAATTAACCTAACATGGTTACTAGCATGTACGAAACTGATTTTAATTAAATCGCGAATATGCGTATCATATACACAAAACATGATAATAAATCTAAAAGACAACTTATGTATATCACATATACATCAACTATTAACATGCTTTCAATCATATATCAGAAGAAAATATGCAATGAATTTAACTGAATCGAACTCGAAGGCTCTGATACCACTGTTAGGTTTTGGGGTTCATACACAGTGGAGATTACAAAACAATTTTGACAAACGCCCCAACACGATCCGAATCTAATTCCATTAAAAACGTTTAAACCATGAAAACTTAATCATACCTCAGTCGCAATGTACCTTTTTGAAGGTTAATCGATCTTTAAGGCGTTGCCAATGACGAATGCCCTCTACCAGTAGTCTACACACGAACGGCGGCCGAGATTGAAAGTGCTAGCTTCGAGAGAATACCAAACCTTTTGTTTTTCTCTCCAAAACGATCCAGAGGATACCGAAAAAACCTAAATCGTTTATGAAACGAAAATAGAGTTTCGGCCTTTTTTATCTCTCGTCCGTGTATTCTAACTTAAAGCATCTATTTATACAACCTTTGTATATAGACGGTTAAGTATATTACACATATACCCATACTTAAAGAAGTATAAGTGTAATACACCACAAGGACGTTTCCGTCTTGAATTTTATCATACAAAATTCATTTTTCTGAACCATCTTAAAATCTCGCAAAACCATTCTTAGTGTGCGACCCAATAGGCTCATACAACGTTGCCAGTGTACCAAAACACATTTTGGTATATAAGTCATAAGCAGCCTCTAGCAAGACATTATGACTACCCAAGTTGTACGAATATCAAATCGATACAACCTAATCAATAATGTATATAACATCCTCTCGTCACACGATATCCTTTTGATCAAACGTAAGGCATGGAATTGTCATCCAACATGTTCAATCGTACTAGTCTCGATCTTTAGGTAGATTGAAAACATCCAAGTAACGTTGATCAATATCAATTCACTTAGACTAGGCCTTTTAACAATCTAACACATCGAGGGATCCACTGGATCTCTCTCTTTATATGAGAGGGACAAATTCTATCTTGATTACACAACTTTGTCGCATTGCTCACACAGTAACCAATCACGACCTTTATAATCGTCCGGTTAAAGATAACGTTTGATTGTGTCAAATCACTGTGTTCCTAATGTTGAAATCTCTGGTAATCTCAAGTCAGAGGACTAGAAAATATACCTATCATGAGAAACAACTATGACTTAATCCATGTGATGTCCTCATAGCGGGTCGATCTAGTACTTTGTTCCCTAACAAATACTCGTGATCTTGATTCGTATCCCTATACGTATAATCATCATATGATCATCAATCAAGACTCACACTAGTCTTAGTTCATTATAGTTCCCAGTATAATGATCGACTAGGGACATTTAGGATATTTCCGTAAATACCCATGGATCTTATTATAATGTAAACATGCAAATTAATTATAATAAAAAGCAAATGAAATCCTTTATTTTATTAACTAAAATGGGGTTATGAGGCTTACTTAAAGTGACAAGTCTCAGAAAAACTAGCACCTAAATTTGATAAGTGTTCATTTGTGGGGTATCCTAAGGAAACAAAAGGATATTACTTTTATAATCCCGCTGGGAACAAAGTGTTTGTTGCTCGGTATGGTGCCTTTATGGAAAAATAGTTTATTTCAAAAGGCACTACTGAGAGAGAAATAAATCTTGAAGAAGTTCAAGAATCATAGATAAACACCGAATCGCTACGAAGTTCAATAACGTTCTGAACCAGTTAAACCTCCACAAGTGACACAAGACCCACGTAAATCTAGTAGGGTAAGACATGAGCAAGAGAGATTCAAATTTTCATTACTGATAGTCTTGATGCGTTGCTTATGGATCAAAATGAGCCCACCACTTATTAGGAGGCTATATCTGGACCAGACTTAGATAAATGGCTAAGTGCCATGAACTCTGAGATGTAATCCATGTATGATAACCAAGATTGGAACTTAGTTGATTTACCTGAAGGTGGTAAGACTATTGAATGTAAATGGGTTTTCAAGAAGAAAACTGACATGGATGGCAAAGTGCATACTTTTAAAGCAAGACTTGTAGCAAAAGGTTTCAGACAGACTTAAGGTGTTGATTATGATGAAACTTTTTTGCCAGTAGCCATCCTTAAATCCATAAGAATTTTAATTGCCATTGCTGCATAAATCGACTATGCGATATGACAAATGGATGTAAAAAACATTTCTTAATGGAAAGTTGCTTGAGGACGTGTATATGACACAACCTGAAGGTTTTGTACATCTTAAGAACTCTAGGAAGGTATGCAAGCTTCAAAGATCCATTTATGGATTAAAGCAAGCTTCTCGGAGTTGCAATCCTCGTTTTGATGAAGGAATCAAGGATTTTGGTTTTATTAACATTGAAGATGAGCCTTGTGTATACAAGAAGGTCAGTGGGAGTGTAGTTGTTTTTCTAGTACTGTATGTTGATGATATATTATTCATTGGAAATGACATCCCCACATTGCAGAATGTCAAGTCTTGGTTAGGGAAGTGTTTCTCAAAGAAAGGCTTAGGAGATGCAGCCTATATCTTAGGGATAAGGATCTATAGGGATAGATCTAAGAGGCTAATATGTTTAAGTTAGAGTGCTTACATAGACAAGGTGCTAAATAGGTTCAGTTTGCAAGACTCTAAAATAGGATTGTTGTCGATGTCTCATGGCATAAGTCTCAGCAAGATTCAATGACCTAAAACAAATGATGAGCGATACCGTATGAATAAGATTCCATATGCATTAGCTATTGGATCTATCATGTATGTCATGCTATGCACTCGACCTGATGTATCATATGCTTTGAGCACTACAAGCGAGATATCGATCGATCCTGGTGAGAGTCACTGGATAGCGATAAAGAACATCCTTAAATACTTAAGAAGGACTAAGGAAGTGTTCTTGGTCTATGAGGTTTTGAAAATGATCTAGTTGTAAATGGTTACACAGATGCAAGTTTTCAAACTGATATAGATGATTTTAGATCGCGATCTGGATATGTGTTTACTTTAAATGGGGGTGCGATGAAGTTGAAAAAGTTCGAAACAAGAGATCGTGACAGATTCTACAACAGAAACTGAGTATATTGCAGCGTCTGATCAGCAAAGGAGGCAGTTTGGATCAAAAAGTTTATTTCTGAAATAGGTGTGGTTATAAGTATTGCTTAACCCTGTTTGTTTGTATTGTGACAATAACGAGGCAATAGCACGAGCCATGAACCTAGATCACAGCATAGATCCAAACATATATTCAGGCGTTTTCATCTCATCAGAGAAATTATTGAGAGGGTAGACGTGAAGATTTGTCGAATACCTACTAAAGACAACATTGCGGATCCATTGGTAAAAGCTCTTCCACAAGCAAAACATGATGGTCATGTTAGATCATTAGGAATTAGATGTATGTATGATTGGCCCTAGTGCAAATGGGAGATGTTGGGGCATGTGCCCTAGGTCAATCCATTAATTGTCTTCATGAATACTTTTAGTTAATAAATGATAGGATTTCATTTGTTGGTTATTATAATTAATTTGCATGTTTACTTTATAATAAGATCCATGAGTATTTGCGAAATATCCTAAATGTCCCTAGTCGATCATTATACTGGGAACTATAATGAATTAAGACTAGTGTGAGTCTTGATTGATGATCATATGATGATTATATGTATAGGGATACGAATCAAGATCACGAGTACTTGTTAGGGAACAAAGTACTGGAACGACCCGCTATGAGAACATCACATGGATTAAGTCATAGTTGTTTCTTATGATAGGTATATTTTTCAGTCCTCTAACTTGAGATTACCAAAGACTTCATCATTAGGAACACGGTGATTTGACACAATCAAACGTTATCTTTAACTAAACGATTATAAAGGTTGTGATAGGTTACTGTGTGAGCAATGTAATGAAGTTGTGTAATCGAGATATAATTTGTCCCTCTCATATGAAGAGAGATATCCAGTTGATCCCTCGATGTGTTAGACTGTTAAAAGACATAGTCTAAGTGAATTGATATTGATCAATGTCGCTTGGATATTTTCAGTCTACCTAGAGATCGAGACTAGTACGATTGAACATGTTGGATGACAATTCCATGTCTTATTTTTGATCAAAAGGATATCGTGTGACAAAAGGATGTTATATACACTATTTATTAGGTTGTATCGATTTGATATTCATACAACTTGGGTAGTCATAATGTCTTGCTAGAGGCCGCTTATGACTTGTATACCAAAATGTGTTTTAGTATACTGCCAACATTGTATGAGCCTATTTGGTCGCACACTAAGAATGGTTTTGCAAGATTTTAAGATGGTTCAGAAAAATAAATTTTATATGATAAAAGGGTATATGTGTAATTTACTTAACCGTCTATATACAAGGGTTGTATAAATAGACGCTTTAAGTTAGAACACGCGGATGAGATTTTTGGGATGAAACTCTATTTTCGTTTAAAAATGAATTAGGGTTTTCTGGTACGCTCTGGATCGTTTTGGAGAGAAACAAAAAGGTTCGGTATTCTCTTGAAGCTTGCACTTCGAATCTCGGCCCGTTTATATGTGGACTGCTGGTAGAGGGCGTTCGTCATTGGCATCACCTTAGAGATCGATCAACCTTCATGAAGGTATTTTGCGATCGAGGTATGATTAAGTTTTCTTGGTTTAAACATTTTTAATGGAATTAGATTCAGATCTTGTTTGGGGGTTTTTGTCAAAATTGTTTTGTAATATTCGCTGCGTATGAACCCCAAAACCCAATAGTAGGGCCTCCATAGTTGGTATCAGACCAAGGTTTTCTAAGAACTTGGGAATGCAAAATGAAAGAACATAAAACTCAATAAATAAACTTTAGTTGTGGAAACATGAAGTTATTGTCTTAGAACTTTAGTTGGGAAGTGATGTGAGGCGGGTAGAGATAGTGCTTATATACTTGGTATATTTCTATAAGACTAGTCAGACTAGTGATGCAGCTAGGGATTCCCTAGTTACAACAAGTATAGAGGATCGACTCTCGACTTAGGACATTTAAATGATAGAGGTACTACGTTTGTTACGAGATCAGACTATCGCACTGATAGCCCTTGGTATAAAGGTTGCCGTATCTAAAGAGCCGGTAGCAGTTACCATACCTATAGGGATAATCGTCGCCCCGGTTGTTCCCTAAACACTCGTTGAGAGGGTAGCTACAGAGATACGGACAAAGAGAGCCACCGTAGCTTTTCTCCACATGAGACACCGACTCATATGTCTCCACCCACGACCACGTATCAGATGACTACTACCACTTCTACCTATACTACATTGGGATTTGTCTTGGCTTAAGAGGTGAAGATGTCGAGAGCGCTTCTGAAGTTTCAGCCAGGCTTCTTTTACGGAGGTGGTGACCCTAAGGCTGTGGGGAAGTGGATTTGTATCATTAGCGTTTCAATAAGTTGATGAGGAATGATAAGAGTGTTTATGCACGATTATCCTGGGCATGCTTGAGAGGCCACGTAGAAGTATAGTGCACCACATATCAGGATACCCTTCTAGAGTCGACGACATGAGTCGAGTTTAGGGAGTTGTTATAAAATCAGTACATACCCATGGAGGTGAGATTGTTATTAGAGTGGAGTTTCTGACCCTGAGGTAAGGTAACCGGACTTTGCTGCAATATATGGAGAGATTCTGGATACTTACTCCAGTTCATGATGGAACATGTGCAGATATACTATTTCACAATATGAGTTGAGGATAGGATTGCTTCAGTAGTGGTACCATCTGGGGCACCCACTCTATATGACATATTTGATAGAGCTTTGGCGCGTGAGACCTACCTGATGCAGATGGATATCAGAAGTGTGACTGGGACTGAGGTATAGACAGGGTAGTGTTCTCGGCCAGACCGGAGGCCAAAAGATTGAAGGATCGTCTGGAAAGAGGTCAGATGGATGACAAACGACACAGGGCCCGTATGGATGATAATTAGGGCAATCAGTTCTAGTATAAGGAGAGATAACCGATTCATGCCATCGCACCATCACTGAGAGATCAACATATGCCACCGCAACAGATGTACCATCAGGGTCGAGATCAAGTGGACATGACAGGGGTCAAAGAGATCGGGGTCAAAGTTCGACATTTGAAGATAGACATGCTGGTAGGCAGGACTACCGCAGATGTCACAGGTGTGGTCAGAAAGGATATGTGAGGGTAGACTTGTCGAACACCGCCATCACCACGTCGAAAGCCAAAGCAGGCCACAGAGAGAGCCCATGCAGTAGCATAACCGGATGGCGGGGTGATAGGATAGCTCGTCGAGGGTACGTTACATATTTTTGGTAGACCTATGCATACTATGTTTGATTCTGGTAGCACTTTATCATTTATTGCTAGGCTTATTGTTGGAGAGTTAGGGTTAGATGACAGACACTAGACACACACCTTATTCTCAATACAACTGCTGGGGATAAGATATACCTTACCATATTGTAGAGACGTGATGATAGAGGTTAAGGGACATCAGTTATCGGTAGATCTTAGAGTATTAGAGTACTTAGAGTTTGACGCTCTTCTCGGGATGGGTTGGTTGTCACATTATCATGCATAGATAGATTATTATAGTAAGAGGATTGAGTTTTGTGTTCCTGGGATACTGGAGTTCTCACTAGTTGGATCAGCGATTGACTTACCTATCATTATGGGCTAACTAGCTACAACGTAAGAGATTGAGGCATTTGCGGTGATAGTCGAGCTGGAGGTTAGGATAGAGGTTAGGATTGATGACATTTCGGTAGTTAAAGATTTTGTCGACGTATTTTCGGATGATATACCAGGATTGCCACCGCCACGAGCTATTGAGTTTATCATTTGAGTTGATATCGGTACTCGCTGATCACCAGTAGACCTTATAGGATGTCACTATCGAGTAGGAAGAGGTTAGACGACAGCTGGATGAGTTATTGGAAATGGTTTTATTCACGCTATTATTCACCTTGGGGAGCTCCAGTGTTATTTGTGAAGAAGAAGGATGGTTCGATGAGGATGTGCATATGCTATAGGAAGCTAAATCTAGTGACAGTTAGGAACCGTTACCCATTTCTTAATATTGATGATTTGTTCAATCAGTTGGTAGGCACCAGATTCTTCTCGAAGATTGATCTTCACTCAGCTTATCATCAGTTGAGGATTCAAGAGGAGGATATCCAGAAGACCGCTTTCGGCATGAGGTACGGGTTATTTGAGTTCACAATCATGCCTTTTGGGCTGACTAACGCCCTAATGATTTTCATGGATTTGATGCACAGGGTCTTAAAATCGTATTTGGATAGATTTGTCATTATCTTCATCGATGACATCTTGATATAGAGCAAGGCTCGCGAGGATCACGAGGGACACCTCAGGGCAATTTTAACGACATTGAGAGAGCATAGATTGTACGCGAAGTTCAGTAAGTGTGACTTTTGACTGAGTGTAGTGAGATTTTTAGGACATGTTATCAATTATTAGGGCATCTTTATGGATTCTGAGAAGATTCGAGATATTATTGACTTGGAGGACACCCGAGTCTATTGCCGATATTCGTAGTTTTCTTGAATAGCAAGATACTACCAGCGATTCGCGCATGACTTTTCCTCGATTGCAATGCGTCGATGATGAGACTGACCAAGAAGGATGTTAGATTTGATTGGTTAGAGGAGTGTGAGCAGGCTTTTGTGAGTTAAATAGGAGGCTAACTTTCACACCAATATTGACATTACCGGAGCTGGATAAGACATTGACAGTTTATACAGATGCGTCAAGCATTGGTCTGATGTGTGTTGATGCAGGAAGGTAGACAAATTGCGTATCTTTTCAGACGATTGAGACCCCATGAGGAGAATTATCCAATGCACAACTTGGAGTTTGCAGCAATTGTCTTTGTATTGAAGGCCTGAAGACACTACTTTCATGGAGAGAGATTCGTATTGTACACAGATCATTAGAGTTTATGATATATCTTCACTCAGAGGGATCTAAATAAGTGTTAGAGGAGATGTCTTGAGCTGCTAAAGAACTATAACTTCGTTTGTAAGTATCACCCTAGAAAAGCAAACTTCGCAGCAAACACATTGAGCAGGAGTGGGATTGATAATTAAACTGTATTGTGACATATGACACACAAGCATGGCTTATTACAAGCGGAAAAATTACGTGCATGACAGGGGTGTCGACTACGGCTGAACAACACGTTTTTTGTCAGATGAGAGTTCTTATCGTATCGATTGAGAGGGTTGCAAAATTTTAAAGAGCTGATTGGTTTTATAGGCGAATTAGTGATATGGCTTTGGATTCGAGTGCACTGATTGGGCAGAGACCATGGATCGGTGTTTGAGACACTGAGGGAGATTATGAATACTTGTAGATCAGGAGATATGGGATGAGATTCTGGTGGAGGCATACAAGTCTCGCTACACAGTTCATCCAGGTCAGACCAAGATGCATAATAAATTGATGCGACTATTCTTGTAACCAGGGATGAATGCTCACAAAGGGGCGTACATCGGGAGTTGTCACATCTACCAATAGGTGAAGGCTGAGCACAAGAGACCTGGTGGACTGTTACAAGCCATTACCCATTCAATAGTGGAAATGGGAGCTCATCACCATGGATTTCGTCAGTGGACTATCGCAGACATCGAGGCGTCACGATGCAGTTTGGGTTGTGATTGACAGACTGTGAAATCGGCTCTCTCAATTTCGATTTCTATAAGATACACGTTCCCACAACTTAGAATATTGTTTGAGTGAGAGATTACTAGATTACATGGGGTGCCAATTTCTATTGTATTGGATAGAAATCCTAGGTCGATTTCGAGGCTCTGGGATGATAATGGGCTTATCGTCCTCAGACTGATGGACAGTCAAAGTGACCGATACAAATTTTAGAGGATATGCTTAGGGCTTGTATATTGTAGTTTGAGGGTTCATGGGAGGATTATTTGCCTTTATTTTAGTTTGCATATAACGACATGTATCATGCAAGTATTGGCATGCCGCCGTTTGAGGCGCTGTATGAGAGGCCATGCGTGTTAGGCAGAGCCAAAAGATATAGCTACTGTTGGGCTTGAGATAATTGTTGATCACACAAAGAAGTTCAGATAGATTCGTCAGAGGTTACGAGCCGCATAGGATAGACAAAAGAAATATGCGGATCTGTATCACGAGAGTCTGAGCTACGAGGAGGGCGTCATGATATACCTGAATGTTTCCTCTTGGAAGGTTCAGTAGAGGTTTGGTATTAAGGTGAAATTGGTGCCATGATTTATTGAACCATTCAGGATCGCAGAGAAAGTGGACAGTGTCGCATATCACTTAGAGTTACCTGCTAAGTTAGCTGGGGTTCATTTGACATTTCACATTTCGATGTTGAGACTAGCTAGGTTATGGTCGAGACCGATTATTGATTTGGGGCAGATTGAGGCTCAACCTAAAGTGACTTACGAGGAGTGGTCGATGTAGATCATTGATCGCATAATTCAGATTCTCATGAACAAAGAGCTTTCTAAATTCCTAATTCGTTGGCAACATCATGGGACGAAGGGACTTACCTGGGAGCTCGAATCGATGATGCGAGAACGATAGCTTCAATTATTTCACGATATGACATTTAGTTAGGTTAAGTTTTGGGGACGAAATTTTATTTAGTTGGGAAGAACTGTAACGACCCATTTTATTAACGTCGTTATTTATTGTGTAATTTCGGATATGGACGCCAGCTCGGATCCACGTGGATGTCGTGGGTAGGGTAGGACACACGTCGAACTAGATACACTAGTAAATTGTGCGTTATGTTTTTTAAATTGCGATGCACTTTATTAATTTACTTGTAAATACATCGCATGTGTATATGTCGAATAAAGATATCGTGTGAGGTTGTGTGATGAGTAGTCGCCTTGAAGTGTGTTTCAACGTGGATATCGAGAGGCGAAGTACGGGTACATTAGAGAAATTTGACAAAATCATGTTAATATGACTAAATAATTCAATTGAAATGGATAATGTAACCATAGGCTAATTGAGTTGAAATTTAAATAATACACTATGGCGCACCTCTAAAATGCGTGTCGAGACACGGGGTAATGAATACCGGGTAGCCGAAGGTTAGTGAGATCATGAGTTGGTTGATTTTGATAAATAAAACACTATTCATATGGTTTGAAAAGGCTTAATATAAGGTGAGTTAATGAAATAAATAATAAGCCTATAGTTTGAACAAAATAATGAGGACCATAAGATGGATACCAACATGATCATATTGAATAATTCTAGGATATGAGTGTGTTAATGGAGTCATCAGACCGTGTGGGGCAACATGTTTATGAATCACAAGATAATCCTTGAGATACGTATGCACACTTAATCAAGGCCAAAACTATATATAACAAGTGAGTGGGATTTTCATCTCCACTAACTAAAATTTCCATGTAAAACCAGTAAAAACCGGAGAAGAAGAAGGATTTCAAGCTGGGAATTCAACAAGACCAATTCAAGAGATCAAACAAAGGTAATCATCATCTTCATCTTCTATACTCGTCGATAAACCCATTTTCGGGTATGTTTTAGTGAATTTGAGTTTGAAAATCAGACCTCTGATTTTTAGTGAAAACTTGAAGAATTACATGTTTATAGATCATTTTCATTTAGAATTTACAATTGGTGTTTTGATGGAAGTGGAAAATTTGGTGAATTAATGAGATTTACTTAGCCATATTAATGTGAGTTTGTCAAATTTCTCTAGTGTACCGTACTTCCCCTCTCGATATCTACGTTGACACAAACTTCGAGGCGACTACCTTCATACAACCTCGCACGATATCACTATTCAACATATACACATGCGATGTATTTACAAGTAAATTCATGAAGTGCCTCGCATTTTAAATAACATAACACACAATTTACTAGTGTACCTAGGTCGACGTGTGTCCTAGCCTACCCGCGACGTGCACTTGGATCTGAGCTGGCGTCCATGTATAAAATTATGAAATAAATAACGTTAATAAAATGGGTCGTTACATGTAATAAGGACCCGGAGGAGGTGAATGCAAGGGGGTGTAAGATGTTGATGATTATGGAGAAGTTTGTTCATGCATCGAGATGCGTGCAATCTCATCTTAAGAAAAATCAATGGTGCAAGTGCACGAAGGTGTTAAACTTGGTGTCACCTTAAAAATTATTACCTTAACCTCATATTCTTTTGATCTTCCTCGAGATTCGTGAGTACGAATCTCAAGGAAAATTCATATTTAAATTTTGTTCCATTGGATTGGCCTCGAGATTTGTGCATGCGAGTCTCGAGGAAATCTCAAATTTATCACCAAAATAGAACCGCCTCTTTTATATTCGTTTGGAAAGTAAGGTTGAATGAGGAAAAGGATAAAAGACTGAGAGTGGTTTCGAAACTGTGGGAGTAGAGGATCGAGGCAGAGGAGATCGAACAAAAGGGGAGGCGATGATAGGGTTAAGCTGTTGTAATTGTTGCTACGTTGTTGTTGTTGATAGTGGTTGTTGTGTTGTTGTTAAGTTGGAGATGATAAATTCTCTATGGATTTTGGTTGTTGTTGATTAGAAATGAGTTTATACCTCACTAAAGGTCTTCCCTGATGTGTTGGGGGAGTATTTGATGTAATAATTGAGAGTTTGGTATTGAACAAGGGTTGTTGCCCCGTTCTCTATTCAGACGTTTGATGATGGAGCACGCTCTTTTAGCATTGATGCGCGCTCCTATAAAGAGCTTTAAGGAGACCAGTTGGTCGAGCATGCTTGTAATTACCCCAAAATTCTAACTCGTGCCACGTGTTAATTTCAGGATAGTGACATGGACTCCACCTGACGTGGCGAGCGTGGTCAATCCTTGGAGTCGACACCGATGTATGTTTTTGTGTGATGTGTGTAGTATTTATTTATACCAATACACTAACTTGTAGTTACAAACTCATTTATGTTGCTGACTTTCAAATGTGTGCTTTGCCTAGGAAAACATGCAGGCACGAGTATGTAGTAGAGCGTGATGAAAGAGAACATGAATGCTTAGGTAGATTTATGGAATTTGGTTAAATTACAACTTAGACTTTTAAATATATTCAATGAGGAATCCCTGAGTTTATTAACAATTATTTAATCTAGATTCATCCAAGTTAGTGTTGTTATAGTAATAAAATGTGTCTATGGTTTGATTTTAACTATAGTGAAATCCAAAGGAAACTATGAAGTTAGTGGAATTAGACTTGCATGTAACTAATCTAAAAGTTCATAGATAAAATGAAAAAAAAACTATGTCTTGTGTAGGTGGAAAAATAGGAAACAAAGTGCACGCTAAGTGTTATACCAAAAAGGACAAGTAGTTGTTAGTGATGATGTAGTGGGTGTGTCGTCTTATTTAAAACCACACAAGTGTAGAGTGATTCCGAGCCACATAATAATAAAAGGTATTGGAGTATTAATGACCATGAGAAGTTTCTAGAAACACTTCCAAGTGAGTCCAAGTGGTAGTAACTTAAGCACCAAGTTTTATTTTCTTTTGTCCAATTTGAACAAAAGAGAAGAGAGAAAATGAGAGTGCGAAGGGGAAAATGAGAAGAAGAAAGTAGAATAAATGGTGCGGTGAGAAACATTTGTTGGAGTTCTTCAATATTAAAGAGAAGTTGATGCTTGGTAGCATAGATGTAACTTGGTGGAAGTTAAAAGGCAACACCATTGAAGCTCTAAGTAAGTTAATTCCCCAGATTTTTACATCTTTGATTTCAATCCTTTTGGTTGGACATTTTCTTTGTTATTTAGGCTTGAAGGAGAGTAGACTAAACCTTATCTATTTGAGACTTCTATGGTTGAGACTTAAATTTGTAATAGTGTTATTTCTTTGATTTGCGAAAATGGATATATGGTATGAAACATCTTGGTTGAGATCAAAGTCAATGATGTTGTTGACTATTGACTATGTGTTGAATCGAGATGATATGTGATTTATTTATAGGAAAAAATCAATTTTTAGGCATCCAATTAATGAATTCATGATTGTTTTAGAAGTTTGTTGATGCTCTTGAGGAACTAGATTTCATTGTATAAATCCTTGACTCAAATGATGTTAGTAATGGGTTAACGTTACTTGGAACATTATAAATGTATTTGGGTCAGCTCTGATTTTTTTTTTGGGTTTAATAAACTTTTGGGACGAATTTAGGAGGAAGACCTAAGACTAAATTTGGTTCGAGGCATTTTTGACTACCCTACAACTTGAGCTTGCTCAAGTAGGTTTTTGAGCAAGCTCAATAATAGCAAGCTAGTTATAAGTTTTAAGCTTGCTCAAAATAGTTTTGAGTCTGCTCAATAGTATTAAGTATGCTCTAAGTTTTTTAAGTTTAATCAATTAGTTTAAGAACTGTTTCAAATAAGTTTTGACTTTGCTCAAAATCTAACTGATATCAAACGAGAGTAATGATAACGAGAAATCTTCTCTATAGGGATTTTGCAAAATTCAAAGGAAAGCATTTTTCTAATTTTTATTAATTTTGTTAATCTAATTAGACGAGAATAAAAACTTTAAATAGCTAAAAACTATGATTACCAACTTAAATAACCAAACTAAATCGACCAATTAAAACAACTCAAATGCAAACTAAATTAAACAATGTTCAAGTTTAATTCAATATAAATAAACAAACATCTAAACAAACCACTAGACAACATAATATACTTGGATTGCATTTCAAACACTAGAACATACCATTACTTCATATCATAGTTATAATCATAACACATATGGAATCTTGGAATCATTAAATCCTATTTTATAGTAGTTTGATAGCTTTTAGCCAACCATCGATTTTTCTAAATTAAATGAAAATGCAACATTCTTATCGTTGTAAATCTATCAATTGGATAAAACACAACACCGTAGAAATACAATAACATTATACTCAATTAAAATCATGCATAATCTAAGCCAATATTAATCGAAGCTACATAATAAATGACTTAGAACACAATTACCTAAGACATCAACTTGGGAAATGCTTTATATATTAATCCTAGTTACTACATCAATAATTGTCGTCTATAACTATAGACATAGAATCATAATTATAATACTACAATACATATTCATGACTATGCATGCAATACTAATCTTTATTAGTTGTAATACGCAAAAACAACTTATTAAATCCATAATTGACGTGTATGAATATATTTAAAGCATTAAGTTCATGATTCCTTTATTATAACTATATAAAAGTCCAAAATATACTACATTGCTAGGGCTTGTTTAGATTAACAAACTACTTACTCATACTGCGAATAAATAACACAATAATATGATAGAAAAACATAATTAAATAAATACCTCTTAAATAAATCAAAGTTCCAATGTAGCTTCAAACATAAACTTAATAATAACTAAACTATAACTCTCATAAACTTGTTAAGAGAAAATAAGACACTTAATTTTGAAGCTCTAGGATCCTATTTATAATTTCCTAATGTATACATATCATAGATAAACTCAAATACTTGACATTGATCTAAAACACTCGTAACGACTTCAGCGATTTGTCATCGATTCCATTTTATACACAAATCGCTAAGTAAATCACTAAAAATATTGCTTTCTACGTTCCAACGATTCAATTGGCGATTCTTAATATATTTCTAAAATCGCTGAGAAATCGATGGAGTTTTTTGCTGGTGCTTTAGAGATGGATTCCTAGTGTTAATTCAAATCACTGTCTTTTTACTACACTGCACTCCACCTTTTGTACACTTCTTCCTGCATTTAAATAAATTCTTCACTTTTAATCCCATTTTCTTCCATTTCCTTACTTTTTCTATTTAAATCATGAAATGACAAAAACAAGAGAATACCAAGTGTAATATTAACATTTTCATCTAAAATCAAACTAAATTATACTATAAAATACGCCTAATTATTGACTTGTCAAATACCTCCAAACTCAGCACTGTCCCGAGCAAAGGAATACTCTAAATCATATTCTCTCTTTTTTTTCTTCATTCTTTATAAACTGATTTAAAATTAATTTATATTAACTTTAAATAATATAAATTTTAAAATAGAAGTGATTTTCAAATGGAATTATATTACCCACAAGTAAATAAAAGTTATGATAGAATATAATAATTTAGATAAAATGAAACATCCGTTAATGATAACTCAACTACCCCATGCAACACCATTTTAGAACTTAAAGTTCAAAATCAAGGTTAGTACATAATGTAGGTTTTCTCAATCTCCACTGATAAGCATTAAGCTTACGATAACTAATATAGAATCTCAAAACACAAAAACCACTAGATTAATTTTAATTTTAAAAAATATTTATAATAGTACTTGAATCAAAATCAATAGAAATCTTTCCAGATATCAATAAATGTCTTTAAAAACATGTTACATTAGGAAATACTTCATTCAACTCTAGCTTTAAAAATTCGAGTTAAATCTTTTTTTGAAGATTTTATGAACATTCATTTTTTCCTCTCTCATTTTTTTTTACTTCATTCTAATTATTTCTTCTTATTATATTTCTTTTGCTTTTGCTTTTGCTTTTGAGTCTCTGCTTCATTTCCTATGGACATTCTCACATTTTTCCCACTATAGATTTTCTTCTCCATTTCCTTTGGAATCCATACAACTCTTTATATCTTTGCAAAATCTTGCTAACAGTTTTCACTATCCGCTAAAGTTAAAGAATGTATTCTTACTAGCTTATAGAATTTCATTGGTTTCTAACCATTACTTCATTTAATTGTGGTATAATAGCTTCCTACATATATAATATAAAAATACTTAATCAATAGTCTTTGTATCATAAGATTCTTAGAAATCTGTCTTGTTCATCTTGCACTATTATTTTCATTTTCTACCTATTATCATGACTAACTCAAAGCATTCGATTTACTGTACACATCAACTAGTAATTTAATCAAACATGTTATAAAAATTGGTTCCTTCTATCATAGAATTCATTTGGGTCTATCATGAAATTTATACTTACTTGAATTCGAAAGAAATTTGAAAACTTTATCAACTCACTTAAATATCGGATCAAAAGTTTTGAACTTTGCATTAATTCTTCACTTATCTTCTACTTTTCTTTTCTTTCCATGCCTTTTTTGTTGTCCTAGTCATACTTCACCTAAAATATCCCTAAACTCATTCCAAACCTTGTCCTCAAGGTTTAAAAATAAAGTTAGGTTTCTAACAAAATAAATACACCACGTGAAGTATAAAAGAATAGATATAATAATAAATTAGATAATCAATAAACTCGTTCGCAAGTAATTCAAGTCATGCAATAGATAAACACAAAAACCCCCAAATGCATTTGAGAATTTGTCTCAAATAAGTTTACATATAAAATTTAATCAATTCACTATAAATAAAAATAGTTTGAAAATTCGATATAAATAAAAAATTATCACGCCATTTTCATACTAGTATTATAATTGATAACATTCGACTTCAAAACTAATTTTTGACCAAAATATTTTGAAATTCAAGCTCTTTCCTAAATAAAAATCCATGAAAATCAAAAGTATAACCAATAAAAGGCTGGGGTTCTCATTAATTTCCTACTTGAATGTGCATCTTTCAAGATTCGAACTCTAGAACTCTCCTCCAAGCTTTAATTTTGTATTCCCCTTGCCCAAGTCATAGTTTGCTATATATTCTCAAAACTCACCAAGAATTGGATTGAATGTATGAAAACTTGGGTGGAAATCACTTAAATACACTAAAATCTAGCTTTGAAAAGTTGAATCTAGTCAAAAATTTGGTCTTTCGATTAAAAATTTGCAATGATTTGTGAGCATGAAATGGATAAATGTGGCGATTTTGAGTTTATGATATTAAAAACGTGTATTTGTTCTCAGCGATTCATGGTTTTTATGGATTTGCTGAGAAATCGATAAAATCGCTAAAAATGAGCCTTAGTGACTCAACGATTTGTCCAGCGAATCCTAGTTATAAGTTCAAACCAGTGACAAATCAATGACTCAAAACTTCATTGAAAATTATGCACACCGCTGCTCATTTTCTCAGTGAATTCTAACACAAACCTGATTCGTTGGGAAATCGCTAGAATATTTTAATTTTTTCGAATTTAATTGATTTTTCCACATATTTTTCACAAATATATATCCAATAAAAGATAGAATTATTCAATATTATCATAATTCAACTATGATATGTGCTAAACAATAATTTTATTACCATTAATACTAACTTACATAAAAATTAATGCATAAATATAATATAATATGGAAAGAAATTGGCTCGATCAACCCCCTTACATGAAATTATTTCAGAATTAAGTTCCTAAAATATCCTCATTATAAGAGTAAAAAGTTCAAAGAATATAAAATCAACTAACTAAACCTAATACTAAAACTGAAAGTAAAGATAGAGTATGGGTGCCTTCCATAAAGCACCTTTATTTATTGTCGTTGGCTCGACTGAACCACACAGTCCTAATCTAGTTCTAAATTAAGAAGTTGTTCTTCTATACCACATTTAAAAATAATCTCCTCATTCCCAATTAATATTTTGATAGTTCCTTATATTGCATCCAATGTTGCATTAGTAGTTGTTAGGAAAGGTTCCCCTAATATAATACCTACATCATCCTCTTGTTTATGATCTAGAATAATGAAAGCTAAAAAGAAACTAAATTCTCCAATTTTAACTTCCACATCTCTAAGTAGACCCATATTCTCTATTATAGATCCATCATCAGAAGAAACTGTAATATTATGATCTTTATCATTTTTTCCACTTGGAAAATTGTATCTAAAAGGTAATAGAAAGGTAGGGTGTTATATGGGGTGTTTTAATTACATTTTACATTCTCAAATTTCGTACTATTGATAAAAATGGAGATTGTTATGTTTCTTGATTTATCATCCTTATTCTTAATAGTTATTTTTTTGTTCTTTCGTAAAAATGAATTGATAAAATTCAATCCCTTTACTATCTTACTATTTAAATTGACCCCTCTAAGGTCATGCAACATTACAGGATTTGAACTCAATATTTTCTTCTGAATATCCTTTTTAACACTTGAATGTTCCGGCATGATAGTATTTTCCTTGTTTTCTGATTGTTGAACACTACATTCTAAGTTATTTTTTGTTATCGTTAGGAGTGTCTTCAACTTCTTCATTCTTTAAAATACCATTTTCAATTTCCATATTTAATGCATTAATTGTATATACTTCAATATTTAGACTATTATAATGATTTGATTCTAAAGAATTATTATATTTGATTTCTTTACTAAGCAATTCATTAGAATTAGTATAGTTATCCTGATTATTGAATTTGAAAGTGACAATTTTGTCTTCAATTCCATAGACATGGTTCTTTCAAAGATATCTAACTTATCCTTAGTTTTTTTAAGAAAAAGTCTACCTAACAGTATAAATGGATAATTAGGTAATATTGAATCTTCCATTTTCATGACATAAAAGTCAGCAAGGAATATTAAGTCATCTATTTTTACTAAAACATATTCTAATAAACCATAGGGTTTAACTTCTGTATTACCAACCAAAGTAAAATTAATAAGTATATTAGTTAACAAACCTACTTTCACATGATTCATAGAATTTTAGGAACACCACATTAATTAATGCTTCATTATCATAAACAACAGAGTCTATAAAAGAAGTTCCTATTGTAATAGGTATTCCAAACATTCCCGGATCAAAGTATTTCTCATATATTTTCTTTTTAATCAAAGCAGACAACTTCTTTCCTAAGTTTACTTTAGATTCTTCTAAGAGTTTATCCTTAGATTTTGAGAATTCTTTCAAAACATCATCATTGTTAGAAAATTGCTTAATTGATTCCATCAATGGTTTATTGGTTTCTATTTTCTTAAGTTCTTCAAGTATGTCTTCATTGTTTTCTTTCTTCATAGCATCAACTAATCGTTGTGGAATGGTAGAATTTGAATGCATATCTTCATTTATCAGGAAACTTATCTCTTTCTCTTCATTGACTATTTCAGACTTTTATAAAGATTTTTCATATGCTTCAACTCTGACTAAATACCATTGGTACAACCTTCCAGGGAAAATGTGCATATTTCAAATATTTAGTCATCCATTCTCTAGTAGGAATGACATTAGCATCATTTCTTTTTTTTCTTCTTCTTTAATAGTTTTCTGTATTTTCTTTTTCTTTATATCCCTTGTAGGTATCTTTTCAGGTATATGTGTGTCTTTCTCCTTATCACTAAATAAAGCAATATTTGTGCTTGGCTAGTAGGAACAATTTGAGTATGTGCTTTAGTTTGATTAATGAATATATTAAGTTGTTGGTCCATTTGACTTAATTGATTTTTCAATTCATTAATATCACCTTGTAAGACTTGAATTATTTAATCTTGCTCCTTGTTTGAATTTTCTAATGTAATGGTTCTTTCAATCCATGTAGGTGACCTAAAACTTTGATAACTCTAGTTCTTTAAAGCATTTCCCATATTTGGTCGTAGATAATTTGTATAGTCATTAGAGTTATAATTAAGTTTAGTAAATCCACATAATTATTCATCATCACATTAGCTTCTTCAATTTTGTCTTCTCGCATTAAAGGCATTCATTATCAAGTTGATTATTATTATTACAAAAAGCACAAGGTTTCACTTGGACTGATCTATCTTTTAATAATAGCTTAACCATGCTTTTTAATTCATCAGTTGTATCATCTAATATGTTCAATTTTCTTTTCTTCTATTGACAAAGTATATCTTATTTATAGGTCTATTCCTTTCACCATATTGCTTAAATTTCTTAGCTATTTTATTAATAGTTTCTATAGCTAAAGTTGGTATTAGTTCGAATAAAGATGCTCCACATTCTATATCTATAAATCTTTGTTCCAGATGGTTTGATCCTTCATAGAAAAATTTCTTTAAAGCTCATTTTGTAAATCCATGTTGTGGATATAATGAGATCAATCTTTGATACATATTCTAAAACTCACCAAATGACTCCTCAATTTTCATCTTAGCATTACTAATTCTTTGCCTTTGTAAACTAATTTTGTGTGTTGGAGCGTATTTATCTATAAAAGATTTAACATTTCAGGCCAAGTGGTTATGGAATTTAGATGAAGATAGAAAAGTCAATCTATAGCTTGAACTTTTAATGAAGAAGGAAAGGCTTTCAGTTTATCATACTCAAACTCTACATCCTTAAGTTTCATCACATTTACTCTACATATATATTCCCTAATAAATTTTTAAGGGTCTTCATCATCTTCACCATGAAAGTGAGGTAAAAATTTGATAAGTTCAAACTTTAATTCAAAGTTAGAGAATTCTAAAGGAAAAGCGATGCACATTGGTTCATAAGCCGCTACATTTTTTTTATCATATTGCCTAAACTTTAGTTAGAGCTTGTCTTCCATCATATATATGACATACAATGAGAAAGATTCCTAGGAAATTATATTAAAATCTCCTATAATGGTGCCAAAAATTGACACGTGTCGAGCGTACAATAATAAATTTTACGTATATTTATAACTTTTAGTAGTGATAAGCGGCTAATCGTTTCCACATGGGTTTTGCAAATTTCAAAGGAAAGTGTTTTTCTAGTTTTTATTAATTTAGTTGATGTAATTAAATGGGAATAAAAATCTTAAATAACTAAAAATATTCTTAAATAACCAAACTAAATAGATTAATTAAAACAATTCAAATGCAAACTAAATTAAACAATGTTCAAATTTAATTCAATATAAATAAACAAACCCCACTAGACAATATAATATATTTGGATTGCATTTCAAACACTAGAACATACCATTACTTCATATCATAGTTATAATCATAACATATATGGAATCTTGGAATCATTAAATCCTACTTCATAGTAGGTTGATAGCTTTTAGCCAGCCATCGATTTTTCTAAATTAAATGAAAATGCCACATTCTTATAGTTGTAAATCTATCAATTGGATAAAACACAACATTGTAGAAATACAATAACATTATACTCAATTAAAATCATGCATAATCTAAGCCAATATTAATCGAAGCTACATAATAAATGACTTAGAACACAATTACCTAAGACATCAACTCGAGAAATGCTTTATATATTAATCCTAGTTACTACATCTATAATTTTTGTCAATAACTATAGACATAGAATCATAATTATAATACCACAATACATATTCATGACTATGCATGCAATACTAATCTTTATTAGTTGTAATACGCAAAAACAACTTATTAAATCCATAATTGACGTGTATGAATAGATTTAAAGCATTCAGTTCATGATTCCTTTATTATAACTATATAAAAGTCCAAAATATACTACATTGCTAGGGCTTGTTTAGATTAACAAACTACTCACTCATACTGCAAATAAATAACACAATAATATGATAGAAAAACATAATTAAATAAATACCTCTTAAATAAATCAAAGTTCCAATGTAGCTTCAAACATAAACTTAATAATAACTAAACTATGACTCTCATAAACTTGTAAAGAGAAAAGAGGGCACTTAAGTTCGAAGCCGTACGATCCTATTTATAATTTTCTAATGTATACATATCATAGATAAACTCAAATACTTCACATTGATCTAAAACACCCGTAATAGACTTCAGTGATTTTCATCAATTCCATTATACACACAAATCGCAAAACAAATTACTGAAAATATCATTCTATGTTCCAACAATTCAACTGGCGATTCTTAGTGTATTTCTAAAATCGCTGAGAAATCGCGGCTTTTTTATGGTGATTTAAACAAAATTCCTAGTGTTGATTCAAATCCCTTGCTAATCGTTGGCTTTTTGCTGCACTGCACCGCACCTTTTGTCGCACTTTTTCTTGCACTTAACCGCATTCTTCACTTTTAATCCCATTTTCTTCGATTTCTTCAATTTTCCTATTTAAATCCTGAAATCATAAAAACAAGAGAATACCAAGTGTAGTATCATCATTTTCATCTAAAATAAACCTAAATTACATTATAAAATATGTCTAATTATTGACTAGTTTTATAAAATGGGGAAAAATCACAATGTAATAGCGATTGACCGTATGATTCACATTTGTGTATCTATTGGATTATATGATTTTGATATACCTTAGTAGCTATGATTGGTTCATATTGTTATTGCATTTCATTCTTGATTATTATATGGAGGTATGATAGTTTTGTGAATCCGTACTTACTGAGCAAGTTGGAGTGCTTACCCAATTAATATTTTAGGATTACTAACGATTGCTACAACTACGTGAAAGAGAAGGTTTAAGTGTCTTGATCTTCTCTTCGATGTAATGATTCTTCCCTTATTTATATATTTGTATTGAATTACGGTTTTGTAATATCTCAAAGGTTGGGAGGTTTTGTATAACTGAGGTTTATTTTGATTTGATTCCTCTCGGGTCTCTTCGTCTCGTCGCGGTGGTCTCCGTCATCAGCTCTCAACTCTCTCTCTCTGGTCTCTCCGTCTCTTGCTTGGTGACGGATCTCTGTTTCTCATTGGTAAGATCAGCACTGCCTGTATGTATTTTTCCTTTCTTTTTTTAGTTTAGTTTTGTAATTTCTTTCATGAACAAACAATACAATATCATTTTCTTTAACTTTGTGAAATATTTTTTCCTTCATGCACAAGCATTACGATTTCTTGAATTTCACAACTTTTTTGTGTTGATATATATTTGGTGCATGGATTATCAGATAATGATTGTGGCTGATTACTTTTCTTAGGAAATAGTTGTTGATTGATTTGTATAGTCGCAAATGCACTCTATTAGATATGGGTTATATTCTACTTATGGAATTTTGCATATGTAATTGTATGGAATCCTCAATAACGAGTGGTAAGTAATTACTTTAATTGGTTGGCCTTTTAGGGGAAATCACACAACTAACATGTCTAGGTTAAATTAATTGTGCTTGGCGTGTTAATCGTCTAGCGTTATTGACTCCATCGACTTTATTGCGACAATTGTGTTGAATTATAGTGTGCTTCACCTAGGGGTTATACATTTGCTAGGAAGTGAAGCAATTGTCATACTTTGTTTGGCATAACTAAGGAATGTAAGGGTTTATACACAATATTGAACCTTATAACTAACCTAAGAATTGATTTGGAATGCTTTTTTATGTGAAAGTTGATGATTCTTAGGTCTAAGTGTTGAGTTGATCTTGTGCATCACCGTGGCATTTGTTAGTTGCTTATAATTGATTGCATTGCTCTATTAACATTCATTTATTAGTGTTCATATCTGCTTGTTTTTTTTTGCTTGTGCGTGTGTTTAAGTTGTATACAATAGTTTAGTTTCACACATCCTCCAGTAAAATCGGATTTTTCACATATTTGTCTCCTAAACTAACAAAATTCCATGTGGTTAGGTCCCTTGACTTTTCATTATTAGTATGGAAAATGGTATCCTAATAAGGGTTTTATTATTTTTGACGCTTTTGGTAAGCATCAAGATGTTTGGTTCCATGATGTTTTGAACTCATGTGTTTATAGAACACTGATTCGCCTTGATAAATATTGGGATTTCCACATTTTCACATCACCGAAGTGCCTTAAATCACTTACCACTTGCCAATCTTTTCTTTTTTTCATTTTCATTTATATCTTCATTGCCCAAAAAAAAATCTTTTATTAGCTCATAACTTAAAACCTTAATGCTTATTAATTGTTTCATTGCCTAAGCACATGATGTAGTGTTATAGTTTGGACCAACATACTATATATCCATCAAAACAGTTCATATAATTGATGGTTAAAAGTTTTAAACTATTAGAGTTTTATTTTATCTCGTCAGACATTTGTGAAAATATATCACATTTGATCATTCTTATTGCTTAATATTTTAAGTCTTATCGTGACTCGTTACTATGGAACTTCTATTTCAATAAACATGGGATAATTTCTAGTCAAATCATTTGTCTATAGTTAAACATTTAATTGAATTCAATAATACTTTACATACTCAATTATATTGTTCTTCACCAATTCATTCAAATATTTCAAGATAATAAGACGGGTCGCACCTATTTTTTATATTGTGATTGAATCATGATTATGATATTGAGTTGCTTAGACCTTTAGTCTTGCTCAACTACTCTAGTGCCTTCCTTACCTTGATTAAAGGAGTCTTTTCCTTCCATTTCCATCAATCACAATTAATCTCTACATCTCCTTTCTTTATGCAAAGTTTACTCAATTTCAATTCTTGTATCTAAGCTATTCTAATGTTTATATCACCTTTAGTCCCTTTTACAAATTTCTCAAGGCTTTGCTATCCACTTAGACCACTTAAAATCTTTTTATCTTAATTGACACATGCAATTTTCAACTCTTATTTTTAGAATTGGCTATAAACAATATAAATTCGTAGAATCTTGTAATCAATTGAAGTCTTTCGTAGCTAATTCTTATTCAAAATAGTGAAACTTTAATATTCAAAAAGTCTCACTGTTTGTTCTTGCAATAAATCTTTTTCGTTTGTCTAAGATTTTCTTAATTTACCTTTTATTTTTCAAAAAAGGATTTTGGTTTTTTAAGAGACTTTGAATGATAACTAAATATCTTATGAATCATTTATTTCTACCTCGAAATGTTTAACCTTTCTTTTAATATTCAACCAAAAAGATGAAATAATTATAATTTTCAAACTCTTGATCAACTAAAAAAGTAAATCAGACTCTTAAAGCGTATTATTTCAATACTTAAAATTGTATGAATTGGAATTGTAAGAATAGAAGAGTTTATACTGACTCTATATACTAATCACTTACTAATATTCAAGTCAGTACATCTTTATTTTTATTTTTCTAGCTTGTTTCGTAACAATATTCTCAATATTGCTAGGTGTAACTAGTGGGTACTCAAAACTTTACAATAAAATCAATTGTGTCTGATTTAATAGTCAATCACAACTATTATAAAAATGTTGCTTTAATATCTTAACTTCTTAACTCGTTGATAGTATCACTAAGCCTTTTATTTGTTGCAGATTTCGTCGATCCTTGTATCTTAATAATGCCTAATACAGTGTCAGCAATGAAAAATCCTAACTTAATTATCCTCATTCGTACTTAATAATATTTTTTGGTAAGAGCATACAACCATTGTACTCGAACTTTAATTGTAATCACCAATTAGAGGAACAATTGATTAGTATGTATTATACTGCTTCCTTGAATTTACTTGATCCTTTTCAATCGTGGTCCTATTAATATTTCACTTTGTCTTTTACTTTGGAAATGAGATAATAATGTACTTTGATGCATTTTATTTTCATAAAAATTGGTATAGATAAGTTTATAGGTCCTATCACAATCTCATTTTGGTTTTACAGCCAATATTTATGTTTTTGAAAACAAGTTTCTATTTCGTGAAAAAGTTGTCTCCTTTCACTTTTATTGAGACTATTTCGGAAGTGACTTTAATTAGTTACTAATTTATACCAATATTTTGTAGAATAGATATTCCCTTGTTGTTGGTCCAACTAATACTAACCTCATTCTAAAACTGAAGATATTCATGTTTTTTGCTACTTAAAAGTCTCAATTTCACATTACATTTCTTAGAATATTTATATTCAATTGAGACTTTCACTTTATTTTAAAATGACACTCTCCTTAATGTTTTAATATAACACAATTCGATATTCTTAATATGGTGAATCACTGTGTAATAGCTAATAAATGAACGACTTGAATTTGTTTTTATATTGATTATATGTTTTTAAATATCATGTTAGCATTAATTTGTTGATATTGCTATTACGTTTCGTTATTAAATATTATATGGATTGTTGAAAGTTAGGTGAATCTGAACTTATTGAGCAAGTTGAAGTGTTGACCCTGTGACAAGTGATAACCCAAACCCATATGAAGACCCCTGTTTATTACATAAAAACTAAATAGATAAATAGTATTAAAACCTACGCATAGAAAAAAGATCTTTTATGTTATAACCATTGATTTTTCTTTTTTTAGATCAACAACTGAGGTACTTAAGAAGTAGTCATTTTAAAGAAGTTCATCACTTAAGTATTTTCACTTGAGGAAATAAGTCTTAGAAAAAATACTTTGATCCTAGAAATCTCTACAACAAGTCAAAATAATGCGACAAACGAAGTAAGTGAGGTTTGAACTATTATCAATCCTCCCATGCTAGTTTATATGCTTGGATTCATTTTAGTAGTGATTGATGTTTAATTTGGAATCCATTATGGTATTTCTTCATTAAGATTTTTTAAGCAGTTCCCTTTTAAACTCCTTATCGTTTAAATGCCTGTGGAACAGATATAACGTTGGATAATTTCAATTAGTACCTTGTAAAGTAGGGCCAATGGCCACCAGTAAGTCTCCTTTGCTATTTTATGATATCTTGATGTGTATAACTATTCAGATATCATAAGTGCTATCTTGATGTCTTTGTTATATGTTCGGTGTCTCTCTTGACGTGTTATGTAGGTGTTCAACTAACATTTATAAAAAGAACAAGTTTCCACTTCCTTTCACTCGAATGAATTCATGAATCTTCGTTCGGTATTTTTGTTCAAATTTATCATGTTAGGCATTGTTGTTTTTTATCTTGCTATTTTATTATGTTTGGTTATGCTATTCTGAAATGCCAAAAAAATGATAATAGGTGCGATGATCTGAAATATGAAAATCTAATTCTGAATAGACTAGGTATTACTTGGATGATTGATGGTAATGTGGACTAGTGTTTTACTTAGACATTGACATTTTTGCTCACCACACTTCTCTTTCCAAGTACCTTAGCTGTCGTGATAGGATTGCGAAAGGGAAGGCGTAGAAAAACTCATAGGGCCTTCTCATTTGCGTATGAAAATGGTTGTAATTTTATTATGTATTTTCTTATTTAAACATTTATAACACAAGGATTAACTCGGGTAACTAATTGAAATGAAAGCGGTCTTAGAATTAAATATTAGACACAAAAAATATTTATGTGGATAAATACACCTTATTGCATTTGGATATACCTGCATAAGTTTTAGAAAAACTTTTGCAGGTATTTTGGGACTTATTTGATAGCTCGAAACACAAAGGAAACTCTATCGAAATTTCGTTAGAAGTGTAAAGTTTGAATATTTGAAATAACTAAGTTGACTTAATGGGCCTTCAACTAGTTCTACGGAAAAATTTAATTGGCGTTGAAAATAGTTAGGCAATGTCTATAAATTATTCCAAAAGTTAAGGCTTATTAAGCTGTCGCTTAACTTGGCTCGGTATTTAGAGAGGGTTAAGTGGCGGTTAAGGTCGAGCGACCGTAGTTTTGGAATTAAGGTCACCACATTACACGTGTCAAACATGTTGAATAAGTTTTCTTTATATCCTTATTATTTATAAATTGTGTTAGTTGGACACACAAGTTGCCATGTACCGTCGAAAATTATGAAACTAGTTGACTAATTTGATTGCATAACACTTCAATAGGAATTTCGTCTACAAGTCGAGACTGGATGTACAACCGGCTCGACAACGGCTACGTTCGAATTGAATTCGCGGCGAAGGTTAAAGAATTCATATCATTTGCTAAGCAACATTGTCCTACATACCAAAGTGAAAGGAAAATTAGATGTCCGTGCAATTATAAGAAATGTCGACTTGTACCGTACATGGACGTCGAAATGGTTGAGTACCACATATGTAGGTATGGATTTGTTCCGGGATATCACTGTTGGTACGAACATGGTGAGAACGGAGATGAAGGCCCGCAAAACTTTTACCAAATGGATAACCATATTGATGATGCTGATGTGGGAGGAGACGATCTGACAACTTACCGCGAGATGCTGCACATCGTGGCAGGTCCAAGTTTCAATTGGAATCACATGGAAGAATCACCAAACCCCCAAACACGCCAACTATATGACATGATTGATGCAAGTAGCGAACAATTGTGGCCGGGTTGTGAAACCATGACAACGTTGTCCTCATGGCGAGATTACTTGCGATCAAGTCTGAACATCATATATCTGAACGAGGGTATAATGAAATCATTAAATTCATGAAGGATTGTTTGCCAAATGACAATTCATTGGTTGAAAATTTTTATGCCACTAAAAGACTAATGCGAGGTCTAGGTCTACCTGTTGAGAAAATAGATTGTTGTGAGGACCAATGTATGATTTATTGGGGAGTGGACTCTGAGTTGACATCATGTAAATTTTGTGGGAAATCACGCTACATTGCACATCGACGAGGTCGTGGTCGGAACACAAAAAAATGCCCTTGCAAACAAATGTACTACTTCCCTTTGGGCCCTCGGTTGCAACGATTTTATGCTTCTAAGTCAACGGCAAAACATATGCGATGGCATGGAGATCATTCCTCGCCAGAAGATGTTATGCAACACTATTTAGATTCGATATCTTGGAGACATTTTAATGACGTCAATAGAGACTTCGCCGCCGAGGTTCAGAATGTTCGTATAGGATTGTGCACTGATGGTTTTCAAGTATTTGGGCTTTCAGGGAAATCGTACTCTTCATGGCCCGTGATATTGACTCCTTACAACCTTCCACCGTCGATGTGCATGAAATCTGAGTTTATGTTCTTAACGATTATCGTTCCTGGACCGACCAGCCCAAAGCAAAAAATTGACGTGTTCCTTCAGCCGCTTGTGAAAGAGTTGCAAGATTTATGGAACAATGGGGTGATTACATACGACGTGTCCACAAAGAAAAACTTTCTCATGCGAGTTGCCCTTTTATGGACTGTTAGCGATTTCCCTGCGTATAGCATGTTGTCCGGTTGGAGCACACACGGTAAGTACGCTTGTCCATATTGTATGGAGGAAACAAATACATTTCAATTGCGAAATGGTGGTAAAACATCGTGGTTCGACTGTCACCGTCGTTTCTTGGCGAAGGCATCACCATTAAGGAAAGACAAAAAAAATTTCATTATAGGAAAAATGGTCATAAATGATGATCCGCCCGCTTTGCGTTCTGGTGAAGAAATTTTGGCAGAAATTGAATCGTTAGGCTTGATGAAGGTGACAGAAATCGGAGCTGATTATGTGAATGGGCGGATAGCTAAGAAATTGGGATGGAGGATGAAAAGCATTTTCTGGGACTTGCCGTATTGGAAGACAAACTTGATCCGCCACAACTTAGATGTCATGCACATCGAGAAAAATGTTTTTGACAACATATTCAACACTATTATGTGTGTACCGGGCAAGAGTAAGGACAATGCGAAAGCGAGACAAGATATTCGTGAATATTGTCACCGACCTTCTCTACACATTGATTCGGCGACAAATACTTACATCCTTGGATGTTATGCTCTTGATACATCAAAAAAACAAAAATTGTGCGAGTGGGTTGAAAAGTTGCGTTTCCTTGATGGTTACGCTTCGAATCTTGGTCGATGTGTGGATCCAAAGAAACCGCGAATGTTCGGCATGAAGAGTCATGATTGTCATATTTTCATGCAACGGTTGATACCAATTGCATTCAGAGAACTCCTCCCAAACCCGGTTTGGGTTGCAATTAGCGAATTAAGCCTTTTTTTCGATCCCTAACTGCGAAATGTGTCAGTTTCAAAGATATAGAGGTCTCAGAGTCTGAAATACCAAAAATCATTTGCAAGTTGGAGAAAATATTCACTCCAAGCTTCTTCGACTCTATGGAACACCTACCAATTCACTTGGCCTACGAGGCCCGTCTGGCCGGTCCCGTTCAATTTCGATGGATGTATCCATTTGAGAGGTAATATCTTGAGCCCTCGAAATTATTTTCCCATTCAATAAGTTTTAAATCAACTTTTCCTATAACATGCCTACAGGTACCTTAAACATTTGAAGAACAATGTGCGGAACAAATCGAAGGTAGAGGGCTCCATCTGTAATGCTTATTTGGTCGAAGAGGTCACATCCTTTTGTTCTTACTACTTCGAAGATCACGTCTTTACGTTGCATGACAAAGTGCAACGTAACGACGATGGCGGTCTCGGGCCCACACCGCATTTTGTGGGCAATTTCTCGGTTTTCACTTATCCTGGTCGACCCATGGACAAGTCGAAGGAGCGGTACTTAATAGAGCAGGAGTATAATGCCGCTCGTTCTTACATACTGCTCAATTGTCCAGAGATCGCTCCTTACATCCAGTATGTCCGTCACTTTCATTCAATAATGCAGTACATTCATTGTTTATCTTTTAGTAAGACATCCTATGTACATGTTCGTTTCTTCTAGGATCTTCGTCGATGAGATCACTCAAACAATAGGGGAGTCGGAAGTGGATAGTAGTCTAGAGCACAACTTCCCCATTTGGTTTCAAACATATGTAAGGTTATTACTTTTGTACGTTACAGATTCATAAATTTCTTTCATAAGTAACGTGTCTTATTACATTTCTAATTATTTGTGAATAGGCTCGGAATTCTATCATAGACGAGACGCTCGTTGATCTTTCTGTTGGTCCCAGTCGATCATGTACTGTCTTCCCTGGTTACCTAGTGAATGGGTATAAGTTCCACTCCGCGACATATGACGTTAATAGATCGACGCAGAGCAGCGGTGTTTTGGTGAAGGGTTCAAACTACGCCGATGTTTCCCAAAACTATTATGGAGTACTGCAAGTGGTCGTGGAGATTGAGTATACCGGCCTCAAGCGTGTGGTCTTTTTTAAGTGTGAATGGTATGACCCTACACCGAATCATGGTGTTAGGACTCACCCAACACTTCAATTGGTAGAGGTTCATCGAAGTCGACGATATAACAACTACGAGCCATTTGTACTAGCAATGCAAGCCACTCAAGTGTACTACCTTTCGTACCCTTCTATGAGGAACGACCGACAAGAATGGCTAGCAGTTTTTTGCTGTCAACCAAAATTTGCTGACGAGGAAACTAGCAAAGACGATAATGACCAGGGCTCGGCAGAGATTGCATTCCAAGATGGGATGCCCACCACATGCGTAGTCGACGATGCAATTCAGGATATCAACAATCTGGATGATCCGAATGGGACTCGAGTCATTGTTGAAGCGGGTCCAAGTGAAGAAGTCAATGACTTCATCGTTGATAGTGGAGATGATTCAGAAGAAGAATCATCAACTTCTACTCATGAGAGTGAATTTGAAACGGATGATAGCGAATAATGTATGTCTATGTTATGTCAACGTCCAATCATTTAGTTCATTTTATCAGCATGGATCCTGTGTTATTAATTCCCATCATTTAGACTTAATTACTTATTTTTGTATGCCCTTCTTCTCTGAAATTTTATTGGTATTTTGTTAGGTTTCATGGCGGGAGGTGATCATCCCCCATGTCGAGGTATACCATTAGGAGGACATCGTCCAGTCGGAAGAGGTGCAACACCGACCTCTGGATGCGAAATACCGACTGGGCGTCATGGTCAGGCCACACGAGGGATCCATAGAGGTCGTGGCGGTCGAGGTTGTGGGTCGATTCCTGCATTATCGATTTCGACTTCTCGTTCTCTCGAGCACGATCCAGCCTCAGCGTCACCTTCGCCTTCCATACCGTCGGCGTCGTCTGTACCATCATCTTCGTCATCAAGGACTATACCAAATTCGCAGCTCCAGTCACCATCGCCGACATCGAGACATGTCACTCATTTACCCACGAGGCCTGCACCCCCAGCCACCGCATCGCCGGCAGCATCCCCACGATACGACGGCAGAGCAGGGTTGGAGGCGACAGGCCCTCCGCGGCACCTCGGAGGACAGGGATGGAGCCCCCTCACGTACAGGGGATCCCGATCAAACGGATTGCCAATGATACGTAAGTTTGTATTTGATTCATATATGTCGTTTTAAATATGGATGTAAATTATTAAAGAAGTAGTTAAGATGTTATGCATGTTCATGAAACACAGGGAGTTGCATCCTTCTAATTTTTGTGCACGGAGGATGACAAAAGTTTTCAAAAGATGGATGATTCCTGAAGGGTATTGTTGGAAGTCGGTACCGACTCATCATAAAGACCAATACTGGCGCCAATGGAAGGTAAACAGGACTATTAAATATCTTATGATTTATACTATTTTCTCAATGTCTCGTAACAATTGCAATCGCCATTTTGTAGGTATTTTTTAGATGGGATGACGCAATTTTTGAGGATCTCATTCGAGCAGCGTACGATAGGCTTGCAGGCACAAGGTACACCGCACTGATGCACAAGTTAAAGAAGAATCGCGTGCAGCCAGTTTATGTTACAGATGAGGCATGGAGGAGATACTTGGAGTACTGGGAAAGCGATGACTTCCTTGCTAGGTCTAGGCAAGCGACAGCGAATAGGAACACTAAGGTCGAAGGACCTGGGACTGGACCCTCGAAGCACGGTGGTGGTTTCGTGTCTTTTGTGACTACCCATAAAAGATTGGTAAGTTTTTTTTAACCTCTTAGTTATTTTTTACATTTATACACTTGTTCACTATGCTGAATTTATGATTGGTCCTGTACGTAGACTGATTCATCCTAGACGCCACCTACTGTGAATGAATTGTATTTGCATCTCCACACCGTAAATCACGACGGGATGACATTCATCGATACTAGATCAGAACGGTTCTATGTAAGTATAGAAATGAAATGTTAAATAGTATTAAGTTTACTTTAAACCATGTCATGTATGTTGTTTGTTGTTGATACCTGCAGGATAGGCTCCAGAGGACACGTCAGGAGCTGACCCAGGCTACACCGGACCAATCGGTGGATGATGAGGCGGTGTACCTCAATGTGGCGGGTGAGTGTCCCAAAGGACATTTCTACGGTCTCGGGTCTTTAGGGAGAAAGAAGAGGAGAGTAGTTAGTTACCAGGTTAAATACCTTAGGGATCTAGGCTAAATAGGAAGCACTAGCAATCTAGTTGCCTAGGTGTAGTGCCTTCACAAAGCCCAATGAAATTAACTCATTAAACCCAATTCGTGTGAATCCATGGTTATGTATTTGGTTAGGGAAGTAGTCATTGTTGTACCTTAACTATCAAGTTTAAGAAGTGGGAGGAACCGAGTAGCCCTATAGCTACTCTAGAATACCTTTGAATTACATGTTTTATATAGATCGGCAACTATAGGGTTGATTATGCCAATTAAGGAAGTTTGTAATACCAAGGGTTTAGGTAACTCTTCGTGATTGATTTCTTTACAAAGTATTTTCAATTCCATGTCTTTTTGAATTCTCTCAACATTCGCTCTCAGACCTCCATTTCATTTTCTTTTAGAACCTTAGAAAGATTACAAATCTATGTGAGACGACCTTTTGCCACTATCTACAAAATAGTTGGTTGAGGTAATATTTTTTATTGACACGTTCGGCAATTGTCAGTTTTTGGCACCGTTGCTGGGGATTGATTTTTTCCTTTCTTTAGTTTTCTTTTATTTATTTATTTTGTATATCTAGGCCCTTGTTTTAACATGTATGCAGGTAACTTCGCAATGCCCACCTACTCCCAAAATTATGGTCGATTCGAAGACTCATATTATTACAATGTGAATGGGGTAGGTATGTCATATAATGGACATCAATTTTGTAACATGCATTATTTTGTGCAACAGGTCGATGGTCGTGAAATTTGTGAAGATTATTCTCATTCCACATATGATTGTCCATACTATCCAAAGTTTGAGAAGCATCACTATTCTGGTTATGCATCACCACAACCTGACTTCTTTGAGCTCACGCAAAGTCCACAGATTCCTCAACATGAAGAGAGGTCTATACAATACATGATGAATGACTTGATCTTCTGCTAAGAACTACCTTCTTAACAAGTTCATCAACAGTGTCATGAAGAGCACCAACAATTTCAACAAAACAACTCCTTGGAAGATATGATAAAGCAATTAATAAGTGGTTAAGAATGCCTACATGAAAAATTTCAACAATTTCAGCATATCAATCTGAGGTTGCAAAATTTTGAAAGTCAAATTATTCAAGTCAATACCACATTTCAGAATATGATTGACGATAAAGAGTTATGTAATAGACAACCAATTTTTTTATCTAGAGGAGAATGTGTGTGTTGATACATTGAAAAGTGTTGAGGTGAACGAAGATACACAATTGGACTATTAGAGCCAAATAGCAGAAGAACTTGAAGTCTTTCAAACGAGCCATATATTTTCATTGTACAAGATGTAAATTGAAGTCATTTTAGAAAGGCTAGAGGAGCCGCAGAAAAAGAACAAGGAATACCAACCTCTATTTTATTAGTGAAACCACCAACCCTCCCATGCATATTTGTTAAACCTTGCAAAGGGGTAGAAATAAAGGAGCATTCGCGGATTTTCTACACCGCTGACACCTTAGTGTTAGATGATCATGATGCGGCATAATCTTTTGTATTAGATGTCCTGAATGAGCTCCCAAATTTGAAGGAGGGTGTGCATGTTGCATTGCCCAAAGCTATATATGCACCATTTATTGGTGATATTTCGAAAGAATAGGAAAATCACATGATAAATCACATCAAGTCTAATCAAAAACTTAAAAGAAAGGCGCTTGTTGGGAGGCAGCCCAACTTTGTTTTTTATTTCTTTTATTTCTAGCATTTATTTCAATTTTAGTGTAGTTCTCAGTTTTTTATGTTCAATAAGACCCTAACTTGGTTTCTTGGACTTTTGCAGGTGCTATGAATGTTTGATGAGCACCAGAGGCGTTGGAGCACTACCTGAGTTTTGCTAGGTTTAGATTTTGATTACATGTTATTTGTAATAATTTGAGCATTTTAGGGAGTTAACATATTACTAGAGTTTAAGGTGTTTTGAGACTTGGTTGAGACATAATATAACTTAACTCGCCGCATTAGAGACGGGACTTTAAGTAGACTCAAAACCCTAGACTCCATTCCCCGTATTATTGATTTCACCTTTAGTTGAACGACTTTAGGCTCGCAAGATTTGGTGGGAATCATTTAAGTTAACCCCTTTGCTTACTAGTTCTTGCTCTTATTATGATGATTTTTTTGTTTCCTTGGTCACCTAGACATGAGAGATTTTGTTCATTCACTAGTTTTTAGAGACTTTTCTTATGTTACTTATAAAAAAAATTGCATGAGTTTGTATCATTTTCTTATCTATTTATCCATGTTCTTTTTCACCACTCTGCTATCTTTTTGTTGCATGGATTCCTTGACTTATTTTGAACCTTGAGGACATGGTTCGAAATAAGTTTGGGAGTACTTTCGGATTTTTTGATTAAGTCGGATGGATGTTATTGCGAAAGCCCACAGGTGAGATTGTTCAAAATTTTAAATTATGGTTATATGTAGTTGATGGATGGTAATGGTGGTGTTTTATATCCATTATTCTCTCTTTTCTATTTTCTTCCATTTCTTTTCCTTTCATGCTTCTCTTTCTCATTTCATTAAGATTTGGTACACTTTCCTGCATGTATTTAGTCTATTTATTACTTTTTTAGTTGACATATTTTCATCTATGTTTCTGTCTTGCATTAAAACTCACATAGTATCATATGTTGCGTATAGAGTCGCCCAAAACCTTGTTGAGTGCCTTTGGTTGTGGATGAGTTACTTAAGCCACTAATGAGACTTAAAGTTTGTTGAATATTAGGAGAAACACTCAATCTAGAGCATTGTTCGACATTGTTGAGATTGCATGTTTAGGAAGCTAGTATGAGGTTGAGACTTTGTGCTAGATACCAAAGAGAGCAGGTGATCATAATTGTGCAAGTAGAAAAAGTCAGATTTCTAGGGTGCTAGATGAGGGTGTAACCCGCTCGAGGTAAAATCCCATGATTGAAATAATTATGGGGGGAGGAAGTAGGCCGTTTTTAGATTTAAACCCTTAGCCGTAAACCTACCCATCATTTTACTGCTAGGTAGCCCATTTGAGCAAATTTAAACCTGACTTTCTTGATTACCTATCATTAAACCCTTAGCCGTTAGCCTCAAATCCTTTTACCTTGTTAGCAAAAGTGAGAAAGAGCAAGTTTTGGAGTGAAATGTATAAAACCCCAAGTTTAGGCGTGTTTTTGAGTGAAAAAGATTCACATTGACTTCAAGGAAAGAATATGAATTAGGCTTTGAATTAAATGAAAAACTCACCATTTTGAGACAATGAATTCAAAAAGAATGAGCTAAATTGAAGAATTGGTGGTTGGAAAAATGGGAGGAATACATTCTGAGAGTGTTATGTTTATCCATGTAAACTCCTTGTATGTGTTAACCCTCAGTGCTTATCATGAGGTTCATTTGACATTTTCCAACATTTGCATTTTCCTTATATCCTTTCCTTGGCACACTAAACCGACCCCATTATAACCTACTTAAAGACATATTGACCCCTAACAGTGCCAAATCTACATTAGTGGAGAGCTTGGTTGTATTTCTCGCCTATAGTACCCTCTTGAGTGAGGCACAAATTTTTCTAAAATTGTAAACTTGTGTGCTTAAGTGTATAGGCCCAGAAAACTTTTAAGTAGTAGATGATATTTGTCTTGACTAAGTCTAGTTCTTTGAAAAGTAATTTCTATTAATGTTTGGACTATATTTCTATACATATCTTAATTCTGAACCTCTTTGATGGGATGGTTGATTCAATGGCATTGGAACCAAAGGAAACTCCACTAAACTTGGAATCGGGTATAGAGTGGGTTATATGTTATTTAGCTAATAAAGTTCTTAGGAGTCTAGTTTGTTTAATAATAGGGTGTTTTGTCATGCATTCCTTTGCTCGAGACATGCAAAGTCTTAGTTTGGGGGTGTTTGATAAGTGTATAATTAGACATAATCATATATAGTGTTTAGTGTGATTTTGAACCATAAGTCTCTATTTAGTGGTAACAATCTCTCATTTATGTGATTTGCAGGTGTTCGGACTCAAAATGAAGAAGGGGCATGAATATTAGAAGATTCGGTCATGGTGATCAAGGGGATAGGAAATCAGAATTCTAGGTCGTAGCCCAAGCCGTAATTCTAGGCCTTGGCATGGAATCCAAGCTTCATGGCCTCATCTTCATGTTGGTTACAAAATATATTGCGATCCAAACCGTGGCTAGCACCGTAAAATGGGGTCGTGGCCCCTGTTCTATATTTTTTCAGGTCGTGGCCTCACCTAAAGCCCCGTCTTCGGCCCCGTTCACGACCCCATTTTTAAAACCCACTTTTTAGTCCAAATTTTTAGGAACTTTGTTTTGGGATAGATTTTTTAGGGTTTATATAAATAGTAACTCGGGAAATCATTGTTCCCCACTTTTGTTTACAAAAGAACTTAAAATTTTTAAGGTTTTCCATCAACATGTCCGGCTAATCTCATCGATCTAAACCAGAAGTGTATCGAGAAATTCTTTTGGCATCAAACCTAAGTGAGATCTAATTTAATTTAATTTAATTATTTTTCATTGGTGTTTTATTCCCTTTGTTATTGATTGATTGATTACGGTTAAACTTAAATTTGAACCTTAATTATATTGCTAGTGAGTGGTACGCATCCATCCTTATGCAATAAAACCACAGAAGTGGCAATTAACCATACTGATTTATTCGCCCATTTTAGGACCAATAAAATACCTTAGGGATCTATGCTAAATTGGAATCACTAGCAATCCAGTTGTCTGGGTATAGTGCATTCACAAAGCCCAATGCAATTAACGAATTAAACCTAATTCGTGTAAGTCTTAGGTTGTGTGTTTGGTTTAGGAAGTGGTCATTGTCATACCTTGACTATCGAGATTAGGAAGTGCGAGGAACCGTGTATGTTACTGGGTCTATAGCTACTCTAAAATACCTTTAAATTACATGTTTTATATAGATCGATGACCACAGAGTTGATTATGCCAGTTGAGGATGTTCGTGATACTGAGGGTTTAGTTTAATATTCATGATTGATTTCTTTACAAAATATTTTCAATTCCATGTCTTTTTGAATCCTCTCAACATTTTCTCTCAAACCCCGTTTGCTTTTCTTTTCGAACCTTAGAAATATTACCAATCTTTATGGGATTGACCATTTGCCACTATCTATAAAATAGTTGGTTTAGGTAAATATTTTATTAACGTGTTTGGCATGCATCATGGCACGTTTGATTTATGTAAGGGGTACATAACCATCATTTCAGTAATCTATTGGTTGGACATTTTGTAGTTGGGAGGCTTAGTGTACCTAAGAAATACATTGTGCGAGACTTAAGCAAGACAAGTACCCTACCAAAGGACATTTTAAGTCACATCAAGAGATAAAACAAGGACAATGTGACTGTTACGAAGACAATTTATAATGAAATGGGTAAGTTGAGAAAGATCGAAGCCGACGGCAAGAGCAGGATACAGCTTTTACTCTAACAGTTGGACGAGCTCAATTACATTGAGCAGCATGCTTATTGGGCCGGAACGTATAGCGTTACAAATTCTTTCTTTGCCCACCCCAATTCAGTGCAACTCATTCGTTGTTTTCTTCATGTATTGCTCATGTATTGCACGTACTAGACAAATTGGTACAAGTACCTGCTCCTTGAGATCGTTGGGGTCACATCTACACACAAGACCTTCGTAGTAGCTCATATTTTCCTAGGTAAGGATGCTACGCCTGAATATGCATGTGCACTTAGGCAGTTGAAGTCAATAATGTATGGGTGGCAACCTTCGAGTGTTATTTTGATAGATATGGACTTGGGTTTGGTTGCAGCAGTAGATAAGAAGTTCCCTACCGCTACCCACTTACTTTGTCCATTGGACGTGAACAAAAATATTTTTGCAAAGACAAGGGATCTATTCTCTAACAAGAGGACTATGACCGTTGGTATGGGATGTAGCTAAACTTGGTGCAATCCCAAACTGAGGCATGCTACAATAGTCAATTGAATGAAATATAGGACAATTATGGTGGAGTTTTGGGGTTGTATGACTATGTTAGGGACACGTGGTTGTGTCAAAATGAGAAGTTTGTTTATGCTTAGAGAAACAATGTACTACACTTTGGGAATATGACTACTAATCGTGCTGAGGGTGCTCATAATGTATTTAAAAGAGATCCTGAGACATCGAAGGAAAATTTTACGGATGTTTTCAACTCAATACACAATGTTGTAATGCACGAATAGAATGATTTTGAGGCATTATTCAATCGATCCATTTATCTAGTGGCACACAAGTTTCTGCACCACATGTACAGTAACATCATAGGCTTTATTTCCATACATGCATTGGATGTAATCAGCAAGGAGGCAAGATCAGTTAGTGAAGGCAGGGTTGGCTATGATTCTTCTCTTTGTGGATATGTGTTGCGGGCCACTCATAGCTTGCCATGTGTACATGAGATCACTTTGCATATGCTTGATGGTAGCCCTATCAGTCTTGACGAAATCCACCTGCATTGGAAGAAAATGAACATAATCCCCATTGAGTCCCTACAGGATAGAGAGTTAGAATATATTTACCAAGATGAAATGGATGGTGTACAGGTTAAGTACAAGTGCATCAGTCCTGACATGTGGGCGAAGATTGTGCAGAAGTTAAGGGAGATCACTTGTCCTACATCGACTATCATTTCTATACCACAAGAGGAAATTACAACTAAGGATCTACCCAAGAAGAAAAACAAGAAATTGGAAATGAAGAAGTCGAAGAGCAAGAATCCTGTAGTTAAAAAGTCCACCAAGAGAACTCCTTATGCTTTTGAGTTCGCAAAGGCCAAAGCAACTCGAAAGTTTGTGTCGCAAGCTTCTGCAACGAGCAATGCAAGTGAGCCAAGTTACCTAATTCTACCAAGTTTGGCAACTCAACCAACTCAGGCAATTCAGCCAACTCAAGAAAATGAGCCAACTCGGGCAAGTTAGCCAACTCAGACAAGTCAGCCAACTCAGCCAAGTCAATTAAGTGAGGGACCTTCATCATTAAAACCTATATGAGGAAGAGGTCGTGCAAAGGGAAAGGTACCCCAATGGATTGAACCCAGACGACCTAGGACCTGAACTTAGGTCGTTGAGAGCTACGTTGATGAGATACCACCATTGTGGCACACTTACGGTATGAACACTGTCAATGTGCGGGCTGATGGAAATTATGGGTTTCGGACGATAGCCGAGGCTGTAGACTATGAAGGTGATGAAGGATGGAGACAGGTGGAGCTGGGATTATTTTGAGAGTTGGTTAGGAACGAGGGCATGTATAGGAATGTGTTTCAGGATAATGACTATGGTAGAGTTGGAGATGCCACTAATTTCTACAATAGCCTCGCTTAAGGAGATTATTTGTTTTCATTACAGAGATAGGGTTAATTGTGGCAAACTGTTAAGAGCTAGCTTTGGCGGTATTGGCTAAGGAAGGGTCTTGTCGTTGGCCTCTAGCATACATGCAGCCTCACCTGTATCTGAGGGAAGATTACTTTGGTTGTGCTTAGTGAATTAGAATCATTTTGTTAGAGTAAGTGACTTCCCTTAATCCAAATTTTGTTTCTTTTTTTATGATGTTTAACAATGTTCAGTACCACTTACCAATTTTGTTACCATTTTCAGCTTATCATGAGAGATTATGCTCCTCTACCACCAACTTCATGACAATGGGAGGTGTTCGCTGAGCCACAAAGCAGAGATTGGGAGGTCGGACTCAACATTCTTCCACGACCACAATCAAATGTGGAAGAACCGTCCATAGTTCAAATTAATTAGGATGCACCCATTTTTTGTTGCCATTTTGTTATGTTGGGATATAGTTTTTTGTGGATGTACATGGGTGTATATGGGTGTCTACGGGTACAACAAACATGAAAACTTTGTCATTTTTATTGTTCTACATTGGTACCATTTTTTGGGGATTCATGGATGGAGATTGGTTACTTTGTTTCACTTATTTAAAATGGATTATTTTGTTTGATTTAACTCTTTGATAGTGCCAATGAATCCCCAAAATATGGTATATATTTGATGTCTCAATATTGATATCTTTCTTGTTTGTGAAATTGTAATTGGTCACTATTGATCTCTTTCACTCATCTTTTTTTTACTATGGATATATATTTGATGTTTTTTCTTGGCTAACTTGAACTGTTAAAATTGTTGGCCCTGTAAAGCCAAGAGCAACAGGTCTATCTCGAAAATTTTGACGGAGAGTAACGTTTCTATCTTGGACATGTTGCTTTGTAATCCCTCATCAACCCCACATATTTACTGCATATACCCCACTCAACTAAATAGATTAAGTTGAGACTTTTTCAAATAAACAAAATCGTAATATACCTATACACCTCGACTTAAGTGGGTAGTAACTTATTAAGTGTTACATACATGTCAAACTATAAATTGTATTGTACCCCACATATTTACTACATATACCTCATTTGATTTAGCGGCATAAGCTCGAACTTTTGTCATACCAATATAGCTGCAATATCCTTATACACCATGACTTAAGTGGTATGTAACTTATTAATTATTGCGGACATGCCAAACTTTACCCAACCTATTTACTGCATATACCCCACTAGACTAAGAAGAATAAGTTGAAACTTTTGTTAGACCATTATAGCTGCAATATCAGTGTACACCTTGACTTAAGTGGGATGTAACTTATTAATTGTTACGGACATGTCGAACTATAAATTGCACTGTACCCAACAATTTACTTCATATACCCCACTAGACGAAGGAGATTAAGTTGAAACTTTTGTCGGATAAACAAAATCGAAATATCTCTGTACACCTCGACTTAAGTGGGACATAACTTATTAATCGTTACGAAAATATCAAACTATAAATTGTACTGTACCCCATATATTTACTGCATATACACTCTTAATTTAGTAGCATAAGTTCAAACTTTTGTCACACAATTATAGCCGCAATATCCTTATACACCTCCACTTAAGTGTGAGACTTTGATAACCGTCACGGTAGAAGGTCCATAATTGTGTAACAAGTTTTAACGAAGTTACTTCAAATGATTCCATTGCTATGAGACCTACAGCTCCACCAGATAGAGAAAATACTAAAATAAGGGAAAAGTGCAGAAACAATTGAGAGGCATCACCATCAACAACAATTCATGTACAATAACAACACATACTTTACAAGTAACATAGTTTGAAATTTCATCACCAAAGTGAAACCGAAGTATCGTGAAAAATTCTATCACTAAAGTTTCAAATTCCATCACAACATAAAGTTCAAGTAGTTCAAACTATATATCTCCCTAAGTAATCATTTTTCCTTCCGACCGTAATGAAGAACATCCCCAGTAGATTTAGTTCCTCCCTCACTTTGATTGGTAGTTACGGTGGTACTTTGGTATGTATGCTCAACACCTGGCGGGAATGCGATGACTTAATGTACCATTCAAAAAACATCATCAACAGTAAGATTGACCTTCGGAGTGCACCTAAACTGCAATGCCACATCAAATGCCCGATAGTTGCGATATTGCATATATGTCAAATAAGTAAACTACTACAAATAACAATGACTTTTAGACAGAAAAAAAAGTAAATAATATTACCAAATAGTTCTCGTATTTGTCATGGACCTCCATTGCATGTTATGGATTCTCTGCAAAAAGGTGGTTGACTCTATGGTACCATTCCATATAGTCAAATGACACTTGATATGGATAGTTAGCTTTCTCTCAAAACTGGGTGACATAAGAGTACTTAACGAATTATAACTGTCCTAGCCTACTCCTATTAGCGTCCATTGGTTAGTAAGGTTTCTCAAAATGTGTTGAACGTATCCCATTTACTCAAGACCCTGATGGGATTGTAAGGTTTAATGATATACATCAACTTCATGGGGTCATGGTACAATGCAATATCATGGACAGTGGAGCACCCTTCAAAGTAGTATCCCAAATCACCTAACAAAAATAAAGAGAATTGTTGATAAACATAAGTGTAAAAAACTCATTTTGTAAATGCAACTTTATGGTCCTTACTTCACGTGATCTCAGCTTGTCGAGGCAACGTCTAAAAGAAACAAGATGATCCAACAACAACCTAGTCTCCATTTTGTATAGCCTTTCCTCTTTCTTATGGTTCCACTTCATAACACGGGGCTTCTCTGAGGTGTAATCGCTATACAAAACAGGCTCAAGAAATGGAAGGCGGTCGTATATCCACCCCTGCACAAACCAGATTCATGTATGACATATGGTAGTTAAATTAGATGCAAACATTAGTATGGAAATCAATTAAAATGAAGGTATACCTCTAACAATGTCAAATAACAAGAAACTTGTGACATTAGCACGACGACAATGCCCATTTGACAGTACATGAACGTATGGCCAGTGGCCCCCATAAGTACAAACTAATGATGTCCACGTATTCCAACAGCTGTAGGAGTGAAAAGGAGACTCTTGTACTGGACTTGTTGGAAAAAAAGTCACTATAAGAAGGTATAAGAGGTACGCTCGGACCAAACAATCGAGACTAGGATGTACATCGAGAGCTCTTTTCCCATGAGGTTTTTCCTCTCCTTTCTTTAGCACCAGAAACGATCCTTTAACTACGCCAAACTAATGGAAAGTCAAGGCCTAATCCTATTTCCTCATTAGCATCAGTTACTAACACCTCCAATAATCTACTAACTATCGCAGTTATCGATTTATGATCCTTGAAAGGCGCAACTACAGTCTTACCGGTGGCCGAAATACCAAGAAAGACCTATACATCTTCAAGTGTGATCGTCATCTCGCCAAAAAGCAAATGGAACGTATTAGTTTTAGGCTGCCATCTCTCGATAATGTCTAAAATATCAACCCTATTACCTCCATCATATTATATGTAGCCCAATGGTGCCAAATCGGAGTCGTTAATCAGTTTTATCACCCTTTCCTTCTCGGGATATTATGTGATAGTCTTCCAAGTAGAAATCGATTTGATAACCATGGTTTATGTACTCCACTCGAAGATGCGCGTTGCACAAATCTCGAGGACACTTTTTGATTTGAAATGAAAAGAAAAAGATAAATATATACATATATATATGTATATATTGTTGTAAATTGAATTGGAACTTGCTAAGAACTAGAGAAGGAAATAGAAGACTAAGAACTTCTACTACTACAAACTACTACTACAAAGGAGAAGAGAAGAAATGAGATAGTTGGAATGAGAAGTTTTCATTCAACTTGGTGTGCTTTTACATTGAGGTTGGCACCCTTTATATAGGCCATTTGGTGATGATGATAAATGTACTTCATACAATGTGTACAAGCAATACATACACCCCATGTCATACAACACATCACAAGCAACATAGACAATACATGGAAGAGTTGGTGTACATCGGAGAGGATTACAAGTTACATGACAATACATAGAAGAGTTGGTGTACATTGGAGAGGATTACAAGTTACATGCCAACACAATATGTTGGTGTACATACATGGTCATCCACACTTCACAACACTCCCCCTTGGATGACGCTTGCTTAGAGATTGTGCCTCGTTAAAACTTTTACTAAGAAAAACCCCTGTGGGAAAAAATATAGTAAAAGAAAAAGAGTACACTATTCTCATAAATATTAAGACGGGTATAATATTGTTAAGATTGCCTCATTAAAAACCTTGCTAGGAAAACCCAATGGGATAAAACCATAGCTAAGGGAAAAAGAGTGCAATACATTAATCAATAACTCCCCCTCATGTGAACATGGGTGAAACTTGTTCGACTTCTTTTACTTGCAATATCTTTAAGTTTACGCAAGCCAATACCATATGAAAGCCTTTTAAATGTCGAGGTTGGTAAGGCTTTTGTGAATAGATCAGCAAGATTATCACTCGATCGGATTTGCTTGACATCAATTTCACCATTCTTCTTAAGCTCATGCGCATAAAAGAATTTTGGTGAAATATGTTTTGTTCTATCCCCTTTTATGAATCCTTCACTTAATTGTGCAATACATCTTTGCGTTATCTTCATATAATATGGTTGGAGAATCTTTTATTGAAGGCAATCCACATGATTCTTGAATATGTTCAATCATATTTCTCAACCATACACATTCACGACTTGCTTCATGAATTGCAAGTACTTCAGAATTGTTGGAAGAAGTAGCAACCATAGTTTGCTTTACTGACTTCCATGATACAGCAGTATTGCCACATGTGAACACATATCCCGTTTGAGAACGGGCCTTATGGGGATCAGATAAAAATCCAGCATCAGCATAACCTTGGAGATTCAATTTTACCCCTCTCGAGTAGAATAAACCCATGTCACTCGTTCCTCGAAGATATCGAAAAATATGTTTAACACCATTCCAATGTCTTTGAATTGGTGATGAGATGTATCTTGCTAGTAGGTTGACAGCAAAAGCAATGTCAGGTCGTGTACAATTTGCAAGATACATAAGTGCACCAATTGCACTTAAATATGGTACCTCTGGACCAAGTAGCTCTTCATCACTTTCATGAGGTCGAAATGGATCCTTATCCACTTCCAGTGATCTGACAACCATTGGAGAGCTCAATGGATGCGCCTTGTCCATATAAAATCTTTTTAATAATTTTTCAATATAATTTGATTGATGGACAAATACTCCACTTGAAAAATGTTCAATTTGCGAACCAAGACAAAGTCTTGTTTTTCCAAGTTCTTTCATCTCGAATTCCTTTTTCAAGTATTCGGATGTTCTAACGATGTCGTCGTGGTTTCCCGCTATATTTAAATCTTCAACATATACAGCAATAATCACAAATCCTGTTGACGATCTTTTAATAAAGACACATGGGCAAAGCGGATTATTTACATATCCTTCTTTCAGTAAATAATCACTGAGGAGTTTGTACCACATTCGTCCGGATTGTTTCAATCCGTACAAAGACCTTTGTAATTTTATAGAATGCATGTTATGAGGTTTTGATTTTATTTCATCGGATGTTACAAATCCATCGGGATTTTCATATATATCTCAGCTTTGTCAGGGATCCGTACGGATATCTTTATAACGACATCCATTAAATGCATATCAAGCCCTTCGAGGCTAGCGCAAGGCTTATCAAGAACCGAAATGTGATTGCATCTATAACAGGAGAATATGTTTCCTCATAATCTATGCCAGGTCTTTGTGAGAAACCTTGAGCTACAAGTCTTGCTTTGTACCTTGTAACATTATTTTTTTCGTTTCTCTTTCATACAAATACCCATTTATATCCAACAGGTTTTACGCCATCTGGCGTTTGGACAATTGGTCCAAAAACCTCTCGTTTCTTTAACGAGTTTAGCTCTGCTTGGATAGCCTCTTGCCATTTTTGCCAATCATGTCTTTTTTGACATTCGTCCACTGATCGTGGTTCTGGATCACCATCATTTTCACATATTTCAAAGGACACATTGAAAGCAAATATATCATCAAGAACAATTTCATTTCGATCCCAAATCTTACCAGAGTTTAAATAATTTATTGAGATCTCATTATTTTCATCTTTTTTCTCTTTTTCTAGAGAAGAAGTTGTTCCTCATCGAATCAACTTGTTCGACAAACCCTTATCAAAGGATTCTTGCGCTTTCTCAGGAGTATTTTGATTTGTATTTATTTTTACTCCCGTTTTCCTCTTTCGAGGAATTGTATCCTTTGAACCAACTGGTCTTCCATGCTTTAAGCGTTTCGTTGGTTCTTGTGCATTTTGTTGCACGAGAGACATCAATTCTTGCGGGAGCATTTACAATTTGGAATATGTGATTTTGTCACTTGTTTTGCATCATTAAATGCATCGGGTAATTGATTTGCAATTTGTTGCAAATGAATGATCTTTTGAACTTCAAGTTCACACTGATTTGTGCGTGGATCATAATGTGATAAAGTTGATGCATTCCAAGCAATTTCGCGCCATTCCTTTTGAATTGGCTTCTTGTCTCCCCCTAATGGTGGGAAAATTGCTTCATCAAAGTGACAATCAATAAACGTGCAGATAAATAAATCCCCTGTTAAGGGCTCAAGGTATCTTATAATGGACGATGAGTTAAATCCAACATAAATCCCAAGTTTTCGTTGTGGACCCATCTTAGTTCTATTAGGAGGTGGTATAGGAACATACACTACACAACCAAAAATTCTCAAGTGTGAAATATTTGGTTGTTGACCTAAAATGAGTTGCATGGGGGAAAGTTCATGATATGCGACGGTAGGCCTATAATGAATGATAGATCTTTGCATGAAGGAATTTGCATGTCCCAAATGAAGTTGATAACTTAGTTCTCATGATTAAAGGTCGGCAATTAATTGAATGCGTTTGATAAGAGATTTTGCCAAACCATTAGGTATGCACATGTGGAACGAGAATGTTCAATGGTAATTCCTATAGACATGCAATAATTTCTAAATGCTTGAGATTGAAATTCCCCGACATTATCAAGACGGATGGTCTTGATTGGGTTGTCAGGAAATTGTGCTCTTAACTTAATGATTTGTGCTAAAAGTCTAGCAAATGCAACATTGCGGGTTGAAAGCAAACAAACATGTGACCACCTAGTTGATGCATCTATCAAAACCATGAAATATCTGAATGGTCCACAGTGAGGATGAATATGACCACATATGTCTCCCTGAATGCGTTCTAAGAAAATTGGGGATTCCACAATAATTTTACTTGGGGATGGTTTAACTATCAATTTACCTTGAGAACAACTAGCACAATTATAATCACCAGCTGAAAATATTTTGTGACTCCTTAAAGGATGTCCATGCGAATTATTAATTATTCTTCGCATCATTGATGATCCTGGATGACCAAGCCGGTCATGCCATAAAATGAATGTCGTTGGATCATTAATTTTCTTATTTAAGACGACATTCGTTTCGACATGCCTTATATGAGTAAAATATAATCCAGAGGATAAAGTTTGGGAATTTTTCTAACAATTCTTTTTTCCCATTTGAAACCAATGTGACATAGAGAAATTCTCTATTATTTTCGTTCATGGTTTCAATGTGATATCCATTTTGTCGAATATCTTTAAAACGAGTAAATTTCTTCCGGATTTTTCGAGTATAAGGCATTGTCAACATGAATTGTTGTTCCCCCGAGCAACATAATATTTGCTCTTCCGAGCCATTAATCAAATTGGAGATGTCGGATATTGTTTGAACATTAGCATCAGCTAAGTTCAAATTTGAGAAATATTCTCTTTTTTAAGAATTGTGTGCGTTGTAGCACAATCAATGAAGGCACATATCGCTCTTATTTAGTTCATGACTTGAACACATGATTTGTTGATCCATCTGGACAAATAATGTTTGACAAATCAGAAAAAGAGTCATGATAATATTCATAATATTTTGCCTTTGATTTTAAAGGCATGGTAAAGGTCACAAAAATACTCGGGCATATATATGACAATATTTAGGCAAAATAGCCTTTCATATATGACTAAAAAAATGTCACAATTATGAGCGCTCATTGTCAATAATTATTTGCCCTTTGTAGTGGTGCACCACTTTTATTCCAAATTTTGGTGGAATTGTCAATACGACCTTTATTTGATATTTTCACCTTTTCCACGTCCATAAATTTATTGTGATCATGATCATTATATGCAACATATGCTTCTTAATTTGAAGCTGAAGTAATTGGACGGGAGTGATATTATATTTATAATATCTCATCATTTTATTCAGCTACCATGAGACAAGAAATCAATCCTTAATATTTATTGGATTGATGTGCGCACTCGATATTTGTTGCAACAATAAATCGAGGCGGGCCACGTGACCTTCCTTTTATTGTCTCATCAGTCATATTTCCACATAGCCTCAACATAGAGGTAATTAAAATTGTGGAATTATAATTAATATTTTACTGATTAAATTTTGTAGCATGAGACCCAGCCGCTCATTTTGAGCTTTTTGGAGCATTACCCTTTTGGTATGTATAACTCCATAAGGTGAAAATATATATAAAGTGAAATATTCACTTTTCAAATCTCCAAAGAGAAATTGACGAATGATTATGTATAACACACAGCCTTGCATAGAATTATCATGACAAGAATTATAATAAGGTAACAAATTCAACTATGGTTGATTAATATTTTGAAACTAAATATAATATAAAATAATTTTCTCTTTTCTATTATGTAAAAAAAAACATAACATATGATTAAGTATATGTTCACAACTTGATTTATTAATAATCAAATGTACTATTCGTATGAGTTGGTGGGACAACCTCCAGGTTGGGTGGCGAGACAAAGTCTGCTTAATGCCATGCCTCCTCGAACGGGATAACCCGTCTCCACTTTCAATGTTTAGCTTTACCGGGGACAAGGCTTACCCACTATCAACTCAAACTTATAGCATTATTTGTATTATAAAATCAAGAATAGAACAATAACTAATCGTTTGTAGTTTTAAGAGAAACTAGTTAGTCACATATTGACTTTTGATTTCGATGTAGAAGATCGTACAAGACGCAACTACAGATCATACTTTCGCAATCGGTGACGCTATAATGCATAATATATGAATAAAGTATGCATAGATAAAAGGAAGCAACCATGATAATATAGAAGTAAATTGAACTTATTTAAATAACAAAAGTTATACCTTCATAGCTTTCTCTCCTTAACAAGCCTTCTTGAACTTCGAGATCTCCTTAATGCTAGAGCAAGCTCGTGCTGATAACGTGTTGTACATTGAATTGGAACTTGCTAAGAACTAGAGAAGGAAATAGAAGACTAAGAACTTCTACTACTACAAACTACTACTACAAAGGAGAAGAGAAGAAATGAGATAGTTGGAATGAGAAGTTTTCATTCAACTTGGTGTGCTTTTACATTGAGGTTGGCACCCTTTATATAGGCCATTTGGTGATGATGATAAATGTACTTCATACAATGTGTACAAGCAATACATACACCCCATGTCATACAACACATCACAAGCAACATAGACAATACATGGAAGAGTTGGTGTACATTGGAGAGGATTACAAGTTACATGACAATACATAGAAGAGTTGGTGTACATTGGAGAGGATTACAAGTTACATGCCAACACAATATGTTGGTGTACATGCATGGTCATCCACACTTCACAACATATATATATTTTATATAAAGTGGAAAAAAAAAGATAAGATTGAAAGATCAGAAGGATCGAGAAGGAAAAAAAAAAAGAGATGGCGGAGAAAGAGATCGGCCGAAGTGGCGGAGAAGGAGGCTGCGCTTGCGCTGGGTCGGCCGGAAGCACCGGCACCGCACCGGCCAAGATTGGCGGGCCGGCGCGGCACCGGCCAGCGATGGAGTGGCGGCGGCGCGACCACTAGTGACGCGATGACGTGATGGCAACGGCGGATCGGGAGGCGGTGTGGGCTGGAAGGCTCTGCGGCGGCGCCTCCGGCGACGGACGACGAGCTCGATCCACGGCGGCCAGCGCAGCGGTGACACGGCGGCACGGACGGCGGCCGGGGATGGGTAGTAGCGCGAGCGATGGCTCGCGGGAGGAGCGGTTCGCGGGAGCTGCGGCGACGCGTAGAGGCGAACGGCGGCGGAGCCCGGCTCCGGCGGCGACATCGGCGAGACGCGAGGGACGGCGCCGACGAGTGGCCGGCGAGGCGGCGGCCCTCCGGCGAGGCTGTGGCGCTCCGGCGAGGCAGCGACATCGATGCGATAGCGGCGCCGACAGCGCGGTGGCACGTTATCGACCGGTCAGATGCGCGATTTCGACGAAATCGCGACTACGCGGTGGAGGTGAGATTTATTTCACCAAATTTCAGTGTGATGCGAATAATTTGAAGTAAAATATGCTTAAATGTTTAAATGGACACCAGGGACTAGGAGTCGGGTGTCGGTGCGCAAATCGAGACGCGAACGAAACATTTTGAGGTTCGCGTTTTTGGATGTAAGTAAACCAGCTAGGGACCTAAATAGTATTTCATGTTTATCCATTGACTATTGTTGCTTACTGTTTGTGAAAGTATATTGTTGTTCAATGCAAATCTATGCCCATATGTGTAGTTCGCCGAGCGTGCTCGCACGCACATATGGGGGGAAAAATAGAAGATGTATATGGATTAGCAGTCGCCGAGCTTGCTCGCCTGGTGTCCATTTACATCTACTTTGGGGGTTCCAGGGTTGCTTGCCTTGCCAGTCGCAGTCGCAGAGCTTGCTCGCCTAGCTGGGAGGTGAAAGTACTATGCCTATATGTGTAGTTCGCAGAGCGTGCTCGCACGCACATATGGGGAAAATGTATATGGATTCGCAGTCGCAGAGCTTGCTCGCATGGGATGCATATACATCTAAGATGTATATGAGATGTCCTGTGTGGTGCTCATATACATCTACCTTAGAGGTGTCGAGGGGCTTGCCTTGCCAGTCGCACTCGCTGAGCTTGCTCACCTAGCTGGGGGGTGACTCTGGCCTGCACAAAACATAATAAATTTGTTGGGCCTTACTCATTGATGAATTATTTACAATTTTTATATTTATGTACTTTAGAAATCCTCGGCCCTACAAAGCATTGTCCAGAGTAGATTAAAAATATAATATTTAATAAAAAAAGAATAATGAAATTAACCATCCCGAAATGTACAATACCTTGTTCCTCCAAATATCCAAAAGCATATGGTTGTAAAAGATGGTAGAAGACTTAAATCCGAAGGACCACTAGGAAATGAAGTGGCAAATGCGTCTACAAGTTGATGTATTAAAAGAGGCATCTTCATCTCCTTCTTCAACAGAATCAGTTGGTGTTCGACTGCCTTCAGTACACTCCCCCGACCTACTCCTACCAACTATAAGAGTATCCTTGTCACCTACGGAGGATGTACCAATGCCCTCACCAACAACATTTCCTAAATCTAGTTGACTCTCCTTATTTACTCGACGTTTTTTAGCTTCACCCACCTTTGCCTTCCAAATAGAGCAAGTCGGACGCTTCCTCTCAGATACACCTTCCTCAAGTTAGGAAGCTAAGGTACTAACCTGATCTTGTTGTCCAATCTTACGAGGAGGGCTATTCGCTCTAGTTTTAGGTATCGCCATAGCTGAACATAAACAGTTATACAATTTAGGAAAAACATTTCAATTCCATCAGTTTAAATTTAACATGACCAACATTAATAGTCAAGATATTGGCCCAAAACGTCTGAAACCTATAAATGGAATATCGATTTGAGCATACCACTAAATTATTGATAATATGGCCTAACCATTCCCCTCACAAAAACTAACGGTTTAACCTGACCGATACCATTCACATAGTAACGGTTTTGAGTGCTCATCCAGTACGGGCCATCAACAACAACATACCCAGAAAACCTAGAAACCCAAACATCACTATACTCGACTAAATGCAACAAACAAATATCCAAACTAAGTGTAATATCATGAGGAATAAAACCACAGGCTTCGGCTGTCGAAAACTCACCAAATTAGAAACGGCAATACGAATGATGTCACGGTGGTCTTTCGCACATAGTGGTCATTCTACAGCAGTTCCACCGAGGTTCGCCTTAAATACACCTTTTTACGACCTTAGTGGCTGATATTTATAAAGAATTTGAGGTTTCTTTTAGGTTTCGTAGAGGTTTAATTCGGGGTATGCGTGTGAATAATTGGTTGGAGAAACAGGGTTTTGTTGCTTGAGGATAAGGACGATTTGGGGATTTACAAAAAAATTGGGGTCTGTTTAGCAAATAACGGTGTCCATTTAGCTGTTTCCTTAATTTATGGCGAAAATGTAGGAGTCATAACTGTAAAGTTTTGCAGCGAAAGTGTTGTATTAGACCTATTCATCAGGCAAGCCTAAGCTAAAATCGGACCGATCTTAAGCGAGTTTTTTTATTATGAAATTCATGCCAAGCCCGCCCAAGCTTACTCAAGCCCAATGCGGGTTGGACTTGGGCATGCTTTGATTGGCCTAAATGTGGTTGTTTACATATTTTTAAAACTAAATATATTTAATAAATATTGAAAATAACAAACAAGGAGAAAGTGATGTACTGGTTAGGATATTTACTAGATCTTGGTTCAAAACTCGCAAACAACATACATTTTTACAAGAATATATATAAAATTGCAACAATCTAAATTGCGGGGCTAGGGTCGGCAAAATTCTTAAACTCAAGCACGTCCATTAGTTGATCAACCTTTTGCAGGCCTGGGCTGGGATTATATTAAATTTCAAAACCCTAGCTCGACCCATGGTGGAGGGCCCAAGGTGAGCCACGCAGGCACCCAGCTTGCTAAACTGGGCTATAGTTGTATACATATTAGACTTTTTTTGAAGAAATATTAAGACTTACTTAGAAGTTATTGTTCAATATGACGCATATAAACTCATATGTTAATTTACATATATATGAATGTATATAGTACATATATATAATAAAAATCAATATAATTTATAATTATGTTTATAGAAGAAATTTATTGATAAATAATATATTTGTATAAGTAATGCATTTTATTTATTGATAAATAATATATTTGTAGAAGAAACTTATATAAGTCAACTGATTAGTTGACCCACTTTGGCCATTGAGATTAGACGCTACATCTTAAGATGTGCACGCGTGTCTTGAGGTGTATGGCACGGGCACCAAGTGGGTCGGTGCCCAATCTCGATTGGCCAAATTGGGCCAATCTAGCAAGCTCCATTTTTTATATACAATATAGTTTTATATGTTATTTTACACTTCTCAACTTAATTGGTAACTTTTTTCAAACAATTTTGATCGATCAACTAGATTATCAGCTTTTAGCTACCAGTTACAATTTTTTTTAGTACCAATGAGTATGCGAAACTTTGTTTGACTAGTCCAACATGATCTAAGATTGCGAAAAGAGATCACCAGTGGTCCGACGTGTGGCTGTCGCGAGAAATCAAAACCAAGATCGCGGGAAATCAAAACCAAGGTTGCGGGCCTAACCCACACAACCCTGTCTTCATCCTTACCACTAGGCCACACCTGTCCGAGTTCAGTTACTATATTAACTATCAGCTATCAGCTAGATTTTCAGCTATCAGCTATATTATTAGTTAGTGATGCTAAACATAGTCTTCTAAAACCACACTTTTTGTATAATTGAAAGAAGTTAGAGCAACTACCAAAAAAAGAAGTTAGGGCACTTAGCTAGTATTAAGTGATGAAAGTCTGCGTAAGATCTTTTTTATTTTATAGATTTTATTTTTTTATGTTATTTAGTTTCCTATATAATTAGTGGCTTATTTATAATTTTTTTATTTTGTATTTTTGATTTTGTATTTTTTATATTCCCTCCAAGTTATATAACTATAAACAAAGATGTAATCACACCATATTAATAATAAAATTTTATTTTTCACTCTTGTTTATGTATTCTTCATTTCCTGTTAGCCTGTGATTGGTGCACTAAGTCGATGAAGGCTCATGAATCTCAATTTTCAAACTCTTGATTATTTTTTTACTTTTTTGTTTTTTATTGAGGACTTCAAACTTTGACTATTTATTTAGTCATATTCAAAATCCGACTATTTAGTTAGCTTGGCCACCTAGCAAGTATTTGATTTTTTGCGATATACTTCACATTGTTATCTATACTTTCGGATCGTGAACCAGCACGTCAAGTGATAGTGGGACATATCACACTACTCTTAACACCTCCAAAAGACAAGTAGAAGTAATACGCATTCGTTATCCGTCTTTAATACGTTATTTTGAGATGCATGCACGCCACGCCACTAGAATTAAATGCGACTAACGTGTGTTGGGGCAAGTCATATATAGTGTGCTTTAATATAGCGGCAGAAAGCTATATACAAAAGGTAGTGCTATTTGAATCAAGAGTTCGGACTCAAAAAAAAAATTATTACAAAGTTATCCTCAAGTAATTAATGAAGTACACACAATCACTTGTAAAAATTTTTTTATTATTCCTTAAATATTTGTAAAAATTTGATAAACTTCCTTTATAAGTCAAGTAGATTTATTGTATACAGAATAATAGAGGAAAAAGTAAAATAAAATTCACAGGTATTATTTCCGTGGGCACGGTGGGTTCCACGTGTTCAAGTGGGATAGTAGGTTTGTTCCAACTTCCTAGCACGTCCGTCGGCTTGACTTGGACACGGTCTCTCAGTCAATCACAATCACTGGTGAAAGCTACAAAAATACCAATCAATCAGTCACAGCCACATGTTCCAAATACAATAATACGCGTGGTGAAGTGGTGCAAGTGAGGTGATAACTCCGAAGTTTCTTTTCCTTTAGATATATATGAAAAATAACATTGGTCTAGCTTTCTTTTTTTTTTTTTTTTTTTTTTTTTTTTCCATTACTTTTATTTTGGCAAAACTCATTATTTCTTCTTTGAGTTTTGTGTTTTTTATGCTTTTGATCCATAAACTTTTATTACTTGCATATTTAGTCATTTCATCATTTAAAGTGTTAAATTATGGCAATGTGGATAACAAAAAGTGACGTGGTTTATACTACTAAGCTGAATGACTCACATCGAACAATAAAAGTCGAAAAAAATTAATTTCCTCCAAAAATACAAAAAAAAAACTCAAAGTTTAAGGATTAAAAAGCATAAAACACTCAAAAGTTCAGATACCAAATGTATAAAAAAGAAAGTTCGGATATCAAGTATACATTAATAAAAGTTCATGAATTAAAAGTATAAAAGTCTCAAAGTTCAATGATCATAAAATATGTTTTGTCTTTTATTTTTTTACAGTTCTCGAGTCAATACCTTATTGATCTTACTACGTACCAATCTTATCCTCCGCATTTATTTCCCTATAGTAATCTTCAACACCATAGTATATATATAACAAAAAAATTGTGACATCTTTTTGACATTAGTGTGTTTTTTGAGCTACTTAATTGATTTGTGTTTTAAGTGTTCATCCAAATAAGATTGTCACACTACTGCATGAGTTGTTGTCTCGACGCAAGCGAGTGGAGTATTTAGTTAGGATATTTATCTTTAGTTGTCCGCTATGGGCACCCCACCAATTCATGAAGGCACCCATATTTTTTTCCTTCTCCCATCTAAAATGTAAATGACTATTTTGCCCCTTCATATATACTCACTCAAACCCCACAAACCATTTTCAAAGCAAAACTGGAGCACCCCACCACTTTGGATCACAAGTGAAACTTAAAGCCATAATTGAGTTTGCCGAGCGTGTATAGATTCTTGCGTCTTGACATCATCCGACAGCGAAGTAACAATGTTTGACAACCATATTAAGCTTTGAAGGAACTATTTTTTGGATAAAAAACTGTGAAATTGATGATTTGGTTTGTCAACGTAGGGTTTGGTAAATTCGACCAATCCGAACTTGTTTGCACTATAAAATGGAAGATTGTACGACAATGGTGCAAGAGGAGGTAGAACAAGAGGTAATTGTTGAAATTTAATATGTTTTATTTGCGGTTTCTCAAATTTTCAAACATTTTTTCACGGGCACGATTGATTAGGCCTCGCAAGACTTATGCAAACGTCTCGGTCAACATCCACCGAAACTTGTACGTAGTTCACGTCATGATGTGAACGAAACGAAGTCATAGTCTCGGTATGGAACGACCGAGACTATTTCGTCGGTCTCGGTTGGACATGAACAAAACTGTATTTATAGTCCCTAACCTGTACAACCGAAAACTTGGGTTTTTTGGTGAATTTACTGTGCATTTTGGTTGATCATAATGTTACAATGTTTGTATTGCAGGTAATGCCGGTTTCCACTTTATTTCCAGACTACAAGGATGCGTTTACACCTTGTAGGTCATTCCCATCTAGAGAATCGACAATTTCAGGGCTTCAAATAATAGGTCGGGAGAACAAGTTTGTGTTAGTAACTAAGCACTCTGATGCCGGAGGGATTAAGCGCAGGGGAAGGGTGAAACTTGCGTGTGAGAGGTCTGGTACATATAGGGGAATGTCACAAAAAGTTGGGAAGGGTAAAGCGGCAAAAATTGCGTTGAAACCAAGAAATGAAGAAGAAGAGGAAACGGGGAGGACTCAAACCGGTACAAAGAAATGTGGATGCCCTTTCTTTATTAACATTAATTAAAATACTAACTCTTTGTGGTATGTCACTGTCGTATGTAGGAGGCACAATCACGACCCCGCGAAAAACTTGGACGACCACTCATTTGCCGGAAGATTGGATAAGGGGGAGCAAGAGGTTGTGGTGCAGATGACAAAGGGTAATGTGAAGCCAAAGACATCCTTAATACGTTGAAGCAAAGAGATGTTACAAACGTATTGATAATGGACAATATATAATGGACAACAAAAATTATGAATTGAGGATGCGGGTGGGAAGACTCAAATGCAACAACTATTGCATATATTGGAGAAGAATAAGCGGATGTCGTGGCATATGAAGCATCCCGATACCAATGTCATCACCGATTTATTTTGGTCACATCTTGATTCAATCAAGTTACTAAGGTGTTTGTCATCGGTAATTTTGATGGATTGCACGTACAAAACAAATGGGTATTGAATGTCGTTATTAGATATAGTTGGCATCACTTCTACGCATTTGACGTTCTCCGTTCGGTTTGCTTTCATATCAATGGAGACTCATGCAAATTATATTTGGGCACTGAAAAACTTGAGATCCATATTGGATGGGTGGCCTAAACCTAACGTGTTTGTTACGGATCGGGAGTTAGGCCTTATTAGTGCAATCGAATAAGTATTTTCATCATCGTCGCACTTTCTTTGCTCTTGGCACATCAACAAAGTAGTATTGACTAAGACTAAGAAGATGTTTGGGGATAACGAAGGCTTCGCTCGTTTCATGGATAGGTGGATGAGTGTGATGTATGCTAAGTCGGAGGCCTTATTTGAACTTATGATGAATGACTTGCGTTGTGAGTTCGGGAATGTGAAAGGTCTTACTGATTACTTAGATAACACATGGGTAAAGACCTACAAGGAGAAGTTTGTATCGGCATGGACAAATCGAATTATGCACTTTGGGAAAACAACTACATAGAGGGTTGAGTCTGCACATTCCACTCCGAAGCTACATCTTGGCAACTGTCAGACAAATTTTAAGACTTTGTGGAGTGTAGTTGATGGTATCCTTAGGATCCAACATACCAACATCAAGGCATCATTTGAGCTCAGTTTGAATGTAGTCCAACATGAATATTTTGATGAGTTATATCACCGATCGCGTGGTTATGTCTCTCAACAAGCACTTAAGTTAATTAGAGATGAATTGACTCGTGGAGAGGATGTTGGACACGACTAAACTCGTTGTGGTTGCAAGATACGTACCACACATGGCCTTCCTTGTGCACATGAGCTAAACCTTCATAAATTTGGTTGGTCACCCACCCCTCTTGAGGACATTCATGTGTACTGGCAAAACTTGAGTATGATACATGAGAATCATGTGGATCGGTCTGGGTACAATGTGCACGATGAGATTGAAAGGGTGTTGCAAAAGTTTCATGCTTGCACCGATGAGGACGATCGCATCAGGATTATTCAGCAGCTCAGGGAGATTAGTCGACCTTCGTCTACATCGGGAGTTGTGCCACCTACGAAAATAAAAACAAAGGGAAGGACACCGGGGTCTTCAATCGAAGTATGTTGAAAAGAGGAAGTAAGACAAGATCAAAGAGAAAACACGATAAAGATGATTCTTTGACGATAAGATTGCCTAAGGGATTTGAGTATGTACTTTCAACAGAATAGGCTTCTAGTTCGAGGAAAAAGAAAAGTAAAGTGGGGCCTAAAATGCGTCGTACAAGTCGACACACTCAAAGTGCATCTAACATGGCTTATGCTCATTGCATAGAATCGGATTGGTTGCCATATGTTGAGAGCACTATCGATGTGCTAGCCGATGGAAATTGTGGATATCGGTGTGTTGCCTCCGGGCTAGGACTTGCCGATGTAGATTGTTGGAGGATAATACATAGAAGGATATTTGATGAGATAATCGGGTATGAAAACCTTTAGCGGGAAGTGCTTGGAACGAGTTACTAGAATGTCAAGACTGTTGTGCATTGTCCAGATAATCATGTTGGTGCCTCTTTCAAAGAATGGTTGACACTTCCAGACTTGGGATAGTTAATATCAATGACCTTTAATGTCATTCTAGTAAACCTCTCGCATGGTAGTGTCTCGACATTTCTACCTCTACATAGTGCTCCACCGTTGTCGTTATATAGTAGACTTATCATTATCATGATTAATGAAAGGAATATCCATTTGGTTAGGGTAAGTTCGTAGATTTTTTGTGAATTGTTTTGTTTTACCCTTAATCGGGTATGTGACAATAGTTTCTCTGTTCTACTTTTGACTTTGACAAGTGAAGTTGATTGTGAATGCACCGCTGCCATCTTTATATCCATCGTGGGACCGGTATGTTGAGGAGTGCGCAAAAGGTTGGCGAGATGGTTTCGTAATTCGAGATATCGTGCCATTTGTAACTTTTAAAGAATGCATGCTTTCCGTGGTAGATTTAGGTACACCGTAGTATAAAACATGTATCTAAGTACGAGTGTGTTGTAAATTTTGTTAACTGTAAACATTGTAAAGTAGTTTTATTGATATGTTATGGTTTTTCATTGTGCAAAATTATCCTCTCGGCATAGCCCATCCGTCACCCACTAAATAGTCTCGGCATTTATCTACCGAAACCTAACGTAATTTCTCCGCACGACATTACCGATAGTGATGATTTTCTATGTAATTCGTCATTTCCAACAACGACTCATTGACCCGTGCGTGACCTGACGAGACAATTCTCGGTTACGCGGCACCGAGACTAAATAAAAATTCTCGGTACCTCGATCCCGAAACTAAACGTTGAGGTTTAACTGAAAACATGGTCAGCACGTTTTAATGTTACGTTATGGTTTCAAATAGTCCAAAAATAGCCTCTCGGCAAAGCCTTTCTGTCATCCACTCATAATTATCGAAACATAACAACCGAAACCTTGTTTTCCTTCTCGGTATGCCCCCGCCGAGAGAATTTGGTTGCTATGCAATTTGATACTGCACATAAACGGCTCGTCGACCTGTGCGCGACCCGATTGGTCTAGTCTTGGTTGTTACTAATCCAAACGTTGCATTTAGTTTCGTTCATGAATGACCGACACATTACATAATATCGGGTCATTGGAAGTTCTCGGCGGGACATTTCCGAGAGTGCTTGGAATATGTCGGTTGTTTGACTTCCCGTGAATTTCGATAAGGTGTCGACTCCGAATGACCGAGACACTACCTGTTCCAAAAATTGCTATGTAATCTAAACCAGAATTAAGAAAAAATGACGCGACACCGACAATAGCACCAACACTTCAGAAAGGATCAAATTGTACACAAAAAAAACATCATGTTTCATCATCCAACGTACTATCCAACATTCCATAAGTGGGCCTAGTTCCTCGAACTAAGAAAAATAACAAGTTTCATGCAACATTCATCAAATTATCCAACATATTATCCAACATTCATCAAAATTTTCCTCAAATGGTTATTGTGGGCTTAGTTCCTTAAACCAGAAAAATTACAAGTTTCCTCAAACAGTCATTGCTTTGGCTTCTTCAAAATTTTCCTTTGGTATTCCTTGCCATGCATTCTCTTCGGGGGGTGAGCATCGACCGTTGCGAGCGAAGCATTAACCAGGGCGGAGTATGTAGAAGTGTTATCTCGCTGGGATTGCCTAGGGCCTACTTCGATAGGGGTGGATGTGTCAGTTGTGCGGTTGCGGTGGTCAGAGTAGTAGTAGTGGTGGTGGTGGGACCGATACTCCTCCCCGAATGAAATTGATGATGTCACTCGCCATTTTCCTCGCAGACTCTAGCGTACACAACTTCGGCGGGAGGTCCATCCATCTTAATGCCGCATCCAACGCACGCCTATTGAGTGATGAAAATAAAAAGGGTTAGTGTTAATGTAATACATATCGGGATTTCAAGAAATTGCACGTATTTCTACATAATACGTATAACATATTCAATACCTTCAGTAGCTCATTATCAGCGATGGTTGTGGCGACCATGTCTTCGTCCTCATAGTGCGGGTTGGTGATCACTGGGTGAAACACTTATATGAACCAAGGTAGGTAGTTCGGTGTAGCAAAAAACTCGAACTCTGCCTCGTCACCACGAACTTCGGGGGCCAAGAAATGGTTCCGCTAACGCTCCCAATTATCTTGTTGGAACCCATACTTGACCGAGCATTTGTTCGTAGATGGGCCTCGATGTGCATCCAATGGGCGGTACGGAGGATCTGGTATAGATTGCACATGGCCAAACTGTCTCAGAATCCTCTCTGGATGGTAGGGCTCCACTACATCCATGTGCTTCAGTGTCCCACTGTAAAAGGCCATCGCGTGCACAACTCCATTATCCCTGTAAATTACATATGGGTCTCAAGTGACCTAATCAAACATAGACGACCATTATTAGTAACCATACACTAGATGCAACATTAAGATCCGAATTTGGCTAAATATCTCACCTCACTAGGTCGCAACCTATCCAACGTTCTCCTAATAGACCCGACCTTGTCAATATTCATCACGATCTCGTGCTTTTGAATCCATCTGCGGACACGATGTTGCACGTAGCCCATGTATTTCACATTGGGTGTGGCTAGCCCAAGTTTGAAATGGTCGTACACCCATCCCTGCAAATAAATACAACGTTAGTTAGTCCGAAAATGCAAAAATTAATAATAATTATACCCAAATCTTCTAGAAGCTTCAACAACGCGATAGATACCCGAGATCCACTCTTATCCGCAAACAGGGTGCAAGAAAGTACATACAACAAGTACGCTCGGGCTGTGCATTCCACATGAGGATAAATTGTTTTCCTCGAACCAGCTTTGGGGCACCATCGACTCTTCAACCAACATTTTCGCACTGTGAGCCCCTTGCTGATATTCACTTCTTCCTCAGCCTCTTCAATGCTAACCCCAAGTAGTTTCGAGACCAGCTTAATAGCATCCGAGCGATATTCCTCCGTGTACCTCGTGAAGTTCTCAACTGCCACCACTTTACCCGTCACGAGAATCTTCAGGAGGATGCTCACATCCTCCAAGGAGATCGACATTTCACCAAATTGTAAGTGAAATGTGTTTGTCTCCGGTTGCCACCGCTCCACAAATGCAGAGATAACCTCCTTGTTAGCCTTGCGGTATGAACAGTCTATCAGCGTATTCAACCCGAACGCTGAATAATCCTCTCAAGGCCCTCGGTATCAGGGTGGCACGACTGTAAATCCCATTCTTAGATCTGAGCTCCGTGATTGATACACTTGAGTACCAGACACTCCTGCAACAATAAAAAAATCTCATCAGCTTAGTGAAAACCTTAAGTTTTTAAGTACTCCATTCAATGAAACTTTATATACCTCATTGCTCCAAATCGCTAATGCGACATGATCCTTAAAGCTCTTCAACAAAGCACCGTCTAAAGGAAAACCGGGAAAGGAGCACGCATTTCTACACGCCCTTGTGACTCTCCTTCATTATGGCCACCTCCACCACTAGTACTCCCACCCACATTACTATCAGTTTACGTAGTGTTCGCCGCTGCCGATGAGTCACTACTACTAGACTCCGATGCATTAGCCTCCTCTTTGCCTCGGGCAACAACAAGATCTTTTCGTTGCCGCGTGTCGATGTTGGAACCCTCATCATACAATTCTAAATTCCTTGCACGATTTCCATCAATCTTAGCTTTTCCCTTAACATCTATATTCTCCTTCTCTTTATCTTTCCGATAAGATGCAGTCGAGGGTCTCTGGCCGCCTCGCCCACAGTTACCCCTCGAGACCTTTACACCAACCTCCTCCCTAGTCACAGGGATTTCCAACGAGCCATACCTGAAAATACTACAACATGTGTGGTGGCCCTCGCCGCCCGGGGTGACGTGTCTCCGTGTACTCCTCGCCAGCTGGCCCAATTATACGTGTACGACACTTGCCCGTCCTTACTCTACTCGAGACTCGCATCCACTTGTGTATGTACGGCGTATAAATGACAAATGCAGCGGAAGTTGTACGTAAAAACAAGAAATAATAATTAAGTTAACAAATACTACTATGGAATAACCCTGAAAAGTATTGTGTATAAAGGTAAATGACTGTACTATATAAAACTAAGCATGTAAAGGTCATGTCACTCCCCAGTGCCCAAAAGAATCAAAATATCAAAATAATCACACGTACAAGTAATCCTCAAAAGTAGGCATTCAGAGGTAGTCACCTATGATCCCCTTGCCCTTACTTGTACTAGGATCTGCACTCAATCATCACATAAGAAAATGGATGACGAGTCCAGTTAGTAAAATACCAAGGAACTCCTCCGAGCATTCATATAAATAAATGGAATTCAATAAATACTGTTAAATAAACATGCGGAATGTAAACAAATAACTGTAAGTAGGGCATCGCATGCGTAAATAACAAATAAGTACAAATATGTGTGTCCGCGCTCCGCCGGACTACACGTAGCAGTTCCCTTGGGTCGTTATCCACCGAGCACTCCTGATACATATGCTATTGCCTAGAATGCATAGACACACAACGGAAATCTGATGGGAGTAACTCAACCAACCGACCAAAAGATGACGACATATGAATGTAATTAAAAAGCACAAGGAATACTGGAAATGACGGAAAATACAAAACAAAATAAATACTCGAGAGTTTTCCCTTCGGGTTTTACAAACCTCACAACGCGCTCTCCTACCCCATAATCAATCCTCGGGTCCAAGTCCATTGATTCCTTGGTCGCCAATTGATCACCGTGTCAACCTATGTCCATTTATTAATAATTTAAGTTAGCATACTAATTTACAATAATTTTCTAACATTTTTAGGCCAAATTGCTCATTTTACGTTTTTCCAGGCAAAACCTCGCAAAAAGTCACGTCCGACATTCTCACGTATTTTCTTTTCATAAAATTTTATCACTTTCTATTTATTTGATTGAAATATATTTTTCCAGAATTTTTTCAATTTTTTTGAAATTTTCCTCAAATTTTCTTCCATTTTTCTTCTCTTTTCTCTTTTTTTTTTTCTTTGGTTTTACTGTTTGGGCTTGGGTCGACCCAAATGGGTCAGACCCGACCCGGCCCGACCCGGCCTGGGTTTGGTTTGGGTCGGGTCGGACTCGACCTGATCCTGGACTAGAATGGTCCAGGCTCGACCCATGGGCCGAGCTTGGCCCATTTTGGGCCCGGCCCAAGTCCAATAGGGGTGCACACGCTCTTCCAACTGGTTTTCGAACTATTTGCTGGTTCCATTCCATTTCTTCTTCTTCGTTGATGGGTTGGGGTGGCTCTCCACCCTAACCCCGATGGAGCTTATGGCAGGGGAGGCACCCCTGCCATCCCATCGTGGCCATGGGGTTCGACCTCCATGGCCGAACCCCACTCTCCACCCCACCGTCAACCACCCGAAACAACATAACCACCACCCAAACTCACCTCAACCGCGCATCCTTGCTGCTCTTCCTCTCCTCCTCTCCTTCCTTCTTCTTTCAGCCCGATCCTCTAGTTATTATTTTTGTTGTATGTGTGTGAGTTTTTGTGACACGTGACGGGAAATTGTCAAATGTTGCTTCGAGTTGGATTGGTGTGACACATGTTTGTGACACCATTAGGACACTCGCCCATTTTTCGGGCATTTCGACGCCCGATTGTGGGTCCGAACAGTGATATCCGCGCCCCGTGCGTCGTTCGTAACCTAATATATATTCCATATTCATTACATGGCAAATTTTTTATTTACTTTGTGTGTTTTCATTTTTCCGACCAAATAGTCGATCCCGTCGACTACCCGATACCCGTGTCGACACGTATATCGAGGCGAATACCATTCACACACCCTCATACGTAATATTTTTCAACATACACACATGCGATGTATTTAAAGAAATTACACCGCAATTAAGCAACCAACACACCATAACTATCAATACCTAAATTCCTTGTGTTTAGGCCTATCGCGACGTCCACGTGGGTTCGAGCGGGCGTCCATGTCTGTAAATTTGATTACAATTACTAAAATGGGCCATTACAGTTCTTCCCAACTAATTAAAATTTTGTCCCGAAAGTTAACTGTAACTAAAGTCCTATACAAGAGAATAGTTTAGGGTATCGCGTCCTCATCGTCGACTCGAGCTCCCAGGTAAGTCCCTCTGTCTTATGATGCCGCTAACGAACTAGGACCTTCGCGAGTTCCCTATTTCGAGAGAGTCTGTACTCGACGGTCAACGATCTCTATCGGTCTCTCCTCATAAGTCACGTCAGGCTGTATCTCCACTGTCCCAACTCAATCGTCGGCCTCGGCCCTGATCTAGAGAGTCTCAACATGGAAATATAAAAGATTGGATGAACTTCAACTAACTCGGCAGGTAACTCTAACTGATATGCGACATGGCCTACTCTCTGTGCAATCTGGTATGGCTCAATGTATCTCAGCGCTAGTGTCCCTTTAATGCCAAATCTCTTTTGACCTTTCCAATGAGAAACCTTCAAATACACCATATCGCCATCTTCATAGCTCAGACCATCGTAATACCTATCCGCGTATTTCTTCAGTCTTTCCTGTGCAGCTCGCAGTTTCTAATGAATTTGTCGAATTTTCTCCGTGTGATCAACAACTATCTCAGGCCCTACTGTCATTATATCTTCCGACTCTGCCCAACATGCGGGTGATCTACAGGGTCTCCCATAAAGTGCCTCAAATGGTGGCATACCAATGCTCGTCTGATAGTTGTTATTGTATGCAAACTCATACAAAGGCAGATAATCCTCCCACGAACCCCCAAACTGTAATATGCATGCCCTTAGCATATCCTCCAAAATCTGAATTAGCCGTTCTGGCCGTCCATCGGTCTGAGGATTATAAGATGTACTAAACTGCAACCTGGTGCCAAATTGTTCCTGCATTACCTCCCGTAGTTTCGAGGTTAATCTGGGATCTCTGTCTGACACGATGGAAACTGGCACCCCATGAAGTCTAATAATCTCCCTCTCGAACAATATGCTCAACTGGAGAAACATGTATTTCATCGAGATTGGAATGAAGTGAGCCAACTTCGTGTGCTATCAATTACTACCCAAATTGCATCGTGATGCTTCAAAGTCCACGGTAGCCCACTAACGAAATATATAATGATATGTTCCCATTTCCACTGTGGAATGGGCAACGACTGTAATAATCCATCGGGTCATTTGTGCTCAGCCTTCACCCAGATGGAAAATGTGACAACTCCTAACGTACATACCTACGTCAGCCTTCATCCACGACCACCAGAATAGTCGCTTCAAATCATGATACATCTTGGTCCGACTAGGATGAACTTTGTAACTAGACCGGTGTGCCTCTTCAAGTATCCCGTTCCATATCTCCTGATCCGCATGTATCCACAATCTCCCTCGGTATCTCAAACATCTTTTTGTGGTTTCTGCCCAATTAGGGCATTTCGGATTCCGTGCCCTACCACTGACCCGCTCATAGAGTCGATCAGCCATCTGACACTCAACAACCCGTTCAATCGATACAGTCGGTATCCTCAATTGACAATAAATGTGTCGTTCCTCCATAGTCGATAACTCGGCCACGCACATAACCGATGTTGCCTGTAATAAGCCATGCTCATGTGTCATCTGCCGCAGAATAGTTTGACTATCGAATCCACTCCTGCTCAATGCATCTGCTACGATGTTCGCTTTGCTAGGGTGATATTCAATAGCGAAATCATAGTCCTTCAGCAACTCCAACCACCTCCACTGGCGCATATTCAGATCCCTTTGAGTGAAGATGTAACGTAAACTCTGGTGATCTGTATACAACACGAATCACACTCCATAAAAATAGTGCCTCCAAGCATTCAGTGCAAAGACGACAGTTGCAAGCTCCAAGTAATGCACTGGATAATTTTCCTTGTGAAGTCTCAACCGTCGGGAAAGATAGGCAAATGGTCTACCATCTGCATCAGCACACATCCAAAACCAATGCCCGACGCATCTATATATACTGTCAAGGTCTTGCCCGGCTCCAGCAATGTCAATACTGGTGCAGATGTCAACCTTCGCTTCAATTCACAAAAATCCTACTCACACTCCTCTAACCAGTCAAATCTGACGTCTTTCTTAGTCAGTCTCGTCATCGGCGCTGCGATCGAGGAAAAGTCTCGTACAAATCGTCGATAGTACCTAGCCAGTCCAAGGAAACTCCGTATATTAGCCACAGACTCAGGCGTCTTCCAATTAATGATCACCCTAATCTTTTCTGAATCCACTAAAATACCCTGCTTACTGATGACATGACCTAGGAATTTCACTGCACGTAGCCAAAATTCACACTTGCTAAACTTAGAGTACAGTCGGTGTTATCTCAATGTCATCAAAACTGCCTTGAGATGTCCCTCATGATCCTCACGAGTCCTGTTATAGATCGAGATATCATCGATGAATACGATGACGAATCTATCCAAATACGACCTCATAACCCTGTGCATCAATCCATGAAAATCGTTGGAGCGTTCATCAGCCCAAATGGCATAACTGTGAACTCAAATAAGTTGTATCTCGTGTTGAAAGTAGTCTTATGGATATCCTCTTCTCGAATCCTCAACTAGTGATAACCTGAGTGAAGGTCAATCTTTGAAACGAATCTGGCACCCGTCAGTTGATCAAACAGATCATCAATCCTAGGAAGTGGGTAACGGTTCCTCACAGTTACCTATTCAATTTCCTATAGTCGATGCACATCCTCATCGTACCATCCTTCTTCTTTACAAACAGTACATGAGCTCCCCAAGGTGACATACTAGGTGAACTAAACCCTTCTCCAACAGCTCATCCAATTGTCGTCTCACCTCCTCCTGCTCCGGTGGTGCCATCTATAAGGTCGACTGGCAATCGGTTGCGTCCCTGGTATCAGCTCGATCATGAACTCAACAGCTTGTGGCGGTGGAAATCCGGGTAAATCATCTTAAAATACATCAATAAAATCCCTAACCACCGAAACATCCTCAATTCGTACCCCCGTTCGAACCTCCGGCTCAACTATCGCCGCAAATGCCTCCATCTCCTGCTCTATAGCTAGTCGACCTCTCGTGATGGGTAAGTCAGTTGCCGATCCAATTAATTCAAACTCTGGTATTCCAGGAATATGAAACTCTATCATCTTGCCGCAACAATCTATCCGTGCATGATAGGATGCTAACCAATCCATCCCGAGTAGTGTGTCAAACTCTAAGTACTCCAATACTCGAACATCCGTTGGTAGCTGATGTCCATCTACCTCTATCATCACATTTCGACATATTCGGTTATGGTATATCTTATCCCCAGCAGCCATCGAGGACAAGATGTGACTCTAGTGTTTGTGTAACTAACCCTAACAATCCAACAATACGCCCAACAAGAAACGATAAAGTACTACCAGAATCAAACATATCATGCATGTGGCGACCAAATATAAGTAATGTACCTTCAATAAGTTGCCTAGTTGCCCCACTATCTGGTTGTGCTAAAGCATTCGCTCTATCTCTGGTCTAAACCGACTCTCGTCGTGGCGATGGTGGTGTCCGACAGTCAGCCCTCAAGTGTCCCCTCTTCCCACATCGATGACATCTACGACTCTCCAGGTCCACCAATATGCCTGTCTCTAGATCTCAGACCCTAGGACCCCTATCACATTACCCCTTGTCATGTCCCCCTGATCTCGACCCTGACGCTACTCCTGTGGCTGTGACCTCTGTCGATCCACTGATGCTGAGGTGATGGCATAAACTGACTATAGCTCCTCATAGCGGAACTGACTGCCCTGCGAATCGTCTCGACGACCCCTCTCCCGTCTACCATCTCTCCGGCCTTTATCCGAACGCTCCATCGGTGGTTTTTGCCTTTGAGTTGACCCAGAACTCTGCCCTGACTGCACTTCTCTGCCAGTTACGCGTGTGCCAGCCTTCTGCGGTATATACGTCTCATGAGCCAATGCCCTGTCAAAGATCTCCTGCAATGTCGTGGCTCCGGTCGAGACAACTGGTGACACAATCCTGTCATCAACCCCTCTCGTGAAATAATAAATCTGCAAACGCTCTGTCCCGACAACATCTAGAGAGAACTTGAGCAAATGTCGGAACCTCTCCATATACTACATCAAAGTCTGATTCCCCTATCGCGAGGCCAAGAACTCCTCCCTCAGTCTCAACCTAACCTCCTTCGGTATGTACTGATCATAGAATAGCTCCCTAAATTCGGCCCATGTCACCGGTTCTGGATGAGTATCCGTATATGTCATCCACCAGACTGCAACATTCCCTCTCAAATAGGCCCCCGAAAGTCGCGTCTGTATTGTCTCATCATTCCTCATCAGCTTATGGAAACGCTGATGGGACACTATCCATCTTCCTATAGCCTCAGGATCACCGCTACAATAAAAGAATCCAGGCTGGAACTTTAGAAACTCTTTCAATAACTTCGCTCTGGCGCCAAAATGAATGCTGATGTCGAAGAAGTGTCGGCACGCCGGGTGGCAGTAACTTGATCCGTCGTCGTGTGTGGAGGCGAAAGAGTCGACGTCCCCAAATGAATCACTGCGGTAGCTGTATCGATGGGTGCCTCTACCGCTACCCCCTGAACTGGTGTCTGTGGTACCCCCCGAACATCAGATGTCTCCGCCGTAGCGTCACAGCTACAGGCTCTCTAGCTGAAGTGAGTGCCGTCAGTACTGCGGTCTGCTCGCGTAATAGCCATAGTACCTCGGCCATCTGTGTCTCCTGAGCCGAAAGTCTATCCTCTACACTCGCCCATAATCAGGACATCTCTAATCGTATCGCAAGCCTATCCAATCTTAACAAGCGCACCAGACTGTCCGTCCATAATCTGCATCGAGAACGTGCTTCGGATCAGTCTCGAGGTGTATACGTTTAGCATATAATAAAATGAAAACATAACACGTATATAAGTTCTAACTCTACCCGCCTCACATCACTTCCCAACTAAAGTTTTAAGGCAATTACTTCGGGTTTCTACATCTAAGTTCATTAATTAAGTTTTAGTGTCTTAGGACGTCTTCTTTACTCTAACACCAAATGTGACGTTGGTGTCACAATATTTTAAATCAAACCGGGCTCTGATACCAACTGTGGCGGCCCTCGCCGCCCCGGGGTGACGTGTCTCCTTGTACTCCTTGCCGGCTGGCCTAATTACACGTGGACGACACCTACCCGTCCTTACTCTGTCTCTGCGATTCGCATCCACTTGTGTGTGTACGGTGTATAAATGACAAATGCAGTGGAAGTTGTACGTAAATGCAATAAATATTAATTAAGTTAACAAATCCTACAGTGGAAAAACCCTGAAAAGTATTGTGTATAAAGGTAGATGACTATACCGTATAAAACTAAGCATGTACAAGGTCATGTCACTCCCTAGTGCCTAAAAGAATCAAAATATCAAAATAATCACACGTACAAGTAATCCTCAAAAAGTAGGCGGTCAGAGGTAGTCGCCTAAGATCCCCTTGCCCTTACTTGTACTAGGATCTGCACTTAATCATCACAGAAGAAAATGGATGACGAGTCCAGTCAGTAAAATCCCAAGGAACTCCTCCGAGCATTCATATAAATAAATGGAATTCAATAAATACTATTAAATAAACATGCGGAATGTAAACAAACAACTGTAAGTAGGGCATCGCATGCGTAAATAACAAATAAGTGCAAATGTATGTGTCTGCTTCCATTCAGACTAAACCATACTTCGAGATTTCTTTCCAGGATCCCACTAGTGGGCGCACCTAACTAGCTATCACCTGATCCCTCTCGGTGGCCGACGTAGACCTTCGACGCACCGACACATGTAGCAGTTCCTCGGGTCATTATCCACCGAGCACTTCTGATACACATGCTATGGTCTAGAATGCATAGACACACAACGGAAATTCGGTGGGAGTAACTCAACCAACCATCCAAAAGATGACAAGATATGAATGTAATTAAAAAGCACAAGGAATACTGGAAATGAATGAAAACACGAAACAAAATAAATACTCGAGAGTTTTCCCTTTGGGTTTTACAAACCTCACAATGCGCTCTCCTACCCTGTAATCAATCCCCGGGTCTAAGTACACTGAGTCTTTGGTCGCCAATTGATCACCGTGTCGACCTATGTCCATTTATTAATAATTTAAGTTAGCATACTAATTTACAATAATTTTCTAACATTTTTAGGCCAAATTGCCCATTTTACGTTTTTCGAGGCAAAACCTCTCAAAAAGTCACGTCCGACATTCTCACGTATTTTCTTTTCATAGAATTTTCTCACTTTCTATTTATTTGATTGAAATATATTTTTTTCGGGATTTTTCCAATTTTTTTGGAATTTTCCCCAATTTTCTTCCATTTTTCTTCTCTTTTTCTCATTTTTTTCTCTGGTTTTACTGTTTAGGCCTGGGTCGACCCAAATGGGACGGACCCGACCCGGCCCGGCCTGGGTTTGGTTTGGGTCGGGTCGGACCCGACCTAGCCCTGGACTAGAATGGTCCAGGCTCGACCCATGGGCGAGCCTGGCTATTCTAGGCCCGGCCCAGGTCCAGTAGGGGGTGCACAGGCATGAGCACACGCGCGCGTGTGCACCTTCTTCCTCTTCCAACTGGTTTTCAAACCAATCGCTGGTTCCATTCCATTTCTTCTTTTTCGGTGATGGGTTAGGTCGGCTCTCCACCCCAACCCCGGTCGAGCCGATGGTAGACGGCACCCCGGCCAACCCACCGTGGCCATGGGGTTCGACATCCTTGGTCGAACCCCACTCTCCACCCCACCGTCAACCATCCGAAACAACATAACCACCACCCAAACTCACCTCAACCGCGCGTCCTTGCTGCTCTTCCTCTCATCCTCTCATTCCTTCTTCTCTCAGTCCGATCCTCTAGTTACTGTTTTCGTTGTTTGTGTGTGAGTTTTTGAGTGGGTGATGTGGTGTGTGGCGATTTTTGGTGTAGGTGGATTGGTGAGGTGGTGACACGTGACGGGAAATTGTCAAGTGTTGCTTTGGGTTGGATTGGTGTGACACATGTTCATGACACCATTAGGACACTCGCCCGTGTTTCCGGGCATTTCGACACCCGATTGCGCGTCCGAACCGTGATATCCGCGCCCCGCCGCGTCGTTTGTAACCCAATATATATTCGAAATTCGTTACATGACAAGTTTTTTATTTGGTTTGTGTGTTTTCGTTTTCTCGACCCAATAGTCGGTCCCATCGACTACCCGATACCCGTGTCGACACGTATATCGAGGCGAATACCGTTCACACACCCTCACACATAATATTTTTCAACATACACACATGCGATGTATTTAAATAAATTACACCACAAATAAGCAACCAACGCACCATAACCATCCATACCTAAATTTCGTGTGTCTAAGCCTACCGCGGCATCCACGTGGGTCCGAGTTGGCGTCCATGTCTGTAAATTTGATTACAATTACTAAAATGGGCCGTTACATCATGTAAGTGCCTGGAGCAGAAACAAAAGCACAATTCAAAAAAAAAATGAACAAAATCTACCATTTTTATAGTCTCGGTCAAGCAGGTTAAGGAAAAACCTTAAAATATCGGTGACGCATAGCCGAGAAAGGAATAAAAGTCTCGGCAATGGAGAACCGAGAGAAATGCTACGTTCTCAATTGTACATCACCGACAGGACATAAACTATACACTTCGACTTACTCTCGTGATGTGGTGACCGATACGACAATAAAAGTCTCGGTAATGGACAACCGAGAGATATTCTACATTCTCGGTTGTACATCACGATAGGACATAAACTATACACTAATGGTTACTCTCGTGAAATGGTGACCGAGATAACACAATTACTCTCGGCCATTCGTTGCTGAGACTGTGTAAACTTTTTTGGCCTGTCTGGCCGAGAACCACGAGTTCCCAAAAATTTCCCCTCAGTCTCGGCCATGCTTGGCCAAGACTGTAAATAAAATCTCTGGCCTGTGTGGCCGAGAACCACGAATTTCCAATAAATGAACCATTGAATGCACCGCCACACAAACATAACAACTACTCTACCAAATGCAACTTAATTAGACTATCAATGTACCTTCAAATGATCGATTTCACGACTTAAGTATGTGAACGAATAACTTGAACCGAGCCTTAATATGGAGACGAAATCGACCGATACCCAAAGCCTTCAAACTCGAAAAACGTCCTATAACAAGAGGAGATAGACGAAGAGGAACGAAGACAAATGACTCTCGGGATTGCTTGCTCATTCGTTCAAGAGAGTATTGGTTGCTTCAAGAGGATGGTGGTGGGGTGGTGGGGTGGTGGGGTGCCTCTGTTTTGAACGAGAGGTATTTTAGGGATTTCGGGCCTCAATTTTGGGTGCCCTTAGTAAATGACTTTATGCCCTCAACAACTGGGTGCCTTCATGAAATGGTGGGGTTCCTATAACGACCCTATATCTTTAATAGGCCCCTTGAAGCTCAATGTACTTGACGAGAGAATAGTGAGCTTGTTACGAAATTTAGAGAATGAAGGTGCAGATAGAAGTTTAGTAAGCAAATCAACTATTTTTAAATGTGAAAGAATGTAATTGAATATAAGACTCTTCTCTATAACCTTGTCACGGATAAAGAATAGATCAAGCTCTATATGTTTAGTCCTTGAATGTTGGATTGGGTTCACACTAAAAGCAACAATACTCATATTATCACACCAGACAATAGGGATGCGCGAAGAGGGAACATAAAGCTCTTGCATAAGTGCTTTGAGCCAAATAATTTCTGCATAAGCAACAACCAAGATTCTATATTCCACTTCTATATTAGATCGAGAGACAGTCAGCTATGTCTTTGAACCCCAAGTGATAAGATTGTTACCAAAATAAACATAAAAAATCAGTAGTAGATTGACAATCATCACGATCGAAACCCCATCAGCATAACAGTAGGCATGAAGATAGAGTTCATGAGACCGATATAGAAATAATCCATGATATAATGTATCTCAAAGATAATGCAAGATACATTTGACGAGTTTCCAATATGTGTCGAGTGGAGAATGCATAAATTTGTTTACTTTATTGGTAGTGAAAGCAATCTTAGGATGAGTAATTGTTGCGTGCCGTAAAACCCCCACAATACTTATGTATAAGGTTGGTTCATCAAATGGTTTACAATCATATGTTGAAAGATGTAGATTAATAGCTATTAGAGTTGGCAACGATTTGCATTGGACATTTTTGCCTTAGTTAAAATGTCATTAATGTAAGCATGTTGACAAAGATGAAGACCCCCACATTTTGTATGTTGAACATCTATACTAAATAAGAAATGAATACAATTAAGATCTTTTAATGAAAATTGATTGTTGAGTAATGAAATAATAGAAGCTACCTCCTCCATGTTGCTCCCAATCACAATAATATCATCTACATACGTAAGGATGTAAATAGAGCCAACGGTAATGAATCGCAAGAACAAAGAAATATTAGCCCTCGAATTTTGAAAACCCAAATATTGCAATGTAGATTTCAATTTATCAAACAAAACACGAGTAGCTTGCTTGAGCCCATATAATGCCTTATGCAAATTGCATACAAGAGAGATTTTGTTCTCATTTTGAATGAAGCTAGGAGGTTGAATCATAAAAACTTCCTCAGATAGTGCACCATTTAAAAAGGCATTGTTGACATCCAACTGATTAATCACCCATCCACAAGCTGTAGCAATAGAAAGCACAATTTGATTGGTTGCAGGCTTGACCACTGGACTAAAAGTTTTAGTGAAATCAACTGAGAGTAACCATAGGTAACCAATCGTGCCTTATAATGAGCAATTGAGCCATCAACATTTTTCTTTAATTTAAACAACCACTTGCATGCAACCAACAATCTTTTGGTTAGGAGGTTGAGAAACTAAAGACCAAGTTTGGTTTGCTAATAAGGCATTGTACTATTCTAATATTGATTGTTTCCAATTTAGGTATAAGAGGCAGAGACAAAAATATTAGATTAAAAAATATGGGTAGATTCATATACTAAAACTTTGGGTTTAAAAATGCCATTTTTGGCATGTGTGGTGATATTTCGTTAATCATGTCATATTATTTATGTTATTTATCATTTTGTTTTTGTTAAGTCTCCAAAATATTTGCCTAATAGTCATTATTTGTTATTTTCAGGGTTATTGGAGTGCACGATTGAATTTGGGGGGAAAACTATGCAAAATGGAGTATTTATATGTAGTGATCAGATACCAAAAGATTTGTCTTAAGTTAAATATTGCACAATTGGTTAAGAGTGACCGGCAGGCCAAGTGACGCATGAGAGTAATACGTTTAGGCCACTGTGCAATGACTACCATTAAATCTACCTCGAGACACGCACGATCGATCATTTGAAAAGAGAAGAAATGGCCTTACCTTGCCTCAAGATCTGAGTGTCACCGACTCAACATTTTAATCCATCCATGTGATTTCTTCTCAACTCCAGTAGCCTTCAGATCTCCTCGGGATGTGTGTTTTTATAGACTCCTAGATTTTCTCGAGCAACACGAACTATCCTCCTTCATTCCCACCAGCTGCCACGTGTTGCATCACCACACGTCCAATGTGTTCTCAACAGTTTTCCTCGTCTTAGCTGCCGTAGATGCGCCTCGAGATTTGTGTAGATGCTCTCTCCCACTTATTTCACACACTTTTGTGTGATTTTTTCATTCTCCAGCAGCGACACGTGGAAATCTTCTACTGGTCCAACACACGCCACAACAGCCTCCGCCTCTAATCTATACATGACACATCAGCGGGCAGCAACAGCAGCTCAGCCGATCGCTTCATGACACATGTCTTGACCCTGGATTGAAGCCCAAACAGCCACCAGATCTGCCTCAACGCACGAGTCACTCTATCAACCCCCAATTTCAATTTCTTTATTTTTCAAAGAGCAGATCATAAGGTCTTTTGTATGAGGTCTTAGGTATTTTTGGGGAGAACTCACTTTTGGATGGTTACACATTGCTATTTTCTCTCTTCTTCTCAAAAAACCATTGTGTTCTTATTTTCTCTTTGGGTTTTAATGGAGTTTTCAAGCAACATATCTGGCTAACTTCATCGATCTAGACCAGAGGTGGAGCAAACTACTTTTTTTGGCATAAACATATATGAGATCTACTATGATTTATTTAAATTGTTTTTCATTGATATTTATTCCCTTCGTTAATGATTTAATAATTGAAGTTAAATCTATATTTAAACCTCGATTCTTTTGCTAATGAGTCATAAACATCTGACCCTATGCAATAAGACCACACTAGTGGCAACTGATCCTACCAATTGATTAGCCTCTTTTGGGATCGGTTGAGTACATTACGATCTTGGCTAAATTGAACACACTAGTGATCTAGCTGTCTAGATGTAGTGCCTTCACAACCCATTGCAGTCAATTCATTAAACATAATTTGCTTGAGTCCAGGGTTGTGTGTTTGACTAGAGAAGTGGTCATTGTCGTACCTTGACCATCGAGATAGGGAAGTGCGAGGACCGCATATGTCAAGGGTCTATAGCTACTCTAAATTACTTTGACTTACATGCTCTATTTGGATTAATGATCATATGTATAATTATGCCAAAATGAGAAAGTTTGTGATATCGATGATTTAGGTTGTTTTTCTTGATTGATTTGTTCACATCGTATTTTTATTCTTTGTTTTTTGTGAACTTTTGAGAACAATTTTTGCGAATCCCTCGATTTATTTTAAGTTCATTAACCTAGGTTGAAAACTTGATCTTCGTGGGTCGACCCCGTGCTTGCCACCACTGCAGTTCTTGTGGTCCTTGGGAATCTTATCGGGATTAAATATTTTCACGCATTACACACGCGTCATGTGGTCATCGATGACTATTTAGGGGAGGAAGAGGTCAGCTTGAGAGGAAGTAAGTTGAAATAAAATGATGGATGGAACCAGAGGTGTTTGAAATAGGACTTGAAATATTGTTAGATATGGTAGTAACCCAGAGTAGAGCATGAAGTAACAATTTGAGATGAAAGAATAATTAAAATAAGCATCCAAATAAGAAATTGTAATATGTGGCATTAGATGATGCGAAAGGATATGATGACTTGTCAAATTGAACATGTCGAGAAATGTATATTCGACTAGATGGTAAAAGACACTTATACCCTTTATGTTTGGTACTGTAACCTAGAAATGTCCCTTGAACAGATCTATAATCTAGTTTGTGATTATTAAATGGACGAATATACTATAAAATAACTATAACCAAAAACTCTAAATGATGTATAGTCGAATTTTATTTTACATAATTTATTTAAAGGACATAGATCATGCAGGACAAAAGTTCGCATTCTATTACTAAGAAAAATAACAGTTAAGAAGGTAATGACCTTGATCCAAATTAAGGAATCGTTCAGCTTGAAACCCTAATTAAGCCTCTGTACACTAGCTAGACTTAACTAAAGCCAATAGTCATACCATTATTACATAATAAATATAAATGTATTTTGAATATCGACAATAAAATTGAATAATAAACGTGGTGAAATTTAAAAACTTTTCGCAATATTAAACACAATATATAAAACCATAGGACCTACTCCATCGCCTCGCACCACCTCCAACGACTCCTTGGGGGTGCTAACATCCCACAAAAAAGTCAAATTTGACATTCATACATCGACAATATATATCAACAAATATTCAAAAGAGAAAAAAAAATGTAAAAATCAAAATTTGAAAAAGATTTATATATCCACTTTAAAATCGTCTTGTATTACAAATGCTCCAAATTTCTAAGTATTCACAAAAACCACCAATCCTATTGTTCAACAACCACAAAAAAAAACTTACAATCCTATAAATATGCACAAAAAGAATTAAGCTTAATAACCAAGAACAAAATCCATCTAATGTTCAACAGCTCCAATCACCAAAACTCCAACATGACTGGTCAGAATAAGAAGAGCAATAAGGACTCCATATAATAACTATGACGCAACTTTGAAGCACTTCTCATTCTCCATCTGAGGACAACAACCACTTTTCTCATATTCACAGGGTTCCTTCCGAGCAGTCCTGAACCAAATAGAGAGCTAAATAGCGCCCAGGAACAGATCCGCTCCAACGTCTCGGTAAAAGCAATACACCACACAACATCAAGAGCTTTGAAGGAAGTAAAAATATATAGGAAAAGAAGGGGAGAGGCTGGAAAGTATATGGGGTTCCAATCGTCCGATGTCGAAATATGGACGAGCCTACCTCAAATTTTTAGTCTTCTTTCAAATCCCGATAACATCACATACAAATTTCAACTTCAGTGTGATAGATGAGGAACTATCATCTATCAAAGTCTTTCTTTTCAAATATTCGTTGCATTTATATTAACATTCTACATAGCACCCCTGAACCGATTTTACTTCCTAAAGCATATGATCTCCATCCTAGTCAACATCTTCAGACTACTAATCATCCTGTGCAACTATAGCTCACCATGAATTAACATGCATGAGCAATATCTAAACCCCATATTGTCTATTTTTGAATTAAAAAAGAGAAATAACTACAAAATATACATCGAAGAGGTAACTTGCATGAACATAACAACTTCTCAAAACCTTTTTGGACATCTTGGTTTATCAATCCCCCTTATTTTTCATTTTCTATAGATAAATGTGCCGATTTTGGTCAATGTGTAGTTTTGTTCTCAACTATGCAACCTCAAGGATGGTTTACTTGATTGCATCATGTATTCTCTATCAGCCTAGCCAACACAAAAGAAAGGAAAACAAGCCAACTAAAAAAAAATTCTTGAAGTTTTTCACAAGTTTGTTATGACATTTATAGCTATAATCAGCTTCAACCCTTTATGTATTCCGAAGCTGTGGAGCATCCCTGATAAGTACTAACCCCTATTTTGTACATGGGAAACTGAAAAGCTTAGTTTCTTTAGTTTTTCTAATTAATTGTTTCTTCATTTACAAAAATACAAATTGCGAAAGTCAGATGCGCAAGCTTGAAAGTAGCAAAAACTTTATAAAATAAAACATTAAGCCTCATCTACCTAATAGAAGCTAGAAATACGAGAACATAACAATACTAGTTATAAAGGAGATAGCAAAGTTATAGTCTAGCTTCAAATTCTCCCGAACAATTAGACTTCATCGCGAGACACAATGTCACAATTCACAAACACAAAGATTTACACACCACATCACTTCGTCGAAATAAAGCAAAACCTATCTAGTCCAATATGTAATAAACAAGAGACATGGCATATATCACAGACATCCAGACCATTCCCTTCAACATCAGTGCTAAATACTAGATTTCCAGCTTCGTACTCTCACAAAAACTAACATCGCAGAGATCAAGCGGCAACAATTTAACGAAACCAGAGCAATCTAAACTCAATAGAGTAAGAAACTGTAAATGCACGCACACGGCACAGTTCAAAGAAAAAAAAACAAATTGGAAACCTAGTAATCAGAGGCAGCATAACATTCATAGCAAACAGTGAATTATCACACAAATGCTCTCATCTCAAAAAGACATTGACATGCCAAAGCATCAACAGTGAGATGGATGAGGCTCTCACCTGTGCATTAATGATCTCTTGGCGTCTGTCTCTCTGCGAGCTATCTCATCAAGTAGCCATTTAGCAGTGCCTTCACTCTTCTATTGCTTAGGTTTAACCTTGATCCCTAACGTTTTAAATAAACATTTCTCAATCCCCTGGCAAGTAAGCAAGTCCTTAATTGTAGGGGGTAATTGCAAAATAATTAAAGGCTAAAACTTTGTTTGAATAGGGAAAATTGTAGAAAGGTCTTAAGCTTTAAACAAGTAAAGAATGTATTATGGATATTCAACGGGATATAAATAGAGCAATAAAGTATAACAAGTTTTAAAAGTAAAGGAGCGGACATCGAACTAGAAGAAAAAGCACCTAAAAAATAAGCCATCATCACATAAATGAGAATCGCGTTAAATTGACAAGAAAAAATCCAAAATACTAAAAAAGGGACAAATTGTTTTTAAGGAAAAAAGTAACGAGTTCCAAGAGATAACCAATTGCATGGGAGAGGGATACGAGGAGTGCAGTTGGAGAAGGTAACGGGCAAAATGTAATGATAGGATATGAAGCAGGAGCTACAATCTTTATCTTTGATTCCTCACACAAGTCTATCTGCTCAATAAAGTGATTAACAGTTAAAACTGAATGATAACGCAGCCCCCTTCAAAATGTGCTAGTGAGTGGTAAAAAAGAACCATACGTAAGATGGAGCACACCAACCTCACAACGCCTAGTTGTGGCAGCAAGAACCCCAAGTGCCACTCCATTTGGTAAAAAATAACTTACTCTCTTCCCGGTCTGTTCAAGCTGTCCACTAACTTCTCCTGTTCCATAGAAGGAGATTCCAATACAAAGCTAAATCCTTTAAAAAATGATTGTTAATAATATAATAATAAGGAACCAAGATTTTCGAAGTATACGGAACCAAAGGAAAATCTAATTAGAAGAATAAAATGGGGGAACACTGCAGCCAGAGATGGAACAAGGACAACTGACCTTCATAGTAACAACCTGTTGCCATGCATGCAAATGTTCGAAAGTAGGGATAAAATGAGGCTCCTTATAAATCATGAGTGGTGTATCCCTAACATTCAAATCTGGGAATGAAAGACTTGGAAATGCCATGTTCCTATCATCTCCAGAGCAATCAAATCTGAAATTAAGAATAATATGAGAATACATACTATATGGCATATATTACTACTAGTAATTTATTTATTTATGCAATGTTGTCAATAGGATCATGAGGAGTTGTGCTAGGTGATGGAGATGTTGTGTTTGAATACCAGTTGGACCAAAAGAGATAGTTGAAGAAGTTGTGAACTTGTCTTGAGCAGCACTAATCTCGCTGCAGAAGCAAAGGATCAAAGCACTCATACGAATAGTCTAAACCTACTTGGGATTTGAATTCAAAGAAATATGCAGGTCCGATGATATATTTAAGAAAAATGCCCTATGAAGAACTTCCCAAGTAAACAAAACTCACTACTGGATCAGGGGCATCTGATTGCTTGGCACATAACCCATGGAACCCTCAGTATCTAAAGATGTAGCCATGGAGGCCGCCCATTTGATGTAGGGCTTAGCAGTGCACCATAGGCGTAAATTGACGTTACCATATTCATTTTCAATCTGCTCAAAAACAGTATCATCATAAACGTTAATTAAGTTCAGTAAAATTGGAACAGGCAGCATCGAAACAAGCACAATATTCCAATGCAGCTCCAAAAAAGGTAATGAATTTCTCTCTACTAATAGATAATTAGATACCAAACCAACCTGGGAAAGGATTATGGGCCCGCCTTGAAAGGCATCGAGCTTCTCCTGCTTCATCATATCAACAATCTTCGCCGTGAACTTTTGCATCTCTTTCTACAACATGAATAAGAACAAATACCAATAAAATAACTACGAATCCGCAAAAACTAATGTGTCAAAAATCAAAAGGCACAAAACAAACATAAATAGAAAACCTTGAAGGGCTCGTTATCAGTTCTAAGCTCGATACCGGGTATGAAATGCAACCAAATAGGGAAGCCTCCGCATTGGGATCAAACAATTAATTCTCAATTCTTCAACAAGATAACAATTTTAATAGCACGAAATGATCACAAATTCACACACACCCATTGTTCCATTCAACTGCAATGTCAAGTCCTGATTTTTTGTTCCCCCCAACGACAACTCGCTTTCCATTTATGAGTTCTGCTGCACTTGCATCCTTTATGGCCGAGTAATCCATTCAATGTACCACCACTCCATTGAAGACCTCTGGACCTTGGTTTATAGGGAAATCGGGTAGCTTGGGCAGACCACTGAACCTACCAACACATAAGATCACAAACTCTGCTTCATACACCTGTTTAGAACATAATTCAGTTCAGTCAAAAAAAAAAGAGTGAACACACAAAGGATACTCTTTTATATGTATTACCTCAGTTTCCATGGTTAAGTGTGTTTTGAAATGAAATGCTCCATTTTCCTCTATGACTAAAGGGCTCACCAGTGCTACCCCGTACACACCATGAATCCATCTCTGCGTCCAACGCTGAATTAACCAAGTAATTGAAAACAATGGAATAAATTCATATACCTGAGTGTATGAGAAGGAAACCAGTCCTGAATTACTAAGCCATCTAAAACCCCTAACAATGTCATTATGTACACAGAAACTCGCTGCAACCGCATGGGCATAAACATCAATGACAACAATTAGTGAAACAATCATATAGCAATCTCTTAAAAAACCTAGGACCAACAAAAAAATTGACAGTGAGAGCTTCAGATTATGTCAATATCACTCGAACAAGAGATTCATAACTAATTGATAATATAAACGTTAGCCTCAAAATAGTACACACAACATGCAACAAATGAACTTGTAAAGTGCATTAGCTCTCAGGCCTCACATATGCATATAAGTACAAGTATTCGTTAGGGGTTTTTCATGAGCTGAACACGATTCTTTCGGCTACACCTTCACAAACATCTCTGCGCCAAGTAAATGTAACATCTGCAGTAGGGTAAGAAAGAAGAAGTAAATGGAATGGGAAAAAATTCTGAACAACTATCCAATGAAACATAAAGGAGTATCAATCTAAATATGCACAAAAAGAAGTGTCAATCAAAAAGTAATGCGAAGAATTGCTAAAGTTATCTACAAAAGCAAAAGTATAATCTTGAAATTTACACAAACAACAAGAAAAATACCTATGTATCACCAAGCTGCTCATCTCTCGTAAGCCATGCTTGCGTCTCTCGCTCAACATTGTCCCCTTGTTGTGGTGGATCGACCGGATCTATTTGCGGCAGCCGTTGCTGGTCATGAGGTAGAGGTGGTGGTGGTGGTGGTGGTTGTTGCTGAGATAGGCATGCTCCGTCCATGTTCATCCCGAGATGTTGATGCATGAACTCCATAACCTTTCGTAATTGCTCGGCAACGACATTGAACTCTGCACGCGGCACCATATCCGGCATCTGGGATGTGCTAGCACCAGGACCTGCCAAGTCACATCACACATCAACTAGCCTCGTCACGTAGTGGCCTACTTATTTACAATGACCAACGACCTAACTGGTTGCTTACATGTTTTACATTAACTCTAAGTTAGCTAATTAATCTTCGTATAATTATTAGCTATTTGAATTTACTATTAAATCAGTTTATCAAGTATTAATACAATTTCATAGCAGAGTTCTTTAAGTGAATAAATTATGCAATATTTAACAATCCTAAGTAGCGGTAAACCTGATAAAAAAATATTGTGTATATATCAAAGGCGAAATAAGTTGAACAAAAGATCCACATACTTGAATTTAGTTTTCTACAGTTCCTATAACCCAACAAAAATTAAATACATGCATACCATAATCAAACACGAGCTGGCGTCACTATCTAAGTGGTAGTCACCTAATACCTCCTTGCCCTCACTCTTACTCGTCGAAAGATCTATACTCGATCACCCAACAAATATAGTGACGAGTCCAGCGAGTAAAATTCCAAGAGAAATCCACACAATATTCATGAAATACAATTGGTAAACTACGAGACATGCAAATGTAACATCCAACAATAGGAAGTCATATTCCCATGAATGTATGAGGCATACGATAAGCAAAAACAACAACAAATAAATGTAACAACACATACTAATAAAGCAGACCCATAAATAAAGCAACAATAGATAAATAAACAATCGAATAATCTAAGATAACCCCAACCTAAACAAGCAGTAATCGATAAAATATGACGGGAACCACGTATATACTTACAGATTTATAGTGACTAAACCTTAACTTTGATTAACGGATGAACCCCTTTCAGATGATATCTTAAGTCAAGGAACACGTTAAATGCCTCTCGACGGTCGTAGATATATTCTACTGCTATCGATACGAGAACTAAATACAAGTAACTCATGTAAGTAATTTAGCCCTAACCAATATATACACAAATCGACATTTAAGTGAAATCCTATGTGTGCCCACTAGCAGTCACAAATGTAATCCGATATCGATAAAGCAAAATCATAAATTTTGTGAAACATTTCAATAGGTTTACGCACCTCAAATACGTCGAATCCTCACCTACAAAGCCCCTAAGCTGACCCTGAAAGTGTACTTGATACCTGAATACAATTCTCTGGGTCCCCATTATAAAACTAACCCAAATTAATTGGGTTAAGGTCAGGTCAAATGGGTTTAGGAACCTTGATCCAAAACAATCCCTTAAGGCTAAACAATAATGAAATTTTAGTCTTATATTGTAGCACAATTTTAGGCATGAAATTGTCCAAATTTTAAAATCTTTCCTTCGTACAAAGTTTTTTATCTCAATCATAGCTTTCCAAAAAGGTTCGGTTTGCGAAATTATAGTTTGAAACGAAAGAGATATCACAATTTTATTGAAAATAATCCAAATTAGAACCTAATTCGACCAGCAGACTTAAAAGTTCATTTCTCCAAATCTATGGTTTCAAATATCATGGTTTTTTGTTACAAGGTAGCTAATGTACCCAATGACAACATACTGAAAGATCGGCTCATTTGGATAAGTAATTAGGGAGTTATGCCTTTTAAAAGTCTAGTTTCAAAATCTCATAATGCATTGAATTAGCTATTTGCAAAGCATTTTTGAACATGACAACATTTGAATTACAAAATTTTGCGGTCGAACAAGTTGTTCGTCTTTAAGTTAGCTTTGAAATACCCCAAGATTGGGTCATTTTGATTTAAAATGATGAAGTTATGACCAAATTACAGAGGCTGGTTCATAATACAAAAGAGAGAATTTCATTTTTGGTCTTACAACTTCAAAAATTTATATCTTTTTTATTTCAAAGCCAAATTAAGAACTTCTTAATAGCTTGATTATCAACTTGAAGTGAATTATCTAAATATATAAACCAATTTCAAAGACTCAATCATATACCTTTTTAAAATGACTAAAAATCAGAACTGGTTTCAAACTTGAAATAGAGAGATGTGTACATAAGGTTAATGACACTTTGATTTGAGCTCAAACTCTCCTTAATCTCCCTAAATTTTTCAGCCAAGTCCTTCCTCAATTTCTCTAATTTCTTTAGCTTAAATGTATATATTGAGCTCATCCATTAAGTATAGGCCTTATATACTTATATTAGTAGGTAGATTAATTAGCCAAATCTTTGATTTACTATTAGTTAATTGCTAGGACATGTATCCTCCCTCAATGCCACGTGTCCCACATGAAACCACTTGTCCTACTTGAAGCCACTTCTCCCACATATAAGCTACTCATTTGGCCCTATTATATGTATTCTAGGATCATTACTATGATGATCAAGGGTTTAATTAATTCCTATCCAACAATATGACTTTATTTTATCTTAAATCAAATTAATTCACCTAGTCATATATTTAACATATTCGCGGTCAAACTGACCCCTGATTTCACAGCACTCGATGCTCTGCACCCCGAAACTAGATGCCTCACTCTGACATGCATCTCAATATAACTAACCTTCACACCAATTCTCCCATTAGTAATGTATACACATGCGGTGAAATACAATAATATAATAGTTTTAAACACCGCATTATAAGCAACCATTATCCATGAATAACATTTACCCTTAATTCTCGTGTTCAAGTCAACTGGGTAATCCTCGTAAAGCCCGAAGTATAATCATTAATCCCCAAGATTAACGCTAATCTTAGTTTAATTTATTTGGGCTATTATAAGAGGCTCATTGGGTTTGAGGGTGCAGAGGTTGGCGTAGACCATCTGGATTATAAAGGGGTACAAGGGTGGTCTACACTAAAAAATAGTCTCATTTTAATCGGTCGAATAGATAATGAAGATTGAACTATGTCGTGCTAAAATAGGCAAAGTCAACATGACGCGAAAGGGGACTAACATTATCGAGATTTTTTGTCGGTACGCGGCACTGGCCTCCTCCGTTCTACAACCCATCCGATCAAAGGAGGTCTCGATAGCTAGAGCTTAATTTCCTTTCCTTGACATTGTCGAAGACAAAGCTATATGATTCTTCGGCGAGGGGATTCCACCTGCTTTGCTTCCAATTTGATATGATTCCCCTTTTTGGCAGAAACCAGAGCAGTTGTCGCTTAAGTGACAGAGCCCCTCATTTACATCCCTCAAGCCATTAAATATTAGCAGTATTAGCTCTCTCGTCATTAAGATGACTGACTGGCCTAAATTACTTTAATCCCTTGATAATCTAGTTAATCTAATCAATTCTTTATACTTGACCTCCAAATAATCTTTAAATTAATCCTTAATAATGCTCTGAAACTAAATTTATATCCTTAATGAAACTTAATTTATGATTTGTTCAATTGGAGCAAACTAAGAAATCATATCTATAATTTATAAAAGTTTATGCGGCACCTCCTCTAAAAGTGGTCTGCCGAGAAATTCGCCTAATAGACAGTAGAATTGGGAAGAGGCCTAAAAGGACTCATAACTTCCTTCAGTTCATAATATATATCAAATTCAATTTATAACATAACTTAGTGTCTCTGAAAGCTTGATTAAAGCTTTACGAACCTAAAATTACCAAAATTGAAACAAAAACCCTTCTCAATTCATTTTAAACTAAATTAGGAGAACCTCATAACCATTTGACAAAACTTCACGTCTTATGCTCACCCCATGAATCCGAAAACGAAATATATAAACAATTTAAAACAATTACCACAATCTTCAAGTCTTGTTCATCTTCCTTTGTCTTCTTATTGAATCTAACACCATAAAAAACAATTAGACGATGTCAGGCAAGTAAATTCCTACATTGATATGTATTCCTGCAATTGTTAGTCTAATAAATGGAGGCATGTAATTCCATTTCTAAATAAATAATAAGATATATGCATTAGCATGACATGCAATTTACTATATCGCGACCTTCTAACTATAATCAGATGTCGACTTCCAAAAATAGTATAGAGACAGTATTAAGAGATCATGAAATGAAGAGATAACTTGTCGGCGTTAGACTCCACTAGTCTCACTAGATTGTGTAGATGCAAGACTAAAACCTAGTTTCAATCAAACTAAACTCCAAAACAAGCTTATCCCCCTCACTCAATCTATGTATGAATGACCAAGAATGATAAAATGCAATGCAGACCATGATAAAATTATAAGTACAATAATAAATTCTTTAAATAGTAAAGATCACTTTAAGGTTTACGTTTACCCAAACCAACTTTGAACGTAATTATTTGGGTCCCTAAGCGTTGGATCACCTTGAAAATGGATCCAATAGCTTCCATGCATACCTAATTATCTTATGGGTCAAGCTTCAAGTGAAACCAAACCACTAAACCCAATGAAAATTGCGGTTAAAGTGCACTTGAGAACAGTTTCCGAAAATATTAATACATCTAACTATTTCAAGTGGCTTTCAACTAACCAATTTGGGGTAACTTTTTAACCTTGAAAACTTTAATATTTTTCATGATAACTTGAAAGAAACTTTTAGTATTCATGTCATACTTTCCATAGACTCCAAGAACACTAAAATCGGATAACAGACGGAGAAGTTATGACTTTTCTAACATGGCCTGTCAACTAGGCAAACTTTATTTATTTTGAACTGAAAAATGTCTCCAAATGAATATTTTCGCAATTAAATCATCAAAACTCGACAAGAAATACCACGAAACCACTCGACACAAACATTAAAATATTTCCACCACTTATGGGGTAAAATGAGATCAAAATTAATAATCGATTCATCCAGAAACCCAATGTCAGTCAATATCAACTATAAAAACATCTCCAAAATAATTATCAACTGAATCACATTAGCTCAATTCATCAAAATCTTAAACCACGCCAGTGGGATTTATTTCAAATTGATGCAAATCAATCCAATTAATCAATTTACGACAATCTCAACCAATTTTTGTTAAAACCCTGTGAAAGAAATTGAGAAATTGCGAGAATTCAAATTGAATTGTGGAAAATGCTCTGAATTGAGAATTTACCAAATTACGGGCCAAATACCTCATTCCCTCTATGAAAACTTAGCTCGAACTGACTGTCTCGCGATGCTATAAAGTTTCGTAGAAATAAATAAGGCAAAAATCGAACGTAGGGAGTTCACGAGTGAAAGTGTTTGCCGAAAGGGTTGAGGATAACGAAAGCAATTCCGTTTTGTTTGAACGAAATGAAAGTTTGTTTTTTTATATATATATATTTATATATAAAGCCTCTGCTGCTTGTCAGCAGCTTAATTTCTTTTTATTTATTAATTTCTAAAATCCATATTTTGACGTGCTTTAACTTTTGGCGTTCGTTTGCAATCTTAGTTTTCACTAAATTGAACCAAACTCTCGAAAAACAGTCCATCTTCAATAAAGTACATAACATTGTTTTGGTCACACCAAAACCCAAAAAAAGCTTAACTTTGTCCATGACATATTGAACCCTTATAGACTAATTCTTTTGTCATACTAAACCAAACTTACACCAATTTGAACTCAATCTCAACCTTAACCACTGCCAACTACACATAACTTGAGGCAAAGTCTAGTGCCAACTTTGTTCTCATTTTACATTACCACAGATCCCGACTTGCACTTAAATCGAGGTGCAGTCTTCATACGAGGATAACATTTGGTTAATTTGTTTTCGTGCAACTAATAATTCTTAATTCATTTGTGCCCTTCAGACACACACTTACAACCCTAAGTAAGACAAATTGAGGATACACTTCAAGACTTCTCGACAAAATACCATATAATACACACATTATACATTCATCAATGAAAAATAACATTTTACCTTATGATTTCTAGTTTATAACATGTGATTCCCACCTCGGATACTTACATCTTAATTTAAATCCGAAAATAATTAATTTGTCGCTTCATCAAGTTCTTAAAGTTCTCGGATATCACAAGCACTAGTGGCGAAAAGAGGGAGAGAAGATGATAGTTGGGTAGGCATGTAGTTCCTCTCCAAACTTTATCTTATACCTACGTAACCCGCTTCATCCAATCGATTCGTAACGAAACCTGTCGTTGGGCCACCCAGTATTTTATGAGTTTTGACGATCGATGGATTGTGACGCTTCAATTTGACGCATCACCAACTGACAAAATTACGTTATTTACCACTAACAGTACACCCATTTACCATCAAAATAAAACATTGGTGTACTCCACAACTAACATGACCCCACCAGCTTGCTCTTCATTCGATTATATGATTCAAGATTCGTAAGTCCATCAAACGGTGCGCAATCATCTGGGTTACATTAATGGGTAAACTCCATTTTGACCAAATCATTCCTTCATGGTCGAACTGAAACTTGAAAGGGTATGCTCAAATCTGTAGCACGAGTCTCCCAAAAATTTCGAATCAAATACTTTTCATGTTCCAGCAAAAATTTTCTTTTAAGAAAGACAAAAATAGGAATTGATATAACACCGCCTTTTGAAAATACTTTATAATATAAACACTAAAATTAGAGATTTATTAAAAAAATTGGTTGCTATATACACACCCTATATACTCTTAGGTACACATTGGTAAGTCAACCCCATATCCATTTTTTACCATATAAGTGATTATTACAAGTTAATAAAAACACTATAATTAGAGATTTATAACAAAAAATTTGTTGATCCACTCGAAGACCTTATCGTGCCAATGTTGGTATATACACACCATATATACTTTAAGGTACACATTGGTAAGTCAACCCCATGTCCATTTTTTGCACCATATAAGTGACTATTACAAGTTAATATAAACACTAAAATTAGAGATTCGTAATAAAAAAAAAAAAAAAAAAAAAAAAAAAAAAAACAAATTGGTTGATCCACCTGAAAACTTTATCGTGCCAATGTAGGAATATACACACACCTTATATAATCTAAGGTACACATTGGTAAGTCAACCCCATGTCTATATTTTTACCATATAAGTGATTATTACAAGTTAATATAAACAACAGAATTAGAGATTTGTAAAAAATGGTTGATCCAGCCGAAGACCTTATCGTGCAAATGTTCGTATATTCACACCCTACATACTTTAAGGTACACATTGGTAAGTCAACCCCATGTTTGTTTTATTTATTTATTTTTATCCATATAAGTAACTATTACAAGTTAATATAATCACTAGAATTAGAGATTTGTAAATAATAAAAAAATATTGGTTGATCCACTCGAAGACCTTATCGCGCCAATGTTGATATATACACACCCTACATACTCTAAGGGATACATTGGTAAGTCAACCCCATGTCCTTTTTTTACCATATAAGTGACTATTACAAGTTAATATAAACACTAAAATTAGAGATTTGGAAAAAAAAAAAAAAAACTAGTTGATCCACCAATAAACTTTATCGTGCCAATGTTGGTATATACACACCCTATATAATCTAAGGTACACATTGGTAAGTCAACCCCATGTCTATATTTTTACCATATAAGTGATTATTACAAGTTATTATAAACACTAGAATTAAAGATTTTTTAAAAAATGGTTGATCCAGCCGAAGACCTTATCGTGCAAATGTTCGTATATTCACACCCTACATACTTTAAGGTACACATTAGTAAGTCAACCCCATGTTTGTTTTATTTATTTATTTTTATCCATATAAGTAACTATTACAAGTTAATATAATCACTAGAATTAGATATTGGTAAAAAATAAAAAAATATTGGTTGATCCACTCGAAGACCTTATCGTGCCAATGTTGGTATATACGCACCCTATATACTCTAAGGGATACATTGGTAAGTCAACCCCATGTCCTTTTTTTACCATATAAGTGACTATTACAAGTTAATATAAACACTAAAATTAGAGATTTGAAAAAAAAAAGAAAAAAGAAAAAAGAAAAATTGGTTGATCCACCCGAAAACTTTATCGTGCCAATTTGGTATATACACACCCTATATAATCTAAGGTACGCATTGGTAAGTCAACCCCATGTCTATATTTTTACCATATAAGCGATTATTACAAGTTAATATAAACACTAGAATTAGATATTTGTAAAAAAATGGTTGATCAAGCCGAAGACCTTATCGTGCAAATGTTCGTATATTCACACCCTACATACTTTAATGTACACATTGGTAAGTCAACACCATGTTTGTTTTATTTATTTATTTTTATCCATATAAGTAACTATTACAAGTTAATATAATCACTAGAATTAGAGATTCGTAAAAAATAAAAAAATATTGGTTGATCCACTCGAAGACCTTATCGTGCCAATGTTGGTATATACACACCCTATATACTCTAAGGGATACATTGGTAAGTCAACCTCATATCCCTTTTTTTTACCATATAAGTGACTATTACAAGTTAATATAAACACTAAAATTAGAGATTTGTAAAAAAAAAAAAAAAACTGGTTGATCCACCTGAAAACTTTATCGTGCCAATGTTGGTATATACACACCCTATATAATCTAAGGTACACATTGGTAAGTCAACCTCATGTCAATATTTTTACCATATAAGTGATTATTACAAGTTAATATAAACACTAGAATTAGAGATTTGTAAAAAAATGGTTGATCCAGCAGAAGACCTTATCGTGCAAATGTTCGTATATTCACACCTACATACTTTAAGGTACACATTGGTAAGTCAACCCCATGTTTGTTTTATTTATTTATTTTTATCCATATAAGTAACTATTACAAGTTAATTTAATCACTAGAATTTGAAATTTGTAAAAAATAAAAAAATATTGGTTGATCCACTCGAAAACCTTATCGCGCCAATGTTGGTATAAACACACCCTATATACTCTAAGGGATACATTGGTAAGTCAACCCCATGTCCTTTTTATACCATATAAGTGACTATTACAAGTTAATATAAACACTAAAATTAGAGATTTGAAAAAAAAAGAAAAAAAAAGACTGGTTGATCCACTCGAAAACTTTATCGTGCCAATGTTGGTATATACACACCCTAAATAATCTAAGGTACACATTGGTAAGTCAACCCCATGTCTATATTTTTACCATATAAGTGATTATTACAAGTTAATATAAACACTAGAATTAGAGATTTGTAAAAAAAATGGTTGATCAAGCCGAAGACCTTATCGTGCAAATGTTCGTATATTCACACCCTACATACTTTAAGGTACACATTGGTAAGACAACACCGTGTTTGTTTTATTTATTAATTTTTATCCATATAAGTAACTATTACAAGTTAATTTAATCACTAGAATTAGAGATTCGTAAAAAATAAAAAAATATTGGTTGTTCAACTCGAAGACCTTATCGTGCCAATGTTGGTATATACACACCCTATATACTCTAAGGGATACATTGGTAAGTCAACCCCGTATCAATTTTTTTTTACCATATAAGTGACTATTACAAGTTAATATAAACATTAAAATTAGAGATTTGTAAAAAAAAAAAAAACTGGTTGATCCACCCAAAAACTTTATCGTGCCAATGTTGGTATATACACACCCTATATAATCTAAGGTACACATTGGTAAGTCAACCTCATGTCTATATTTTTACCATATAAGTGATTATTACAAGTTAATATAAACACTAGAATTAGAGATTTGTAAAAAAATGGTTGATCCAGCAGAAGACCTTATCGTGCAAATGTTCGTATATTCACACCCTACATACTTTAAGGTACACATTGGTAAGACAACACCATGTTTGTTTTATTTATTAAATTTTATCCATATAAGTAACTATTACAAGTTAATTTAATCACTAGAATTAGAGATTCGTAAAAAATAAAAAAATATTGGTTGTTCCACTCGAAGACCTTATCGTGCCAATGTTGGTATATACACACCCTATATACTCTAAGGGAAACATTGGTAAGTCAACCCCGTATCAATTTTTTTTTACCATATAAGTGACTATTACAAGTTAATATAAACATTAAAATTAGAGATTTGTAAAAAAAAAAAAAAACTGGTTGATCCACCCAAAAACTTTATCGTGCCAATGTTGGTATATACACACCCTATATAATCTAAGGTACACATTGGTAAGTCAACCTCATGTCTATATTTTTACCATATAAGTGATTATTACAAGTTAATATAAACAATAGAATTAGAGATTTGTAAAAAAATGGTTGATCCAGCAGAAGACCTTATCGTGCAAATGTTCGTATATTCACACCCTACATACTTTAAGGTACACATTGGTAAGTCAACCCCATGTTTGTTTTATTTATTTATTTTTATCCATATAAGTAACTATTACAAGTTAATTTAATCACTAGAATTTGAAATTTGTAAAAAATAAAAAAATATTGGTTGATCCACTCGAAGACCTTATCGCGCCAATGTTGGTATAAACACACCCTATATACTCTAAGGGATACATTGGTAAATCAACCCCATCTCCTTTTTTTACCATATAAGTGACTATTACAAGTTAATATAAACACTAAAATTAGAGATTTGAAAAAAAAAAAAAAAAAAAAAAAAGAAAAATTGGTTCATCCACCCGAAAACTTTATCGTGCCAATGTTGGTATATACACACCCTATATAATCTAAGGTACACATTGGTAAGTCAACCCCATGTCTATATTTTTACCATATAAGCCATTATTACAAGTTAATATAAACACTAGAATTAGATATTTGTAAAAAAATGGTTGATCAAGCCGAAGACCTTATCGTGCAAATGTTCGTATATTCACACCCTACATACTTTAAGGTACACATTGGTAAGTCAACACCATGTTTGTTTTATTTATTTATTTTTATCCATATAAGTAACTATTACAAGTTAATATAGTCACTAGAATAAGAGATTCGTAAAAAATAAAAAAATATTGGTTGATCCACTCGAAGACCTTATCGTGCCAATGTTGGTATATACACACCCTATATACTCTAAGGGATACATTGGTAAGTCAACCCCATATCCCTTTTTTTTACCATATAAGTGACTATTACAAGTTAATATAAACACTAAAATTAGAGATTTTTAAAAAAAAAAAAAAAAACTGGTTGATCCACCCAAAAACTTTATCGTGCCAATGTTGGTATATACACACCCTATATAATCTAAGGTACACATTGGTAAGTCAACCTCATGTCTATATTTTTACCATATAAAATATTATTACAAGTTAATATAAACACTAGAATTAGAGATTTGTAAAAAAATGGTTGATCCAGCAGAAGACCTTATCGTGCAAATGTTCGTATATTCACACCCTACATACTTTAAGGTACACATTGGTAAGTCAACACCATGTTTGTTTTATTTAGTAATTTTTATCTATATAAGTAACTATTACAAGTTAATTTAATCACTAGAATTAGAGATTCGTAAAAAAATAAAAAAATATTGGTTGATCCACTCGAAGACCTTATCATGCCAATGTTGGTATATACACACCCTATATACTCTAAGGGATACATTGGTAAGTCAACCCCGTATCAATTTTTTTTTACCATATAAGTGACTATTACAAGTTAATATAAACATTAAAATTAGAGATTTGTAAAAAAAAAAAAAAACCGGTTGATCCACCCAAAAACTTTATCATGCCAATGTTGGTATATACACACCCTATATAATCTAAGGTACACATTGGTAAGTCAACCTCATGTCTATATTTTTACCATATAAGTGATTATTACAAGTTAATATAAACACTAGAATAAGAGATTTGTAAAAAAATGGTTGATCCAGCAGAAGACCTTATCGTGCAAATGTTCGTATATTCACACCCTAAATACTTTAAGGTACACATTGGTAAGTCAACCCCATGTTTGTTTTATTTATTTATTTTTATCCATATAAGTAACTATTACAAGTTAATTTAATCACTAGAATTTGAAATTTGTAAAAAATAAAAAAATATTGGTTGATCCACTCGAAGACCTTATCGCGCCAATGTTGGTATAAACACACCCTATATACTCTAAGGGATACATTGGTAAATCAACCCCATCTCCTTTTTTTACCATATAAGTGACTATTACAAGTTAATATAAACACTAAAATTAGAGATTTGAAAAAAAAAAAAAAAAAAAAAAAAAAATTGGTTGATCCACCCGAAAACTTTATCGTGCCAATGTTGGTATATACACACCCTATATAATCTAAGGTACACATTGGTAAGTCAACCCCATGTCTATATTTTTACCATATAAGCGATTATTACAAGTTAATATAAACACTAGAATTAGATATTTGTAAAAAAAAGCTGGTTGATCAAGCCAAGACCTTATCGTGCAAATGTTCGTATATTCACACCCTACATACTTTAAGGTACAGATTGGTAAGTCAACACCATGTTTGTTTTATTTATTTATTTTTATCCATATAAGTAACTATTACAAGTTAATATAATCACTAGAATTAGAGATTCGTAAAAAATAAAAAAATATTGGTTGATCCACTCGAAGACCTTATCGTGCCAATGTTGGTATATACACACCCTATATACTCTAAGGGATACATTGGTAAGTCAACCCCATATCCCTTTTTTTACCATATAAGTGACTATTACAAGTTAATATAAACACTAAAATTAGAGATTAAGTAAAAAAAAAAAAAAAACTGGTTAATCCAACTGAAAACTTTATCGTGCCAATGTTGGTATATACACACCCTATATACTCTAAGGGATACATTGGTAAGTACACCCCATATCCCTTTTTTTTACCATATAAGTGACTATTACAAAATAATATAAACATTTAAATTAGAGATTTGTAAAAAAAAAAAAAAAAAAAAGTTGATCCACCCAAAAACTTTATCGTGCCAATGTTGGTATATACACACCCTATATAATCTAAGGTACACATTGGTAAGTCAACCTCATGTCTATATTTTTACCATATAAGTGATTATTACAAGTTAATATAAACACTAGAATTAGAGATTTGTAAAAAAATGGTTGATCCAGCAGAAGACCTTATCGTGCAAATGTTCGTATATTCACACCCTACATACTTTAAGGTACACATTGGTAAGTCAACCCCATGTTTGTTTTATTTATTTATTTTTATCCATATAAGTAACTATTACAAGTTAATATAATCACTAGAATTAGACATTTGTAAAAAATAAAAAAATATTGGTTGATCCACTCGAAGACCTTATCGCGCCAATGTTGGTATATACACACCCTATATACTATAAGGGATACATTGGTAAGTCAACCCCATGTCCTTTCTTTACCATATAAGTGACTATTACAAGTTAATATAAACACTAAAATTAGAGATTTGAAAAAAAAAAAAAGAAAAAAGAAAAATTGGTTGATCCACCCGAAAACTTTATCGTGCCAATGTTGGTATATACACACCCTATATAATCTAAGGTACACATTGGTAAGTCAACCCCATGTCTATATTTTTACCATATAAGCGATTATTACAAGTTAATATAAACACTAGAATTAGATATTTGTAAAAAACTGGTTGATCAAGCCGAAGACCTTATCGTGCAAATGTTCGTATATTCACACCCTACATACTTTAAGGTACAGATTGGTAAGTCAACACCATGTTTGTTTTATTTATTTATTTTTATCCATGTAAGTAACTATTACAAGTTAATATAATCACTAGAATTAGAGATTCGTAAAAAATAAAAAAATATTGGTTGATCCACTCGAAGACCTTATCGTGCCAATGTTGGTATATACACACCCTATATACTCTAAGGGATACATTGGTAAGTCAACCCCATATCCCTTTTTTTTACCATATAAGTGACTATTACAAGTTAATATAAACACTAAAATTAGAGATTCGTAAAAAAAAAAAAAAAAAAAAAAAACTGGTTGATCCAGCTGAAAACTTTATCGTGCCAATGTTGGTATATACACACCCTATATACTCTAAGGGATACATTGGTAAGTACACCCCATATCCCTTTTTTTTACCATATAAGTGACTATTACAAAATAATATAAACATTTAAATTAGAGATTTGTAAAAAAAAAAAAAAACTGGTTGATCCACCCAAAAACTTTATCGTGCCAATGTTGGTATATACACACCCTATATAATCTAAGGTACACATTGGTAAGTCAACCTCATGTCTATATTTTTACCATATAAGTGATTATTACAAGTTAATATAAACACTAGAATTAGAGATTTGTAAAAAAATGGTTGATCCAGCAGAAGACCTTATCGTGCAAATGTTCGTATATTCACACCCTACATACTTTAAGGTACACATTGGTAAGTCAACCCCATGTTTGTTTTATTTATTTATTTTTATCCATATAAGTAACTATTACAAGTTAATATAATCACTAGAATTAGACATTTGTAAAAAATAAAAAAATATTGGTTGATCCACTCGAAGACCTTATCGCGCCAATGTTGGTATATACACACCCTATATACTATAAGGGATACATTGGTAAGTCAACCCCATGTCCTTTCTTTACCATATAAGTGACTATTACAAGTTAATATAAACACTAAAATTAGAGATTTGAAAAAAAAAAAGAAAAAAGAAAAATTGGTTGATCCACCCGAAAACTTTATCGTGCCAATGTTGGTATATACACACCCTATATAATCTAAGGTACACATTGGTAAGTCAACCCCATGTCTATATTTTTACCATATAAGCGATTATTACAAGTTAATATAAACACTAGAATTAGATATTTGTAAAAAACTGGTTGATCAAGCCGAAGACCTTATCGTGCAAATGTTCGTATATTCACACCCTACATACTTTAAGGTACAGATTGGTAAGTCAACACCATGTTTGTTTTATTTATTTATTTTTATCCATATAAGTAACTATTACAAGTTAATATAATCACTAGAATTAGAGATTCGTAAAAAATAAAAAAATATTGGTTGATCCACTCGAAGACCTTATCGTGCCAATGTTGGTATATACACACCCTATATACTCTAAGGGATACATTGGTAAGTCAACCCCATATCCCTTTTTTTTACCATATAAGTGACTATTACAAGTTAATATAAACACTAAAATTAGAGATTCGTAAAAAAAAAAAAAAAACTGGTTGATCCAACTGAAAACTTTATCGTGCCAATGTTGGTATATACACACCCTATATAATCTAAGGTACACATTGGTAAGTCAACCTCATGTCTATATTTTTACCATATAAGTGATTATTACAAGTTAATATAAACACTAGAATTAGAGATTTGTAAAAAAATGGTTGATCCAGCAGAAGACCTTATCGTGCAAATGTTCGTATATTCACACCCTACATACTTTAAGGTACACATTGGTAAGTCAACCCCATGTTTGTTTTATTTATTTATTTTTATCCATATAAGTAACTATTACAAGTTAATATAATCACTAGAATTAGATATTTGTAAAAAATAAAAAAATATTGGTTGATCCACTCGAAGACCTTATCGCGCCAATGTTGGTATATACACACCCTATATACTCTAAGGGATACATTGGTAAGTCAACCCCATGTCCTTTTTTTACCATATAAGTGACTATTACAAGTTAATATACACACTAAAATTAGAGGTTTGAAAAAAAAAAAAAGAAAAAAGAAAAATTGGTTGATCCACCCGAAAACTTTATCATGCCAATGTTGGTATATACACACCCTATATACTCTAAGGGATACATTGGTAAGTCAACCCCATATCCCTTTTTTTTACCATATAAGTGACTATTACAAGTTAATATAAACACTAAAATTAGAGATTTGTAAAAAAAAAAAGAAAAAAAAAAACTGGTTGATCCACTCGAAAACTTTATCGTGCCAATGTTGGTATATACACACCCTAAATAATCTAAGGTACACATTGGTAAGTCAACCCCATGTCTATATTTTTACCATATAAGTGATTATTACAAGTTAATATAAACACTAGAATTAGAGATTTGTAAAAAAAATGGTTCATCAATCCGAAGACCTTATCGTGCAAATGTTCGTATATTCACACCCTACATACTTTAAGGTACAGATTGGTAAGTCAACACCATGTTTGTTTTATTTATTTATTTTTATCCATATAAATAACTATTACAAGTTAATTTAATCACTAGAATTAGAGATTCGTAAAAAATAAAAAAATATTGGTTGATCCACTCGAAGACCTTATCGTGCCAATGATGGTATATACACACCCTATATACTCTAAGGGATACATTGGTAAGTCAACCCCATATCCCTTTTTTTTACTATATAAGCGACTATTACAAGTTAATATAAACATTAAAATTAGAGATTTGTAAAAAAAAAAAAAAAAACTGGTTGATCCACCCAAAAACTTTATCGTGCCAATGTTGGTATATACACACCCTATATAAACTAAGGTACACATTGGTAAGTCAACCCCATGTCTATATTTTTACCATATAAGCGATTATTACAAGTTAATATAAACACAATAATTAGAGATTTGTAAAAAAAACGGTTGATCAAGCCGAAGACCTTATCGTGCAAATGTTCGTATATTCACACCCTACATACTTTAAGGTACACATTGGTAAGTCAACCCCATGTTTGTTTAATTTATTTATTTTTATCCATATAAGTAACTATTACAAGTTAATATAATCACTAGAATTAGATATTTGTAAAAAATAAAAAATATTGGTTGATCCACTCGAAGACCTTATCGCGCCAATGTTGGTATATACACACCTTATATACTCTAAGGGATACATTGGTAAGTCAACCCCATGTCCTTTTTTTTACCATATAAGTGACTATTACAAGTTAATATAAACACTAAAATTAGAGATTAGAAAAAAAAAAAAAAAAAAAAAATTGGTTGATCCACCCGAAAACTTTATCGTGCCAATGTTGGTATATACACACCCTATATAATCAAAGGTACACATTGGTAAGTCAACCCCATGTCTATATTTTTACCATATAAGCGATTATTACAAGTTACTATAAACACTAGAATTAGATATTTGTAAAAAAATGGTTGATAAAGCCGAAGACCTTATCGTGCAAATGTTTGTATATTCACACCTAAATACTTTAAGGTACACATTGGTAAGTCAACACCATGTTTGTTTTATTTATTTATTTTTATCCATATAAGTAACTATTACAAGTTAATATAATCACTAGAATTAGAGATTCATAAAAAATAAAAAATAATGGGTTGATCCACTCGAAGACCTTATCGTGCCAATGTTGGTATATACGCACCCTATATACTCTAAGGGATACATTGGTAAGTCAACCCCATGTCTTTTTTTTACCATATAAGTGACTATAACAAGTTAATATAAACACTAAAATTAGAGATTTGAAAAAAAAAAAAAAAAAAAAAAAATTGCTTGATCCACCCGAAAACTTTATCGTGCCAATGTTGGTATATACACACCCTATATAATCAAAGGTAAACATTGGTAAGTCAACCCCATGTCTATATTTTTACCATATAAGCGATTATTACAAGTTACTATAAACACTAGAATTAGATATTTGTAAAAAAATGGTTGATCAAGCCGAAGACCTTATCGTGCAAATGTTTGTATATCCACACCCTACATACTTTAAGGTACACATTGGTAAGTCAACACCATGTTTGTTTTATTTATTTATTTTTATCCATATAAGTAACTATTACAAGTTAATATAATCACTAGAATTAGAGATTCGTAAAAAATAAAAAAATATGGGTTGATCCACTCGAAGACCTTATCGTGCCAATGTTGGTATATACACACCCTATATACTTTAAGGGATACATTGGTAAGTCAACCCCATGTCCTTTTTTTACCATATAAGTGACTATTACAAGTTAATATAAACACTAAAATTAGAGATTTGAAAAAATAAAAGAAAAAAGAAAAAAGAAAAATTGGTTGATTCACCCGAAAACTTTATCGTGCCAATGTTGGTATATACACACCCTATATAATCTAAGGTACACATTGGTAAGTCAACCCCATGTCTATATTTTTACCATATAAGCCATTATTACAAGTTAATATAAACACTAGAATTAGATATTTGTAAAAAAATGGTTGATCAAGCCGAAGACCTTATCGTGCAAATGTTCGTATATTCACACCCTACATACTTTAAGGTACACATTGGTAAGTCAACACCATGTTTGTTTTATTTATTTATTTTTATCCATATAAGTAACTATTACAAGTTAATATAATCACTAGAATTAGAGATTCGTAAAAAATAAAAAAATATTGGTTGATCCACTCGAAGACCTTATCGTGCCAATGTTGGTATATACACACCCTATATACTCTAAGGGATACATTGGTAAGTCAACCCCATATCCCTTTTTTTTACCATATAAGTGACTATTACAAGTTAATATAAACACTAAAATTAGAGATTTGTAAAAAAAAAAAAAAAACTGGTTGATCCACCTGAAAACTTTATCGTGCCAATGTTGGTATATACACACCCTATATAATCTAAGGTACACATTGGTAAGTCAACCTCATGTCTATATTTTTACCATATAAGTGATTATTACAAGTTAATATAAACATTAGAATTAGAGATTTGTAAAAAAATGGTTGACCCAGCAGAAGACCTTATCGTGCAAATGTTCGTATAATAACACCCTACATACTTTAAGGTACAGATATGTAAGTCAACCCCATGTTTGTTTTATTTATTTATTTTTATCCATATAAGTAACTATTACAAGTTAATATAATCACTAGAATTAGATATTTGTAAAAAATAAAAAAATATTGGTTAATCCACTCGAAGACCTTATCGCGCCAATGTTGGTATATACACACCCTATATACTTTAAGGGATACATTGGTAAGTTAACCCCATGTCCTTTTTTTACCATATAAGTGACTATTACAAGTTAATATAAACACTAAAATTAGAGATTTGAAAAAAAAAAAAGAAAAAAGAAAAATTGGTTGATCCACCCGAAAACTTTATCGTGCCAATGTTGGTATATACACACCCAATATACTTTAAGGGATACATTGGTAAGTCAACCCCATATCCCTTTTTTTACCATATAAGTGACTATTGCAAGTTAATATAAACACTAAATTAGAGATTTGTAAAAAAAAAGGAAAAAAAAATAACTGGTTGATCCACTCGAAAACTTAATCGTGCCAATGTTGGTATATACACACCCTAAATAATCTAAGGTACACATTGGTAAGTCAACCCCATGTCTATATTTTTACCATATAAGTGATTATTACAAGTTAATATAAACACTAGAATTAGAGATTTGTAAAAAAAATGGTTGATCAAGCCGAAGACCTTATCGTGCAAATGTTCGTATATTCACACCCTACATACTTTAAGGTACATATTGGTAAGTCAACACCATGTTTGTTTTATTTATTTATTTTTATCCATATAAGTAACTATTACAAGTTAATTTAATCACTAGAATTAGAGATTCGTAAAAAATAAAAAAATATTGGTGGATCCACTCGAAGACCTTATCGTGCCAATGTTGGTATATACACACCCTATATACTCTAAGGGATACATTGGTAAGTCAACCCCATATCCCTTTTTTTTTTACCATATAATTGACTATTACAAGTTAATATAAACATTAAAATTAGAGATTTGTAAAAAAAAAAAAAAACTGGTTGATCCACCCAAAAACTTTATCGTGCCAATGTTGGTATATACACACCCTATATAATCTAAGGTACACATTGGTAAGTCAACCCCATGTCTATATTTTTACCATATAAGCGATTATTACAAGTTAATATAAACACTAGAATTAGATATTTGTAAAAAAATGGTTGATCAAGCCGAAGACCTTATCGTGCAAATGTTCGTATATTCACACCCTACATACTTTAAGGTACACATTGGTAAGTCAACACCATGTTTGTTTTATTTATTTATTTTTATCCATATAAGTAACTATTAAAAGTTAATATAATCACTAGAATTAGAGATTCGTAAAAAATAAAAAAATATGGGTTGATCCACTCGAAGACCTTATCGTGCCAATGTTGGTATATACACACCCTATATACTCTAAGGGATACATTGGTAAGTCAACCCCATGTCCTTTTTTTACCATATAAGTGACTATTACAAGTTAATATAAACACTAAAATTAGAGATTTGAAAAAAAAAAAGAAAAAAGAAAAAAGAAAAATTGGTTGATTCACCCGAAAACTTTATCGTGCCAATGTTGGTATATACACACCCTATATAATCTAAGGTACACATTGGTAAGTCAACCCCATGTCTATATTTTTACCATATAAGCGATTATTACAAGTTAATATAAACACTAGAATTAGATATTTGTAAAAAAATGGTTGATCAAGCCGAAGACCTTATCGTGCAAATGTTCGTATATTCACACCCTACATACTTTAAGGTACACATTGGTAAGTCAACACCATGTTTGTTTTATTTATTTATTTTTATCCATATAAGTAACTATTACAAGTTAATATAATCACTAGAATTAGAGATTCGTAAAAAATAAAAAAATATTGGTTGATCCACTCGAAGACCTTATCGTGCCAATGTTGGTATATACACACCCTATATACTCTAAGGGATACATTGGTAAGTCAACCCCATATCCCTTTTTTTTACCATATAAGTGACTATTACAAGTTAATATAAACACTAAAATTAGAGATTTGTAAAAAAAAAAAAAAAAAGCTGGTTGATCCACACAGAAAACTTTATCGTGCCAATGTTGGTATATACACACCCTATATAATCTAAGGTACACATTGGTAAGTCAACCTCATGTCTATATTTTTACCATATAAGTGATTATTACAAGTTAATATAAACATTAGAATTAGAGATTTGTAAAAAAATGGTTGACCCAGCAGAAGACCTTATCGTGCAAATGTTCGTATAATAACACCCTACATACTTTAAGGTACAGATATGTAAGTCAACCCCATGTTTGTTTTATTTATTTATTTTTATCCATATAAGTAACTATTACAAGTTAATATAATCACTAGAATTAGATATTTGTAAAAAATAAATATTGGTTGATCCACTCGAAGACCTTATCGCGCCAATGTTGGTATATACACACCCTATATACTCTAAGGGATACATTGGTAAGTTAACCCCATGTCCTTTTTTTACCATATAAGTGACTATTACAAGTTAATATAAACACTAAAATTAGAGATTTGAAAAAAAAAAAAGAAAAAAGAAAAATTGGTTGATCCACCCGAAAACTTTATCGTGCCAATGTTGGTATATACACACCCTATATACTCTAAGGGATACATTGGTAAGTCAACCCCATACCCCTTTTTTTTACCATATAAGTGACTATTGCAAGTTAATATAAACACTAAATTAGAGATTTGTAAAAAAAAAAGAAAAAAAAATAACTAGTTGATCCACTCGAAAACTTTATCGTGCCAATGTTGGTATATACACACCCTAAATAATCTAAGGTACACATTGGTAAGTCAACCCCATGTCTATATTTTTACGATATAAGTGATTATTACAAGTTAATATAAACACTAGAATTAGAGATTTGTAAAAAAAATGGTTGATCAAGCCGAAGACCTTATCGTGCAAATGTTCGTATATTCACACCCTACATACTTTAAGGTACATATTGGTGAGTCAACACCATGTTTGTTTTATTCATTTATTTTTATCCATATAAGTAACTATTACAAGTTAATTTAATCACTAGAATTAGAGATTCGTAAAAAATAAAAAAATATTGGTGGATCCACTCGAAGACCTTATCGTGCCAATGTTGGTATATACACACCCTATATACTCTAAGGGATACATTGGTAAGTCAACCCCATATCCCTTTTTTTTTACCATATAAGTGACTATTACAAGTTAATATAAACATTAAAATTAGAGATTTGTAAAAAAAAAAAAAAACTGGTTGATCCACCCAAAAACTTTATCGTGCCAATGTTGGTATATACACACCATATATAATCTAAGGTACACATTGGTAAGTCAACCCCATGTCTATATTTTTACCATATAAGCGATTATTACAAGTTAATATAAACACTAGAATTAGATATTTGTAAAAAAATGGTTGATCAAGCCGAAGACCTTATCGTGCAAATGTTCGTATATTCACACCCTACATACTTTAAGGTACACATTGGTAAGTCAACACCATGTTTGTTTTATTTATTTATTTTTATCCATATAAGTAACTATTAAAAGTTAATATAATCACTAGAATTAGAGATTCGTAAAAAATAAAAAAATATTGGTTGATCCACTCGAAGACCTTATCGTGCCAATGTTGGTATATACACACCCTATATACTCTAAGGGATACATTGGTAAGTCAACCCCATGTCCCTTTTTTTTACCATATAAGTGACTATTACAAGTTAATATAAACACTAAAATTAGAGATTTGTAAAAAAAAAAAAAAACTGGTTGATCCACCTGAAATCTTTATCGTGCCAATGTTGGTATATTCACACCCTATATAATCTAAGGTACACATTGGTAAGTCAACCTCATGTCTATATTTTTACCATATATGTGATTATTACAAGTTAATATAAACACTAGAATTAGAGATTTGTAAAAAAAATGGTTGATCCAACAGAAGACCTTATCGTGCAAATGTTCGTATATTCACACCCTACATACTTTAAGGTACACATTGTTAAGTCAACCCCATGTTTGTTTTATTTATTTATTTTTATCCATATAAGTAACTATTACAAGTTAATTTAATCACTAGAATTTGAAATTTGTAAAAAATTAAAAAATATTGGTTGATCCACTCAAAGACCTTATCGCGCCAATGTTGGTATAAACACACCCTATATACTCTAAGGGATACATTGGTAAGTCAACCCCATGTCCTTTTTTTACCATATAAGTGACTATTACAAGTTAATATAAACACTAAAATTAGAGATTTGAAAAAAAAAAGAAAAAAAAAACTGGTTGATCCACTCGAAAACTTTATCGTGCCAATGTTGGTATATACACACCCTAAATAATCTAAGGTACACATTGGTAAGTCAACCCCATGTCTATATTGTTACCATATAAGTGATTATTACAAGTTAATATAAACACTTGAATTAGAGATTTGTAAAAAAAACGGTTGATCAAGCCGAAGACCTTATCGTTCAAATGTTCGTATATTCACACCCTACATACTTTAAGGTACAGATTGGTAAGTCAACACCATGTTTGTTTTATTTATTTATTTTTATCCATATAAGTAACTATTACAAGTTAATTTAATCACTAGAATTAGAGATTCGTAAAAAATAAAAAAATATTGGTTGATCCACTCGAAGACCTTATCGTGCCAATGTTGGTATATACACACCCTATATACTCTAAGGGATACATTGGTAAGTCAACCCCGTATCCCTTTTTTTTACCATATAAGTGACTATTACAAGTTAATATAAACATTAAAATTAGAGATTTGTAAAAAAAAAAAAAAAACTGGTTGATCCACCCAAAAACTTTATCGTGCCAATGTTGGTATATACACACCCTATATAATCTAAGGTACACATTGGTAAGTCAACCTCATGTCTATATTTTTAGCATATAAGTGATTATTACAAGTTAATATAAACACTAGAATTAGAGATTTGTAAAAAAATGGTTGATCCAGCAGAATACCTTATCGTGCAAATGTCCGTATATTCACACCCTACATACTTTAAGGTACACACTGGTAAGTCAACCCCATGTTTGTTTTATTTATTTATTTTTATCCATATAAGTAACTATTACAAGTTAATATAATCACTAGAATTTGAAATTTGTAAAAAATAAAAAAATATTGGTTGATCCACTCGAAGACCTTATCGTGCCAATGTTGGTATATACAGACTCTATATAATTTAAGGTACACATTGGTAAGTCAACCCTATGTCTATATTTTTACCATATAAGTGATTATTACAAGTTTATATAATCACTAGAATTAGAGATTTGTAAAAAAATAAAAAAAATATTAGTTGATCCACTCGAAGACCTTATCGTGCCAATGTTGGTATATACACACCCTATATACTCTAAGGGATACATTGGAAAGTCAACCCCAATTCCTTTTTTTTAACCATATAAGTGACTATTACAAGTTAATATAAACATTAGAATTAGAGATTTGTAAGAAGAAAAATTGGTTGATCCACCCGAAGGTCTTATCGTGCCAATTTTGATATATGCACACCCTATATACTCTAAGGTACACATTGGTAAGTCAACCCCATGTGCTTTTTTTACCATATAAATGAATATTACAAGTTAATATAAACATTAGAATTAGAGATTTGTAATAGAAATTATTGGTTTATCTACCCAAAGACCTTATCGTGTCAATGTTAGTATATAGACACTTTATATACTCTAAGGTACACATTTGTAAGTCAACCCAATGTACTTCTTTACCATATAAGTGACTGTAACAAGTTAATATAAGCAATAGAATTAGGGATTTGTAAAAAGAGATTTGATCCACCCGAAGACCTTATCATGCCAATATTGGTATATACACACCCTATATACGCTAAAGTAGACATTGGTAAGTTAACTCCATGTTCGTTTTATTTATTAATTTTTTAACCATATAAGCGACTATTACAAGTTAATATAAATACTAGTATTAGAGATTTGTAAAAATAAAAATAAAATTGGTTGATCTACCCAAATACCTTATCATTTCAATGTTGGTGTATGCATACCCTAGATGACCCGAGGTACGCATTGGTAAGTCAACCTTATGTCCCTTTTTTTTACCATATAAGTGACTATTACAAGTTAATGTAAACACTATAATTAGAGATTTGCAAAAAAAAAAATCAGTTGACTATTCTTTAACATTATCCAATGGATCAATTGTGCTCAAAATTAAAAGATCTTGATCGACGTCAACCAAAAATATTTGAGCGCACCTACTCAGATAAGTGGTGGACCTTATGATAAGGATTCGGTATTTCATGTAGTTAAGCCACCAAAATAACACTATTGATTGCAGTTTGTAGATACTCAAACACTTCTCGATACACCATATCGGATGGTGCATGTAAATGTGGGCCCGAAGCATGTGCGGTTTACAATAACATTAAAGGCGATAAATGCATGTTAAATCGACATTCAGTGGAGTGAGTTTGGGAGTTGGTGATGTATCATATCAAACATTGCGTCTCGTAAAAGAAAGGGCAGACAGAAGTGACTTGTGACTTGGTAAGGCAAGGTTTTGCGAAGGTATATCTCTCTCGTGGAGAGCAACAAAATTGCTTACAACCCCACTTTTCTTCCAATCGAAACTGTTCATCTTTTGCTCATTCGCCACGAATGTCATACTGAAAGGTTTCATGGCAAGAGAAATCCGAAGCAGGGACTCCCTTGCGTCGTCGATGAGGATAGGAAAACGTGTAAAAGTGGAAAAGAAGTTGGTGGCCTCCCCACCACCTAATGAGTAGAGGGTTTCATCTTCGGCAATATCAAGGAAAGGAAATGAAGTTATCAGTATCGAGACCACCTTTGATCCGACGGGTTGCAGAATGGATGAGGCAGATGTCACGTACCAATAGAAGTTCTCGATAAGGCTAATCCCCTTCCCCCGTTGTGTTGACTTCGCCTATTTTGACATGACGAAGTTCAATCTTCGTAACATGTTCGGTCGATCGAAATGGGATTGTTTCTTTAGTGTTGACTTACCCCTGTACCCCAGTCTGGTCCAGATGTTCTACGCCAACCTCAATACCCCTATGCCTAATAAGCCTCTCTTGTCCAAATGCGAGATTTCAGGTCAGCGAGTGAATGTTAACCTTGAGACAATCTAATCGCTCTACTGGTTGCCGAAAAGTAACTTTCAGTACTATAACACCTACACGATTGCCTAATTCGATGAGTTTGACCAGGAGGTTGCCCTTAGGCAAATATGTAAAGATCCCAACTTCAACGTGATAAAGACACCCAAAACCACCGAACTAACCGTTTAAGCTCGTCTTTTCCATATTTTGGTTAGCGGTAACCTCACCCTTAGAAAGGGAGCCACTATTCGATCCTTCATTTCATCTCTTCTTGATGTGGTGCTTGTTGAATGGGAAAAAATCAGCTTGGCCTATTTCATCTACCACCACATAAAGAGTGCCCAAGTCCGGCAGAATGGCACGTTTCCTTACAAGATGCTCTTCACTATGTTTTTTAGGTCAATAGGCAAGTTTTTCATCGAGAGGAAAATGCATATCGAGAGGAGGGATCGAAACCATGTGATGGACAGGAATCACTTAGTTATATTGGGTTAGTTTTTTATGAGGTCACTTGTAGGTGGGTCGAGAAGGGGCCCGATAACGATCACAGTGGTGAGGGAGATAGGGATAAAGAAGATGGGAGTGACGAAGAGGATGAGGAGTCTAGTAAGGTTAACCCCTTTCCTATCCTTAATAATGACATTGAAGTTCTGGTAATTAAGTCTGCCGAAGAGAAGGAATATGAGCAAAGTGAGAATTTTGACTTGGTTAACACACCACTGGTAGAGGAAGTTAACACACCACCAACTGAGGATAAGAGCAATAAGGTGGTTGACTCAGTTATTGAGGAAGTCATTATGGATATGATCAAACAAGGTTATGGGCATTGTAGTTCAATCGAGGGTCGTGAATCAATCACTCTGCTAGTTGAGAGAATCGAGAAATTTAAAGATGAGTCTTCTCAAAATGAAACTAAATTGTTCCCCACTTTCACCATGTGAGCATCTTCAAGCTAGCAACCGTCTAATCTCATATGTTCGTTCTTGGATGAGCTAAAGGATATAGTGGAGAATATGTTAGATCGTATTGAGGATTTTCTTATTTCTCTTAATGGTAGGGTACAGTAGATCAATAACGCAATTTCTAAAGCTGGTGGAGATGATGGTACATCATGCACACAGTTCACAAGGACATGAACACCTTGCCGAAAAAAGGTCACTGAGCTAGGGAAGAAGGTAGAGACATCGACGGAAATGAAGAAGGAGTTAATTGATAGGCCGGACCCGGTGGTAGAAGAACGCGATAAGACTCTAAAAGATCCGAGTGTGCACAAGAAGCGGAAAAGCAAGTACCAACCTAACAAGGGCTGCCACGGCTAGTGTTTCTCTTTCATGTTTAGTTTAGGCTCCTAGTTTCCTAGATACAAACAATACTTTTAAAAAAAAACTTGATCTGTAATATATTTTGGTACACTTTAAAACTATTTGCGTTGGTTTGCTCGAGTTGGAACTAACTTTGAGCAGACCTAATACTTGCAAAAACATATATAAAGACGACAATCAGGTCAAATGGTAAGGCTTGATCACTAACTATAATTTTGTGTTTTTGATATAAATTATTATTACCTATCATAATATCTTTGTTCTGCATGCCATATGCTCTTTATGATTCCAACTAAAATTGGTTTTTTTTGTTAATTTAACATGTTTATCAACTAAAATTGATTTCTTTGTTAATTTAGCATGTTTTTCACCATATGCTAACTATTGATCTTTGTGCTTGACCTTAATCTTTGATAATTTCAATATCATTTGGTGATTACGTGATCACAAAATGAGAACTTCAATAATTTTCTTGTTCAGTTTTACTATATTTATATGCATTTTTCAATTATGTTGTAAATAATATTTTCTTGAGCAGTCCCAGTAATACATAGATTGAAACAGCGAGAATTGTGAAGAATGCGTCAAATGATACTTTTTTTAGCTTGGTCTATTTTTTTCAATCTTTCTTACGTTGTAACTAACTTTGACCAGACTTGGAAAGAGACAGACACTAATTATACATAGAATTCGAAACATAAACGAATTAAAGAAACATAAGTGAAAGATTCTTGATTTCATTAATCTAATTTAGAGTGTTAAGAATAAACACCACAATCTATTTTTTATATTCTTAAAACGTACAAGTAAAATACGGCGACCTCTAACTTAACACCCACTCTACCATGGACTTCAGCCTTTTGTAAAAGTTGAGCAGACTCAAATATATGGGCATGCCATTCTTAATTCGATGATTTCGTAATTACAAGTCAAATCAAAAGTCATATGTACATGATAGATTTGAAATTAGTATTAGGAACCATACAAAACAATATATTAAACATCACAATTATAAAGTAGGTTCACAAAAATACAGCCAACCTTTAGTAAATTTTGTAAAACACACATTAATAACAACTAAGGCCTTGCTATCTATTTAATTTTTTTTACAAAGACTCATTCAAAAACATGACACGATTTAAATAGTAAGGAATGCAGCAAAACCATTTGTAGGAATGACAAGAAGTAAAAAAGAACAAGATAATTGAGATATCGGATGCTGAAAAATTACGCAAACCTTAAAAGAAACTAGGATGCTTGAAACCTTATAAGAGGATATTGCAGTTGAAACCTCTAAAGATGATTATTCTGTTGAGACCTTAGAAGATCTCCCTATTGAAATGTTGAATGTTGATACATTCTACAAAAATGTTTGTCGAAAGTATCAACATCCAAATTCAATAGAGCATTTTCAGAGCTCTCGACGACATCATCATCTTTACAGGTTCCACCCGCAATATCCTCTTCAGAGGTTTCAAGTGTCATAGTGTCTTTGGAAGTTTGAATAGTTACTTAGCATCCAATGTTCATTACCTTCAATTTCCCTATTTTCTTTGCCTTCTTACCTCTCATGCAAATGGTTTTATTGCATTTTCCTTTCGTTGCACATTCTCTAACCAAGCCCTTACTCTCTGACCAAGCCCCTCTACACACTGGACCTCTCACACGCAAGGTTCAAGTCTAGATAAAGAGCATTCATTAGGATAAAGAGGATAAATGCTAGAACCAGACTGAAGTGTGGTTTGCTAGGTTGCCCACAACATAGGAAAGGTAAGGTAAAAAACTTTTACAAAAACTTCAATTGAAAATAGTCAATAAGTATCGAGTCAACTCAAAATTTAAATAGTTAGAATCGAGTCAACTCAAAAATGAACTCGAGTATACTTTATAGTATAGTATCATTGAGCGTGCCATATAGGAATAATACATGGGCACAACTATTCTGAGCATACTAAATATTCTTTAAAGCATACATAAACTACACTTTTAGCAACTATTTCACATCAATATACCAAATATACTTCAAAATACATTTCCATAATAGTTGTTAGGTTCACAAAAAAAACTAGCAAATGTTAAAATAAGACCAGAAGTTCATACATAGGATGATTAGAGGCAACCTAAATAGCAAGATGGAAAAGAGGATGTTCAATAGATCAAAAACATTACCTACTTAGTGAATATTATGGAGATTTGTTGCGTTTTCACCATAACCCCTCCAACCCCCTTTTGTTTCACCACTTTCAAAGCCCCCACGAACAAGTCAGTTTTCTTCTGCATAGTTGCATAGTCTGCTATTTTCACGGTCCCTTCCCCCGCTGCTGCTGGGATCCCGTTCACGGTTGTTCTTATGTTCCTTCTTGTCCGCTTAAAGAAAAATTAGGCAGTATGAAGATGAGTAGCGGTAGAACAGTCAACCCTTATTCGAAGAATCCTTTCAAACACATTTCAATATCGACTTTCCGTTGCATTGGAAGCATGGCTTCTTTTGGGGGCAATGAGCATGACCGTGAGTTATTCTCCAACAGAAACAACATTCCTTGGTCGTCGTCATTGCATAAACTAAAAAATAAAAATGATATTACAAAAACATATTAATAAAAAATTTAGACTTTAAGTGATAGCACAAGGCGCCTTTAACTCAACAAAACATGATTTTACCTCTTCATCATCCTTCTTCTTTTGCCTCGATCTCTTTTGTTTCTCTCGATCTCCAACTTTTTCTTCTTTTGCCTCAATTCAAAATGGTGTTTTAAGTTTCTATCTATTTATTTTCTTATAAAACAAGAGATATGTAACTTGTGGGGCATGAGATTAAGTGTTAATGGAAATTCATATGTGTCAAGTACGATTTGACCAAGGATAACATGTGGCTGACATTGACATGACTTGAATTGATGTGAAAGCACCTTTTATTTCAAAACCTAACCGAACTACTTCCAACACATCAAACCAGATGAGGTGGCATCTCCATGTTAGCAGTGTCATGTGGTTGTCTTGTGGTATGTGTTGAGGTGGCATTGTCCATGTAGAAGGTGTCAAATCTAGTGTCATAAGTAGTGTCATCTTAGCACTACTTAAAAGAATGGGCCCAAACTTATATATCGTATACCCATAAAATGCCCTCTAAAAATACAGTCCTGTATTACCATGCTAACAGGATCGGGATCAACCCTATTCCTTTAAAAAGGAACGCATTAAGCAAACAAGAATAAAAGTCATCCTTATCTGAATCATGTAGTTGTGTCCTCACTCTTCACTCGTCGGTTTGGGCAATGCCCAGTTGGCCCCCTCAACTCATAAACCTACCCCCCGGAGTAAAATACAAGGCGATATCCCGCCCAGATCTTTCCGCGGAATACATAAGCTTTTCCTTTTGATCACCACTATAGCATTCCTTCCTCTAGCAAAAAGTAGCTATCTTTATAAGTTGGAACCCCCATGGATATACATTACGATAATACTTCCATGATGTTTTGACAAAGCTACAATAAGTCATTTAAGCTCCATACGTACCTTGAACAGTGTATTGATGGACAACCATAATACTAGAAGAAACTTGATTTTGTCTCAGTCCTCATAATGGGTGGAATTAATGTTCTTGAGAATTCTAGTATTCCTCTCTTGCCATGTTCCCCAAAGACTAGCTTGGGCTCTACAATACCAAACAATCATTTTTTCTTTACTATAACCCTGTTATACCCCATCATTTAGCACATCCTTACATGAATACAGTTGATCCATTGACATCCCAAATTTGAAAGCAGCCTGCGCCACAGTTGAACTGTGAATGGGCAATAGAGGAATATATGATCAAAGTAGGGGTGTCAACTTTTTGTCCAGCCTTCCAGCCCGATTTTGTTTGGCACGAAAAAAATAGGGTTTAGACAATAATTTTTATCTTCGGCCTGGGTCTGGACAACGGTTTGATGCCCAAATTATAATTCGGGTCAGTTTGGACAAAATCCTCCAAGCCAAGACACGGCCCGAATCTTAAAAAATTCCTATTTTATTTTAAAAATATACTTCCATTCATTGTATAATTAATGAAACAACAATAGAAATAAAGAAACTATGTAGCTTGTACATAAAATATACTATTTTAGTTTCGATGCTCGGCTATATTGCTTGAGATAATATTATGTGTTTTGTCTTTTAACAAAAAATATTATATTGTCTTGTATTTTAAAATAACAAATACAACTTGAACATTACTTTATAAAATTATTTTAGAAAAAATTATATTATGAAGAGTTCGCAATGATTTTAATGATTAAAATGTTTTTAAAATATAATAACTATTAAAAAAGATATATATTTGGACATTTAGACAACCCGTATTAAGAGTAAACTGGGTCTAGACAAGGCATACTTTTCCGGATTTACAAATCTTATAGAACACACTAATGAGGTAATGAGGTCTCATTTTACAAATCATTTGAACAATAGGGGGTCTCCTACATAGAACACACCAAGAGCTTCACCTTTGTTGGTGTGGATTGTTTCTATATGATTTGTAAAATGAGACCTCATTACCTTGTGAAAAGCCACATAATGATTTGAAAACTGACTTAACTGAGGACACCCCATATGGTTCAAATGTCCATACTCCTAAGTCCAGCGTCCCAAGCATCACAAAACTAGTGGGGAGCTATGTTTGAAAGGCGGTGATCTGGGACCGTGTATTCAGGTGCACTTGAAGCCTTATGTTTAGGACCCATTATAGGTGATTATCTTAATATGTGACACACTCTACGATCCAAGTGTCTCCCCTTCTTATTACACTGAAAGCCAAGGTGTATGCAATCAGTAAGGGCGATCCCCCAAATATGTATAATAAAAAACTGAATGTTGCTTCCTGTTTTCAAGGTATACCTCAGCTTTGCTCGGAATGGCTCATATAGTGAGTTGATTACCTTCCATGGGCTATGGTATGTTCCCCTCACTAGTCCCCCTAGGTCCCATTTTTTTCCTGCGAATCCGTACTTGTTTCGTATAACTACTCCCCACAAAGATTCTTCCTCTAATGTGAACCGCCATAACCGCTTCATCAACAGTGCTTGGTTTCTCTCCGAAATGTTTCCAATGCCTAGCCCTACATACTCATTTTCTATCGCGTCATTAGATTCCAGTTTGCCAAATAGTTAAATCCCTGAGAATCAAATCTCTCATACGGGAATATACACATAAGTTGCTCAGCTTCCTCTACTACACCTTGAGGGATCATAAAAATAGAAATAAAATAAGGTGGGATCATATCTAAGACCGAATGACTTAGTTTTAGTCTGCCCCCTTTTGATAAGTGAGCCTTTTTTCCGTCTGTCAAACCTTTTAAAGACTTGCTCAGAATTGGTTCCCAAAACCGCTTTGCTCTAGGGTTCCTGTTGAACCTTTTCGAGCCATTTGATAACTAGTTTACCTAGTTTTAGATCACTGATGGAGGCATGTGACTGAGGTATATGTTAAACTTATTGTGATGTATGCCTACTGTATTGTATATGTGTGGACTACTAAGTCACTCCTACTTATGTATAAATGTCGAGATGTAAGTAGAGACGTGCCTTGAGATGTGTGCAAACGTGGGACCAATATATAGAGTGATGTTGTATGTTAAAATTAAGTTATTACGGGTTAAATAGCTAATTAGATGTGGCTATAATTCGATTTACTTTAAATGCAAACTAAGTTAGCTAAATAAAACATTAGTTATTGATTTTCCTCAAGACATGTGTAGACACTTCGCAAAACCAATTGAGTTGCAATTGATGTTATCAAGGAATAGTAAGTAGATGTAAATCAAGATGTGGGCCATTAAATTGATCTAGATATTGGTGATGTAAATGAGAGCAAAAGCTAAAAATCAAGAACGAATTTGTTCCTCTTGTATTACCATATACTTCAATATTAGGAGCATCATAATTTGACACAATCAAACGTTATCTTTTATCGGACGATTATAAAAATTGGTTACCGTGTGAGTAATATGTAAAGGTGTGTAATCAAGATAGAATTTTAATATTTTCAGTCTACCTAGAGATCGAGACTAGTACGATTCAACATTAAGGGTGACTTTCCATGCTTTATGTTTAATCAAAGGATATCGCACGATAAAAAGATATGACATATGTTATTCATTAGATTGTGTTGATCTTGATATTCATGCTACTTGGGTAGTCATAACACCTTGCTAGAGACAGTTTATGACTTGTGTACCAAAATAGTTTTGGTTCACTGCCAATATCGTATGAACCTATTAGGTCGCATGCGAAGAATGGCTTTGCACAATTTCAATTGGTCCAAAGTAACGAATCTTATACGATATAATTTATGACATAAAAGCCCTTACGATTTGTTATATGATAACTTATTAACTGGGGCATTTGTACAATTTTCTCGAATTGCCTAAATACAATAGTTGTCTTACGAATATATTTTTCAAGTGAGCTCATCTACACGTATAAATAGAGGTTAAAACCTCGAAACAAAAAAAAAATCTCTCTTACTATTTTTAAGTTCTCTAGAGTTTAGGAGAGAAAGAAAAAATGTTTTTAATATCTCTTGGGGTTGGCACTCCAATTGTGGTCACCGTTAATGTTTGGATTTTAATAAAGGACGTGTGCTTGAATGTCTTGGAGATTAAACAATCAGAGAAGGAAATCATCGATTAAGATATGACTTACTTTTATAGATCTAGTTTAATGGAACATATTTTCGATCCTGTCGGGGTTTTTCAAAATTTATTTTTGAATTTTTCGATGCTTATGAACCACACAACCGAACACCACCATCATAGACACTGGCCCCAACTACTGCTACTACTAATGCTACTACTACTACTACTACTACTACTACTACTACTACTACTACTACTACTACTACTACTACTACTACTACTACCACTACTACCACTACTACTACTACTACTACTACTACTACTACTACTACTACTACTACTACTACTACTACTACTACAACTACTACTACTACTGCTGCTGCTGCTACTACTATTCTGCTACTTATCTATTTAACATTATTCTTTGCTCATTAAGCTATTATCATTGCTTATTATCGCACCATGCCTTCCTACTGCGACACCAACAACTCTGGTGGTAAAGACTATATCGGTAGTGATAGTACCAATTGCAGAGACAGTGGATACACTGTCTTGCACTGCTACATCTTCTAGCTCATCAGCATAGGTTCAGTTGGCGAATGATTTCATTAGACTGAAGCCATCTTACTTCGACGGACATCGTGACTTTGATAAGATTGAGATGTGGGTATTGTCTCAGGAGAAACTACATAGAATCTTGAGGATTATGGATAAACTTTGTGTTAATATTTCATCATATAAACTACAGAGAGGCTGATGTTTGGTGTCATGCGACAATAGCTTCTAATGGATATTTTGAGTCTTAAGATGCATTTAAGAAGAAGTATTTATTAGCAATACTTCCCACATTTGATGAAGATGTTAAGGAATGAGTTCATGAACCTGAGACAGGGAGTTGATGAGTCTATCATGAGCTATAGAGAAAGATATGGCTATCTAACGCCGTTTGCTGGAGATTTATGAAGAGATGACTTCGAGGATGTGTATTACTTTGGAGATGGACTGAAGCCAAACATAAGGTTTTATGTGGTCGGTTCAAGTGCCAAGACCTTAAGTGAGAATTACGAGCGGGCACTTTCTCACGAGACCTACTATTTGGGCAGAGTCATTGATAGGATATCGTTGGGACCGGCATTATCAACGAATCAGACCATAGAGTTTGAGAGGAGGAGACAAAGGGGCAAGGGTTAGAGGAGATGGGAGAGAGGTTCTCAGGGATCAAGGATAACCACATCGGTTGTGCCTTACACATCATACCCTTCTCCAATTCAGAGTATAGTTGGTATACCCCCTTGCTACCACTAATCTGGCCGACGGTACCAGCTCCTACTACTTTACCAGCTCTTCCAACACTACTAGTGCCATGTCACCAACAGAAGGGTGGTAGAGATCGAGGCAGAGGTAAAGGTAGATGTCGAGATGGTTTCTGAAAGGGACAAAGACTGGCATAGGCCCAGGATCAGATATAGGGTAAGTGTAAACCGATTACATGCTATAGGTTTAATCAGGATAGGCACATGGTAAGAGATTGTCCCCAGCCAACACCTATATTCCTATAACAGAGCTGTGAGGGAGTACGCATGGTAGCACAGCCAGACGCAAATGTTATACGAGGTCTTAATGAGGGTATAATTTTTATTTGCGGTAGAAATGTATATGTCTTATTTGATTTAAGTTCTTCTATATCTTTCATTTCGAATCATATGATAGGCATCTTAGGGTTGACACCGATTAGAGTTAGAGTACGTTTGATTTTGAGTAACGCAACAGGGGATATGGTTTACTCTAATTATCTTATTGATGGATGTCCAGTAGAGATAAGCTGGGTGAAGTTAACTGCAGACTTCAGAGTGCTCGAGTTTTAAGATTTTGACGCGTTGTGAGGGATGGGTTGGTTAGCATCGTATCATGCTTATATCGACTATTTAAGCGAGACGGTGATATTTGAGATCCCAGGGGGTCAGTTGTTCAAATAGAGTGGTAGTACATCGAGAGCCGAGGGCACGACAGGTCGACGTGCGACTAGTAGAGAGATGGATATTGTGGTATCATTATATATCGTGGCAGATAGTTAGGGACCCAGACTTGAAGATATTTTGGTAGTGTGCGAGTTTCCAGATGTGTTTCCGTGGGACTTACCAGGTTTACCACCACATAGAGAGATACATTTCATCGATGAGTTGGTATTAGGTGCCAGGCACCAGTCCTATTTTTATACTAACGTACCATATAGGTCTTAGAGAGTTGGAAGAGTTAAGGAGTCATCTTCAGGACTTGGGACGGAAGGATTCATTACCCTTTCTAAGTCACCATAGGGAGCACTTGTCCCGTTTATGAAGAAGAAGGATGGCTCTTTGAGATTGTGTATCGACTATAAACAGTTAACTAAGGATACAGTCAGGAATAAATATCCACTGCCACGGATTGGTGATTTTTTTGATCAGCTGAGAGGAGCATAATTTTTCTCCAAAATAGACATGCTATCAGGTTATCATCGGCTTAAGATCATGGATGAGGATAGGTCCAAGATACTATTCAACATGATATATGGACAGTATCAGTTCACGGTCATGCAATTCGGGTTGACCAACACCCCCGCCATATTTATAGATTTGATGCATCGAGTGACGAAACCGCTTCTTGATTACTTCATGATAGTTTTCATCGTTGATATATTGATATACTCGAGGACTCAAGAGGATCATGAGCAGCACCTTAAGGAGATGTTGCAGATTTTGAGGGAGCACAAAACTATGATAAGTTTAGCCAATGTCACTTTTAGCTGCAAAGGTCAAGTTTTTACGTCATGTTGTTGGTGCAGCAGGGATTGCAATAGATTTAACCAATATATAGGCTATTATGGATTGGCCGGTACTGACATTAGTTACTGAGATCAAGAGTTTATGGGGTTAGTAGGATATTATCACATATTCATGAAGGGTTTCTCGAACATCGCTTCACCGATTACGAGATTAATTTAGAATGACATTGTGTTTGATTGGTCTGAGGAGAGCATGAAACATTTACTCAGCTAAAGAGGTTATTGACCACCACACCATTATTAGTGTTGTTAGAGGCTGGACAACAGTTCTTAGTGCATATAAATGTTTCGCAAACGGGTTTAGGTTGTATATTAATGCATGACACATGCATTGTGGTTTATGCATCCAGACAGCTAAATACACATGAGAAGAAATATCCTACTCATGATTCAAAATTAGAAGCGGTGGTGTTTGCTCTGAAGATTTGGAGACATCATCTATATATAGAGAGATTCACACTCTATACTGATCATAAGAGTTTGAAGTATCTCTTCACAATGAAAGAACTGAAAATGAGACAACGTAGATGGTTTGAGTTTCTGAAGGACTAAGACTTTTCTTTGGAGTATCACCCAGGAAAAGCTAACGTAGTTGTAGATGCACTGAGTTGGATAGCGATTGGAGATGTCCAGGTTGTCAGATGTCATATAATGCATGAGTATGGATTGCTCGATGTAGTTGCGATGATGAGTCAGTTAATTATTCTTAAAGACATTCGGGTGATAATATGTGCCCAGATGAGGTCACGGCTAATGTCTACACAGAGAATGTTAGAGGGTCAGAGAGCTAACATCTTATGCTTAAGATTTATCGAGTTACCCTAAAGTGATGATTACATCTATTAGATAGAGATGACAGATCGGTGTCTAAGATTCAGATGCAGATTGTGGATATTGTCAGTGGCAAAGCTAAGAAATGAGATTCTTTAAGATTCACAACTTTCCGAGTTCACTGTTCATCTAAGCAAGATGTAAAGGTCCGGCTCCTCAAACCGGGTACCACTCGGCCTAATCGCGTTATTAAGCTCTAATATATGCCATGTAAGACTTAACAATGTACTAGTTAGCAATTTCACCTCATTCATCTCATTGCTCACGATCAACATAATTACTATTCATTTCAAAATCATCAGACTTAATTAAGAGATCGTTATCATTACCTTAACTTTCAGCAAAAGACTTTGTAAAAATAGTGATAGCATTTATAAAACACAAATTGTAGAAACCAAATAAACAGACAATCATATAAAACTAATCAAACTTATACAAGATATAATAGGAAAGTCTAGTCTCTCCACCCTACATACACCCCTAAGTTATACAAAAAAATGTAAGTAACAGTGACGGCCCGACACCTCAAAACGGGTACCGCCCAGCCAAATAGCGATATTAAGCCCTAACCCATGATATCTAAGACTTAACAACGTACTAGTCAACCCATTCACCTCACTCACCTTGTTACTCACGATGAACATAATTACTATTCACTTCAAAATCATTAGAATTGATTAAGAGATTGTTATCATTATCTTAACTTTCGGCGGAAGACTTAGTAAGAATAACGGAAGCATTTATAAATCACCTACTGTGGAGACCAAGTAAATAGACAATCGTATAAAACCAACCAGAAAAAATACATGATACAGTAGGGAAGTCTAGTCTCTCAGCCTAATATACTACTCAAAGTTATATAAAAAGACATAAGTAATATACACACAAATTGATCACCTACAAAAGTAGCATAGACTATCCTCCAACGGCTTAAAACTAAACATCGATCTTATCCTCCTCTATTATGCTATTTGAAATATTTGCAGCCACCGTCATAAAAAGGACGGTGAGTGCAGTAAAGTAGAAAGTAATAATGAGAGATATTCATCTACATTTCTAATTATACAAAAAATATCTAAAAGCATAACAATAGCAAAGAAAACTAAACAAGAATCATGTTACAAGAAACTTTTGTTAAACATCATGAAACTGCACTTGGCTAAGCAATAATGATCTAGGGTCAGTTGACTATGAAATTACATCACATCAACTTTGTTCTACTATGTAAGGTGTAGATATGTTCATGATTGCCCATTTTTTATATATATATATATATATATATATACTTGTAGACAACCGCAAGTCTCATACCCCGTGTGCCACTCAATCTAGTGGTGAGGTTCTGACATCCCTAAAATCTTGTGATCTTGTGTGTCGTGGCCATCTCTATATATAAAGGTCATAGATACAAGAACAACTTTTATACCTCAAGAAATGACACAATTTAAGAAATCTAATAAAAGTGAATGCATAACTAATGCGCAAAAGAAGTAGGTTTTCTATACCATAGATCGCCTACCTAATAGCATGTTATTATACTTCATTTACATACTTAACAACCAAAAATTTCATAGCACGTGAATAAAAGTTAGTGAATACCGCTTAATCATAAACCAATGTTACGATAACAATTTCATGAAATGAGACGAAACAACAAAGTCATGACATCAAGAGTACAATATGCTAATAAGTCCAAGCGACTGTAAATAAGAAGCATAATGGAGAAAAATGAAATTAAATTATCTCAATCAATGTACTTGCAAACTGCACGAAGTTCTTAGGCTAATTCGGCCTCTCGACACCTAGTATCTCACCAATAACCTTTATAGACTTCGTCCTAGTTTCATGAGGTTAATTAGGGTGTTTCATAACTTATACAAATTATCAAAGTTAGATTAAACCAATTTAGAAAAATCACAAACATTTATTAGAAATTTTACTACTTTTCATGTCTTGACGTAGTGGTGGTGCCATGCACTCTGCACCCACAGCGTCGTCACGGCGTCAAGCCTATGTTTATTACTAAGAGTTCAACCTTGCATTTTAATAATTCATACACCTCCAATATACATAAATCAAGCTTGATCATCACCAATTTACCTAAAATTTACTGACTTAAGTGTTTAAACCCAAAACCATAGTTTTTTAAGAAAAAAAAATTAATCGAAACATCCACAACTTCAAAATACTATAACTTTGTCAGTTAAATCGAAACCGAATTTTCTTGATAGCAAATTTATTGATTTTTCACGAAGAATTCAAAAATACTATTTGTTCCTAAAATTAAAAACATCTTCATATTAGAATTTGGTAAAAAATATTTTCATGACTAAAATCATTATTTTTTACAAATAAACTTCAAATTTGAAATTCAAGGTTCAAGGACTCATTTGATGCTTCAATTAAGTCATAAAATCAGTGAAAAAAATTTCTCAACTCATTTGAAACAAAATCCCTATCATTAAGACCAATTCATCATAATTTTCAAGTCCCAAGATTTTTAAATTGATAATTATCGTTTTGGCCGCAAGTCGAGAGTTAAACACCGGTGAAATTGAGATTTTTAATTAATTTAATTTTTTGTGATGTTTGCATAGTGTTGTGTATTATAGACTATTATTTTGTGAAATTCAAGTTGATTGAGTGAATTCGATATTTCACGGTATTTTTTTCTCGAGATACGTGTTGAGACGGATGTCGAGATAATTAAAATGTCGACCCAGACTATCGTTTCGAATTTCATGACAAATAATTGAATTTAAATTTAAAAATTCGAGTTTTGAACTTTAATTAGATTTAACGAGCCGACGTTGATCCCAAATCTCGATTTTCGTACGAGACGGGTTGTCCGAGACTTTTGGAGCGCTTTGGTAAATTCTCCAATTTTTGGTCGAAGTGAGGTATTTTTTGAGGTTTAATTTGGATAAAAATTGAAGAGACAAATATGAAATAAATAAGAAAATGACTAATTACCTCAAAGGGCATTGGCTTATATGTAAAGGGGTATAAACTGAACGGCAAATTGGTTATTTGCTATTTCCTTATTAAACCAAATCGAAATTGAACCAGGGGGTCTTCGTCTTCGTCCCTGTTCACAGTTCTCCCTCTTCATTGTCTGCATCTCTCCTTCTTCACGGTTCTCCATCTCTTGCTCACGTTTCTCTGATGTAATCTCTCTCTCTCCACTGTTTCCAATTGAAACAGAGAGAGGACTCGAGGTTGTTGGTGGACAGTGGCCATGGAAGGTAAGTAATGGAAAATTTAAAATTTTGATTTTGAGATTGTAAATCAAATTAAGGACTCTTTTTTTTATTCGATTTCGAGTTGAGAGAGGTGGTTCTGATTGCGTAAGAGAGATAAAAGAGAAAGGAGGAGGAGGAGAGGTGAGGTTCGGTTCGGTTGGAAAAAAAAAAAACAGTTAAAAAAAAGAAGAAAACGAAGAGGCGTTGTGGGAGAAAGAAGGAGTGTTGGGGAAAACGAAGGGGGGAGCCTTGAGCTCCCCTTCCAGTTGGGCACTTCAATTGAAAAAAAAAAAATTTAATTAAAACCGAAACAGTTGCGTCGCAATGATGGAGGAAGGGGATGACAGCTGAACCGGGTTCGGGTCAGCTGAGCCGACCGGACCCGGTTCGGGATAAAACCCCTTCCCCCTAATTTGTTTTTAAAAAAATGTGTTTTAAAAATGGAAAAAATGAATTAAAATCCCTGGAAAATTGAGTAAATTCAGAAAATTGGGTTTTGGACTAATTGATGAAGATTGAGGATTATTATGAAAAATAATGATTTCGGGATTTTCTTCAAAATTTATACCGGACATTTTTCTCATAATGCATATTAAGATACCCAAAAATGTCTAAAATTTGAAAAATTGTTTTGAAGTCTAGTCTAGGTTAATTTTCAATTTCGAATCACAATTTGGAGTCAAAATCGGAATCCGGACATCTGAGGATATGATTTGGAGAGATTTCGGGGTTTTATGGTTGAGGCAGGACAGATAAATATATAATAAATTGAAAAAAAATATATTTAAGCCTAGAAAACGTAATTTTCGATATCGAACAATAAATTTGAGTCGATAATGAAATCTGAGTATCAGAGAATATATTTTGGAAGTATTTTAAGAGTTTCGAGACGCGATTCGATCAATTCAAGTGCAATTAATCGAAAAACAATTGTGGAGTTGCTATGACATCTTATAGGACTTACAAATTAATTGTAGAACTGCAATTGGAACCCTGTGTGGACTAGTTGACTGACTCGGAGCGCAAGGGAATGTTGGTATTGTTAGGTTTTTGGGGTTCATACGCAGCGAAGATTACAAAACAATTTTGACAAAAACCCCAACATGATCTGAATCTAATTCTATTAAAAACGTTTAAACCAAGAAAACTTAATCATACCTCGGTTGCAAAATATCTTTCTGAATGTTGATTGATCTCTAAGGCGCTGCCAACGACGAACGCCCTCTACCAGCAGTCCACACACGAACGGCGATCGAGATTCTAAGTGCTAGCTTCAAGAGAATACCAAACCTTTTTATTTCTCTCAAAAAAAATCCAGAGCGTACCCGAAAACCCTAATTCCTTTTTAAACGAAAATAGAGTTTTGGCCCTAAAATCTCATCCATGTATTCTAACTTAAAGCGTTTATTTATACAACCTTTGTATATAGACGGTTAAGTAAATTACACATATACCCCTAATTAAGAAGTATAAGTGTAATACACCACATAGACATTCATGTCATGAATTTCATCATATAAAATTTATTTTTCTGAACCATCTTAAAATCTCACAAAACTATTCTTAGTGTGCGACCCAATAATCTCATACAACGTTGGTAGTGTACCAAAACATATTTTGGTATACGAGTCATAAGCGGCCTCTAGCAAGACATTATGACTACCCAAGTTGCACGAATATCAAATCGATAGAACCTAATCAATAGTGTATACAACATCCTTTTGTCACATGATATCCTTCTGATCAAATATAAGGCATTGAATTGTCATCTAACATGTTCAATCGTAGTAGTCTCGATCTCTAGGTAGACTGAAAACATCCAAGTGACATTGATAAATATCAATTCACTTAGACTAGGCCTTTTAACAGTCTAACACATTGAGAGATCCACTGGATATCTCTCTTTATATGAGAGGGACAAATTCTATCTCGATTACACAACTTCATAACATTTCTCACACAATAACCAATCACAACCTTTATAATCGTCTGGTTAAAGACAACGTTTGATTATGTCAAATCATTGTGTTCCTAATGTTGAAGTTTCTGGTAATCTCAAGTCAGAGGACTGAAAAATATACCTATCATGAGAAACAACTATGACTTAATCCATGTGATGTTCTCATAGCGGGTCATTCCAGTACTTTATTCCCTAGCAAGTACTCGTGATCTTGATTCGTATCCCTATACGTATAATCATCATATGATCATCAATCAAGACTTACACTAGTCTTAATTCATTATAGTTCCCAGTATAATGATCGACTAGGGACATTTAGGATATTTATGCAAATACCCATGAATCTTATTATAATGTAAACATGTAAATTAATTATAATAAACAGTAAATGAAATTATCTATTTTATTAACTAAAAGTATTCATAGAGACAGTTAATGGATTGACTTAGGGCACATGCCCCAACTGGTATTGCGTTTGTAAGGTTAAGTGGTAACCTTTATATTGTATGAGTATTTCTCGAATATAATTTCATGCACAGTTCATCGCTGCATATTTATTGATCAGGCATTCATGGACATAAGAGCAAGGAGGCCTTTTGGGGTCACATTGTGTTCATTGGCTATATGTGTGGTAGGATGAACAACGTGGTGCTCTATGACTGGTGTCACTAATCGTCGTAGACACTTGTTTAGGATAAGGTGTTTTTGTGATGGTGGCCAGGATCATTCTCCACGGAGAGTCAAGGGCGTGGCTTCCCGAGGGACTTCCTCTCATACTCATGTATCTTTATTATTGTTTACCTACCATTTTTGGAAAGACGTCTTCTGATTGTGGTCGTTCATTTAAATTATTGGAATACAATGCATTTGATTATTACAAGTGCACTGGATAGTGTGGGACTTACTTATCTGACATTATCAAATTTTTATAATTGGTTAATGATTGATGTGAGTGGCGATAAAGGAAAGGAAAAGCTGACAAATATTTAGTGATTTGATTAATCCCTTTCTCACTATGCATGTGTTGTTTTGAATACAATCACTACAAGAATATTATGGAATAGTAACAAGAAATAGCAACGTCCAGAATCTATTGCTAAACAACAACAAATCAACAACAGATGTGCATCAGATAAGTCGTTTGACTTGGTTGACTGAAAAACAACAATTCAAAAACAGATTTGTGACAGACTGTCTGTCACAGATCTGTTGCTGATTTTACCCACCCATGTATTCCCGCCTAATGTGAGAAACATCAAGATGCGAATAGGAACACGTGTCATTCGATCTGGTGACTACAACATGGCAATGCCATATTTGCTACAGATATAGTATGTCTCTGATGTGTTGCAGAATGGAATTTAAAAAAGAAAAAGAAAAAGAAAAATGTTTGATCTTCTTCCTTACACAGTTCCTTAAACCCTCTGGTGCGATTCCTCCATTGAGCATCACGACCCAACTACCTCTGGTGTCAACGTTCTCCCCCCACCCCTCTGGTGTCAACATTCTCGCCCCGCCTCCTCTGGTGTCAACGTTCCCTCTGGTGTGCTCTCCCACCTCCATACCCAAAATCAAGGGAGCCTCTATCTTCTTCGTTAAATCTCCCTCCCCCAAATTGATCGACCCTCGGGTGTCGAAAATGTGCTCGGACCCTTTGAGCAAACCTTTCTGGTCGAACCCTCTACCCAAACCCTTCTGCTCGAACCCTCTGCCCAAAACATTCTCAAATGGCCCATCAATCTTTATTCTATCCCCATTTGATTGATTGTTAATACTCTTTCTCTCTTTAACCCAAATTCTATTATTGTGTTTTGGGGGTAGAGAAGCAGGTGGTGTATACTAGCGGCGCCACCTTCACCAGAAACTCTTCCCTCGAGTACGCCGACATCAACAAAGGGGTTGTCATTGAAGTCAAATATCAGGTGAGGTAGCTAGATAGATCTATAAACGTGGTTTGATACTCAAATCACAGCATGTATTTCGACTGATTATTTGTTGGGTTTGTGATGGTCATTGAAGGTCTTATATTCTCTCGTCTTTAACAAAGCTCCTGTTCAACCCATTGAAGGTCATTGAAGGTATTGTCTAATGTTTTTCTATTTTTGATCAACATCCCCAACACCCCCTTCTGATTCATTTTCACCATCCGATCTTATTTGTTGTGATAAGGAGAAGACTAGCTTATTCGAGTTGATGGGTTGATAGGGAGTGGAGCATCTCTGCAGCTCATCAATGTTGACCATGGTGATTGAGGCAAGTTTTTCTGCTCATTTTTGTTTTTGGTCTTTTTATTTTGTTTGGCTTTAACCCTTTAATAATTATTCCTTTTAGAAGCTCTTGATGTTGGGCTCGGCGTATGAAGATTGTGAAACCGTATAGAAGAGAAAGCAAATTGAATCAAAGGTTCGTTCAATCTCTTTAACCTTAAACCTAAACCTGTTTGATTATATATTCCTCTTGTGTGCTTCAATTTTTTAGTTTTTCCCTTTCCATTAGCTTTCAATATAAATTACTTTCCTGCTTAGAATGTTGAGAAGAATATTTCTATCCCTTTGAGCCAAAAAAAATTAATACGCAAACTTCCAAGAAAAAAAAATATTAAGCATAACAATCTCTACCAGTCTTTACTACCAAATTTCCGTGATCGGTCCACACAGCCCAAAACCAACCCGATTGGGCGCACAGGATCCTTTCAGTTGAAACACCCACTCCCTTTCACCCGGTTACCAGCGTACAACCTAGTGTGCCATAAGTACAACACGAATAGCAAAAGTCTCGACCACCAACCCAAATGCGTCACGGAAATCAATAACAAGGAATAGGGGGGAATAACATCCAACAACCACAAATAGGCAATCAACGATAGAAAAATAAACCCTCAGTGACTTTCAGAAGGAATCTTACGTACCTCAAAACGCACTTGCACGCATCTCGATATGCGCATCCGATACCTGACTATAGCATCATAAGTCCCTGGTGTCCATTCGTACATTTAGCTACAAAATCATGTAAATCACAATTAAAATTAGGTGAAATACACATCACCTCAATCACGTCGTCAACATTCGTCGATTCATGCCTCCGATTGGTCCGACAATGCCATCGCGTCGTTCACCGCGCCGCCGCCGCTGCTGCTGAAGCCGACGCAATCCGCTGCTGCTGACGCTGCTGTCAATGTTGTCATCACGCGCGCTTCTGCCGGGCCACCGTCGCGCCGCGGTGCCCTCGCAGCCGCCGCCATCTTTGCCCTCACCGGAGCCGCCGCGCCGCCACGTCTCACACCTCGGCCGCCACCGTCCAAGCCAGCCCCCGCCACCGCCGCGTGTCGCCGCCTCCGCGAGCTCCCCGCACGCGTCGCCGCTGTCGCCGGAGCTCTCCGCCGTTCGCCGTCTCCGCCACCGCGCGCCGATCGGCCGCGAGCCGCCATCCACGACCTCCTCGCGCGCCGATCGCCGCCGGTCCCCCGCCCGCGGCCGCCGCCCGCCCTCGTAGCCGATGTCCGCGCACTGCGCTTCTCTCGTCTCGAGCCGATCGTCGCGCTGCCGGCCGAGACGTGCCGCTCCGCGCGCCTCCCGTCTCCGCCCCGTCTGCCGTGCTTTTTCCGCTCTCGATCTCGCCGGTCCGCCATCTCTCTGTCGTCCCTCCCTTTCTTCTCTGCGTTCACCTCACGATCTCTCTTTCTCTTCTTGTTTCTTTAATCCCTCTGGTTTTTCTATCTCTCTCTCTCTCTTACTTTTCTTTCTTTTCTCTCTCTTCATTTATTATATATATATATATATACATACATTAATATATATATATATATATATATATACATTTTCTTTTTGATTTCAAAGTCAAAAGTGCTAACGAAAACCGAGCAGCGCGCATCTCGAGACATCAACCCTTCTAATTTCCAAAATCTCGATACTCGCGCTACACGTATCACGAGGCATATCTGCTGTATATGATTTTAACGCGACCACATTAAAACCACATAAATCCACTATAGCCACATATGTTGGTCCCACGTCGGCACGCGATTTGAGGCGCGTCCCCGTTCGTGTTTCGGCTCCCCGAATTCTCGGCGTATACGCATACGTATTTCGGCAAGTGGGTCCCACATACAACCTTAAAATTACACGTGGCACGAGTCAAATTTTCGGGCCGTTACAGTTTTCCCAAGTAAAAGAAAATTTCATCCCGAAATTTAACTGTAACCCGAATCTCATACCGGAGAATAGCTGAGGGTAACGTGTCGTTATCGTCGACTCGAACTCCCAGGTGAGTCCCTTCATCCTATGATATTGCCAATGAACTAAGACCTTCGTGAGTTCCCTGTTCCGAAGATTCTGTACTCGAAGGTCGACAATCTCTATCGGTCTCTCCTCATAGGTCACGTCAGACTGTATCTTCACCTGTCACAACTCAATCGTCGATCTCGACCTCGATCTAACGAATGTCAACATTGAAATGTGAAATGTCGGATGAACCCCAGCAACCTTTTTTTTGGCAAGTCCAATCTGTACGTCACACTGCCAACTCGTACTGCGACTCTGAACGGTCTCATATATCTCAGCGCCAATTTGAAAAATCTAAACTCCGTGTCATATCTTTGAACCTTTGATGCATACATTAGCTCTCCGACACTCCAACACATGCGTGGAATGGATATGTTCCTCTCCAGCATTTGGAACCTCTGACAAACTCATAGCTATTGTCGCCTCGAGTAAACAAAACTCGTATGTCATCTGGCGAACTACTGTCTCACTGTCCGGTCCCTCTCATGAGTCTTCAACTAACGCGATAAATAAGCTATCACTTTGTCTCTCTGCATCAATACACATTCCAATCCAAAGCCACAAGCATCCGTATGAAGAACTGGTCGTCCATCCATGTCGAATCTTCAAATCGCGAACAAGCCGCAAATCAGCGTCGTAATACGTATACATAAATATTACAATCAATATATACGCATATAAGTCCTAGCTACCCGCTCACTTTGCTTCCCAACTAAAAGTTCTAAGGCAAGTACATCGGGTTTCCACATCTAAAATTTTAAAATTTTAAGTCTTATGCTCTTTCAATTAATTTCCCGAGGTTCCTCGAACTCTCGCTCTGATACCACTTGTAGCGTGGTATCAGTTTAAGGACACCTACACTTCCTCCGACGGAGTCGACCATGCTTTGATACCACTTGTAGCGGCCCCAAAACCCGAGGTCGCCAAGTGGGGAGGCGTTGGCCCAGCGGTCCCATCTGATCCTTGCCATACTGGGTCCCACGCGCCATTGATGCCATTTTCCACAACATGTCTCCTCGATACACGTGTTAACTCCCTTCGTTAAGCAATTCAGTTCGATAATTTAATCATTAAAACAACAGCGGAAGTCTTAAATTTAAGGCACATAAACAATTAAATTTATTTTCATATAAACATCATTTAATAGAGCAATTCCTATTGTGGAAAACTCGGGGAAAGTACTTTGTAGATATGCGAAAATATTAAACAGTAATATATACAAGTACAGTTCAGTCTCCCATTTCCTAAAAATAAGTAAAATATCAAAATTCGCACGTACTAGTAGGTCCTTGACCGCGGGCAGTCCGATAAAGTCGCACAAAATGTCATTGCCCCTACTAGTAGGGTCTGCACTCGCCCATCACAAAAAAGGAAGATGGGGAGTACAGTTAGTAAGATTCCAACAAAGTACACCGAGCATTTATGAGGAAATAAATGGATGTCAATAAACATGTCAATTAATCATGCGAACTGAACAGTCAACTGTGCTAAGATCATCACATGAATAAATAACACGAGATAAACAAACCGTGCACTCCTCCCGGTCACACTAAACTGTACGACAAACCCCCAGGATCCTTTCAGTGAGTGCCCCACTTCCTTTCACTTGGTAACGGCCCAGCCCGGCGACAGGTCCACACAGGCCCGAAACCAACCCGGACTGGGGCGCACATGATCCTTTCAGTTGAAACACCCACTTCCTTTCACCCGGTTACCCACGTACAGCCTAGTGTGCCATAAGTACAACACGAATAGCAAAAGTCTCGACCTCTAACCCAAATGCGTCACGGAAATCAATAACAAGGAATGGGGGGGAATAGCATCCAACAACCACAAATAGGCAATCAATGATAGAAAAGTAAACCCTCAGTGACTTTCAGAAGGAATCGTACGTACCTCAAAATGCACTTGCACGCATCTCGATATGCGCACCCAACACCTGACTATAGCATCCTAAGTCCCTAGTGTCCATTCGTACATTTAGCTACAAAATCATGTAAATCACAATTAAAATTAGGTGAAATACACCTCACCTCAATCGCGTCGTCGACATTCGTCGATTCACGCCTCCGATCGGTCCGACAATGCCATCGCGTCGTTCACCGAGCCGTTGCCCCTGCCGAGGCCACCGTCGCGCCGCCGCCGCTTCGCCTGCCGGCACCGCCATCTCCGCCTCGCCGGAAGCCGCCGGCCGCCGCGTCGCACGCTCCGCGCCGCCACTCGTCCGCCAGCCCCGCCATCGCTTGCGCGCGCCGCCACCTCCGCGAGATCCCCGCACGCGTCGTCCGCTGCGGTCGCCGGAGCTTCTCGTCGTTCGCCGTCTCCCGCCCACCGCGTTGTCGATCGGCCTCGAGCCGCCATCCACGACCTCCCTCGCGCGCCGATCGCCACCGCTAGTCCTTGCGCGCCGCCGCCGCCCTCAGTAGGCGATGTTCGCGCGGCGCGCGCGCTTTCTGTCGCGCGCGATCGCCGCGCAGCCGGGGCCGAGACGCGCGCTCCGCCGTCCGCCTTCTTCGCCCCCGTGCCGCATTCTGGGCTACTCGGATCTCGCCGATCCGCCATCTCTCTCGCGTCCCTCCCTTTCTTCTCTACTCCTCACCTCACGATCTTTCTTCCTCTCCTTGTTTCTTTAATCTCTCTCGGTTTTTCTATCTCTCTCTCTCTTACTTTTCTTTCTTTTCTCTCTCTTCATTTATTATATATATATACATACATTAATATATATACATATATACATTTTCTTTTTGATTTCAAAATCAAAAGTGTCATCGAAAACCAAGCAGCGCGCGTCTCGAGGCATCGACCCGTCTCATTTCCAAAATCTCGATATTCGCGCTACAAGTATCACGAGGCATATCTGATGTATATGATTTTAACGTGACCACACTAAAATCACATAAATCCACTATAACCACATATGTTGGTCCCACGTCGGCACGCGATTCAAGGCGCGTCCCCGTTCGTGTTTCGGCTCTCTGAATTCTCGGCGTATACGCATACGTATTCCGACAAGTGGGTCCCACATACGACCCTAAAATTACACATGACACGAGTCGAATTTTCGGGCCGTTACAACAATCCTCTTTTAGAGTCTTGCAAACTGAACCTATTCAGCACCTTGTATATGTAAGCACTCTGACTTAGACCGATTAGCCTTTTAGATCTATCCCTATAGATCCTTATCCCTAGGATATAGGCGGCATCTCCTAAGTCTTTCATTGAGAAACACTTCCCTAACCAAGACTTGACATTCTGCAATGTTAGGATGTCATTTCCAATGAGTAATATATCATCAACATACAACCGCACTTAAAAACAACTACATTCCCACTGACCTTTTTGTATACACAAGGCTCATCTTCATTCTTAATAAAACCAAAATCCTTGATCGCTTAATCAAAATGAAGATTCCAACTCCGAGAAGCTTGCTTTAATCCATAAATGGATCTTTGAAGCTTCCATACCTTCCTAGAATTCTCAGGATGTACAAAACCTTCAGGTTGTGTCATATACACGTCCTCAAACAACTTTCCATTAATAAATGTTGTTTTTACATCCATTTGCCATATTTCATAGTCATAATATGCAGCAATGGAAATTAAAATTCTTATGGATTTAAGCATGGCTACCGACGAAAAAGTTTCATTATAATCGACACCTTGAGTCTGCCTGAAACCTTTTGCTACAAGTCTTGCTTTAAAAGTATGCACATTGCCATCTATGTCAGTTTTCTTCTTGAAAATCCATTTACATCCAATGGTCTTACCACCTTCAGGTAAATCAACCAAGTTCCAAACTTGGTTATCATACGTGGATTGCATCTCGGAATTCATGGCACTTAGCCATTTATCCGAGTCCGGTCCGTACATAGCCTCCCGATAAGTGGTGGGCTCATTTTGATCCATAAGCAACACATCACGACTATCGCAATGAGAAATCGAATCTCTCTCGGCTCATGTCTTACCCTACCGTATTTACGTGGGCCTTGTGTCACTTACGGAGGTTCAACTGGTTCAGAACGTTGTTGAACTTCCAGTAGTGGTTCAGTGTTTATCTGTGATTCTTGAACTTCTTGAAGATTTATTTCTCTCCCACTAGTGTCTTTTGAAATAAAATTTTTTTCCATAAAAGCACCATACCGAGCAACAAACATTTTATTCTCAGCGGGATTATAAAAGTAATATCCTTTTGTTTCCTTAGGATACCCCACGAATAAACACTTATCAGATTTAGGTGCTAGTTTTTCTGAGACTTGTCGTTTTAAGTAAGTCTCACAACCCTAAATCTTAAGGAAAGACAAACTAGGTCTCTTCCCGTACCATATCTCATATGATGTTTTATCAACCGCTTTAGAAGGAATTAGATTTAGAGTGAAAGCTGCAGTTTGTAATGCATAACCCTAAAAGGATAATGGAAGATCTGCATGACTCATCATAGATCGAACCATATCTAATAAGGTTCGATTTCTCCTTTCAGAAACTCCATTCCATTGTGGAGTTGCTGGTGGAGTCAATTGGGAGACAATCCCACAATTTTTAAGATGATCATCAGATTCTTGGCTTAAATATTCACCACCTCGATCTGATCGAAGTGTTTTGACAGTTTTACCAAGTTAATTCTGCACTTCATTTTGAAACGTTCGAAACATCTCAAATGATTCAGCTTTATGTTTCATAAGATATACATAACCATATCTGTTGAAATCATCAATAAATGTAATGAAGTACTGATAACCTTATCTAGCCATTGTGTTTATAGGACCGCATACATCAGTATGCATTAGACCCAATAAATCACTTGCCCTTTCAGTGTATCCAGTAATGGGACTTTTAGTCATCTTGCTTAGTAAACAAGATATGCACGTTTCATTTGTTTATAAATCAAATGAATCTAGAAGCCCATCTTTATGGAGCTTCGTTATGCGTTTCTCGTTTATGTGCTTGAGACGATAATGCCAGAGATAGGTTTGATTACATAAATGACAATTTCTTTCCTTTTCTTTTGGGTGTTTTGAAGCAGGAACAGGCTGGGGCTTGACTTGTTCGATAGGCTTTACGACAGTGCGCAAGAATGTACTTGGCAACTCTAGCCTTGCCTTTGCGTTTCTTTTTCATTCCCTTTCCTTTTTGGACCATCAACACATTACTAGAGGGTTTCTTGATATTTTTGTCAGCAATTTTGAGCATCAAATGCAACTCTGAAATTGATTTCTTCATATTATTCATATTGTAGTTCATCGCAAATTGTGAGTAACTTTCTGGTAATGAATTCAGGATCAAATCCGTAGCCAACTCTTAGCTTATGGGAAATCCGAATCTATCAAGCTGGTCAACATAGCCCTTCATCTTCAAAACATGAGGACTAACTGGTGCATCCTCATAGCTTTTGTAGCATTGGCTGGTGGGTCCTCAAGGATTGGAGCATCCAGGGCATATAACTTGCGTTCATGCTTAAGAACAATTCTCAAGTTTCTGAACCAGTAAAGAAAGTTAGTCCCAGATAGCTTATCCTTCTCGAGGATGGATCGTAGTGACAGGGGATTATTGTTACTTGAAGAGGCCATTTATCTACAATAAAGATTATGCAAAACTTATTTTAGTATAGAGGAATAGACTCCCACTAAATTAACAACCCTCCTAAAACGTACAGTTTATTTAGGGGACTAAAATTCATATTTCACCTAATTCTGTGACAGCTATGGCATGAAACACGAACTAGATTATTTAGGTAGGTAACAGTTACCAATTACATCTTATGTAATTTTTAGATCCTTTTATGAGATATGAGACATCTTATGTCTTAGCATGTTTTTATCTTATCATTTGCCTAAAGCTCAAAACTATTTTGATGGCTTTATTAAGTCGGACCATTTTAAACATTAAGGTAACTCTTACCCAACTTGTCTCACCAAGATAACACAATACACCCAACTATAGCTGAAACTATATCAGTGTGATCGAGGCCTTGACAAGTGTTTAAAATGGATGGCACGAGACTTAAAATTTAATAGAGGGATTTTATTCAGTTTTAGTGATTTTATGTAAACAATGAAATATCATATATTTTATTGATTTGTTCAATCACTAAACAATTTGGAATTTTTATTTATTTTTTTATACTTTTCACTAACAAAAGAATTTTCGTACGCTAGGATTAGTTAGACTACTGTCCATTGGTCAATCGATGATCTGGGTAAGTAATAGGCGGCCCTTCCGTTTTTTTTTTTTTTTTTTTAGAAGACGAATCTCAATTCCGAAAATTAAAATTCGCTATAGAAAATCATAATTTTCGTTGATTTTATTATCATAAATTAACCCCTTAATTTATACGAAATTAAGTCAATTAAATCATTTTAATTAACCCGGGCTCACATCTAACTAATCATCTTATCCTAATCCAATTAGGATTTAAGATATTTTGAATCCTAGTATATCACCAATAACAAGATTCTTGATATTTATCTCCTATCCAATAGGGATAACGAAACCGATTTTGTTTATATCTCCTAATCTAATTTGTTATCTATCTTTATCAAATAGAAACTTCATAACAAAATAGATATAACAAGATAAATAAATAATTTCAAAAATTAATTATTTATTTTGGATTTAAGATATTTGAATCCTAGTATATCACCAATAACAAGATTCTTGATATTTATCTCTTATTCTAATTTGTTATCTATCTTTATCAAATAGAAACTTCATAACAAAATAGATATAACAAGATAAATAAATAATTTCAAAACTAATTATTTATTTTGGATTTAAGATATTTGAATCCTAGTATATCACCAATAACAAGATTATTGATATTTATCTCATATTCTAATTTGTTATCTATCTTTATCAAATAGAAACTTCATAACAAAATAGATATAACAAGATAAATAAATAATTTCGAAAATTAATTATTTATAAATAAATAATTTGGAAAATTAATTATTTATAAATAAATAATTTAGACAATTAATTATTTGCAATTTCGGTCTTCATCCAAATAATCACAAACATGTAATTGAATCAATTCATTAAAATTATTCGAATTAACCTAACATGGTTACTAGCATGTACGAAACTAATTTCAATTAAATCAAGAATATATGTATCATATACACAAAACATGATAATAAATCTCACATAAAACTTATGTATATCACATATACATCGACTATTAACATGCTTTCAATCATATATCATGTATATATCAGAAGAAAACATGTAATGAATTTAATGGAATCGAACTCGATGGCTCTGATACCACTATTGGATTTTGGGGTTCATACGCAGCGGAGATTACAAAACAATTTTGACTAAAACCCCAACAGGTTCCGAATCTAATTCCATTAAAAACGTTTAAACCATGAAAAACTTAATCATACCTCGCCGCAATATACCTTTCGAAGGTTGATCGATCTCTAAGGCGCCGCCAACGACGAACGCCTCTACCAAAAGAGTCCACACATGAACAGCGGCCGAGATTCGAAGTGCTAGCTTCGAGAGAATACCAAACCTTTTGTTTCTCTCCAAAACGATCCAGAGCATACCAAAAACCCTAAGTTGTTTCTAAAACGAAAATAGAGTTTCGGCCTTTTGATCTTTCGTCCGTGTATTCTAACTTAAAGCGTCTATTTATACAACCCTTGTATATAGACGGTTAAGTAAATTACACATATACCCCTACTTAAAGAAATATAAGTGTAATACACCACAAGGACGTTTCCATCATGAATTTTATCATATAAAATTCATTTTTCCGAACCATCTTAAAATCTCGCAAAACCATTCTTAGCAAGTGCGACCCAATAGGCTTATACAACGTTGGCGATTGTACCAAAACACATTTTGGTATACAAGTCATAAGTTTACCTCTAGCAAGACATTATGACTACCCGAGTTGTACGAATATCAAATCGATACAACCTAATCAATAGTGTATATAACATCATTTTGTCACACGATATCCTTTTGATCAAACATAAGGCATAGAATTGTCATCCAACATGTTCTATCATAGTAGTCTCGATCTCTAGGAAGACTGAAAACATCCAAGTGACATTGATCAATATCAATTCACTTAGACTAGGCCTTTTAACAGTCTAACACATCGAGGGATCCACTGGATATCTCTCTTTATATGAGAGGGACAAATCCTATCTTGATTACACAACTTCATCACATTGCTCACATAGTAACCAATCACAACCTTTATAATCATCCGGTTAAAGACAATGTTTGATAGTGTCAAATCACTATGTTCCTAATGTTGAAGTCTCTAATAATCTCAAGTCAAAGGACTGAAAAATATACTTATCATGAGAAACAACTATGACTTAATCCATGTGATGTTCTCATAGCGGGCCGGTCTAGTACTTTGTTCCCTAACAAGTACTCGTGATCTTGATTCGTATCCCTATACGTATAATCATCATATGATCATCAATCAAGACTCACACTAGTCTTAATTCATTATAGTTCCCAAGATAATGATCGATCAGGGACATTTAGGATATTTCTCAAATACCCATGGATCTTATTATAATGTAAACATGCAAATTAATTATAATAAACAGCAAATAAAATCCTCTATTTTATTAACTAAAAGTATTCATAAAGACAGTTAATGGATTGACCTAGGGCACATGCCCCAACATGAATCTCATTCAAGTATCAATACATTGCAAGACCTAGCCAATCTTGATTTTCATAATTCAATTCTCATTCTAATTTGAATACTATTTCACTAACCATTGATAATTGTTTCATATCCATACAAACTTTAGTACCTATCCCAGTTTACTTTCTGATAACTGATCATCTCTTTTTAATTGAATTATCAGCCGATTAATTCTTAAACAATCATCAATCAAAAATTACATATTGATGCAAATAATATTCGAGCACTACATTAGACACTAAAAAGAGTTGCGTGTTTATCTAATCCATCACCATTCTAGCATTCCCCAACATAAACTAAGAATTAAACTAGTCATCCCAAGACTATAGGTCTCATAATAAATCTATCACCCATGATACGAGATCTCGAATTTTAATCTAATCAGAAATAAAAACCTGACATATTATGCAACTCCCACTCAATTTCTAAGTATCTAATAACAATATTATTTAGATTGTGGACTAAAAAGCAATTACCAATTTCAACTCATCAGCTAATTCACTTAACTTCTTCTTTGATTGGCTAAAAAATTATCAACTTTTCTAACTTCGTCAAATCATTCTCTAACGATGAGTTCATCAAGAAGCTCATTCCTTTCACTTTACTAAGATTTTCCACAGACTCACGTCTTAATCACTTAATGTTCACCAACTTCTCTCATTGCCTTAATAAAGATAATTATCCTTAACTTGAGTAGACATACGTTGCTAAACAGAGATATCAACATATTCAATGATTATACTCTCATAACATAACTTTTAACTTGTATTTTATAAAAGTTTATAAATATGTTATCTTTTTTTATTTCTAATCAATTACAATTTGAAGAGTATTTAATTCTTCAAACATATCAAGTAAGATACATTGTACTATATTAAATATTTCCAATCTAATAGAGATAACGCTTATTAACTGAGTTATAAGTTGTACGTAACTTTTCACTTCATTTGTATCTTCGCAGTCATCCGGATATCCTACATCAACTCCAATTTACAATAAGTAGTGCTTTAAACTTCACCACTGACTAATTAGGTAGTGTAGGACTACAATTGAACCAATGTACAACGTATTCATCGATATTAGTTGTACATTAATCAGTTCAAAAGTTTCAACTTTTAGATATTGATTCCTTGTAAGATCCTTGTGAAGATATGTTAAGTTCCATCAAACTTATAATATGATATTCTAACTTGATCGGGACTCATTAACCTGAAATTTTCATGTTCATACTAATGTGAGAATATATTGACCATTTAGTTGCCTATATTTTAGCCTCCAATGACTCTGACAAAACTTCATAGACTCTTTTATACCAACTGTCACTAATTTATTCAATTATTCAAAGATGGGTAGATGCATCACACCGATCTTCTATGCTGTGAAAGAATCGTGATTACAAAACGGAGTTACTTTGACTTTTGGTCATGCACAACTACTCCAATGCCTTACCTTGGCTAAAGGAGTCCGTCCGTGTCACCTCCAAAAGCTAAAATTCATCTCAACATCTCATTTTATTTTATACATTGAGTCTATTCTGTTCATTTTTTGTTGATCTTAGATATTCTCACATTGATCTTGCTCTTAGTCCCTTTACAAAGTTATTACAACTTCTATTCAACACGTAAATCACTTACAACTCCTTAGTTTTGACTTAAGAAGGTAATTTATATCCCTTCTCTTTTCAAAAATATAGCTAAGATGGTGAAACTTCTTATTGTCATTTAATGAATCGAAGTCTTTCTTAGCTAGTCTTAATTCGAAACAGAGTGACTTAAACAATTAGACTGCTTTTCATTGCCTTACATTATTTCCATTAGTCTCAAATATCCTGACTTTTTTTTTCTCAAAAAAAGATCTGGTGCCTTTCAAGAGACTATGTAAGATAACTTTGTATCTTATTATTCATCAAATTATTTCAATGAATTTACCTTTCCATTATTATTCAACTCAAAATATACAAGAATTTGAATTTTCAAACTCCGATTAACTTAATGACTAATCAAATTCTTAAAGGATACTATTCCAATCCTTAAAGTCTCACAAATGAAAATTCCTGCAATATAGGAGCTCATAATGGCGTCTTATACAAACTCACGTACTAATACTTAATCAGCACATCTATCTCTTCATTGGTGATATTTTTAAGTTGTACTGATAAATATCATTACTTAATTTAATTAGAAGTGACTATTGGGTACTTTGAATCTCAAAACACAATCAGTTGTGTCTATTATTAGACCATTTCTCCCAATACCTTAACTTCTTACACTTTTGAACTTATCACTACAATTTTTATTTTCAAGTTAGAAGTTTTCATCGATCTTTATTCTATAACAACACCTAATCTGGTGTTAACAAAGATTACTTCTAACTCGTGTATTTTTATTTGTTTCATCATTTCCTTTATTCGACTCATAGAACCATTATACTCAACATTACTTATAAATACATAATTTGTGTTATAAACAATCAAAAGTTTCAGTACTTCTTTTTAGAAGTCATTTGACTGTTCTAAACTACGGTTATATTTTTGTTTTTTTTTACTTTTTGTAGAAAACAGCTTGGACAACTTGATCTATCATATCACAATCTCATTGTGATTTTTCAGTCAAAACTTAGCTTGTCTAATCAATTTTTATTTTTGAGAACTTATGTCTTCTTTTTCTTTTCATTTGAGACTCGTTTAAAAATAAATATTAGTTGATTATGAATCAAACCAATATTTTATAGAATAGTCTTCCCGAGGTAACTATGCAACCAATACTAACTTTATTTTAAAATTCAAGATATCTATATCATGTGCTTCCCAAAGTCCCAATTTCATATTACATTTCTTCAAACGATTCTCAATCGCTTGAAACTTAATTTAAGTCTATTTTAATTTTTTCCTGAGCGTTTAAAAATTGTAATAGTTCGATAAGTTCGATTTATTAAATATTCACGTTCACTATTTACATACATGAATCATTTGGAATTCCCTTTCAACCAATTTCTTATTGTTTCATAACTGATACTTTTATTAGTTATATTAGTACCGAACCCCTTACAACACCTTTATGAATTCAGACTTCATAAGTTGTAACAATCCTAAAATTTTAACCTGTAAGGCATATCAGGACGGTGACCTGAACCTATCATGATGTGTCACACTCTGTCAACCCTCGAGAGTCGACACCGAGATTAAGACCCGTAGCTCAGACCCACATGCACATCGTCGATAAGTCTAGGGCACGCCATCAGGGTATAAAGAGTTATTTTTGTGTGATACATGTTGATTGGTTGTATTATTATTTAATTCGCGTCGGACTAGTTAATGTTTTATTTGGTCGCGTTGTGTGTATGTATTGACGAGAATGTATGACGTTGCGGGATGCGTGTAACGCGGGTGTATGGGGTAGTCAGGAGTTTATAAGTCACATCACTTATCACATCACAGCTACCCATCACATCACCCCTACCTCATTTTTTTCTCTCATAATTCCTCCCACTTCTCCAAACCAAACCCAACACACCTTCCCCTCTCTCTAATGAGCTTCTTCTTCTTCATCTCATTCCTTCCACCATTTTTCCTCCATCACCAAGATCTCCCCAAACTCCATGGTCTCAAAAAGTCGGTAATCTCTCTTGTGAAGACTTCCCACTTGGCTCATTTTGTCGGTGGCTTCCAAAATTGAGGTTAGTGACAAGCTTTATTGTAGAAAATTTTGGAGAATTTTTGGAACTTTAATGATGTTGGTGTTGGTGTTGGATTGTTGATGTTGTTCTTTTAGTAGTTGGGGATAAATTTGTTGTTGTTGATTTACCAAAAAAGGGTAATGAACGAATAGAAAGCAAAAATTTAAATAAAATTGGTTTTGAAATAAAATAAATTACAAAAAATAGATAAAAATAATGGAAAAAACTCGAAAAATTCCAGAAAAATATGAAAAATTAAAAAAAACTAGAAAAATGAGTTTCAAGGCTTTTTCGGGCATTTGGCCCCTCAATATAATTCGAAAAGTGTGCTAAAAATCAAACTTTTTGGAATAAAATTACAAATTTGTTGTCCCTTATTATAAATCAACTTAATGTGACTCTAAAATAATTAAAATGATATAATTGGACACCAGGGACTTATGAGACCATAGTCGAGTGTCGAGTGCACATCTCGAGGTGCGAACAAGACGTTTTGAGGGTTATTTGCAATTGCTTGAGGTAAGTAAAACTAGTTAGGAAATGCATAGTAGTTTATTTGAGCTTATATTTTATTGTTATTAAATTGTGTCCTTTTCTTTGAATTCCCACCCATCTATGAGTATCTGATGGCCAAGTGAGTTATGCTAGTGTCGCTGATTAGAGTGGTTACCGGGTTGCAATCGGGACCATGATGTCGAGTCACCGGACTATTTGGTCAGAATGAGATGTGATTTATCTGGGGCACCGTTAATATCCCTCATTTGCGATGGTCTAGGTACAGCAGGCAACGTCGCGTCCTAGAACCCCAGTATGCTTGGCAATGTTGCGAGTCTATGATGCTGACCTTGTGGCACCCGCACTCGGTGGTCTTAAACATTTGGGCACCTCTCTATTATTTCTTTTCACACTCATTCCTCGATATACTTTCATTTTTATAGTCTTATTATCATGCATTCCATATAGCTTTCTTTCTATCTGTATGACTTTTAGAGTGCTTTATTCATTTTGAATAACTGTTTAGATCCTACTAGCTTTTACTTACTAGACTCTGTATTCTTATGTTTGATCGAGTGTTAGGTCCACAGCCAAGAAAGTGCAACACCCTAACACTTGGTGATCTACTCTAAGGATATTGGAGCGGCTCTCCTCTGCAAACTTTCGTAGGTTTTTGACTTTTTGTATTATTTATATATGTTTTTATCACACTTAGGATACTTTTTTGGGTTGAGAGATACACATGACTTGTAAATCAATTTTGCATAGTTATGACACTTGGCTTAAGATATACGTGAATATACATATTTACAAGGTTCCACATTTAGGGTGTCTGACTGTTTTACTTTATTATGAGTTATTTACATATTAATTGCTACCGCTAACTTGTAAAACTTGAAAAAACATAAATAACTCGACTTAAAATTATGAACTTACTTATATGGATTGATCGGAAGGCTGACTTGGCCTACGTTGACATTGCAAAACTAGTTCGGGGGTCCACGTAGGCTTAAGCCGGCGGACCCGAGTTTGTGGGAAACTCACTATAAAAAAACAGCAGATCAGAAATGAAAATTTTTGTCTCTGATTTGCATAAATTTCGTCTCTAATTGAAATCTGCAACGGAACAGAGACGGAATAAATTCCGTCTCTGAAATCGTCGACGCTGATTCAATCAAAAACGAAAATTTGATTCCGTTTCTGATTTAGAGACGGATTAGAGACGGAATAAATTCTGTTTCTGATTAGAGACGGATTAGAAACGAAAATTAGAAACGGAACAGAGACGAAACAAAAATGGAAATTTTTCAAAATGGTACAATTGTAATTGCATTCCGTCTCTAATCCGTCTCTGATTAGCAACGGATCAGAGACGGAATGCATTATTTCCGTCTCTGATCGGTTGCTGATTCATGCATCTATTCCTCGAAAATTAGAGATGAAATAGCAACGGAATCTCTGAATTCCGTTGCTAATTCTGTCTCTGAATTCAAATCCATCTCAATTCCGTCTTTGAATTCATATATATATATATAGGTCTCAATCCAAACACATTTAACCTGCCAATATATAATACAAATCATAGCTAAATAATATATTGATATTGCACAGTTTATATAAACTTAACAAATCCTTAAAATTATCTTTTCTCAATGTACTGTACACGTAACAACAAAAACAATCTAAAAAGTTTCTATTTCGTATCTTTCTACAAAAATAAAAGCAAAAATTGTTCTAAATGAAAAAAAAAAATGAAAAAGTGTTCCGAGATTATATAAAGTTGATTGTGCTTCAAAAAATACTTGACTTCGTACAAAACTCCTGAAAAAAGATCAAAAAGAAAAAAATCACTAAATTATACAAACAATAATAGGAATGTAAACAATATTATGGGAGAACTACGTATCATCGCAAGCACAAGTGTATGAGCCAAACACAACATATAAAGTAATAAAGAAAAAGAAATTCATCATTATCCAGAAGGAACATGGTGTTAATTAGCAAATTATCTCTCGCTCCAAACAATGACATGAAATTTAGTTCTAGATTAACACAAACAAATTTTTGTTTCGATGAAGCATTAGTTCAACTAAATAATTCAATATTTCTTCGCAGGGTTTCACTGGGAACAATCCAAGCACATTGAACAATTGGGAACTATCACAGCTAGATGTATGGTTTCCTTGAAAGAATCTTGAACTGTAACCATTTTGGATCTTATGCCATGTGTTTGGGAAACTGCAGAATATTCAAGGTCGAAAGTAAAATATAAATCAAGGGCGCCCTTTCATACTCAATGATATTATAAATCTTGTAAGCATTCAAGTAAAATATAAATAACAGTCAACTCTACCACTGCAGATGAAACTTATTTAACTACCAACAGAAAACTAGTGATTACAAAGAATCTTCCCATAAAGAGAGAGAGCCCTTCAAATAAGCAAATTATGGAGAGGCCCACTCTTTTGTTTTGCAGTAATAGATAATGTCAACATGAATGTAAGAATATGGACATTTTACTAATAACAACATGGGTGACAAGTATAACAATAAAAAAGCAACATAGAATTATATGGGACATACACCTAATAGTCATATAACAATATGTAAATTAACCACATACTTAAATATAAGAAATTCTGCCATTTTATTTGGTAGGCACAGGCCCTAAATGCTTATGTGGATTCAAAAGAACATATTCAAAATGTAGACATTCCAAATGTGGTATGGATTTTGCATATTTAGATACTCCAAAGATTCAAACTTTCAAAAGCCAATTACAATGATTTGCATATCCCAAAATTAATTTTGAATCAAATAACAAGGTTTAGGAGAAAATCCAAATTTTTAGCACACATCCAAAGTACAAAGAGAGTTCATCAGACGTTCTTAAAGATAATGTATTATAGGTGACAAGTAATTATGATGTGATGCAAGTTATGAGAATCTAAAAAGTAAACATATACAAATTATACGAGGCAGAAATTAGACAATTAACCATACAAAGCACCACATTATAAGTATTAAGTATGAAAAGAATTAGAATTATGTAAGGTATTCAAGTATTCACAATTTTCAGGTTCTGTTGGAAAATAAAAAGTTGGTCCCCAATCAAGGTAGGAAATATACAAGAATATTTCAAACTAACATCTCAGTAGATGGCAAACTCCATGTTCATGTTCAAATATTAACTATAAAAAAGTTTGTTAAAAACTCTAAAAAGGCTACTAGATCATCAGAGAAGAGTAAAAGAATATAATTTCTTCTTCAAAAGAGCGTATTTTATTATATTTCTTTAAGCTAATAAAGTAATTGGGAAAATCAATAGGAATAACAACAGTACATTACAAAACACCTCTAGAGTACATATCTGCCAATTTAGTCGACATCGTTGGAAAGAAAAAGAAATTGTCATCAAAGAAAAACATGATGTAGCTCGAAGCAACTTTAATGTTCATTGAGATGATATAAATTAAACCAAAAGGTAGTATATCTTGTACCTCTAAAATAGCTTTCATCTGCGTAAAGAAAGGATTTCTTTCATAAATATGTATCTTCTTGCTGCAGAAAGAGAGAATGGATGACAACCACGAAATTAGGTTGCACTGTTCAACTAAATAGTTAGCTAGGAATGGCAACTTCACCGACTTCTTCATAATTTGTAAAGCAAAAAAAATACACTTTCTAGTCACCATAAAAATATGAAAATGAGATTTATATCTTGCCAGCAAAATCCAAACTAAAGAACCTGGTGCAAACTTCAATACATAGGCACCATGCCAAATTCCATGATGGAAATTATTCAAAAAAATAAAGCCATGATGGAGAGAAAAAGATTCGCCTGCAATATAAGTATTTTTGACTCACGTGAATGAAGAAGGTTCATGTAAACCAGAAAAGAACAATTACAATATGAACCAATTGAACAGTTTGAATCGAGGCATAAAATGAAACAAGAAAATGGCATGACAACATAGCCTCAGTCCCAAATTAATTGGGGTCGGCTACATAGATTAAACTCTTTCAATTGAACAGTTCGAATCGAGCCTCAAAATGAAACAAGAAAATGGCATGACTAAAATTGAAAATAAAAATTGATTCAAACCTTCTCTGTTTCTACTTTCTTATCGCCAAAGCATCTCTAGTGAGATGGATGAGCACTTGCCAAAGGTAAGGTTGGGGGTTCGACTCATGTTGGAGTCAAGGACTCAAGGGTGTTGCAATTAAGTTGGTTTCCTATTTTAAAAAATTGTAAATTAAAAAAAAGATTATGTACCTTCCTATTCACTTGTTGAAAGCGCATCAATAGTTTACTTATGGCAGCATAATGATCATTTGAAGGGTCTAACAATACAAAAGATGCTTCGGCAGAAAAAACTGCCACCACTGATGGGATTCTCTGCCACGGTTCTGTTATCCCATTTTGCAAACATGTTAAAATAAGTCTAAGGTGCAATCCATCTTTCCTGTTTTGGCAAGTCTGAAAAGATTGTACATTCAGAAAAGAGCTTCACATCAAATTTATATAAAGGTAAATTTACAAAAATAAACAAGTATAGAATGATTGATTACAAGTTACCGGTTGTACCAGAAAAGAAATGAAAAAACGGAATAGATAACATATTATGATGCACATTTCGGAATTTTTCATTCTAGATGTTATGACTTATCCAAAAAGAAGGACGAAGATTCAATAGGTTAGCATAACTGATTCTTGTCAATGCAAAACTTTTATAATAGAGTAGAAAGGAAGCATCAACAGTTCAAAGTTAGTCCTACTAAACTTGAAACATCTAATAGAGAATTGTCTAATCCTCCATTGTTATATTAAATCATGATTTGGCTTTTATCAATCTATACAATATCATCAAAGTAAACTTGTACAATAGAGTATCTTCTCAAATATGTTTAGTCAATCTAAACAAAACTAAAGCAAAGATAAGCCCAGAATATACCTATTACTGTCAAAAGGATTTCACTTGCTTTCTCAAGTCGTTGTTTTTCACAAGGTCATTCCTCAGGCAAGCAAATCTTTGAAGAAATCGACATACCTATATGCCAATAGCTTTTTTTTCCTTCCTATAACAAAAATATTTTTTTTGCTTAAAACCCATTCTCACACTGCTGAATTCTCTTCATAGGCCTTCTTAAATACTATATCAATAAATCAAGGGAGCAAGAGAACTGTTAGAAGAAATAGAAGACATAGCTGTGTATGCGATTTTTTGTGTTGTACTGTACATATGAATGCATCGGCAGTTGAGATGGATCAACAACCTCATTTCCTGTACTGTGCAGAAGATCAAGGCGGCCCTTCACTGCGATAGTTGGGTAGAATAATAGAGAAGGGGTTTGATGGTGTTACCTTGACTAGTTCGGCGACGGCTTAGGGTGGGGCGTAGGTCGACGACGGCTTAGGGCTTCGGAGGCTCCAATCTCCGGCAGCCGGTGACGGCAAAGCCGATGGCCTCGTCGCAGCCGCAATCCCAGCGACGGCAGAGATTTAGGGTTTGGGAGAGAGATTTCGGTGAGAGCAGAGAGCGGTGAGCGGTGACCGGAGAGAGAGCAGAGAGCCGATTAGAGGCGGTGAAAGAGAGACCAGAGCGCAAGGAAAGAGGCGAAAGGGGGTTAAGAGAGACGAGACGGAGGGTTGAGAGAGACGAGACGAAAGAGGGTTGAGAGAGAGACGATCGATTGTGACCAGAGAGAGAGCTGAGAGCCGATTAGAGGCGGTGAGAGAGAGAAACCAGAGCGCAAGGAGAGAGACGAAAGAGGGTTGAGAGAGACGAGACGAAAGAGGACGAAAGAGGGTTGAGAGAGACGGACGAAAAAGGGTTGAGAAAGACGATCGATTTTAGACGATTGTGTGTGTGTGTGGGGGGGGGGTTGGGGTGCCTAGATCGAAGCACCTCAAATCTCGAGATTTGATGAACGGTTATTAAAAAATAATGTTTTGGTGGGAATGTTGGCGCCATTATGTAGAGACGGAATTAATTTCGTCTCTATTTCCGTCTCTGATCTCTCTCTATTCCGTCTCTGAATTAGTCCGTCTCAATTCCGTCTCTAACTACTTTTTCTTAGCAACAGAACTTAATTCCGTTGCTAATTCCGTTTCTAAATATCATTTTTCTTGTAGTGACTGGGGCCGTCACACAATTCCATTTCACATCCATTTACGCTCAGATTAGTTTCACAAGCATATTCTCCTAGGAGAATAAACTTCCTATCGTATATCTAGCGATAATATTTACATACAACAAAAATATAACATAATAATTCAAATACCTCAATCTCACGGTCACTTCCCAACTAATTGCGCTAAATAACTCTTTGGTTCTCAACCAAAGTTTATCCCCAATCGAGCCAAACCTAGCTTGTAATACCAATATTGTCACTACCGAACCTAATTTGGGCGTCTGACCGACCTAAATTACTTTAATCCCTTGATAATCTAACAACTTTAACCCTTCAATAAATAAACAATTAAGATTAAGATCTTGTAATCACCTTATTAACCAGATTGGATTCTAAAGTGAATTTTAAACCTCAAAATTTATTTAAATGAATTAAATAATCCTTAAAATCTTGTAAAAAATTTTAAACAACACCTCCTTTATCTCTAAGCGTACACCGGAATACTTGGACTTCAAAACTCTTTATTAAAATCTGCTTAGTTTGGTGGAAATGCCGTAGGAATCACAATCCACCTCAAAACAATATATACTGCATTACCACAAATTATTTATTCATTCTAACCTAATTAGAAGTATTAATATTACTATAACTCAAAAATTATCTCAATTCGTCCCAAAATTGTTCCAAGCATTCTAAAGGATATCCTAATCATACTCGAACCCAAAAGTTTATTTATACAATACAATATATTAAAGACTAATACATACATAGAGAGAAAACAATTAAGCAATTTATAAACATTTGGAAAGCTTTCCATTTCCCTAGTCGCCGCTAGAACCTATCATTATCTAATTATAAACATTCGATAATGTCAGATAATTAAATCCAACACTGTCTAGTACACCTGTAATAATCAAATGCATTATACTACAAGAATTTAAACGAACAATAGTATCACAAGGAATCATAAATTTATCAGTATGCAATACATTCCGCTTTTGTACCACAATTAGTTGACGTCTTTCAAAAGTGATGGGTAAACGGTAATAAAGATTCACGAGTTTAAGAGGAAGTCCCTTGAGAAGCCAAGCCCTTGACTATATATGGAGTATGATCCTGGCCATCATCACAACCCATCCTCAATAAGTGTCTACAATGATCAGTGATTTTAGTCATAGAGCACCACAAAGTTCATCCTACCACACATATACCCAATGAACATAATGGGACCCGCAAAGGCCTCCTTCCACTTGTGTCTCTGAATGCATGATCAATAAATATGCAGTGATAAACCGTGCATGCAATTATATTCAAGAAATACTCATACAATTTATAGGTTACTATACGATTTACTTAACCTAAAAAATGTGATATCGAAATTCTTTTGCGCTCCGAGCCAATAAGCTAGTCCACACAACATTCCAATTGCAGTCCTACAATTAATTTATAAGCCTAGTAACACTCCATAATAATTTCACAATTTCTTTCCAATTAGTTATTTATTCGACCCAAATGCATCAATTTTTATTTTTTACTCAAAATTATTGTTCAGTATTAAAGATTACATTGTTTAGGCTTAAATATAATTTTTTAATTTTTTATATATTTATCGGTCTTACCTTGACTTGAAAACCCTGAAATCCCTCCAAATCAACTCCTCAGATGTTCATATCTCAATTTTGACTACAAATTATTGTTCAAAATCGAAAATCAATTTTCTAAATTTTGAACATTTTTTGGTATCATGGAACGCACTACGAGGAAACCCAAGTATAAATCCTTGAAGAAATGCCAAATTTCTTTTTTCATAAAAATCCCTTAAATAATTTTTTTTTGAATTTCTCTCATTTTTCTATATTTTTTTTCCAAATAACACTTTCTTTTCTTTTTTTAAATGGATTAGAGCTCGACCCATGAACCAAACCGATCTGATGAATTTGAAACGAACTCGATTCGGTGCGGTTGGGAATCGAACCCCATCTTTTTCCTCGTGCTCCTCTGTTTTCATAGTTTCCCTTTTATTTGATTGAGTTGTGCTCCCAACCGCAACCCCAACTCCATATTCGTCTTCCTTACAATAACATCAACACCACAACGACAACAAAATCAACAACAACGAAACAGCCAACAACTCCACAACAACAACTACAATGATAATGATAGCCATCAACAAAAACTCAACACAACTCACCTGGTATTGAGACCTCTCTCTCTCTCTCTCTCTCTCTCTCTCTCTCTCTCTTTGTTTTCAAACTCTCTCGATCTCCCTACCGATTTTGCTTTCAAAACGGAGGTGTAAGAAAGGTGGTTCCGTTGTTGATGATATATATTAGATTTCCACGAGATTCGTGCTATACGAATCTCAAGGAAAACCTAATGGTTCCATTTTCATTATATATAATTTGATCTTCTTTAAGGTACGTGTTGCATATCTCGAGGTCGACCTTATGACTATTAGCAAGATAATAACCACTTAACCGCCTTAAACAAAAATCAATTATATTGAACTCCTCGAGATACCTATCGAGGTAGATCAAATGCTTTTATAACCAACCGCTAAATTATTTGATTTTCTTTGAGATTGGACAACATGCATCTCGAGGCATAGCTACACCTCGCCAACAGCTACCAAATCGTCCATTATTCACTTCCTCAATGATCACGCAATGTGTATCTCAAGGTGAATTTAATGTATACTTTTGTTTGATTTTAAACTATAGGATTCATTTATATATTAATATATAAACTATATTATCTATATAAATATATACACACATATGTATATTCGCGGCTGTAAATTCGACACGTGTGCCAATGACCATCTTCGGGCGTGCATACTATTGTACATCCCGTGCGTGTCACCCCTGACCTCGCGTGTCAGTAGGCACCTACCAATTTATTAATTATTTTATTTAATTTCATGATTATCTCTTATTTCTAACTCTAAATGATATTCCAAAAATACCCCAATATCACGGAAATTGGAGAAATATCCCCACCGCTATCTGAAACTCCTAGACATTGCGTATACACTCCATTTAACCTTGTTTCGCATCGAAATAGTGTATAATACATCAAGTAGTCACATGATACACAAAAATAATATTAAATTTATGATTTCTGATCTGTAACACGTAAGTCCTACCTCGGATACCTAAATCTCAAATTAAATCCAAAAATTCTTAGTTAGCTGATTAATTCATGTTATAAAATTACAAAGCCTTAAAGTTATGTTATTTTTTTGGTGGAATAAATTTGCGTTATTTAATAAATTAAAGGAAAAAAAATTATGTTCAAATGTTTCTATCTGTCTTCGCTAAATGGCATGCTAACGCCTAATAGTAACGATTAACATGTCAAACATTATTTAATATATCTAATAAAAAAATATGATACATCTCTATAAAAAAAAACTATGATACATCTTATTAAGTTTACAATTCTTTTTAAGTCGTGTATATATATAGCTAGTAGATATGTTATTACTTCAAGCTCTACTTATAGTATGTACAAATAGTAGTATACTATGTAAACATTTAAATATAGTAGTATATATAGTGTATATATGTTAAATTACTTAGTCAAAATGCGTTTGAGTTAAATTAGGGAGCGGATAAATAGACCCTAATTATTGCTTAGAGGACTCCATTTTAATTTTTTTATGAGTTTCAATTCTGCCTATTGAGGAAATGTGCCATGACCTAAATTTTATAATCTCGTTTATCATCCATAATCAGGATTACCGACCTGTGACGTGGGACCCATACCGTATTATATGCATTGACCGAGGTGAGATGGTGGGGGTATATTTTAGATTTATTGTGGTGTATGCCTAGTGTATTGTATATGTGTAGACTATTAAGTCACTCCTACTCGTATATAGGTGTTGAAATGAGAGTGGAGATGTGCCTTGAGTTGCTTGCCGATGTGAGACTAGGTAGAGAGTAATGTGGTAAGTCTATTTTAAGCTTAATGTAGATTTATATAGTGGCTTTAATGTGGCTATAGTTGATTTTTAATTAAATGTAACCTAAGTGAGCATTTTAAAACAATAGACATGTGATTTGCATCGAGACACATACTAGCACATCTAGAAAACCAACTAAGTTACCTATTTGTGTTATTTAGATTAAGTTAGTAGAGCTAAGATGGACATGTGTTAAGAGTTGTACCATTAGATAGGCCTCGAGACATGTGTGTGTAATTAGATCAATGGCTATCATTCAACCATATCCATTTCATATATATAGTTAGAGATCAATTTATACAAACCAAATATTTTCATTTTACAAGCTTATGAAGGAAGGAGACTTGCTGAAAAGGTTTGTGGAAGAAGAATATCAGTTGGGTTTTGTACTTTGAAAGTGTGGGAATTGTTCAAGCTAGTGTACATCAACTAGTTAATTCACGTACACCAATTTGTTTAGTTTAATTTAATGAATTCATGAAATAGATTATGTTAGTGGTTATTTTTATGTTTTTTTATCTTCTCTTGGGGTTTTGGAGTTGTTGGTGGAGGCCCCCAAGGTTTTGGTGAAACCTATGTGTGGTGTAAACTCAGAATTCAAATTGCAGAATTCTGGGTTTTTTTTTGCACATAGCACATTAGGTAGATCAGCTAACATGCTAACTTTAGTTAGTGCGCTAATAAGGCCACTAGCGCGCTACTCACACCACCCAGCGCGCTAATTGCCATGACAACATAAAAATCTGCTATTTTTTAAATTTTCCAAAACACTATAACCGAGCTTACAACCCTAAGTAAAGGTCTAAACACATCAAAAAATATGTTATGTGATATCAAGAATCTAGGAAAGCGTTACGGGGGTTTCGAATGTAAAATTTGTGGTGTTGAAAGGTCGGTAAAGCTAGGACTTTACATTGCTTACTGTAAGTATACCCGTTGATTGTTTATTTACATTCGTTTTCAGTTTTAACTAGTTTATTGTAGTCTATATTGACTATGTCTGGCTTTGTACTCTCATGTCATAGACTTAATTGTTATTCCTCACTTGTTGAGCTTAGTTTCCATGATATTTTGGTAACTCGAAATCTTTTTAATCCATCCATATGTTATATGTCATTTCTTGTTGTTTTACAATAAATGTAGTATAAATAGCATGTTATTGGGGATTTATAAGTTGTGAATGACTTTGTGGACTTGTAATCTTTGGAGAATTTGTGCTTTATAGCATAGCTTATTCTTGGAATCCTTAATGACTCATTTTCTTGAATTTATAAAGTAGTTATAGAATCTAGAGTCCATTGCACTATAATTTGATCGACACACATGGTTAGAGTCATTAGAGCTGTCGGCACTCACCACTATGCTATGACATATGGGGTTAGAGTCCATGAGATTGCCAATATATAGGGTTAGAGTCCTCGTGACACTAGGTTTAAAGTTTTTAGTGGTATTAGACTGTGCATCACCACGCACGTCCTTTAGTGGTTAAGGCTTCACTGACGTAGGTCACGACCGACCGGATCTAGATCATAACTATTCAGCCTTGTGTCATTTTCACTTACTTAACTACGGTATTTCTCGTCCTATTATAGTCTTTTTTATTGAATTTATGCTTTTAAATAAAATTTAGTTAGTTTTGGAAGTGTGAATAAATTTGTCAATGGGGATTAATGTTACTTTTTGTACTCACCGTCCTTTTTGTGACGGTGGCTGTAGAGGACGAGCTGGCAAACCAAGGAGAAGATTGGTGACTACCTCTGAGCCAGTGGCATACTTCTGCATTAAAATTTTGTAGGTTTTGGTATTTGTGTATTACACAGTCATGTTCTTAATACACTTTGGGGTTGTATATTGGGTTGAGTATTTAGTTCCCTAATTTGTGAGGATATCACACTATTTGTATTCGCCACTTTGTTATATATTAATATGAACATTGTTTTCTTGGTTTCCACACACTTATGATTTTAATAATTTCTTCCGCATGATTTGTTAAGACTTCAACTAAATTTTATAACTCTTAAAAAGTTTTATATTAACGTTAAAATTCAATTGTAAAGTAACATTTTTTTATTTATCCTAAATATAAGTAGTTGAGGAGATTTGGATAGAAAGGCTGACTAATACGTAGTTGAGTCCTCTATAGAAGGGTAGGGGCCATCACAAAATGATTAAATCAACCTTTATATAAAAGGGTATTTTCTTCTCATACCTTACCCTCTTTTCTCCTTTATTGACTTGACCCCATTCTAAACCCTGAAAACTGACTCCTTATTCTCATCTCCAACCGACCAATAACGCATGAATCCACAAGTAATCAACTTCGTAAGTCCATTCTTTCCTTGTTTCTGCTCGTTTGGTGGGTTTTTTTTTTGAGTTTTTTGCCATCATTTTCACGATTATTAATGTAGGTTGTTATTTGGTTTTTAGAGATTTTGATTTGTTGATTATTTCCATATTTTTGTTACTGAATATTGAAAAAGTCGTCAAAACGTATCATCCTTGACTACGACGAACCATTTTTATGGTTTTTTATTGCGTTTTATATAGAGGAAGAACATGCATTTTTTATTGATGTCCTCATGTTGTGCAGAGTAATAGAGCTAAAATATATAGTTACATGTCAGTTTGGTTTGGCCAACATAGGGTACACACTCCATGTAGTTGCTAGTCAGACACCACCCAATTGGACATTTGATTTTGGACTTAAGTGTCAGGCACAATTGTTCACGATATTACCAACAATATCGACTACTATAGGCCGTAAGGATTGTAAAGGTTTCACTTAGTATATACTGTAATTATATATAGCCCACCAGTTTACTCCACGGATCCCACCCGATTATATATTGGAATTTTAGGCAACTGTTAGAGTCACAAGTCAATGTTATTACTAGCAATATTGGTTAACAAAGACTGTTACTCCTATAGAGGTTTCAGCTTTTCTAGACCGCAATCTTACTTATACTCCCACCATATTACTATGCGGGCCCTACTAGACAGTATCTTCGAATTTTAATACAAGCAAGACAGATCCGTCAGGGTTCAACTAAAATAGAACCTCCCACGACTTCAGTGAACGTGAAAGACAAAGAAAATGATTGTTTTTTTTTTTTTTGAAATTTTCGATTTGGGGGATGAATGTTGAAAATGGGTTGGAAGTGATTTTTTTTTGTTGAAGATGAGGATATTTTGAGGATTTTGAGGAAAAAGTGAGCTCTGGTTCGTATAAAAAAATATAAAAAAAGGGTACGTTTAGTCGTTCCCTTAAATTATAGTATGTAAGAATATATATTTGTGTATGTGTGTGTTAAATTATTGCTGCATTATAATGGTAAGCCCTAATATATATATGTACATACCATTATAGTATTGATGCGCGCAGAACTACAGGAATGAGATATATTACCTAGACCAACTATTTTGTAGATAGCGATAAAGGGTCGATCCCACAGAGATTGGTATTCTTTCTAATTTTCTAAAAGAAAGAGAATAATGGGGGTTTAGAGAGAATGACAAATTAACTAATCTAAATAACAATAAAATAAATAAAGCAATGGAAATTATTTTGAAATCAATTAATGAAAAATACCTAGGTCAAGACATATAAGTTCGGTTCGATAAAAGATTGGATTTGGTCATCAATCTAGGTAAAATATGCAAATCAAAAGTATCTTACTTTAGCTATAGACTCGGTAAAGGACGCAGTTCCTTGCACTTCCTAATCTCGATAACCAAAGTATGATAGTGATTATTTTCCTAGCCAATCATATAACTCTATAGTCAAGCGCATTGGGTTTAACACAATGACCACAATTGGTTTTGTGAAGGCACTACACCTAGACAACTAGATCACTAGTATGTCCAATTTACCTAGATCCCTAAGGTATTCAACCGATCCCAAAAGATAGGAATCAATTGGTAGGGTCACTTTCCATTAGTGTGGTCTTATTGTATAAGGATGGATGCTTACGACTCACTAGCGAAATCATCAAGGTTTAAATATAAATTTAACCTCAATTAATCAATTAATAACAAAGGGATTAAAATAATAATGAAAAGCAATGAAATCAAAATAAATAAATCTCACAAATCTATGGATAAGTACAGTCAAACCTCCCTCGCTGTCTTGCCTTGGCCATGAGATTAGTGTATTATGGATGAAGAACACAAAATAAAAAAAGGAGAGAGGAAGAGAGCGTAAAAAAAACCCAAAAAGCCGAGAAAGGGAGAGAACAATATAGAAGTTGAGATAGCAAAAGAATAGAAGCCGAGAGAGAATAGAGAGCCAACCCTCAATTCGGTCCTCTCAAATTCTCAATCATTTTTTTGGTATCGTCCTTCTGTCCACTTTCTATATGCGTCCCTCTGTCCTCCTTTCTGTATCTCCCTCATTTTTTTTATACATATCACTTATGCTAAAAAAATAATATAAAACCAAACAAACGAAAAAACAAAACCCTCCAACTTTCTTTTCCTGAAATCTTCCAATGCACGAACGTGTTTACTCTTGATAAGTCAATATTTATATGTGTGGTTGAATTCGTGGCAAAAAATATTCAAAATGCAGTATTTACATGCAGTGATCGGATACCGAACAGCTTGTCTCGAGTTGCGCATTGAGTGATGGATAAAGTAAGAGACAATAGATCAAGTAATGCCAACCACGTGGCGAGTTATCATTAGACAATAGTACAACAACACATCACTTATTTTCTCTCCTCTAACCAGCAAACGCCACCTCAAGATCACAATCCCTCAAGCTTGTAAGTAAGGCAGCCGACTTCACCAATCACATTCTGCCACGTCAGCAATAACACATCACATCACAAAAAACAACAAACTATCCTTGTTCAGTAGTTGTTGATCTTTCTCGAGATGCGCACTAGCATAGTCGCCCAATGCACGAATCGCAAACCGAACGAAAAAGCTCTCTTCCTCATGCCACGTGTCTTCATCCGGTTGGCCACCAGCTCATCATCAAAACATTTCCTGTCAATCAAGACGCAACACGCCAGCGCTCCAACACAAAATGCACCAATGCCGTTCAGACAAGTGGCAGACACCAATTTTTTAGCCCAAAACAGCCACAGGATCGTCCTCAACGCACAAGTCACCTCCCCAACCCCCAAAATTAATGTCTCTCACCTCCCAATACCAATTTGAAGTAGTTTTATGTATTAAGAACATTAGGCATTAGGAGAGGACATCGATTAATACCTTTTTAGCATATTTTCTTTGACGTCCTTGTTCGGCTAATCAACTCCTTACCTGGGTCAAAGGGGAAACAAGTTAGGATCATGGATTCATGGCATATTATGTGAGGTCTTTTATTTATCTTAATTAAGTTTAATTTATCACTACAAAAAAACAAAGAAATCGAAACGGAATTAGAAACGGAATAAGTTCCGTTTCTAAATCGAAACGAATTAGAAACGGAATAAGTTCCGTTTCTAAATTAAAACGTTAGCGACGAATTGAGACTAAACATTCGAGACGGATTTGAGACGGATCGAGACGAATTAGAGACGGAATCGAGACGGAATTAAATTCCGTCTCTAAAAATGGCGCCAACATTCCCACCAAAAATTTCATTTTTTATGACCGTTCATCAAATCTTGGGATTTGTGCATCACATCTCGATGTTAATCCCCCCCCCCCCCCCAAACACACCCACAAACCAAAAGCCCTAAATCCCAAATCGTCTCTCTGCTCCTCTCTCTCTCTCTCTCTCGTCCGTCCGTGCCGTCTCTCGCTTTTTCGATCCGTCGATCGTCTCGTCTCTCCGTCTCTCTCTCTCGTGGTCTCTCCGTCTCTTAGTCGGTCACGGCTCTCCCTTCTCTCCGGTCACCGCTCTTAGTGCGTTTCTCTCTCGCTCTCTTCTCGTTCGAGCCCTAACCTCGCGTCCCCTCTCGCTCTCCGTCAACGCTGCGCTGCCCCTTCGCTCCGTCAACGCTGCTGTCCCTCTTCGCTCCGTCAACGCGCTGTCCTTGCCGACGCCGGAGCCTCTCGCATTCGCGTCGTAGTCATCACTCTCTTCGCTTAGGGCTTGAGAAAAAGGTGTTTACTACTTCATCCAATTGAGGCTATGTTGTTGTTGTTGTTGTTGTCAGTAATTATTTTAAAATTTTCTCTTGCCGTTTGTGGATTCATAAGCGTAAATCGGGCTGTTTTATAGTTTCCAATTGTTTTATTTTGTTTATGGATGTGGTTTGCAAATATGGAACTAAAGGTCACCGAAATTTCCTATTTCAGCTTACATTCAAGTTAGAAAATACCTTGATTCTCGTGGCCTATATTTTTGTTAGTGTTTCAACTTGCCCCAATTGGAAAAGTTTAGCAACTAAATGAAGAATCAAAATCGTCAAGGTTTTGCGATGGCGGACTTCATAGATTTATGACATAATTAGCTAATGAGTAGTAATTAGAAACTATTTATTCGGATTTTATCTTTTATAGTTTCAAATCAATGTGCCAAACAATTTATTAGAATTTTATTAGAAATTTGCTACTTGCTTACAATGTATTCTTTTTTGGAACTTTGTAGGAAACTCGATAGGCTTAGACAAGTGATTGAGAAGGAAATGCTAAAAGTCGAGGTAAGTTTGTTCTTCCCAAAATAACAACTAAAGAGAGAGATCCTTTGCTAGACATGTTATTTCAAAGAAAAATTGGAGTTGAAGCCCTCTATCAAGGCATGGTGAGAATCTAACTCCCTCAATTAGTTTATTAAAACATGGACTTGTCGATAAGGGCCAGCTTGGCTCATCAAGTTTTTTTAATGATCCTTAGTTTAACTTTAAAAACGGATTTTTATTGGTCGATTCAAATATAATGAGTTTTATGGACAAGTTGATTAAGTTGTTATGGTTAGTTGCATTCCATGAAAAAAATTTATATGATATTGATGATTTGGGCTAGTATTCAAAAGTGATCATGCCTTGTAAAAGGTATTGGTGGATAATGTGCTCTTTTGTTTGATGAAATTGTCAAAAGAGACCTTAACTTGTTCTTTTAACGAAGTGCATGGAAAAGCATGATTCTAAAGTCTCATGGATTCTTTATTGAGCTTTGTTTCTATGATATGATTTAATCGAGCAATCATTAGTATGATTTTTCATGTCTCGAAAGGATTGTAGCTAATTTGCATTGATTTGGGTAAAATCCTTTTAAAACGCTTCAAGGAGAGCTCATTCATTTTTTTCCCAAGTCTTGAAATATGTTCAATCCAACTTTATTGAATGTAGTTAGTAATCATCATTTTGGGTGAGACTTGAAGCTAAGTTGAGATGCGGAAGAGACTTTGTTTTATCCATTAAAAAAAGACTTCGATTAAATCATGGATTTTCGACTAAATGCTATGATTTGAGAATTTTAAGTCGAACTTGACTCTAATGAGTTGATTTGAATCTTTTTAGTTGTGATTAGTCGATCGCATTCAATTTATATTGATAACTAAGTTTATGAGATTTTTCTTGTTTTGCTTCACCGCATACTTGTTTTACTCGAATCGTCGATTTTGATTTGAAAGAATGGTTTAAAAGTCGAATGACTTAAGTCGATAACTAGGAATGAGGTTTGAGTCCTTAAATGATTTAAGTTAGTCTAAATAAATTCAAGAAATACTACTTTAAGAATCCATGAAAAACATATTTAAAATTGGTTTTGGTTCATTCATTTTTTGATTGAAATATTCGATTAAGTGGTTTAATGCATAAATTTTACTTGAATATGATCTATAATTTGCATTGTTGTTTGAATAAGGATATGTCTTCTTTAAATTTAGGCAATAACAAGTCCATATCATTTTTTTGGTGTGATCAATAGTTTGATACTCATTAAGTTCATACTTCACAACTTAAAAGGTATCCTAGTTCCTCATCAAGTTGATATTGTCAAACTCAACCTATGTAGAATATTGTGTGCTCTAGATAAAGGTAAAGGAGTCACCGTCACGCTTGAAAAATAAGGGGTGGGTTGCAATAGGCTGAAAGCCAATGTAAATCGATCTTTATGAAATGGATTAAACAGTTTATTGTTTGGTTCTTGAAAGTTAAAAAAGCTCGGCTTTGAAATGAGATGAGTGAGCTTATGATAAATTTTGTAGCTTGTGAAAGTGGATTGATTGAAAATAGTCTTATGAGTTTTTTGGTCTATCTATGAGGTAGCATATTTTTGTTTTCTTATATGTTTTTAGAAAATGAAGATAAAAGTGAAAATGACAAACATTGCTATCTTCCTCCTATCGGATTTGTAAGAATTTAATTTACTTAAATCAAGATATGCAAGTGTTTATCATCGTTTGTGGATTCTTAAATCTCAAATGAATTAATGTTAATCTTTTTGCTTGTTTGTAGACTTTGATGGTCGAGTGCAGGGATCGTCACTATAAGTTCGATGTGAGTCATTGCTCTTCTACCTTAGCTCTATCTCCTATGATGCTTATGTCCCTCGAAAAATTTAAGTTCAACTATTCAATTATTAAGTTGTTTCAAATGTCCTTTGGCACGCAGTGTGGTGTTGAAGAACATCTCAAGACTTTTCGATTGATAATTCTTTTTGTGCATATTTATAGGATTGTAAGTTTTTTTTTTTTTTTTTTGTGTTGTTGAACAATAGGATTGGTGGTTTTGTGAATACTTAGAAATTTGGAGCATTTGTAATACTATACAATTTTTTTTGGATATATATCTTTTTCAATTTTTGATTTTTACATTTTTGTTCTCTCAATTGAATATTTGTTGATATATATTGTCGATGTATGAATGTCAATTTATTATATATTGGCAAAAGTTAAATGTGCTTGGATTGAGACCTATATATGTAAGACTTTAAAAACTAAACAAAAATGAAAATTAGAGACGGAAATAGCAACGAATTTGGATTCCGCTGCTATTTCCGCCTCTAATTTTTTTTTTTTTTTTTTTTAGATATGAATCGAAACGATCAAATTCCGCTTCTGATCCGCCTCTCGATTAGCAACGGATCGTAGACGGAAATAATCGAAACGGAATTTATTCCGCTTTAATCGATCCGTTTCTAAATCGTAAACGGAATCCATTTTCCGCTTTCGATCCAATCAACGACGACGTTTTGAGACGGAACGCATTCGTTCTCTCGTTCGCTTCTCAATCCAATCGTAGACGGATTTTTAGAATCGAAACGGAAAATTCGCTTTCGATTTGTTTTTTTGGTTCTTGAGTGTGCAATAATTGAATCTAGGTTAAATCGAAAGCAGATGCGATCTGCTTATTTAGGAATAGTGTTCCCACAAACCCATATTACTGGGTTAGTGTTTTAAACCTGATTGGCGGATGTCTAAGGCTATGCATTGATTAGGGAAGTAGTTAGTGGAAGACGTCCCAGCTATCGAGATTAGGGGAACGAGAAATTTCTGGCGGATGTCGATTTTCTATAGCTAATCTAGGAGAATATAAATTAATAAATTTTTGGGAAAGAACAAAGACCATGATTGCCATTGAATCTTGATCCTGATTTATGGAACTGTAGACCTAGGTGTTACTTAGGTATTTTCTTGAAACTATTTTAAAGTTATTTTAGTTATTTATTTATTTAGTTTAGTTAGTTTAGTTAGTTAAATTATTCATTTAAAACCCTCAATTTTTCCTTTTCTTTGTTTTTAACCTTAGAAAGACCACCAATCTCCCCTTTGCCGCTATTTTACAAAATAGTTGGTTTAGGAATTATTTAAGTTATATGTACATTATGTGACATACCTACCCCATTCACATTGTAATTATGTGAGTCTTCAAATCAACCATAATTGTGAGAGTAGGAGGCCATCACAGAGTTGTCTGTATACATTTTAAGAATAAGGGACTACATAGAATAAATAAATAAATAAATAAATAACCACCAAAGAAAGAAAAAATAATCCCCAGCAATGGCGCAGAAAATTGACGAGTACCGAACGCGTCAATAAAATAATTATTCCTAGACTAACTATTTTGTAGGTAGCGGTAAAGGGTTGATCCCAAAGAGATTGGTAAATCCCATAGAGATTGGTATTCTTTTTAAGGTTCTAAAAAAAGAGAAATGGTTTTGAGAGAAGAACAAATAAACTAATATAAATAATAATAAAACAAATAAAGCAATGAAAATTGTTTTGAAATCAATTAATGAAAATACCTTGGTCAAAACATACAAGTTCGGTTAGATAAAAGATTGGATTTGGTCATCAATCAATGTACAATATGCGAATCAAAAGTATCCTAATGTAGCTATAGACCCGATAATGTACGTTGTTCCTTGCTCTTCCTAATCTCGATAGCCAAGGTGCGATAGTGATTATTTCCCTAGTCAATCATATAGCCTTATACTCACGCGCATTAGATTTCACACGATGACCGCAATGGGATTTGGGATGGCACTACACCTAGAAAACTAGATCACTAGTATGTCCGATTTAGCCTAGATCCCTAAGGTATTCAACTGTTCCCAAAATAGGGGAATCAATTGGTAGGGTCAATTGCCACTAATGTGGTTTTATTGCATAAAGACGGATGCTTACGACTCACAGGTAAAATAATCAAGGTTTAAATATAAATTTAACCTCAATTAATCAATCAATAATGAAAGGAATATAATAATAATGAAAATCAATGAAATTAAAATAAATAAATCTCACGAATTCATGGATAAGAATAGTCGAACCTCCCACGCAATCTTGCCTAGGCCATGAGATTAGAGTCTCATGGATGAAGAACACAAAACAAAATAAAAGTAGAGAGGAAAAGAGAGAGTAAAAAAATCCTACAAGCCGAGAGAGGCAAAGAATAATATAGAAGTTGAGAGAGCAAAAATATAGAAGCCAAGAGAGAATAGAGAGCTAGCCCTCAATTCGCTCCTCTCAAGTTCTCAATTGTGTTTTTTTGTATCGTCCCTCTATCTAGTTTCTTTCTGCATCCCTCTATCCTCCTTTCTATATCTTCCTCCACTTTCTATCTATATATATACTAGTTCTAATACGTGCTTTGCACGAATGAACCCGCTCACTACACCGGCTCGACTTCAATCAATTCAAAAATTTTTTATTATACGCTCATGAGGCTACATGCAGTTAATATAAGAAGCTTTTAGTCTTGAATCATTAAAGATGTTCATTTCATATGAACCAAAAAAAAAACAAAAAAAAAAGTTCATTTCACATAAAATAGCATGTACTTTGGATCTTATGAAGATAAAAAAAAAACACTTCTTTCCCCTAAAACAAGTCGTTTATGAAACAAATCATGCGACCAAATGTTAGACTTTATTGTATTATTTCATATCAACTTCATAAGTCTTGAGATATTGTCACTTGAAGTTAGAGAACATCAATAACCAGTTTATTTATAAAAAAAAAAACCAGTCTCAAAAATCCATTCGTTGTTCATTGTTCGTGGTCTTTTGGGGATTTTCTTTATTAAATATATTAATTTTCATATTTAAAATATAAATCTAATGTATCTTAATATGGAAACTCACATTTTCTCAATAGAAAACTAAATTTGCCCAGCATAATAGGTGAGAAAGTGTATGGGTCTTAAAATAAAAAATTGGCAATTGTGAGAAAATGTTTCGCAATAAAATTTTGGCTATCGAACGCTTGAAAATGTCATGTTCCCTTATATTTTATTTTTTTGTAGGAACATTTTCCTTTTTCGTCCAATCAAGCATGACTTAAATAATCCTTAAGGTACAAGTTCATTATATACAACCAAATTCATTAAGTAGTGAAAACTTTAGTTTCCAACTGATAAGCTTTGGTGAAGAATACTAGCCAACAGAGAGATGTTAAGGTAATGTTGTTCTCAGAGGTTGTCTTTGTTATTATCATGTTCATTTCATAATTTACAGCTAAATTACTTCCAAATATGAGGCTCCTCCCATTATAAGCATGTTCATGGCTCCATGAAGGGATATCAATCCCACTGTATTTCCGTTGTCCAAAACATGAGAGAGTGCAATGACAAAAGCCCTCTTCACCTGCTGAATAGTTGTTTAATTAGCACGGTGTTGCTCCATGTGCCAATGTTGTTTGTACCTATAAAAATAGAATACCGACCATTTCAAGTGGGCGTGTCTCAAATTAAAATATGCTTACATGTAAAAGTTTTCTTATGTTTTGCCAGAAACAATTAGGCCCATATGATAGAGCATTTATCAAAAGAAGGCTCAACCATGCAAATGAATCAAGATTAATCTAAATTCTGAATAAAGCTACATCTTGTTAGTACTCTTCATAGTAACAATTAGGTTGTGGAATTCAAAAGTACTCTTCATAGTAGAAAACAAAGTACCAAGCACGATGTGCACCGCATCGATTAAATACCAACACTTGCACTAACAGAACTATAATCGTGGTTGTAAATCTTGAAGAATATAACAGTAGAAGGACCCTCTTGATTAGAGCTTTGAGATCATGAATTATTTCCTATGTGTACAACAGTTGCCTAAAACACCATCAACAACAAGTGTACCAAGATTACACACTAAAGGGAGAATGAATTGGTCACTTAGAAAGCCATTCTTGCCAATACTAAGATGCATAGCATAATAAGCAAACAAAGATAACTTCATCAGCCCTAAAGTTTTGTCAAAACTTAAAAGCATTGTTAGTAATTAATTCCCTTATCATGACTACTCCGTGGAAGACCTTAACTGCCAATGAGAGATGCCAACGCAACACCATAAAATAATTGTATAGCAATGCGTTACTTAAAGGGATGGGACCTAAGAATTGATCCTTCAATATCAGAAAAGTAATGAAAAACCACATTAGCACACAAGGAGTGAGGGTCGGTACATGGTCTAGGAAGAGAGTCTTGACCTTCTAAGGTTCCATCAATTTCCTTGTTAGTTTGGAGTTAGCAATCCAAATGTACCCAACAAATGCATATCTATGAATTGAGTTGGTAACAGATACAAACAGCTTATATTCTCCAACTATAGGTAACACAAGTTTGAAATTAACATCCCAAAGAACAAGTGTAATAATGAGAATTCACATCTTCATTTTCTCATCTGAAGAACACTGCTCTATTAGCTGCGCAACTGATATTCATAGTGTCTTACAACTTGATTAGATGATGGAGTACCTAAACCCATCAAGATCAACAACATATGTTTGATCCATAACCCAAGAGTTGAAATAAACCCATAGGCCCTATACCCCTTGAATCACACGAATATAAGCTTCTATGGAACTGACACAAATACCAGAATCCTCGCAACCACAAATAGACAAAAAACTAAGAGTACATCAACCACTTAAACTATATACCTACTAACATATGAATAAACCTTTTTCAGAAATCTCAATGCCTTTTCTTCAAAGGGGTTGTGACCTAGTTCATAATTTTCAATGCCCTATCTCTACTTGCAGAACAATCAAACAATCAAAAACTTAGTTAATCAAGAAACCTACCATAAAGAAACCTATGAGAAAGAAAGCATCAAGGAAATGAGAATTCGGAGAGGTTAATAGACCTGAAAAGAGAGAGGGAGATCAACTCTGGAGGATAAATGAATACAACAACAAAGGAAGCATTAACAGATAGAGAAAGATACATGCAAAGAAGAGATTACAACAAGCAATAAAAGGAGAGAGTGTCAACGAAGATATGTGAGAGACTCAAGCTCAAATGATTTTGGTGGTAGAGAGAACCGAAGATTAAGTTCTTTACAAATTTAGAAATAATAAGGTTAAAAATGCAAGTTTTTCCAAGACCTCCAGAATGATTAGGGTGTTGCTTATGGGGCATTTAAATTTTATGCAATGATTCTGATGAGTAATGCATTCTCTTTGAGCATAATCTTCTTTAAGCTTAATATATGCTACTTGATGAGCCCACAATAGAAAGAAAGATTAATGATCATAACACTTTTAACATAAAAAAGAAAGTGTTGAAGCAATATGTTCAACCTAATTTCAACAAATGAATATAAATGTAAGAATTTAATACTACATCTCACTACTTTAAAAAGGGAGATGCGAGCATATGTCAAGTTCTTAGCTTCATGAAAACTAGCATTTTTAATTTGAAGAATAAACCAAAAGATTTGCAATATGAGTTAGTAATAACTGATAAGATCACCAATATGTTATGAGCCATCTTGTTAAAATCGTCAAGTAGTAGATGCTACTATAATGCCATTGCAAAAAAAAATCATAAACAAAACTACGCAAAATGCCAATCTCTACTTCGGTTAATCAAAATTAACACAGTAAAATGAGAAACAAATATGTCGATATCCTGTCCATCTCCACTTCAAAATTAACCAAAAAAATAAGGCTCTAACATCGAAAACTAAACTTTCAACCTAACCCTAAATTACCTAATTGAATGATTACCATAATTAAGCTCCAATTAAGTTAGGATTCCCTTAAGGCTATATTTTTGTTGATTACCATAAGTTCATGAATAACATAACTTTAATCATGCAAAATTGATTGATTTTTACAATTCCTAAATTTGAACGACAATTAATCGAAAACACCAATTGCGTTCACGATTAACATAGAAATCAATAAAAAAAACCCTTCACCTAATATAAATGAATCGATTCAAGAATAAACATGAAAGATACACATAACACCTTTACCACGGAAACCACTGCCTGTCGACACCCAACATGATAGCAATTATCAATCCTCATCAACACAAACACATGAACCTATGGAAAGGATTTCACCTTTTCATTATAAAAATGCCCAAACGATAACCAAAGAATCAGTCCTCAAATCGAAATCCTTCACCACTCCTGGAACTCAAACTTACCAACCTGATTCCTACCTTCTCCTTCCCAAACACGCTATTGAAGAACTCGGGGGGAGAGAAAAAAATTGATTTTTTTTGTAAAAATAGATCAAATTAGTAAATAACTCATGAAAGATCTCACACAATCGGAGGGAGAATCACATGAGACTTTAAGTTGTTGTTGAACTGGGAGAGCTTAAAAGGTATAGAGAGAAGGAAAGTTCAGATATTACGATGAAAAAAGCATAAAGGTAACTTTGCTTACGACTCAAAAAGTTGATATTCCCTCTTTTATATATTTGATAGATATACATAACTTATGCTAGTAAAATAATATAAAACCAAAAAAAAAAAAAATGGAACCCTCCAACTTTCTTTTCCTTAAATCTTGGAATGCATGAACGTGTCTACTTTACTTGATCTTCATCGTCTCACCATGGCATGTTTCTCTAGGCCAATCTCGTGAAAACTTCATGCATGCACATTAATCTCCATACACCTTTAAACACCGGATCAACTCCTCTACTCATTAACCCACACACACTACTAAAAACAGCATATCAGAAACGGAAATTTTCGTCTCTGATTTGAATAAATTCCGTCTCTAATTGAAATCTGAAACAGAACAGAGACGAAATCAATCCCTTCTCTAAAATCGTCGACGCCGATTCAATCAGAAAGGGAAATGTGATTCCGTTTCTGATTAGAGACGGATTAGAGACGGAATAAATTCTGTTTCTGATTAGAGACGGATTAGAGACGGAAATTAGAAACGGAACAGAGATGGAACAGAAATGGAAATTTCTCGAAATGGTACATTTGTAATTGCATTCTGTCTTTGATTCCGTTGCTAATCAGAAACGGAATCAGAGGCGGAAAGAATGAATTCCGTCTCTGATTCCGTTGCTAATCAGAAACGGATCAGAGACGAAAAAATAAGGCACCCATCAGCAATCCCACCATAGCTAACGAAGCACCCATTAAAAATCCCACCATAGATCTTTATGAGTCATAAAATAACAATAGCAAAAGCCAAGAGATAGCAAACCCAACCAAAACAATCAGCGTGTCAAGCATAAAAATAACCCATATCATCCAAAACATGGCAAAATGAACATAACTACAAAACTAAGATCACTACAGAGAAATGCAATTCACATTTCATTGTTACAAGATAGAACAAGCATAACCACAAAATAGTAAGCATGCAAGAGAAGAGCAAAACAAAAACTTCTAAACCAAACAAAATGCACAACATTAACTTAATAGATCAAGTGAAGAACACCAACAAATGCACATGAAAGCCAAACCGGAGGAAAATGTGAGCAGATACATTTCAAGAGAATTCGGGTGTTAAAAATATTTTTTTTGATTGTTACCTTAACGAGCAGAGAGCGGAGCGGTAATCACAGAGCGACCAGAGAGTAGAGAGCAATGAAAGATACGGAGATTAAGATCGAAATTCAAAAAGATTCAGGACGCTGTGCACTCATTCACTGCACAATCAACCACGTAACAAATCAAATCACTCACGAACAGTTAAAATAAAACCTGCAGAAGCAATCAACAATTAAAAGAACTGAACTCTTAAAATTTGTCACCTGATCAAGAGTTTGTTCCTTCACAGGACGTAGACAATAAGGTAGTTCTACCTTTCCAAGATCTGGCATCATAACAACTACCTGCTAACTGCATCAACATAACAACAAAAATTTAAAATACCTCCAAGGATAAAGAAAAAGCAAATCTTACATAGTGCACTATGAAAAAACCTTATTAATTTATTACTACACATAAAATTACCAAACCATGGCACTAACATGTTTACCTCTTTATTTAGTTACTCATTTATCATGAAAAAATTCAACTATGGTCAAGAACAGTAAGGAGTGAGATGAAGTACATTTTAAGTGCAAAAAGGAGAAGAGAATCCAAGTAGATTTGGAAAGAAATACAAAGCGGGGGAAATCTGAATGCTCAAAACTGACAGAAAGTTTGACTGCAGATAGATTTATCAGATAAGGTAAACCCCTTGACACCTAAATGTAATAACGAAGCAAAATCTCACTGAATAATTTTTCTTCACCTTCAATTTATGGGTGTTACTGAGAATTTAATAGTTAATATCTTTCTTGGAAAAAATTTGGGTGACTTTGAATTTGATGAAATTTAATTGAGTATGATCAAAGAATTTTTATTTTTAAAAAAAGATTGGTGAATTATTAAATATGGGTATGTAATTAATAGTTTCTACATTTTTTCTTGAAAACAAATTAAATAGAGGGTGTGATTTTGAATTTGATGAAATTTAGGGAGAGTTTGATTGGAGATTTTTTTTTTTAAAAAAAAAGATAAGTATGGGTGTGTAATAAATAGTTTCTATCTTTCTTGAACAAAATTTGGGTGTTACTTTGAATTTAATGAAATTTCAGTGGGAGCTATAATTTGGGTAAATTATTATATATGAGTATCCGTGTATCATGTATAATGGGCTTCTACTTCTTCTTCTTCTTTTTAATACAAAGGGTGGGTGCTATGGGTTTCAATAATTTGTTTTGTTTACATAAAAAAATAAAAAATAAAAAATTGTAGTTTTGGTAGCTTTTTATTATTATCTTTTAAAGTGTATGTATGTATGTATGTATGTATGTATGTATGTATGTATGCATGGCCACTCAACATCCTCCCTGGTTTTTCTCATCTCCTCTTTTTCTTTTTCTAGAGGAAGAAATGCTTAAAAGTCTTATCTTTTTTGCTCTCTACTTCAAAGGGGGTTTTGTTTCATTAGTAAAGTTTACATCTTTTTCAAAAAGTTGAGACTCTCTACTTTCCCTTCTGTAATGATCCAATCACTCACTCTCTCACCCAAAATGAGACTCCCTCAACATCAAACCAAAATCACCCAAACCCCCATTTCTTAAATCCCCTCAAACCCCCCCCCCCCAACAAAGTCAACACCACCAAAAAAACAAAATAAAAATAAAAAGAAATTCAAAATCACACCAAAACAGTGGCGTGGAGTAGCAGCCAATACAATACATACACACATTCAAGTGATCAATCCCCACAAAATATTCTAAAATCCAAAACAGAGAAATAACAGATGTTAATGGGCAGTGCTGATCTGAATACCAACTTGTGGAGGAAAAAAAACTAATAAAGCAAAAAAGATAACCAAAAGAATTCAAAAAGGGGTGTGAGAAGCTCAAAAGGTCATACAAGATTCATGAGAGAGTAAGCATCGTTGCCACCTAAATGTAAAAACGAAGCAAACTCTTACCAATGAGAGAACGGAGAGCCGTGACCGAGCAAGAGACGGAGAGACAAGAGAGAGAGTTGAGAGCCGATGACGGAGACCAGTGCGACGAGAAGGAGAGACCAGAGACACCAGCGCGACGAAACAGAAAAACGAGAGTTGAGAGCAGAGACCGATACCGATTTGGGGATTTTGGACGAGACGCTCGAACGTGATTTGGGGATTTTTGGGGAGGGGATTTTGGACGAGATGATCGGATTTGGGGTTTTTTGGGGGATTTTGGACGAGACGATCGATAGGATTTGGGGTTTTTTTTTTGGTGGTGCAGGGGGAGTATGGGGGTGGGAGGGCCCTGATCCAAGCATACACAAATCTCGAGATTTGATGAACGGTCATAAGAAACGGAATTTTTGGTGGGAATGTTGGCGCCATTTTTTGGAGACGAAATTTAATTCAATCACTATTTCCGTCTCTGATTCGTCTCAATTCCGTCACTAAATTAGTCCGTCTCAATTCCGTTTCTAACTTATTTTTTTAGCAACGGAACTTAATTCTGTTGCTAATTCCGTTTCCAAATTTCATTTTCCTTGTAGTGACATGTTTAAAGTATGTGTCGTTGTCCGCCATATCATCACCCTTATTCATCATGTGTGGCCCCCACCATATCTGCCTAAGGATGCGTGCTAGTGCAATTTTTGATTCGATGTAGAACGAATCCAAGTATATGAATACTCGATTTTGCATAGTTTTCACTTCGAATTCGACCGTGCACTCCATAAACCTTGAAAATAATAAATAAAGTTAATTAGAATAATATTTTGGTGACTTAATAATAAATAATATATAAATAACCTATATATAATTGCATAATTAACGACTCATCAAGTATATATAACATGTATAATGGTATCTAAACATATATAGCGCATGAATTAAATTATAGTATATATAGTATATATATATGTTAAATATGATATATCTCTCCATCTATAGTATTATCTAAACATATATTAATTTAATTCAAGATGCAACAATAAAGGTATCTAAACATATAAATGTGGACAGAAATAAATTACTAATTTAATAATTGTAAGACTTAAAGATAATAATTATAAACATATTTAATTTTTCAATACTACTTCTAAAATTATTAATTATTTGTATGTACACAAATAGCTTCTTGGTCTTTATTCTCTATTTCTTTTTAAGGCAATGGTCTTAGCTTCATGTTTTAAACTACGTTATGAATAAATATAGTCGAGCAACAACCAAAGTTTTATTTTTTATTTTTTCTATAATTTTTAAAGAAGGTCACAATAGCAATGTTGACTGTTCACTCTGGTTTTATATTAAAATAGGTTCAGTGTTCAAACCCAATATTTCAAACATAAAGAATATGATTAATCAGTTTTTGTCATTGTTAGTTGGTTTAATAAAAAAGAATATGATTAATCATTGTTAGTTGATCAAATATTATCTAGTGAAATTGATTTAATCATCGGGTGGCCCAATGTCACCTTACATAACATTGGTACTATGATATGTGGGTACTTGGGTGGTTTCGTAGTAGAATTTAAGCCCTACATGCATGAATTGGGCAACGTAAGCAATCTTATCTGTTTAATTTGTTCCATGATCTGTAGAAATGCATGCTTAGTCTCACATGCGTAACTTGGATGTTTGTTCTTGATGAATTAAATTAAAAGTAAAGTTACAATTTGGGTACCTTCAGGTCGTATATATTACTAACTGCTAATCCTCCTCATTATAGGATTTGTTCCAAATGCATTTGTGGAGATGACATTTCCTAATGCATGTGTAACTACTGCCAACAGGTGATTCTTTATTAATGCCAGTTAGCGAGATTGCTCACCCATTATGGCGGTTTGGCTTTGTGTTGATGAAGGCCATTTGAATTTTAGGGTTCATACGCAGCGGAGATTAGAAAACGATTTTGACAAAAACCCCAACAGGATCTGAATCTAATTCCATTAAAAACGTTTGAACCATGAAAACTTAATCATACCACAGTCGCAATACACCTTTCTGAAGGTTGATCGATCTCTGAGGCACTGCCAACAACGAACGCCCTTAACAAGCATTCCACACACGAACGGCGGCCGAGATTAGAAGTACTAGCTTCGAGAGAATAACAAACCTTTTTGTTTCTCTCTAAAACGATCCAGAGCGTACCAGAAAACCCTAATTCTTTTCTCAAATGAAAATAGAGTTTCGGCCCTTAATCTTTCATACGTGTGTTCTAACTTAAAGCGTCTATTTATACAACCCTTGTATATAGACGGTTAAGTAAATTACACGTATACCCCTACTTAAAGAAGTATAATTTTAATACACTACAAGGACGTTTATTTCATGAATTTTATCATATCAGATTCGTTTTCCTGAACAATCTTAAAATCTCGCAAAACCATTCTTAGTGTACGACCCAATAAGCTCATACAACGTTGGCAGTGTACCAAAACGCATTTTGGTATACAAGTCATAAGTTGCCTCTAGAAAGACATTATGACTACCCAAGTGGTACGAACATCAAATCGATACAACCTAATCAATAGTGTATGTAACATCCTTTTGTCACACGATATCCTTTTGATCAAACATAAGGCATGGAATTGTCATCCAACATGTTCAAACGTACTAGTCTCGATCTCTAGGTAGACTGAAAACATTTAAATGACATCGATCAATATCAATTCCCTTAGACTAGGCCTTTTAACAGTCTAACACATCGAGGGATCCACTGGATATCTCTCTTTATATGAGAGGGACAAATTTTATCTCGATTACATAACTTCATCACATTGCTCACACACTAACCAATCACAACCTTTATAATCATCCAGTTAAAGACAACGTTTGATTGTGTCAAATCAATGTGTTCCTAATGTTGAAGTCTCTAGTAATCTCAAGTCAGAGGACTAAAAAATATACCTATCATGAGAAACAACTATGACTTAATCCATGTGATGTTCTCAAAGCGGGTCGGTCCAGTACTTTGTTCCCTAATAAGTACTCGTGATCTTGATTCGTATCCCTATATATATAATCATCATTTGATCATCAATCAAGACTCACACTAGTCTTTATTCATTATAGTTCCAGTATAATGATCGACTAGGGACATTTAGGATATTTCTGTAAATACCCATGGATCTTATTATAATGTAAACATGCAAATTAATTATAATAAAAAGCAAATGAAATCCTCTATTTTATTAACTAAAAGTATTCATAAAGATAGTTAATGGATTGACCTAGGGCACATGCCCCAACATCTCCCACTTGCACTTGGGCCAATCATACATGCATCTGATGCCTAATCATCTAACATGACCATCATGTTTTGCTTGTGGAATAGCTTTTGTCAATAGATCCGCAACGTTGTCTTCAATAGGTACTTTACAAATTTTCATGTCTCCCCTCTCAATAATTTCTCTTATGAGATGAAAATGCCTAAGTATATGTTCGGATCTGTGGTGTGATCTAGGTTCCTTAGCTTGTGCAATTACCCCGTTATTGTCACAATACCAACAAACAGGGTTACAAATACTTGGAACTATACCTAGTTCAAAAATGAACTTTTTGATCCAAACTGCCTCCTTTGCTACATCGGACGCCGCAATATACTCAGCTTCTGTTGTAGAATCTGCTACAGTCTCTTGCTTCGAACTTTTCCAGCTTACTACACCCCCATTCAAAGTAAACACATATCCAGACTGCGATCTAAAATCATCTATATCAATTTGAAAACTTGCATCTGTGTAACCATTTACAACTAGATCATTTTCAAAACCTCCATTGACCAAGAACACTTCCTTAGTCTTTCTTAAGTATTTAAGAATGTTCTTTACTGCTATCCAGTGACTCTCACCAGGATCTGACTAATATCTGCTTGTAGCGCTCAAAGCATATGATACATTAGGTCGAGTGCATAGCATGGCATACATGACAGATCCAATATCTGATGCATATGGAATCTTATTCATACAGTCTCGCTCATCATTTGTCTTAGGACAATGAATCTTGATGAGACTTATGCCATGAGACATTGGCAACAATCCTCTTTTAGAGTCTTGCAAACTAAACCTATTCAGCACCTTGTCTATGTAAGCACTCTGACTTAGACCGATTAGCCTCTTAGATCTATCCCTATAGATCCTTATCCCCAAGATATAGGCTGCATCTCTTAAGTCTTTCATTGAGAAACACTCCCCTAACCAAGACTTAACATTCTGCAATGTTGGGCTATCATTTCCAATGAGTAATATATCATCAACATACAGTACCAAAAAAATAACTACACTCCCACTTACCTTCTTGTATACACAAGGCTCATCTTCGTTCCTAATAAAACCAAAATCTTTGATTGCTTCATCAAAACGAAGATTCAAACTCCGAGAAGTTTGCTTTAATCCATAAATAAATCTTTAAAGCTTGCATATCTTTCTAGAGTTCTTAGGATGTACCAAACCTTCAGGTTGTGTCCTATACACGTCTTCAAGCAGGTTTCCATTAAGAAATGTTGTTTTTACATCCATTTGCCATATCTCATAGTCATAATATGCAGCAATGACAATTAATATTCTTATGGATTTGAGTATAGCTACTCGCGAAAAAGTTTCATTATAATAAATACCTTGAGTCTCTTAGAAATCTTTTGCTACAAGTCTTGCTTTAAAAGTATGCACTTTTCCATCTATGTCAGTTTTCTTCTTGAAAACCCATTTACATCCAATGGTCTTACAGCCTTCAGGTAAATCAACCAAGGTCCAAACTTGGTTATCATACATAGATTGCATCTCAGAGTTCATGGCACTTAGCCATTTATCAAAGTCTGGTACAGATATGGCCTTCTGATAAGTGGTCGACTCATTTTGACCTATAAGAAAAACATCACGACTATCAGTAATGAAAAATTGGAATCTATTTGGCTCATGTCTTACCCTACCAGATTTACGTGGGCCTTGTGTCACTTGTGGAGGTTCAACTGGTTCATAACATTATTAAACTTCCAATAGCGGTTCAGTGTTTATTTGTGATTCTTAAACTTCTTCAAGATTTATTTCTCTCCCACTAGTGTCTTTTGAAATAAACTATTTTTCCATAAAGGCACCTTACCGAGCAACAAACACTTTGTTCTCAGCGGGATTATAAAAGTAATATCCTTTTGTTTCCTTAGGATACCCCACAAATAAACACTTGTCAGATTTAGGTTTTAGTTTTTCTGAGACTTGTCGCTTTATGTAAGCCTCAAAACCCCAAATCTTAAGGAAAGAAAAACTATGTCTCTTCCTGTACCATATCTCATATGGTGTTTTATCAACCGCTTTAGAAAGAACTCGATTTAGAGTGATAGCTAAAGTTTGTAATGCATAACCCAAAAAGATAATGGAAGAGCTGCATAACTCATCATAGATCGAACCATATCTAATAAGGTTCGATTTCTCCTTTCAGAAACTCCATTCCATTATGGAGTTGTTGGTGGAGTCAATTGGGAGATAATCCCACAATTTCTAAGACAATCATCAAATTCTTGGCTCAAATATTCACCACCTCGATCTGACCGAAGTGTTTTGATAGTTTTACCAAGTTGATTCTGCACATCATTTTGAAACGTTCGAAACATGTCTAATGATTCAACTTTATGTTTCATAAGATATATATAACATATATGCTGAAATCATCAGTAAATGTAATGAAGTATTGATAACCTCCTCTAGCCATTGTATTTAGAGGATCGCATACATCAGTATGTATTAGACCCAATAAATCACTTGCCCTTTCAATGTGTCCAGTAAAGGGACTTTTAGTCATCTTGCCTAGTAAACAAGATACGCACGTTTCATATGTTTCTAAATCAAATGAATCTTGAAGTCCATCTTTATGGAGCTTAGTTATGTGTTTCTCATTTATGTGTCCGAGACGACAATGCCAAAAATAGGTTTGATTCAAATCATTTGACTTGAATCTCTTTGTATTGATGTTAAAGACTGGAGTATCAGTGGACCTTTTCTTGCTTAGATTATAAAGACCATCACACAAATCAGCATTTGCATAAAATATGTCTTTACGAGAAATAGAACATCTATTATTCGCAATAATAAAATCAAAACCATCCATATCCAAACATGAAATAGAAATGATGTTTCTGCTCAAGTCAAGCACAAAATAACAATTATTTAAAGTTAAAATAAGTCCACTAGTAAGACTAAGTCATATGATCCAACAGCCAGGGCTGCAACTTTTGCTCCATTCCCTACGTAGAGGATGACTTCTCCTTTTTTCAACTTTATACTTTTGGTGAGTCCCTGCACATATATACAAATGTGAGATCCATATCCGGTATCTAATACCAAGGAATCACTAGTAGCTAAATTAATTTCAATAACATAAATACCTGTAGTGGTAGTCGCACTACCCTTTTTCTTCGATATATTTTCCAGATAGAGTTTGCAATTTCTGAACCAATGTCCAGGTGCATGACAGAAATGACAATTTCCTTCCTTTTCTTTTGGGTGTTTGAAGCAGGAATAGGCTGGGGCTTGACTTGTTCCACAGGCTTTGCGACAGGTGCAGCAGCAGCCTTAGCAACTTTAGCCTTGCTTTTGCCTTTCTTCTTCATTCCCTTTCCCTTTTGGACCATCAACACATTACTAGAGGGTTTCTTGATATTTTGTTCAGCTGTTTTGAGCATCAAATGCAACTCTGAAATTGATTTCTCCATATTATTCATATTGTATTTCATCACAAATTGTGAGTAACTCTCTGGTAATGAATTCAGGATTAAATCCGTAGCCAACTCTTGGCTTATGGGAAATCCAAGTCTATCAAGTTAGTTAACATATCCCTTCATCTTCAGAACATGAGGACTAACTGACGCACCCTCAGTCATCTTGCAAGAATGTTGGTTCTTGACTGTTTCGAACCTTTCCTGTCTAACTTTATGTTGGAACATTTCCTTCAGCGTTACTGCCATGTCGTAGGCTTCCATTAGTTCCACGTCCTTCTAAAGTTCAAGAACCATAATTGCCAACATAATACATGCAACATTAGTAGAATCATTGACATGCTTATTATGTGCATCCTTCACAGCTTTCGTAGCATTGGCTGGTGGGTCCTTAGGGATAGGAGCATCCAAGACATACAACTTGCGTTCATGCTTGAGAACTATTCTCAATTTTCTGAACCACTCAAGAAAGTTAGTCCCATATAGCTTATCCTTCTCAAGGATGGATCACAGTGACAGGGGATTCTTGTTACTTGAAGAGGCCATTGATCTATAATAAATATTATGCAAAGTCTATTTTAGTATAGAGGAATAGACTCCTACTAAATTAACGACCCTCCTAAAACATATTATTTATTTAGGGGACTAAAATCCATATTTCACCTAATTCTATGACACCTATAGCATGAAACACATAACTAGATTATTTAGGTAGGTATCAGTTACCAATTACATCTTATGTAATTTTAAATACTTTTATGAGATACGGAACATTTTATGTCTTAGCATGTTTTTTATCTCATCATGTGCCTAAAGCTCAAAACTATTTTGATAGCTTTATTAAGTTGGACCATTTTAAACATTTAGGTAACTCTTACCCAACTTGTCTCACCAAGATAACACAATACACCCAGCTATGGCTGAAACTATATTAGTGTAATCGAGGCCTTGACAAGTGTTTAAAATGGATGGCACGAGACTTAAAATTTAATAGAGGGATTTTATTCAGTTTTAGTGATTTTATGTAAATAATGAAATATCATATATTTTATTGATTTGTTCAATCACTAGACTTTTTTTAAGAGACAAATTTCAATTCCAAAAATTAAAATTCGCTATAGAAAATCATATTTTTCGCTGATTTTATTATCCTAAATTAACCCCTTAATTTATCCAAAATTAAGTCAATTAAAACATTTTAATTAACTCGGGCCCGCATCTAACTAATCATCTTATCCTAGTCCAATTAGGACTTAAGATATTTGAATCCTAGCATATAATCAATAACAAAATTCTCGATATTTATCTCCTATCCAATAGGGATAACGAAACTGATTTTGCTAATATCTCCTAATCTAATTTGTTATCTATCACTTATCAAATAGAAATTTCATAACAGAATAGATATAACAAGATAAATAAATAATTCTGAAAAATAATTATTTGCAATTTCGGTCCTCATCCAAATAATCACAAATATGTAATTGAATCATGAACTACTATCCCAATCGAACCTAATCATATTAGTTTCGAATTAATATTAAGATTTATGCAATTTAAGAAACTTAAAACAATGTAACCTAAATATGCGTACTGAATTACGGAGATTTCATTTATGCATTAATACACGAAAAAATAAAGATTATAACTAACATGGTTACTAGCATGTACGAAACTGATTTCATTAAAATTATTCGAATTAACCTAACATGGTTACTAGCATGTACGAAACTGATTTCAATTACATCACGAATATATGTATCACATACGCAAAACAAGATAATAAATCTCACAAAAACTTCTGTTTATCACATATACATCAACTATTAACATGCTTTCAATAATATATCATTTATATATCAGAATAAAACATGCAATGAATTTAATGGAATTGAACTCGAAGGCTCTGATACCACTGTTGAGTTTTGGGGTTCATACACAGCGGAGATTACAAAACAATTTTGACAAAAACCACAACAGGATCTAAATCTGATTCCATTAAAAATGTTTAAACCACGAAAACTTAATCATACCTCCGTCGCAATATACCTTTCTGAAGGTTAATCGATCTCTAAGGTGCAGCCAACGATAAACGCCCTATACTAGCAGTCCACACGCGAACAGTGGCCGAGATTCGAAGTGCTAGCTTTAAGAGAATACCAAGCCTTTTTGTTTCTCTCCAAAATGATCTAGAGCGTACCAGAAAACCCTAATTAGTTTCTGACGAAAATAGAGTTTTGGCCCTTAATCTTTCATATGTGTGTTCTAACTTAAAGCGTCTATTTATACAACCCTTGTATATAGACGCTTAAGTAAATTACACATATACTCATACTTAAAGAAGTATAAGTGTAGTACACCACAAGGACGTTTCTATCATGAATTTTATCATATCAGATTCATTTTTCTGAACCATCTTAAAATCTCGCAAAATCATTCTTAGTGTGCGACTCAATAGGCTCATATAACGTTGGCAGTGTACCAAAACACAATTTGGTATACAAGTCATAAGTGGCCTCTAGCAAGACATTATGACTACCTAAGTTGTACGAATATCAAATCGATACAACCAAATCAATAGTGTATATAACATCCTTTTGTCACACGATATCCTTTTGATCAAACGTAAGGCATGGAATTGTCATCCAACATGTTCGATCGTACTAGTCTCGATCTCTAGGCAGACTGAAAACATCCAAGTGACATTGATCAATATCTATTCACTTAGACTGGGCCTTTTAACAGTCTAACACATCGAGGGATCTACTAGATATCTCTCTTTATATGAGAGGGACAAATTCTATCTGGATTACACAATTTCATCACATTGCTCACACAGTAACCAATCACAACTTTTATAATTGTACGGTTAAAGACAACGTTTGATTGTGTTAAATCAATGTGTTCATAATGTTGAAGTCTCTAGTAATCTCAAGTCAAAGGACTGAAAAATATACATATCATGAAAAACAACTATGACTTAATCTATATGATGTTCTCATAGCGGGTCAGTCCAGTACTTTGTTCCCCAACAAGTACTCGTGATCTTGATTCGTATCCCTATACGTATAATCATCATATGATCATCAATTAAGACTCGCACTAGTATTAATTCATTATAGTTCCCAGTATAATGATCGACTAGGGACATTTAGGATATTTTTGTAAATACCCATGGATCTTATTATAATGTATACATGCAAATTAATTTTAATAAACAACAAATGAAATCCTCTATTTTATTAACTAAAAGTATTCATAAAGACGGTTAATGGATTAACCAAGGGCATATGATCAACAGGTCATTAGTCATTATAAGTTGGCATATTTTGGTATGTAGTGAATTTGTTTCTACTTCTGAACGAAATCAAATTATTTACTAAATCTATAACGGTTGTTATTCAGGCGTATTTAGTAATTAATGGCCCGTTAATGATGGTTGGGATGACACATATCCTAAGGAGCATTAATCACGTAGAGTGTTCATCCATCTGGTAGAGCACACCCACTGTGACAGCCTTTCCCTTAATCTTGGGCATTATCCGATCTAATCCCGTCATTAAGCCTTAACCCCAGCCACGTAGAACTTAATAATGTATTAGTTAATCTTTCTAATAAACCTTGCACCATGCTCTTGACAAAATAGTATTTCAGAGTTAACTAAAAGTTTTATACAATTTAAAATTATTCATTTGAAGTCTGAAGAAATTAGCGAAAGTCATTCATATAGAACCTAAGTGTGGAAAGCAGGAAACAAAAATCGCATGCATATATAACAAAATGGTGATAACTATATATCAACATGTGTTTGGTCAGTATACTATCTCATAACCCACAGTATACATCCTCAAAAGTGTATGAAAGACATATATATATAAGTAATACAACAAAACTATAAACCTATAACAAAGGTAGCAGCTCTCCACAGGCTCAAAAATAGTTGTCGTTCTTCACTTTACTCAGTCTGCTACTCGATGGATCTGCATCCACCATCATAAAAAGGACTGTAAGTACAATATTGTAGAAAGTAACACTGAGAGACATTCATCCACATTTCCAAGCACGAAAAGAGATACATTTCATAATACATACATTTATTATACAATATTAAATATAGATACATAAACAAATTATCTAACAATATAACATGAATGAACTATTCCAATGAACCACACATATTAAATTATGTACCTAACACATTAGCCTAGTAATACCATATTGATCACATAGACTTTGGGTATTGATCACATAGGCCTTGGGTAGTCACTTATCATTAGGCATTCTCCTTATTAGTTGTGAAACATGGGATATCGACCTCACGCAATAGGTCTACACGCATAGTACTTCAGTATTACCCTTATTGGTCACTACTTATCATTTGACATTCTCTTGATTATTAGTTATGAAAAATGACATATCGACTGATTATTAGTTGTGAAATACGGCATATCGACCTCATGTAATTGGTCCGCACACATAGTACTTCAATATTACCCTTATTGGTCGTCGCTTGATCATTTCACACATTGGCCTAGATATTACCCTTCAAGTAATAGCTTATGTAGCAGTGCACGTAGGTATTATCCTTATTAGTTGTGAAACACAACTTATCGACCTTATGTAATATGTCAGTACACATAGTACTTCGGTATTACCTTAATTGGTAACCGCTTAATCATTTCATCAACATTATATAATAGGTACCTGACACTAACTAATCAGTATACCGACATCCCTGTGTCTCATACCCCGTAAGCCGCGTATACCCAAACCACATCATAAACTTAAATACACATATTCTAATTTAACAATAATCACATAATAAGATAAAACACACCAATCATAGCACTAAAAATTCAGCAAGCCAAATAGTTCAGTCGAGCAATAATGAAAGAATGAAATGGAAAGAAACATCTCAATTACTTTACTTACCTCTACACATATTTCCTAACTAATTCGACCTCGAAACACCTCGAAACACATACCTAAACCTCTGAGACTACTCCTTAGGCTCCTAGTACCATTAGATGAGTTTTATAACATGTTTAGACCCTCAGTTAGGGTGTTAAACTTGTTTAAGGTGTTTAAATTCTAGTTAGGAAATTTAAGATTTTATGATGTTAGGGCACCAAGAGCGCTAGGTGTAATGTCTAGCATGCTAATGACCTCATTAGCGCACTAGTCAACCTTATTAGCGCGCTACACACGGGTAGCGCACTAGCAAGCACACTTAATGCATTAATTGTACGAAAACTCAAAATTATGTACTTTAAATTTTTGAGTTTTCTCCACATATTGCTAAGTACAACACCTTGGGATCTCTTATACTACACCTTCAGAGATCCTAAAACACCCACAACAATAGCCATATTCAAATTATATCGAAGATTCATTAACTAATCATAAAGCTAATAGTTTAGTTAAGCTCACCAAGCTGTTGAATACTCCTAGCTTGATCAACACCTTCAAATCACCAACTAATCTTCATTACCTTGCTAACTGTCTCTAATCTTCTTCTCCATTTTTCTTCTGTATCAAGTTTTCAATTGAAATGAAATGAAATGGTTTGTAGGTGTTAATCTTTCCAATTTTATATATATGAATGGGATAAGGTTGATTTATAGCCATGAATCTCCATGCACACATGTATCTCAAAAAAATTCAATGGTTTGCACCTTGCCACAATTACCACTAACTTTCCACTATCTCCATTTAGCTAACACGACTTGCAACTCAATTGGTCTCTTGATGTGTCAACACTTATCTCAAAGAACATCAAGTGGTTATTGTTTTAACTTGTTAGCTTAGGTACATTTATTGTAAATCAACTATAGCTTTATCAAATTAAACTATTTAATCCACATCAACTTAAATTAGCTTACCACCTCGACCCCGATCCCACTCCGACACGCATATTAAGACGTGTCCCTGCTCATGTCACGACCTCTATACATAGTATTAATGTTCCATTTTTAACCACTTTTCATCCAGCATTCATTTCAAAGTTCTTTTCCATTTCATTCAAATTTCAAAAATGCCCCGAAGAGATCATCAACATTGAATGACTCAAGTCCTCTTATGAAATAAAGTTTATTAGTCTTCAAAGTCGACAAAGAGTTTGCATCTCATTTATCCATGTTTGATCAAGATAATTTATTCAAACCTTTATTAATGTTCCATTTTTTCAACCATTTCTTGTTCTATTTCAAAGCCCCAGTGTCTTTCATGCCTCAATCCATGCAAGATAATTTATTCAAACCTTTAAAACCTCTAAGTTTCGAGATCATGTCTTTCTTTCGACACCATTACGAACCATTGTGGTTCGTCCAAAGGCGACTTTGAGTACTACCACATTTATGCATCTGTTATGGAATACGGGTTCATTCTAGAAAAAGCCATGGCACAAATTTATAGTAAGAAAGAAACTCCCCCAAGGTTCAAGCCTAACATGAAGACTTAACCCCTGATGCCTCTCTTCTCCATAATTTTATCACTTACACCCTCCTCTCTCGAGAGAGCAATCACGCCTCTATACTGAAAATAAACCTTTTCCTCATCTGGTGCCTTCTAAATAGAAAAAGTAGTTGATTTATCCCACTTTATCTACTGCCATCTTCTTAACGAATGTACAAACGTACAAGCTCTTTTGCTATATGGGACTCTATTGACCAAATTATTCCATACATACCTAAAAGAAGTTTGTGCCTCTGAGATTGACATGAAGAAGCCGACTACCAATGAAAATTGTTTGAAACCAATTTGATACTAGTGGGATTTGTTTAGAATGATGCTTAGAAGAAGTGGGTAACCAAAGATGAGAAAATGAATGAAAATAAGATTAATGTTAAGGATGGTGCCTCTCAGTTTGTAAGTGCCCCTTCATGATAAGGTCAAAGAAAAAGACAATTCTGGTGGTGCAAGTAGTAAGTCGAAAGGGGAGAACAAGAAAAGGGTGAACAAGAAGATGAACAGACTGAGGAAAATGGCTCGTCTGATAGTGACGATGGTGAAGGAGACATCAACGATGGGGATGATGATGCTAGCGAGGAAGATAATAATCATGGGCAAAGTTCTTTCGATGACGAGGATAGGGGAGATGATGGGGATGATGACTATGTCCTATATGGGAAGACATAGTATGATTATATGGAGGGAGTAGTGGATAAAGATGTGGGTTTAGTTCTATCTACCACCGAAGAGGAAGGATTTGAGCATGCTCTTGTTGAGCAAGCATGCATTGAGCATGCTAGAACATAACAAGTATGTGTAGTTCCAATTGATCAGCAACATGAAATGCAAGATGTTGAAACAATCATTAAAGAGGAACATGTGGTTGTTGTTGTTGCTACTGCAGCCAAGGGAACAAATGAGGTAGGTAAGGAAGATGAAGATGAGGATGAGGTTGGTCTATCGAATGCTACTTGGGGAGCAGATGGAGCGGGGCCATCAGATTTTATTGGCGGATCAAATGGGGTGGACCCATCACAACCATGTGTATATTTTTTGCTAAGTACAATACAATGGATGACTAATAAATTCTTGGACATCTTGATAATAGGCGAACACCATAATCGGGACTCTTGATTCTTTCATGCACTACGTGGATGATAGGCTTGACCACGTCGAGAGATAGTTAGAAGCAATGGCCCCATCGTTGGACATGATACATCAATAAAATGGAAGGCATGTATTCTTTTTGCCAACTAACCCAATGTTATGCCTTTCCCTGATTTATTGTCAATTGTGGTTAATCTTTGCTAAGAATATACTGATATTTTTTCTAGGTTGAGGAGGACTGAAGACTTGATAGGACAAACTAGACCAGACATTAGTGAGGTGTTGCACAAGCTTCAAACAGAGTTCAATGTCATGAAGAACAGGGCAAACGATGTGGTCTACAAGACGAACATTTCAATGATGATCTTTCATGAGTTCGTCGACCATTTCAGCCCAATGATTGATAGTTACGCGATGTCCTTGGTAAAGTGCGAGAGGGGCAAGGAACTCAAGCAAAAGTACAAGGTCAATCATGTAGACCTAGACAAACGACAAAGTGATTACGCACCCCCTTACCCACAATCGCTCCTGAAGTAATTCTCTCTTAAAGGGTTATGATAAATAATAGTGTTTTATTATCTTTTTTGGTACAATTTTATGGATGACTGTAGTAATCTTTTTAAAAATTTGCATACCATTCACACGTCTTTGGTATATATTTAATATCGTATACATATGTGTTTATTATTTCTTATGGTTGTCAATAGCACATGCAAACATATTTTTCCACTGTTTAATTCCTTATACATACATGTTTAATTATTGCTTATAATTGTATAGTATACACATATCCTCATCCACCTAAATATATTTTACTTATACATGCATGCTTGTTGATTATTTTAGTGCTTATTTCTTATGCAAGGATGGGATGGGATACAAATCATGATTCAATTAGACCATGTTTGAGCATATGCTCAAATAGAGCATACAAAGCATTGCTCAACATGTTCAATTAACTAGTTTAGCCCAAGTTATGCAAATAACCATGTCATAACCACTACCATTAACATATTCCAAAAACTAAAATGTACCATAGCATAAAGATAGGGACTTCCAAAGCAAAATGAAGTTTATGCAAGGCATAGACTACTACCAAACAACAAAAATACTAATAAACTATCTACCAAAATAACATACCGATAACTTCCTCCTCAACTACCCTTGTTTTAAGTGGTGTGGACGTAAACCACCTCAATTGACTACGTCATGTCCTCCCTGAAACCAACCATTATTTCCATAAGCTCTAATAGCTTTTAGACCATCTCGCTTGAAGGACCGCTAACCTCATTTCATTGTTTTAGTAGTATATTATGCAGCCTCTTTGTTGGCTTTCTAGCCCACAAGAACAAGTTGCAGTGATCGTTGGAGCATCGAAAGAAGTATCGGCCCTTGTTAAGGCTTTTCTTTTTCACTTTCTATGAGGACGATAACACCTTCATCATATCAGTAACACAATTTTTCTTTCACGCGGTCATAAAAGGAGTGGCTCTCTGCTCCACAAAGGCAACATGGCACACTTACTCTTTCCATCTTCTACGTGCTTCAGCTTCAGAAGGAAGATGGTGAATTTGATGAAGAATAGCTGATAGAGTCCAATGGAATAAAGAATCTCAACATTTATGAACTGAATCTCATTTAATTCATAATTTGACAAAAAACAAATTTCTTGTTGGTTGAGGGACTTAAATTAGATCTTTCACTTTCATCGAGGGACCGTATCTCGTCCCTTTTATTGACACAAACAAGCTTACATGGTGAGGTGTCCCATGAGGTGAAGTGAGGTAGTGCAACACCTCAGCCGTGTGAGCTGACCATTTCTACAAATCGTGTTAGTAAAACATTTCCATATATTAAACGGTACATGCAGTGCAAAAATTTAGAGTTTTTTTTTTTAATTTCAACCACTTAATACCCAAACTTAATCAATTAGTTTGGGATGTTGAGCCTGCCCCCGCCTTTATCTCAGGTTCGTGGATCTCACTAGTACCGATATTTTCCCCAACTTAACCACCTTCAACTCATAGGTGAGGTGTTTTTACTCCAAAGGGCCTCGGTATTATTTAGGGAAAGATAACCCCTTAAGTACTTCTTTAATAAGTCATACTTAATATATGAAGCTATTATTCGGTCCCCACACATCCTAACAATCTCCACCTTAGATCGAAATCTTAGGTGCCTTTACTCCACCTTAGACCGACTTCCTTCCAAGATGGTTCATCGTATAATTTGTCGTAGCTCATCTTGAGGAGAGACGATATGCCTTATCCCAGCTAAACCATCGGCTCTCATACCACTTGTTGAGCCCATCTATGCCTTTATCCACGGGTCCGTAGATCTCACTAGTACTGATATTGTCTCCAACTTAACCACCTTCAACTCACAAGTATGGGGTTTTTACTCCATAATGCCTCATTACTATTTAGGGAAAAATAACCACTTAAATACTTCTTTATTAAGTCACACTTAAACAATGTGGACTATTATTCGGTCCACACATTCTAACACGGGCTCGAGTCGGGTTGGTCCATTAAGTGATTTTTGTGTTGATATATAGATCTCTAACGAGGTGTGTCCTTTTTTTGGTGGAAAGGTGTGTCATTTTTTTTAAGCTTTAATATCATGGTTATATCTAAAAGACTAAAAATTATGGCTTCTTTTTTTTTTTTTTTAAGAAAAGAACTATACTGTTCAATTTCATAAAATAAATACAACTCGATCTTGGAAAATAATCAGTACAAAACGTCATAGTTCAAAACGTACATTACAAACAATCAGCTTTTTTTTTTTTTTTTTTTTTTTTTTTTTTTTTTTTTTTTTTTTTTTTTTGGCCAAATAGAATAATCAGCTTAAAAGTGGCTTCGTCATATGTATAGATTTTACTGTCATACTCACTGTTTTAATATTACGGTCAACATTCACATTCAAATTCTTGACAGTTATGTCAAGAGTTACAAGTGTGGAGATGATGCCTAGTTGGATAGCATCACTCCAAGTAAGAAAATTCATTTGTAGTGCCAATCTAGCTAAAGGTATGAGCCACCTGAATATTGCTTTCTCGGGATACATACCGATGTTGCGGTTTGAAGCAGTTTTGAAAGAAAAAAAAAAGAGATAATTAAGTATAAGACGAAGCAAAGACCCATATATATTGACATAACATAAAATTGAAATTCTTCGAAGTTTGATAAAAATAATCGAATTAATTAAATTTTTTTGACCATCGAATTAAAGAATTTAATGTAAACAAAATTTTACAAAACTTCCCTCGAAGTTAAAAAGTAAAGATAAGATATATAAATTTCAATGTTAAATGTATAAAAAGTGAAATATTATATATATGCATAAAAGTCGGAGGAGAGAGAGAGTTTCACATGTTCTCTCCTTCCCGCATTTCATTTTTAGGATTTTTCAATTTTTATATTTTAAGATATTTATTTATTTATTCTATTTAATGTTTTAAGATATATTCATCCTCACATGTTTTTGAACAACAGAAAATTCAACCTTGAACAACCAAACAACGGTCTAATTAATGAAGGGTTTCTTCAACACATTAAGTCTCCATTTCGAATCTTGCACATTCCTTTGGTTACCACAATATTATTTATACTACTTAGGGCATCGAAATCACAATTAAGTTTATTTAAATTATTTTCTTAGTTAATGAAGGGTCGTTTCAATGTAAATTAATTTATTAACTTTCTCTTAAAGTTTTAATAAATATGCGCAGAGCGCAGGAAATCAACTAGTTAAGTCAAGTTAGAAAATAAAAGAATAAAATTTAATTAGAAAATAAAAGAATAAAATTTAATCTCATTTGTATGAAATAGATTCTAAAAAAGTGCATTAAAAAATAAATATATAATATCCATTATAATGATCAAATTTGTCAAAATTGATGTTTCGAAAACTTAAGATCAAGTACAGATAGATAAACTACAAATATAATAATATAAAAAACATATGTTTTTTTTAATGTATTTTGATAAAATTTAAATGTTCTCTAACACTAAAATGAAGTTATTTGTCTTCTCTATCGTGTCGAGATTTACAAAAATTCTCTACGTCGAATCGCACTTCTTTGAATTAATTCTATATTTTACATGAACGATTTTATAGACGAAGTCAAGTTTTCGATATCAATGAAGTAGTAGTCCTTTAATTCTATGAAAAAACTAAATAGCTAGGCTGAAACGACTCGGTCACTTCTCTACAAGTTGCACTGAAAACAAATTAATTACCAACACAATGAAAATACAACATCAATCGATTCTCAACTGACCCCTCCTAAATTGGCTTTAAGTACCTAGGATGCTGGTCATAAACAAGGCCTGAACTCGACAATGTTTGTCCCTCGATGCGCGAACGAAGACTAAGAAACTCGTCGACAGTACAAGGTAGCCTTAGAGGGCCCGATGTCCTGTACCCATAAACCTCTCGTGCCCTCTCCATTAGAGGCTTAAATAGAGGATTGTGTAGATAAGACATAGGTATCACAAGTCGCTCTAGTTTATCATCTTCCAATCCAACTTTTACTGCCAACCATCCCTTCTTTGCCTTCATCTTCTTCTTCTCTTTTCTCTTAGCCTCCTCTTCATTGCTATGAAGTATGCGTTGCGGTACAAAAAACATTGAAACCAAAATGTGTTTGTATGTGTGTAGTATTGATGAGAGGAGGAGAGGGAGAGAAAGAAGAGTTGAAGAGTACTCTACGTACAAATTTAGGGTTGAAAAATAATGAGAAAGAATTGATGGGATTTAAGAGGAGTGAAGTACTTCCTTTTGTTTGTCACAAAGTGATGAGAGCTGGAATTAGTTTTGTAAGTATGTGTTCATAACGTTTTCTTGTGCGGTTCTATGTTTTGTATTTTATGTGGTTGCATAGCAATTGGTACGATTAGTACGGTGTGACGACCTCGGCGAGGACTCATATAGATGTGGCCCAATTTCCTTGTTGCCTTTCAAACTCTTTTTTGTTTTTTTTGTTTAAAGTTAATTAATTTTGTTCATTCTTTTAAATATTACATAATAAAAAACTTGATGATAGGACTGAACCTTTGTTTTGTACGTAACATAAAATTTATATATATATATATATATATTAACTTGTGTAAGAAGTTGAATTGAAGACAAATTAAGATTTATAGTCAAAAGATTTCTCGTGAGATGATAGAAGCATCATTTGCCCAAAAGCCTAGGTTTAGGAGGTGGTTTGAGTTCAACTCTCATTTATGTCAAAAAAAAGACAAACTTATAAGTTAAGATTTTATTTGCATTGGCATTTGAAGAAATAACTAATCTTAAACTAAAACTTGCAAATGAAAAATTAGTCTCCCTACTCTCTTAAGACTTTAAGACTTTGAATCGAGCCTAACAAATTAATCTTAGTTATAATATGACTTAATTAACATGCATGCAATCTCCAAGAGAAGAGGACCCTAGGTGAAGTTAGAAAAAAAAAAAACAAAAAAAAAAAACAAAAAACAAAGCAAAACAAAACAAAACAAAAAGCAAGAACAGAAGGAATGGACAAGCAAAACAAGTCTAAAGCTACGCCCTACGTGAAGTCGAGTGGCCCATAAATTTAAAGCTCAACAAGAGAGAAGACGGTTCGGTGAAAACCACTTAGACTCGAAACAACACGTACATAAGCTCAGTTAATAACCAAAAAAGGACACATACGCAATCTAGCTAGGTTCATAAAAAAGACCCCTCTTGTTAATGTCATATCCTTGATGACATTATTTGGTTTTTATTGTCATTAGTCGAATTATGTAAATGACGTATGAAAAATATGTTTCATATGCTAAATGAAATGTACCAGAGATCAGTTACGATGTTGTGATCTCCAAATCAATATTGAAGGACTTATCCACGAATCGGTTATATATGGATAATGACAAGGTTGTTGCAACAAAGAGTTTTGTTGTTGCAACATGGGCTCTGTATTGAACAATTGCGAATATGATCTTACATATTTACGTCAACTGAAGATATGACTTTAAAAGAGATGATATGATACACATTAACCAAGTGAAAAATATGCTGGAACATGGTTTTTTTTTAAGATGAAAATGGATCAAGGATCGATTGAGATAGTTAAGATCAAGGGTCTTCCCTTATCTATTTATTCTAAAGTTATGAGTTGTAATCAATTTGTCTACTTTGTAATTTAGTGAACGTGTTGTTCAATTCATTTGAGTTGTAATTACCAAGGAAACTTGGGTATTCCAATGAAGGGGAGCCTCACCGTGCAATTAAGTATCAAGAAACTTGTGTAAAGTCTATAAGACGAGTGAAGAAAATGAAAGGAGGATCTCAGTGAGGGAGTCACGTGAAGATTCATGCATCCTTTATTCTTTACATAGTGGATTTTACATCTGGCGTGGCCCCGCAAATGTAGGCCGTGGACCGAACTGCATAAATTTTTTCTTGTATTTGGTTTTATTTGTTTATTGTTTTATTCGGATTAAGCACTTGTATTGTTACTTATTTCCCTATTACAACAACACACATTCATGTTGTAACAATAATTGGTTATTTTAATTGGTATTAGAGCAGGCACTTTAGAATCTTTGTTTAAAAAAAACAGAGATATATGTATACTAACCATGATATTTCAGGGAAATCAATTAGATCAGCCAGACGGTATGGCTAACACTAGACCACCACTACTCACAAAAAAAAAACTACATGGATCTCTTCCGGCCAAGTTTAATGTAAAAGTTGGTGGCAAAGTACACGATAAACTTAAAGATATTGCCAATCAAGCACAACAACTTGGCAAGAAGTACTCCAACAAGAAGATAATGCAGAAAACAATCAAATCTTTTCTAGCAAAGTATAATAAAAGTCGTTTCCATCCAAGAGAACAAAGGTTTTAAGGATCTAAAATTCGAAGAACCGATCCTTCACAACTTATGAAGTGCATCTCACCCAATAAAGAAGTCCAAAGAACTGGCATTAAAGGCTACTACTCAATACCACCCCGCTGATAGAATTATCAGTAAAGAAGATGACACGGCTCTACTAAATCTTAAATATAACAAATTATTTCAAAATTTCAGGGAATGAAGTCATTTGCAAAGGAGACTCCTTAAAGAAATAAGTGGAGATCAAAGCTATCGACAAAAGCAAAATAAAGTGCAGATAGTGTGGAGGACTTGGCCATTTTCAACATGAATGCTCATTTAGGAGAAAGGAGAAGTCACTTGTATCTATTTAGAGTGACTCAAACTTAAAAAGCGAAGAAAATCATGTAAGTCATTATGTTACCTTTGTTGTTGCTTCAAAAGTTCCTATTACAACCACAGTACCTATTACAATTAATCAGCCTGATGCAATAAGCAAGGCTGATAGATCAAAACTTTCCTTATCAAATGAAGTTGTAAATGACTTTGATCATTCAGAACTTGAACTATCTAATGACACTAATCATGTAGAAACCTATATTAAGATACTAACAAATGGGAAAAATAGTTGAGTGTAACCAAGCACTGCAACTACTACTATTAGAAAAAGAAAATGAGCTAAATAATTACAAAGCAAAGTTGAAAAAAAAGCAAAATATACTTTGAAAAAACTCAACAAAAGAAAAGCAAAGCTTGGCAACATTTTACTGCAAGGAAACGGGTCTAGCAATCACAAATGCCTTGGTTATGTCAAAAGGTCATCCTAAAAAACTACATAAAATGAACCTTTGGATTTTGTCAAGGCTGCACAAGTCATCACACTTAGGGAGACATTCGATGTTGAGCATAATAGTCAGTCCATAAGGAGGTATCATCCCACTTGTTACTATTATTGAATTTTAGGACACATTTGACCCGATGTTTTAAAATGATCAAGGAACTGACAAGAAGATAGCATGAAATCACTCAAAGGCGGCAACAAAAAAAAACTCTCAAAAAATAGGTGCTCAAGACGAAAATGAAGTGTGAAGTTACTAATATATCTCTCGCATCTTTAACAGACTCTGAGTAGTACTTTGATACCAAATGCTTGAAACATATGACTTGAGATAGGCATAACCTTTTGAACTACCAAACTTGTGAGGAAGGACATGTCACATTTGGAGATGGAGCATGAAGCAGAGTAGTTAGTAAAGGAACATTAAATGTTATTGGATTCCCATCACTAAATGATGTATCGCATGTTAAATCTATGATCAAAACTTATATATAAATTTTGCTAGAGATAGATGTCAAGTTGAATCAGATGTATAACATAAGAAGTTGGGTGCATATACATTTCAAACATATGAAGAAGATATCTTATGTAGGTGCAGTAAGGGCTTACCAAAATTTCAACAGACTACCAGCCAAGTATGTGAGCCATGCTAGCTTAGAAAACAAATGATAGAACTACATAGACCAGTTGATAGTTATAATACCAAGGTAGTTTTTAAACTCCTCCACATCGACTAGGTTGGTCCAACTCAAGTGACTAGTTTATCAGGAAAATGATATATCTTGGTATGTGTGGAAAATTTCTCTCATTTCACTTGCCTCTTATTCCTAAGTGAAAAATCAGATTCATTTTATGTATTTAGTGACTTGTGTTTAAAGTTAATAACTGAAAAAAAGCCTCAGGAGAAAGCACTGTCAGGATAAGAAGTGACAATGGCAAAGAATTCAAAAACTATAAGTTTGCTGAGTTATGCAGATCGAAAGGAATCTACCAAGAGTTCTCTAATCCAATCACCCTATAACAGAATGGGGTTGTAAAAGGAAAAATAGGCATGTTCAGGAGATGGCTTAAATAATGTTAAACTTTAAAGGACTTCCTATAAAGTTGTGGGCAAAAGAAATCAGTATAGCTTGCTACATCATCAACAGGACTTACCTTCGACCATTCACTCAGAAGACTCCCTCCAAATTGTGGAAAGGTAAGAAGTCTAACCTTCGATATTTCCCTAGCTATATTTGGAAATAATTGCTTTGTACTAAAGACATAGATCCATTGGGGAAATTTGACAAAAGATGTGATAAAAGGATCTTTTGGGGTACTCATTAAATAGCAAGGCCTAAAAAATCTTCAATAGTGGGACATGAAAAATTATGGAATCAATCAACGTGGTGGTTGATGAATTTTAATCAGAAAAAAAATTGCAAAACTCAAGAATGGATGTTTATAAAAATCCCCCTTTCTAATTTGTATTTGTTGCAAATCTGGATACAACAGTTTGTAATGATGCCATTACTCCCACAAATATTGATGATGTCCCTGCTGCATTACCTGGAAAACTAACCCATGAAGTTAATCAGACCTCACCAATGGAAGAATTAACATTTGTTAATCAAAGTATTCCACTAGAATCCTAAAGAACCATCCTGCTCAAATTGTCATTGGTTTACTGGAATAAGGAATGACTACAAGAGAAACATCCAAGATTGACTACAAAAAGCAAGTTGGGTACATATGTTATGTCTCTTCTTTTGAACCTAAAAGTATTTATGATGCTCTTCAAGACGAATACTGGATAATGGCAATGCAAGAATAGTTGAATCAATTTCAAAGACTTGATGTATGGACTTTGGTACCAAGACCCCAAAGTTCAAATGTTATTGGCACAAAATAGATCCTCAAGAACAAGACTAATGCTAAAGGAGATGTAGTGTGTAACAAAGCCAGATTGGTTGCACAAGGATACAACTAAGTTGAAGGTGTAGATTTCGATGAAACCTTTGCTCTTGTTGCTCGATTAGAATCTATACGTCTATTTCTTGTTGTCTCTTATTCTCTTATGTTCAAACTTTATCAAATGAATGTTAAAAGTGTCTTTCTAAATGGCACACTCGAGAAAGAAGTCTATGTGGAGAAACTAAAGGACTTTGCATAATTTTCTAGTCATGTATATCACCTAAAAAAGGCCTTATATGGGTTGATTATGGCCCAAGAGTGTGGTACGATAGACTTGCCTCATTTTTGCTTACTCAGGGATACACCAGAGCTAGTGTTGAAAAACAATATATTTGTCAAATACCATACTAAAGCTATTTTGATTACTCAAGTGTATGTAGATGATATTGTTTTAGCTTAACTACAAAATCCTTGGTGGAAAAATTTGTTACTAACATACAAAATGAGTTCAAGATGAGTATAGTTGGTGAGCTTACATATTTTCTAGGTCTGCAAATTCAGCAAACTCCTCAAGGTACCTTCATTTCTCAACATAAGTATTGCTTCTCTTTGGTGAAGAGATTTAAACTTGATAAAACTATCCATCTTCAAACTCCAACGGGAGCACATGAAAAGCTCTCCAAAGATAAACATGGAAAATCAGGAGGTTGTTTTCTATATAGGAGTACGATTAGATGTCTTTTATATCTCGTAGGTTATTTTCATATTTCATTTTGGTCTTTGGTATTCCTTTAATGTTAATTTTTCTTTGGCTGGATATAGCGATGCAGACTGGGTAGGAAGTGCAGATGACGAAAAAACACTTCCGGAGGATGCTTCTTTGATAGGAAATAAAACTCGATATCTCTTTCCACTGATAAAGTCGAATATATTGCAGTAGGACATATGCGATTAGATGTCTTTTCTCTCGCACTATCTCTCTCGCTTCTAAGCCCGATTCCGCTCACCCCGCTATAATCCATTGTTTCAAATCCAAATCGCAGATTCAAAATCATCGAATACCAAATCGAGAGATTTGAATAACGTTACCTTGAAGAAATCGTATTTTAACGATGCGTTTATAGAGGACGATCGTCCGGCGGCCCTCGCTGGGTCCTCTTCGCCGTTTTGAGAAGGTTCGATCTCTCTCTCTCTAGAATTTCGTCAATAAGGTTGGGAAGTGGTTTCAGCTCAGTCCTTCACTCACTTTCTCAAATCTCGTTTAGGTTGAAGATAAGGTTGGGGTGCGGGGAAGGTTAGGGTTTTGATTTTTTTGTTGAATACTTGAACTTTCCAGTGATTTCTATGTGTTTTGGTGGAATTGGTGGTTCTTTAAACGTTCTCCGTATCTCTATCATTGAAGACCTAACTTTCGCTGCTTCTAATCATCTAAATTTGGAGATTCCTCACGTGTGTTTTATTTTGTGTCTCAATTTTTGGTATTCCGAGAATCTTCAGTAGTTTGTCTTAGCAATTTGTGCACTTTGAATTTCTTCAGATTGCACAAATGATGGTGAAAAGGTTTGGTAAGCAATTGATGCAAAGAATATGCGACGAAGTGCATCGATCGCTCTTGTGAAGTACGTAATGCTTCTTCACCTTCGAGTTCCTTTGATTTTCAATTTTTTCTTCAATAGTTTAAGCTTTAGTATTTAGGTTTGAAATCCATTTGATAATCTTTGTTGATCGAGTATTGTGTTGTTGTTCAATATGGCTTACATTGAGGGCTTGGATTTGTGTGATTAGTGAGTTAGCTAAATTTGCTTTCTTACTTACAAAGTAATTGGTGATTAATCTTATGGGATATATGGTTGTGAATCTAAATTTCTTATGGATCTTGCTACTTATTTCTCAATTTGTTACCGTATGTATTTGAGGTTTTTTTTTTTCAACCCTTCTTTGCTTCATAGTAGGTCCTTCATTTACCTTCGAAAGGCCTTGTGAGGTCATTTAGACATCCAATTTTAGTTTGCTTATATTCTATGGTTCTACCTCAATGTTCATTGAGTCTTTTGTTTTCCTCATGTGGCGGACTTTATTCAGCTGATAAATGTATACTTTGGTTTTAAGAAAAGTACATCTTGACTTTGGTAGATCTTGTGTTGAGTTTTTCGAATGTTGTGCAAGTTTAGGCTGATCGCTACGCAATGAACAGATCCTATTGGATGAGTATCGTATATACCTTGACTTTAGAAGTTTCCAATGCAAGTGGTGCATAATAAGTGATGTAAAAATCAAGAAAAACCTTAGATGGATTCCATGTTTTTGAACGAATCGACGATTCAACAGATCTTGTTCCATTTAAGACAACTGGTTCAAACGCCTCTTTAATGGTGAGTTTTTTTCCAAAAAAAATAAAAAATGATAAGACTGGCACTTGTTTGTTGATTAAATCGATTATTGTGATGAGACTCATGTTTGTGCGAGGATCATACCACTTCTCCAAATATTGTGCTTTAAACCATGTTTTGAGCTCATGTCGCATTATGTCAATCCTTTAATTTTTAATGCCATTTGAAATTGTTGTCCTTCAAGTGGGAAACTATATTCCAATTTCGCCAAGATGCGGGATGATGTAGCGGCATGTAGCGGCATACAAGAAGGGAATGGAATGGAAAGCCAAAATGCTTCTCCCATACAAGCAACTTTGTAGTGAGAAAAAGGTAAAGTTTTCTATGTTAACCTTCAAGCATATAAAAAAAGCATATTATGAAAGAGAAAAAAAGAAAAGAAAAAAAACTCACTCTAATGCGATACATGAAGGTGGAAGCGGAGATTGTACAAATTGAAGCGAGATGATGTACCGATTGCAATATCTAATGAAGTGTCTAAGTCCCAAATCAACATGCTTGTTATTGGAGCTAAGAGTAAGAGATATGATATCGCTTAACGAGTTTGATCTATTTGCATAGTTCCATTACTCCGATTAATTTGATAGAATAGCAATGTGGATTTACCATTTATTTCATCTCATGGTTTTTACATGCGTTGGACCTTATATGCCCTCATAGTTGTTCCTTGTTTCCAATTGTTCCTAGTTCTATTTGAGGTTTTAAACCTTTTTTGAAGTTAAAACTGTTATTTGATTGGGTTGGGTGTGCTTGATGATTGTTAGGCCGTAAGATAACTTCTTAGTTTTTAGTTCTTATGCTTTTGCACGTTCTACGATTCGGAGCCATTCCATTTTTAAGGATTTCATTTTTTAATAGCTAAGGTTTTTTGTTTAGCTCATTCAATTAGGTATTTATTAGGTATTTTCCTCTCCAACATATAGAATAGTGCTTTAATGTTTCTAAAAGTAAAACAAGTCTTAATTTTATTTTATTTTTATAAGAATAAACTATTTTGTTGTCGAGCATAAATATTTTTCTTTTAATTTTAATTCTTAAACGTAATCATGCATGATAGCTTGTGTATGTTGCGATCTTAAATATTGATCATGAAACATCAAGACTATATATATAAGCATCACAAACCATTGCTATGTTATAGTTTGGAGCGAGAGATAATTTGCTAATTAACATGTTCCTTCGGATAATGATGAATTTCTTTTTCTTTATTACTTTATTTATATTGTGTTTGGGATGTGCTTTGATACGGTTCTCCTACATGATAATTTATCTTTTTGATCTTTTTTCGGTTTTTGTACAACAAGTATTATTTGAAGCACAATCGACTTTAAAACTCGAACGCTTCATTTTTTTATCATTTAGAACAATTTTTGCTTTTACTTTTGTAGAAAGATACGATATAGAAACTTTTCAGATTGTTTTTATTGTTTCGTCGAATTGAGAAAATATAATGTTAAGGATATGTTAAGTTTATATAAAATGTGCAATATCAATATATTATTTAGCTATGATTTTTATTATATATTGGCGGGTTACATTGAGACCTTATATATAAGACTTTAAAAACTAAACGAAAATGAAAATTAGAGACGGAAATAGCAACGAAATCTCATAGATACATGAATCGAAACGGATCAAATATGCGATCCGATGTTACATTATTATAACATTAGAGACGGAATAAATTCGTCTCGATCACGAATTTATTCCGTCTCGATCCGTCTCTAAATCGAAACGGAATCACATTTCCGTTTCTAATTGAATCGCGACGACGATTTTAGAGACTTAAATTTCGTCTCTATTCCGTTGCAGATTTCAATTAGAGACGGAATTTATGCAAATCAGAGACGGAAATTTTCGTTTATGATCTGCTATTTTTTTGTAGTGTGTTACATTATTACAACATCTGGTTACAACAACTTACAGTCTTCTGTGACAATAAGAGTGTCATTGACTTATCAAGAAATTTTGTACAACACTCAAGGACCAAACACATCGACCTAAGGTATCATTTTATTCGTGATCTTGTTGAGAAAAGGGTTATAGACATTCAATATATCTCAACTTAGATGCAATTAACTGACATTTTCAATAAGGCACTTGATGCTAATAGGTTCAAGATGTTACGGGCAGAGATTGTTCAACCCCCGTGTAATTTATATTCATTTACCTCCTTGTAATTTTAATAAATTTAATATTATTATTTAAAATAAAAATGGGAAGAATTGTCATTTTGATTTTTAGTTACCTTTATACACAATAGATTTTTTACTTGATCTACGTGTTTAAGATAATTAGATTGATTTTTCACATTAATTAGGGAGGTGAGTTGGTGAGATTTTTAAGGGGGTAGTTAGCATTTTTAGTATTGTTGTGATTATCCAATTGCTCTCTCTCCTATTTTCACTAAAATCAAGATATTCTAATCATCACATTCATTGTGGAAGTGATGTTATTGTTCGTTGTTCTTGATCAGTGAAGTTCCACCAATAAATTCATCATGGTTTCAACAAAAGGATCCAAGAAGAATGCAATAGCACTAAAGCCTTCATCATCGAAGCTACCCCCGAAAGGAAGAAAGACCATAGTAACAAAGAAGAAAATCGAAGTTTTGAACCCAACTCTTCTAATGGTTATATTGTGACGGTCCCTCTCCTAATCTAGGGCACCGCCCACCTATTTTCATAATTAAGCCCTAATCCTATCCACGTAGGACTCAACTACGTATTAGTCAGTCTTTACAACCGAAACACCTCTTTTCTCGTGATCAGGATAAGTAATACACTAGTCCTTTGATGAAGGTTTTTGCAACAATACCCTATTGTAACTCGATATTTTCTATTAAGAAGACAATTGTTTTTAGTAATATGTGAGTTTGCAATAATTCTGTTGCTTAACTTTAATATGACTTTGATGGAGGTTTTTGCAACAATACTCTATTGTAACTGAAAACAAAAGTTGAGATGATGAACTGCTGAAGATGATATGTGATGATCAACAATAAGAATATTTTTACTTTATTAAGTTCTTTTGACTATTGAATTACTCTAATTAACAATATATTGAGTATGGTCTAAGTGATGATATTGATCTTATATATCCTTCACTTTGTTTTTTATGATGTCCTTGGTTCACCTAATTATCTCATCAGTAATTTTACTATAGGTTGTGACGATATAATTACAAAGGAGGAGATTTGCTAATGCCATATCTTTGATGACATTATTTGATTTTATTGTAATTAGTCGAATAATATAAATGACGTATGAAAAATGTATTTCATATGCTAAATGAAACCAACTAGAGATCAGTTCCAATGTTGTGATCTCTAAATCACTATTTTAGGACTTATCCACGAATCGGTTATATATGGATAAAGATAAGGTTGTTGCAACAAAGAGTTTCGTTGTTGCAACAAAGGCTCAGGATCGAACAGTTGCAGATATGATTTTACATATTTACGTCAACTGAAGATATGACTTTAAAAGAGATGATATGATACACATTAACCAAGTGAAGAATATGCTGAAACGTGGTTTGTTTTTTAAGATGAAGATGGATTAAGGATCGGTTGAGATAGTTAAGATCAAGGGTCTTCACTTGTCTAATTATATTCCAAAGTTAGGAGTTGTAATCAATTCGTCTACTTTGTAATTCAGTGAACATGTTATTCATTTCATTTGAGTTGTAATTACCAAAGAAATTTAGGTATTCCAATGAGGGGAGCCTCATCGTGCAATTAAGTATCGAGAGACTTGTGTAAAGTTCATAGGTGGAGTAAAGGAGATGAAAGGAGGAGGTCAAAGAGGGAGTCACGTGAATAGTGATGTATCTATTGTTTTTACTTAGTGGATTTTACGTCTGGGCGTAGCCCCGCATAAATAGGTCGTAGACCAAACTGCGTAAACAAGTTCGTTATGTCTGATTTTATTTATTTATTGTTTTATTCCGATTAAGTACTTGTAATGTTACTTATTTCTTAGTTACAACAACACATATTACTGTTGTAACAGCAATTGATTATTTCACCTCTAAATTATAAATCTAATAAAGATTAAAGACAAGTCATAACGGAAGCCAATCGAACTTGGTATATAAATCTAGTTGGACTTATGAGTCCGGACTCATATGGTGTTTTTAAAATTTTTACAAATATTTAAGCGATATCAAAGGAAATTACAAATGATTGTGTTTGCAAATATATATATATATATTTGATAAAAGTAAATTTGATGATCGAGAAAAAGAAAAAAAAATATGTATTCTTCGATGAAATTGAAGCTATAAATCATATCATCCACTTTTTCTATAAAAAAAAATATTTGACTCAAAAATAGTCCCAATAGTTTTTTTTATAAGAAGAAAAGATACCATTATATAATAGTAGTTGTTTATCGCTGGTCATGATGGATCAAAGACTCGTACAATTTTTTATTTTTTTTTACTAAGAAACATGTACAAATAATTGAACAACTTTAATTAAGAGACAAAGAAAAGTCGAAGGAAAACACCAATATTATTAATTTATTACTTTAAGAATTTTATGTCTGCTTTACATATCTCGTAAGAAATTGAGGGCAATATCACAGAGACACGAATTAACTTAAAGAAGATAAAATATAAAAAAAGATTACAAGTTTGGAAACTTTAAAATTAGAGAAAAAAATTATACGCGAGAAAATGGGCCACACGAGCGACACCTCGTCTTGACTCTCAGCTCTCACACATTAATATGTATGTGCGCACAATAAGTTGTATTTAGTTAATACTTGGAGATTTTGACTCCAACTTCGACGCGTTTGAGGACTACATGCAAATACAATTTATGATTTCATCAGCCTCGTCCACGCACATAGGTCCACAAACATGAAGACATCAGTGCATATCTATCACACAAACTTGACTCCTAGTTTGAGCCACGCCTAAACACCAACACACCTTTTCACAGCACATGACAACACTATATGTATACACACAACAGACACATAAAACGTTCACGCCAAAAAAGATCGAAATGGACACATACAAAGTTCAAAACAAATTTGATTCGTACTCAAATTTAGACTTCACAATATTCACAAACGTATGAAGTGAAAGGGATAAAATAGTAACTTTGAGTACCACCAATAGATTGGTTATTCCCTGCCAATGGTCCCCATGAGCATTAGTGCCAATTAGCCCTCGAATTTGAAACCAAAAACATCTGTGGATCGGCGCCTTCCTGTGGGAGTAGTAGCCCGTAACAATGTTGATTGCCTTTTGGATGCTCTTATATAGCGGTGATAAAAAAAAAGAGCTTTCCCACTCTCTCTTTCGAATTTTTTACAAACTACTAATGTTTTTAGTTTAAATCCGAAAAATAGAGTGGTGTTTTTTTTTCCCAGAATAGGCAATAACGCCTTTTTTTTTTTCCCGGAATAGGCAATAACGCCTTTTCAAAAGACGCTATCAAAGTGGGTGAATTTTGTTGCTGACGTGGACGGTCCACGTAGGACTGCCCTTACACAGATAGCGCCTTTTGAAAATGCGCTATCTGTGTAAGGCCGTCCACGTGGACCGGGTTACACGGATAGCGCCTTTTGTTTACATGAGGCAATCCATGCAAACGTCATGCACGTATCCCGTACAACCCATAGGTGCTATTCGGTGGGCGATGTCCACGTAGGATGACCACGTGGACCGGGTTACACGGATAGCGCGTATTGCGAGGCGGACAACCCGTACAACCTATAGACGCTATTCGGTCGGCCCATGTCCACGTAGGATGACCACGTGGACCGGGTTACACGGATAGCACCTCTTCAAAATTAACCAATAGCGTCTTTTGAAAATGCGCTATCTATACAAAGTCCCGCCACGTCACCAGCCACGTCACCGCCACCTCACCACCTTAAACCAAAAGGCGCTATTGGTTATTTTTGTGATTTCAAAGTGCACCACCCTATTTTGTGAAATAAATTGTAAAACCCCATTACTTTTGGAAAAACCCCCTCTCTTTCAGGGATCATTCTCGATCGGGGGGCGAACACCTCCCCAACCCTCGGGACCTCCTATAGTACCCCTACGTATAATAAAAAAATTTAAAATTTATGCTTAGTTTTCATATGCTCACTCCTCTAAACCCCAAGACCCCCCAAAACCCCAATACCCCTTGTAGTTTTGTCCCTCCCACCCCCAACAAGATTTTCTAGTTCCGCCCTGTCTACATGTATACAACTAACTAGTCTCTTTCCAGTTTTAACACTTAGACGGAGATGGACAAAGATCACATACGTACACATAAGCAAATATTAACTAAATGTTCTTGCCTCTCAATCATGTTAATTATGTAAACATTTAAAACATTAAGAATTATAGATCAATAAGAGAATTACCTATGGAAGCGATTACCTAAGATAAAATATCTTAAGCACTACATCAAAACATTATTGCCCTCATGAGCATCAACTTATTCGGCCAATTGTTTGATGGTACAAGTACCATTTTATAGGCTTGAGGAGAACCTTTAAGATTTTCACATTAATATCAATTTCATCAAATTAATAACTTAAATGGAACTCAATAGACATTAGTTAATTCATATGTTACATAAATTAAGACATAAATTTGAGACACGTAAATAATCTTACAACTTAATTAACACAAATGACTATATAGATGGATCATTTATGACGGCACGGCGTACACATATAACTGAATGCTTCATATTGTAAATATACAAGCTTAATTACTCCCTATGTTACACAATTGACATGACGATGGCGGCAAGCAAAGCATATATAACGCATATATAACGCATATATAAATCAACAAATTAACATAAATATAGACTTAATTAATTAGAAATTGGGACTGAGGCTATGTTGTTGTTGTTGTTGTATAGACTTAATTAATTAGAAATTATATTAATAATAATTAATTGATCTGGTTGTATATTGAAATATTGATATATTATTATATATGGACGGGGTACTTTGTAAACTTTATATCACTAGTTTTATAATTTGTACTCTCGTAGGTTTGTCCTCCTATACTTCGGACTACTATAAAAACGGAAACAAAATTCATCATGGACGTGATCAAGTCCACATGCAGGTCTTTCGCCAACAAAAGCAACAATATATATTGTCGTTAGTAACTTACTCCATAAGAAAAGATCTTTGAATTTCTATTCTTCGTTTTTCTTACAAGTGAGGGTAGTCAAATTCACGACCTCTTCGGACCTTGCCTTTTAGGAAGTGATTATTAAATATATTGAGATAATATCAAATTGACTACTTAGAAAAAGAAAAATAAGGCTTATAAACGTGGAGTTGACACTTCATCTTGCCTTAACATTTTAGAGTGAACTCCACTTTCATGCTCGTAGCCTATACATAAAACTAGTTATCACACTCTCTTAATCTTGGATTCAGACTTATATTATAAAATTGAACAACGATCCCTTTACCATTTCATCGCAGATGCTTTGGTGAATTTATCTTTTTAGCATAATATTAAATGTTTTTGTTATATTCACAATTGTCATGCCCTAATCTTTGTGTTAATTGGTGCTACTGATCGGTCCTCTTTTTTTGAATTTTTGTATTGCTCATTCCATATATTTACGAGCACTACAAGAAAATTAACTTTTTAAGACACTAAATATATGTTGTTAAATTATGTGTTGTAAAAAATTAAAATCATGCATGATTAAATATATTAATTTAAAAAATAACAAATAATGATTTATTAAATATTATAAAATAAAAAAACTCAATAGGGTTTATAATAACATTACATGATATTTTTGTAATAAAGAGTATTTTGTAATATGTTCGTTAAATATTAAATATGTTTTTTACAAAAAAATATTAAATACTCTCTCTAGTGATTTTAATAAGTCGTTTTAGCAAAAATCCTTCTTCCAAAATTATAAGTTGTTTTCAGAATTTGAGAGTATATTTATTTATTTTTTTTGCTTGTTTTACCCTTATCAAACCTGAACATTTATTACAATTAAGATTATTTAATTCATTTTACGTCAAGGAATTGATATGTAAATGCGATAGCCCCAACCCGAAAAATTAGGCACCGCCCGGCACTAAGCCTCCATTAACATCCAATAAACTAGTTTATAGTTAATAAGGTCTAGTCAGCCTCACAAATCGGTCTTCGGTACTTGATAGTCCACGCAACAAAGTATATATATATATGTGTGTGTGTGTGTGTGTGTGTGTGTGTGTGTGTGTGTGTGTGTGTGTGAAATCACATGCAGCGGAATTTAAATGCGGTGAAAACACGATAACAAATAAATTAAACACACAACGAGTTTTAGGTTGGAAGCTAGAATGTGGAAACCCCGTACAATGAATACAATATATAAAGTATGGTATCTCTCAACCCAACTACCCATTTATAAAACATAGTAATTATAATATAAACATCAAATGACATATATATGTCACGCATCAATGTTCTTAAGCTCGGAAGATTATGCCTGCAATTGTCATCAAATGGCTTAGCTAATGATGCTCGTCCGTACGTCCGCGAACTCCTCGGCGCGCAAGTCTCCTCGCTGGCCCGCCGCTGCACCACAAGTCGTCGTTTGCGTCATCTGCGCCCTAATATCCACTGCCGCGGCTACTCTCTCGCCAGAACTCTCATCAACCGCTACTAGTTTGTGCCATCGGACCTCTCTTCACCTCGCGAGATCTCTCTCTCTCTCTCTCTTTTCTCTTAGCCGCCTCTCTCTCTGCTTGTTTCTTTGTGCGTGTTATGTTATAGCTAGGGTTTTGTGTTGTAACCTAGAAATTATGGTTTTTATCCCTCTTTTTATTTGATTAAGTGAGAAATTTAGGTTATGACCCAATTTATTTGGGTTCTCATTGTCCACACATTGTAACACTCTAAACTTGACATGCATTATGCACAAACCCTACCCTTGTCCTCACTTAGCCTATTTAAATAAATTGGTGGTTTAAAGTTTTGTCATCGCGCACGCACTTAGTTTAAATTAATTCACGCCAAGTCGCAGTATCATATAGTACTCACATTATTATGTCAGAAAAAAACTTAATATCATTTTATTTATTTTTTTTATAAATTTTTGAACACTTCGAATTACCCCTCGATTTAGTATTTGACCACTAATAATTTGTGATTAGCGATTAATTACTAAATTAAAAATATAGGTCGTTACAATCTTCCGAACTAAGAGAAAATTTCGTCCTCGAAATTAGAAGGAAGTTACGCCCACGACTAGATTAAGTACATAAAATGTTTGAGTGCAAGTTTCTTTTCACTTTGAATCTTTAATGTCCTCATATCATAACTTGAATGCTCTCTTGTGATAGTTTGCTTAACCAATCAGTTTATCTAGTGCCAATCCAAATATTATCTAATCCATTTGGCTTCCTTTATGTAATTTTTTAAACGATCATGAAATATGATGTCTCAATATCATTACTCACCAGAATTATAAGATCTCTCTTGTAGAGTCTCAAATGGAGCCACACCACTTTGACTCAAATTCTAAAGTCATACTTACGTCACACACATAGCAATCAATCTTCCTTACTTGTTACTGAGTTCGTAATACATCCATGAGCATGATCTTTATAATTGGGATCAACCATGTAATCTAACTGTCAGATTGAAAAGCCCTACTTAAATGTAGTCTGGTGCTCATTAATGTCAGTAACCCGACCACAACTAGGCAATAAAAGAAAACTTTGCCACAACTTAGTAATAAATATAAGGATCACAATCTGATATAATGGACATTGGTACATCATCTGACTAACAATCTTGGCTTCGTATGTGTAAATTCCTCCGTTGTACTTCGAGTATATCAGTAAAAGTTGGAAAAATGCAAGTATATTTAGGCAACTAGCGTATGATCATATTTAAGCATTCATCATCATATGATCTTTGTAATTTTGTGAATCAACGATCAAGTCAATTTGTTTTTCATCAGTAGGCGTACATATGCATCTGAACCACATCGAGATTTCGTGAGAATCTTATAATGCACCGTCCTAAGGGTTAGTCATACGGATAATCCACAGACTCTATCTTTGCTCACAATACTTATAATTCATTCATCCAACTTATAGGTGGTGCTTGACTTTACCAACCCTACGACTATGAATGAATAATGTCGTTAAAGTGGAGTTACCCGGGCTTCTGAGCAAACACTACTACTCCAGAGCTTTCGTCAAAGCTAAATGAGTCCATACATGCTTTAATCATTAGCTCTCAAGTCATCTCAATACTATGCTTCCTTGAGTATGCATTAACCCACTTGTCTCACAAATATTTGTCCCTTTTTTATGCATTCCTTAATATATTTTTTCATTTTACTAAATTTTCTCAAAATTTACTTTTCAAAGTGTTCCTATTTATATTATCATATAAGGAAATATACGTAGACTAAATTCTCATTTGTTTTCTATTATCAAACAACATCAATTTCCTTATATAAATTATTCCAAGTGGATTCTCTTGAAACACGTGCAGAGACTTATCATGATTTATGAATAACTTGATCTAACTCCATGTATCTACTTCAAGGACTTGTTAGAATATTCATTTCCTACAACATGCAACTAATATGTGCCTTGGAAACTTGAAAGTTTCAAATTCTTCAATGCGTACTAAATATGCTTAGTTGATTTCTCATATCGCTAATATCTAACAATGTGATTATTAGGAAAATCTAACTCTTTAAGGTACACAACAAATAAAAGAAATCTCGTTTCACTAGTTTAGGTTAAATCATATTAGGGTCGAACCTAACCCAATTTACATCTCATGGATAAACAATAAAGTAGAACTATTGACACACTAACTAAAGTATGCATAACTGTTCGCTACTCATCCTTCATTCAACAAGATTTTTTTTGCATCAATCATTAGTTCCATTAGTGTTTGAATTCCTTCTTTACGCTAGAGTGAAGTTTTTTCAATCTTACATTTACATGCCTAGATAGTCATTAAATTGAGAGAATAGTTGCAATTATTTTTAGGGTTCACTATTGTCACAAATTCTCAAGATTTGACAACTTGAAATCATTAAACACTAAGTTCTCTGCCAGTCTTCACTTCTAACTCAATCCTCATAACTAATTCCATTTTAATATATTGAAATCTATTATTACTTTTTCATGTTTTGATATCTACACGCTTTACTTCTATTCAAAGATTTATCATCACCATTAATCTTTTTTATTATCAAGTTCCTCGAATATGATAAATATATAGTCCATCTTTTCCAATTTACCCATCGTGCCTCACATGAAACACAAGAGTGAATACGGCTGTAAAGATAGTTATATCATATATCTATCGATACTATATAATTCATACAACCAAAGAGCATATAATAAGATTTATTCACAATTTCCCACAGCCTCAGCTTCGCTTGCTTCCCAACTAAGTCTTTAAGTTAGGATCAAAGGGTTTCCACACTAAGTTTGTTGGTGTTCCTAATTCTACAAGTCCGTGTTCATGAACTAATATGGTTGTAGGCTTATCAACAACTAAAGTCAAAACTTTAGGTTCTAATTCCAATTATGAAGACCACAACCTTACAAATTGGGCACTGCCCATCACTAGACCTCCATTAACCCTCGGAAAACTAGTTCTGAGTTAATAAAGGCATAGTCAGCCTTACAAATCGGTATTCAGTCCCTGATAGGCCACACAATAGATTATATATATATATGAAATCATATGCAGTGGAATTTAAATGCGGTGGAAACGCAATAACAAATAAATTAAATACACAACGAGTTCTAGGTGTGGAAGTTAGAATGTGGAAACCCCGTACAACAAATACAATATACAAAGTATAGTATCTATCAACCCAACTACCCATTTATAAAACATAGTAATTATAATATAAATATATCAAATGACCTACATATGTCGCACATCAATGTTCTTGAGCTTGGAGACTATGCCTACAATTGTCACTAAAAGCAGTGACAATCCCAATGAGTAAATCCAGAAGAAGTTCATCAGTAATTCAAATTAAAAAATAAACAAGTCTATAAATCATGCTAGAAAGAAAGAAAGCTGAAAAGAACAATAAATTGTGTGATAGACATACTACAATGGTCAATGATAGGGACGAAGTGACCCGAATCAAATGATAGGCGCGTAAGTGGTCTTGACACTCTACACATAGGCTTAAAGCCACTTGACTACAAGTTAGATTCAAATACTTGTACGATGGGATCAATTTCGCTTTAACCACACTTAATCTGTTCGTCACTGTAGGCTCACTTGAGCGCAACTCAAGAAGACATTCCAATAGGAGCCACAATCACAATAGGATGCTCAACCGTAATGAAATCCTAGAAGTCTTGTAAGGAGCCACGACACATTACAAATGCTCACTCAAAGGATTCGGTCTCTTTTAGGAGCCACAAGCGCGACTCGGATGCTCAACCCATGAGTAAACTTCGACTGAACTCGACCACTTAGACCCTAGGTTACTCGGTAGGGAAGTAGAGTCCAACAATAAGTATCATTTCCATCAAAATATGCAAGGAAAGGAAAATAATTAATATCGAATTTCTTACTGGTTTACTTACAATAAAATTGCATAGATCGCTACGTCAAATTAATCATTCGAATAATAGGAGTCCTCTTCGTGTATCTACAAGTATAAAGGTATAACATACACTGTTTAGACTTGTTCAGTAGTTTAGACTATTAAGGATTCATCATTATTTCCAATTAGGTTATTTGATTCATATTGACTTTAAAATCATTCATTCAAATTAAAATCCATAGCTCAAATAAAATAAGAATGTCGTGGAGCAAAACAAGGAAAATTCGATAAGATTTGGTTTTCTAATATGAATCGAATGTGATCAACTAATCACCACTAAAGAGATTTAAATCGCCGCACAAGAGTCAAGTTCGACTTTGAATATCCCAATCATAGCATTTAGTCAAAAATCTATGACTTAATCAAAATAAGTTCATTTTCAAAGGAATTAATCAAAACTTCTCTTATGCCTCGACTTAGTCTCCATCCTATCTAAAGTTGATAAATCGCAACCTTGTTCGGTAATGAGACTAAAATATACTTCAATGAGACCAAAATTCATATTTAAAGAACCATTTACTTAGTAAGCAATTTAAAATAGTTTTATCGAACCAAGTGAACAAGTAACAATCATTTCAAGACTTTAAAATAATGCCGAGGAAACTCGATTAAATCAAGTCATAGAGACAGAGCTCGATAAAGAAATCCACAAGACTCAAACTTCATACTTTTCTATGCATTTCCTTAAAAATGGCAAGTTAATGTCCCTTTGAAAATTTCATCAAACAAATGGTATGCATTAATTTCCAAATCCATTCCAAAGCTAAATAAATGAACTGAAAGGAAGATAGAATAAAAGTGTTTATTTTTGAGCTTGGAAACAGTTGTGTTTTGCTTGGGTTTGTAGAAAGAGTGTAGATCTATGCTAGGTTTGAGCTCTTGAAAGAAATTTGGAGTTGAGAAACTCCATTGAAGACTACGGTGAGACTCTAACCTCGATGGAGCCGGGCCGCTGCTGGTATGCTCCTCTGAGTCGCATTGGTCCGTCACAGTAGTCGCGTTATTGGTCTGCTTCGCCATGCCAGAGGCCCGCCGAGCCCTCGCCAATGGTGTCGCTCGCCGTCGCCGCTATCAATGTGTCACCGCGCCTAGCCACTATTGCTCGTCCGCACGTTCGCAAGCTCCCTGCGAATTGGTCTCCTTGTTGGCCTGCCGCTACACCTCGAGCTACTGTCCGCGCGCCTTGTTGTCTCTCTCTTTATGTGTGTGTATGTTGTGTTATAGCTAGGTTTTTTGTGTTGTAACCTAGAAATCAGGGTTTTTATCCTCCTTTTTATTTGGTTGATTGAGAAATCTGGGTTAGGACCCAATTTATTTGGATGACCTTTGTCAACACATTGTGACACTCCAAAATTGACTTGCACTATGCATAAACCTTACCTTTGTCCTCACTTAGCCAATTTAAATAAATTGGTGGTTTAAAGTCTTGTCCTCATGCTTGCACTTAGTTTAAATTAATTCCTGCCAAATCACGATATCATATAGTACTTGCAGTATTATGTGAGACAAGAATTAAAAGCATTTTATTTATTTTCTTTTATAAATTTTTAAACACTTCAACTTACCCCTCGATTGGGTATTTGACCACTAATAATTTGTGATTTGTGATTAATTACTAAATTAAAAATATAGATTGTTACATTAAATTACATTCATAATATATTAAAGTTGCTTTAATTTGTGTGTTTTAGTTAAAATGACTCATACAATTGATCAATATTGATCAGAGGGAGTATGTTTTAAGAACATAGTGTTTCACAACATTATCAAAAGTTGTAAACTATAATTTTCAATTTGTTGTCAAATCTTATCGCATTTATATGGTCTAATCGTGCAAAGCACGTATTTTAAACTAGTATATATAAACTTTTGTCAAGTGCCTTGAGCCCTCTCACTACGCTCGCATGAATTTAATTAATCCAATAATCTATTTTTATATTCCAAAAGTACACTACATTAAATTAAGTATAATTATTTAGATTTAATAGAAGGAATTAATGCCCTTTAATAAATGGTAGAATAGTAAAACTAAGTCAAGTTTGGAAAACTTAATCAAGGGTAAAATAATAAATTCAAGCGACGGTTGAAAGATTGATCTTATGCCCTTAAATAAAGTCGTGATTTATAGTAAATTCAAGTGATAGTTGATAGATTGATTATTCATGCTTATTAAGTATACTAGTTTGTGGAGCATGCTCCACATGCTTGAACCCGCTCGCTATGCTCACGGGAATTTAATTAATTTAATAATCTATTTTTATATCCTAAAAAGTATACTACTTCATTTTTATTTTGACTTTTTTGACAACTAATTATAACTATTTGGATTTAATAGTGCAGGAAGGCCTTTAATTAAGGAAAGAATAGTAAATTTAAACGAAGGTTGAAAGATTTAATGAAGGGTAAAATAGTAGTGTAATGGCTCATTTTAATTAATCTTGATTAATTGATTAATTACAGAAAGCTCGTACCTACATGGACGCCACGAAAAAGCCTAGGGACGCGTCTAACGAGGTAAAATTTGATTATTTTTGTGTGGCATGTTAATTTATTTTATTTTTAGTTACTATTTGTGTCGTACTGGTGTAAGAATTTTAATTATATTACGTTGGGTGTGCATTGCGACGAGAGAGTAGGATGTTATGGGTGCGCAGCGCGTGTATAGGGTAGTCAGGGACTAAGATATCACATCACCCACCCTTCACATCATCTATCTCATTATCATCATCATATGTGGTGGTCTCGTGCCCCGAGGCCTCCGGGTGTGCTGATACGCGAGTCCTGCAGCCCTGCCAACTTTCGTTGCCATATTAACACCCCTCGAAACGTGAGCTAGTCGTCGTATTCTCTATTATTTTCCAACTATTCAAGATATTCATTAAGTTAATTACAAGTGTGGCTCGTGTTTTACAGATTTGCAAGTAGATAACCAATAATTTACAGCGAAAATCTTAAAATGAAAATAAACATAAATTTGTATTTACTTTTTTTGTCGTACAGAACATTAGTCCTATTGTGGAAAACTTGGAATATAGTACTGTGACGGCCCCTCTCCTAATCTAAGGCACAACCCAGCCTAATCCCATAATTAAGCCCTAATCATATCCACGCATGACTTAACTACGTATTAGTCAGCCTTTACAACATAGACGCTTTTTTCTCGTGTTCATGATAAGTAATACACTAGTCCTACCAGTTTATAAAATTTAAAGTTAATTAAAACTTTTTAATAAATTAATTAATTAGCAGAAGTCTTATTGATTATGCGGAAGCAAATGAGTAACTTATGTGGAAGCCATTTATAAAATCCTAAGTGTGAAAAACTAGGAAATGACATCACATATATAAAGTCTTCGAAATGCAATGCAATAGCAAAATAGTCTAAGTCAAGTCGGGGAACTAACGCTCAACCCAATATACAACCCCAAATAGTATCGGAAAGACGTATATAACATATACAATCAAAATATCAAAATAAGACCTACAATCGATGCAGTGATGCACCGCGAGTTCAGGAATAATCACCGATCTATTCTTTGCCCGGCTTGGTGGTAGTCGGCTTTGCACCCACCGTCATAAAAAGGACGGTGAGTACAAGAATAAAACAGAGTAATCCCCGATGACAAGTTTAATTTGCATTTCCAAATATTCAAATGCTCTTTAAAAGCATATAAATGGAAAAATTATAAAATAAACCATATGCGAGTAAATACCAGAGTTAAACAAGTGAAACCGACACTAGGCTAAGTAGTGGAGATTTAGGTCCAGTCGGTAGTGAAACATGTCACTCAGACTCAATAATCATATAACACAAGGGACTCTAACCCAAGTGTCACCAGGGACTCTAACCCCGGTGTGTAGGCCACCTTAGGGACTCTAACCTCGAGTGTTATACAGTGTCAAGTAACATGTTCCGACATCCCCAGGGACTCTAACCCCGTGTGTCGCACACACCTCGATCAAGTACGAGACCTAAATGCAAAAATTACTTTTTTAAAATTTCAAGAAATACTAAGTATGGATTGTCAAGGCATAGGCATATCTACACACCTAAACAAATAAAAAATACAAGTCCTCTTGAACATTTATAAGATATTCACTAGCCTAATAGCATGCTATTTATCATTCAATTCACATTTGAAAAAATAAGAATAGACATAGCATGAGATAGAATCAATGAGTCAAATCGAATGAATGGATATCATGCAAACTAGACTCATCAAGTGAGCATAGACACAAAGAACACATGATATAAGAATATAAAGGCAAAATAATCAAAAGGACTATGCAAGGACATCAATTAATAGAAATGAAATGTCAAGTAAAGTTGTCATTGGGTATACTCACAACAACTAAGTAAAGTCCTAGCTTTACTGGCATCCCGATACTCTAAATCTTGTATTCGCTCTCTCGTACCCTTTTCCTAGGTTCTTGGGTTTGGTGTCTCATCAGTTCAAGTATAGTGGGTTTAAGCTCAATTTATTGAAATATAATTTTTTCCAATCTTTTTCAATTTTTTCAGAATTTTTTCAATTTTTTTTTTCATTTTTCTTCTTTTTTTTTTTTTTTTTTTAATTTTGTTTGGGTCTTGGTCGGGTTGACCCAAACGGGTCGGACCCGACCCGACCCTAGTTTGGATTGGGTCGATCCGACCAAAACGGGTAGGACCTGACCCGACCCTGGACCAAAACGGTCCAAGCTCGACCCATGGGTCGAGCCTGGCCCGTTCAGGGCCCGACCCAATAAGGGGGTGCACATACTACAAAAAAACTACAAATCAGAAACGAAAATTTCCGTCTCCGATTTGCATAAATTCCGTATCTAATTGAAATCAGAAACGGAACAAAGACGAAATAAATTCCGTCTCTAAAATCGTAGTCGTTGATTCAATCAGAAACGGAAATTTGATTGCGTTTCTGATTAGAGACGGAATAAATTCCGTTTCAAATTAGAGACGGATTTAGAGACGAAAATTAGAAACGGAACAGAGACGGAACCGAAATGGATTTTTTTTCGAAATGGTACATTTGTAATTGCATTCCGTCTCTGATTCCGTTGCTAATCAGAAACGGAATCAAAGACGGAAATAATAAATTCATGAATTTCGTCTTTGATTCCGTTTCTATTAGCAACGGAATCAGAGACGGACTTTTTGCATTTCGTCTCTGATTCCATTTTTGATTCATGCATATATTCCTGGAAAATTAGAAAATTAGAAACAGAATGTTTGAATTCCGTTGCTAATCCGTCTCTAATTTTCCTTTTTGTTTAATTTTCAAACATAAACATAATCCAATTGGTTCTCCAACCTATAACTTGAAATTACAACCATAGGACCTACTCCATCGCGTGCACACCCTCCAACAACTCATTGGGGGTGCTAACATCCCCCAAAAAAGCAAAATTTGACATTCATACATCGACAATATATATCAACAAATATTCAAATGAGAGAAAAAAAATGTAAAAATCAAAATTTGAAAAAGATATATATATCCACGAAAAATTGTCTAGTATTACAAATGCTCCAAATTTCTAAGTATTCACAAAAACCACCAATCCTATTATTCAACAACCACAAAAAAAACTTACAATCCTCTAAATATGCACAAAAAGAATTATCAATGTAAAAGTCATGTAAACAACTATAAATGTTACTGATATGCTTTAAATTCCTCATCTCTCACTTGGAAACTAGATTATGGCAGGTATTGTCACAGGGATATGGGCAATCAATGGCACTAACTCCCACTCGATCGAAGAACCAACCACCTACTGATAAGGCCACGCTCTGTAAATATTGCAAAATAGATCAAACTCATGATAAAAATACAAAACTACAAAAAAACTATCTCCATTTACAGTGCAAAAGAAAACAGTATATTTTACTATAATTGAACACACCATTCTATTATACAAATAAGTCTAATAACACTTATTATGCACCACTTGCATTGGAAACTTCTAAAGTCAAGGTATATACGATACTCATCTAATAGGATCTTTTCATTGCGTAGCAGTCAGCTAAACTTACACAACATTCCGAAAAACTCAACACAAGATCTACCAAAGTCAAGATGTATCAAACATCCATAAATTTATTCAATAACCTACTACTTTTCTTAAAACCAAAGTATACATTTATCTGCTGAATAAAGTCCGCCACATGAGGAAAACAAAAGACTCAATGAACATTGAGGTAGAACCATAGAATATAAGCAAACTAAAATTGGATGTCTAAATGACCTCACAAGGCCTTTCGAAGGTAAATGAAGGACCTACTATGAAGCAAAGAAGGGTTGAAAAAAAAAAAAAAAAAACCTCAAATACATACGGTAACAAATTGAGAAATAACAGGACATATACCTAAAGACTGCAAGTTCAGCATATTCAATTAATATAACCTCACATGCATGTGTAGCAAGATCCATAAGAAATTTAGATTCACAACTATATATCCCATAAGATTAATCACCAATTACTTTGTAAGTAAGAAAGCCTACTAGTAGGTTTTCATATTAGAAATCTTAATGAGCTCCGATATTTTGATATAAATCATAGCTACAGAAGCGGCAGAAGTTCTAGCACTATATGGTTTGATTTGAAGAGCGCCTTGACTTCCATAGCATTAACAACTACACAAGTTTTACAACGCCAAAGAGGGAAATTCAAGTAGCGGAGACTCAGAAATGAAACAAGTAATCATAAAAAAACAATAATCACGATTGTCGAATTATTCGGTAGTTTTGCCAGTAGCACAAATATGCTTCTTAACATAGAAAGGGGTCCTTAATAAGTAGTGAAAACATGAACCACGTGACTGATTGAATGTAATTAAGGAACAAACAATTCAAAATTAAGCTAATATTTCATTGATTAGAGAAGAATCAAAGTAAATAGACCTTAAACCCTAAATCCTAAGCATTTCTCATTATCATTCAATGAAAATATTGAAATGATTTTATTGTACGTGAATGAAAAAAAAATCACAGTAAGAGAAGGTGAACTCACGACATTTATTTGCGAGGGACATAACAATGAGGATCGTAATGTGATTAGATCAATCCAACCTTAATTAAGCCTTTCAGAAACAACATCCATCAAAAGCCCAAGCTAAACCTGTCACCTGAAATAAATTCACAAAAATCATGTTCGTCAATGTGCAACACAATAGCCAAAGAAGATGCATATCTTATAAAGAATCACCTGAAAATTCAAACAATGGTTAGCAATAAGATGAATATATGTAACAACATTTTCATTCGTGACACGAATGTCCTTCCCCAGGAAGCAACTCTTCCTCTGTTTGTTCACCATACTCATTGTTCACAATGACAAAATACAGTTCCAGGTCCGATACATTACCTTCAAAATGCTGCACAGTAAAAAGTTAACATTTAGTTCAAAAGTAGCATTTCAGGAAAGAAATTGAAAGGAAACTAATACTCAAACAATATACAAACATGTAAATCCCGTAACAGCAACCTAAGGAAACCTTTCACAACAAAGAAAAAACAAACCAGATGAACCGAAAATACATTACATACAAAACCTCTCAATCAATATGAAGAGGCAATTTCAACCAGAGAACTCACTAGGAGCCATTCCAAAGACCATTCCAAACAACATGACCATTCCACCTTGTAATGCAACCCATAAAAAATAGCAAAACAAAAAAATAAAAAAAAACCAAAAAAACCAAAGAACCCAAAAAAAAAAAAAAAAATAAACAAACACATTCGAGAGGAAACCAAAGAACCCATAATAATTAAGGAACCATTCCCTTTCATGTGTCTATCATGTGAACAACACAAAATCAACAAACACATTCAGAGGAAAATGAAAAGAAACATTTTATCAATACGTATAGAACTCTTATTTAATAGCCAATTTGGAACCATTCCCTTTCAATAAAAAAAGCCTTTAATAATCATGTTTATAGCCTTTATATCATACTTGAACTCCACATATTCTACAAATGGTGAACAATCATGGTAATTGAATGACATACAAGGAAATAAATAGTGATAAAAATAGGCTATTTTGGCTATAAAAATAGAAGATAGATCTGGTTGGAACTTTCAATGGGTTTCATCATTTTTTTCGACTTTCGAAAGTTAACCAACACTTTTACGAGCACCTGACATCATAAGAAAGAAGTAATGCATCCATCCATGAAAGATAAAGATACTTCACTACCTCGTTCGCTTATATCAACCAAAGAGAAATGTGAAACTCAATAAGTCTGTTTTTGTTTTACTATTTGAATAGATATTGATTATAAAGAAGTACTACGAGAAAGTGAGCAATGAATCTAAAGAAAAAAGAAAAACTTTGGCATTCAAAAGCTATCAAGTTGAGCAACAATGAATCAAGAATAAACTCATAAACAAGCCAAAAAGGTGAGAGAAATATTAATTGGTACATTACTAAAGGTGAGAGAAGAACAGCCAGGAGAGCTCGAAAGGGCCCTTGACGAAGAAAGTATGTGGTGCAACATCCTTGAGGAGCCAAAGTGTGTTACTGAGAGCTGTTTTCTCGCCCAAAGAACTCTGAAATCTAACAAAAGGAAAGGCACATATTGTAAGAGAGGAGACGAATGTGATCGGTTCCACTAATGCTTTGAGCTTGACTTACGGTATGGGCCGTAGAATTCCAGGGTGTTGCTAAGTTTATAAGAAACTATAAGGTTAGCCGAGACCGAGAATGCAGACTTGCTCAAAACAAAAGCTAAAAACAAAAAAGACCAAATTGCATTAACCATGAAAGGCTTCGATATTTGATGCAAACAAGAAATTTCGAAATTGGAGTGCAAGAAAGAGTATTTTGAACTAAAATCATAATATAATGGTGTCTTTGTAGAAATTAGACTCATCCACATTTCCAAAGAAAGGAAGAAATAAGACTGGAGTTTAGGACAACATCTCGAGCATGAACAAATATGACCAACCTAAAATAGCTACTCAATCGAAACTACGACATTTACGTTTTAACAAAGAATAGAAGAAGTTGTGTCGAAGCATTTACAACATACATGTGAAATTAATTTTTTTTTAAAGTATAAATAAATATGCAACAAAAGCACCTCAAATGGTGATTGATTACTGAATGCTATCAAGTCTCACCTAACCATATGTATGTAACAAAGAATCATATAAAGACTTGCTTATGAAATTAAATGTCATGTTTAATCGGTCAATCAAGGCTAGAGATTCTTAACTTTGCACAAGCGCTCATAAGCCCCCTCTTGGTATACAGCCATCATATCCATTAGCTCCAAACCTGCACGGTGCAAAAATGTCCTTGCATGAGTTAAATATAAATATACCATTCTTCAAGTATCGAATGATTATGGAATAGAAGAAATGAATAACAATATTGACAATTAGGCTTTTCAGGACAAAAACACTCTTTATACGTGATATTCATTTTCTTTCTTAGTTCTCTTACAATTCCATGCGCTCTTCTTGTTCAGATATACATTAAAGATCCACTCTTGGTTATTGGGGATTAAAATAAAAACGGGTCATTATTGATAGTTACCATTTAATGATTAAACTTCTAATGAAATGTCTATGATCTCAACGAGCGATATCAATTACATCTAGTGAATGAATCCATTGGTGGTGTGAATGAGAAAACTAGCACAACATAAGAAGAGTCGGCACTCACTGTGTCAGCAAGTCCTTGCTATAACTGTAAATCACATAAATACATAAAGACAAAAACTGCAAAATTCAAGCATGTGTCAAGCACTAAAGGGCAAATACCTGATGATGAGTCCTGAGAAGTATCTTGCAATTAGCATGAATTTCTTGAACATGAGAAAGTGCCTTAAAGAAATTTTCACTCAAGTCTTCCTCCCTCAATGCATGTATCTACAAATTGATTATGTTCATCGTAAAAATTGGCATACAAAACGGACAACGTACACGCTAAAAAGTCGCGTATGATAAAATCGGGACAACAAGCACCTCCTCATTGGAAAGCCGATAGTCCCTCGAAAGCAAGACACTATCTCTTGACGTTGAGTTGTGACCTCAAGCTCATGTTTAAGCCTTTCGAGAGTATTATGATGTCTCCAAAGACTCGCACCGCAACTTCTCAACGCCTTCGCAATCCCGACAACTCATAGAGTTAACACAGCAAATCTTACTCATCATGCTATGAAGTTTATTTTGCTATTAGGACATCAAGATCCACTCGTATTAACGCCTTCGCAAAATGAATGGCTCTGCATTACGGCCGTTTGCATAATTAGGTCTTGACATAGCATAAATTATCGTCTAAACAACGTTCAGATCTAGGTATCATCTAATTATTCAAGAAATTAGTGCCTATAAATTTCAGGAAGCTCAAACTCTCTGATCTAGCTCCAATTCACAGTACAATGCCACACAAAAGCACCGGATCTAATCTAATTCTACGATTCCAACCAATTTCCTTCAACTCCTCACTGATTACACATTCAACTCTCCAAACCACAACAAAAATCAAATCAAATCAATACACCGACACAAATTAACAAGTATTCAAAGATGAACGAATCACTCACTTATCGCAGCATTCAGCCAACGAGTTCACTTCCTCCTCCACTCGATCCAACGCATGCACCACCAACAACAACAACATAGACATCCAGAATCAAAACCTAGGATATAAGACAAGAAGAGCGCCATGGAATTGGGGATTTGGGGAGCGGTGAAGGAGAGAGACGGAGAGACCAGAGACACCGGAGTGACTGGTTGAGCAAGAGACGGAGAGACCAGAGAGAGAGAGTTGAGAGCAATAGACCGAGACGAGAGATTTGTTGGGGGTTGGGGATTTGGGGGGCGGTGACCGGAGAGAGACGAAAAGACCAGAGCGACGGGTTGAGCAAGAGACGGAGAGACGAGAGTTGAGAGCAGAGACGACACCGAGACGAGACGACCGGAGAGTCGAGAGTATAGAGGAGAGACCGAGACGAGACGCGACGACCAAGGGATTAGGGGTTTTTGGTCGACGACGAACTTGACGAGACGATCGGAGAGACGAGCGTATAGAGGAGAGACGACGAAGGGATTTGGGCGTCGCTGTGGGATTTGGGGATTTCGGTGGTGGGGGGGTGTTGGAGGGGGCTCATCAGAATCTCGAGATTTGATGCACAAATCTCGAGATTTGATGATCGGGTATAACAAAATAAAGTTTTGGTGGGAATGTTGGCGCCATTTTTTAGAGACGGAATTTAATTCCGTCTCTAATTCCGTCTCTATTTCCGTCTCTGATCCGTCTCAATTCCGTCTCTGAATTTGTCCGTCTCAATTCCGTCTCTAACTTCTTTTTTTAGCAACGGAACTTAATTCCGTTGCTAATTCCGTTTCTAAATTTCATTTTCCTTGTAGTGACATGCGCGCACGTGTGTTCACCTTCTTCCTCCCGATCGACTGGTTCGATCGAGAGCAAGAACAAATTTTTTATTTTTTTTTATTTTTTTTCTTCTCTTCTTCTCTGGTGATGGGTTGGGGTTGCTCTCCACCCCAACCCCGGTGGAATACCACCTCGGCACAGTTCGGCCATGAGGTTCGGCCTCCATGGCCGAACCCCACTCTCGGCCACTCCACCGCCAACCACCAAACCCACAACAAAGTGCAACGACTCACCGCGATTTTGATCTCCTCTCCTTCTCGACGCGTCCCTTCTTCTCCTCCTCCTCTCATCTTTTCTTCCTCGCTCTCGGCCTCCATGTGTGTCTCTGTTTGTTTTGTGTGTGTATGTGTTTGTGTGTGTGTGTGGCCTAAGTGGGCACGTGGTGGAAAAATGGGACAAGTGTTGATGTAGTTCTGACAAGTGTGATGTTGTTGGGTGTGTTGATAGCTAATTGTGACACCTTTAAGACACTCGCCCTTGTTTTCGGGTGTTTCGACGCCTGATTGCGCGTCCGAACCGTGATATCCGCGTACCGTCGCGTCTCTAGTTACTCAATATATATATATATATTTTGTATTATTTACTTGACGAATTTTTATTCAATTTGTGTGTTTTCGTATTCCCGACCTAATATTCGGTCCCGTCAACTACTCGGTACCCGCATCGACACGCATATCGAGGCGTGTCCTCGCTCTCGTCTCGATGCTTATAATTGTACAAACCGACTTAATAAGTCTACACAATACATAACACTAGGCACACATCAATACAAAAATATGATATACCTCGGCCACGTGCCTTGGTCGGTGCACGTATCACGGTGTAGGTCCCACGTCAAGGGTCGGTGATCCTAATTAAGGAATTAAAACGAGGTTAGAGATTTGGGCCATGACAAGTACACTATATATAAGGCGACAAAACTAAATATATACAAGTACATGTATCTCACAAGTCTCTCGTAAATCCAAAATGTATAACAAAATATTAAAATAAACACCTACAAGCAGTGTGTCGAATAGTGGGCGAGCTCAGAGATAGTCGCTAAGAATCTCCTTACCATTACTCGTAGAAGGATATGCACTCAGCCATGACAACAAGATAGATGATGAATCCAATGAGTAAAATTTCGAGGAAATTCACTGAGCATTCATTTGATAAAGTAAAGGAAATCTAATAAATACTGTTAAATAAACATATGCAAAATGTGAACAAGCAAATGTAAATGGATCATAACATGCGTAAATAATAATAAAACGCAAATGAGTGCACCCGTCCAAGTCAGACTAGACCATACTTTAGATTCCTTCCCCAGGATCCCTTTGGTGGGCGCATCCAACTGGAACATCACCTGGTCCTCTCGATGGTCGTTGTAGACCCACGACGCAACGAGACATGTACTGATAAAATAACTCGGGTCATTATTCATCAAGAACTCCTGATACACATGTTATGGACATGCGTGCCATAAACACACAATGGAATACCTAGTTGGAGTAAACTCAACCAACCATTCAAATAGTGACACAGACATAGATATTTGAAGTAAATAAGGAATATAATCAAAAATACATTGAACAAGATCGAGAAAACAATAATGAAAGCAAGTAAATACTCAAGTGACATTCCATTGGGTCTTACAAACCTCTCACATCCACTCTGACTTCCTCAGACTCCCGAATTCGACCCGCTTAGCTCTCCGATACCCGAGCTACATTCTTTCAGTCCCCTAAAGTCAATTAAGCATGTTTATTTTGTATTCAGATAAGTTGAATAGGCTTTAAATTGATCTTCCCAAATCATCCCTTAAAAATTGAACAAAGTTTCGATTTCGGTAATGTGTTACAACACATTTTTGTTGGGTTTTAGGGTTCATACGCAGCGGAGATTACAAAACAATTTTGACAAAACCCCCAACAGGATCCGAATCTAATTCCATTAAAAACACTTAAACCAAGAAAACTTAATCATACCTTGGTCGCAAAATACATTTTTGAAGGTTGATCGATCTCTAAGGCTCTGCCAGCGACGAACGCCCTCTACTAGGAGTCCACACACGAACGGCGGCCGAGATTTGAAGTGCTAGCTTCAAGAGAATACCAAACCTTTTTGTTTCTCTCCAAAACGATCCAGAGCGTACCAGAAAACTCTAATTCGTTTCTAAACGAAAAATAGAGTTTCACGGCCCTAAAATTTTCATCCATGTGTTCTAACTCAAAGCATCTATTTATACAACCCTTGTATATAGACGGTTAAGTAAATTACACATATACCCCTACTTAAACAAGTTTAAGTGTAATACACGACAAGGATGTTTCTGTCATGAATTTTATCATATAAAATTCATTTTTCTAAACCATCTTAAAATCTCGCAAAACCATTCTTAGTGTGCGGCCCAATAGGCTCATACAACGTTGGCAGTGTACCAAAACACATTTTGGTATATAAGTCATAAGCGGCCTCTAGTAATACATTATGACTACCCGAGTTGTATGAATATCAAATCGATATAACCTAATCAATAGTGTATATACCATCCTTTTTAACTAAAAGTATTCATAAAGACAGTTAATGGATCGACATATGGCACATGCCCCAACATCTCCCACTTGCACTAGGGCCAATCATACATGCATCTAATGCCTAATGATCTAACATGACCATCATGTTTTGCTTGTGGAAGAGCTTTTGTCAATGGATCCACAACATTGTCTTCAGTAGGTACTCTACAAATCTTCACGTCTCCCCTCTCAAAAATTTCTCTTATGAGATGAAAATGTCTGAGTATATGTTTGGATCTATGGTGTGATCTAGGTTCCTTGGCCTATGTTATTGCCCCGTTATTGTCACAATACAAACAAACAGGGTTAGCAATACTTGGAACCACACCTAGTTCAAAAATGAACTTTTTGATCCAAACCGCTCTCCTTTCTTTGCATCGGATCTTTGCAATATACTCAAACTTGTTGTAGAATCTCGCCTTACGGTCTCTTGCTTCGAACTTTTCCACTTACCGCACCCCCATTCAAAGTAAACACATATCCAGACTGCGATCTAAAATCATCTATATCAGTTTGAAAATTTGCATCCGTGTAATCATTTACAACTAGATCATTTTCAAAACCTCCATAGACCAAGAACACTTCCTTAGTCCTTCTTAAGTATTTAAGAATGTTCTTTACTGCTATCCAGTGACACTCACTAGCATCTGACAAATATCTGCTTGTAGTGCTCAAGTCATATGATACATCAGGTCGAGTGAATAGCAAGGCATACATGATAGATCCAATAGCTGATGCATATGGAATCTTATTCATACGGTCTCGTTTGTCATTTGTTTTAGGACATTGAATTTTGCTGAGACTTACAACATGATCCATTGGCAAAAATCCTCTTTTAGAGTCTTACAAACTGAACCTATTCATCACCTTGTCTATGTAAGCACTCTTACTTAGATCGATTGGCCTTTTAGATCTATCCCTATAGATCCTTATCCCTAGGATATAAGCTGCATCTCCTATCTCTTTCATTAAGAAACACTTCCCTAACCAAGACTTGACATTCTACAATGTTGGGATGTCATTTCCAATGAGTAATATATCATCAACATACAGTACCAGAAAAATAACTACACTCACACCGACCTTTTTGTATACACAAGGCTCATCTTTACTCTTAATAAAACCAAAATCCTTGATTGCTTCATCAAAATGAAGATTCCAACTCTGAGAAGCTTGCTTTAATCCATAAATGGATCTTTGAAGCTTGCATACCTTCCTAGAATTCTCAAGATGTACAAAACCTTCAGGTTGTGTCATATACATGTCCTCAAGTAGCTTTCCGTTAGGAAATTTTGTTTTTACATTCATTTTCCATATCTCATAGTCATAATATGCAGCAATGGCAATTAGAATTCTTATGGATTTAAGCATGGCTACTGGCAAAAAAGTTTCATCATAATCAACACCTCGAGTCTGCCTAAAACCTTTTGCTACAAGTCTTCCTTTAAAAGTATGCACTTTGCCATCCATATCAGTTTTCTTCTTGAAAACTCATTTACATCCAATGGTCTTACCACCTTCAAGTAAATCAACCAATTTCCAAACTTGGTTATCATACATGGATTGCATCTCAGAGTTCATGGCACTTAGCCATTTAACTGAGTCTGGTCCACACATAGCCTCCTGATAAGTGGTGGGCTCATTTTGATTCATAAGCAACACATAACGACTATCGATAATGAGAAATCCGAATCTCTTATAGCTCATGTCTTACCCTACCAGATTTACGTGGGCCTTGTGTCACTTGTGGAGGTTCAACTAGTTCAGAACGTTGTTGAACTTCCAGAAGTGGTTCAGTGTTTATCTGTGATTCTTGAACTTCTTCAAGATTTACTTCTCTCCCAGTAGTGTCTTTTGAAATAAATTATTTTTTTCATAAAGGCACCATACCGAGCAACAAACACTTTTTTCTCAGCTGGATTATAAAAGTAATATCCTTTTGTTTCCTTAGGATACCCCACAAATAAACACTTGTTAGGTTTAGGTGCTAGTTTTTTTTTAGACTTATCGCTTTACGTAAGCCTCACAACCCCAAATCTTGAGGAAAGACAAACTAGGTTTCTTCCCGTACCATATCTAATATGGTGTTTTATCAACCACTTTAGAAGGACCTCGATTTAGAATGAAAGCTGTAGTTTGTAATGCATAACCCCAAAAGGATAATTGAAGATCTGCATGACTCATCATAGATCGAACCATATCTAATAAGGTTCAATTTCTCCATTCAGAAACTCAATTCCATTGTGGAGTTGCAGGTGGAGTCAATTGGAAGACAATCCACAATTTCCAAAATGATCATCAAATTCTTGGCTCGAATATTCACCACCTCGATCTGACTGAAGTGTTTTGATAGTTTTACTAAGTTGATTTTGCACTTCATTTTGAAACGTTTGAAACATCTCAAATGATTCAACTTTATGTTTCATAAGATATACATAACCATATCTGCTGAAATCATCAGTAAATGTAATGAAGTACTGATAGCGTCCTCTAGCCATTGTGTTTATAGGACCGCATACATCAATATGTATTAGACCCAATAAATCACTTGCCTTTTTACTGTGTCCAGTAAAATGACTTTTAGTCATCTTGCCTCGTAAACATGATATGCACGTTTCATATGTTTCTAAATCAAATGAATCTAGAAGTTTATTTTTATGAAGCTTCGTTATGCGTTTCTCGTTTATGTGCCCGAGACGACAATGCCAAAGATAGGTTTGATTCAATTCATTTGACTTGAATCTCTTTGCATTTATGTTAAAGACTGGAGTATCAGTGGACCTTTTCATGCTTAGAATATAAAGGCCATCACACAAATCAGCATTTGCATAAAATATACCTTTACGAGAAATGGAACATCTATTATTCGCAATAATAAAATAAAAACCATCCATATCCAAACATGAAATAGAAATGATGTTTCTGCTCAAGGCAGACACAAAATAACAATTATTTAAAGTTAAAATAAGTCCACTAGGTAAGACTAAGTCATATGATCCAACAGCCATGGCAGCAACTCTTACTACATTCCCTACACGGAGGATGACTTCTCCTTTCTTCAACTTTCTACTTCTGGTGAGTCCCTGCACATTTATACAAATGTGAGATCCACATCCGGTATTTAATACCCAGGAACCACTAGTAGCTAAATTAATTTCAATAACATAAATACCTATAGTGGTAGTTGCACTACCCTTTTTATTCTTTAGATCTTCCAGATAAAGTTTACAATTTCTGAACCAATGTCCAAGTGCATAGCAGAAATGACAATTTCATTCCTTTTCTTTTGGGTGTTTTGAAGCAGGAACAGGCTGAGGCTTGACTTATTCCACTGGCTTTACGACAGGTGCAGCAGCAACCTTGGCAACTTGAGCCTTGCCTTTGCCTTTCTTCTTCATTCCCTTTCCTTTTTCGACCATCAACATATTACTATAGGGTTTCTTGATATTTTGTTCAGTAGTTTTTAGCATCAAATGCAACTCTAAAATTGATTTCTCCATATTATTCATATTGTAGTTCATCACAAATTGTGAGTAACTCTCTGGTAATGAATTCAGGATCAAATCCATAGCCAACTCTTGGCTTATGGGAAACTCGATTCTATCAAGCTGCTCAACATAACACTTCATTTTCAGAACACGAGGACTAACTGACGCACCCTCAGTCATCTTGCAAGAATGTAGGTTCTTGACTGTCTCAAACCTTTCTTACCTAGCATACTGTTGGAACATTTCCTTCAGCGTTACAACCATTCCGTAGGCTTCCATTAGTTTCATGTCCTTCTGAAGTTTAGGAACCATAGTTGTCAGCATAATACATGCAACATCAGTAGAATCGTTAACATGCTTATTATGCGCATCCTTTATAGCTTTCGTAGCATTGGCTGGTGGGTCCTCAGGGATTGGAGCATCCAGGATATACAACTTGCGTTCATGCTTTAAGAACGATTCTCAAGTTTTTGAACCAGTCAAGAAAGTTAGTCCCAGATAGCTTATCATTCTCAAGGATGGATCGCAGAGATAGGGGATTACTGTTACTTGAAGAGGCCATTGATCTACAATAAAGATTATGCAAAGTTTATTTTAGTATAGAGGAATATACTCCCACTAAACTAACATCCCTCCTAAAACATATTGTTTATTTAGGGGACTAAAATCCATGTTTCACCTAATTTTATGACGGCTATGGCATGAAACATAGAACTAGATTATTTAGGTAGGTAACATTTACCAATTACATCTTATATAATTTTAGATACTTTTATGAGATACGGGACATCTTATGTCTTATCATGTTTTTATCTTATCATGTGCCTAAAGCTCAAAACTATTTTGATAGTTTTATTAAGTCGGACCATTTTAAACATTTAGGTAACTCTTATCCAACTTATCTCACCAACATAACACAATACACACAACTATACTTGAAACTATATTAGTGTGATCGAGGTCTTGACAAGTGTTTAAAATGGATGGCATGAGACTTAAAATTTAATAGAGGGATTTTATTCAGTTTTAGTGATTTTATGTAAATAATGAAATATCATATATTTTATTGATTTGTTAAATCACTAAACAATTTGGAAATTTTTATATTGTTCACTAATAAAAAAATTTTCGTGCGCTAGGATTAGTTAGAAGGCGTACAGGGGGCAGTGCTCCCATTTTTTTTTTTACAAGTTGTGGGATGAACATAGCTAGCACTGCCCTTACTTAATTTGACGCCCATTAATTGAGTAAATCTTAAAGATCTCACAATTAATAACTTGTATATCACCATCCAACTGTAAATATCCATTCACAAATAAGACAAAAATTTGCCACCCAAAAAAATCACAAATTAACCACACGTAACAAAGAAAGAAAGAAAAAAAAATCTCAATATTAACTACTAGCACTTCATTTCATGTCTACCCGTCGCACACTCGCCACGTGTCCCTACAATAAAACCGCCACACAGAGAATCCACACCCACCGACTTATAAATACACACAACCATCACACAGCCCACCACATCAAAGAAATTGAGAGAGTCAATTAGTTTCAAAAACATGAGATCTCAATCAGTGGTGTCGTTGTTTCTCCTCTTCGTTGTCGTAGGCGTTGCTAGCGTCGTTGTAGATGGGGCTCGGACAGGTGGGTGGGCCCCAACGGACCCGAAGGACGCACACGTGGTGGAGATAGGGAAGTTCGCGGTGGAGGCCCACAACAAGAAGGCCCACACCGATCTGAAGTTCGTTGGGGTGGTGAAGGCCGAGACCCAGGTGGTGTCCGGGATCAACTACATGATCACTTTGGAGGCCACGGGCGGTGTCGGCGGCGGCGTCGCGGTGAAGAGGTACGAGGCGGAGGTGTGGGAGAAGGCATGGGAGAAGTTCATCCGCCTCACTTCGTTTCGCCCACTTTGGGATTGAGAAGTTGTTACTTCCATGCATGCATGCATGCATGTGTGTGTGTGAGAGAGTCGGGGTGGAAGAAGTGATGTTTGGGGTGAACTTAGCGTTTTTTATATGGTGGGGGTGGAAGAAGTGATGTTTGGGGTGAGCTTAGCGTTTTTGATAAGGTGGAGTTGTTTCATACTTTCATGTGTGTTTGGGTTACGTGATTATATATAATTCGGTTAATTAATAAAGTCATTTCTTTTTTAAAATATATACATTGGTGTCTAGATTTTCTTTCTTTCGTTTTTTTTGTGAATAATGTGGCGTCTAGATTACCTCTACATGATTTATTATATATGCAAAAATACGTCACTCCACGAGAGATCGACATGTTTCTTTTTCTTTTCTTTTTTTTAAGATCCATGAGTTTTCAAATTGCTAAGTTAGAAATAGTATCAAAAATCAAATTAGATTTCAAAAAAGAAAAGAAGGAACAGATCAAATACAGATGATCCTAAAAGCTTCAAATCATATAGAACTGAGATTTTAGGTAAATTAGAAAAAAGAAATTAAGATCAAACGAATAAAAACAATTAAATATGTATTAAGCCATGATATCATTAAAGTTAATTTCCATATTGGCCCGGAACAGGCAGATGCAAGGCGTGGGTCTCCACTGTAGTGATCTAGTATTGGTATGGGTTTTAATTATACTCGCATACTCCAACACACCCCGTCGAGCGCAATTCAGCATGGATGAACCACTTGTCAAACACATATCTACTATTAAAGGTCCATACAAACATGTCTAGAACTATTATTAGAGGCTCTAGGTCTACAAACAAGTATAGACTTCACTACTAGCATTAATAAAGAAAATTTAAAGATTAATATAGTTTCTATTTTACTTTTAAAAAAATACTTTTCAGTCCTAAGCAATTATTTTTATGGTGTGTTTGATAGCAAAGAAAATAAAAAAAATCATATAAAATTGTCTACTTTTTTTGTGTAACTATTTTTTTCATTGTTTGATAGCTTTGTAACTGCACTGCAAAAAAAAATCACATTCATCTATTTTCCTCATTTATTTTCTCATCTTTTAGCGTGGAAAATCGAAAATCTCTCCATCTCTCTCACGAACTAATCATTTCTTTCACCCAAACAAACTTGGCATCTGCTACTCTTTCGCGGATATATACTTTTTTTTTCTCTCTTTGTCTCCGACTTTGTCACCAACATCATCGTCGAGTCGTCCGACATCGACGATGATTTAGATGAGCATATATACGGATTGAACCATAAAAGAAAATTCTTCTTTCTAGTGCAATCAAACAAGTATGAGAAATTTTTTTTTATAAAATTCTCTCAAGAAGATTTGCTAAAAAAAAAAAAGTTTTTTCTCATTGAAGAATTTTTTTGCTATCAAACACACCCTTATTATTATTAACCATACACTTGTCTGACCAGGTCTTATATGCCTCGAGATTGCGAAAAGCAACCACCAGTGGCCTTTTGGGAGGTGTATTCAATTTGATGATTTGAAAAGATTTTAAAAGAGTTTGAAGGATTTTGACATCATGTGTATTTAATTTTGATTTCAAAAGACTTTAATGAACTTTTGAAAAGTGGGGGTAATTTAATTACGATTTCGATAGATTTTGATGGATTTTTAAAAAGTTTAGGTGTATTCAATTTTTTAACTTTAAAGATTTTGATAGATTTCTATTCAAAAAATACGCATTACTAAATCTCACCCCTACCCATGAGATTTAGATCAAATCCTTTTAAATCCATCAAATTTCATGAAACCCATGAAAAATCATCATTTAAAAAAAATCCATGGAGTTGTCAAATTAAATACACCCTCAAAACTCGAGACCTTGCATCTAAACCACAAATTAGTGCTGTCTTTATCCTTACCACTTGGCCAATTACTCGGTTCTCATGTTAATCCACAACATTTTCGAAATTAACACAAATGGGAAGAACATGCAATATCCCATATATATTTCCCAATAAGCATTATTAAGCAGATGCAGGAGATACTGCTGCTTTTGGTCCGCAACACCGTTCTGAACCAGTAGTACACTAGTACTGCAACGACAATGAATACTTTCAAACAAATTCTTTCCCAACTAGCCATAATGTTCATCAGCAGCTGCAGGAGGTGCCAGAGTAGAACCGCAACATTTTGTGATGGCAAAAAGGCAACAAGCAAAAGTATCAACCTGACCATTTCTTGATAAGCCACATCAGAAAAATCTGTATTAATTATTAATTTGATGAAACGATCTGTATTAATTATAAGTATATAGAAAGTTCATTAATTATATATAACCGTGGGTGTCTAAATCTTTTTAGGCTTGATTATTTATTTTCATGAGAATTAGTCGCACGGGTGCATGCCAACCTCAAAACCCAGTGTATCTAGAGTTGGATCGATGATCCCATGAGCTATATATATACACAAAACACCTGAACGGGTGTGGCCTAGAGGTAAGGGCAAAGCGTATGACCTTGATCGGTTTTGATTCTTTATGACAGTCAAATGTCGGGCCACTGATGATTTCTTTCCGTAATCTCATGATCCGTGGTCGACTAATCAGACAAAGTGTCTCAATATATATATATATATATATATACCAATATGCGGTTTGGTATGAAATTTGAAAGTAAGAGGTCATAAGTTCAAACTTTGGTGGGTTAAAAGTTGTTTCTTTTCTATCAAAAAATAAAATAAATATATATATCACCCATTTGTACTCAAATGTAAATGCGAAAGACTTACCAGTAGTGGGCATTGTTCTTGCATGAACACTATAGATGATGCATGAATGTGCAAGAACTAACACTAAGACAAGAGAAGTACTCATTGCCATCTTCAACGTAGTCTATGGTTTGTGAATATTGACTACTTATTATAGGCTTGCATGCATCGTGAGTAGGGCGCGTGTTTGGGGCGATCAAGATCAAATCCAATTACCATCCTAAAAAGAAATCAAATAAAATAGAGATTATACCAACCCGTAATTGGGTGGCTCAATAATTTGACATGGGTAAAGTTTCAAAGGGTCAAAATGAGGAATTTTTTCCAAAAGTACAACATATTTTACTTTTTTTTTCCCAAAATGAGGGCCTGTTTTTTTTTTTTCTCAATCTAGGCAATAACGCCTAATGAGAAGGCGCTATCACCATGTGTACATTCATTTGATGACGTGGACACGTGGATAGCGCCTTTTCAAAAGGCGCTATCCACGTGTCATGTCCACGTCATCGCACAGGTGGCGTGGCCACGTGCCACGTGGCTGAAAAACACCAATAGCGCCTTCGGAGAAGACGCTATTGCATTTGGAACCTGTCCACGTGGATCCACGTGGACAGGTTTGGGGACGTGGGGGGATGCGCCGATAGCGCCTTCTCAAAAGGCGCTATCGGCGCATCGACGCAAAGAATATTCTCTGCGTCGGTTTCGGTAGGGATGCAGGGGTAGGGGCGGTAGGGATCACGGGATAGTAAACCCCTGACCAAGGAGGTAAGGAGGTTGGTGTATATAAGGAGGGGTGGGGAGGAGCTAGGTGGAGAGAGACCAGAACGGGAGGAAGGAGTGACGACCACACCCCAGCCACGGCGGCACCAGATGCGGGAACGAAGAGGAGGTAGCAGCGGCGGAGGAAGGAGGACGAGCAGCTGAGCAGGGAGGAGAGCGGACCTGCGGCAGGGGAGCGCGGAGCAGAGCTGGGAGGTCCGCGGCAGGGGAGCACGGAGGCGTGACAGCTGATCAGGGAGGAGGCGTTACTGTGGCAGGGGAGCGCGGAGCAGCGGCGGGGGGCACCAGACATCTCAGCGGAGGAGAAGGGAGGTCCGGTGAAGGAGGAGGTGGTATTTCTAATTTGGTTTAGGTATGTTTATTAATCGTTTTTAGGTAGTTTGTTTAGTTTGTTAAGTTAGTTTAGTTTTGTTAGTTTGTTTAGTTAGTTAAGTTAGGTTAGTGTAGTTAGTTTGTTTAGTTTAGGTATTTAGGTTAGTTAAGGTTCGGTAATTTAGTTTGGTTTGTTTAGTTTAGTTTAGTTTAGTTTGTTTGTTTAGTGAGTTCACTCAATTAAGTTAGTTTATATTTGGTCTTTAGGTTAGTTAGTTAGTTAGTTAAAGTACTTTGTTTATTTTATTAAGATGGTTAAGTTTGTTGAGGTTCGTTTGTTTATTAATTGTTTTTAGCTTAGTTTGTTTAGTTAGTTATGTTTGTTTAATTTAGTTAGTTTGTTTAGTTAGTTATGTTTGTTTAATTTAGTTAGTTTGTTTAGTTTAGGTATTTAGGTTAGTTAATGTTACTTAGGTAGTTGAGGTATTTAGGTTAGTTTAAGTTTATGTATTAGTTTGGTTACTTTTCACGCAAGCTACATAAACATGTGGGAAAATCGTGGGGACACCATTGCCACAGCGGCACTGAATGAAGGGCATGACCATCAAGACTACATGACGTGGTATCGATCGGTCACTAGGAGATTCATAGGACACGACGGGGCGTTACGTGACTACTCGGTAATCTTCCAACTCTTACTTTTCCTCGAACATTTAATATTTTATATTGCGTGATTTGAGCTCTTATTTTTTGTATATCGGCGTAACTTGGTGCATCGACTTAGGCGTGTGTTTATTAAGGATGGGTACGAGCAAGGTCTTGCTGCCCTTGATGAAGGGATTAAAATTTTGGACGAAGATGAAAGACAAAGGTCTAATCTTTCGCATGACGGAATTGACGTCCGACAAGACATAGATGAGGATAATGAACAAGAAGATGAAGAAGACGATCAGGGCGAACCAAACATAGAGGTGAGAAGAAGACGAACACGACCAGAGACCATGCGGGAACGCACCAGACGTCCTCGTCCAACACGTCCATCTACTCAGACTGAGATTGCTGCAGAGAGTAGCAGGCGTTCTCCTCCAGCACGTTCATCTCGTTCGAGAGTGAGTAGAACAGACAATGTTGGCGAGAGTAGTCATTCTTCTCATGGGTACATTCCTGCATCTTCCACACCCCTACCAGAACCTCGAATGTTTGTACCCAGGCCGCCGAGCGTGAATCTTCCTCCTTACCATTTTGATCCTTACGCACCTAGGCCTTCGTCTTCATATGTGGACCATGGAATGCCTCATCATCAAACGTATCCATCACTGCCTCCATACATGCCTAGTCCATATACTCCTACTCCATATAATTACAATATGGCTTATAGTGGAGACCCTTCATTCATGAACTTGTTGACCATGCCGCGCGCATGTTCCATTCCCCCAACCCCATGCAGGGAAGCTTCGTATTTCGGGATGGTTCCACCTCCTATTTTTGGTAGCATCAGTAGCAGAGGTGAGTCGAGTCAAGAACCAGAGGAAACGCATCAATCTACTCGACGTGATTCATCGCAAGACCAACAACCTCAACAACCTCAACCGGATGTACAAACACATCGTCCAACTAGACAAAGAGTACGTCCGGTTTGCATCACTGAGCAACAACGTCAACGGAACCGCCGAAATAGACCTGCATGATGACACTACAAAAAAACAGCAAATCAGAAACGGAATTTGACACGGAAATAAGTTCGGTTTCTAAATCAGAAACGGAATTAGAAACGGAATAAGTTCCGTTTCTAAATTAAAAAGTTAGCGACGGAATTGAGACGGAAACATTCAGAGACGGATTTGAGACGGATCAGAGACGGAATTAGAGACGGAATTAGAGACGGAATTAAATTCCGTCTCTGAAAAATGGCGCCAACATTCCCACCAAAAATTTCATTTATTACAACCGTCCGTTACGTCTCGAGATTCGTGCATGGTTCGATCTCAATGATTCAAAAACGAGGACTAAGACTCTCTCTCTCTCTCTCTCTCTCAACCCTAAACGCCCAAATCTCTCTCTCTCTCTCTCTCTCTCTCTCTCTCTCTCTCTCTCTCTCTCTCTCTCTCTCTCTTCGCTCAACCCTAAACGCAACAACACCGCTCTGCTTCTCTCGCCCGGCCTTCTCTCGCCGGTCCCGTCGCTCTGCTTCTCTCTCGCCGGCTTTCTCTCTTGCCGGTCACCGCCGCTCTGCCTTCTCTCTCGCCCGACCTTCTTCTCTCGCCGGTCACCGCCGCTTTGCGCTTCTCTCTCGCCCAGCCTTCTCTCTTCTTGGTCACCGCTTTCTGCCTTCTCTCTCGCTCGGCTTCTCTCTCGCCGGTCACCGCTCTGCCTTCTCTCTCTTCTCGGCTGCTTCTCTCGCCCGGTCACCGCTTCTTCTCTGCTTCTCTCTCGCCGGTCACCGCTCTCGCTTCTCTCTCGCTCGGCCTTCTCTCTCGCCCGGTCACCGCTCTGCCTTCTCTCTCGCCCGGAGGCCCTCGCTGTGTCCTCTTCGCCGTTTCGAGAATGTTTGATCTCTCTCTCTCTAGAATTTCGTCGATAAGGTTGGGAAGTGGTTTCAGCTCTGTCCTTCACTCACTTGGAAAATCTCGTTTAGGTTGAAGATAAGGTTGGGGTGCAGGGGAAGGTTAGGGTTTTGATTTTTTTTGTTGAATACTTGAACTTTCAGTGATTTCTATGTGTTTTGGTGGAATTGGTGGTTCTTTAAACGTTCTCCGTATCTCTATCATTGAAGACCTAACTTTCGCTGCTTCTAATCATCTAGATTTGGAGATTCCTCACGTGTGTTTTGTTTTGTGTCTCAATTTTTGGTATTCCGAGAATCTTCTGTAGTTTGTCTTAGCAATTTGTGCACTTTGAATTTCTTCAGATTGCACAGCGATGGCGAAAAGGTTTGGTAAGCAATTGATGCAAAGAAGGCTCTATATGCGACGAAGTGCACCGACTGCTCTTGTGAAGTACGTAATGCTTCTTCACCTTCAGTTCCTTTGATTTTCAATTTTTTTCTTCAATAGTTTAAGCTTTGGTATTTAGGTTTGAAATCCATTTGATAATCTTTGTTGATCAAGTATTGTGTTGTTGTTCAATATGGCTTAAATTGAGGGCTGGATTTGTGTGATTAGTGAGTTGGCTAAATTTGGTTAGCCTTAAATTGAGGGCTGGATTTGTGTGATTAGTGATTAGTGAGTTGGCTAAATTTGTGGATTTGTGTGATTTTCAATATAGACAGTAAAAGTTTCCATGTATAAATCCAAAAAAATAGTTTCCATGTATAGTGATACTGTATAAATCCCATAAGATTTCTAATATGAAAACCTAATGGTAGGCTTTCTTACTTACAAAGTAATTGGTGATTAATCTTATGGGATATATGGTTGTGAATCTAAATTTCTTATGGATCTTGCTACACATGCATGTGAGGTTATATTAATTGAATATGTTGAACTTGTAGTCTTTAGGTATATGTCATATTATTTCTCAATTTGTGTAAGTTTGTATTTGAGGTTTTTTTTTTTTTCAACCCTTCTTTGCTTCGTAGTAGGTCCTTCATTTACCTTCGAAAGGCCTTGCGAGGTCATTTAGACATCCAATTTTAGTTTGCTTATATTCTATGGTTCTACCTCAATGTTCATTGAGTCTTTTGTTTTCCTCATGTGGCGGACTTTATTCACCAGATAAATGTATACTTTGGTTTTAAGAAAAGTAGTAGGTTATTGAATAAATTTATGGATGCTTGATACATCTTGACTTTGGTAGATCTTGTGTTGAGTTTTTCGGAATGTTGTGTAAGTTTAGGATGCTACGCAATGATCGAGATCCTATTAGATGAGTATCGTATATACCTTGACTTTAGAAGTTTCCAATGCAAGTGGTGCATAATAAGTGATGTAAAAATCAAGAAAAACCTTAGGTGAATTCCATGTTTGTTGATTAAATCGTTCAATGCAAGACCATTATTGTGATGAGACAGTCTACTCCAGTGAGGGTAAAGTTTTATTCAAGTTGTTGCATGTTTGTGCGAGGATCACTACGATTAGACGCCAAGTAAATTTTCTTTCATTTTCTTTCTTTCGTTTTTGCAAATTAGTAACACTTCTCCAAATATTGTGCTCTAAACCATGTTTTGAGCTCATGTCTGCATTATGTCAATCCTTTAATTTTTAATGTCATTTGAAATTGTTGTCTTTCAAGTGGGAACTATTTTCCAATTTCGCCAGTACGGGATGATGTAGCGGCTGCATACAAGAAATGAATGGAATGGAAAGCCAGTAAAATGCTTCTCCCATACAAGCAACTTTGTAGTGAGAAAAAGGTAAAGTTTTCTATGTTAACCTTCGAGCCTATAAAAAAAAGCATATTATGAAAGAGAAAAAAAAGAAAAGAAAAAAAATGAACTCACTCTAATGCGATACATGAAGGTGGAAGCGGAGATTGTACAAATTGAAGCAGATGATGTACCAGTTGCAATATCTAATGAAGTGTCTAAGTCCCAAATCAGCATGCTTGTTATTGGAGCTTCGTCAGGTGGCAGTTTCACAAGGTAAGAGTAAGAGATATGATATCACTTAACAGTTTGATCTATTTGCATAGTTCCATTACTCCAATTAATTGGATAGAATAGCTATGTGGATTTACCATTTAGTTCTCTTTCCTTCGTTTCATCTCATGGTTTTTACATGCGTTGGACCTTATATGCCCTCATAGTTGTTCCTTGTTTCCAATTGTTCCTAGTTCTATTTGAGGTTTTAAACCACATCTTGTGAAAACAAGGTCTCTAGTGATACATCGACATCCATGGTTTTGGCTGTGATTTCTAAAAGTCGTAAACAAGATTTAATTTTATTTTATTTTTATAAGAATAAACTAGTCGACTCTAATTAATTAATTTGCAATTTAGGTTTTATTTTCTTTGTTGTCGAGCATAAATATTTTTCTTTTAATTTTAATTCTTAAATGTAATCATGCATGATAGCTTGTGTATGTTGCAGTCTTAAATATTGATCATGAAACATCAAGACTATATATATAAGCATCACAAACCATTGCTATGTTATAGTTTGGAGCGAGAGATAATTTGCTAAATAACACCATGTTCCTTCTGGATAATGATGAATTTCTTTTTCTTTATTACTTTATTTATGTTGTGTTTATATTCCATAATATTGTTTATATTCCTATTATTGTTTGTATAATTTAGTGATTTTTTCTTTTTGATCTTTTTTCAGGTGTTTTGTACGAAGTCAAGTATTATTTGAAGCACAATCAACTTTATATAATCTCGGAACACTTCATTTTTTTATTTTTTTTCATTTAGAACAATTTTTGCTTTTACTTTTGTAGAAAGATACGATATAGAAACTTTTTATATTGTTTTTGTTGTTTCGTGTACTACATTGAGAAAATATAATGTTAAGGATATGTTAAGTTTATATAAATTGTGTAATATCAATATATTATTGAGCTATGATTTTTATTATATATTGGCAGGTTAAATGTGCTTGGATTGAGACCTATATGTAAGACTTTAAAAACTTACAAAAACGAAAATTAGATACATAAATCAGAAACGGAATCTTTGGATTCCGTTGCTATTTCCGTCTCTAATTTTCGTTTATGTTAGATACATAAATCAGAAACGGATTAAATTCCGTCTCTGATCCGTCTCTGATTAGCAACGGATCAGAGACGCAAATAATCAGAAACGGAATTCATTCCGTCTCTAATCAGAAACGGAATTAGAGACGGAATAAATTCCGTTTCTAATCAGAAACGAAATTTATTCCGTTTCTGATCCGTCTCTAAATCAGAAACGGAATCGTATTTCGTTTCTGATTGAATTAGCAACGACGTTTTTAGAGACGGAATTAATTCCGTCTCTGTTCCGTTTCTGACTGCAATTAGAGACGAAATTTTAACAAATCAGAGACGGAAATTTCCGTTTCTGATTTGCTATTTTTTTGTAGTGTGAGTTTACTTGATGTCATGGTGATTTGTAAACAACTTATATTTTGGGTTCACGTAGTACGTGTATTCAACCTTCTCATTGAATAAACTTATTTCTCATGTTTTCCATATTATAATAATGTCATATATGTGATTACTCTTCGATAGTTAGTTTAGTTTGTTAAGTTAGTTTAGGTTATATGTTTAATTTAACTTAAGTGGTTAGCTTAGTTAGTTAGGTGTCGGTGGTTAGGTTATATTAGTTTAGTTTGGTTAGGTTAATTAGCTTAGTTAGTTTAGTTTAGGTGTTGAGGTTATGTTTGTTTAGTGTAGTTGAGTTAGGGTATGTTCCTTAGTGTAGTTTAGTTAATTTAGTTTACATACTTTGGTTAGGTTAGGTTAGTCGAGTTTAGTTCACAAGTAACTCTCGAGCTACTTGGATGTTTGTTTAGTTTCGTTTGGTGGTTAACGTGGATCGTTTTTTGGTTGTTTGTTTAGTTAGTTAAGTTAGTTAAGTTAGTTATTTTACTTTACTTAGTTTGTATTGTTTAGGTGGTTAGGTTAGTTAGGCTAGTTAGGTTAGTTAATGTTTGTTAGTTTAGTTTGGTTAGTTCCATTTAGTTAGTATGTTTAGTTTGCAATTAAGCTAGTTCGGTTAGTTATTTTAGTTTACTTAGTTTGTATTGTTAGGTGGTTTGGTTAGTTAATGTTAGTTAGTTTAGTTTGTTAGTTAGTTTAGTTCGGTTATGTTAGTTAGTTAGTTAGTTTAGTTGAAGTTAGTTAGTTACTTAGTTTAGTTTGGTTTGGTTAGGTTAGTTTAGTTTGGTTAAGGTTAGTTAGTTAGTTTAGTTTGGTTTGGTTAGGTTACGTTAGTTTAGGTTTGTTAGTTTAGTTTAGTTTAGTTAGTTAGTTAGTTCGTAGTTAGTTAGTTAGTTAGTTATTAGTTAGTTAAGGTTAGTTAATTTAGTTTGTTAGTTAGTTCGGTTTGGTTAGGTTAGTTCGGTTAGTTAGCTTAGTTTGGTTAAGGTTAGTTAGTTAGTTATTTTAGTTTACTTTGGTTAGTTAGTTAGTTAGTTAGTTAGTTAGTTAAGTTAAGTTAGTTAGTTAGTTAGGTAGTTAGTTTAGTCAAGGTTACTTACTTATTTAGTTTAGTTTGGTTTGGTTAGGTTAGTTAAGGTTAGTTTAGTTTAGTTAGTTAGTTAGTTAGTTTCAACCCTAGTTAGTTGGTTAGTTAGTTAGTTAGTTTAGTTTGGTTAGGTTAGTTAGTTTAGTTTAGTTTAGTTTGGTTAGTTAAGGTTAGTTAAGGTTAGTTAGTTTAGTTTGTTAGTTAGTTTAGTTTGGTTATGTTAGTTAAGGTTAGTTAGTTTACTTTACTTTGGTTACTTAGTTAGTTAGTTAGTTAGTTATTTAGTTTAGTTAAGGTTAGTTAGTTATTTAGTTTACTTTGGTTTTGTTGGATTAGTAAAGGTTTGTTAGTTAGTTAGTTAGTTAGTTAGTTAGTTAGTTAGTTAGTTAGTTAGTTATTTAGTTTAGTTAAGGTTAGTTAGTTATTTAGTTTACTTTGGTTTTGTTGGATTAGTAAAGGTTTGTTAGTTAGTTAGTTAGTTAGTTAGTTAGTTAGTTAGTTAGTTAGTTAGTTAGTTAGTTAGTTAGTTAGTTAGTTAGTTAGTTTATTTAGTTTAGTTGGTTAGGTTAGTTAATGTTAGTTAGTTTAGAAAAGAGAGTTGAAGGTTGAAACCAATATATATATATATATATTCAAAATTGTTTTTTTTTATACAAATATAAACTCCTTTTATGCATATTCAAATTTGGTTGTAATTGTCGAGATCGCTCGACGACGACGACGACGCCAGCGGCGAGGGACGGAGCGGCCGAGAACGACGTGGTCCTGCAGCTCGCGGTTACGATTCTGGCACGGCAATGCGCCTTGTAAAGCAACGCTCAGCAGAGGACGTCGAGGACCAGCGGCAACGGAGGACAGATCGGCGAGTCCGGTTGGTGACGTGGCGGTGACGTGGTGGTGACAGACAGATCGGCGAGTTGCGTTTGTGATGCTGGCGCTGACGTGGCGGTTACGTGGCATGGGTTCGTACAGATAGCGCCTTTTCAAAAGGCGCTATCTGTACATGTGGCCTCCATGTCAGCTCCATGTCAGCGCCACCTCACAAACGCAACTTTGGCTCAATAACGCCTTTTGAGAAGGCGTTATTGAATGAGGTGCTGTGGCGCTGACGTGGCGGTGAGGTGGCGGGCACATATACAGATAGCGCCTTTTGAAAAGGCGCTATCTGTACAAACCCATGCCACGTGGACGCTACGTCAGCGCAAAGCAAAAAACTTCCCACTCAATAACGCCTTTTGAGAAGGCGTTATTGCCTACTTCCTTGATAAAAAAAAACCTCCCTATTTTGTGAAAAAATTTGTAAACCAACCCTAGTGTTGGAAAAACTCCCAAAATGAGTTGGCGTCATATTCTTATAAAAAAATAAGGAAGGCTAGAATGACAACACTATGCGAGATAGAACGCACCACAACTGATGTGGTATGTGGACTCACATCAAGATAAAGTGTTGAGTGCATCCTTTTATGGATTTTGATGTGGAGCCCACATGTTACATCAACTGTTGTGCATTCTATTGTGACGTAGTATTGTTATTAGCATTGCCCTTTGTTTTAAGCCTCTTTTTTACCTTTTCTTATATCATCTGTGGGTGTTCAAGTGAGCTTAACTATTCCTACGTGGCTCTGGTGTAATCGACATTAGCATACTCTAGTAACTCAAACAATTTTGTCACATCGGGGAATTGCGAAATTGAAGTCGCGCGTTTAACTCACACAACCCCGCCCTCGCCCTTTACCGTTGTGGCAACTTGATCGATTTTTTTTTACCTAATTTAATGCACATTAATTGAGTGAATCTTAAAGATCTCATGAATTTTTTTTTTTTGGATAAATTAGAGACAATACTCTTTTTGCACCCACTAAGGTTTGAATTCAACACCTTTTACTTCTACATCGCATATCAAATTATCAGGCCACTCAATTGATTCTGACAAATGATTTGTAGATCATCATATCATCCCCTTCATAAACAAAATATAAAATTAACCATTAATTAACCCGTGTTACATGTATAACAAAACAATTAATCCTCAGTCTTGAATGGTTGAATGGCAAAAATTAGATTGGGAAGGCATCTCTATGTGAGCTCGACAGTGCCGAACATGAATTAGTCCGTGACTCATTTGGCGCCCAACACCATGCTAAAAGGAAAATGCTAGAAGAACATCTCTAATGACACCTTAAGTGACACATATTGACGTGGCGGGTGGGTCTCACGTAAAAATGAGTGTGCACAAATAGTTTTGGTACATAACACGCGTGGCGTGTATCTCGAAGAGCGCATGACGACTCCCATGAATGTGGGCCAGTACGCCACATCACATTTTTACGTAGGACTCGTAGTTCATGTCATAAGAGTGTCACTCTGGGTGAACCCAAAAAAAAAGAAACAAATCCCAAATACGATTTCATGAGCATTAATTAATTTTCAAACCCCCATCGACTTATATATATATATAATACACACCACAATCGCATGCAACATATGAAGAAAAATTGAGAGAGAGAGAGAGAGAGAGATAAAAAAAAAATCTAAGATCTAAAGAATATGATGAGATCGCAACATTTGTCTTTGTTTTTTCACCCCTTCGTTGTCGTAGGTGTATGTGTTGTTGTTGTTGTTGATGCCCAGTGGAACCGAAGAGTGCACATGTGGTTGAGATGGCCAAGTTCGCGGTTGATGCTCACAAGAAGCAAGCCCACACCGATCTCAAGCTCGTTGGGGTGCTCAAGACCGAGACCCAGGTGGTGTTCGGGGACAACTACAGGATGACGCTGGAGGCGACGGATGGGGCTGACGGTGGCGGCGTGGCGAAGAAGTACGAGGCCATAGTGTGGGAGAAGGCATGGGAGAAGTTCCTCGGCCTCATTGCGATCGCAAAACTTGAGATTAATTGAGAAGTCGTTACTATATATATTTACTAATCGTTTTTTGGGCTTCGTGCAGGTGTAATAATAATAATAATAATAATAATTAAAACACTATATTCACAATTATTCTCATCGAGTCAAACGAAAAGTTCATAAAAGAACAATAATAATAAAAAAGAACAAAATACTATATTGCATTTTTTAGCTTTTGTAGCATTCTATAGACTGAACAACATCTTTAAGCAATGGTAATCCCATGCAATAGTGTATATTGATCCACTATAACCGTTAAATATAAATTCCTCTATATCGTCTGTTCACTCCAATTGAAGAATCTAAACCAACAGACAACATAACAAAGACAACATAAATATATGTCACTTGATTATTGATTTGTGTTATAGATATAATGATTCACTTCAGTCTTGAACTTATGGAAAACGTACCAAACGATTAGATCCAATATAAAGCAAACATACGTAAAGGAAGGCGATCAATTCGATTTGTGTTATATCACTGGATGCATGAAACTATGGGTAAGTAGAACAACTTTTGAATGTACAGGCGATGTTGAAATCCATCGATCCTATCTTAAATTTATTGGGTGATAATTGGTTGAGAACTGGAGGAATCTAAGGTTAGGTATAATAAAATTGGTTTTTGTTGTGATTTTTTGAATGGTGAAGGAAAAAAAAAAAACCAAGTCGATTGCAAAAATAATGAATGAAAGTTGAAATTTATAGGGGGAATATAACTTGCACTACACTCAATTCCTTGTATTTACTCATGATTTCAAGTTCAACGTACTCAATCTATTAATGATAAAATAACTACTATTAATTGTTAATAAATGTACACATAATGTACAATTATATCTCTTGAAATAATAAATAAATAAATAAGAAAAAAAACTCAATTCCTTGTATTTACCCATGATTTCAAGTTCAACGTACTCAATCTATTAATGATAAGATAACCACTATTAATTATTAATAAATGTACACATAATGTATAATTATATCACCTAAAATAATAAGTAAATAAATAACAAAAAATAAGAAAATCGAGAAAAATGAAAAAATAAAATGGTGAGATGAGGTAACTTTTAAACTTTCTCTCTCCTCCGACTTTTATATATATATATAGACTAGTGTGTGTGTGTGTGTGTGAATCGGGGTGCATGGAAGAATTGATATGTGGAGTGAACTTAGTGTTTTTGATATGAAGGAATAAATGTGTTAAAAGGCTATATAATTGACTACTGTTTGGGGCTGAAAAATAAAAGACCAAATTCAGTAACCAACGTAAGAAAACTTCAAATCAAATATCTATCCAATTGGGATCGATGTTAACTATCGGTACTAGTAGATATTCCAAGATGAGAAGTGTTGAAAAGCAGCCGCGCGTGTCGTGAGTGGACCTATCGACATGCATAGTATCAAAGCCGATGATTGGATTGTGAAAAGGCATGTATCTCGATCCTCGCATGTGTGCCTTGACCTGTTCTCCCTCGAGATGATAGCGACGAAAAATCTTGCTATGTACTCATTATTTTAGATGTATTTTGTATGAAAGATCTTGAAATCGCCTTCTGGTTGTGAGGCCGAACCAATGTGTATGTTCGGTTGCACTTCAATTGTTTGGTTGTTGGTAACCGAACATACACATAATATTCGGTTGATAGGCACTGAACCTATTGATATTGTTCGGTTCTGTGAGCCCGAACACCCTACTTATAGACGGATGTTCGGTATAACAGCCGAACCTCCACTAGAACAATTTTAGTATTTAATAGAGGTTTTTAAACCCCTATTCAAGGGGGCAGTTATTAAATAACACCTAATTGATAAGAGTTTTAAAAAACCTCTATGTAATACATGTATTAAAAATTAAAACATAACACATTTTCAAATGACATTTAATAACACTCTATTTAATAGGGGTTTTAAAACCTCTATTAAAGACCAAAAATGTTCTAGTTCTCACCCTACTCTTATTGATTCTATCGAACATTACTCAAGTGTTCGGTCACTTCAATTTGAACCTCACTCATACGTTCGGTCACACAATGTCGAAACTCCCTTAAAGATTCAATCACCAACAACCGCACCTTGTGTTGGAGTCTCTGCCCTGGACGACCGAACTAGAGTGAGGCATTGACAACATACAATGAACAATAAAGTCATTTATCCATTATAACAACAACAACTACTACTACTATTACTAATTGTTTGGTTACTGGTGCTACTACTAAGTCTCACCTTCGACTCAATCGGACTCCACTAGGCTGAAACTCCAACAATCACCAACCATACTACAAAAAAACAGCAAATCAGAAATGAAAATTTCCGTCTCTGATTTGCAAAAATTTCGTCTCTAATTACAGTCATAAACGGAACAGAGACGGAATCAATTCCGTCTCTAAAAACGTCGTTGCTAATTCAATCAGAAATGGAAATCGATTCCGTTTCTGATCAGAGACGGAATTTATTCCGAATTCCGTTTCGATTAGAGATGGAATAAATTCCGTTTCTGATTATTTCCGTTTCTGATCCGTTGCTAATCAGAGACGGATCAGAGACGGAATTTGATCCGTTTCTGATTCATGTATCTAACAAAAACGAAAATTAGAGACGAAAATAGCAACGGAATCCAAAGATTTCGTTGCTATTTCCGTATCTAATTTTCCTTTTTGTTTAGTTTTTTAAGTCATATATATATAGGTCTCAATCCAAGCACATTTAACTTGCCAATATATAAAAAAAATCATAGCAAAATAATATATTGATATTGCACAATTTATATAAACTTAACATATCCTTAACATTATCTTTTCTCAATGTACTGTACACGAAACAACAAAAACAATCTAAAAAATTTCTATATCGTATCTTTCTACAAAAGTAACAACAAAAATTGTTCTAAATGAAAAAAAAAATGAAGTGTTCCGAGATAATATAAAGTTGATTGTGATTCAAATAATACTTGACTTCGTACAAAACACCTGAAAAAAGATCAAAAAGAAAAAAATCACTAAATTATACAAACAATAATAGGAATATAAACAATATTATGGGAGAATGAAGGAACTCAATACAGATTGTGCTTCAAATAAATGATCTATCCAAGAATTATAAAATTTGGAATTAGTGGATAGGTAAAAATGGAAGAAAATTAAAAAATGATACATGAAAGCCAGCCGAATAGAAAAACTTGAGAAACTCATTCACATAGAAGTACTATAAGATTCACGAGTCCCTCCTCTCTATAATTCGAATTCATGATTCATGAACAATAACAAATTAAGTATGTACCAGCTAAACATCTCAAAACTTGAGAAACTCATTCACATAGAAGTAACACTAGGTAAATACCAAATGAAACTCTAACAAAACATAAGCAGAATATTAATGACAAATTAAAAATTAACAATAACAAGCTAAATAAATCAAAACCATAGATATTTATGCTATATGTATTTATAGTTCAATTTGCCATAATCAAAATAAATATATATTTTGCTTTAGAAGAAGAAAACATAGTCCAAATTCTGATCAGCAATAAGGGATTTAGCTGTCCACAAAAAATGGAAGGAAAGTTGTAAGGAATAAGCAAAGTTTATAGGGTGCAAATAAGTAATTAGTCACGTTACATTATTTTCTCTAAGAGAACCCCCCAAAAAAATTTTTTTTTTGCCAACAAGCACATGAAAAAGAAAAACAGAAATAAAGCGAAATAGAGTAGGAAAGCAAATTCAAAAACACTGCATTAATTGGTTGCTTAATTTCCATGGTTGAAACTACTGTTAACAATCATGGCAACATTTCTTGAACAATAAATGCCATTTTTGCTATGGATCCATATAGTTGGTTCAATTTTTTAGTCAAATGAAAAAAAAAAAAAAAAAAAAAAGGGAACCACTTCTAGAGATCGTATAGACAACTTTAGATCGTTCAAAGACAATGCTCCATTTCATGACTTGGTTGCTTTCATGTTGATTCTGTAGGGAGTTTGAAGCAAGATCATATTGGATAGCCTACATGGAAAGGATGGGGAGTGCCAAAAATTGATTACCAAACTATTTATATTGTATATCATCTTAAAAGTAATAGCTTTTCTATATTTATATTCACGAGCTCAAGCAATTTTTAGTATAATAAAAGAAAATCCAAATCCATCATCCCCGTAACCATTTCATACCAAACACTTCAGTCACTCACAATTTTCCATCCTCATCTCCATATTCAACCAAAATTCGTACATACACGCGCACAATATCACATATGTAATTCACACCTTATTTATAGATAAATCTCTATCATAGTAAGAACCAACAAATAATCAAGCAAGACTAGAATATTCATCAAAATGCAATGTCATGCACCTCTAAAACTAACGATGGAAATAAGTTCGCCACATCATTAATATGTATTTCTCGGTATTTGAAACCTACCATTCAAGTAACTAAATATTCAAAGAACAAAGTAAAAATAAAATAAAAAAGAATCTAAAAAGAAAATAAAAATCAATTAATCATTTAAAACCCAACTTACTTGCTCTGAGCTTGATGGTGTTTGATAACCAAGCCTAAACGTACGAAACGCCACGAATATTGTATATTTCATATTGTAGATGTTGTCACTATATACCTAAAAAAATAAACTACTTTTAGTAAGGAACTCTGGTAATATACATGAATTATTTCATATAAAAAGATAAGAATTCATATATTTATATATATTTACTTGTTTAGCCTCTAAAGCTTGCATGGTTCCCCCCCATGTCCTCAAAGGCTTCGTCAGTTTTTTTGAGCTTAAAGAGGGAAATGTTGATAATTAGTTGAATAAGCAGAATAGATAATACAGAGTATGCTTGTGGGATGCTATATTAAGCACATTTCAATCAAGCTAATAGCACGCTTATTAATTAAATGGACTTGGAAATTTAACCATACAATCAGTGTCAAAAGCACAATCAGACAGTGACATTTTAACCATACAATCGATGTCAAAAGCACAATCAGAAAGTGACATTTAGAAAAAAAAAATAGAAGGGAAGGGATGATAATCACCAATTAATTCCACACAAACAAGCCAAACAACAATTTAGAGAAATCCACATATATAGTTTGTTAACATCAAGAAGCTCAGTCAGAAATAATACAAACCAACAACCATAACAATAGCACTCGACATTCAAAGCTCATCCACAATTCAGTCTCCACCGCAACACGCAAGTAGTAGCAACACCGTAATAGATAACGAAGTTCATATATATGTTAGATTTACCATCTTCGCTGCATTAAATGTAAAACATGCGATTCTTCAGGTTCGCATGGAAGCGCGGGAGTGTCTTCAATTGGTGATCAGTGGAGCTTTCACCATGCTCTGCCACTGTCCTCGTCGTACAACAAACGATAGGCTCCTAATTCGATAACCGCAACCAAACTAATGGCAACAACATATTGCTTATTCCTCACAAAGAAACCAAACTCCTTACAGACAAACGGCAATCGATTGCTTGTATAGAAACTTTTCCGACCATCATAAGCTAATGGCTCCCCATTCATATCAGTTTCTAAATACAAATTGCGCAATTCTTCCATGATCACTCGGTAATCTTTGGAAACCAAAACCTCAGGCGTAATGGAAACCTAATCAAGAGAAATTAAATATGCACAATGAGTGTGAGAAACTTGTATGAAAAAAAATCCAAATTTCACAAAATGAACCAACCAACTCACGTTATAGTGAAAAAACTCTTTGAGAGATGAATCAATCTCTACTTGAAAATGATTCGTCTTCACCAGAAACTTCTCGCCAATAATACCGGGAGGAGGCCGAGAAGAGAAGCGTATAAGCTGCTCCTCCGGTCTGGTTTGAGAGATAATTGTTCTAGCTTCCTCTCAACGTCGAAAGAAAAACTCGCTTGGTGCAGGTCGGATCGCCACGATCCACCTCTTCCTCTTCCACAACCGCCGCCATCTCCACCGTATCCGCGGCCGCCACCACCACCACGACCTCCATAAGAGTAATTGTCGCGGCCACCACGGCCGAGCTTCACATCAGGGGCACCGAATTTGACGAAGAGATCGATACGCAGAGGCAAAGATTGTAGGAAAATCGACGAGAAACTGATTTGACTTGAAGGTTTGGGTGAGGGTTTCGTCGATGGGGAGGAAGGAACAATTTTCGAATTGGATGCGGGCCGGATGCCCTCCTAAGAAGAGATAATTTGGAGAATATCCATTTTCTTTGGGGATTCCCTAATTAAACTATGGATTGCACTTATCACGTGGCTTACTCAGCCCTACACTTTTGAAGCACTACCCTTACTTAATTTGGTTAAAGATCTCACAATTAATAGCTTGTATATCACCATCCAACTGTAAATATCCATTCATAAACAAGACAAAAATTTGTCACCCAAAAAAATACAAAATCAACCACACATAACCAAAGAAAGAAAGGAAAAAAATCTCAATATTAACTACTAGCACTTCTCAAGGGACCCATTTCCTGTCTACCCGTCGCGCACTCGCCTACGTGTCCCTACAATAAAATCGTCACACAGAGAATCCACACCCACCGACTTACAAATACACACCACTATCACACACCCAACCCCATCAAAGAAATTGAGAGAGTCAATTAGTTTCAAAAACATGAGATCTCAATCAGTGGCGTCGTTGTTTCTCCTCTTCGTTGTCGTAGGCGTTGCTAGCGTCGTTGTAGATGGGGCTCGGACGGTTGGGTGGGCCCCAGCGGACCCGAAGGACGCACACGTGGTGGAGATAGGGAAGTTCGCGGTGGAGGCCCACAACAAGGAGGCCCACACCGATCTGAAGTTTGTTGGGGTGGTGAAGGCCGAGACCCAGCCCCAGGTGGTGTCCGGGATCAACTACAGGATCACTTTGAAGGCCACGGGCGGTGTCGGCGGCGGCGTCGCGGCGAAGAAGTACAAGGCCATAGTGTGGGAGAAGCCATCGGAGAAGTTCATCCGCCTCACTTCGTTTCGCCCACTTTGGGATTGAGAAGTTGTTACTTCCATGCATGCATGTGTGTGTGAGAGAGTCGGGGTGGAATAAGTGATGTTTGGGGTGAACTTAGCGTTTTTAAAATATGGTGGAGTTGTTTCATATTTTCATGTCTGGGTTTGGGTTATGTGATTATATATAATTCGCTTAATTAATAAAGTGGTTTCTTTTTTTAAATATATACATTGGTGTCTATATTTGCTTTCTTTCTTTCTTTTTGTGAATACTGTGGCGTCTAATTACCTCTGCAGGATTTATATATATATACCCATTTGTTATTCAAATATAAATGCGAAAGACTTACCAGTAGTGGGCATTGTTCTTG